>CM061136.1:190067502-191345002 GCA_030789695.1 Scilla litardierei | reverse complement strand
CCTGCGGGTCTAACAATTGTGAGCCCATTGTTATGTGCTTAGTATGGGATGGGCCCTTAGCAAGGCTATTGTTAGAAGCCTAGTATGGGATGTGTTTCTAACAAATGGGCTAGTGTTGGAGGCCTAGTATGGGATATGTCTCTAACAATTGGTATCAGAGCTAGCCCCGACCCATGTTGCGGAAGGGGCGACCTGGGGAAGGAGCGACCTAAGAGGGGGCGACCTGGGTGAGGCCAGAGTGGGCCATTTAGAGTGGGCAACCCAGAGTGGGCCGTCGTGGCGGTGGTTGTCGAAAGCAGAAGGGGCGACCTGGGGAAGGAACGACCTAAGAGGGGGCGACCTGGGTGATGCCAGAGTGGGCCACTTAGAGTGGGCACCCCAGAGTGGGCCGCCGTGGACGGCGTTGTCGGTAGCGTGGTGGTATGTTAGGATCCCAACAATAGTCCCACATCGGAAGTGCAAAAGAAAAAGAAATATTTTAAGTATTAAGAGGGCCTCTCCACCTAATACCAATTGGTTTTGGGTTGGATGCTCAATAATATTTAACAAATGGGGTGTGAGCCCATTGTTATGGGCCTAGTATGGGATGAGCCCTTAGCAAGGCTATTGTTAGAAGCCTAGTATGAGATGTGTTTCTAACAAATGGGCTAGTGTTGGAGGCCTAGTATGGGATAGGTCTCTAACAGTTTGATAGTGAACATCAAAAAGTCCAGTTAAAGGACAACAAAATTAAAGAAAGATGAAGATGTTGCTTTTCAGAATTGTTTAGTGATATCCTAATAGGAGGATATACTATAGAAATAGAAGGTTTAATCTGTTAATGGAACTGCATGTATTCTCAAAAAATTGGCAAGTGATGTCAAGGAAGATTTTTTTAAAATGAAAACAGACACAATAACATGACGTGATAATATTGCTATTGAGTTTTTACTGAGAACAAAAGTGAATGAATCAATTGTTGCCAAAACCGCTGACCAAGATGGTTTATCGGAACCCACTGAGCATCGAATCCATGAGGTGACCTTGAGTCAATGGGGAAGAACAATTTTGTTATGAAAATATAACTGTATTCAAATCCAATTTTATTAGAGCTTAATTACAAAAGCTATAAAGGTAATATTTATAAAGCTAGCATGCAAATCCTCTTCTACTTTTAATCATACTATAATTCCAATCCGGTTAGAAAAGAAATTTTAAGGGAAAGAAAAAGAAACATGGAAAAATGAAACAAAGAATAAGGATCCTAACCCTACCAGTAAAAAGTAACCAAAGGAGACGAAAATGGCAATTTTGGCTATACATCAGCCTAAAATTTGAAACTACTAAGCCACCAAAACTGGGGATTGCCCCTTGTAAAATTTTAGAATAGACTCTTAAACTTTAAGCCACATAACCTATCAAATATGAACTTTGTTTTGCACGACCCAGAGTACGTTTGAGTATTGTATTCATGGTATTCTATTCATGGTCTTCCTGCTAGAACTAATGAATTAAGTTGTTCAAGATAGTTTGTATGCATTGAAATTGCATTCCATCCTATATCAAGTTTGAAAATGTCGTGGGTATGGGTGTGATTTGGTCAACTAAGTTTTTCAATAACATTATATCGCTTCAGAAATTTTCTGCTTGAAGGAGGATTGGCACTTTGATACTTGTCTATAAGCAACATGGAGTTGCTTAGACTGTTGTGAAATGAAATTTATGAGCCACGGTAAGCTACCCTTGAAGAGTAACTGGCAAAGCTGCGAATGCTAAGAAAAGAGCTAGTTGTATCAAAGAATCACTTTGGTTTTATATTGGGGGATTGACTATGAACAATTTTTATTTATTAAGATGAAATTGATGGATACATGTAGGAAGAAACAAAAGGGTTTTACCAATTTACCTATTATTTTTATTAATTTAGAAAAGATATTGATGAAACTAGGAGATGATTGGTGTTAGAGAAGAGAAAGAATTAGTAGGCGTGTTGATGTGATTAAAGATATTTATTCTAGAAGAATAACTTGGGGTGGACAATTCGAATAGTGGAAGTGATGTTCACCGTTATTCCATTATTATATGCTTATTCTAGATATTAACATAGTATAAAGTTCTTATATATTTTTATTTGTTGTCGATGAATTTGTTAGGCATAATTTCGCAAAACTACTCATACTTTCACTGAATTTCAAAAAAGTACATCTTACTATAATATAATCGCAACATTACCCTGAACTTATTATGTTTCGATAAACTCCTAACATCAGTTAACAGAAAATTGAATTGACGAAATTACCCCCACTTTAATAATATCACGTGACCCATCTAAACATAGTAAGAGGTAGTTTTTTGGAATTATATTATAGTAAGAGGTTGTTTTTTTGGAATTCAACGAAAGTAAGAGGTAGTTTTACGAAATTAAGCCAAAAAAGCAGAATGGCATCAGTCTTCGTGCATACCTAATTAAACTATCAATGGCAAATGAACTTAACCAACAACCATATAAATTTTCTTTCCTAACGCAGTATTTCAACACAAATGATATTTCCTACTAAAACCTAATTTTCTCTCCCCCTCTCCCATCCCCCTAAAAAAAGAAATTTGGTCCTTGGGGGATCATGGTACAATGCAACTTAGGAGAGTAAAAAAATTTCCGAAGACAGTAGGTCATGAATTTATATACAAAAGGATGAATTTATATACAAAAGGATGATTTCCTACCACACAAGTGAGTCCAAACCAATAGTTACGACGTGGTATTTCAGTGGATTGGATCATTGCTCCTGAGTAGTATCTTTACATGGCCCACCACCACCTCTCCATCGGGTACCCTCTTACAGTCTTCAACTGCATCCAGTCCAACGCACATCCCCTCCTCTCTCGCAGTGTTCACATCACCGACTCCCCCGCCGCCCTCGCCCGCTCCTCCAATGTCAACTTCCTCACGTTGGCTACCCCTTCGACGTCCACCACGTAATCCTCGACCCCACCTCTGGCGTCGTATCTGCTGTCTCTCCTAGCTTCATTGCCGTTGACATGACAAGCAGCGACACGTCCCTCGTCCCCGAGATTGCCCCCGTCGTCGCATTTGCTGGATGTCACTTCGTCGACGCCCCCGTCTCAGGCGGAGACCGCAGAACTCGCAACACCCAATCCATCTTCACTGGTGGTGATCTGTCCGTCATTCAAATTTTAACCCCGTTCTTCAACCTAATGGGGAAGGTCAACTAGATGGGTGGGCCCGGGTTAGGATAGCAAGCGAAGCTCGACAACCAGATCACGATTGCATTGACGATGGTGGGATTGGTCGAATGGATGGTGTATGCATATAAAGCAACATTGGACGTTGAGAAATGGATGGATGCGATCTCGACTGGGGCGGGTTTTTGCGATTATGTGATAATAAGAGGTAATTTTTTGGAATCCAGCGAAAACATGAGGTAGTTTTACGAAATTAAGGCAACATTATAAAAGTAAGTCAACGGGCATTTTAGTCATTACTTGACATATGACCATCACGTGCTCACTCCAAACAAGCGGCCGTCACATTGGGCACTTTTTCGATACCTAAAATGAAAGTATGAGGTAGTTTTACGATATATCATAGTAAGATGTACTTTTTTGGAATTCAGCCAAAGTATGAGGTAGTTTTGCGAAATTAAGCCCATATTTGTTAGGTACATTCACAGTGAAGTCCTAAGATGTGTGGTGTTTGATAATGATTTGTGTATTAGTCGATTGGACTTGAGAATCTGAGGATGTGGGGTGGCAATCAAAACCGAACCCAAAACACCATTTCCTACCTAACTCGATATAAATAAGTATGGGTCAAGCATGAACTAGTATGACATAATGACATGATTAGATAACCTGTTAATTGAATGGATCCGCGACTAGGGTCTGTGTAATCCTCTTGACCCATTTAACCATATGTATAAATTTCTTCGCCCCATGTCTATATCTGTACTAGAAACTCTTTTCACTGAAAATTTATTGGCTTACTTTGTTGCAAGGTTTTAAATATCGAATATCGGGATCTGATATGATGGTTAATTTTCATATTGGATAGCAAATAACGGGTGATATATCGAGTATACGTGTCAATATCGGGTTGTTCATATTGTTCATTATAAATATACAAATCTCAATAATTAAATAGTAATTATGACGTCCTTATATGTCAATATTTAAATATATCATGAAAATATCATCAATATAATCAAGTAACGTTACAATAACACATTAAACGTAATCATTAATAGATTACATATGGTAATAAAATTAAAGATGTAGCATGACTTTAATAGCAAGTATGACTTACCTCATGGTTATATCTAATCAATTAATCTTTTACTTACGTGCTATTGGATGAATGTAAAAAAACTTTTAACATGACTTACTTGCAAAAACACATGGAAGATCAATAATATGCTAATATAAAATAAGAAAAATTCAAACATTAGCATTATTTGTGCTTTAGTTAAATATTCTTTAAAGTCATTACATTAATATGTTTGGACATTTTTATAAATTAAACATTTTTCCAAATTATAATGGTATGTTAGTAATGTACCTATTAAAATATTGTAACAATTGCAAGTTTATAATACTAAAATTACAACTTACAAAATACATATGAGGGTGATATTGGATCAATTTTTAAAAATTGACAAATTAAGACGTATCGTATCGTTTGGGGCTCGATATCGATGTATCACTCGATATATTAGCCATATCAGCTTATATTTAAACCAGTTTCCTGTTGTCATGTTTCTTTTTTGTGCAAGGTTTATGTAATGGTATTTACTTGTTAAATTGTTATATAACCTAAAGTACCGAAATATATGTATAGATTATTTATGTAGTTTACACATTATTTGGTGGGACATGTGACTACACAATACACTAAATAAGGGCGTAAATAGTGTAATGGCAAGCAAACGTGCGTAATTAAAAAGTTACTAATAATTCAACGCACAACACAACACAAATAAAAAATAAAGCGCTCAATAACAATAACCACAAAGAAAATACCCAATGCAAATGCAAACACAAGAGGCGTATTCTTGTTCGAATCCATACCCTTCTACTCCAGCACCACACTTGTAACCCAAGCTGTGAATTTCCACTAATGCTCCCTAACCGGGGCACGTAAAACTCTAACCGAGTACAATCTCTAATCGAGATACATTCCAAGGAGTAACCCGCCAAGGATGTAAAGGAGTAACTGATGCGATCATTACGTACGAGAGGAGGCCGAAGGAGTAATTGCTATGCGCACCGACTGTTTGGGCGAAGTTTCTTTATGCACAATAAGTTTTGCTAGTTTTGCTGTACGCACCACGCCTAAACATTGTATAAGTGAGGGCGTGGGCTAGGGTTAGGATATGCTTATTTGTGAAGAACAACTAGGTATCAATTGTGAAGGTGCTTAGGCTTTGGTCCGTTCATCCAAAGCTAGGAGATAGGGTTTCGTCTCGAAAGAGGCCAAATTTATCTTTTGTTCTTCATGATTTAATCTATAAAAATTCATTTTTGTTTCATATTTTTCCACTTTTAAACGTTGATTTGAGTATACGATCATCCGGATCGTATCAAATTGGTATCAGAGCATCTACCATCCATGGGTGATTAACTACAACAAGCACGGGCGCTGCGGCAAGGGAACAAGCTCTTTCGATATGGAAGATTTCATGATGCAGCTAGCCAATACGAAATGGCTAAATCTTATTACGATTGCATTTCCGCAGCCAAGGGGAAAGCTCAACACTTGCAATGTTTAGCCAATATGATGTGGTGTTACCTGATGATTGGACGTGATTGGAAACGCATAGATTTGGGGTCAGAAATCTTGGATTATGATCCGAGAAATTTTTATATCTTCTTTTACAGGGAACAAGCTTATAGATCATTGGGTCTTGATGAAGCTGCGGATTCCGATCTGATGAAGTCTCATGGGTAGTGGGTACTCTGAGGATGAGGTGGAGAAAGAGGAGAGCGGCATCTCAGATCTTTCAGATCCAGATCTGAAATCTTCAGATCCAGATCTGAAATCTTCAGATCAAGAGCTTCAAGTTTTCAGATCTGAATCTTTCAGATCTGGATTGCTTCAGAACGGCAGTGAAAGCGGTTAAGATCATTTTCATCCTTTTGATCATGGAGGAGGCTTGCGCGCACTTGGAGTAGGGCCTCTGCAGACTTCATGCACTACCTTGAGGACAAGGTGGCTCTTTTAGGGTCGGAGTAATGATGCGATCATTACGTACGAGAGGAGGCTGAAGGAGTAATTGCTATGCGCACCGAATGTTTGGACGAAGTTTCTTTATGCACAATAAGTTTTACTAGTTTTGCTGTACGCATCACGCCTAAACATTATATAAGTGAGGGCGTGGGCTAGGGTTAGGATATGTTTATTTGTGAAGAACAACTAGGTATCAATTGTGAATGTGCTTAGGCTTTGGTCCGTTCATCCAAAGCTAGGAGATATGGTTTCATCCCGAAAGAGGCCCAATTTATCTTTTGTTCTTCGTGATTTAATCTATAAAAATTCCTCTTTTTCATATTTTACCACTTTTGAACGCTGATTTGAGTATACGATCATCCAGATCGTATCAGTAACCCTCCAATTTGTCTCACAATCCGAGAGCTAGGTTTCACAAAGAAACAAAACAAAACTACAATCTTATCTATGTCTTGAATAGAACTTTCCAATGTGTTTGTGAAGTTATGAAAGATTGGAAACCACGTGCTTGAGATGATGAACTTAATGCACTTGAAAGCTTCTCTCTTGATGTAAGATCAATGCATAACACTCTAACCAAGTGAAAGAAAGAAAGAAAGAGGGAAAAGAAATATCTTGAAGTAAAACCCTTACAAATGCACTCTCAAAATGTTCACAATGTGTGTGGAGAGGTGCCAAAAACAGCCCTCAAACTAGCTTAAAAAGTCCCTCAAAACAACTCACAAGCGGACAAAAATGGCTAGAAACGGCTAGTTAGAACGTTCCAATGGCTATATTTGGGGGTCGACCAGACGCCTGATGTACAATGACCAGATGTCTGATGAAGAGTGTCCAGACGTCTGGTTCGACGTCATGCAACGTCTGATCTGACAGACTCTTCACAGAAAAACACTTGATCACCAAAACAGTCATAATTTTTACAAATGAACTTCGATTAAGGTGATTCAAGATGCGTTGGAAAGCTAATGAAGAATGCAATCAAATGAGCTAGGAATGGATGAGAAATTCTAACCACAGAAAAACTGGTAGATGTTTGAAAACAGAAACAGATGGTAGAAAATCCAACGCAAGGTAACAAGACGTCTGGAGTGCACCACTCAGGTGTCTGGGACATTGTGCAGGCATCTGAGAAGCCTTCTTCAGACGATTGCAAAATATGGGTCCAACAAACAGAGAGCACACGAAGGTTGTCTCATTCTGAAAAAGTGATTGGAGTTCATGTCCCAGACATTCGAACCACTATTCAGACACATGGTCAATAAACTTTAGGCGACTGATCTAAGGCTGTATCAAGCTGATCAAAAAGCTGACACGTCAGACGTCTGGCGACCCTTCACCTGCCGTCTGATCCAGCTCCAAAAAGCACACCCAAGTGTGTTTTGAGCAATGGACCAAATGGGATGGGTTGTACATGCATTCTAAGGAACCCGTTGATGGAAATGATGCATATGAGTGTGTGTGTTGTGCATCTATTCAAGGCTACAAATATTCTAAGAAAAAGAAGCAAAATTACATGAAAAATAAATATAAAATTACAATGAATTTTTCAAGCTTCATGCAATGTTTTGCTCCATAGCCTTGAACCATTATCCACCATCATCAATATGCTTTGTCTCCATCAAGATAATCATTAGTAAATCTGAGACTAAAACATATGAGATGATTAGCACACAACATAACGTTGATCATCATCAAAACAACATGGTCTTGTAACTCAAGAACCAACATTATTTTGTTGTGTGGTTGGGCGCTGTGTTTTGGTGAAAGTAAACCATGCAATTTAAACCTAGATTTAAGATTTAAGAGTTTGGATTGAACATAATTTGACGTAGTTGATTAGAACAATAAATGGGTCATGACAGGTTGACCTATTTATTAACAGTTTGGGTATGGGTTGGAAGCCTTGACCTATGAATTTTATTGTTGGTACTTGTGTAGAGTCCATGGGTCGACTTGAATACGACCTGACCCATACTGGACCCGCCCATTTGCCACTCCTAGACGTGGTTCACATTATAATTTAAGGAGAAAACTTCTTTTTGGAATATTCTATGTATGCATGCTCATGGAATTGGATAAAATTCTATAATAGGGCTGACTGTAAGATCAGCAATATATTATTGTTCAAAGTGTCATAAAGTCATGAAACTTTATTTCTGTAAAGTGAGTGGATTAGAATTGATGATGGTATGTTCATGTTGTACTTTAAAAATGGGAGAACTCATCAAGATGCTATATGACATAGACTAGGTGGTAGCATGGACGTTTCAACGATGGAGCTGTCATGTTGAATTCCCGCCGGACGTGCTTGTTGGACACATATTATACAACATACTTCTATTTGAATGCACTCAGAGTTTGTTGTCGTCATGTTGTGCCATGTCGTTCCCATGTCAGTGTGCAGCATAGGCCACATTCCAGTAAGCTTGTTTATTAAAAAAAGTAATAGTATTGCAGTTAGGGAGCAATGAGGACTTTAGATGGAGCTAGGTGAATAAGAGGCACTTAAAAAAGATACTTTAGCTGATAATTTAATGGTGGTGATGGCCTGCACTGGCAAAAAGAAATGATTCATGTAACACTTGAAGTTTGGGATAAAGGCATTGTTGTTGTTGGCTTGTGGAGGAAATGAATGCAAAAACATAATAGCAGTTTGTATTCTGTATTCTTTCATTCAAATATTTCCGAAGAACTCATTATTTTGCAGCAGCAACCTTTACTGCTCTTCTAAGCCACATGTTGCACATTCAGTGTATATTTAGCACTTCCAATTCTTCTTTTCATTTGCACTTCTCGTTCACTTCATTTAATTATTTCTCTACTTTTATGTTTTCATGCTGCATGTTGCTTATTGGTTATGTGCAAGGACATATTGATAGCTGGCTGGTGCTTTTTCTAATATTTATCAATACTTAACATCTATAGAACAAATAGTAAGATTTCATCACGGACAGTGTTCATTTGATTGTATTCTATGTTACCCCTTGATTTATTCCTTCTTTATGTGTATAGTCTGGATTACACGGATATGGAGTTTTTTTTACCTTGAGTAAGATTAGGATTATGGTTATAGAATGTTTGATGTCTCGTAAAAGTCTTTGCATGTTTGTTCTTGTGTCCTTCAAAGTATTTAGTTGCGGATGCCAAAAATTTGATGTTAACATGCTTAGCAGGACAACTGTCTTGTGGCTGGCATGTTGTTTTAAACAGCAACCGTCGTCGTTATATCAAGATATTGTTTTTTTACTCACATATTAACCAATGGCTCTGTATGTTTACCTTATATTAATAATGATTGCCCTGCTACTGCACACCACTTTGATAAGTTATCGCACCCAAACTTGTACATCATTGCGTTCTTTCACTGGAATCTATTTTTCACCACCACCACCACGGTATATCTCTATAAAATAGTTGACCTTGTTTTTTCCTACTACAGTCAAACCAAGGAAACTCGGAGTAGTAGAGGTTTAATTTAAAATTTTAAATTACTAAAGACATCTAATGATGTAAACTTATCTTTTTTTTGCCATAGACATACCAGTTCTAACCATGCAGTTTGGGCTGGTGATGTAAGGAGCAACCTCATACTCATGTTTGAAACAGTCTAGAAAGTGGGACAAGATGCCAGGCCATGCTTTATCCTTTGAAGCTGCATTATACAAATTGGATCCTCCTTTGAAAGAGAGAACTAGCAAAAAGAACTAAATAGAATAAATTCCTTCTTGGACAATTGCAGACTGGTTTCATATAGATTTAAATGACATGGCTTCATTGCTGTTGCTTTTGTGGATTTATTAACGGCAAAGGCCACATGGTTTAGTTGTGGGTCAGTATAACCCTTTGTACATTTCTTTTTTTGATTTTGTCAACTCAATGTAGAGCTATGTTCTATTTTAGGATCTCTCATTCCCCCTTCATCTATCGTTTTGTATTCTACAATTAAAACTGATCACGTTGCCTTGCTTTTAATTGCCATTAAAGCTTGCTGGTTTCTGTGAAACCTGATTAATCCTTTAGTAGTATGTTTGGTATCAGAGCCGAAGTTTTGTTTATCCTTGACATTTTCTTCTTTATTTTCTTCATCTTTTTTTCTTTAGAATAGGGTTAATAAAAATAATTCCACACCAACTTTAGCCGTCATCTTCTTCATTCTTATTTTTTTAAGTTTTAGTGTTAAAAAAATTAGTTCTTCTTCTGTCAAGAAAGGAGAAACATCAAAAGGAAAAAAAAATAGAGGAAAAATCAAAAAAAGAAAAAAAAATCAAAAAAAGAAGAAAACCATAAGAAAAGAGGGGGAAAAAAATTAAAAAAGCGACAAGAAAAAGAAACAAACTTCAAAATAAAGTCGAAAAATTTAGTTAAGCTAAAAAATTCAGTTAAAAAATTTCAAAAAAAAATTCCCACAATTATTATTCATCTTTTTCTTCGGCCTCCTATCAACAACTCCGCTTTCTTCATTAAAATCAAATCAAATCACAGATCACTATCCTCCTTACTGTCTCAAATCAAAATCAATCAAACACATCCATTCCTTCAGCTTCCACACAGTAAACATTTTTTAACTGGACTAAAGCTAATTTCATGGGGGTATTATAATGACAACTGTTCATATGCTATTCTTTTCTAACGAATTATGACAAATTATGAGCATGATAATATATTTAGACGGGGCTCACATGGATATGATGATTGCGAGTATTATTTAAAAGATTTTTTTCTCACATTTGACTTTTCGAATGAAAAATATATGTATGCATATCATAAGTTAAGTGAAGAAGCATTATTTTGGTATAAACGATCTTAGGTTTCTTTTTGATGTTGGTTAGTGGTCAAAATGGCTCTTCGTTGTCGATATCTTCCAAAGCGTTGATCAATCTACCAATCATTCTAACAATTCTCAACTCTTGAGAATGATTCATTAGAAGAGTTACTGAGAGCAACAAAAAACTTTAAATGCTTGAACAATTAATGGAGAAGTAAGAACTCGAACCCAAGATAGAGCCCACGATAGAGTTCGAGTCAGAAACTTAGACAGAGTGTGAGCCTGTGCATGAAAGACAGAGTGTGAGCTCGCGCATGAGCTCAAGTCATGTCCTGAATATGAGATTAAGACAAAATTTGAGCATGAGTTTGCATTAGAGCCTGAACCAGAGTCTGAGCTAGAGTTTCAACTTGATTCTGATTCAACATTGAAATCCGAGCTAGAGTCATATCTTGAATCATTTGTCGATCTTGCATCTGCAGATAGAAACACCATTGAATCTGATTGAATATATCGATTTTGTTCTTTTCGATCCGTTACAGCCTGCCAATCAATAAGATTTGTGCAAATATACTCATCTATTTGATTACATTTTGATTCATTTCAAATTTTGAGGACGAGTAGTTTCGAACTTCAAGATGATGGCTACTAATCGGTTTATGTTCTCTTAACATCATTCATCATGAATTTTTCAAAGCTATGAAGAATGATGCGGGTCAAATTTAGTATTAGAACGGAAAGATCCACCCTTTTCCCCAATTTTTAGTTCTATAAACAAACTGAAACCCTAGGCTTAACACTAACCCTAAACCGCCGTTGTCTCAACCAGCTTTGACGACCCATCCCACCACCCACATGTCCTGAATTGATTTTATTAAGAAATGCAAAGCTTTGAGTGATTAATCCCCAAACCCGAGAAAGGGCTACTTTGACGTGAAGTTCCTCAGTGAGAAGCCTTGAAACTTTAGTTTTATTTTGTTCTCACTTAAAATTTTCCTCGAATTTCTCAATATTTCTTTGATTCTACATCAATGGTGCATTTGGATGTATAGTGGATTTCCAATAGGGCTGCTCCATTATTTTTCTTTTCTCTGGACTTTGTCGGGATACCTTAATGCTATTAGATTAATCTTATTTTGTGTTTTCCATTTGGTCAAGGATGTATGGTCTTGATCTAATGATACATCTGTTTCTGCACATCTTCAGTCTCCAGTTTCTACTGTCATTGATGAAAATGGGCTTGTTACTGCTTAAACAATCTATTGTGTATGCTAGCATATGAGATATGGTTCTCTTCTTTCAGATTTTATCATGTAAGGTTGCACCCGGTGTCTCCCAATTGCTTATATCCTCCATGGATTCACAACCGGATCATGCGACAATTTGTAGGACATTCAGCATAGACCCGAATGTAAATAAGAAAAAAAGTTGAGGATCTAGTACTGACATATTATGTTTCCTAAAATTTGATGATTGATGGAAGAAATAAGAAAAAAACAAGAAATAATCGAGATTTTAAAAACTACTAGTAATAAACCGGGCACACAATGCACGTCGTCAAAAAACCCCACGAAAAGGATGTGGTGCACACGCGAAACCGAGGAGGAGCGAGAAGTGTGGGTGTGTGTGCATCGTCGGGGGGTAAAAGGGGAAAAATCAGGGGTTAAACTGCAAAAAAACCTTTGGGGGGGGGGGGGGGGGGGGGGGGGGGCAAAGTGCAACAATCACAATGGCAAACCCGTAAATATGTGGAAGGGGAGGTGCATTTGGGGTTGATGAAGAAGCAATGACAAGCTTGCAAATAAGGAGAATTTGGGGGCATTTAACCCAACACCCCAAAGCCACACCCCAAAGCAAGCCCAAAATCCCACCTGCCCCAAGTGGCCCCCACCATGATGAGGTGGCAAAGCCTAGGCCAATCCTTTGTCATATTAGGTTTGTCCAGGGAGGACAAAGGTCCTCATTTGTAATATTGATAACCAAAAATAGATCTGTGAATATATGAATGTGTGTATGGATACATATACACACATACTGGACTAAACGAACCATAACCCACTGACCGACCCAAAGTAGGAAAACCGACTCTATCTACCCCACATACCGTGTACCGCTTAACGTAGCGAATCATGTATCCATACTCGTCCCGCATAACGAAGCGTACCACGAACCAGTTCACACTGGTTGCACCGACATGGAGACTTAGTTATGGATTCACCATTGACACATGGAAATTTCTAGAACTTGGCTATAGAGGACAACATTCCGACCAACAAGGCACATGTTCACAATGGGAGTTACCAGCCACACCCATCTGTGTGTTTCTCCTTAAATCTAGAAATCATGCATGCTCAAGTCCTTATTTAGCGTAGAAATGAAGGTGTACTATTTTTTTCCAGATGCTAGGAGTAATGTGGATGAAACAAAGTTCCCAAATTCACTTGTATCTATCAATAAAGCAACACTATGAAAGTAAAAAATAGGGGGATTATCTAGAATTTTTTAGAACTTAAACTTGGTGCTTTCATGAGAATAGATGAAAATGTCCTACCTTTAGGTTGACTTACTATAGGGTATTATGCTGCTAATGTTTTCTCAGTAGATTGGGTTAGTAGAGCAGCCAGATTAATGAAGGCGGTATTTGGTACATTATAACAGTGATATAATACATATTGTATATTACCAATACATTTAATTAATCACTTTCGGGGAAAAACATGCATCATTTCTTTTATATGATAATTTATGTTATTATCTTTAGGCTAGAAAAATATTGGTTTCAAATAAATTGGACATTTATCTCTATACTGATTGAAAGACTGCACATACACGCATTGAAGTTCATCTCTTTTTTTTGTCCAGGGCTTTAGAAAAATAGATCCTGACCGCTGGGAGTTTGCCAATGATGAGTTTATCAGAGGTCAAAGACATCTCCTGAAAAATATTCACAGGCGCAAACCAATACACAGCCATTCTCTACATCATCAGGGCCAAGGCTCTGGGCCATTGGGAGAGTCTGAAAGACAAGAGCTTGAGGAGGAGATTGACAGACTAAAGCATGAGAAGGGCATGCTTATCGTGGAGCTACAGAAGCATACACAGCAGCAGCATGGAATGGAGCGGCAGATGCAGTCCCTGGAGGAGAGATTGCTGAACATAGAGCTGCGGCAAAAAAACATGATGGCTAATTTGACCCGGCTTGTACAAAGGCCTGGATTTCTATCCAACCTTGTATCATCAGCTGATATTCATAGTAAGAAGAGGAGATTGCCCAAAAATGATTTGTTCTACGAGGATGCTGATATGGAGGAGAACAGGATTGTGGCTTTCCAGGCTATGAACAAAGAGAAATCTGATATGGCAACTATGAATGTGCTCAACACAGAGGCGTTTGAAAAGATGGAGTCATCATTAAGTTCATTGGAATTTTTTTTCCGCGAAGTCAGCCAAGCTTCCGGAGGGGACATGTATTACGATTGTTCTGCTCCGTGCTTGCCCTCTGCTGTTGTTCTCACAGAGATGCACACATCAACAGGGGAGACTGATGTGAATTTGCGATCACCATCTCCCATCTCTTCACCTTGCCTGGGGGAGATCCATTCATCCCCAGAAATGGCAGAATCTACTAGTCATGTGGAGAGCCCTAGGTTTTCATCAACAGAGCCACGTGGTAAGGTATCTGAAATAGATGTGAATTCGGAGCCTGCTGCTCCTGAGATTCAACCAACGAGAGACAGGGCATCTGGATCCAGTGCTGCTACGGCACCCACTGGGGTAAACGATGTATTTTGGGAGCAGTTCCTCACTGAAACCCCTGGCTCATCAGATATGCAGAGGGTTCAGTCAGAAAGAAGAGAAGCAGATGACAAAGGAAGCGAGGGCCGGACAGGAGAGCCGGGAAATATTTGTTGGAACCAGAAAAACGTCGAACACCTCACTGAGAAGATGGGGCATCTTACTCCTGCAGAGAAAACATGACTGCTGAATCCTCCTTTTCAGGTTCTTATTGGTTGACGGTAGCCCCGTGCTTTTGACGTCGAGGTATGACTGATTATCTACTGTAAATTAAGCTGTTTGATGTCACGAAACCGTCTACGTTGCTTGTATAATTTTGCGAACTGATCTGTGTATAATGATTGTCCATTGCTTTGTAGATGCATGGATTCATATAGCTTTTATTTTTCAAGTCATGATATTGATTCCATTCATTTAGAGGCCGGCTTTTTTCCACTCGGGCATGCGCAGGTTATTATGTTTTAGTTTCAGTACTTAGGAATAATCAAATAAACACAGAGATTAAAAACAAGAACCAATCAGAGACACTCAAGACTTGGTAACGCAGTTCGGTGGGCACACCTACATCTGCGGGGCCACGCCCAGAAAATCAGAATACTCCACTAAAATAATCAATGAGTACAATCACTAATTATCGCGATTCTATTAGGAGGAACAACCTCCCCCTCAATACAAACCGTGATGGGTGGTCTCTACCAACCCATGGAGTATTCTCGGTAAGCTCCCCTTGCCCGCAAGCTCCCCTTGCACAACCGATTAGATCAACTCTCTTGATCCATACGTACGTAGCCGTCGGCCTCCTCCCGGAGTTCTTCAATCGTCTTTTGCAAAAGCCGTCACCCACATCAAGAGTTCACGCCCTCCTTTTCTTCGCTCACCCCTCGAAGAAGATAAGCTGTTAACAACAACTCCACCAACAGAATCACCAAGGATAGGCGGAAACATATGCAGCGCAGCCAAGCAAGATAAAACAGTTAATGAGAAAATCACAGTCGACAATCAAAACCGAAAAACAACCAAGTGTAATTAACCATCCTTCAACAGCTTCAACAATAATCACCTAATCCCGCACTGTAGAAGAAGATCTGATTCTGATCAACAAACACGATGACATCTTATCTCCAAAAACAATAGTTCAGTCACGAAGAGGTCTTATCTTCAATAGACGCAAATCAAATAGCTGCATGGAAGATTTGCCGAATCTGATCTCAAATGTTGAACAATAAGTTCAACATTTCATATGACATTTTGTACAACATTTCATAAACACTCATTTGTTAGTGGATCTTTCATACCTCGGTTGTGGATTGATACTTTCATTCACATTCGTCAGCAAATCTTATGCATACTTGCATTCAACCGAATATCTGGAGAAGATCTAAACAATAATGCAAGATCTGAAAACATTCATATATAGAATCTTCAACCGAACATATCTTCAACAGCACATACAATTCAGTTATGAAACCAACCAGATTTTGTAACCACTATATCCGGGTAAATAACTTCCTCTTTAATGCTAAATATCCACCATTATTTCTAGGATCACTTCTGGTAAGGAATCCCATATTCAAGGAACCACCGAATCTATTTCGGGTAAAAAGATTAAAACAAATTTCATGCGGATATTTTGCCCATAGAATAAGGAACTATTTCTGGTAAATAAAACCAATAAATCTCAGCAAATATTTCCTTCCATCAATTTAGGAACAAACCAGATTCCCAAAAATTCTCAACAAACCTCCATCAATTAAGGAACTAATTTGGGTAAGAAGGAGTATAAAAATCTCACCAATATCTGGAATCAATAAAATCAGGAACCTCCGATATTCTAGGGTACAAATCAGATCTGAGATCACCGCGACACATTTGTAGACCAAAGCAGCGTTTCTGAATACGAACAATTATTCCAGATCTGAATGTTGAACATAATGTCATTCAACATAATGTTCAACATTTTGCTCAAACTACTCAAAAAACAATCCAGATTCCACAGACTGAGCTCTCCAAATATAGTGCCACTAATGCCAACAAATATCAACAGAAATTCAACCCTAACAATCTCCCCCGTTGGCATTATGTGGCACAAACCAAAGCAAGCGTCAACCAAGCACACATTCTTCCCCTTTGAGCCACAATAATCCAAAACACATTCTCCCCCTTTCAGCTAGCCTCACAACTCCAAAAGAAAATGCAGAAAAAAACTCAACCGAGGCACATCCAGAGGCTCCTCTGTCTCTCTTAATAGCAAATAAATTCTCAGGCACAGCGGAATAAGAGAAAGAACACTATACCTCACATCCGAGTCGAGCTCTGAGGGGCCGAAAAGAAGTTGGAGAGTAGAAAAACATCGGCGGTGTTGACAGAGGAGCTTCGGTGGTCTGCATGTCAAAATTTGGAGACGTGGATGCGATGGAACCGGCTAAGAAGTGAACGAACTTTAGGGAAGTCAACCGGTCTAGATGATGAGGCCGCAGAAGATGAAATAGAGGTGAATTGCTGAGCAGGAGAGGGTACAGGCGAAGATCCAATGGCACCGGTGGAGGAAGAGCAGTGAGCAAAGCGACGAGATAGCACTCTGATAATTCTGGAGGAAGATTCATGAGACTTTGGCGCAGGTTGCTCACAATGATTGTCGAGGGGAGATGTCGAGTCTGGTGTCATAACATCTGCAGCAACATTGTTCTGTGTTGTATCTAATGTTACAACATTAGTCACAACATGAAGTGTTCTCTCTGAAGCTGTAGTGTTCTTGCTGTATAATTCAGACTTCTTGACCCATTGCTTCTTCATCTTCATATCAGGATGTCTAACATTTCTTCCTTCTGACCAATGTCGCATGCGACTGTAGCAGTTTCTCTCAGTATGGCCTATGAACTTGCAGTAACTGCATACAGAACGAGCACCTTTTATACCTCTAATCTGCCTCTTCTTCTGATCATAGCCCTTGTGTTGACCCATTCTTTCAAGTTCTTTGCTAACCTGTCTTCTTCTTTCAGCGGACACATCATCAAAAGCTCCTCTATTGTATCCCACTCCGGTGCGATCTCCTGAAGTCTTACCCATATTCAAGATATCATCCAGCTTTGTTTTTCCAGAATTCCACTTCTCCAATATGCATTCAGCTTTTTCTGCCATGAGAAGAACATTTCTGAAGTTGCTTTCCAATTCTCTACAGTTTTCCTCAGCTTTTAGACATTCGATTTTGACCTCCTCCTTCTCTTTCTTTAGTCTTTCATTCTCCTCCTTCAGGACTTTGTTGATATTGCAGATTTGCATCCACTTCTCAAACATCATCTGGTATGTTGTACGGATATCATCGTCACTCACTTTCCCATCGCTATCAGCTTCAGAATCTGATTCGATTGTAGATGTTGTACATGATGTTGTACATGATGTTGAAAATAATGTTGCAACATTCTGTCTGACATTTGCTAGTTTGTTGTAATCAGGTCCCTTCTTCTGAGAGGCTGCAAGGGCAATGTAATTACTGATGATGTCCTCATTTTTAACACTCCCATCAGAATCATCTTCACTCTAGGTACTTGATAAAGATTTCTCTTTCTGCTTCTTGAGGGTATTGGCACATTCGGCTTGTATGTGACCAAAACCCTCACATTCTCTACATTGTATCCCTTTGCCTTTGTTCTTGCCTACAGAGGGAAGATTTGCACGTGCCGCATTGTTACCAGATCTGAAGTTTTGACACTTGTTGCTTATCTCTTTCATCATTCTACTGAAATTCTTAATCAGCAAGGCAATGTCATCATCTAACTCAGACTCATTTTCAATCCATTTGTCCCTCTGATTCTGCTTCAGGTTCATTTCATAGGTTTGAAGAGATCCCATGAGTTCATCCAGTCTCATGGTAGACGTATTTCTGGCCTCTTCAATGGCTGCAACTTTAGCTGAGAATTTGTCTGGAAGAGATCTCAAGGTTTTCTCTACTAACTTCTTTTGAGAATATTTCTTCCCAAGCTGGAAGGCCTGATTGGATATATCTCTCAACCTCCCATTGAATTCGGCAATAGTCTCGTTGTCATACATCCTTAGATTCTCAAACTGAGAAGCTAGCATCTGGAGTTTGGAAGCTTTTACGGTACTTGTTCCTTCACGAACATTCTGGAGAATATCCCATGCTTCTTTGGCATATTCACATGTGGAGATCAGCTTGAACTGCTCTTCATCTACAGCCGAAAATAGCATTAGTTGCTTTAGAATTGCACACGGCCGCATGTTCTTCAATCCGACTCCAGTCTCTTGCCGGCTTGAGGTGTTCTTTGCCATCTCTGTCAATTTCGATCGGCGGTGTCCATCCTTCAACGACAGCGATCCAGGCCTTCTCATCAATGGACTTGATGAATACACGCATTTGAGACTTCCAGTAAGTGTAGTTTGTACCAGTGAGCAGTGGAGGACGAACAACGGAGGCACCTTCTCGTGTAGCCATGATTCAAGTACTGAAATCCAAGATCACACCTTCTTTGTTAACAAAGATACACAGGTGACCCGCTCTGATACCAATTGTTAGTTTCAGTACTTAGGAATAATCAAATAAACACAGAGATTAAAAATAAGAACCAATCAGAGACACTCAAGACTTGGTAACGCAGTTCGGTGCGCACACCTACATCTGCGGGGCCACGCCCAGAAAATCAGAATACTCCACTAAAATAATCAATGAGTACAATCACTAATTATCACGATTCTATTAGGAGGAACAACCTCCCCCTCAATACAAACCGTGATGGGTGGTCTCTACCAACCCATGGAGTATTCTCGGCAAGCTCCCCTTGCCCGCAAGCTCCCCTTGCACAACCGATTAGATCAACTCTCTTGATCCCTACGTACGTAGCCGTCGGCCTCCTCCCGGAGTTCTTCAATCGTCTTTTGCAAAAGCCGACACCCACATCAAGAGTTCACGCCCTCCTTTTCTTCGCTCACCCCTCGAAGAAGATAAGCTGTTAACAACAACTCCACCAACAGAATCACCAAGGATAGGCGGAAACATATGCAGCGCAGCCAAGCAAGATAAAACAGTTAATGAGAAAATCACAGTCGACAATCAAAACCGAAAAACAACCAAGTGTAATTAACCATCCTTCAACAACTTCAACAATAATCACCCAATCCCGCACTGTAGAAGAAGATCTGATTCTGATCAACAAACACGATGACATCTTATCTCCAAAAACAATAGTTCAGTCACGAAGAGGTCTTATCTTCAATAGACGCAAATCAAATAGCTGCATGGAAGATTTGCCGAATCTGATCTCAAATGTTGAACAATAAGTTCAACATTTCATATGACATTTTGTACAACATTTCATAAACACTCATTTGTTAGTGGATCTTTCATACCTCGGTTGTGGATTGATACTTTTATTCACATTCGTCAGCAAATCTTATGCATACCTGCATTCAACCGAATATCTGGAGAAGATCTAAACAATAATGCAAGATCTGAAAACATTCATATATAGAATCTTCAACCGAACATATCTTCAACCGCACATACCATTCAGTTATGAAACCAACCAGATTTTGTAACCACTATATCCGGGTAAATAACTTCCTCTTTAATGCTAAATATCCACCATTATTTCTAGGATCACTTCGGGTAAGGAATCCCATATTCAAGGAACCACCGAATCTATTTCGGGTAAAAAGATTAAAACAAATCTCATGCGGATATTTTGCCCATAGAATAAGGAACTATTTCTGGTAAATAAAACCAATAAATCTCAGGAAATATTTCCTTCCATCAATTTAGGAACAAACCAGATTCCCAAAAATTCTCAACAAACCTCCATCAATTAAGGAACTAATTCGGGTAAGAAGGAGTATAAAAATCTCACCAATATCTGGAATCAATCAAATCAGGAACCTCCGATATTCTAGGGTACAAATCAGATTTGAGATCACTACGACACATTTGTAGACCAAAGCAGCGTTTCTGAATACGAACAATTATTCCAGATCCGAATGTTGAACATAATGTCATTCAACATAATGTTCAACATTTTGCTCAAACTGCTAAAAAACAATCCAGATTCCACAGACTGAGCTCTCCAGATATAGTGCCACTAATGCCAACAAATATCAACAGAAATTCAACCCTAACATTATGAATTGATGTGCTCTCAATATTCTTAAACGTGTGGTATGGCCGAGTGTTTTGACCATCATACATGGTTGCCTGTGTCACGCCCCGCTTCCCATTCTACCGGGAGCGAGAACGCGAGCAGGTCCGCGATGTGCTTAAAACAAGGAGGAGTACTTTTTTTCTTTTTGAAATCCTTCCTTTTTGAAATCTTCTTTTCTTTTCTTCCTCCTTGGCTTAAACACACTAAGCGTCTGTATAAAAATTGCAGATCCTTGCATGCAAATTTAAGAAGCAGCTCAAACAACATTATTACATATCCAGCGTACAATAATTAAGATACAACTTGGGCCTAGTATAGTCAATACAAACAAAGTACACAAATTACATTATTTTAAATGTAAAGAAACAGTCGCGAAGGGGATCGTCTAATCTTCTGTGGGAAGGTACTCCATGTGCTCGTCAAGCACTGGCTTGACTCCTGCAGTCGTGTCTTCAGAGAACTCACTATTGATACCTGACGGACATTTCGTAAAACAACAAAATGAAATGTCCGTCAGCGAGGTTTACTCGGCAAGATAATCTCAAAACCAAAACGTTGGACATTTTAAAATTAAACAACGCTGAACTTTAAAGACTAGCAATAAGCTTAAACTTTAAAAGGTTAAGAACAAGCAATAATTTTAACTTTAAAAGAATTAAAGACCAGTAATAAGTTGAATTTAAAAGAGTTAAAGCAGTTAAAGCAGTTAAATCAGTTAAACATTTGCAACCTGCATCAATTTAATCATTTTGATAGCCATTTGCAATACCATTTGCAACCTGTAACAATTTCATTATTCAATAACCGTTTGCAAAGTCATCTGTAACCTGTGACAATTTAGCATTCAATAATCACACTGTAGCAACCTGTAGAAAAAGATGTTAGAACAATAATCAATAACCAGTCTATCCTAGTGATAAGTCCATGTCCAAGAGTACTAGAGATAACCAACATGCAGCCTGCGACGGGAGCAACTCCGAGGCTTACCCACCGTTCCGATATGGCAACGGTCAAGGTTCTAACCCCCGTAATGTGTTGGAGGTAATTTAGTATGGCGCATCCAGTCATTCTGTGACACTTGTGATCATAGACTACCCCAATCCCAGGTCAAGTCTAGTGCCGGTCAAAAGAACGTGTACTATCTGTCTATTGTTGAAATTCCATCTTCCATTCTATATTATTAAAGTTCCATCTTTCATTTAATATTGTTGAAGTTCCATCTTCCATTCAGTCAATTCAAACTCGGTGTTCCAATAGTCTGTATAACAGTCTCGTGAAAGTTCACAACTTCACGACTCGATTAAATGAAAACATCAGGATCACCTAAATAAATAAAAGAACGAGTAAGATATGATTTTAACCAAGCAAAAGAGTTTAAATTAGCTTAAAATACTTTCTAGGACTAGTAGTTATTTTTCAAGATTTTTAAACAATTTTTATAAACAATTTTAAAGAGCCAAAAAGCTATTTTAAATCAAGAAACGATTTTTAAAACATATGTTCAAGGAATTGTTTAGAGCAAACCGTACATCAGAATTCTTCAAACAAGGTGTCAAAATGATCGTATTCACTAGTACTACGACATATATTTTTATCGTACATAAGTGTATGTAAAAATCACAGATTACGAATTTTAAAAGGATTTTTAAAACAAGAATTTATCATTGCAACATATCTTCAAAGATTTATTCCGGGCAAACCGTACGTCGGAATTCTGTAAACAAGATGTCAAAATGATCGTATTTACAAGTACTGTAACATATATTTTTATCGTACAGCGGTATGTGTAAAAATTGCAAGCTACGAATTTTAAAAGGATTTTAACCTATTTAAGTTTTACCTTTAAAAATTCACTGTGAGAAATATACTTGCCTTATGGCAATGAAACCAGCGCCAATGGATTCGTTTCGACGTTTCTGATTTTCTGGGACTAGTCTCGTAATTTTCGGAGGCCTGTACGAATTACTATGAATTTAAATCCTATAATATCAATTTATAAATATAAGAAAATACCTAAATACGTATTCAAATACGTATTATAATACGTATTTCGTATTAATTTCTTAAAACTTACGTTTCTTCGTTCTCCCTTTCTCTACGCAGGCAGCGGGGGTGTCTTCACTCGCGTCGTCGCCGGCGGCGGCCAAGGCGGAGGCGGAGTCCGACGAAGGGTCGGGGTGGCGGAGACAATGGCGGTGCGGGTTTCGGGCGGTCACCATGAGCGGGAGAGGGCAGTCGTCGCTCGGGGTCGCCGTGGGCTCGACGGAGCGCCGGGGTCCGGTGGTCGGGGTCGCTGGGAGATGGCAGCGGCGGCGGGGCGCTGTACGACGTCGGACGAGCTCTCGGCAGGGTCGGGGAGCGGCTGCGGAAGAGAGCGGGGCTGTGCGGGTTGCTGCGGCGGTTGTCGAGGAGCTCGGCGTTCGGGGGTCTCAGGCGGGGCTTTGGGCGGTCAACGGCGGCTTCGGGCTGCTCCGGTGAGGCGGTGGAGCAGCGGGCGGTGGCGCGGAGGGCGACCGGAGGGCGAGGAGATGGGGGAGGAGCTCGTCGACGTGCAGGGGCTTCGGGGGTGGCGCTCCGGTGCTTCGGGCGGCGGCGGTTGGCGCTGAGGAGCGGCGAGCGGCGGTTGGCGCTGAGGAGCGGCGAGCGGCGGTCGACGGGCCTTGATGGTCGTCGGCGTGGAGGGAGGCAGCGGGGTGTGGGGTTCTGTTGGTTGCCTGGGGATGGGTTTTTGTGAAAAAAGAGTTAAGGGGGGGGGGGGGTGATTAAATAGGTTAAGATATTATTAGTTTAATAAGGATGTAATTAATATTTAGTCAAGATATCCATTAATACAAAGTTAGTCTTTTTGAAAAAAATGGTTAGAAGGTTAGACTAAAACTCTAAATCAAAACGTGTGAGGTTGCCGACGTTAGGGAATTAAACTAGGTAATTTAGCTAAGTAAAAAGTAATTAGTGAATGGCCGTTATTACAATTTGTAACGAAATTACAATTTTGCCCCTGGAGTTAAACGACTCCGAAAAATTACGAAAATATAGCCACGGGTTCGAGTCGTCACGAGGATGTGACTACGAGATCTATTTCGTAGTTTGGACTACGGAAATACGTGTTTTGGGCCAAAACGTTTAGGAAGCGGGTTTGCGGGTTCTATATTGATTTGACTTCGAAAAATTATGAAATTAATGTGGGAGGCACAAAATGATCATAGAATGACTCTGTAGAAGTTTGAAATCATTTTGATAGCGTTTACATAGAAAAATAACTGTTATGGCTGAAATGTTAAAATTGGGTTTAAATAATTATAAAAATCATTTAGGGACCTGGGATGGTGCTTGTATACCCTAAAATAGGCTATAACTATAAAAAACATTTTTTTATAAATGATTTATAAACTATTTTGATGTTCAACTCCTAACAAACCATTATAAAATATTATTAATTAAGAAAATACGTAGAAAATGGGTATTGCTGAATACGGGTCATCACATTCTACCCACGTTATAAAAATTCCGTCCTCGGAATTTCTCAAAACTTTATAAAATAAAATAATTACTGTTATTAAGAAGCTCAAGCAAATAAATGAGAAAATGGAAAACTTGATGAAAATTACAATTTAGAAAATAAGTTGTTAATAGCATGAAATATAATGTGATATCACAGCATCAAGAAAACAAGATATATTTCTAATAATTATTAACATCATCATAGCTTCCGTAATTATTCCTAAGACCAGTAGCATTGCAAAAGTTACTTTAACTTCTCAAGTAGTCCAAAATTAATATGAGAAAATAATATCACATGAAAATGAGGGCTATTATGATGACAACCTCTGTTCGAACTTGGAACCTGAGGTGATAAGCCAGTAGCAAGCTATAAAAATGGAAGACCATAAAGTTTATTCGTGCTATTGGTGACTAACTGGGTCTTGCCAAAGGCGTCCTTCGTAATATAGCATGTAACGACTAATCCACGGGTACCAACAACATCAATCTCCATAATGCCCAACCACATGCTAACGTCCAGATCAACGCCCAAAGGTAAGTACAGGGCCAACACCCAAAGTCAGTATTCACTGTCAGTATTCCTTCCATCAATCTCCATAATATCCCACAATAAGGCAAGATCCAAGCTCTCATCCAGAGCCAAGCACAAGGCCTACATCCAACTTCAACTCCCAAGGCCAATATCATGCCAATAATCATCGCCATCACTCCTTCCATAGACCAATACTTGACATTCGCAACACCCAACATCACCCAACAAATGAACAACCAAAAACACGCTTTCCAGCACACCAAAAGGAGTAAACGTAAGAGGAAGCCTAGACGGGAGCTCAACCTGGGTGAGATCCAGGGTAGAGAGCTCAAGAGAAGCCCAAGGATCACGGCTTCCCAAGATTTCAACCATACGGCTACAGCGAGGGTGGTGGCGAGGGTTGTGGCCAAGGCCAAAAATCCCAAAACAGAACGTCGAAGGGCCATCGGTGGTTGGCGATCTATGGAGGCTGCGACTGCTTGACGTGGCGGGCGTCACCGGAGTAAGGTGGGGTGGTGGAGCTTCGGGTGAGGCCGGAGGAGCTTGAGAGGTGTTGGGCTCACAAAGGAAGAGGCACGACGAGGGGGTGGGCGTCGTCTCGACGGAGAGGAAGCCACGGGATGGTTGGAGAGAGAGAGAGATGAGGGGGTTTTAAAGGGGTTCGCTGAAAGTCATTGATAGGGTAGGCACCGAAAGTCACAGATAGGGTAGGGTAGGATAGGTTAGGTGAGATCGGGGCTCGAGGAGAGGAAACGTACAAAACGCAATAAAGAGGGGGAGAGAAAGCAGGCGGGAAAAGAATTCAAACCATGGAAAAATCGGGTACAAGACGAAAGTAAGGGGTAGAAAAGAAATACAAACTCAAGAAAGATGAAGAAGACGTAACAGTCTACACTTACAAGTCGTGGTTAGGCTCGTCTCAAAATTCCTAGTATCATCCTTAAATACTCCTGAGCGTCCTTCGATCTGTTACCGTTGTCGAACTCGAATTTCTGGTGATCGAAAACCAAATGCTACCCTCCTTAAAATAAACGTAGTTAGAATTCAATCGTAGAAAGATTCTAAGGAGGTCAATCAAAAGTTCATCAAGCTAAAGGAAGGGTGATAGTGATGAAAATCGATGGCGTTACATAATCATGATTCACGTCCTTGCGGTCCAGCGGACACGGCCAGGGAAGTGACTAGGGCTGTTGACGAACGAGCTTGAACGAGCTTGAACAGTGTGCTTGGTTTTGTTCATGAACAAAATCCATGTTCAAGCTCTGTTCGTTTACTAACCGAGCTCTA
This sequence comes from Scilla litardierei, assembly GCA_030789695.1. Lineage (NCBI taxonomy): Eukaryota > Viridiplantae > Streptophyta > Magnoliopsida > Asparagales > Asparagaceae > Scilla > Scilla litardierei. The sequence continues at coordinate 191,318,753 of CM061136.1, read as the reverse complement.
AAAACATGTTCAAGCTTGTTTGTTAAGCTTACCAAACGAACGTAAATGAACATAAACGAACGTAAACCAAGCTTACCGAATGAACGTTTTGTTCATTAACAAGACTTATCGAGCTTGTTCGTGAACATGTTTGGGAACGTGTTAACGAACACACAACCAATCTTGTTTGTGAACAAATTTGCAAACAAACAAACGAACAATGGCAATGGACCAAAAGAGAGTTGGGAGCCTGTGAGTCTAGGAGTGGGAAGCTGGGAAGTTGAAGAGGTGGATGTGTTTAATTCAATTTGAGGAGGTGAGTGTTTAATTTTAATTTTAGTTCACTCAAGCCCTTGTTCACGAACACTTAACGAGCTTATTCACGAACATCACTTAACGAGGTTGTTCACGAACACTTAACGAGCTTGTTCACAAACATCACTTAACGAGCTTGTTCACGAACACTTAACGAGCTTGTTCATGAACACTTAGCGAGTTTGTTCACGAGCTTGTTCACGAACACTTAACGAGCTTGTTCATGAACATAAATAAACGAACATAGTTATGTTCAAGCTCTGTTCGTTTACTAACCGAGCTCTAAAAATCTGTTCAAGCTTGTTCATTAAGCTTCCCGAACGAACGTAAACGAACATGTACCGAGCTTGTTCACGAGTAGTTCGTCGAACGTTCTGTTCGTCAACAGCCCTAGAAGTGACTAAGCCAGGATCACTTATGCCCAGTCTAGCTAGGTCGATCCAACAGACTTTAGCCAAGCACATTGACCGGATCATGGTCCATTGAAGAAAGCTTATCATTTATATGCGTGCCATCATCAACTGAAGGAAAGGTGATGAAGTGGGTAGATGGTTCAACATATGAAAATAACTATAACTGCTAGCAAAAGAGGTTACTAGGGAGGGTGTAACCAAGAATGGAACACGAGTTTCTAAGCAAGGGTTAATAGTTCGAAAAAGGTAATGAGGTTCAATGGAAATATTTCGTTGCGAATTTTGTGATAAGAAACAATAGGAAACTTCCAAATCAAGAAGTGGACACGCTATGAAGACAAATACATGTAGCACGATAAAATATGCTAGCAATGATAATAAAGACGATGTGTGTCAAATCGACGTAGAGGGAAAAGGTTCAGATATACTAGTGATTACCGATTCAGTAGCCTCATGGAGAATTTGGCGTTGAATTTCAAGTATTTCCTTTACGATACCCAAGATGTCGTTGTTGGTGACGCCGTGTGTATCTGGTCGACCTGCCATATATACTTCAAAACAAACCGCAATGTAAGGTAAGTTAGAATAAATCTATTCTAGTTGTACACTTAGATATTAATGTCATTTAAACCGATCTTAAAGTATTTGCATACGCATGACCTGCATGGGCCGCCACTAAAACCTGTCACGCCCCGCTTCCCATTCTACCGGGAGCGAGAACGCGAGCGGGTCCGCGATGTGCTTAAAACAAAGAGGAGTACTTTTTTTCTTTTTGAAATCCTTCCTTTTTGAAATCTTCTTTTCTTTTCTTCCTCCTTGGCTTAAACACACTAAGCGTCTGTATAAAAATTGCAGATCCTTGCATGCAAATTTAAGAAGCAGCTCAAACAACATTATTACATATCCAGCGTACAATAATTAAGATACAACTTGGGCCTAGTATAGTCAATACAAACAAAGTACACAAATTACATTATTTTAAATGTAAAGAAACAGTCGCGAAGGGGATCGTCTAATCTTCTGTGGGAAGGTACTCCATGTGCTCGTCAAGCACTGGCTTGACTCCTGCAATCGTGTCTTCATAGAACTCACTATTGATACCTGACGGACATTTCGTAAAACAACAAAATGAAATGTCCGTCAGCGAGGTTTACTCGGCAAGATAATCTCAAAACCAAAACGTTGGACATTTTAAAATTAAACAACGCTGAACTTTAAAGACTAGCAATAAGCTTAAACTTTAAAAGGTTAAGAACAAGCAATAATTTTAACTTTAAAAGAATTAAAGACCAGTAATAAGTTGAATTTAAAAGAGTTAAAGCAGTTAAAGCAGTTAAATCAGTTAAACATTTGCAACCTGCATCAATTTAATCATTTTGATAGCCATTTGCAATACCATTTGCAACCTGTAACAATTTCATTATTCAATAACCGTTTGCAAAGTCATCTGTAACCTGTGACAATTTAGCATTCAATAATCACACTGTAGCAACCTGTAGAAAAAGATGTTAGAACAATAATCAATAACCAGTCTATCCTAGTGATAAGTCCATGTCCAAGAGTACTAGAGATAACCAACATGCAGCCTGCGACGGGAGCAACTCCGAGGCTTACCCACCGTTCCGATATGGCAACGGTCAAGGTTCTAACCCCCGTAATGTGTTGGAGGTAATTTAGTATGGCGCATCCAGTCATTCTGTGACACTTGTGATCATAGACTACCCCAATCCCAGGTCAAGTCTAGTGCCGGTCAAAAGAACGTGTATTATCTGTCTATTGTTGAAATTCCATCTTCCATTCTATATTATTAAAGTTCCATCTTCCATTTAATATTGTTGAAGTTCCATCTTCCATTCAGTCAATTCAAACTCGGTGTTCCAATAGTCTGTATAACAGTCTCGTGAAAGTTCACAACTTCACGACTCGATTAAATGAAAACATCAGGATCACTTAAATAAATAAAAGAACGAGTAAGATATGATTTTAACCAAGCAAAAGAGTTTAAATTAGCTTAAAATACTTTCTAAGACTAGTAGTTATTTTTCAAGATTTTTAAACAATTTTTATAAACAATTTTAAAGAGCCAAAAAGCTATTTTAAATCAAGAAACGATTTTTAAAACATATGTTCAAGGAATTGTTTAGAGCAAACCGTACATCAGAATTCTTCAAACAAGGTGTCAAAATGATCGTATTCACTAGTACTACGACATATATTTTTATCGTACATAAGTGTATGTAAAAATCACAGATTACGAATTTTAAAAGGATTTTTAAAACAAGAATTTATCATTACAACATATCTTCAAAGATTTATTCCGGGCAAACCGTACGTCGGAATTCTGTAAACAAGATGTCAAAATGATCGTATTTACAAGTACTGTAACATATATTTTTATCGTACAGCGATATGTGTAAAAATTGCAAGCTACGAATTTTAAAAGGATTTTAACCTATTTAAGTTTTGCCTTTAAAAATTCACTGTGAGAAATATACTTGCCTTATGGCAATGAAACCAGCGCCAATGGATTCGTTTCGACGTTTCTGATTTTCTGGGACTAGTCTCGTAATTTTCGGAGGCCTGTACGAATTACTATGAATTTAAATCCTATAATATCAATTTATAAATATAAGAAAATACCTAAATACGTATTCAAATACGTATTATAATACGTATTTCGTATTAATTTCTTAAAACTTACGTTTCTTCGTTCTCCCTTTCTCTACGCAGGCAGCGGGGGTGTCTTCACTCGCGTCGTCGTCGGCGGCGGCCAAGGCGGAGGCGGAGTCCGACGAGGGGTCGGGGTGGCGGAGACGATGGCGGTGCGGGTTTCGGGCGGTCACCGTGAGCGGGAGAGGGCAGTCGGCGCTCGGGGTCGCCGTGGGCTCGACGGAGCGACGGGGTCCGGTGGTCGGGGTCGCTGGGAGATGGCAGCGGCGGCGGGGCGCTGTACGACGTCGGACGAGCTCTCAGCAGGGTCGGGGAGCGGCTGCGGAAGAGAGCGGGGCTGTGCGGGTTGCTGCGGCGGTTGTCGAGGAGCTCGGCGTTCGGGGGTCTCAGGCGGGGCTTTGGGCGGTCAACGGCGGCTTCGGGCTGCTCCGGTGAGGCGGTGGAGCAGCGGGCGGTGGCGCGGAGGGCGACCGGAGGGCAAGGAGATGGGGGAGGAGCTCGTCGGCGTGCAGGGGCTTCGGGGGTGGCGCTCCGGTGCTTCAGGCGGCGGCGGTTGGCGCTGAGGAGCGGCGAGCGGCGGTTGGCACTGAGGAGCGACGAGCGGCGGTCGACGGGCCTTGATGGTCGTCGGCGTGGAGGGAGGCAGCGGGGTGTGGGGTTCTGTTGGTTGCCTGGGGATGGGTTTTTGTGAAAAAAGAGTTAAGGGGAGGTGATTAAATAGGTTAAGATATTATTAGTTTAATAAGGATGTAATTAATATTTAGTCAAGATAGCCATTAATACAAAGTTAGTCTTTTTGAAAAAAATGGTTAGAAGGTTAGACTAAAACTCTAAATCAAAACGTGTGAGGTTGCCGACGTTAGGGAATTAAACTAGGTAATTTAGCTAAGTAAAAAGTAATTAGTGAATGGCCGTTATTACAATTTGTAACGAAATTACAATTTTGCCCCTGGGGTTAAACGACTCCGAAAAATTACGAAAATATAGCCACAGGTTCAAGTCGTCACGAGGATCGTGACTACGAGATCTATTTCGTAGTTTGGACTACGGAAATACGTGTTTTGGGCCAAAACGTTTAGGAAGCGGGTTTGCGGGTTCTCTATTGATTTGACTTCGAAAAATTATGAAATTAATGTGAGAGGCACAAAATGATCATAGAATGACTCTGTAGAAGTTTGAAATCATTTTGATAGCGTTTACATAGAAAAATAATTGTTACGGCTGAAATGTTAAAATTGGGTTTAAATAATTATAAAAATCATTTAGGGACCTAAGATGGTGCTTGTATACCCTAAAATAGGCTATAACTATATTGGTTCTACAAAACATTTTTTTATAAATGATTTATAAACTATTTTGATGTTCAACTCCTAACAAACCATTATAAAATATTATTAATTAAGAAAATACGTAGAAAATGGGTATTGCTGAATACGGGTCATCACAGCCTGTAACCAGTGACTACAAACGATTTTTTCGTAGGAATAGAAGCAGAAGCACACTCGAATGATCATCTCATCTTTGGTGTGGTTGCTCTGATTTGTTTGGTTGGTTTTGAAGATGTTTCATCTAGCTTTTTCGTTGGATGTGTGTTTTATAATTCTTCATCAAAGCTGGTCACTGATGCAGCATCGCAAGCTGTCTGATTAGTGCTGTTTTTTTAAATGGATGTATGTGTATAGTTCACATGTCTACGTAGCCTTTTCTTGAGCAAATGTATCTAATCACGTGTGGTATGGCCGAGTGTTTTGACCATCTACATTATGCCTGTAACCAATGGCAACAAACAATTTTTTGCAAAGGAAGAGAAGCAGAAGCACTCGAGTGATCATCTCATCTTTGGTGTGGTTGCTCGGATTTGTTTGTTTCGTTTTGAAGATGTTTTCTCTACCTTTTTCGTTGGGTGTGTGTTTTCTAATTATCTTCATCAAACCTGGTCACTGATGCAGCATCGCAAACTGTCTGATTAGTGCTGTTTTTTGTCAAGGATGCACGTATGTGGTTCACATGTCTACGTAGCCTCTTCTTGAGCAAATGTATCTAATCACCTTAATGTCCAAAGCCTATTAATGATTGGGGCAGAATCTGCAAATAAAATGTTACTTTCCAAGTGTTTCCAAGTGTTGGTGTTGTAAAATCCGTGTGGGTTGAGGCTGTAAGTTGTATGTCTCTTGTTGTAAAGGGATGGTTTGTAAATTCCTCTTGGAAAGAGGTGTTGTTATTATTTGGAAAATAGTGAATTTAGCCGAGTTGGACTCAGGTGGCTGGATGCAGGATATAGCCAAGTGGGACTTGGGCATGCGAACTTAGATAAATCTCGTGTTTGCGTTTGCTATTCATTTTCTGTCATTGTTGCTCAATTATATCTTGCATGTGATGTATGTCCGCTGCATACTTTTAGTAAGTATTGTTGATTAAGTTACAATTTGGTAACTCCAATTGTTAACTAAGGTAGACTTTCTAGAGGAAACTTTTAATATTTCTTTAGACACTAATCACCATAATCTAGTGTCTATTTTCAGTCCAAGGAGCTACCAACAATACACACACGCGCGCATGCGACAATATGTACATGTGTACATGTAGACGTAAGTTACTAGTGCACGTCTGCAAAAAATGGGTTTGCAAAAAAATGGGGTTTCTTGTATTTTTTTGAAATGTTGTAAGGTTTGTTGTACACGTTCTAAACCCCCAAAACCCCAAATATGAGTGAACCCTAACAAAATTTGTCCCTCGATCCACTCTTTACAAAAAGTTCAATTGTTTTGAAACTGTTGAATTTGCATTAGTTAGATTAAGAGTCAAATGGCATTAGATTCACTTGATTTTTGGTGTGTTGATCATTCATGAAGTGTACAACAAGCCTACAAAAAATTCAAAAGATAAGAGAGAAATCTCTTTTTTGTGGACGTACATAGATAATTTACATGTGCACGTCCACATGGCCATTTTTCCCATATACATAGAATAATCTATATGTGCCGAGAGTGTAGGAAATTTCGTACACTATTGGTATGATTTTATTAAAAAAATTTGGATTTTTTTTGGGTTTTGTTCTATACACCATGTATAATCACCACACCAAAAATCAAGTGAATCCAACACTATTTGACCCTTAATCTACCCGTTATAAATTCAACAGTTTCAGAGGAATAGAACGTTTTACAACAGATAGATTGATGGTCAAATACCCCTAAGGTTCACCGATACTTAGGGTTTTGAGATTGTAGAATGTATACTACAAATTTAAAAAAATTGAAGAAAAAATGTGAAAAGGGGGGAGCCATGTGATGTCAGCGCATGAAATTTGTTGCGCTGACAATTCATGGCCCACCCCTTCCTCTGTTTTTCTGAAATTTTTTATAAAATTGTTGTACACATTCTAAAACCTTAAAACCCCAAACATGTGTGAACCCTAGAGGCATTTGACACTCAATCCATCCACCGTAAAATGTTCTTGTTTTGAAACCGTTGAAGGATAGATTGATCGTCAAATAGCGTTGAATTCATTTGATTTTTGGTATGGTGATCATCCATGATGTGTATAACAATATCACAAAAAAATTTAAAAGGTAAAATAAAGTATGTATGCGTTAGCAGGGGAATTTTCATGCGTTGACTGCATGTATACATTTCACACACACGTATGTATGTATGTATGTATGTATGTATGTATGTATGTATGTATATGTGTGCATGTGCACATGTGTGTGTAATTTAACAACTAATACAATCCAAAGGCATTTCAAGTGTGTAGCTTAATTTTACCATTAATACATCATATCCTAGTAATTTGGCATATGTAAAACCATCCTTAATGAAATGTTTGGTTTTATACTTCTAAATAGAAAATTATAGAAAACCTTTTCAGTCGATAAATTGTTAGAAAATTCAGTTCTCCCTTAAAAATATCAAAATCTCAAAGTTTGTTCACAAGCTCAGCATGAACAATAACACAACATGCAATGGTTTGTTTCTGTTAGATTGCATGATAGTGAATGGTTGACGTTAATCCCCATCTCCATTCCCAAACAGAAATCTCAACGACTTAACAAACTAATCCATATATATATGTATCCACATTTGCAATGCATTTCATTCTATCATCCAAATTCAAACCATTCTATTTCAATGGCATTCTCCAATTTGCCTCTCTTCTTCTCCTCGCTCCTCCTCCTCTCAACTAAAAATGAAGCCACGCCGCTTGCATCAGGAGTGCCTGGTGTGATGAGTACCATGACGCCGAGGGTGATCAACGCAACGAGGACAGTAGCCCGATTCCTCGGCCCACATAACGCGGTACGGATAGAACTTGGCCTGCCTCCTCTCCAATGGAGTAACCAACTTGCAAACAGAGCAAAATGGTATGCAAAGCAAAGAAAGAGTGACTGTGAGTTGGTGCACTCTCAAGGCATATATGGGGAGAACCTCTTCTGGGGGTCAGGAAAGCGATGGAAGGTTGCTGACGCGGTTGGATTCTGGGTGGCAGAGAAGTCTGCGTATGATTACAATAAAAACGCGTGTGTGGGCAACGAGGCATGCGGCCATTACACTCAGATAGTGTGGAAGAGGACCAAGTATGTTGGGTGTGCAAGGAGGACATGCAACTCCGGCGACACTTTCATTGTTTGCGAGTATTATCCTCCAGGCAATTATGTTGGTCAGAGGCCATTCTGATGGAGGTTGGATTCCTTTCTTCAATGCCTATTTGTAAAGTTCTAATTGGAGATGTTGGACTGAAATTCAAAAAAAGAAGGGATAATAGATTTGAAACCATATGATCGTGTATCAGAAATTTGTTTATTTAGATGGTAGGAAGTTAAAATCAGTAAGCAATAGATATTATTCTATCATTTAACATGTAACATTTATGTGATATTTCTAATCCTTTTTTGTGTGCTTATTCTATCATTTTTAAGAAAGAAGATGACTCTTTTATAAAAAGCTTTTCCCCCTCCAGGCCAGCTTGTAATCTTCATTAATTTTATATAAAACCTTCAAATTTGCATAATTCTCTATTCCTCCAATGATTTAATCCATTTTCAACCACTTTTAACCCAATAATCCTATCATCAAAACACTGTCTATCTTCCTCATCAACATTCTTTCCTGTCACCTCCAACACCCCATCACTCTCCACCCTCTTTATCTCTTTTATTCTGCCACTTCTACGATCACATGGTTTTGAATGCAATTACAATCGCTTTTCCCTCTCTTCTTTTTCTTGATGTAAAAATATGGGAAATTGTTTTTAGGATTTACTTTTAAAAACAGTTCTTTTGAAGTAGGTCAAATGTTTACAAGTTGCTGAAATGAAAATAATGTAGAAAGGTGGCACCTAATCTAATAGATCCGATGCCAAGACACAAAAAAGTGGAAAGTACAAGCCTCACATGGGCTCGTACTTTCTGTGAAGCCTGCCTTTTTGTGTCTTGCACCTCATCTATTAGATCAGGTGCCATCTGATCTACATTATTCTCTGCTTAAATTATCGTTTAAGGAGATTGTTGGATAACTTTTGCGATTTTATGCGTACTTTCTTTAAGTTAAGTTCAAGGTGCAGTTTCTTATTTTCATGACTTGCCGTTATCTCGGCCCGGTAACATCAAGGGGTTGATTCTTTTTGAGGCTGTCACTGGTTGTAAACCAAAGAAAGACATAGACTTAGGGCATGTTCTTTTGCTCGAATGTGAAATGTTGGAAAGTTGGAGGGTGTGAAATCTTGGGAGAGAGAAAATTGGTATGATGTGTTTCTTTGGTGGAAAGTTTGATGTAAACTGGAGTTGGAAAGTTGATTGTGGGGCACACTCCGTGTAGTGTGTTCTTTTAGTTAAAGAAAGTTGGACGAAAAAAGCGGAGTGGGGCCACTCAAATTTAATTTATTACTCTTAAATCTAAACTAATTACTTATTAAATTATTTAATTATTAATAAAATCAATAATCAAGGTGCAAATAGCATGGGGCCCCACATAATTGCAGTAGAACAACGAAAAAAATAAATAACTAACACTGGGCTTCGTTGATTAGCGGGTGCGAGTGTGGGGACCCACATTTGGGCTTGGAATCAGATGTAATATGCGTGAAACGCGGAGAATTCGAAAATGCCTCAGGAATCCTACTTTGGCCCCCACCTCAGAATCCGTTCCCCTTTACATTTTCTCGCAAAAGAACACGCACAATGAAAACAAACGGGGATTCTCTGCTACATGGAGTGAACAGTAGGCGAGACATACTTTCTCGCCTACTTTCACGTAAAAGAACAAGCTCTTACCTCCATTACCCGTGTGAGAAAGTTGAGTGCATTTGTTGAGTTCTTTGCTCATAATTTCATGACTTGCATAACAAGATCCGTTGAAAAAATGCATTTAATTATGATAATTAATTTTGCTACAGATCTATTTACGATGTTTCAAGAATGCTTAGTAGGAGATGGGGTGATGCTTAGAAATTATTCAGAAAGCTTCACTTTTGGAGCAGTAAAGAAACTCCATGCTTGATAGACATATCATTAGTCTGTTCTTCCAAAGAATTGTTCTTACACTTGAGTTGGATATTTCACGATAGCTTAACATTTGTCCAGTTTTCAATGTTGAGTATTTGACTCCATACCATTCGCATGTGGATTATCTGGATGTTGTTTCTGGGGATGCATCTTCTTCCACGACTGTCATGCTCTGTTTTAAACTATACATGTATTCTACTGTATATACGTGGTATTTCTACTTACGATGCATACGTAGGCATGAAATAATTATGGATGTCGATGTATGTATCATAGTGCAAGGGGCTTGTGCCGTAATATGTGACTAAGAGACGAGAATGTAAGACTTGAATGCGGAAAAAATGTGAATGACGTCGTGTGTATAATATAACAAGTATGTATTGGACGTGTGTGTGGTGCATGTATGCATGCATGGGTGTGCATGGTTGTAAGTAGGGAGAGTTAGGCATGTGTGAAAAGGGGTTAGGAGTTAATGGCATCCTCGTAAATTTTTAGAAAGGTGAGGGGCAAAATGGTCATTTGGACTAAATGAAGGTGGTGTGTGTGTGCATAAAGTAATGGCATACTTGTAATACATAAAAGTTGATGGGTATTTGTGGGAGGGTATTTTAGTCATTTTAAGTTGTGCATGGCTTATGTGATAAGCTAAAGGATAGTGTAGATTTACTTTAGGCTTCTTTTCTTTTTCTTTCGTTTATCTTCTCTCATCTTCTCTCTCTCTTTTCCTCTCCCTCCCTAGCTTAGGCCGGCCACCTCCCTCTCCATTTTCTTCGTATTCTTCAATTGAAAACCCTAAATCTCCCCCTAAAATCAAGAAATCACTAGTTGGTTGTGAAACAACCATTTTGGGACGAGCCAAGATTGAACAGCCCTAGGCCCACATCGCAAGTAAGCAGCCCTGAAGGAGAGCGGGCCGAGCGACGAGGCCTCCACGAAGACTTGGAGCCGGGTCGGCCTCGACCGAAACGGGCGTCCCCATCAGCCCACGTCAGCGGGAGCTAACCGCTCCCGTTAAAGCGCGTCCCCTTAATCACCATTAAGGGGCCCCATTATGTCCACCTTCATGACCCATGAAGACGCCATCAAAGAGGCGGATCGTGGGGGCAGAAGTGGGGGGGGGGGGGGGGGGGGCGTTGAGGAGGTGCGGACGTGGGAGGACTCCTATAAAGAGACTCAAGGTACAATGCACAAAGGGATCACTTCCTGGATACCGAACCGCATATGTATTCTACTCACACGACCTTGTTGTAATGCCCTACAAGCTACTGCACAAGTACTAGAGGGGGGGGGTGGTGAATAGTACTTTAAAAATAACAAGGAGTATAATTCCTAATTATAGTGCAAACAACTACCAAAACAATTTGCGGAAGCTTAAATTGAATGACAACAACAAAATTAACAATGCTAACAAGAGATGTTAATGGGTTCGGATCCACCCAAGTCTCCCCGACTTGTTCCCGGTGATCCTACGTCCCAACCACCCGGATCCCCTCCGGATACTTGAGTTAGAAACCCTAACTCAAGATTTCCACTATGAATATCTTGTGAAAAACCTTCACAAGATCAAATCATACATGCAATGGCAATAGTGAATCCCACAACCCGGGATCACAACCTTCTCTCACAACCGAGAGAATCAACAAGCAATATAAATGAGTTTATATTGAAATAAGCAATCTTACCACAAAATCCTATACCTTGAGTTTTTCTTACCAAATAGGTGAAAGGAAGGATTTGAGGAAGATGAAGTCACCAAGACCTAGCACCAAGGAAATGACCAGCAATAGGTGCCTAGGAGTGATTTGGAGACTTGAATCAAGCTAGAGCTTGAAGGGCTCACCAAGAACAAACTTCTCTCAAGATGGATTCTAGATCTAGAATGTGAGAGAATGGGTTTCTTGTGAGGAAGAGAGCTTTAGAAATGAGTGAGAATGGCTATCTCTTTCTATCTCAATGAATCTCTTAATGGCAGCTCTAACCTAGAGAGAAATGACCTAGGTTCGTATTTATAGGGTCCCATAAAAACAAGTTAGGTCAATTCCCAACGGATAGAAATCTGAGGAAACTAGTCGGTCAAAGAACAACCACTGACCGACTAGTTCATCAACTAGTCGGTCAGTCAAACAACATGGACCGACTAAGAGAGGAACTGAGAAGAGATAGAAACTCAGACCTAGAAATCTAGTCGGTCCAAGAAGACATTCTGACAGACTAGTTTCACAACTAGTCGGTCAGTCAGTGAACGTAGACCGACTAAGAGGCAAAATGAAATAGTCTGAATACAAATTGACTTAGTCGGTCCAAGAACAAAAGTTGACCGACTAGATTGTCAACTAGTCGGTCACCAAACGTTCTTAGACCGACTAACGATAAACAGTAGCTAAGGAGAAATTTAGCATGTACAGTAAATCACAACTAGTCGGTCAAAGAAGCATCACTGACCGACTAGTTCACAAACTAGTCGGTCGGTGAGTCAACGTAGACCGACTAACTGTAAACAGTAAGGTGCAAGAAATTAAGGAAGCAAACTAGTCGGTCCAAGAAGCTCTGCTGACCGACTAGATCACCATCTAGTCGGTCAGTACTTCTTCTTGTACCAACTAATATGCACAAACAAGTCCGAATCGAAGCGCGACGCTTCGAGGAAGTTAGAATGAACTTGTACTAAGATCCTAGAGCTACGATATGAGCGTTATGAAGATAGAATCGTAAGATATACTCAAGGCTTAACATTCTATAGATCGAAGCTAAAAGACTATAAATAAAACCTTAATGAACGGTCTTCGAGAGCTTCGATTAATTCTTCATGACTTCCAAAACGGCGCAAGAGCTTCAACGAAGCTTTAGGCATGAATACGAGCTTTGAGAAGTGTTGAGATGTCGCTTTGATTGTTCTCGTGAATTTGGCGACGATCTCCAATACTGCGCTCACAAATTGTTAGTTCATGAATTATTTATGTTTGCTCATCATCAAAACCAAATCCGGGGAGTCCAATATTCAACATTCTCCCCCTTTTTGGTGATGACAAACCAACATAAATAATAATCAAAAATAATGATTCAAATGTAAAACTACTTACTCCCCCTGCATTGATGACACGTTAATTCCAAAATGAATATTTATAAAATGCATCAATCAGACGAGTAAGATATATAATGAGAATCGATTTATGAAATATCGGATTTTGAAAATCCTTATATATATCTTAACTCCCCCTGAATCTAACACATCAAATTAGATTCTTGGAAAATGAGTTAAATTTTCATTTGACCTATTTATTATCATTATCTCTCCCCCTTTGGCATTATCCCAAAAATGGGGGGCATACAACGACAACAACTAGGAAATGGAAAATCCAACACCGGGAGTCGTAGACAATGACGATGGACCTAATTGACACCAAGGGAAAAGTGTGGAAATCAAATCAAGGTGTGCCAAATTGTCCATTATCAAAAAGAGATAATTAAAATCATCAAAAATACCAAATTTTTATTCATTTCTTGAATAAAGAAACATACTATTCAATATTCAATATTCTTGGTTAAATTGGTGCATGGAAAACAATTCTATACAATTATAGAATTTCAATCTATTTAACCAAGTTTTTCAATCGTCGAGCGACGATTTCACATATCATGGACATTGAATGAGAATTAAAATGTGCACGACGAAATAATACAAAGAGAAGATCGATGTATATATATAAAAACATCATGAGTACATCCAAAGAGATATCGACTACATCAAATGCAACATACCCATCAAAAAGAAATACATCATACATCATTGATACAACATCATCATCAGAACACCATCATCAACGTCCAACAACAAAAAATACAACACATACACCGACATCCAACATATCAAAATACAACAAATCAACACCCAAACTCCATCCCATCCTAACCCAAAATACTCTCAAGAAGATGTATCATCCAAAGAGCAGTGGAGAGTCCTCGAAACAGACGATCACGAGGAAGTGGCTGGATCTGCAGTCTCCGTGGGTCCAGTCGACGGAGTGGACTCAGGCTCTGCAGGGAGGAGAGGCGTGTCAACAGACGGGATCGTCGGGGCAGGAGTAGAAACGACGACGTCGGGCTCAACAGCAGGGGTCTCAACAGGAGTATCAGCAGGCAAGACAGGAGCAGGGTCGTCAACAGGAGCAGCAGCAGCCTCAGAAGTCTGAACTACTGGTGCAGAAGTCTCTGGAGCACCGGAAGAGGTGCCATCTCCAGGAGCAGATGTGGTAGCAGCAGCAGCAGCAGCAGTGGCCTCATCGCCACGAGCCAAGGAAGTGACAAGATCATCAATATCCTCATCGTCCATCTCCTCGTCCTCAGACACGGAAGGAGGAAGCTCAATGCCCATCATAAGAGCCATACGGCAAACTACCTCCTCGGTACGAGCCAAACACGACTCGTGCCGACGAAGTAGGCGTACGACATCATCTAATGTGGCAGAAGGAGTGGGGGCAGCAGCAGCTGAGGGAGTGGCCTGGGAAGCAGATGTGGTCGACCTCTGCACGTGACGAAGCGCCGCAAGAGATTTCTTAACGGCCGTCGCGTTCAGAGGAGGACCCAAAGGACGCTCATCATCAGGAGGGAGGGGAACACCGAAACGATGGAAAACCAAAGTCAATAGACATGGATATGGGATATGCGCAGATTTAGTGGTCTTGCGTATACACTCGAAAGAGTCCATCTTATCGAGTATAATGCGAGCCCAATTAATCTCGCTACCCATAAACAAAGCGTATATCAGTTTCAAAAACGGCTGAGATGGAAGAGATGAAGATCCATACTTGGGAAGAAGGCAGGATTTCAAGATCAGGTTAATCACCCAAGCATTCGGCTTGAATGATTTCGAAGGAACACCAATGAATGCGGGGGGGATAACCTGGAAGATTTTGCCTAGGGTCCGCTGATCTAAGGAAGAGATATCATCGACAGAGATGTCAGAAGGGAGGAGGCCACACGACGAGCAACCAATCAACTCCCCCAAGATTTCTGCCGTGAGGACTATAGGAGTCCCCAAAACAGAAGTCTCAATGGAGTGGGTCTCGCCGTACTGACCCCGGACACGGTTGACATAAAATAATTTGACCAGGCGAGGATATGGTCTAGGGTTCGCCTTAGCGTCAAATCGAAGGTAGTCCAATAAGCCACTATAGGAGAGAAGATCAGCAAGGCCAAGGAAATCAGAAAACTGAACGTAATGCTCTAACAGCAGTGGGCAGTGCTCTATACGGTTGTACGCTGCGAGACACTGAGGGTCATCGCGGCATAACGATATGTCTACACCGCCGACTGGCATAGGAGCTTTACCCTTAGCCTTATGGGACTTCGGAGGAGGTGGAGGAGGGGGTGGAGTGGGTGCCTTCTCGGGATGTTCAGGGGTGTATTCCTCATCGGTATAATCCTCGGAATCACTACCTGAACGCTCACCGGGAGGTGTGGGGGCACGGAACTTTTTAGGCTTAGGCTTGGGCTTGGACGATTGGCCGGTAGGTTTAGGCTTGGACGTCCTCTTCCTCTTCAACGGAGTCGAAGACGAAGAGGGTGGACGTGTGGTCTTGGCCCTACGTTTGGGAGGGGTCGAAGCGGTAGCACCCTCTACGGTCATAGGGGATGCCCCGGAAGATGAAATCGGGATCCTCGTTCGTGCCATGATATCGGCACAACGAGTACAATCAAACTATGAAGATAAGATCAAACACCCTAGCACAAACCCTAGAATCCTACAACAAGCCCTAATAGAGTAAAACCGAAACCCTAGAACCCTAGGAAGTGAAAACACTAAATAGATCAAACCCTAGGAATGGAAAACGAGATCTAGAAGGGGGGTTATACCTAGGAGAGAGGGTCGACGGCGACGGACGGCGGGGATGGCCGGAAAACTGGCCGGAAAGACGTCGGAAGTCGAAAGGTCTCGATGGGGTTTAGGAGTTTTTCGGGCTGGGGAAGAGAAGAATACCGACTAAAACAAAGTTTAGTCGGATAAAAATGAGTTAAGTCGGTCGGGAATGCGAAAAGACACGTTTGCCCTAACGCACTTAGTCGGTCACAGTTCAAGCACTGACCGACTAGATTACGATCTAATCGGTCGGTCAATGAGCTTGAACCGACTAAGTCGAAACAGAGGCAAACAGAAATTTCTAGGGCTAGAGTTAGTCGGTCGCAGTATACTCACTAACCGACTAGTTTTCAATCTAGTCGGTCGGTAAGTGTACTATGACCGACTAAAAGAAGTCAATGACAGGAGATAGTTAAAGCTTGAACTAGTCGGTCTGAGTTCACTAGCTGACCGACTAGATGAGCATCTAGTCGGTTGGCTGATGAACTGAAACCGACTAGAAGAGTCCAAAAATTGATAAATGAGTTCTCTTCAAAAACCACTTGGATGAAACATCTTAACATTCTCATTAGTCATCTAAATTACCCCATAAAACGTCGAAATCTTAAATACGACATTCAAATACGAATTCGAGCACAAATTCAAACATATCACATAAAATCACCAAAAATTCAATAAATCTAGCATGAACGAAATATCGCGAAATATAATAGCATGCAAGACAATTGAATGAAACATGAATCCTATATCTCGGATTCACCCATAATCCCCAATTCTCGACGCAACCGCACAAAGGAGTCCTCCTTTAGGGGTTTCGTGAAAATATCGGCGATTTGCTTTTGGGTTTCAACGTACACTAATATGATGTCCTTTTTAGCAACATGATCATCTAAAAAGTGGTGTCGGACATCTATGTGTTTAGATCAGGAATGGTGCACCGGATTCTTCGAAAGACAAATAGCACTTTGGTTATCCACCATGATAGGGCTAGTATCACAATGAATACTAAAATCCTTCAGTGTGTGTCTCATCCAAAGAACCTGGGCACAAGCGGCACCGGCGGCAATATATTCCGCCTCGGTGGTTGAAAGTGATACGGAATTTTGCTTCTTGGAAAACCAAGAGACAAGAGAATTTCCTAGAAAATGGCAAGTGCCACTAGTACTTTTCCTGTCGGATTTGCATCCTGCATAATCGGCATCACTATATGAGACTAACTCATACATGCTAGATTTTGGATAAAGTAATCCAAAATCAAGTGTATAACTTAGATAACGGAAAATACGTTTTACCGCTACTAAGTGAGACTCCTTAGGTTGAGACTGATAACGAGCACATATGCATACGGCAAACATAATATCGGGCCTACTTGCGGTAAGATAAAGTAAACTACCTATCATACCTCGATATAGACGAATGTCTACATCCTTACCGCCCGTATCCTTGTCAAGATGCGTAGCCGTGCTCATTGGAGTCTTTTTCCCGGAAGCACTCTTCATTCCAAATCGCTTAAGCAACTCCACCGTATACTTCGTTTGGTGGATGAAGATTGCATCGTTCAATTGGCGAATTTGGAGACCTAAGAAATATTTGAGTTCGCCCATGTGGCTCATCTCAAATTGTTCCTTCATAACATTAGAAAACTCTTCGCAAAGAGTGAAGTTAGTAGCACCGAAAATGATATCATCAACATAAATTTGAACTAATAAAATATCATTATTCGCATGCTTAACAAAAAGTGTAGAATCGGCTTCGCCCATTTTAAAATTCAAATCCAAAAGAAAATTCTTTAGGCGATCATACCAAGCTCGAGGAGCTTGTCTCAAACCATAAAGAGCTTTCTTTAGTTTAAAAACATGATTTGGAAATTTTTCATTTATGAAGCCCGGAGGTTGAGAAACGTAAACTTCCTCAACAACATCTCCGTTTAAAAATGTACTTTTAACATCCATTTGAAATAACTTAAAATTTTTATGGCATGCATAAGACAATAATAGTCTAATTGATTCTAATCTAGCTACAGGAGCGAAGGATTCTTCGAAATCGATACCTTCCTCTTGGCGATATCCTTGAGCAACTAACCGAGCTTTGTTCCGGACGACGACTTGGTTTTCGTCGGTTTTGTTCTTGAAGATCCACTTTGTCCCTATGATGGTGTGGTTCTTCGATGGCAAAGGAACAAGCTCACATACCTCATTCCTCTCGAATTGAATGAGTTCCTCCTCCATGGCAAGGATCCAAGCACTATCTTCGCACGCTTCAACTATATTCTTTGGCTCTATCGATGAGGCAAAGGCACAATTGGCGAAGTGGTGGACTTGCGATCTCGTCTTGACACTATCATGAATATTGCCAATAACTTGCTCATGGGGATGGTCGCGAACGGTATGAAGCCGCTTGGGAATACCTTGATCACTAGGCACATTCTCAACAACTTCATTAGTCGGGTTAGTATCAATAGAATCAATTGACTTAGAATTTTTAAACGAATCACAATTCACCGGAAAATACCCAATATAACTCAATGAATTCTCCTTTTGGGAGCAATTCATCGGAAGATGCCCTTTTGGGGGTTCAAACAAAATATTCAAAAAGATCGTCGCTAAGATTATAATACGATATGAAACTCTCTTTTGGAGAGATCAAAACTACGGGATGAAACTCCCTTTTGGGGAGATCAAAACTCACCCTTTTGGGGCGATCATCAACTAATTTAATTCTTTTGGAATCTAAAAAAGTCGATTTACGAACAACGATTACAATTTTAGCGACGTTTAACGATTTAGCAAAAGGAATACAACCAAACTAACACAAATCATAGCCCCTAACTACTCCAAACCATGCACAATAACAATTTAGCTACTCATGACGCAGAAATAAACAATTTTCAGATCAGAATTCATAGGTTTAATAGCAAAATACGGAAGTTTAGAGGCAAAATACAAGCTAAAACACCCAAATACAAGCTAAAGTTGAAGAGAATATCACCAAATCTCTCTGAAAAGTCTTCAAAACTCTCTGAAATTAGAAACAAGCCTCTGGAATTTTACAGAATTTTTCAGGGGGAAAATACGGCTTCTAGAGCCTCCAATACGCCCAAAATACGCCCCAATCTGCTTGAATACTCCCAAAAAAACCCTAAATACGCTTATATATAAATCATTGCGGGTTTAGAAAGCTATCGGGTTCAAAACCCGCATCAAAACCGCACCCGAATAGATCTAAACCGCTGATCAAAAGCGGAGTAAATGTGGTCCGTTGATCAAAAGCGGGATCGATCCACACAGCGACACGTGGCCCCTATTATCGGATCCATCCGCTACCGCGCCCGCATCCGCTGCTCCGAATCCGAGTTTCGTTCGGATAAACTATCCTCCGTCCGATCAAAAGTTCAACGCTCGCGATCTCCCCACGTGGCCCGCAAACTTCAGCAGCTCCGCTCGCTTAGGGGTAAACGATGTCCCGTCGATCTCGAATCGGAGGGTTTAGCATCAGCCACGTCGCCGCTTCGTTCGAAGATGATTTCGCGAGGCGGGTGGATTTCTGCCCGTCCGATCGGGCGGGCTCTTGCTACGATTCTGCCACGTGTCCAGGGAGGTTGCGATTTAGAATTCGAAGCGGGCGAGCTCTCAGGCCCTTCGATCTCGCGGGGATTCGTTAGATGCTCGACACGTGGGCCGTGGATTCGCGAAATTGGGTTCGAAGCGGGGATGATCCGCTCCGTTGGTTCTTCGATCTGTGGTCCAGATGGAGCCACGTAGCCGCTTTTCGCTCCGCGTTTGGGAATCGTCCCCCGCCGTTGGATGAGAATCCAACGGTCGAAAAATGCCCACGTACCCGCTGCTTCGTTGCAAATTGCGGGATCGATCGTGGCCGTAGGATCGCAATCGTTCGCTCAGAAATCGGCCACGTCGCCCGAATTCTTCAGCCTTCGTGAGTTCGAGCGGGAGCGTTGTGCTCCGTTAGATCTGCATCGTGCGGCCACAACAATTCCACGTAGCCCGCTTTTCTTCTGCCGTTGGATGGAGCGGGAATCGTCGGATGAGCGCCACGTGTTGCGCCAAGATTCGTGCGCAATTATTTATTTTCCAATAAATGGTATTCTGCATTCAACAATTCACAGTAATTAGCACAGATCTCAGAAAAATACAAATAAATAGTCGTTGGAATCGTGAGATCGAGACCAAGCTAGGAAAAATATAAAATGTGCAGAAATAGTCCATTAATTGCTGTTTTGTGCTCAAATAAAGTGTTTTCTCTAATAAATAAATGTGTAGAAAATACGTATGAATTAGAGATAAATTTAGCATCATGTGAGCACAAAATAGGGCTAAATGGGGGGTTAAATATGTAATATTGAACCCGAATCACACCCCCCAACTAGCGATTTGCTAGTCTCTAGCAAAAATAGCGATAAATACGGACGATCAATAAAACAATAAGTTCTTTCAAATTGCTCATGGCGTGGCTCAATAATACGCATTCCAACATGGTCTTGGCCATCAATATACACATCCATGAACAAAATCAATCACATGAAATTTTCTCTAATTTAGTATGAATAAATAACATGCAAGCATCGTTTTGCGCAAGCGAAAGTATAACACGTCGTTATAAACTAGTATTCGTGTTTCCAGGTAATTGGCCTATCAAAATAATCATTCAAGACATGAGTACTGAAGTTGCTTAGTATATTCACCATCTCTTTTCGTTTATTCGTTCCGCGTAACGCGCATCAAGCAACATTCGCAGAAAAAAGTATAACTTGGATCGCTCCATCAAATGAGTGAGTTTCCGGTCAATGGCTCCCAAATCAGACGATCATAGGGCATTAGGCCAAGAAGGACCCCTCGGACTGTACTACTCGAGCCAACCAAGTTATTTATTAGTGACATACTCATTCATCCATTTTTTTCCTTTCATTCAAAATTTTTCATTCTTTTCTTTTCTTTTCTTTTTTGTGAGCAACTCAACACCCATCAACATGAATATAAACATTAGTAACCAAGGCCACATTCCCCTTCAACTAGAAGACTATTCTTAAAAATCGTGTATACTTAAGCTTTTTCCATCACATTAGCATGCATGAAATCAATTCAAACTATTTCGAAATATTAATCATGGAAATTGAAAATTTTCATGAATAGCATATTAACGGCAATTCCATGTAGGAAAAATAATTAATCAAGCCATAAACAATTTTTAGAACACAAGTAATGTATAATCATCCGCATTAGAGGCATATGAATGAGTTTTAAAAAGATGAGATTTGGTGATTTATTCTTCTAAAAAAAAGAAAAAAAAATCCTAAGGTCTCATACACACCCCCCAACTAAAGATGGACATTGTCCTCAATGTCGGAAGAGGTACGAGTTTATTCAAGCAAGCAACCTAGAAAGCATATAAAATCTACACTACTGGAAAGAACACACCGTGATCAAATGGCGGATCCCGAATCTTTGATGGTGGCGGAAGTTGTTCAATTTGCTCCTTGCGCTCCTCGGCGATTATTCTTCCTCCAAAAACTAATTTGGACCCCAGCAACGTAACTCCCAGCATCTCTATAAGATGTCCACCTGTATCCTGCAAGAGATGAGTCACGTCAATCCATTTTAGTTTAAAATTCTTTGAAATAAAATTATTCCAAATGTAGTCATCAGAATAAGTGAAAGAAATTAAAATAGGTTGACGACTACTCCCTGAAAGATTTGCACTACTCTCTGTACGATGCTCGATCATTGTGGAGAGGGATAAATGATTTTGGGACAAAACTGGAGAAGGGCATGGTTCTGACTCCATGGCGATAATCTCAAAACCTTTTTCCCTAGCTGTTTCCTCCTCTCGTTCATCCAAAATTGCTAGCTCGTCCTCTCTTTCGCACACACTTTCTGCCATGTATATATTTTTATTCGTGTCCCTCGCTCGATATTCCTGCAATAGAAGATGAACTCGTATTAGTTTCTTTAAATCGAGTTTCAAAAGCACTACCTTCTTCTAAGCAAGTGGCAATCAGGGTAAGATTTTCAATGGAATTTTGAATTTGCCGACTCCGAGCAAGGAAATTTTCTTGGAATTGATGGGATGTGGCCTCCTGTGTCTGAATAGTCTGGTACGCTTCCTCTTTCAAGGATTGCAAAGGTACGTCTACGCTTTGCTCTTCTTGATCGAGGCACGAAGGCTCCGTTGAATCGCTCTCTGAAGTCTCTTCCACGGGTTCTTCGTTTTCTTGCAGAGACTCCATGTATTCCCACGCCACTGTCGGCGTCATGCTTCCCAATAATTCCTGCAGCTGAGGTTGTAGTCCTTCTAGGAAGAACTCCATGAGCTCTTCATTTGTGAAACCATGCTGCGGATAGCTCGATATTAGGTCTGTGAACCTCCTCCAGGCCTGAAAGAAAGTTTCACAGTCAGTTTGATTAAAATTTACAATCTTGAGCTTCTCCATCCTATGTTTGTGTGCATTTGCATACTGTGCATCATACAGGTTGTTTGTGCAATAGAAGTTCATATATTCCATTTTTAAAAATTAAAATAAAATAATAAAAAAGTTTATGTACAGTAAAGTGGAAAGATCTCACCGAAGGTCCTCTAAATGAAATAAACCGTAGTCACAAACCATTCCTCCCCGGCAACGGCGCCAAAAACTTGGTGGGACCGAAAAGGTGCTCTCTCTCAAGTGCAAGAGTCCGTACAAGTAGTAAAACCTGGGAGTCCAGGTGTCGAATCCACGGGAAGAAATCTGTTGCAACCACAGTTCAAATCAAATAGAAATCTATCGGAAAGAAACTAAACACTTCAACAATGGTGACGGTGATGGTGATGTGAGCACGTGAACAAAATAAACATAGAGAATCGTGTATGAAAATATCTATAAAGAGTTTGCACATGGTATGGGTTCGCTAGGGTCAACGATTCGTATTAATTTGGTTGATAGGTATAACACAATGAATTCTCCTTTTGGGAGCAATTCACCGGAAAATACCCAATATAACTCAATGAATTCTCCTTTTGGGAGCAATTCATCGGAAGATGCCCTTTTGGGGGTTCAAACAAAATATTCAAAAAGATCGTCGCTAAGATTATAATACGATATGAAACTATCTTTTGGAGAGATCAAAACTACGGGATGAAACTCCCTTTTGGGGAGATCAAAACTCACCCTTTTGGGGCGATCATCAACTAATTTAATTCTTTTGGAATCTAAAAAAGTCGATTTACGAACAACGATTACAATTTTAGCGACGTTTAACGATTTAGCAAAAGGAATACAACCAAACTAACACAAATCATAGCCCCTAACTACTCCAAACCATGCACAATAACAATTTAGCTACTCATGACGCAGAAATAAACAATGTTCAGATCAGAATTCATAGGTTTAATAGCAAAATACGGAAGTTTAGAGGCAAAATACAAGCTAAAACACCCAAATACAAGCTAAAGTTGAAGAGAATATCACCAAATCTCTCTGAAAAGTCTTCAAAACTCTCTGGAAATTAGAAACAAGCCTCTGGAATTTTACAGAATTTTTCAGGGGGAAAATACGGCTTCTAGAGCCTCCAATACGCCCAAAATACGCCCCAATCTGCTTGAATACTCCCAAAAAACCCTAAATACGCTTATATATAAATCATTGCGGGTTTAGAAAGCTATCGGGTTCAAAACCCGCATCAAAACCGCACCCGAATAGATCTAAACCGCTGATCAAAAGCGGAGTAAATGTGGTCCGTTGATCAAAAGCGGGATCGATCCACACAGCGACACGTGGCCCCTATTATCGGATCCATCCGCTACCGCGCCCGCATCCGCTGCTCCGAATCCGAGTTTCGTTCGGATAAACTATCCTCCGTCCGATCAAAAGTTCAACGCTCGCGATCTCCCCACGTGGCCCGCAAACTTCAGCAGCTCCGCTCGCTTAGGGGTAAACGATGTCCGTCGATCTCGAATCGGAGGGTTTAGCATCAGCCACGTCGCCGCTTCGTTCGAAGATGATTTCGCGAGGCGGGTGGATTTCTGCCCGTCCGATCGGGCGGACTCTTGCTACGATTCTGCCACGTGTCCAGGGAGGTTGCGATTTAGAATTCGAAGCGGGCGAGCTCTCAGGCCCTTCGATCTCGCGGGGATTCGTTAGATGCTCGACACGTGGGCCGTGGATTCGCGAAATTGGGTTCGAAGCGGGGATGATCCGCTCCGTTGGTTCTTCGATCTGTGGTCCAGATGGAGCCACGTAGCCGCTTTTCGCTCCGCGTTTGGGAATCGTCCCCCGCCGTTGGATGAGAATCCAACGGTCGAAAAATGCCCACGTACCCGCTGCTTCGTTGCAAATTGCGGGATCCATCGTGGCCGTAGGATCGCAATCGTTCGCTCAGAAATCGGCCACGTCGCCCGAATTCTTCAGCCTTCGTGAGTTCGAGCGGGAGCGTTGTGCTCCGTTAGATCTGCATCGTGCGGCCACAACAATTCCACGTAGCCCGCTTTTCTTCTGCCGTTGGATGGAGCGGGAATCGTCGGATGAGCGCCACGTGTTGCGCCAAGATTCGTGCACAATTATTTATTTTCCAATAAATGGTATTCTGTATTCAACAATTCACAGTAATTAGCACAGATCTCAGAAAAATACAAATAAATAGTCGTTGGAATCGTGAGATCGAGACCAAGCTAGGAAAAATATAAAATGTGCAGAAATAGTCCATTAATTGCTGTTTTGTGCTCAAATAAAGTGTTTTCTCTAATAAATAAATGTGTAGAAAATACGTATGAATTAGAGATAAATTTAGCATCATGTGAGCACAAAATAGGGCTAAATGGGGGGTTAAATATGTAATATTGAACCCGAATCACTAGGCACATTCTCAACAACTTCATTAGTCGGGTTAGTATCAATAGAATCAATTGACTTAGAATTTTTAAACGAATCACATAAAACATCCATAGAATCATCATTATTTGAAATTCTAGAATTAGTAAAATTCTCATTAAAAGAGACATGAAGTGATTCCTCGATCGTAGAGGATCTTTTGTTGTATATCTGGTAGGCTTTGCTACGTGAGGAATACCCAACAAATATCCCCTCATCCGATCTCGGATCAAACTTGTCCAAATTATCATATGTGTTTTTAATAAAACATTTTGCGCCGAAAACACGAAAATGTTTAACTTGAGGCAATCTACCAAACAACAATTCATAGCAAGTTTGTTTGGTGCCGGGCCTCAAAAGTATTCTATTAAACACATAACAAGCGGTGTGTACCGCTTCCGCCCAAAATTGATAACCAAGTTGACTATCTTCGAGCATAGTGCGAGCACACTCCACAAGCGTTCTATTCTTCCTCTCAACAACACCATTTTGAGGAGGTGCGCGAGGGAAAGAAAACGTGTGAGTAATTCCAAGATCATCACAAAAATTTGAGAAAGACTCATTCTCAAATTCACCCCCATGATCACTACGAATAGTGACAATGGTGGTTCCGATGAGATTTTGTACTTTCTTCACAAATATTGTGAAGTTTTCAAAAGCTTCATTTTTATTACATAAGAAAAATACCCATGTAATTCTTGAATAATCATCAACGATGACTAGTCCATATCTTGCATTTCCTAAGAAAGCAACTCTAGTTGGCCCAAATAAATCTAGATGTAATAGCTCTAGTGGCCGTTTAGTAGAAATGCTTTTCTTAGGTTTAAATGAAGATTTAGGAAGCTTGCCACGTTGACACGAATCACAAAAACTTTTCTTTTCAAAAACGAGTTTCGGAAAACCTTTAATGGAATTTAATTTCGAAAGCTTATAAAGTGTTCCAAAGTTCACATGTCCAAAGCGTCGATGTCATAAGTGTTGTTCACTTGTGTTGGCAACGAGACATTGTTCATATGACTTAGGAAGATCCAAAATATAGATATCTTTATGGCGTGTGCCGGAAAATAATAATTTATTATTATCATTTGAAATATGACACAATCCTTTCGCAAAGCTAACTTTGTAACCTTTGTGACAAAGTTGGCTTATTGAAATAAGATTATGATTTAAACCATCAACTAGATAAACATCACTAATTAAGGGTTTAGATGGGTTACCCACTTTACCAACACCGACGATTGTTCCGCTCTCGTTGCCTCCAAATACGACGCGATTTCCATTTGCAATGGGAACCACTCCGGAGAGCAATTGAGCGTCACCCGTCATGTGTTTTGAACACCCGCTATCGAGTATCTAATTCCCTTTGGAGCCAAATTTAAATTTGTTGCTCCTTTTCTTTTTCTTTTCCTTGAGTACCTAAAGATAGAAAATTTCATATCATGGTACCCAAGGTCATTGGGTCCAAGAGATTAGACCTTTGGAAGCCAAGTCCAATTGGACTTAGACTTCCCCACATAATTTCTACTATGCACAACATCCGAAAAATAAGCATTCATATACACTTGTTTTTCATCCATGCTTGTGTCCTTTGGGCTCCAAATAGTGAAAATTTTGGGAGCCATCATCCTATTGGGTGCATGCATGCGACGTTGATTTCTACATGATGCATGTTGTGGATAGGCATACGGAACATGATGGAATGGTGCACGACGAGAATTATTCATATGATGAGGTGGGTGAACATATGCATGTGTGGGAACACGTGCGTGAGGGTGTCTCACATTGTGTGCATGTGCCCGAGAATGTGTTGCATAAAAATCATCATATGTGTGAGACGGTGGAGTAGGACGTGTGTTCCTACGTGGCATGGTATTTGTGTACATATAAGCATGTCCCTTCTTTGGAGGTCCACCCAAAGTGGGTTTCTTTCCGAAAGAGGGTGTGGACGAGGTGGAAGCACCATTGGTAGATGAACTACCAATAGAGTGTTTGCTACCACTCGTAGAGTCACCGGAAGTTGGCCTAACAAAAGTAGTGGCCGCTTTGGATGGACATCCCATCGTATACCCCAAACCAATGTGGTGATTGGCCGGAAGTAAGTCACTTAGGATTTTATCCAAATGGTCCTTACCCTTATTGAATTTATTAATTCGGCCTAATGTGTTCTCATATTTCTCTTTGAGAGAACGCATAGAAGTATCCAAGTTGGATACTTGCGATGTGAGCACATAAACATGAGATTTGAGATTCTCGTTCTCAATACTCAAAATCGAGTTTTGAGAAGTTAAATCCGCTATCCTATGTTCTTCCGGATCATCAATGCTAACATGTTCAAGTTTAGATTTGAGATTTACAATCTCATTTCTTAACTCTTCAACAACGGTGTCGTTGTTGGTGATGATAGTCTTAGGCGAGGTTTGAATGCTAGCTAGGTCATCTTTTACTTTAGTATATCTATTTACTAATTTAGTGTATTTAGACCATAAATGAGAGTTAGCATCCCTAAGATCATCCATAGTTACCTCATCGCCTTCGTCATCGCTATCATCGGAGGAGGAAGATCCTTGATCATGCTCCTCTCTTGCCATGAAGCACATGTGCGCTTGCTCCACTTTCTCATCGTCCGACTCTCCGCTTGAGGAATCCTCGGAGTCGGTGAATGTTGCTCCGACAAGTCCCTTTTTGTACCCCTTTTTGTACTTCTTCGACTTGTCGAACTTCGGCGCCTTCCACTTCTCCTTTTGCTTGTTTTGAGGACAATCCGCTTTGATGTGTCCTGGCTTATTGCATTTAAAACACAAAGGTGGAGAGGCGTTAGTAGAAGTAAATTTAGATTTTTGTTTGAAGTTACCCTTTCGGAAGAAGCGATTGAACTTCTTTTCCATGAGTGCAATGGATTCCATGTCCATTTCTTCTTCCGAGTCCTCATCATCGGTAGAGGTGGATGAAGCCGCCTTGAATGCAATCGCCTTTTTCTTAGGCACGTCTTGGTTCAAATAGGACTTCATCTTTTCTTGTAACTTCACCTTGCTATCTTTGCGTACCTCGTATGACATCAAAGTACCCATCAATTGAACTACGGTATACTTATTCATGTCATTACCTTCCTCGATGGCGAAGGTACGTTTCTCCCAAGAAGAAGGAAGTCCTTCGATAAGCTTTGAGCACTTCTCCTTTTGAGTGTAGGACTTGCCGAGGGCCTCTAACTCGTTTATTATGTCAACGAAGCGAGCGTAATATTCCTTCATCTTCTCGCCCTGTTGCATATGAAACATTTCGTAATCTTTGTTTACAACTACGAGTTTAGAGTCTCTTATCCTACTCGTCCCTTCATGAAGTATGAGGAGGGAGTTCCAAATTTGATATGCACTCTTACATGTGCATATCTTATTGAAGTCCTCGGGCTCCAATGCGCATTGCAAGGCGTTCATTGCCTTGGCATTGCTTACCTCCGCGGCGATCTCCGCGGTAGTCCATTTCTCAAAGTCTTCTTCTTCGGGCTCGATGTATTCCTTCATTGTAGTCCTCCATAAGGATGCACTCCGGAGGAAGGTTTCCATCCGGCATTTCCAGTACCCGTAGTTGGTACCATTGAAGAATGGAGGCCTCGTAGAGGAATGTCCTTCCATCACCGAAGATGCTCCTTCACGGTTCCTGAAGGTGTCATAGTTGGAAGGTGGACGCACGGTCTTGTTGTCGTTGGCAGACATAGCTAAGTATCTGGCTCTGATACCAAATGTAATGCCCTACAAGCTACTGCACAAGTACTAGAGGGGGGGGGGGTGAATAGTACTTTAAAAATAACAAGGAGTATAATTCCTAATTATAGTGCAAACAACTACCAAAACAATTTGCGGAAGCTTAAATTGAATGACAACAACAAAATTAACAATGCTAACAAGAGATGTTAATGGGTTCGGATCCACCCAAATCTCCCCGACTTGTTCCCGGTGATCCTACGTCCCAACCACCCGGATCCCCTCCGGATACTTGAGTTAGAAACCCTAACTCAAGATTTCCACTATGAATATCTTGTGAAAAACCTTCACAAGATCAAATCATACATGCAATGGCAATAGTGAATCCCACAACCCGGGATCACAACCTTCTCTCACAACCGAGAGAATCAACAAGCAATATAAATGAGTTTATATTGAAATAAGCAATCTTACCACAAAATCCTATACCTTGAGTTTTTCTTACCAAATAGGGGAAAGGAAGGATTTGAGGAAGATGAAGTCACCATGACCTAGCACCAAGAAAATGACCAGCAATAGGTGCCTAGGAGTGATTTGGAGACTTGAATCAAGCTAGAGCTTGAAGGGCTCACCAAGAACAAACTTCTCTCAAGATGGATTCTAGATCTAGAATGTGAGAGAATGGGTTTCTTGTGAGGAAGAGAGCTTTAGAAATGAGTGAGAATGGCTATCTCTTTCTATCTCAATGAATCTCTTAATGGCAGCTCTAACCTAGAGAGAAATGACCTAGGTTCGTATTTATAGGGTCCCATAAAAACAAGTTAGGTCAATTCCCAACAGATAGAAATCTGAGGAAACTAGTTGGTCAAAGAACAACCACTGACCGACTAGTTCATCAACTAGTCGGTCAGTCAAACAACATGGGCCGACTAAGAGAGGAACTGAGAAGAGATAGAAATTCAGACCTAGAAATCTAGTCGGTCCAAGAAGACATTCTGACCGACTAGTTTCACAACTAGTCGGTCAGTCAGTGAACGTAGATTGTCAACTAGTCTGAATACAAATTGACTTAGTCGGTCCAAATTGACTTAGTCTGAATACAAATTGAAATAGTCTGAATACAAATTGACTTAGTCGGTCCAAGAACAAAAGTTGACCGACTAGATTGTCAACTAGTCGGTCACCAAACGTTCTTAGACCGACTAACGATAAACAGTAGCTAAGGAGAAATTTAGCATGTACAGTAAATCACAACTAGTCGGTCAAAGAAGCATCACTGACCGACTAGTTCACAAACTAGTCGGTCGGTGAGTCAACGTAGACCGACTAACTGTAAACAGTAAGGTGCAAGAAATTAAGGAAGCAAACTAGTCGGTCCAAGAAGCTCTGCTGACCGACTAGATCACCATCTAGTCGGTCAGTACTTCTTCTTGTACCAACTAATATGCACAAACAAGTCCGAATCGAAGCGCGACGCTTCGAGGAAGTTAGAATGAACTTGTACTAAGATCCTAGAGCTACGATATGAGCGTTATGAAGATAGAATCGTAAGATATACTCAAGGCTTAACATTCTATAGATCGAAGCTAAAAGACTATAAATAAAACCTTAATGAACGGTCTTCGAGAGCTTCGATTAATTCTTCATGACTTCCAAAACGGCGCAAGAGCTTCAACGAAGATTTAGGCATGAATACGAGCTTTGAGAAGTGTTGAGATGTCGCTTTGATTGTTCTCGTGAATTTGGCGACGATCTCCAATAATGCGCTCACAAATTGTTAGTTCATGAATTATTTATGTTTGCTCATCATCAAAACCAAATCCGGGGAGTCCAATATTCAACACTTGTCTTCCACTTTACATTTCTTCTCCACAGCTCGGCCCGAGGACTCGCGTATCGGCCTCTCCGTGAGCCATACCGATCTCACCGAGCATCTTTCAGATCTGTTCTGACTTAGGCATCGGAGGGGACTTGGTCGAAACCAAGGTCCGACCCTCCTGATGAGCTTTCTCGTCTATGCAGGTCAAGCAGATCCTACGACGCCGAGGCTGCCCCTCAGCGTCTTTCCAGCCGAAGCCGATCATCCTCAATCACAAGCCCGGTCGCCCCCACCACAAGGAGGCCGTCGCTTTACCGAGGCTACCCTTCGGCAAGCCGATGCGAGGATCCACGCGTCCCTCACAGAGTGAACATGCCTGTAACCGATCCCGGAGGTCCCACGTGTCCCCTTTGACCACGTTGACCTCCAGCCCTCTAGGCAACAATTCAGCGGTGAATAAACACCCCGAAACATCTGGCGCCGTTTGTGGGAAAAGAACAAACACCTACGTCAAACAACCACATCTCTGAAATGGAACCATCTTGCAATGGAACGGGACACATGCCCCCATCCACGTGGAAGGCGACTACGTCTCGCCCGAGAACCAGCATAGCCACACCACTGGGGGCACCGGTGACTCGCGCTCGGTGACTCAGGAGCATCTCCGCCTCTTCGCCTAGGAGACAAACAGCCACCTCCGGACACTGACCGTGATAATTCAACAGCTAGTGTGTGGCCCCCGTCTCACCAAAGGGGGATCTGCTGCCATCCCCGATCGACGGGGGCTCCACCATCCTCTGTGCTCGGTCGTGGTCATCGACCACGGCGACGAAGGCGCTAACCCAGAGCGATGGTTCACTATGCCAAACTTCATCCCGGTGCGGTCTCTCACACCCACCTCACTCCAGGATAAGGCGGACGGTAGGCCCGAGCAGACTAAAGACGAATCAACCATGGCCTCGTCCCGACGACCACGCTCAGCACACTGACGGTCGTCCGACCGTTGAACCATCGAGGATCGACGGGGTCAGAGCGGGAGCCCCCGTCAGAGGGGGCATAGGGGCCGGGGAGACCACCGCGAGAAGAGAAGCACACAGCGACCAATGCCCATCCCTAGCTTGGATGGGCATCGAGCAGGCTCCCCTCGAACCACCGCCAGCCCGTCACCTCAGCTTGGCCCTCACACCGAAGCACCGGCAAACCCTAGGGGCTCTAGGGACGACCGCTGCCCATTAGCAAGAAGCATCACTGATGCCCAAGTACCCTCCAGATTCAAGGTGCTGACTTTAGAGAAGTACGATGGCACGTGGAACCCAGAAGATCACGTGATGGACTACGAAGGGGTCATGTCATTTCAGGGAGCCGACGACGCCCTGCTCTGCCGAGGATTCTACTCCACCCTCCGGAAATCCGCCCGGAGCTGGTACCGTAGCCTCCGCAATCGCTCCATCAACAACTTCAAAGACCTCTCCTAGAAATTCTGCAAGCAGTTTATGGCCGGTCGACAGATAAAGCCGGATTCGAAGCTTCTGTTCAACATGATATAGAGGCCCGTCAAATCCCTGAGAAGCTACATGTGTCGCTTACGTTGAGAGGATGAATGTGGAAAGCTGCCCCGAAATGGTCGTGAGAACAGCCTTGAAGAAAGGGCTCCGATATAGGGGCCTGAAGAAGTCGCTGCACAACGAGCCCGCAAGAGACATCGCTGAGGTAATAGACCGGGCAGAGCGTTACATGCTGACTGAGGAGGCGTTGGCAGCAGAGGAAGGAAGTCCCCCTACAGGGGACAAGCTGGGCTCCAAACAAGGTGAAAGTGAGTGTCGCGAGCCGGACGACCCCAAGTGGGAGAAGAAGGCAAGGGGAAAGCAGTGCAAGGAGGAAGCGCGACCCCCAGGCTGAACGCCACCCCGGACGTCCTCCTAGCGCAAGCTCAGAAAGAGGGTCACATCGGCAAGCCACCCCCGAAAATGAAGAGTGGCAGAAGAGATGAGGAGAAATACTACAGGTACCACAAAGACAACGGCCATGACACCGACGACTGCTGGCACCTGAAGAAATACATAGACAAGCTAATCAGCCACAGACACCTGAAGAACTTTGTCGACGACCCAAAGTCAACCCCCAGGGAAGGGACGTCCAAACAGATGGACAAAGGAAAGAAAGTGAATGTCATCCAGACCGCTCTGCACATCATTGAGTGAGAGGGTGGGACAGTCAGCCGCAGCTCCTCCCCCAGGCGAGACTAGCTCGCCATTATCTTTCCTGCTTTATTTCTTTTCAAAGTGTTTTTCCAGTCCAAAGAAAGAAATGCTAGTTCGCACTGAAGCAATTGTGTCTCCTCCCTCCATAAGACCAGGGCAACTCCCCAGGCGGGCCGCCGCAACGATCGCCCGTAAGGCTGGGGGCAACTCCCTCGGCGGGCCAACCGCGACGATCGTCCATAAGGCTGGGGCAACTCCCCCAGCTGGTCGATCACAATGATCGCCTATAAGGCTGGAGGCGACTCTCCCAGTAGGTCGATCGCTCCGGTTGACCTTAAGGCAGAGGAAGACTCCCCCAGCAGGACGATCGCAATGATCGCCCATAAGGCTGGGGCAACTCCCCCAGCAGGCCAATCACGATGGTCGCCCGTAAGGCTGGGGGCGACTCCCCCAGCAGGCTGATCGCTCCGATAGACCATAAAGCTGGAGACAACTCCCCCAGCAGGCCGATAACGATGATCGCCCGTAAAGCTGGGGGCAACTCCCCCAGCAGACTGATCACAAGGATCGTCTATAAGGCTGGAGGCAACTCACCTAGCAGGCCGATCGCTCAGATCGACCATAAGGCTGGGGCGACTCCCCCGACAGACCGATCACAAGGATCGACCATAAGGCTGGGGACAACTCCCCCAGCAGGCCGATCGCTCCGATCGACCGTAAGGCTGGGGCAACTCCCCCAGCAGGTCGATCGCTCCGATCGACCATAAGGCTGGGGGCAACTCTCCCAGCAGACCGATCACAAGGATCATCCATAAGGCTGGGGGCAACTCCCCAGCAGGTTGATCGCTTCGATCGACCATAAGGCTGGGGGCCACTCCCCCAGCAGGCCGATCACAAGGATCGTCCATAAGGCTGGGGCAACTCCCCCAGCAGGCCGATCTCTCCGATCGACCATAAGGTTGGGGCAACTCCCCCAGCAGGCCGACCACAACGATCGTCCGTAAGGCTGGGGGTGACTCCCCCACCAGGCAAGTCCCTCGCTCTGCCGTAAGACTGAGGGTAGCTCCCCCAACCGGCTGACCGACCCGACTGACTGTAAGATTCGGGCAGCTCCCCCAGCAGGCCGGTCTGTCGATCGACCATAAGCCCGAGGGTAGCTCCCCCGGCTGGCCGAACGACCCGATCGCCCTAAGGCTGGAGGCAAGTCCCTAAGCAGGACGATCACTCCGATCAACCATAAGGCTGTGGGCAGCTCTCTCAGCAGGACGATCACAACGATCGACCATAAGACTGGGGCAACTCCCCCAGCAGGCCGATCACAACGGTCGATCGTAAGACGGGTGGCAACTCCCCCTGCAAGTCGATCACTCCGATCGACCGTAAGACTGGTGGCAACTCCCCCCGCAAGTCGATCACTCCGATCGACCGTAAGACTGGTGGCAACTCCCCCGGCAAGCTGATCACTCCGATCGACCATAAAACTGGGGGCAACTCCTCCAGTATGCCTTACCCAACGATCGCCCGTAAGGCTAGGGGATCTCTCCCAGCAGGCCGATCACTTCGATCAGCCGTAAGGCAGAGGGCGGCTCCCCCAGCGAGCCAACCCCCGACCCAGCCGCCCGGTTAGTGCCTGACCTGGAAACTGAGGGTGACCCCTCGGCAGGACGAACATCTGTTCAGCCAAAGGACCGTGAGCATTTACCTGTAACCGGACGGATCGACCGACCATCAAGCAAGGCTAGGTGGTTCTACAGGGACCATCTGTTCGAGCTTGATTCGGGAGCAGGGGACGGGACGTCTGCAAGGGAACATCCATTGGGGAAACGATGATCAGCCCCGACAATCCGATGAGCCTGATCTACCACGTAACTGGTGCGACCCCCCAACCGGCTAACCACTCCGACAAGATGACGACTCAGCCAATAAAGAGAAAACCTCCCGCAACTCAATCCAGCGGACCGTCCCGGCATGAGCATCGAGAAGGGGGGCAACTAAGCGTCAGAAGCACAATCCAGCGAACGCTTGACAAAAATACGACAGTGCATAAAAGGGTGAAGGTTTCAAAAAGTTATATTTGAAACTCTAAAATCATGTTCTTTACAAGGAAACTCTAAAATCGTGTTCTTTACAAGGAAACTCTAAAATCACGTTCTTTACAAGGAAGGGGGACAAAAATGGGGGGACACCGCCTACGAAACTGGAGCCCGAGAAGAAGCATACCCAGGGCCTCCCCCTGCTCCGATCGGACAGGCCCCTCGGGGCCAGCCGCGGGACGAGGAAGCGTCTGCTGGACCCGCTCCTCGAGTCTCTGAAACCCGTCCCGGAAGGCCCCCACGATCATTGGGGCCAGGAGGTCTTCATAGGCCTGAAACGCCTCCTGGAGAGATGTCGCAATCCTCGGCGCCAGGACCTCCTCATAGCCCCTCTCCACCTCCTCGAGGATTCGGACGGGGTGCGCTTGTCGCAGGGCCCCCAGCTCGGCCCAGAGCTCGCCTCTCTCTTGGTGGAACGTCTCCTCCACCTCTTGGGCGGACCTCTCAGCAGCCACCAGAGCCTCCCTCAGGTCTCTCACCTCGGACGTGAGCTCGTCCATTCGACGCCGCAAATGACAAGCTTCTTGATGGGCCTCTTTAGCTGCCACCTCAGTCGCCCCGGCCCTCAGGTGCTCCTCTGCCAAAGCCGCCTCGAGGCCGACCACCCGCTCCCCGTGGCGCTGTGCATCGACGGCCATCGTGGAAGCCTGTAAGACAGAAGAACTGAGCGAAGGACATCGAGGATCGCAGGTGAAGACAAGAAGGATACCAACCTGCTGAAGTTGCCAGACCTGAGAGTCCTCCAAGCGATCGTGGCAAACCCTCTCCAACCAGAAGCGGTCCCTTGGGAGGACATAGCCATGTGCCTGCCGGAGGGCCACGCCTCGATCGAGGAGGACCGAATCTCCAGGTGGAAGATCCGGGCCAGCCTCAAGTACCAACAGGGTGCCCCCTGCGCCAACTGACGACTGCTCGGCCAGGTCAGTAGAAGCGGCCACCTCCACAAGCGGGAGGGTTGCCCCGAAAGGTTTGTCGCCTTGGGCATCGTCGAGGGCCTGCCCTTCCCTGCCTTCCGCTTCTTCCTCGCTTCGGGCCTCTCAAGCTCAGAAGAGGGGTGCTTCTGTTCACCCCCGTGGTTCCCTGCCGGTTTTCGGGGGCCCTGACCGGGGACTCGATCTACTCCCTCGGTGCAGGCAGGATCGGGATTGTAACCGGTCAAATTCCCCACCACGGGGGACTCGACGGCGACTTCGGGCGGAGGAGATGGCAGGACCGTCGGCTCTACCGTCCCCACCGTGACGTCAGCCGTGCGGATCTCCTCTTCCACTGTCCGCCGAGGTGCATGGCCAGAGGGGTTCCCTCGCACGCTCTGGGCCCCCTGGCGAATGAGCTCACAGACGTCGCGGCTAAATTCACGACCCTCCATTCCTGCAGAAGGAGAGAAGATCAGTGTAAGCGTCGGCGAAGTGCAGCAAGAAGAAAGCACCTATCAGGAGACCATAGGACGTTCTTGAGGAGGAGGTCGTCCAGCAAAGGCCAGACCGACCTCTCCACTGATGACGTCAATGACAAACGTTTGACCGCGGCCTGGTCGACCTTGGAAAGGGACAACGTCAGGTCATATCGACACAAGCTCCCCCAACGGTCATAATCACGGCGTCTTCCAGGAAAGTGACAAAAACATAATCCATACTCCAATCACCAACCCAGCGGGACAGGCCCGTCAGACACTCCCTCCCCGCCCGGGCGCGGAGATGCTGCCACTATCCCTGACAGACCGTCTGAACCCGGAAGTAATAAAAGAAGAGGGGCAGGGTCGGCTCCAACCCGTTCCCATGGCAGATCATAATAAATCCCACCACGGTCGCGATTGAGCAAGGGGTCAGCTGGCATATGGCCACCACCAAGAAATCCAGGACCTGAATGATGAACAGGTCGAGAGGGAAACGAAGCCCCATTCGGAACATCTCAACATAGACGCTGACCTCACGGCTCCACAGGTAGCAAATCCTTTCGTCGGCAAAGGGAACCCGAACGCCGTATGGGTGGCAGAGATACTTCGCCCGAATCTCCTCTACTGTGGCATAAGGGACGGACGACGACGAGCTGAGGATCACCAAAGGAACGTTGAACTCCGCCGCTGCACGGGCGGCATCTCGGCGGGTCGGATCTTCAAACATCAAGCCATTCCCTTTGTCAGGAGCCGGACGAAGAGTCGGAGGGTTACCGGGCTCTAAGGCCGGAGGGTTACCGGGCTCTAAGGCCGGAGGGTTACCGGGCTCTAAGGCCGGAGGGTTGCCGGACCCTGGAACCTGATGAACTCCAGACCCACGTGCGGGACCTCATATCCTAAGCATAGCCATAGGACGGACATAGTAAGACAGAGGAAGACTGTCACGACCCGCTTCCCTAAAATGGAGGCGAGTACGTGAAAAGGTCCGCACGAGAGTGGAGCTGTGAAGCCCCAAACCCGATAAGCGTCCACAATACAAAAACAGGTCCCTGTAACCACAACAGAATAGCAATAATAACGCAAGGAGAGACTGAAATAAAATTCACATCTCACAAATATTGTCCAACATCACAAATAAGTTCAACATCCAGAAAAGCCACCAGGCTAAAAGAAAAGAGTCTAAAGGCCCAGAACAAGGCCAACAAAAGAAACGACATAACAAAATATAGTATAGGTGCCACGCACCGATAACAAAACAACTGCCTAAACAAAAGTAAAGCACAACGAAAACACTAGGACTGGTCCTCAGTGTCCACGTACTCCCTGTCAAACGCAAGCACGGGCTCGGCGTCTGCAAACACCTCGTCCCCAACAAGTAACTCAGGCTCGGGCTCTAACATGTGTCGCCCAAAAGAGAAAATGGGCACATGTCAGCAAGTCGAACGACTTGTGCAAGGAAACGGGAATAATGGTAAACTAGCAACCTAGCAATTAAAACATGGTGCATGGCAAGTAAAGTACGGTGGTAACAAGTAAGGTAAAGGAGAGTACAAGTGGCAAGTATCAAGTGGTAGGGGTGACATGTAATGTCAAGTAACAAGTAAAGTAAAGTATAGTACAAGCGGCAAGGGGTTGTTGTGACATGTAATGTCAAGTAACAAGTACAAGTACAAGGGATCACTCAACGAGTGCCCTATTGCCCGCAGGCTGTGTTCAAGTATCAAGTACAAGGGATCACTCAACGAGTGCCCTATTGCCCGCAGGCTGTGATGAGCTCGTCTTCTGGAACACGAGCCAGAATGTGGATTTGACAAGTATGGCGTAGGGGTGCACCTAGCCGGAACAAGTAACACTAGTATGTAGCGATGCTACGCAATCACGATGAGTATTCAAGCATGCAATGACATGAGCAGATATTCGCGTACCGTTTATTGAAATTAGACATGACAGGCAAAATGCAATGGCATGAACAATATTCGCGTACCGTTTAGAGAAAGTAAACGTGACAGGCAAAATGCAATGACATGAACAGATATTCGCGTACCGTTTATTGAAATTAGACATGACAGGCAAAATGCAATGGCATGAACAATATTCGCGTACCGCTAATGGAAAGTAAACATGACAGGCAAAGATGCAGTGATGATATGAACAGATAATTGCGTACCGTTAATTGAATTTAAACGTGACATACAAGCATGATGAGGGTGACGGATCTAGCTTCGTTGTCAAGCTAGATCAAATGCGTCTAGGCAGCTATCCTTTCACTGCCTAGTCTCTTTTACGCTAAAGCAAGGTAATGGCCTAAGCACGGCCTAAACAACAAAGGTAGCAAGTTTCACTTGCCTAGCACCGGGGATGGCGACTACTTCGTCACACGGATGCCAATCTATGGGGAAATCACTGATAGGGGGAACAACCATCAAACAACATGAAATTTATTAGGGTTTCATAAAAATACCAATAGGCTATGAAAACATAGAGGAATCGATTTCTTACCAAGAGGAGACGGAAGGAACACTCCGGGGAACCCTAGGATCAGATCCAGAAAAGATTGGAGAAGTTTGGGGAAACTAGGGTTTTGGGGGATTTGGGGAATTTGATGGGTTTTGATGGAGATTTGGGGAAGATGAGGGGTAGATAGAGTAGATGGATGGATTGGATGATGGATTTAGGGCTTGGAATGAAGGAATGGAGCTTGGAGGAAGATGGGGGCTCAATGGGGGAGAAACTAGGGCTTAGGGTCGTGTTGGAGAAGAAGAAGTCGTTTGGGAGGGGTATTTATAGGTTGAGCTGGCGGCTAGGGCAAAACTAGGGTTTCCTGCACTGCTTAGTCGGTCAAAGAACAACTGTTGACCGACTAGTTTGAGATCTAGTCGGTCGGTTGAACAACGCAGACCGACTAAGTGTAAACAGTAACTCCAGTCGAAAACCTGAACTAAGAGTTAGTCGGTCCATGAACAAATACTGACCGACTAGTTTAGCATCTAGTCGATCGATGAACGTTCTTAGACCGACTAAGAGTAAACAGTAACTGCTACAAAAATAAGATGATGAGTTAGTCGGTTCAAGAAGCATCGCTGACCGACTAGTTTGCAACCTAGTCGGTCAACCAACCTTCTTAGACCGACTAACGATAAACAGTAGCTTCCTCAGAAAATTAGAAAGCTCACTAGTCGGTCCAAGAAGGATTGTCGACCGACTGGATCGTCATCTAGTCGGTCGGTGGCCCTTCTTACACCGGCTAATGAGCACATAAAAGTACCGATACGGAGCGCGGGGCCCCGGGATCGATTCCTAAGACTCCTAGGCTTGATCTAACAGTTAGATATGACCGTTATGAAGCCCGTCACAAACGACGTACTTCGAAATCGACGATCCTAAGGAAGAATCGAGAAAATACGACGAATCGATCGAAAATGAAAGTTACGGAGACGAAAACCACACAAGAGGAGAAAATCCACCAAAACACATATTATATTATATTATAATCAGATACAAGAAAAGCAGTCGTTACATCCTCCCCAACTTAAGAAAAATTCCGTCCTCGGAATTTCCAAAAATTCACGAGTCCGGAAACAAAAGTGGGAAACGCTC
Organism: Scilla litardierei; assembly: GCA_030789695.1. NCBI lineage: Eukaryota > Viridiplantae > Streptophyta > Magnoliopsida > Asparagales > Asparagaceae > Scilla > Scilla litardierei. The sequence continues at coordinate 191,279,358 of CM061136.1, read as the reverse complement.
TCGCATCTCATCCTCATTCTCCCAAGTAGACTCCCCAGGTGAACCGTGTCGCCACATCACCCTTACAAGATTGACAATCTTGTTCCGAAGCGATTTCTGACGCCTGTCCAGAATCTGCACCGGATACTGGTCATACGTCATATCGGGGCGAACGGTAATCTCCGAAAAATCCACCGCATGAGACGGATCGCTAATGTATCGACGAAGCTGCGACACATGGAAAACATTGTGAACTCCTTCCAAAGATGGCGGCAAGGCCAAGCGATAAGCTACCTCGCCAACCCTCTCCAAAACGTCAAATGGTCCAATGTATCGCGGGATCAACTTTCCACGCTTCCCAAAACGAATCACACCACGATTCGGGGAAATCTTCAAGAACACATGGTCGCCTGGCTGAAACTCCAAAGGACGCCGTTTAGCATCCGCCCAATGCTTAAAACGGTCCTGAGCAATCCTCAACCTCTCCCGAATATTCCTGACGATCTCCACGGCCTCCACGATCATCTCAGGTCCCAACAACTCCCGATCACCAACGTCATCCCAACTCAATGGCGATCTACATTTCCTCCCATAAAGAGCGGCGAAAGGCGCCATGCCAATACTCGCCTGGAAGCTGTTGTTGTAGGAAAACTCTACCATATGTAGATGGTCCTCCCACGAACCCTTGAAATCCAACATGCACGCCCTCAGCATGTCTTCCAAAATCTGAATTGTCCTCTCGGATTGGCCATCCGTCTGCGGATGGTACGCCGTGCTGAAACTCAGACGCGTACCCAAACTCTTCTGCAAACTCTGCCAGAACTGAGATGTGAACCTCGTGTCTCTGTCTGACACGATACTCACGGGGACTCCATGAAGTCGCACAACCTCCTGCACGATTCACGATACATCACTATCCAAACTAGGAAAAGGAAATAAAAACGGAGAGTAAAAGAATTTTACCTCCATATATCTCCTTGCTAGCGCCTCAGTGGACTGTCCCACTCGGAATGGAATCAAGTGCGCGGATTTGGTCAATCGATCTACGATCACCCAAATCGCGTCATTCTGCTTCGGACTCCGAGGTAGTCCAGTCACGAAATCCATAGTGATGTGCTGCCACTTCCACTCCGGAATCGGAAGCGGTTGTAGCAACCCGGCCGAACGCTGATGCTCCGCCTTCACTTGCTGGCAAACCAAGCACTTGGCTACACTCCGAGCCACGCTCCTCTTCATACCATGCCACCAATAATTCAGACGAAGATCCTGATACATCTTGGTGCCACCAGGATGCACAGAATACGGCGAGCTGTGTGCCTCCACCATCAGCTCCTCTCTGATATCCCCAGCAGGCACACACAACCTGGCTCCAAACCTCAGCGAGCCATCCTCATGAATCAAAAAGTCAGTCCGCAGACCGGCTTCCACCATCTCCCGAATCCTCACCAGCTTCGGATCCTCAGCCTGGCCAGCCTTAATCCGATCCACGATCGTCGACTGTACCTGCATGTACATCAACGAAGAAGCCTTCCAAGGAAGAACAATTTCCACTCCAGACTCGCAAAAATCCTGCTGCAATCTCCACTGCGAGGTCAAAATCATCACCGCTGGCAGCCTACTCAAAGCATCTGGAACCACATTCACCTTGCCAGGGTGATACTGCAAATCAATATCATAATCTGCCATAAGCTCCAACCATCGACGCTGTCGCATGTTGAGCTCCTTCTGAGTGAAAATATACTTCAAGCTTTTGTGATCGTTGAAAATCTTCACTTTCTCACTCAGCAAGAAGTGCCTCCAAATCTTAAGAGCAAACACAACGGCAGCCAACTCCAAATCATGCGTCGGATAATTCTTCTCATGAACCTTAAGCTGACGAGACGCATACGCCACAACATGCCCATGCTGATGCAACACACAACCGAGACCCTTGTCAGAAGCATCGCAAAAGATCTCGAATCCACCGCTGCGATCAGGCACAACAAGAATAGGGGCAGTCGTCAACCTCTCCTTCAGAATACCAAAAGCACTCTCACAATCACCCGACCAAACAAAAGCAACATCCTTCCGCGTCAACCTGGTCATCGGCTCAGCAATACGAGAAAAGTCCTTAATGAATCGCCGATAATAACCAGCAAGTCCAAGAAAACTCCGAATCTCAGATGCTGACGACGGAACAGGCCACTCCCTGATGGCCCGAATCTTCTCAGGATCCACTGAAATACCATCTCCAGTCACCACATGCCCGAGAAAAGCAACTCGATCCAACCAAAACTCGCACTTCGAAAACTTAGCATACAACCGATGCTTCCTCAAAATCTCCAACACCGTCCTTAAGTGCGAGGCATGCTCTTCCTCCGACTTCGAATAGATCAGAATGTCGTCAATAAAGATAACGACAAACTTATCCAAAAAGTCGTAGAAAATCAGGTTCATCAAATTCATGAAAACTGCGGGCGCGTTAGTTACGCCGAAAGGCATAACCACGAACTCATAGTGTCCATACTTCGTTCTGAACGATGTCTTCGGAACATCCCCCTTCTTCACCTTCAACTGATGGTAACCACTCCTCAAATCCAATTTAGAAAACACCCTCGAACCTCCAAGCTGATCAAAAATATCATCAATGCGAGGCAACGGGTATTTATTCTTAATGGTTACCGCATTCAATTCCCGATAGTCCACGCACATGCGTCGCGAACCATCCTTCTTCTTAACCAACAACACCGGTGCTCCCCACGGAGACACGCTAGGATTAATATAACCCTTCTGCAAAAGCTCATCCAACTGCTTTCGCAACTCTTCCAACTCTGCAGGTGCCATACGATACGGCGCCTTCGAAATCGGCTGCGCACCTGGAACAAGATCGATAGAAAATTCCAAAGCTCGATCAGGCGGCAAACCAGACATCTCCTCGGGGAAGACGTCGCCAAAATCTCGCACCACGGCTGGCCACTCCAGCTCCATCTGCATAGCCACAGCCTCCACCGGCCTGGCCCGAAATCGGACAGGACCAAGCGAACTGCTACCACGACTGAACTCAAACACTGGGTGTCCGGGAATCTCGAACACCACCTTCTTCCTCCGACAGTCGATCGTAGCATAGAAGCTCGCAAGCCAATCCATCCCAAGAACTGCATCATAGTTGATGATGTCGTGGACAATGAAATCAGCACAAAGCTCACGTCCACAAACCACCAACGGACAAGAATTGCACCCACGATGCACCGAGACCACACCATTCCCTGTAACGATATTCCAACTCTTCGGAAGAGGGGACGTCGACAAGGAATGCCTCTCCACGAAGCTCCGAGAAATAATGCACATCGATGCACCAGAGTCAAAGAGGACTCGTGCAGAAAATGTGCACACCAAAATCACACCTAATCAATCAATTAACAATCAAATCCTAGTCTAGCAAACAATCATGAGCAAGCAACCAATATAATCAAAAATCAACTAACTAAGGAGGATAAATAGCTAGAATGAGCGTTACCTGCAATAACTTCATCCACGGCCATGCTCTCCTCCTCAGTCATCAGAAAGGCATGCCCTCTCGGCAGAACAGCCTGCCGAAAGGCATGTCTCTGTGGAACAAGGGGCGCTCCACGTCCAACGGGCACAGGAGCTCGCTGCTGCAACGGCTGTGCTGCAATAGGAGCCCGCCAAGGCTGTCTCGACTTCGGACACTCCCGGATGGTGTGGGCAGGATCTCCGCAGACAATGCACTGTCCTAGAAACCTCCTACACTGATCCCTGAGGTGTCCAGTCTTGCCACAGAAATGGCAAGTCTTCAGGATAGGCCCTCCTGGCCTCTTGAACTGCACCGGGTGACTAGGCTTGAAACCAGGCCTAACCACCGCCCTGGCCTGCTCCATAGGCCTCTTCCCAGCTCCGGAAACATGTCCCTTCCTCTGATTCAAATTCAACTCATGCCGCCTCGCAGCAATCAGAACCTTCTGATATGTCTCCAAGTCAGAAGAGGTCACAAAGCTCTGAAGCTCCAAGGCAAGTCCCTGGAGAAATCGCTGAGCTTTCTCATCGGCATCCTGCACCATCTTAGGTGCAAACCGACTAAGCCTCGTGAACTCCTGGTGGTACTGATCCACCGACAAGCTCCCCTGCTTCAGATCTATAAAGCGCTGCAGCATCACCTGCCGAGCAGCCTTCGGGAAGAACTCTCCATCGAATCTGGACTTGAAGGTAGCCCAGACGATCGGCTCCACCAGCATCTTCTCTTCAGCATCCCACCAATTCCTGGCGTTATCCTTCAGCTGCCTCTTAGCCAGATCAACCCATCCAGCCGGGTTAATCTTTGCCATTGCCAAGTTATCCTTAATGTTCCTTATCCATTCGTCGGCAGCCAGAGGACCCTCAGAACCATCAAAGTATGCGGGACCCAGCTCCCGAAATTGCTTCGCTCCTGGCTCAGAGCGAGGGGCATCGGGAAGAGCCCGGGCAGCTCGAGCAGGTGGAGCATTCTGGACTTGCAAAAGCACGCCCTGCTGCACTTGCATCATCTGGATCATCATCCGCATCATCTCACCGCTGGTGGGTTCCCGCTCAGGCTCCTCATCATGAGGGAGCGCACCACTACCACCACCACGGGTGAAACGCCTTCCTGCCATCTAATGACACGGAAAACAAATCAGATTAGACTCATAGCTTATGACTCGGACGTCGAACTTAATTTATTGGACATTCAAATGTTATTGTTGCTATTCCAAAAATCGCAGTCACAGAAAGGACCTGCATGGGCCACCACTAAAACCTGTCACGACCCGCTTCCCTAAAATGGAGGCGAGTACGTGAAAAGGTCCGCACGAGAGTGGAGCTGTGAAGCCCCAAACCCGATAAGCGTCCACAATACAAAAACAGGTCCCTGTAACCACAACAGAATAGCAATAATAACGCAAGGAGAGACTGAAATAAAATTCACATCTCACAAATATTGTCCAACATCACAAATAAGTTCAACATCCAGAAAAGCCACCAGGCTAAAAGAAAAGAGTCTAAAGGCCCAGAACAAGGCCAACAAAAGAAACGACATAACAAAATATAGTATAGGTGCCACGCACCGATAACAAAACAACTGCCTAAACAAAAGTAAAGCACAACGAAAACACTAGGACTGGTCCCCAGTGTCCACGTACTCCCCGTCAAACGCAAGCACGGGCTCGGCGTCTGCAAACACCTCGTCCCCAACAAGTAACTCAGGCTCGAGCTCTAACATGTGTCGCCCAAAAGAGAAAAGGGGCACATGTCAGCAAGTCGAACGACTTGTGCAAGGAAACGGGAATAATGGTAAACTAGCAACCTAGCAATTAAAACATGGTGCATGGCAAGTAAAGTACGGTGGTAACAAGTAAGGTAAAGGAGAGTACAAGTGGCAAGTATCAAGTGGTAGGGGTGACATGTAATGTCAAGTAACAAGTAAAGTAAAGTATAGTACAAGCGGCAAGGGGTTGTTGTGACATGTAATGTCAAGTAACAAGTACAAGTACAAGGGATCACTCAACGAGTGCCCTATTGCCCGCAGGCTGTGTTCAAGTATCAAGTACAAGGGATCACTCAACGAGTGCCCTATTGCCCGCAGGCTGTGATGAGCTCGTCTTCTGGAACACGAGCCAAAATGTGGATTTGACAAGTATGGCGTAGGGGTGCACCTAGCCGGAACAAGTAACACTAGTATGTAGCGATGCTACGCAATCACGATGAGTATTCAAGCATGCAATGACATGAGCAGATATTCGCGTACCGTTTATTGAAATTAGACATGACAGGCAAAATGCAATGGCATGAACAATATTCGCGTACCGTTTAGAGAAAGTAAACGTGACAGGCAAAATGCAATGACATGAACAGATATTCGCGTACCGTTTATTGAAATTAGACATGACAGGCAAAATGCAATGGCATGAACAATATTCGCGTACCGCTAATGGAAAGTAAACATGACAGGCAAAGATGCAGTGATGATATGAACAGATAATTGCGTACCGTTAATTGAATTTAAACGTGACATACAAGCATGATGAGGGTGACGGATCTAGCTTCGTTGTCAAGCTAGATCAAATGCGTCTAGGCAGCTATCCTTTCACTGCCTAGTCTCTTTTACGCTAAAGCAAGGTAATGGCCTAAGCACGGCCTAAACAACAAAGGTAGCAAGTTTCACTTGCCTAGCACCGGGGATGGCGACTACTTCGTCACACGGATGCCAATCTATGGGGAAATCACTGATAGGGGGAACAACCATCAAACAACATGAAATTTATTAGGGTTTCATAAAAATACCAATAGGCTATGAAAACATAGAGGAATCGATTTCTTACCAAGAGGAGACGGAAGGAACACTCCGGGGAACCCTAGGATCAGATCCGGAAAAGATTGGAGAAGTTTGGGGAAACTAGGGTTTTGGGGGATTTGGGGAATTTGATGGGTTTTGATGGAGATTTGGGGAAGATGAGGGGTAGATAGAGTAGATGGATGGATTGGATGATGGATTTAGGGCTTGGAATGAAGGAATGGAGCTTGGAGGAAGATGGCGGCTTAATGGGGGAGAAACTAGGGCTTAGGGTCGTGTTGGAGAAGAAGAAGTCGTTTGGGAGGGGTATTTATAGGTTGAGCTGGTGGCTATGGCAAAACTAGGGTTTCCTGCACTGCTTAGTCGGTCAAAGAACAACTGTTGACCGACTAGTTTGAGATCTAGTCGGTCGGTTGAACAACGCAGACCGACTAAGTGTAAACAGTAACTCCAGTCGAAAACCTGAACTAAGAGTTAGTCGGTCCATGAACAAATACTGACCGACTAGTTTAGCATCTAGTCGATCGATGAACATTCTTAGACCGACTAAGAGTAAACAGTAACTGATACAAAAATAAGATGATGAGTTAGTCGGTTCAAGAAGCATCGCCGACCGACTAGTTTGCAACCTAGTCGGTCAACCAACCTTCTTAGACCGACTAACGATAAACAGTAGCTTCCTCAGAAAATTAGAAAGCTCACTAGTCGGTCCAAGAAGGATTGTCGACCGACTGGATCGTCATCTAGTCGGTCGGTGGCCCTTCTTACACCGGCTAATGAGAACAGAAAAGTACCGATACGGAGCGCGGGGCCCCGGGATCGATTCCTAAGACTCCTAGGCTTGATCTAACAGTTAGATATGACCGTTATGAAGCCCGTCACAAACGACGTACTTCGAAATCGACGATCCTAAGGAAGAATCGAGAAAATACGACGAATCGATCGAAATTGAAAGTTACGGAGACGAAAACCACACAAGAGGAGAAAATCCACCAAAACACATATTATATTATATTATAATCAGATACAAGAAAAGCAGTCGTTACAAAGACGAAGGAGAATTCACTCGCACTCACAGGAACATGATCAGATCAGAAAGCACGAAGATTAAACCCAGAAGGGCGGTGATTGTATGCGAAAGACAATCTCTGAATTTGGGACATCCGAAGGAGGACGCGTGGCGACATCTAGTGACCGACGGCACTTCGAATTCCGCTCCCAAGGGCGGGAGAAGACCAACCGGGCAGCGTCATGATGACTTCCATTTATTGACGCTGCCTCGAATGATGCACCCGTCAAAATCCACACAAGTCACATCGCCCAAACCGAACCGGCAGAATCCGAACGGCCCGAGCGATGGGGGTAATTGATACGACCATTCTGGAATGGGCCAAGATCGAACGGCCCTAGGCCCACATCGCAAGTAGGCGGCCCTAAAGGAGAGCAGGTCGAGCGACGAGGCCTCCACAAATACTTGTAGCCGGGTCGGCCTCGACCGAAACGGGCGCCCCCATCAGTCCACGTCAGCGGGAGCTAACCGCTCCCCTTAAAGCGCATCTCCTTAATCACCATTAAGTGGCCCCATTATGTCCACCTTCATGACCCATGAAGACGCCATCAAAGGGCGGATCATGGGGGCGGAAGTGAGGGTCGTTGAGGAGGTGCGGACGTGGGAGGACTCATATCAAGGGACTCGAGGTACAACACACAAAGGGATCACTTCCTGGATACCGAACTGCAGAGGTATTCTACTCTCACAACCTTGTCTTCCACTTTACATTTCCTCTCCACAGCTCGGCCCGAGGACTCGCGTATCGGCATCCTCGTGAGCCATACCGATCCCACCGAGCATCTTTCAGATCCGTTCTGACTCAGGCATCGGAGGGGACTTGGTCGGAACCAAGGTCTGACCCCCACTGACAAGCTTTCTCGTCTATTCAGGTCGAGTAGATCCAGCGACACCGAGACTGCCCTTCAGCGTCTTTCCGGCCGAAGCCGAGCGTCCTCAATCACGTGCCCGCTCGCCCCCACAACAAGGAGGCCTTCGCTTTGCCGAGGCTAACCTTCGACAATCCGACGCGAGGATCCGTGCGTCCCTCACCGAGTGAACGCGCCTTTAACCGATCCCGAGCTCCCACGTGTCCCCTTTGACCACGTTGACCTCCAGCCCTCCGGTCAACAATTCAGCGGTGAGAAAACACCCAGAAACAGGTTGCAAGTGGGAAGAAGTTAGAGGAGAAGAGAAGGAAAAACAAGCTTTTTGAGGTAGGAATCTAACTTGGATTTGGAATTCTATTTAAGGGTTCTTGCTATCACGTTTGTATATCATGTTGTACTCAATATGTAGTAGTGATAGTCAAATTTATGTGGCATGATTCAATTTCATGGTGAAATTCTTTTTGGAGAAGTTAAATTCCTAGCAAAACCATCCACTTGAAATTCTGATGGCTAATTTGACCCGGCTTGTACGAAGGCCTGGATTTCTATCCAACCTCGTATCGTCAGCTGATATTCATAGTAAGAAGAGGAGATTGCCCAAAAATGATTTGTTCTACGAGGATGCTGATATGGAGGAGAACAGGATTGTGGCTTTCCAGGCTATGAACAAAGAGAAATCTGATATGGCAACTATGAATGTGCTCAACACAGAGGCGTTTGAAAAGATGGAGTCATCATTAAGTTCATTGGAATTTTTTTTCTGCGAAGTCAGCCAAGCTTCCGGAGGGGACATGTATTACGATTGTTCTGCTCCGTGCTTGCCCTCTGCTATTGTTCTCACAGAGATGCACGCATCAACAGGGGAGACTGATGTGAATTTGCGATCACCATCTCCCATCTCTTCACCTTGTTTGGGGGAGATCCATTCATCCCCAGAAATGGCAGAATCTACTAGTCATGTGGAGAGCCCTAGGTTTTCATCAATAGAGCCACGTGGTAAGGTATCTGAAATAGACGTGAATTCGGAGCCCGCTGCTCCTGAGATTCAACCAACGAGAGACAGGGCATCTGGATCCAGTGCTGCTACAGCACCCACTGGGGTAAACGATGTATTTTGGGAGCAGTTCCTCACTGAAACCCCTGGCTCATCAGATATGCAGAGGGTTCAGTCAGAAAGAAGAGAAGCAGATGACAAGGGAAGCGAGGGCCAGACAGGAGAGCCGGGAAACATTTGGTGGAACCAGAAAAACGTCGAACACCTCACTGAGAAGATGGGGCATCTTACTCCTGCAGAGAAAACATGACTGATGAATCCTCCTTTTCAGCTTCTTGTTGGTTGACGGTAGCCCCGTGCTTTTGACGTTGAGGTATGACTGATTATATACTGTAAATTAAGCTGTTTGATGTCACGAAACCCGTCTACATTGCTTGTATAATTTTGCGAACTGATCTGTGTATAATGATTGTCCATTGCTATGTAGATGCATGGATTCATATAGCTTTTATTTTTCAAGTCATGATATTGATTGCGAACAGACGAAATGCTTTTCTTAGGTTTAAACGACGATTTTGGAAGCTTGCCTCGTTGACACGAGTCACAAAAGCTTTTCTTTTGAAAGATTAGCTTAGGGAAGCCTCTAATAGAGTTTAAGTTGGAAAGCTTAAATAGTGTTCCAAAGTTCACATGACCAAAACGCCGATGCCATAAGTGTTGTTCACTTGTGTTGGCAATGAGACATTGTTCATGTGATCTTGGAAGATCTAGGATGTATATATCCTTATGGCGTGTGCCGGAAAACAATAATTCATTATTATCTTTTCTTAAAATAGGGCACATTCCTTTTGCAAAGCTAACTTTGTAACCTTTGTCACAAAGTTGACTTATTGAAATGAGATTGTGATTTAATCATTTAACAAGGTAAACATCACATATAAGGGGTTTAGAAGGATTACCCACTTTACCAACACCTATGATGGTTCCGCTCTCGTTGCCTCCAAAGAAGACGCGATTTCCATTAGCAATGGGAACCACTCCGGAGAGCAATTGAGCGTCACCCGTCATGTGTTTTGAACACCCGCTATCGAGTATCCAATTTCCTTTGGAGCTAAATTTAAATTTGTTGCTCCTTTTCTTTTTCTTTTCCTTGAGTACCTAAAGATAGAAAATTTCATATCATGGTACCCAAGGTCATTGGGTCCAAAAGATTAGACCTTTGGAAGCCAAGTCCAATTGGACTTAGACTTCCCCACATAATTACCACTATGCACAACATCCGAAAAATAAGCATTCATGTAAACTTGTTTTTCATTTATGCTTGTGTCCTTTGGGCTCCAAATTGTGAATATTTTGGAAGCCCTCATCCTATTGGGTGCATGCATGCGTTGTTAGTTTCTACGTGATGCATGACGTGGATAGGCATAAGGAACATGATAAAATGGTGCATGTGGATTATTATTCATACGATGATGTGGGTGTACATGTGCATGTGGAGGAACACGTGCATGAGGGTGTCTTACATTGTGTGCACGTGGCCGTGAACGTGTAGCATAGAAATCATCATATGTGTGAGCCGGTGGAGTAGGACGTGCGTTCCTACATGGCATAGTATTGGTGTACATGTAGGCATGGCCCTTCTTTGGAGGTCCACCCAAAGTGGGTTTCTTTCCGAAAGAGGGTGTGGACGAGGTGGAAGCACCATTGTTAGATGAACTACTAATAGAGTGTTTACTACCACTCGTTGAGTCACCGGAAGTTGGCCTAACAAAAGTAGTGGCCGATTTGGAAGAACTTCCCATCGTATACCCCAAGCCAATGTGGTGATTGGTCGGAAGTAAGTCACTTAGGATTTTATCCAAATGGTCCTTACCCTTATTGAATTTATTAATTTGGCTTAATGTGTTCTCATATTTCTCGGTGAGAGAACGCATAGAAGCATCCAAAGTGGATACTTGCGATGTGAGCACATAAACACGAGATTTAAGATTCTCATTCTCAATACTCAAAGTCGAGTTTTGAGAAGTCAAATCCGCTATCTTGTGTTCCTCCGGATCCTCAATGCTAACATGTTCAAGTTGAGTCTTGAGATTAACAATCTCATTCTTCAACCCTTCAACAACGGTGTCGTTGTTGGTGATGATAGTTTTAGGCGAGGTTTGAATGCTAGCGAAGTCATCTTTTACTTTAGTATACCTATTTACTAATTTAGTATACTTAGACCACAATTGAGAATTAGCATTCCTAAGGTCATCCATTGTTACCTCATCGCCTTCGTTGTCGCTATCATCGGAGGAGGCATCTTTATCTTGCTCCTCTCTAGCCATGAAGCACATGTGTGCTTGCTCCACTTGCTCATCATCTGACTCTCCGCTTGAGGAATCATCGGAGTCGGTGAAAGTCCCGACAAGCCCCTTTTTGTTCCCTTTCTTGTACTTTTTGGACTTGTCGAACTTTGGCGCCTTCCACTTCTCCTTTTGCTTGTTTAGAGGACACTCCGCTTTCATGTGTCCTGGCTTGTTGCATTTAAAGCACAAAGAAGAGGAGGCGTTAGAAGAATTGAACTTTGACTTGTTTTTGAAGTTACCTTTCCGGAAGAACCGGTTGAACTTCTTGGCCATGAGAGCCATGGACTCCAAGTCCAACTCGTTTTCTGAGTTTTCATCATCGGTCGATGTGGAAGTAGATGGAGCGGCCTTGAAAGCAATCGCTTTCTTCTTTGGCTCGTCTTGTTGTAGGTAAGACTTCATCTTTTCCTGCAACTTCACCTTGCTATCCTTGCGTACCTCGTATGACATTAAAGTACCCATTAATTGAACTACGGTATACTTGTTCATATCGTTACCTTCCTCGATGGCGAAGGTACGCTTTTCCCAACTAGAAGGAAGTCCTTCGATAAGCTTCGAACATTTCTCCTTTTGGGTGTAGGTTTTGCCGAGAGCCTCTAACTCTTTTATGATGTCGACGAAGCGAGCATAATACTCCTTCATCTTCTCACCCTGTAGCATATGAACCATCTCGTAATCTTTATTAACTACAACGAGTTTAGAGTCTCTTACCCTGCTCGTCCCTTCATGTAAGATGAGGAGGGAGTTCCAAATTTGATATGCACTCTTACATGTGCATATCTTATTGAAGTCCTCGGGCTCCAATGCGCATTGCAAGGCGTTCATTGCCTTGGCATTGCTTAACTCCACGGCGACCTCCGCGGTTGTCCATTTCTCGAAATATTCTTCGGCGGGCTCGACATACTCCTTCATTGTGGTCCTCCACAGTGAAGCACTCTGGAGGAAAGTTTCCATCCGGCATTTACAGTACCCGTAGTTGGTACCGTTGAAGAATGGAGGCCTCGTTGAGGAATGTCCTTTCATTACCGAAGAAGCTCCTTCACGATTCTTGAAGGTGCTATAGTCGGAAGGTGGACGAACGGTCTTGTTGTCGTTGGCAGACATAGCTATAGACTTGGCTTTGATACCAAATGTAATGCCCTGCTAAGCTACTGCACAAGTACTAGAGGGGGGTGAATAGTGCTTTAAAATAATTAAGAGGCTAATTCCTAATTACCTTGCAAACTCTACCAATTAATGCGGAAATGCGGAATAGTAAATAATCGACACCAAATAAACAATCGCAAACAAACGATATTACTGGGTTCGGATCCATCCAAGTCTCCCCGACTTGTTCCCGGTGATCCTACGTCCCAAACACCCGGATCCCCTCCGGATACTTGAGCTAGAAACCCTAACTCAAGATTTCCACTATGAAATACTTGTGAAGAACCTTCACCAAGTCAAATCATACACAAAGTAATTTGTGACTCCCACAACCCGGGATCACAAACACAACTCTCACAACCGAGAGTTAAACACTTACAAAATGAAAGTAAATGAAATAGAATAGCTTACCACAAAATACCTATGCCTTGAGTATACTTACGAATTAGGGCAAGGATGATTTTGAGTGAGAAGAAGGCACCAAACCCTAGCTCCAAGATGTAGATCAGCGATGGAGAGCTATGGGGTTGTTGGTGACCTAGGATCAAGCACTTGGCTTGGAAGGCTCTCAATCAATGAATCTCTCTTTTGAAATGAATGAGGAAGAGATTCTTGAGAGGGAAATGAATGAGCTTTAAATGAGAAGAATGATTTCTCTTTGATCTCTAAACTTGTCTTAATATCAGCCTTGAGTGCAATGAATGCAGCTTAACAAGTATATATAGGTTAGCGGAAAGAGAGAGAGAAAAACGTTTCAATTAAAGCTCCAACGGCTCTATTCTGATCGCAACTAGTCAGTCAAAGAACAACCACTGACCGACTAGTTTATCAACTAGTCGGTCGGTCAATCAACGTAGACCGACTAATGGTTAGAACAAAGAATAGGTCGAAGTTCAGACAAAAGGAACTAGTTGGTCCACGAAGAGTAGCTGACCGACTAGTTTCACAACTAGTCGGTCGGTTACTCAACTGAGACCGACTAAGAGATAAAACTGAAGTCTGAGCACAAATTGATTTAGTTGGTCCAAGAACAAATGTTGACCGACTAATTCATCAACTAGTCGGTCGCCAAATGTGCATAGACCGACTAACAATAAACAGTAAGTTAGGTGAAAATTTGCATGTACAGGAAAACTAAACTAGTCGGTCCAAGAAGGAAAGTTGACCGACTAGTTCATCAACTAGTCGGTCAATCAATGAACACAAACCGACTAATTATAAACAGTAGCTCAGGCTCAAATTGGCATGTACAGGGAAAGCTCAACTAGTCGGTCTAAGAAGCATCACTGACCGACTAGTTCACAAACTAGTCGGTCGGTGAGTCAACGTAGACCGACTAACTGTAAACAGTAAAGAGCTATGAATTGAGAAAGCAAACTAGTCGGTCCAAGAAGGATTGTCGACCGACTAGATCACCATCTAGTCGGTTGGTTCTTCTTCTTGAACCAACTAACATGCACAAGAAGTCGCGAAACGAAGCGCGATGCTTCGGGAAAGTTTGTATGGACTTCTACTAAGATCCTATGTCTAAGATAGGAGCGTTATGAAGATTAAAACGTAAGACCTACTCAAGGCTTAACATTCTACGAAAGAAACTTAAAAGACTATAAATAAAACTTGATGATACCGTCTTCAAAAGCTTCAATCGAATCTTCATGACTTCTAAAATGGTCCAAAAGCTTCAACGAAGCTTTAGGCATACGATCACATGCTTTGAGAAGTCTCGAGACGTCGCTTTGGATGTTTAAGTGAATTTGGCGACGATCTCCATAACTGCGCTCACAAATTGTTAGTTCACACTATATTTATGTTTGTTCATCATCCAAAACCAAATCTGGGGAGTCCAATATCCAAAATTCTCCCCCTTTTTGGTGATGACAAACCAACATAAATAATAATAAAAAATAATGATTCAAATGTAATTTACTTACTCCCCCCCCTGCATTGATGACATGTTAATTCCAGAATGAATAATAATAATACGCATCAAGCAGACGAGTAAAGTATAAAAATGAGAATCCATTATTGAAATATCGGATTTGAAATCCAATTTTTTTATATCTTAACTCCCCCTGAATCTAACATATCAAATTAGGTTCTTGAAAAAATGCTTAAATTATCATTTAGCACATGTCATTATTATATCTCTCCCCCTTTGGCATTAGCAAAAAGAGCGGGAGGAGATCAACGACAACAACAATGGCTTCAAATAAAAGCATGGAAGTCGTAGAATACTGCCACAGTCTAAATGACACCAAAGGGAAATACGAATTAAATCAAGGCGTGTCAATGAGACCAAAGGCGAAAAACAATAAATAAAATAATCAAAACTCAAATTAATTTTACGAATTGAGTTATGGAATATACTCTCCAATATCAACATTCTTGGTTAATTTAGTGCATGGAAAACAATTCTATGTTTTCATAAAATGAATTCTATTTAACCAAGTTAATATCGTCGAGCGACGAAATCAAACATCAGAGACATATAAAAAGTTAAATGTGCACAAGATAATGAAATGTCAACATCGATGTATATATATATATAAAGCATGAGTACATCAAAAGATACATCCGTCAACATACAAAATGCGATCCAACAATCGAAGCACAAAAGATACAACAACATATCACACATATCTCATCATCAGAGTACACCAAGATATATGAAGATACAACAAAATACATCAAAATGTCAAAATCAGCCAGAACCCCACTCTATCCTACCCAAACTCTCTTATAATAGACATATCATCCAAGGAGCATCGGAGAGTCCTCAAGGAAGCTCAAGAGGAAGTGGCAGGATCTGCAGCAGCAGCAGGCTCTGCAGGAGTGGAGGTGGTCACCGGGTCATCAGTAGTGTCCACAGGAGCGACGGAAGTGGTAACCTCTGGAGCAGCAACAGTAGTGCCCTCGGGAGCACCAGTCGGAGCATCCACCGCAGGAGCGGTGGCAACATGTGTGCTCTCGGGGGCACTAGCAGACGAAGCAGCAGCAACATCACCAGAAGTGCCCTTGGGGGCACGAGTAGAAACACGCACAAGCTCCTCAATATCCTCCTCATCCAAATCCTCCTCATCAGAAAATGACGGGGTGATCTCAATATCAAGGTGACGAGTGATACGGCAGAGAATCTCCTCAGAACGAGCCTGACGAGACTCCAAACGTCGCACAGCACGAACGAGCTCGGCAAGAGTGGAAGAGGGAGCAGCTGAGGCAGAAGCAGACGCTGACGTTGAAGGTGTCTTCCTCTGAACGTGATGGAGCGCCGCAAGAGACTTCTTGACGGCCGTCGCGTTTAGAGTAGAACCAAGTGGACGCGCATCGTCAGGAGAAAGTGTGACACGGAAGTGGCAAAACACAAGGGTCAAAAGGCACGGGAATGGGATATGAGCCGACTTCGTGGACTTGCGAATACACTCAAAAGAATCCATCTTATCGAGTATAATGCGAGCCCAGTTAATCGAGCTCCCCATGAAAATAGCATAGATCAACTTCAAGAAAGGCTGGGACGATAAAGAGGAGGAGCCGTAATTGGGAAGCAAGCACGACTTTAGAATCAAATTCAGGACCCAGGAAATATACTTGAAGGACTTGGAGGGAACGCCAATCATGGCGGCAGGGATCTGGTGGAAGATCTGAGAAAGAACGACCTGATCAAGTGAGGATATGTCATCAACAGAAATGTCAGACGGTAGAAGGCCAGACGAGGAGATACCCAAAATCTCTCCTAAGATTTCTGCCGTGAGGACTATATGAGTCCCCAAAACAGTCGTTTCAATCAAGTGGGTCTCGTCGTACTGACCACGAATCCTATTGGCATAGAAGAGCTTCACGAGGCGAGGGTAAGAGTGAGGGTTCACCTTCTGGTCATATCGAAGGTAATCGAGAAGACCGGAAGACAAAAGAAGATCGGCGAGGCCTAGGAAGTCACTAAACTGGATGAAATGATCCAGAAGCAGTGGGCAGTGTTCGATACGGTTGTAAGCCGCGAGACACATAGGGTCGTCGTGACACAACGAGATATCGACACCGCCTACCGGCATCGGAGCCTTTCCCTTAGGCTGACGGGTACGGGGACGTGAGCTAGACTCAGGCTGCCTAGGAGGAGGTGAGGGTTCCCTACGAGTCTCGGTCTCGGGTATGTACTCGGTGTCGGAATCCGAAGCACCGGGTGGAGTGGGAGCACGAAAAGTCACTGGCTTACGCTGGGCTGAGATTGGGCACGTGGTTTCGAAGTCACCGTCCTCGTACGCTTAAGAAGAGGCAAAGACGAAGAGGGTTGGGTGGTCTTCGAACAGCGTTTCGGAGGGGTTCGCGTAGGTTGCGGGGGGTCAGAGGGTGGCAAATCGACAGTCATAGGCGAAGGGCCAGAGGGAGTGATTGGAATACGTGTACGAGCCATAAGCGCGGCACGACACGACACAAGAGATCGAAAAAGCCCTAGAAAATCGAAACCCTAGCCGTGAGAATCTAACCCTAGAGAGCTAACCCTAACTCTAGGAAGCTGGGAGAGGAGAGAGGATCACCTAGGAGGAGAGGTCGACGGTCGGCGACGGAGGGTTTGGCCGGAAAGATGATCGGAGAGGGAGGAATACCAAGCGGCACGAGGGAGTTACGAGCTGGAGGGATATTCTCGATCGACTAGAAAAGAAAAGAGTCGGTTAGGATGAGTTTTAATCGATCAGAAGCTCAAAAGACAAATCAGTCCCTGGCACAACTAGTCGGTCACAGTTCAAGCACTGACCGACTAGATCACGATCTAGTCGGTCGGTCAATGAGCTTGAACCGACTAGTTGTAAACAGTAACTGAAGGCAAATTTCCTGACAAGATTTAGTCGGTCTAAGCTCATTCACTGACCGACTAGAACTGAATCTAGTCGGTCGGCCAATGAACTTGGACCGACTAAGAGAGTCCAAAAATTGAAAAAATTTGAAATTTGATTTCTCTCCTAATCACACTTCGACGAAACATCAAAATACTCTCATTAATCATTATACTACCCCATTAAACATCGAAAAACTGAAATTTGACGATTACGCACAAATCGAGAGAAAATTCCGAAAATTCAACAAAACAATCCAGAAAATTTCAATTAATCTAGCATGAGCAAATATAAAGAATTGAATAGCATGCAAGATTATTGAAAACATATGAATCCTAAATCTCGGATTCACCCATAATCCCCAATTCTTGACACAGCCGCACAAAGGAGTCCTCCTTTAGGGGTTTCGTGAAAATATCGGCGATTTGCTTCTGGGTTTCAACGTACACTAAAATGATGTCCTTTTTAGCAACATGATCATCTAAGAAATGGTGTCGGACATCTATGTGTTTCGAACGGGAATGGTGTATTGGGTTCTTGGAAAGACATATTGCACTTTGGTTGTCAACCATGATAGGGCAAGTATCACAGTTTATACCAAAGTCTTTAAGTGTGTGTCTCATCCAAAGAACTTGAGCACACTCGGCACCTGTGGCAATATATTCCGCCTCGGTGGTTGAAAGTGATACGGAATTCTGCTTCTTGGAAAACCAAGAGACAAGAGAATTTCCTATAAAATGGCAAGTGCCACTAGTACTTTTCCTGTCGGATTTGCATCCCGCATAATCTGTGTCACTATATGAGATTAACTCATACGTGCTAGATTTTGGATAAAGTAATCCAAAATCAAGTGTGTAACTTAGATAACAGAAAATACGCTTTACCGCTACTAAGTGAGACTCCTTAGGTTGAGACTGATAACGAGCACATACACATACGACAAACATAATATCGGGCCTACTTGCGGTAAGATAAAGTAAACTACCTATCATACCTCGATATAGACGAATGTCTACATCTTTTCCGCCCGCATCTTTATCAAGATGTGTAGTCGTGCTCATCGGAGTCTTTTTCCCAGAGGCATTCTCCATTCCAAATCGCTTAAGCAACTCCACCGTATACTTCGTTTGGTGGATGAAGATTGCATCGTTCATTTGGAGAATTTGGAGACCTAAGAAATATTTGAGCTCACCCATGTGGCTTATCTCAAATTGATCCTTCATCACATTAGAAAACTCTTCGCAAAGAGCAAAGTTAGTAGCACCGAAAATGATATCATCAACATAAATTTGAACTAAAATTATATCATTATTCGAATACTTAACAAATAATGTGGAATCAACTTCTCCCATTTTAAATCCTAAATCCAAAAGAAAATTCTTTAAACGGTCATACCAAGCTCGAGGAGCTTGTCTCAAACCGTAAAGTGCTTTCTTAAGTTTGAAAACATGATTTGGAAATTTTTCATTTATGAAACCCGGAGGTTGAGAAACATAAACTTCCTCAACAACATCTCCGTTTAAAAATGCACTTTTTACTTCCATTTGAAATAATTTAAAATCTTTATGGCATGCAAAAGATCATAGTAATCTAATTGATTCTAATCTAGCTACCGGAGCAAAGGATTCTTCGAAATCGATACCTTCCTCTTGCCGATAGCCTTGAGCTAATAACCGAGCTTTGTTCCGGACGACGACTTGGTTTTCGTCGGTCTTGTTCTTGAAGATCCACTTTGACCCTATGACGGTGTGGTTCTTCGATGGCAATGGAACAAGCTCTCAAACCTCATTCCTCTCGAATTGAATGAGTTCCTCTTCCATGGCAAGGATCCAAGCGCTATCTTCGCATGCTTCATTAACATTCTTTGGCTCTATCGAGGAGGCAAAGGCACAATGAGCGAAGTGGTTGACTTGAGATCTCGTCTTGACACTATCATGGATATTGCCAATGACTTGCTCATGAGGATGGTCACGAACGGTATGAAGCCGTTTGGGAATTCCTTGATTACTAGGAACATTCTCAACAACTTCATTAGTCGGGTTAGTATCAATAGAATCAATAGAATTAATAGAGTTAGAATTACCAATTGAATCACATAAGACATCCATAGAGTCATCATCATTAGTAATTCTCGTTGGAACAAATCCTTCATTAAATGAAACATGAAGTGATTCCTCGATCGTTGAGGTTCGTTTGTTGTATATCCGGTAGGCTTTGCTACGTGAGGAATACCCAACAAAAATCCCCTCATCGGATCTTGGATCGAATTTGTCCAAACTACTATACGTGTTCTTAATAAAACATTTTGAACCAAAAACACGAAAATGTTTAACTTGAGGCAACCTACCAAACAACAATTCATAACAAGTTTGTTTAGTGCCGGGCCTCAAAAGTATTCTATTAAACACATAGCAAGCGGTGTGTACCGCTTCCGCCCAAAATTGATGGCCAAGTTGGCTATCATCAAGCATAGTGCGAGCACACTCCACTAGCGTCCTATTCTTTCTCTCAACAACACCATTTTGAGGAGGTGCGCGAGGGAATGAAAAGGTGTGTGTAATACCAACTTCATCACAAAATGTCTCAAAAGACTCCATATCAAATTCACCTCCATGATCACTACGAATAGTGACAATGGTGGTTCCTAAGAGATTTTGTACTTTCTTAACAAAAATTGTGAAGTTTTCAAAAGCTTCATTTTGATTACATAATGAAAATACCCAAGTAAACCTAGAAAAGTCATCAACGATGACAAGTCCATATCGTGCATTTCCTAATGAAGCAACTCTAGTTGGCCCAAATAAATCTAGATGTAATAGCTCTAGTGGCCGCTTAGATGAAATGCTTTTCTTAGGTTTAAACGACGATTTTGGAAGCTTGCCTCGTTGACACGAGTCACAAAAGCTTTTCTTTTGAAAGATTAGCTTAGGGAAGCCTCTAATAGAGTTTAACTTGGAAAGCTTAAATAGTGTTCCAAAGTTCACATGACCAAAACGCCGATGCCATAAGTGTTGTTCACTTGTGTTGGCAATGAGACATTGTTCATGTGATCTTAGAAGATCTAGGATGTATATATCCTTATGGCGTGTGCCGGAAAACAATAATTCATTATTATCTTTTCTTAAAATATGGCACATTCCTTTCGCAAAGCTAACTTTGTAACCTTTGTCACAAAGTTGACTTATTGAAATGAGATTGTGGTTTAATCATTTAACAAGGTAAACATCACATATAAGGGGTTTAGAAGGATTACCCACTTTACCAACACCTATGATGGTTCCGCTCTCATTGCCTCCAAAGACGACGCGATTTCCATTAGCAATGGGAACCACTCCGGAGAGCAATTGAGCGTCACCCGTCATGTGTTTTGAACACCCGATATCGAGTATCCAATTTCCTTTGGAGCTAAATTTAAATTTGTTGCTCCTTTTCTTTTTCTTTTCCTTGAGTACCTAAAGATAGAAAATTTCATATCATGGTACCCAAGGTCATTGGGTCCAAAAGATTAGACCTTTGGAAGCCAAGTCCAATTGGACTTAGACTTCCCCACATAATTACCACTATGCACAACATCCGAAAAATAAGCATTCATGTAAACTTGTTTTTCATTCATGCTTGTGTCCTTTGGGCTCCAAATTGTGAATATTTTGGGAGCCCTCATCCTATTGGGTGCATGCATGCGTTGTTGGTTTCTACGTGATGCATGACGTGGATATGCATAAGGAACACGATGAAATGGTGCATGTGGATTATTATTCATACGATGATGTGGGTGTACATGTGCATGTGGAGGAACACGTGCATGAGGGTGTCTCACATTGTGTGCACGTGGCCGTGAACGTGTAGCATAGAAATCATCATATGTGTGAGCCGGTGGAGTAGGACGTGCGTTCCTACGTGGCATTGTATTGGTGTACATGTAGGCATGGCCCTTCTTTGGAGGTCCACCCAAAGTGGGTTTCTTTCCGAAAGAGGGTGTGGACGAGGTGGAAGCACCATTGGTAGATGAACTACCAATAGAGTGTTTGCTACCACTCGTTAAGTCACCGGAAGTTGGCCTAACAAAAGTAGTGGCCGATTTGGAAGAACTTCCCATCGTATACCCCAAGCCAATGTGGTGATTGGCCGGAAGTAAGTCACTTAGGATTTTATCCAAATGGTCCTTACCCTTATTGAATTTATTAATTCGGCCTAATGTGTTCTCATATTTCTCGGTGAGAGAACGCATAGAAGCATCCAAAGTGGATACTTGTGATGTGAGCACATAAACACGAGATTTAAGATTCTCATTCTCAATACTCAAAGTCGAATTTTGAGAAGTCAAATCCGCTATCTTGTGTTCCTCCGGATCCTCAATGCTAACATGTTCAAGTTGAGTCTTGAGATTAATAATCTCATTCTTCAACCCTTCAACAACGGTGTCGTTGTTGGTGATGATAGTTTTAGGCGAGGTTTGAATGCTCGAAGTCATCTTTTACTTTAGTATACGTATTTACTAATTTAGTATACTTAGACCACAATTGAGAATTAGCATTCCTAAGGTCATCCATTGTTACATCATCGCCTTCGTTGTCGCTATCATCGGAGGAGGCATCTTTATCTTGCTCCTCTCTAGCCATGAAGCACATGTGTGCTTGCTCCACTTGCTCATCATCCGACTCTCCGCTTGAGGAATCATCGGAGTCGGTGAAAGTCCCGACAAGCCCCTTTTTGTTCCATTTCTTGTATTTCTTGGACTTGTCGAACTTTGGCACCTTCCACTTATCCTTTTGCTTGTTTAGAGGACACTCTGCTTTCATGTGTCCTGGCTTGTTGCATTTAAAGCACAAAGAAGAGGAGGCGTTAGAAGAATTGAACTTTGACTTGTTTTTGAAGTTACCTTTCCGGAAGAACCGGTTGAACTTCTTGGCCATGAGAGCCATGGACTCCAAGTCCAACTCGTTTTCCGAGTTTTCATCATCGGTCGGTGTGGAAGTAGATGGAGCAGCCTTGAAAGCAATCGCTTTCTTCTTTGGCTCGTCTTGTTGTAGGTAAGACTTCATCTTTTCCTGCAACTTCACCTTGCTATCATTGCGTACCTCATATGACATTAAAGTACCCATTAATTGAACTATGGTATACTTGTTCATATCGTTACCTTCCTCAATGGCGAAGGTACGCTTTTCCCAACTAGAAGGAAGTCCTTCGATAAGCTTCGAACATTTCTCCTTTTGGGTGTAGGTTTTGCCGAGAGCCTCTAACTCGTTTATGATGTCGACGAAGCGAGCATAATACTCCTTCATCTTCTCACCCTGTAGCATATGAAACATCTCGTAATCTTTATTAACTACAACGAGTTTAGAGTCTCTTACCCTGCTCGTCCCTTCATGTAAGATGCGGAGGGAGTTCCAAATTTGATATGCACTCTTACATGTGCATATCTTATTGAAGTCCTCAGGCTCCAATGCGCATTGCAAGGCGTTCATTGCCTTGGCATTGCTTAACTCCGCGGCGACCTCCGCGGTTGTCCATTTCTCGAAATCTTCTTCGGCGGGCTCGACATACTCCTTCATTGTGGTCCTCCATAGTGAAGTACTCCGGAGGAAAGTTTCCATCCGGCTTTTCCAGTACCCGTAGTTGGTACCGTTGAAGAATGGAGGCCTCGTTGAGGAATGTCCTTCCATTACCGAAGAAGCTCCTTCACGATTCTTGAAGGTGCTATAGTCGGAAGGTGGACGAACGGTCTTGTTGTCGTTGGCAGACATAGCTATAGACTTGGCTTTGATACCAAATGTAATGCCCTGCTAAGCTACTGCACAAGTACTAGAGGGGGGGTGAATAGTACTTTAAAATAATTAAGAGGCTAATTCCTAATTACCTTGCAAACTGTACCAATTAATGCGGAAATGCGGAATAGTAAATAATCGACAACAAATAAACAATCGCAAACAAATGATATTACTGGGTTCGGATCCACCCAAGTCTCCCCGACTTGTTCCCGGTGATCCTACGTCCCAAACACCTGGATCCCCTCCGGATACTTGAGTTAGAATTCCTAACTCATAATTTCCACTATGAAATACTTGTGAAGAACCTTCACCAAGTCAAATCATACACAAAGTAATTTGTGACTCCCACAACCCGGGATCACAAACACAACTCTCACAACCGAGAGTTAAACACTTACAAAATGAAAGTAAATGAAATAGAATAGCTTACCACAAAATACCTATGCCTTGAGTATACTTACGAATTAGGGAAAGGATGATTTTGAGGAAGAAGAAGGCACCAAACCCTAGCTCCAAGATGTAGATCAGCGATGGAGAGCTATGGGGTTGTTGGTGACCTAGGATCAAGCACTTGGCTTGGAAGGCTCTCAATCAATGAATCTCTCTTTTGAAATGAATGAGGAAGAGATTCTTGAGAGGGAAATGAATGAGCTTTAAATGAGAAGAATGATTTCTCTTTGATCTCTAAACTTGTCTTAATATCAGCCTTGAGTGCAATGAATGCAGCTTAACAAGTATATATAGGTTAGCGGAAAGAGAGAGAGAAAAACGTTTCAATTAAAGCTCCAACGGCTCTATTCTGATCGCAACTAGTCGGTCAAAGAACAACCACTGACCGACTAGTTTATCAACTAGTCGGTCGGTCAATCAACGTAGACCGACTAATGGTTAGAACAAAGAATAGGTCGAAGTTCAGACAAAAGGAACTAGTTGGTCCACGAAGAGTAGCTGACCGACTAGTTTCACAACTAGTCGGTCGGTTACTCAACTGAGACCGACTAAGAGATAAAACTGAAGTCTGAGCACAAATTGATTTAGTTGGTCCAAGAACAAATGTTGACCGACTAATTCATCAACTAGTCGGTCGCCAAATGTGCATAGACCGACTAACAATAAACAGTAAGTTAGGTGAAAATTTGCATGTACAGGAAAACTAAACTAGTCGGTCCAAGAAGGAAAGTTGACCGACTAGTTCATCAACTAGTCGGTCAATCAATGAACACAGACCGACTAATTATAAACAGTAGCTCAGGCTCAAATTGGCATGTACAGGGAAAGCTCAACTAGTCGGTCTAAGAAGCATCACTGACCGACTAGTTCACAAACTAGTCGGTCGGTGAGTCAACGTAGACCGACTAACTGTAAACAGTAAAGAGCTATGAATTGAGAAAGCAAACTAGTCGGTCCAAGAAGGATTGTCGACCGACTAGATCACCATCTAGTCGGTTGGTTCTTCTTCTTGAACCAACTAACATGCACAAGAAGTCGCGAAACGAAGCGCGATGCTTCGGGAAAGTTTGTATGGACTTCTACTAAGATCCTATGTCTAAGATAGGAGCGTTATGAAGATTAAAACGTAAGACCTACTCAAGGCTTAACATTCTACGAAAGAAACTTAAAAGACTATAAATAAAACTTGATGATACCGTCTTCAAAAGCTTCAATCGAATCTTCATGACTTCTAAAATGGTCCAAAAGCTTCAACGAAGCTTTAGGCATACGATCACATGCTTTGAGAAGTCTCGAGACGTCGCTTTGGATGTTCAAGTGAATTTGGCGACGATCTCCATAACTGCGCTCACAAATTGTTAGTTCACACTATATTTATGTTTGTTCATCATCCAAAACCAAATCCGGGGAGTCCAATATCCAACAAATATATGACAGTTATGGGCCAAAGATTACTCACTAGTCGACTAGTCAGCAGCTAGTTGACTAATTGTTGAACCCTTGTAATACCCCTATGCGTGAAATACTTTGTTACTTATTGTAATTGCACAGTCACCTTTTACCTCACTTATAGCACTTGTATGCATGGCTGCATTTACCTTACTTGTCGCACTTGTTTGTAGCTACTTTTTAAACATGTTTTCTTACTTAGCATGTTCTATACTTGTGCACTGTTTTTCTTTCTATTTTTAGAATTTTTTTGACTTACATATTGTTCCACACTTTGTGGCACCGCAGACGACGCACATGTTGACATAAATGTTCATGAGTCAGAAGAGCCAGAGTTTGATTCAGTGACTGCTGACTTTTAGAGTTAGAGTCGTGATGTATTTCCATATGCACTTCTTTTCTTTTTTGTATCTTTGCGTGAGCTATTGGAGCGTATTGTACATCAGTGATGGATTGTAATAATAACGATGCTTCTTTGAGTATTTTTGTACATCTCTACGTCGTATGCTATTTTGTTTTCACTGGTTAACTGCAGACCCGTGAATGAAACAAATAAGTAATCGCCCCCTGAAAGAGGGTCGTTACATTTTTCCTAAAGATATAAAAAATAATGTATGTGTGCTTAGAGTGTAAAAAGTTTCATACATTTTCGATATGGTTTTATTAAAAAATTCAAAAAAATCTGGGTTTTGTTCTAGACACCATAGATGATTGCAGCACCAAAAATCAAGTGATTCCAACACTATTTTACACTTGATCTACCTATTACAAATTCAATGATTTCAGAAGGATAGAATGTTTTACAGCGGATAAATCGAGGGTCAAATACCCCTAGGGTTTGTATACTTGGGGTTTTGGGATTTTAGAATTTCTACAACAAATTAAAAAAAATTTAAGTCAAGATGAGAGAGCCGTGTGCTGTCAGCGCATGAAATTTATTGCGCTGACAATTCACGACCCTCCCTCCCTCTGTTTTGCTGAAATTTTTTAATAAAAGTGTTGAACACATTCTAAAATCCCAAAATCCCAAAATCCCAAATATGGATAACCCTATTGGTATTTTACCCTCGATCCACCCATTGTTAGAAGTTCCATTGTTATGAAACTGTTGAATCTGCAATGGTTAGATCGAGCGTCAAATAACGTTTGATTCATTTGATTTTTGATATGGTGATCATCCATGATGTGTAGAAAAAAAACGCAAAAATAAACAAGTAGTAAAATGAAGTATATGTGTGTTAGCACGGGAAGTTTTCCCTCACTGACTGCATTTTTACATTTCACACACACTTATGTACTTATGTATGTACATACATGTATATGTGTGCGTGTGCGTGTGAGTAACAACTACTACAATCTAAAGGCATTTCAGGTAGGTGGCTTGATTTTACCATTAATACATCATATCTTAATAATTTGGCATATGTTAAACCATCCTTCATGAAATGTTTGGTTCTATACTTCTAAATAGAAATTATAGAAAACCTCTTAGTACTATCAATTTTTTGCAGTAAACCTTGATGAACAATGTTAGTAAACATGAAAAGAACTTCAATAATTTGTCTGGTTACCAACATTTAGCTTTATTTGATCCTTCATAACCTAACAAAATGTTCTTAATAAATTAAATTTCTTCCATCATTAATGCCTGGCTCACAGGCAAAGTGATTAGCTTGAGAATTGGCCAATTACTTCCATTTAAAATCCAATTTAAATGGTCAAATTGCCAATACTAATGCGGTCGATAAATTGTTAGAAAATTCAGCTCTCCCTTAAAAATATCAATTCTCAAAGGTTGTTCTCAAGCTCAGCATGAACAATAACACAACATGCAATGGTTTGTTTCTGTTAGGTTGCATGATAGTGAATGGTTGACATCAATCCCCATCTCCATTCCCAAACAGTAATCTCAACTACTTAACAAACCAATCACTATATATATGTATCCACATCTGCAATGCATTTCATTCCATCATCCAAACCCAAACCGTTCTATTTGAATGGCATTCTTCAATTTGCCTCTCTTCTTCTCCTCCCTCCTCCTCCTCTTCTCAACTAAAAATGAAGCCACATCGCTTGCATCAGGACTGACCGGTGTGATGAGTACCACGACGCCAAGGGCGATCAACGCAACGAGGATGGTAGCCCGATTCCTCGGCCCACATAACGTGATACGGACAGCACTCGGCCTGCCTCCTCTCCAATGGAGCAGCCAAGTTGCAAACAGAGCGAAATGGTATGCGAAGCAGAGAAAGGGCGAATATGAGTTGGTGCACTCTCAAGGCATATATGGGGAGAACCTCTTCTGGGGGTCTGGAAAGCAATGGAAGGTTGCTGACGCGGTTGGGTTCTGGGTGGCAGAGAAGTCTGCATATGATTAAGAGAAAAATGCATGCGTGGGCAACGAGGCATGCGGGCACTACACTCAGATAGTGTGGAAGGGGACCAAGTACATCGGGTGTGGAAGGAGGACGTGCGACTCCGGCGACACTTTCATGGTCTGCGAGTATTATCCTCCAGGCAATTACGTTGGTCAGAGGCCATTCTGATGGGGGTTGGATTCCTCTGTTATATCAAGTTACATTCACCACCCTCTAATCATGGGGGTGGGGTTCATCATCATTTCACAGTCTTCAGACATGGAGACGAGGTATGGGACACCTGGGTGAGCGCCCCTAGGGACGCCGACATTTGCACACTGTACACTCAAACAATGAGTAAAGCATTAGCCTAGGACCATTGCATTTCAATGACATGGCACTTTTTGTAATGTTTAAATATGTTAATCACCCCCATGACTACTATGACATTAACTTGGTTGTGTCTAGCTTATTCATGTGCACCTGTTAATATTTATTAATTTTCTATGAGATCTTGTTGCTAGAGTTTCATATCTTGCTAGTAGACTATATTATTTCACTGCTAGAATTTTTTATAAATGTTTAAATGAAATTGATGCTTGGGAACCTACGTGAGTGCACTTACTAATAGACATTGTATTAGTGTTTCTTAATGCAATGTCTGTCAGATCCTGAGGGCAAACGTGTAGACCTTGTCCCTGAGTAACACGAGTTCGTTGAAGGATGAGACTTCTTAGAGGATTAGTATGCTGTTGCGTGCGATTTCCTCTTCTTATGTATTATCATTATTTGAATGGACTTCTGTTTGTATGAGCCATAAGGCCCCCCTTTTCTCTTCCAGCCGCTTTTAAGACATTTGCTTTGGTTGTAATAAGTAAACTGCTACCGAAGACTTGGGTTGTATTAATCTAGCTTATCATCTGTGATGTTACCGGAAAACTGCACACTATGATTACTAGACGCTTATCGGAGC
Source organism: Scilla litardierei (assembly GCA_030789695.1). Classification (NCBI taxonomy): domain Eukaryota; kingdom Viridiplantae; phylum Streptophyta; class Magnoliopsida; order Asparagales; family Asparagaceae; genus Scilla; species Scilla litardierei. The sequence goes on along the minus strand of CM061136.1, from coordinate 191,250,823 downwards.
TATTTCAAAAGGAAAGGAAGAAACGAAAAAGAAAGAAGAAGAAAAAGAACTCACTCTCTTTTGACTTAGCTACGAGCGGGCTTGTCCCGTCTTGCCTTTCAGTACATTGGGAAGCATGGCGTGATATCAGGTTTTTGTTAACCGGTGTGATATTATAAGTCATCTAACATCCATTATTCGATTAATAGATGAACTCTAGTTGACTACCGACATTTTGTTACACAAAACGAGATTTGCACATCTAGTCATTTTATAGCCATTTAAGGGCGTATTTGGGATTCTCTTTTATAGTTTTTCATGGCTATAAATAGAGAATTCTTATGGGTTTTTACATGAAAAAAATCAAGTTTTCTAAAAGCTGTCCAGAGTTTTCATTGTTTTTGAGAAAACGAAAAATCCCTCTTTGGCCATTGTACCATCAAAACTTTCATCTTCTTCCTTGGCAAAAAACACTTTGATTTCTATTCTCTAATTTCTATATCCTAAGCATAGAAATCTAAACATCCTCATAGCTACACTATACGTAAGTGCTTCAACTCAATGCTATAGGATCTTGTGCTTCATCAGAAAGTTGTAAGTATTTCTCTCAAGTCTTGTTTGAGAGAAAGGTAAGGCTTTTACTCTGGAGGGTGTTTGAAAGGGTTACTCTTGAGGTCGTTCGAGAGGGGCTGATTCTTAGCATCGTGCTATGGTGTAAAGGGGTTTGCACTATTCTTGTGGGGTTGCAAGTGAATAGTGGAACTCTCAAACGAGATTTGCTTGGGGACTGGTCGTATGTCAAGAAGATCGAACCAATATAAAATTACCGTTGTTTGCGTTGTGCTTTGTGGTTGATCTCTATTTACTTGCAACTTGTGTTCCTCAACATTCCTAACTTTGCAAGTGAAATGTTGTTGCTTAAGAATCTAACTTGGTAACTCTCGTAGATTTCTTAAGAAGATTTTTAAACACCATTAATCGCCATATAGTGTTTTCTACGTGCTATCTATAGGATCCCACAACAGCTACTACTAATGCCCTTTGGGCTCTATTTGTAGCTACTATTGCTGCCTTTGTTGGGCTTGGTTTAGTGCTTGTTTCTGTCCCTTTTTAGCTGATTGTATTGGGTCTTGGTTGAGGAGAATGCATTTGCTGGGGTTGGACTTTGGCCTCTTTGATGATATGATTTGACCTACTTTACATGTTGCGTTGAGATTTGATTATTGGTTCTTGCCATCTTTAAGTGAGCTAAAATTATAATTGTTGATGATGAAATTGTTTTTGAGATACATTAATCTGATAATTGAAATTGGAAATTGATATGATTAAATATTGTAGGAATTACCTCGTATGCATAAATGATTATAAACTGGATTGATTTTCCTGTCAATCCTTAAAGTTACATCTTAGGTCATACCTGTTGAGTATTGGACTCTCCACCTTGATTTTGATGATGATCAAACACAAATCATTGTGACTAACTCTTGTGATTGCAGTTAGCTACAAAGTCACCAATTAGATTCAAGAAGATCAAAAGTGACTACACGTGTTGATTCAAGTGGAGGACTTGGTAGATCAACAAAAGTGAAGAATTGGCTTGAAGAATTCAACGGCTACCTCAATCATCAAGCCAATGACATCAACAAATGAATGGTGATTCAATCCAAAGAGAAGAAAGGAATGGATGAGTCAAAAGCTTCGAAGACTATGACGTTCAAGTCATTCAACTAAAAGACTCAAGACCATGAAGATTTATGGAGATCGTCACCAAAGTAATTTGTTCATCTCAAGAGACTTCTCAAGACTTCCTCAGAACGCGTGATCGTTGTGCCTAGAGCTTCGTTGAAGCTCAAGGAGTATTCATGAAGTCAAGGGATTCAGAATCTTCAAGTTGAAGCTTTGAAGACGGTTTGTCGTGTTTACTTTTATGTCTTCTAGCTTCGATTTAGTTTAATGTTAAGCCTTGAGTAGTACTTGCCTAGAGATCTTCATAACTTTCATATCATATCTCTAGGATTGCCTTAGAAGCCATTAGAAACTTTCCTGTAGCCTATCGTTTCATTTCACGGCTTCATATGCATATTAGTTGGTTCAAGAAGAAGAACCAACCGACTAGATGACGATCTAATCGGTTGGGAATCCTTCTTGAACCGACTAGATATCCTTGCTTGATTCAGTCCATTCACTGTTGGTCAATTAGTCGGTCCAAGAAGGTTCACCGACCGACTAGATGACGATTTAGTCGGTTGGAAATCCTTCTCAGACCGACTAGTTGTCTTAATCAATTCAAGACCATTTATTGACCAATTAGTCGGTCCAAGAAGGCTCACCGACCGACTAAATGACGATCTAGTCGGTTGGTGTTTCTTCTCAGACCGACTAGTTTTCCGTGTGAAATTCGACCTTTGTACTGTTGACCAGTTAGTTGGTTCAAGAAGGATGGTTAATGCATTAAAAGCCAATCTAGTCGGTCCAAGAAGGTTCACTGACCGACTAGTTGTCAATCTAGTCGGTTGATGATCCTTCTTAGACCGACTAGTTCTTACCCAGATTTCACCATCTTCTCTGTTAACCATCTAGTCGGTCCAAGAAGGTTCACTGACCGACTAGTTGTCAATCTAGTCGGTTGATGATCCTTCTTAGACCGATTAAGTAGCTTCAGAATAGAGCCGTTGGGGCATTTAATGCCACGAATTTTGTGACCGTTTTCTCTCTTCCCTATATAAGTTTGTGTGCTTCTAACCAGGGATCCAAGGCTGAAATTAGAGACATTTTCACACCTTTGAGAAGAGCCATTCAACTCCAATTCCAAGCTCTCTCATCTCACAAGAATCTCTCTCTCTACTCTTTGAGCACTAATTCCTCAAGAGAGATTCTCATTCCTTGTGAGCTTCTCAAGCTAAGAGCTTGAATCTAAGTCACCAACTCCTCCCTAGCCATCTATTGCTACTCATCTTGGTGGAGCTAGGGTTTGGTAATCTCATCTTCCTCAAAATCCATTCTTGCCCTAAATTGGTAAGTATTTCTCAAGGCATAGGATTTTGTGGTAAGAAGTTTTATATTTCATTCTTTATACTTCTTAATTGTTGTATACTTACGGTGGTGAGAGGATTGGCTTGATCCCAAGTTGTAAGAGTCAAGATTTAGTTTTGCTCTCGGTTTGTGAGAGTGGGCTTAGTCCCAAGTTGTGGGATTAAGGACTTTGCGTGTTTCCGGGTTGTGGGATACACGGACATCGATTGTAGGTCGATTGCACTTGTTGAAGGTTTTCCACAAGTGGGCTAAAGGAAATCTCTAGCGGTTTGCTAGAGTATCCGGAGGGGATCCGGGTGTTGCTGGAGTAGGGCACCGGTAACAAGTCGGGGAGACTTGGGTGGCACCGAACCAGGGTAGATTGCTTGTTTGCATTGCTTTCTTACTTGGGTTGTTGTTCATTCATTACATTCCGCATTTGTTGGTTAAGTAGGGTTTTATTTGACGTAGATTCCTTATAATTCTATAAAACACTATCCACCCCCCTCCCTCTAGTGTTTATTCCTCATAGCACAGGGTCACTACAATTGGTGTCAGAGCGAGGTTATAGCTATGGCAACCAACAACAACAACACACGATGCCCTCTTCCACCATATCTCCTCGGGCCCAATTATCAAATTTGGTGTGTGAAGATGAAGGCTCATATTCAATCCATTGATGAGGATTATTGGAAGCTTGTGGAGAAGCCCTTTCGCGCACCTACCACTTCCGTACATAAGTGGACAAATGAGCAAAACGAATTGGTGAAGAAACATGAAGAGGTAATGAGTATCTTGCTTGATTTCTTAACTTATGACATTCTTATGCATGTGTCCAAGGCAACAACGACATATCAAATATGGCACATGCTAGCGGAGCAAGAAGAGTCCACCTCGGAGTGTTCTTCCTCCAATGATGAAAGAGATTCATTCATGGGTTTGATGGCACGAGAGGACGACTCTAGTGACGAATCAAGCGACTCAAGTGAAAGTGATAGCGACGATGAAGAGGTAACAACGGATGATCTTAAAATTGAGCTTAAGCAATTATTTGATAAATATCAAAAGCTTATGCATAAATATTGTGATGCTAAGAATAAGATTGCTAGTATCACTAACACATCTTCATGTGGCACCTCTAACAATGACACCATTGTTGAGACACTCGCTATTGAGAAAGCAAGTTTGCTAACTCAAAATGGCATGTTGAGAAATGAGGTGGAGTCCCTCAAATCTCAACTTGATCGTGTTACTATTGTGGATAGTAACGATCTTGAGATTGAAAATCTTCAATCTCAAAACACTTGTTTGGGAATTGAGAATGAGGATCTCAAATCCCAAGTGCACGAGCTCACCACACATGCATCCATCTTGAATGCACGCACCTCCTATAGTGAAGTAACTATAGATTTAGTGAGGCCATCCTCCGGTGCATCCACGAGTGGTGTCTATAACAACTTGGGTAGTTCTACTACTAAGGAAACCACCACTCCTATTCCTCCCTCCTTTGGAAAGAAACCCACTTTGGGTGGACATCAAAGGAAGGTACATGCTTTCATGTACACCAATACACGTAGGAATGCATCCACTCCTCACATTTCTACAAATGATGTTTTTTATGCTCCACACCCACGAGCACGTGCAAACACACATTTGAGACACTCTCATGCACGTACTCATGCTCATGCACCTTCACATGCTTATGATCACACATCACATCCACATATGCATGCTTATTCTCATGATCATCCTCATGCATACACACCTCATATTCATCTACGTATGTATGCAACACCACACCATGGATCATATGCTCATCATCATGATTTAGCACAACACATTGTTCCTCATGCTCTTGCTAGATCTCATGTTCCTAGGCCACATGCACCACGTAGAGATCAACCTTTTGTGCATGCAACCACTAGGAAGAGGATTCCCAAATCGTACACTATTTGGGGTCCGAAGAACACTAGCAATCATGCTAAGGATATGTATGTGCAATCGTATATTCATAATATTATTTTGAATGATGATTATGTTGGGAAATCACGGTCCTCTTGGACTTGGTTTCCGAAGGGTTAGTTTCCGTTGACCCTTCTTTGCTTGGTACCATATGTTTATAGTTATTTTTATGGGTACCAATGCACTTGTGTTAAGATTTGATTTACTCTTTTGTTTGCATTTTAGTCTTGGATGCTCATGTGTGATTAGAAACGTAAATTCATATTGAATTTGATTTCCATTGCATGATTTTTTGTAAATCATTGTGTTTATGATTTTCATGTTTAGAATATTTAATATTTCTTTTTGCAACACATGCGTTGGATCATATTCATGTTTTGTTGCATGTGATACTTGTCATGCGTTTGGATTATAATATATATATACTTATTTTGGTACAATTGGTATATGCATGTATTTGGTTAAATATTTATCTTGTAACATGATTGCATGCCGTGTATGATTACATTAGGATATGGGTTACAATTATTTGAATTTAGTATTTTTAAATTTGTTGCCTAACCCATAAGATCCAAAAAGGTTTTTGGATACCAAAATGATGTTTTCTAGGTACAATCCACATTGGGATACTAACCCTACCAACTCTTTGATTTGCAAAGATTTTCATTCAAATGGAGTTGTTGGTGCTTAAGTGATGCACCAAAGTAGGGGGAGCTTAATGTTGTAAGTATATTCTTACATTTGGTATCCATGTGTGTTGGATGCATGTAGATGTAATTCTCTATTTGAGACTATCTCATGCATATCCTATGTTTGCATATTGTATATCTTGTATGTCATTCATGTCTATGTATTTCATGTGTGTCAAATTCTTGACTTATGTACATTGTGTATTCATAATCCTTACTCTTATGTTTATTCGAGGATTATTTATAACATGTGGCTTAATAATTTTCATGTTAGAACTAATGTTCATTTGCATGTTTCACACACGGACACGCTTATATTTATGTTCCACTTTACAAGCGTGCATCCCAACTTCCTACTCATGCCACTACATAACCTCTTCTTAAGAATCCCAAATCTCTATCTCTTGGATTCCTAAGAGTGTTTCTAGGCATGGTGTGAACACGCATATAGAATCGTATATTAGGAATGACATATTCTCTTACTCACTCATATTGCACTTCATGCTTGGGTACCATGCTTGTATGATTACTTTTTGTACCCATATATATGTGAGTTCGTCTTCTACTCCCAGGTTTGCATAGTTTGAATGATTGTGTGGGAATATGACATGTTTTTGATAGCTATCATGTTATGTTCATCTATATGTCATTGCATTTCATTCGTATTTTATTTGTGCATATAGATTGGTTGATTTCTCTAACCCTTGGTGATTTATTATCAATTTGCACCTGCCTATCTTGTTGATATGCCAAATGGAAAGAGAAATTTGGTTTTGAAAATTAATACTTTATGCTTTTCATGCACACTCTTTATGGTATTATGGTGGGCTCCGAAAGGTGCTCTCTCTCAAGTGCAAGAGTCCGTACAAGTAGTAAAATCTGGGAGTTCAGATGTCGAATCCACGGGAATAAATCTGTTGCAACCACAATTCAAATCAAATAGAAATCCTACGAAAAAGAAACTAACCACTCCAATGATGATGGTGATGATGGTGGTGTGAACACGTGAAAAATGCGAACAAAGAAAAATACGTGTACGAAAATACATATAAAGAGTATGCACATGGTATGGGTTCGTTAGGATCAACGATTCGTATTAATTTGGTTGATAGGTACAACGCAATGAATTCTCCTTTTGGGAGCAATTCACCGAAAAATACCCAATATAACTCAATGAATTCTCCTTTTGGGAGCAACTCATCGGAAGATGCCCTTTTGGGGGTTCAAACACAATGTTCAAAAAGATCGTCGCTAAAGTTATAATACGATATGAAACTCTCTTTTGGAGAGATCAAAACTACGGTATGAAACTCCCTTTTGGGGAGATCAAAACTCACCCTTTTGGGGCGATCATCAACTAAATCAATTCTTTTGGAATCTGAAAAAGTCAATTTACGGACAAAGATTACAATTTTAGCGACGTTTAACGATTTAGCACATGGAATACAACCAAACTAACACAAATCATTGCCCCTAACTACTCCATACCAAGCAAAATTAAGTTTTAGCTACTCATAATATCAGAATAAACAAGTTCCATAGCCAAATACATCAACTTTATAGCAAAATACGGTAGAAAAGCATCAAATAAGGGGTTTAAGTTAAGAAATATATCACCAATTCTCCTTGAAAAGACTTCAAACTCTCTGGAAATAATAAAACAAGCCTCTGGAATTTTACAGAATTTTTCAGGGGGAAAATACAGCTCTTAGAGCCTCCAATACACTCAAAATATGCCCCAATCTGCTTGTATACCCTCAAAAAAACCTAAAATACCTTTTATATAGAGATTGCGGGTTTGGGGAGTGCTAACGGGTCTAAACCCGCATCCATTAAGCTGCTGAACGATCTCAGCCGCTCATCCAAGCCGCAGCATTTGTGGGCCGCTCATCCAAGTGGGATCTTCCCTCGTGGCGCCGCGTGTGCTTTAAAATTAGTGCGAAGCCCGCATCCGCTTTGAGTTCGGATCGGGGTAAATGTAGGCCGTCAGATCGTAATCGCTCGGCTGTGGGTTAGCCACGTGTCCCGCCGTATATGCGAATCACCCCGCTTCTCATTTCAAAACGCGGGAGTGCTCGCAACCGTAGGATCGAGCGGGGAGTCGTGGGATCGTCGCCGCGTGGCCTTTAAAGATCGTGCGACGCCCGCTGCTTCAGATCGATGCGGGTTACATATTGGCCGTCGGATCAACGATGTGCGGCTCTGAGGAAGCCACGTAGCACGTTCTTCGAATACGGGTCGGGAAAATTATCAACCGTCCGATACGAATCGGGCGGTCAGGACGTCGCCACGTCGCCCAAGGCTTACGCTTCTCAGTTCAAAACGCGGGGATGCGCTCGTCCGTTGGATTATGATCGCGTGGTTGCCCTTGAGCCACGTCGCCCCTTTCGCTGCAGCCGTCGGATTTGAGCGGGGGCTGCTGGATGGCTGCCACGTAATGCGCCAAGATTCGTGCTTATTTAATTTATTTCCAATAAATGGTATTTTGCATTCAAAAATTCATAGAAATTAGCACAGATCTCAGAAAAATACAAATAAATATTCGTTGGAATCATGAGATCGAGACGGTGCTAGGAAAAATATAAAAAGTGTAGAAATACTTCGTTAGTTGCTGTTTTATGCTCAAATAGTGTGTTTTCTCTAATAAATAAATGTGTAGAAAATACGTATGAATTAGAGAACAATATAGCATCACATGAGCACAAAATAGGGCTAAATGGGGGGTTAAATATGTAATATTGAACCCGAATCATATTACTTTTCATGCCTTCCTTTAATATGTGTTGTACCGTGAATGTTTATTTTGTGCACATATGCATATTGAACGAGGAATCTTTCTTGCACACACTTTTGTATTAGATGTGTGTATTCATAATGATGATTGCTTGTATAATGTATTGTGATTAAATCATATGCATAGGAATTATTAGTATAGGTGTATCTAATTTCTAATGGTTGAGAATTGTTAATTCCTTATATGTATGATTTTCGTGATTATAATAACTCCTATTAATGCATGTCATGCATTTCTATTGATGAGTGTTATTTACAATTGGTAAATGATTGGTTATTGGACTACTTGATTTTGTTCCTTAACCTATTGGATCCAAAAAGTTTTTGGATACCACCAATTGTTGAATTGTCAGATTGTTGTGTAAGATCCCTACTCTACACACTCCTTGATTTACAAATGATGGATCAATTCAAAGGAAAGGATGGTGCATTGGAGATGCACACATTTAGGGAGAGCTAAATGGTTGTAAGTATGTGTTTTGTACAATTGGTATTTGAATATATTGGTTTTGACTACCATGTTTACAATTGGTATTTTAATGTATTCGATTTGTGTAATATAGCATACTTCTTCATTAGCTCATTCTTGTTACACCCTCATGGAAATTGTTTGTTTATGTGACTGCCATGTTCATGTATGTCATATTTGTCTTATTACGACTCATGTATCATGGTAGCTATAACATTCATATAATGAATTGGTTAGTTGTTTATTGATGTTCGTATCTTTGGAACACGTTGTCATCACACATCGCATTCCTCACATGCATGCTTCTGTGTGAAGATTGTTATATGTTCTGGATATGATAACTGATGTGTATGACATGCTTGCTTGTTTATTAGACTGTATTAAGTATATTGATCTTAATCTTCATTGAAAATTTTTCAATTCCTTCATTTAAGATTCATTTCTTACTGGCATGCTATACTTCATCATGTTATAAATAATTCATGCCATGTATAAGATTAATGATTTAGGATCTTTATGCGTATTTGTTCATTGTATCACCACACATCTCATACTTTTCTTATGGTTTGTATGATTATCTTTATGAGATGTATTGATATGATTTGCGGTAATCAATGTATGTTACTTGTCTTTCTTTTAATTACTTCATGACTGATGTTTAGCTATAATTTTATTCAAGAGACCTTTCATGTCTATAGCTAAATCTTTCATGTAGGATATTTTCGCAAGTGACATAACATTCATTCATATTAGTTAGTGATCTTCAAGCTATATTTCTCACTATGTCGTCTCTCGTCTCTTGCTCATATTTTATGCTATTTTTATGAGATGTTAGAGATAACTTGTGCTATACACGATCACATAAGCTTTATATTGTGTTTGATGATATGTATATTCTGTCATAGATATTCTTCCATGAATATATCTTGATGCACTATGACTTATTTGATGCTACCTCCGATTATATTGTGCTTACACAAGTTTGTTTTTATTCTATTCGCACAATTGGTATGCATGCATGCAATGTTCATGATAAACTTTTTCGTTTATGTACTACCTTGTGACTTTGATAGTAGATTATCTTCATGCCTTTGCTCAAAAGATATTTTGTCACATTATGCTTCATGGTGAATTCTTTGTGATAATTGAGCTAGGATGAAATCATGTCTCTATTCGTTCACTTGGTTTCATTCTCAAGTGATATCATGATCTTGACATTAAATTGCCATGCTTTGCATACTCTGTTAGACTATAATTGGTATCATCTCTACATATCATATTTACATTCGGTATCATATTTACAATTGTTAGACTATTGATATTGGATATCATCTTTACATGCTCATGTCATTCCATGCTTATCCTTGACTCATCTTGTGAGTATCTATTTTGGAATGCATGCTTGTACTATGGTTCTTTTGAACATTGTTTCAATTAGTATCCTAGTGTGCTAGAATTGTGTATGCCATACGTTTTTATGAACTTACTATCTTTATTTTTGGCATAACACTTTTGCGTGCTATAGATATTTGACTTTCATTTTCATTGTATCACCTTTGCTGTGATATTTTTGGAGATGATTTGGTATGCCTACAATTGATATCACATGCCATTATACTTAATTTGTGTTATTATTTTATAACATAACTTTGTACACATGATTAAGAATTTCTATAGTAACCATGTGTATGAAAACATATTGATTAAATTGAGGGTGATTACAATTGGTATTGATTATATTGATCACAATGTGTATGAAAACATGTTTGTTTACTTCGTCACTCGACGGTTATATTGAGTAAATAGATTTGCTTGTATGAAAACATAGAATTGTTTTACATGCACTAAATATGCTTAATATATCTTGCCAAGTATAAAATTGGTATCACAGGACAGTCTATCACATTATGCTTAATGTTATAAATTTTGTGATAATTGAGTTTGTTTGGGTATTTGACCCTATTTGACCAAATGTTTTTCTTTCACAAGTGATATCATGATTTTTGCATTGTCACTTTTCTAACACTGCTCACACTACTCTTTACAATTAGTATCTATTGTAATCTTTTATCGCATATGCTTATTGCTTATCTTTTTGTAATAATTGAAGGTAGTTGAGTTGTTGTTGGATATGTGCTCTGGCAATTGATATCTTTATTTCGATATCTTGTTTTCTATTGGTAACTTTACATTAGAGAATTTTACAATTTGTAACTTTACAATTGTTATACCTTTATGTTTTCCACTTTATTATTGCATTTGTTGTTTCTATACCCCCATATCTTTTTGTTAATGACAAAGGGGGAGAGAGAAATAAACAAGATGTGCTTATTAATTGTTGAGTGTTAAACAATAACTTGAATCATATAGACTTTATGTATGATCGTTCATGTATATGATACAGTGTGAGCTTTGGTGATTACCTTGGTTTATATTGATTACTTTATATATATATTGGTAATCATGCTCATGTTTATGATGTGTATCACCTATATGATTTGTAATGTGTATGCATATTATTTCTGGTCATTCATGCGATATATACACAACCTCGTGTGATACACACACTATTAACTGCTGAATGATGCTATTGATTATTGATATTAACTTGATTGGCATCATTGCAGGGGGAGTAAGTATATTTAATGCACAATTATTTGTTTTGTTTATATTTGGTTTGTCATCATCAAAAAGGGGGAGAATGTTGAGTATTGGACTCTCCACCTTGATTTTGATGATGATCAAACACAAATCATTGTGACTAACTCTTGTGATTGCAGTTAGCTACAAAGTCATCAATTAGATTCAAGAAGATCAAAAGTGATTACACGTGTTGATTCAAGTGGAGGACTTGGTAGATCAACAAAAGTGAAGAATTGGCTTGAAGAATTCAACGGCTACCTCAATCATCAAGCCAATGACATCAACAAATGAATGGTGATTCAATCCAAAGAGAAGAAAGGAATGGATGAGTCAAAAGCTTCGAAGACTATGACGTTCAAGTCATTCAACTAAAAGACTCAAGACCATGAATATTTATGGAGATCGTCGCCAAAGTAATTTGTTCATCTCAAGCGACTTCCCAAGACTTCCTCAAAACGCATGATCGTTGTGCCTAGAGCTTCGTTGAAGCTCAAGGAGTATTCATGAAGTCAAGGGATTCAGAATCTTCATGTTGAAGCTTTGAAGACGGTTTGTCGTGTTTACGTTTATGTCTTCTAGCTTCGATTTAGTAGAATGTTAAGCCTTGAGTAGTACTTGCCTAGAGATCTTCATAACTTTCATATCGTATCTCTAGGATTGCCTTAGAAGCCATTAGAAACTTTCCCGTAGCCTATCGTTTCATTTCACGGCTTCATATGCATCTTAGTTGGTTCAAGAAGAAGAACCAACCGACTAGATGACGATCTAATCGGTTGGGAATCGTTCTTGAACCGACTAGATATCCTTGCTTGATTCAGCCCATTCACTGTTGGTCAATTAGTCGGTCCAAGAAGGTTCACCGACCGACTAGATGACGATTTAGTCGGTTGGAAATCCTTCTCAGACCGACTAGTTGTCCTAATCAATTCAAGACCATTTGTTGACCAATTAGTCGGTCCAAGAAGGCTCACCGACCGACTAAATGACGATCTAGTCGGTTCGTGTTTCTTCTCAGACCGACTAGTTTTCTGTGTGAAATTCGACCTTTGTACTGTTGACCAGTTAGTTGGTTCAAGAAGGATGATTAATGCATTAAAAGCCAATCTAGTCGGTCCAAGAAGGTTCACTGACCGACTAGTTGTCAATCTAGTCGGTTGATGATCCTTCTTAGACCGACTAGTTCTTACCCAGATTTCACCATCTTCTCTGTCAACCATCTAGTCGGTCCAAGAAGGTTCACTGACCGACTAGTTGTCAATCTAGTCGGTTGATGATCCTTCTTAGACCGATTAAGCAGCTTCAGAATAGAGCCGTTGGGGCATTTAATGCTGTCACACCCCGCTTCCCATTATACTTGGGAGCGAGGACGCGAACGGGCCCGCTTGGTCTGGAGCGGTGAAGCCCCAACCCAATAAGCGTCTGTGTATGACTACTTGGCAGGTTCTTGCTTACAAACTCGGAACAAAAGGGAATTTCATTATTATTACAACGATGTCTAGATTTTACAAGTACACAAATAAGGCCTAGCATGGCCATTGGAAATAGAGATACAACCGGAATTACATCTGAATAAGTTTACAACACTTATTAAATTATAGCGACGTTGCGAAGGCTCGTTGTTCTCCAGCAGCGAACCTCGGCGTCTGGGCACCTTGGTCAATCTGCTCAGTCTTTAGGCTTGCTCCTCTGCAAATCTGTCTAATACCTGACGTATATTTCACAAGACAAGGAAATATACGTCAGTGAGGGTCGCTCGGCAAGATTTAAAAAGATACAAAGAAACTTGACCCTCGGCAAGGTTTTCAAAAACTTTTACATGACAATATGAGAATCAAAATAGAAGTCACGTTGGTTAGAGCACGGCAGCGTAAGAAACATATGAGCACTGGCAAGTGTAGTGTGCAAAACAGTGAGCAAGCGAGGTGTAGTGCACAAAGTAACGAACATAACAAGGTGTAATGTGTACAGCAATAAGCATGGCAGGTGTTGTGTGTACAGCAATAAGCATGGCAAGTGTGTGCACAGCAATAACACGGCGAGTGTGGTGTGTACAGCAGTAAACATGGAAAGTGTGGTGTGTACAGCAATAAGCGAGACAAGTGTGGTGTGCACGGCAAGTGTAGTGTGTACAGCAATAAGCATGACAAGTGTTGTGTATACAGTAATATGCATGAAATGTGTACTGTGCACAGCATTAGGCATGATTTTAGTACACTAATAAGGCAGGAGTAACTAACAGAGTGCGCAATCCTCAATAGTAACAACATGAGTAATAGAACGGGACAATCAACCAAGTGTGCCTAGTGAAAAGCCCAATGTCTGAGGGAGAAAAGTGACCAGCATTACACCCAAGCCAACGGGAGCTACCCGTGGCTCTCTACTCACCGACCCGGCCAGGTGTCGGTCAAGTTCACCACGAGAGTGTAATCTAGCATTCCCGCCTCTACTACATTGAACTACACCACCCAAGTGTTCTGCTGGAACACGAGCCAGCCTAATCGATCACACGAGTTCACAAATGCTAAACCGCCATATACTGGAACACGAGCCAGACTAGTCATCATGTGACCCTACTGGAACACGAGCCAGACTAGTCACATATGACCGACGGGAGTAGCCAATCAATAAGCACGATTCCACGATTTCAAGGTAATCTGTTTCATCAATATGTTCCATTAATACATGTTCCATCAACAACCATTAAATCAAGAGTGTACAAGCAGGTTACTTATCAGCATGCATTATGAGAGGACACAATAATAGCGATTCTTGGTTTAACAAATAATGTAACAACACCTTAAAACATGTGGGAAGAATGCACACTAGCGTATCAGAGTAACTCAGGTCAAAGCAATTAAAAGCAACGGTTTCAAGATACGTAAAAAGTGCACTTGCCAATCATGAAATCTCAGCTTAAACGATTTAACTGTAACGGTTATAAAAGATGTAAAGAGGTGCACTTGCCTGATCGTCGGGTGTCCAAGCGAGCGTTACAAGGGTGTGTTATAACTGCAGACATTTAAGCTAATCATTCTTAGTAAAATAATATCACAAGTTATACTACATATTTTTCTTATAGGTTTGTGTCTTAAATAAAATAGGTTATTGTTCACCTATTAGAGTTACTGTTCGTGTAGGATCCAACAAATAAGCTAATCCATACTAAAAATTTACTTACTGATAAAATTCTATTGGAACCAACAAGTTAATATAACACTAAGTTATAATATTAATAATAAAAATAATAATACTTACATAAATATCTATTACTCCTCCCTTCTCTTTTTCTCCCTGTCTCTTCGTGTTCTTCGATGCTGCGCCGGAAAAGGGGCGGACGGCGGTTCCTCGAAGGCGACGCGCGGGGTTCTGGCTTGGGGCGGTTCGATGGCGGCGACCTGGTGGCTCCGGGGCATGGCGATGGGAGCTCGAGGCGGCGCGATGCTGATCAATGGCGGCGGGAGGATCCGGAGCAGCGGCGGGCTCTTGGGGATCGGGCAGCTCCGGGGGCTGTGCGAGCTGCGAGATCGGATGACTCAGGCGAAAGGGGCGGACGGCGGCTCCGTGGCTTCGGGGGTGGCGATCGAGGCGGCGGGGTTCCCAGGGCACGGCATGTTTCGTGGGCGGCGGCGCCGGAGAGGGGATCTGGGCACGGGGTGGGCGGCGCTGTGAAGGAGGAGGCAGTGGCTTTTGCGTGGGGGTTGCTCTGTTTTGGGACAGGAACAGGGGAGTTGGTGGTTGCTTGCGGTGTGCGGTTGTCTGTGAGAGAGGATAGTCACGGCGATGAGCGGGGATGCCTGAAGGCGATGAGTTCATGGGGCGCCTTGGTATGGCAAGTAGGTGGAGAGGTAGTCAGAAGGATGGCCGGCCGGAGAGAGAGCTTGAGGGGTGACGTGATGAAAAAGAAGGGGACGGAGGCGGTGTCCGGAGGCCGGGAGAGGGCGCAGCGGAGGGGTGTTGTCGATCAAGGCGGCGCAGCGGGCTGAGGAGAGGCGGAGATGAGAGGAACTGGGCGGATCTTGGGAGGCTGCCGGTGGGCGGTGTGGAGGATGGGCTGGGTTGACGTTGCGTGCGTGAAGGAGAGAAAGCTGCGGGGTGTGCTGTTGATGTTTAGGGTAGGGGACAGACCTAGTTTAAAGAATTAGGCGTAGGACAAGGCTAGCTGTCAAATGAAATGAGAGGACTTGAAAAGCTTGTATAGGAAATTGTAGACGGTTGTACTTAAAAGAAAAGCCAGCCCTATGGTCTAAGGTTTATTCCTAATGTTTATGGGTTAACAAGTTGCTATGTGCGTGAGTATAAGACTGGTTCGGCCATAGAAAGTGAGGCTGGATCATTAGGAAATGATTTGAGATTCTTATTAATAGGATTTGAATTTAATAGGTTTAATGAAGGAAATCAGGGCTATTCAATTTTAGGCTTAAATGGGATTTATCAGGAAGGTTTTGAAAAGAAGAATTAATAGGTTTAAAGGGTCTAAAAATGGAAGCTGCATTTGAATTTCAAAAGTTTAAAAAAATTAGAAGTTTGAATTTGAAATGAAAATTAAAACAGATTTTAAGAAGAGGCCTTTAATAATAATAAAGGGTTTATAGAAGGAAACGTTTTGAAATCCTATTTAATAATTTTAGTATTAAATGAGTCTAATTTAGGAGGGTTTAAAATGTTAAAATGGAAAGGTTTTGTTTTAAATAAAAGATTTAAAACTCAAGAGAACAAGGAAAGAAACAAGCATTAATCGTTATAAAGAGGGGATTTAATTGCGAGGGAAAAAGGAAGGATTTGAATAAAAACAATTATTAGTGAGAGGAAATTAAGGAAAGTTGATTAAAATAATAAATTAGGGAGTAATCAGTGGAATTTAGTAAGAGGAAAATCTTCCTATTTAGCTATAGGTTTTATTAGAAATTTATTTGAAAAAAGTTGTCGGAAATGAAATTAAATTTGAATTTGTATTAAGTGAATTGATTTCTAATTTATAATAGCTCACTTAAAATAACTTTCTTAATCCTATTAGCTTAGTAATAATAATAATGGCATGCAGTAAATACTAAAATAAAATCAAACGAACTTTGCGGTTGTGATTAAAGAACGAATTAAGGTTGGAAAATATGGAAGGGTTGGAATGAGATAAACATGGCAAGAAACACAACTATAATCACCATTAAAATTATAGAGTTTATTGGCCATAAAGTAAGGTAAGGTTTCCTAGGACTTACAAGGAAGGTATTTAAAATTTGAATTCAAAAATGTCGTACATGTAAACATATAATTTAAACTTAAACGGTTTTAAAGATAAGGAAAAATTGGAAGTAACAAGTGTATAATTGAAATTAATAACAGGAATTAATGCTAGGAAGAAAAGGAAATTTTAGAAATGGTATGCTTTAAAAACTTAAAGAAAAGGAAGGAACAAGAAGAACAATTGTGATTTAAAATAGAGTTTTTATTGTCATAAAAAAGGTCTCCCATCTAAATAGGGAAGGAGATTTTGAATTCGAATGTGAAATGATTTAAACATACGTAATCATATAATTGAAATTAAGAGTGGGGATTTTAATTACAGGTAAGAAAAGGAAAGGACAAGAAATATTATAATTAAGAATATGATTTAATTGTTATTCAAAATGTCATAAAAGTCTCCTAGAACTTATATGGTAACTAATTCAAAGTTTGAATTTAAAAGCTCTTATAATTAAAAGGTTTTAAAGATAATATGAGTTATAGAAATAATCATAAAACAATCATACAAATAAATTAGTTAATAGAAAAGATACGTACAAAATACTTATGAAATACGGATACGTGTATGAACATAGCACAAGTTATGGAAGATCGTAACGGAAATACGTACGTATAGAAACAGGTCGTTACATCCTACCCACTTTAAAGAAAATTCCGTCCTCGGAATTTCTTAAGTTAGGTATGATCGAGGAAAAGCATGATAGATGAAGGGTCAGTGTAACAAAGAAGGGAGAGATATATAGAGGAAAGGAAATCTTCTGAATAGAAAAGTGGTCTAGGATCGAAACAATTACACTCCAGACTCAACACAGGGTTATGGAGCAGCTGGTATAGCCTGACGTCCTTGCTGGACCAGATGGTGCTGAACATCTAGCATCTCTCTCATGACTCCAAGCATCTGGCGGATGTCGTCCTCTCCGCTTCTAGCAGCTCCGGATCCGTGTCGAGTGTTACGTCTTCCTGCCATGCTTCAAAATAAACATTTGTGTATAATGTTTATCTATACAGTCTAGTTAATAATGACATCCATATTGTTCCGAGTATTTTGCAGAAGCATGACCTGCATGGGCCACCACTAAAACCTGTCACGCCCCGCTTCCCATTATACTTGGGAGCGAGGACGCGAACGGGCCCGCTTGGTCTGGAGCGGTGAAGCCCCAACCCAATAAGCGTCTGTGTATGACTACTTGGCAGGTTCTTGCTTACAAACTCGGAACAAAAGGGAATTTCATTATTATTACAACGATGTCTAGATTTTACAAGTGCACAAATAAGGTCTAGCATGGCCATTAGAAATAGAGATACAACCGGAATTACATCTGAATAAGTTTACAACACTTAATAAATTATAGCGACGTTGCGAAGGCTCGTTGTTCTCCAGCAGCGAACCTCAGCGTCTGGGCACCTTGGTCAATCTGCTCAGTCTTTAGGCTTGCTCCTCTGCAAATCTGTCTAATACCTGACGTATATTTCACAAGACAAGGAAATATACGTCAGCGAGGGTCGCTCGGCAAGATTTAAAAAGATACAAAGAAACTTGACACTCGACAAGGTTTTCAAAAACTTTTACATGACAATATGAGAATCAAAATAGAAGTCACGTTGGTTAGAGCATGGCAGCGTAAGAAACATATGAGCACTGGCAAGTGTAGTGTGCAAAACAGTGATCAGGCGAGGTGTAGTGCACAAAGTAACGAACATAACAAGGTGTAATGTGTACAGCAATAAGCATGGCAGGTGTTGTGTGTACAGCAATAAGCATGGCAAGTGTGTGCACAGAAATAACACGACGAGTGTGGTGTGTACAACAGTAAACATGGAAAGTGTGGTGTGTACAGCAATAAGCGAGACAAGTATTGTGCACGGCAAGTGTAGTGTGTACAGTAATAAGCATGACAAGTGTTGTGTATACAGCAATAGGCATGAAATGTGTAGTGTGCACAACATTAGGCATGATTTTAGTACACTAATAAGGCAGGAGTGACTAACAGAGTGCGCAATCCTCAATAGTAACAACATGAGTAAAAGAACGGGACAATCAACCAAGTGTGCCTAGTGAAAAGCCCAATGTCTGAGGGAGAAAAGTGACCAGTATTACACCCAAGCCAACGGGAGCTACCCGTGGCTCTCTACTCACCGACCCGGCCAGGTGTCGGTCAAGTTCACCACGAGAGTGTAATCTAGCATTCCCGCCTCTACTACATTGAACTACACCACCCAAGTGTTCTGCTGGAACACAAGCCAGCCTAATCGATCACACGAGTTCACAAATGCTAAACCGCCATATACTGAAACACGAGCCAGACTAGTCATCATGTGACCCTACTGGAACACAAGCCAGACTAGTCACATATGACCGACGGGAGTAGCCAATCAATAAGCACGATTCCACGATTTCAAGGTAATCTGTTTCGTCAATATGTTCCATTAATACATGTTCCATCAACAACCATTAAATCAAGAGTGTACAAGCAGGTTACTTATCAGCATGCATTATGAGAGGACTGTTAAAGGAATCTGGAAAAGAAGTGAAGATAATCACCAAATTAGGAGTAGACATGGCACAAGCTATGGCTCTCTATATATTCATATGAATTAGAAGTCCAAGGGACTCCCCACTAACTTAGTGGGGAGTAAATGGTGAGATGTTGAGGGGGGAGGCCAACGGCCTCCCTCAACTTACAACACTCCCCCTCATCTCTCCATTACCTTGGGTTAAGCATATGAATACTTCAGGATTCGTTATGCAAATGGGGTGGATACTTCTGGATCCAGAGCCCCTGTGGTTGCCTCGTTAAAACCTTAGCTGTGGAAAACCCAGTGGGAAAAACCAGCAGCTTAAGGGAAAAGAGTACAACTATCGAGGGACTCCCCCTGATCTGTACGAGCTTCAGGCTTACAGATCTCCTATGTATCTATACAATCATCTCCTATTCGTCTATACATCCATCATGTTCTGAAAGAAAACACAATCATCACTCTTCTTATACAAGTTTCACTCATCTAGCGGCTATAGTAAAGCAGTGGTGTTCTGGAGTGGAATGCTCTTCGAAGTTGGTAGATGATGCCATTAAAGTATTCACTGAATCAGTCTTCAGTGTGTCTGCAAGGTACTGTTGGACCTGGCTGAGCGTTTTCAATACTTGCTTCTTGGATGATGAGCTTCTCAGAAGATGTAGACATTGGAGGATGATGTGTAGATATTTAGGATGTGGCCGGCCAATTGTGTTGTAGTCATCGCGATGATCTTTAAACCTGCATATGCGATATATATTCCTTGACCCTTGGAAGTTGCGCAGAAGCAGCTTATCCTTGGTCTAGTGTTGCTCTCTAGGGCAACACTATATCTGGTTCACAACTTTACTGGAGACGTTCTATCAAAGATACATGCAGTTGGCCAGATAAATAAGTGTAACAAGTACACTAGAGCTAGGCTCTTCTGGACCTAGGATGTCACCCCCTCTTCCAGCTACTGGAAGGTGTCATACATAAGTATCCATTTTTAATAGGATGCAAGTGGACATCATTCTTCATATACTCCAGGTGTATGAAGGATATTTAAAGGATTCCACCACGAAGGTGTTAAATATATAAGCCGAGATAATATCTTGTTATACCAAGGTTTTTCATTTACAAGATATACTTAAAGCTATCAGATTTCTAAATGGTCTCTGCAGGAGATCCTATTAGCTTTAAGTCGACCACCTATACGGCGAATATCACAAATCCTGTCAATGATCTTTCGAAAAAGATACACATGCAGAATATTGTTTAAGATCAACTAATGATCTTTGTAGCCTTTATGGAGAAGACGTTTCTACGTCTCTCTTTCATCTCTGGGGGTAGAGTATACCCTTCTGGAAGTTTTATATAGATCTCTATATCTATATTGCCGTATATATATGCAGTCACAACGTCCATGAGCTGCATGTATTGGCTTTTTCAGAGAAGTTTAGGCTTAGTAGGAAAATGATCACATTTCCTTCATTTCAATTTCTTATGAAATCCAACTTATATTCCACAGGTTTTACACATTCAGGTGTATGGACTACTGGTCCAAAGACTTTGCTTTTCAAGAGTGAGTCCAGCTCTACTCTTATTGCCTCGTCCCACTTTGGCCAATCTATGCGTTTACGCTATAGAAAAGTGGGCAGACGTCATCGTCGTATTCAGCGACGTGATCGGCAATAGCAAAAGCAAAACCATCGTCGACGACTGTGCTATATCTGTCCAGTACCTCTCCAGTACGTACGTAATATAATGATGTTTCTCCTGTTGTTTCCTCTGCAGGGGAAATTAGGAGGGGAGAGGTTGCTGGTCTGAGCTCAGCATCCTGTGGTTGGATCATTTTGATATATCCAGGAATCTTCCTATTTTGAGGAATTTTATATTTTGAACCTGGCTGGCGTCCTCTTTTCAATTGAGGTACGGCCAATTCTACTGCCGGTGGATTGCATCCATCTTTGGGAATGTCAATCCTAGCTGGTGTGTTGGCAGCGGGGACGTGTGAACGAACAATCTTCTGGTTGTCCGTAATTTTATCCGGCAATTGATGTACTTTAGTATTAATGTGAAGGATCTTCTGGATCTCAATTTCACACAAAAAAAGGTATGCTGATCATAACGAGATGAGGACTTTTGTGTCCCATGATATGGTCTCAGAAGCTTCATGCTTCTTTAGACTGCGTGCCTATTTCAATGAGATTATGCTCATCAAATTCACATTTATCAAGACTTGGTGGTAAACCATAAGCAAACAGCATCAGCAATAAGATATGGCAACAAACGGGCCGTGTCGTGATAAGCGATGCGGAATGAAGTGTGATGGTCCATAAACATCAACATGCAACTGCGATTTTACAATGGACGTGAAATCCATTGGAGTCTCTTTACCAAAGACTCTGCTAACCCGTTATGAGTTTGAACATGCTGCAGGATGTTCAATTTTAATGTCAGTTGCTTGGCAGAAGTCTTGAATGATATGTGTAGTAAATTCACCCACATTATAAGCTTTTGAGAAAGCTAGGTTGCGAGTGAATATAAAGGCACACATAAGACCATCTAGTAGATGCATATATCAGTACAGTAATGAAGTACCGAAAATGGGCCATTTGCAGGGTGAATAGGCCCGCAAAAGGTCACCATGTATTCTCTCAATGAAGCCAGGAGACTCTAAACCCACTTTCAGGAGGGAAGGTCTCTATATTAGTTTTCCCTTATGACAAAGGGGACAAGGAAACTCAACCTTTTGAAGAATCTTCAGGTTCTCCAATGGATTCATTTGATGATGCGTCCATCATTGCTGATCCAGGATGACCAAGTCCATTTTGCCAGAGTTAAAAATTATGGCAAAAAAGGCACTTCTGGTGCTCAGTCGAGTTGGCTTTCTATAGGATGAATATCTGTAATTATAGGGGCCCGACGGGGGTCCAATGAAATCGTAAGTAGATGGTCTTCTGGCCATTCTCTTGACGAGTTACATATTGATATTCAATATATATTATCCACAATTTTCAAGTTAGTTTCTTTAAAAGAAATATCCTTGAAAATTGGAGATTTCCTATACGTTTAAGAGGAGAATTTGCATCTTATAGTCTCGTTGTATGTGGGAGCAATATCAATGCTACACCAGTGCAACGAGGCACTGTCCACAATATTCCATACTTCATCTATAAGTTAAACGAAATTTAATTTAAGTCAATGAAAAAGACATTCAAAATAAAAGTTCGTACTTAAGCAAATTAAAGATGAAGCAACATTGAATTTTAAATGCATAGATAAAAGATGAAGCTTAATCGAGCAGGTCGTCGTTCTCGAAGTCATTTGCAGTGAACATCATTGGTGGCTGAACATCCGCCAAGTTTGTTTCAGGCAGAGACTTCTGGCTCGCCTGATATAGTTCCTGGAGGTGGCGAGGAGTGCGGCAGATTCTGCACCAATGGCCAGTCATGCCGCATCTATGGCATTTATCCTCCCAGTTCTTCTTAGGAAGTGACACTTGGTCAGTGTTCTTTTGCTTCCATATGAAGTTACTCTTTCATGTATTGTTGTTGTTGGACGGGGGTGCTGTTCCTCGTCCATTCTTCATCACAGCTTTCCCTTTGTTATTATTAGCCTTCTTCTTGTTTTTCCACTTCTGGGGAGAAACGTGGTGGGCTTCAGGGTTAGGGGCAGTGCCGGCAGGACGTAAATTATGAGTGGCTAGCAGTAAGTCTCGATTCTGCTCTGCCCTAAGTAGGCATGAGATCATATCAGAGAATTGCGTGAAGTTGCGTTCACGATACTGCTGCATGAGGATTGCATCTTTCTCGTGAAACGAGGTAAATGTCTTTTCCAACATGCGCTGTTCTGTCACTTCTTCACCGCACAACTTCAGGCGTGAGGTGATGTTATGAAGTGCAGAATTATACTCAGCGACGGACTAATAGTTCTGAAGTCTGAGGTTTTCCCACTCATAACCGGCACGCGGTAATATAACATCAATTTGATGTTTATATCGTGCCTCCAGTGCTGTCCACAGGTCCTTTGGATCCTCAACCATTAAGTATTCGGCCTTTAAGGTCCGATCTATATGTTTCCTATTGTAGATTATGGCTTTCGCCTTATTTACTTCGGATACAGTGGTTGAAGTGCCGCTACTGGATGCAGTAGAAGCATCGGCCGCTACTGGGGCCGAGGAAGGAGCCAAAATGGACCCAAAGAGGGCCATCGAACGCAAGTGGAACTTCAGGTCCACTCGCCAACTCAGGTAATTCTTCCCTGCAGAGTCAAGGACTTCGAAATCGACGCTTGCCAATTTTGCCATTTTATCTACGCAATTTAAAATAAGCATGAATTAATTTAAAATTGAAATTCACGCATAACAAATAAAGTAAGCAAAATGTGGGGATCGGCCAGATACCCAAAAATGTACAAAGTCCAAAGTCCGAATATACAGTCCATAAAGAAAAGAAAAATACAACTTGGAAACCCAGAATGGATCCCTATACTTTCAAATTTACGACGCCGTCTTCATCTTGTCGGTACACCGGTCTTTGGCAAAAATACATATAATTCTCACTTACAAATTCTCTCAAAAAAGAAAATTAAATTGCAAGGAATTTAAAGGGTATCAAATTGGCCGATCCCAAAAATCACATTTTAGCTTACATAAACATCCACGCAGTTTATGAATGCTACAGGCATAAAATAAACAACCACGCATGTATATAACACAGGCATATAAAATATGGAAAAATAGACTATAAAATATAATAATCTCTCGGACCACGGGGAGACGTCATACACCGTTAGGTTAGTTTACTAACGGCAGAGCGGTCGCAGGATCCTTAAGATAATTATATTTTGAAAAAAATCCTAATATTCCATAATTTAATAATAATGCAATAGTGTTATTATTTGAGCAATATGAAAGACTGGGCGACAGGCCCATGATAAGGAATTAAAATAAATTAATAGTTTGAATTGGGCCGTAGGCCCAAAAATATTAATCATTGTAATATTTCATTTATATTTGGGCTGCAGGCCCATTTGCCCAAAGTTAACAAATTAATTATTGCAATAAAATTTAATGGGCTTCTTGCACTAAGTAGTCAAATTAAAATATTGTTAACATTTGGGCTGCAGGCCCAGTGTCAAAATTTTGAATTAATTTGGCTTCAGGCCGAATTAGTCAAATTAAAATATCATTAATACTTGAGCTTCAGGCCCATTGGCAAAATTTTAATTAACAAAATAAGCTGGCAATTGGATTTACTGGGCTTCTGGCCCAATTGGGAAAACCTGAATAATAATTAAGCTGAATGGGGCCGCAGGCCCATAAAACTTATTTTCATGTATAATCTGGGCTTCAGGCCCAATTAAACAGCTAAACTAATGCATTAATCAAAATTTTAATTAACACATTGAAAATTGCAATTGGGATTATTGGGCTTCAGGCCCAATTTAGGTAGGCAAAAATTTATTAAGTACACAAAAATTTACTTGGCTTCTGGCCCATAGAATATATGTGCATTTGTGACAAATAGGCTGTAGGCCCAACAAATAGGCTATCTATTTTATTTAAATTTAAACAAAATAGAGCCATTAAGCCCATTGTTGGGCTGTGGAATGCCAAAACCCCCAAAGCCCCAAGTCTGTCCACTAAAATCCATTTTACATGGAGTTACGCAAGAATCCCATCTTCCCTGCTTGTCTACGCAAATCAAATCCCCCTGCCGAGGGGAGGGGTTGCGCACAGAGGCACTTTCCGTTCGGTTGGGAGCGTTGGCGCCTGAGCGGCACCATGGGGATAGGGGCCACCCGACAGGGGCGCCGGCATCAGGACAGGTCCTCCCGACTTGGGGGGCAGCGACAATACCAACAGAATCATAACAAGAAGTTTTCAAGGCAGGGATTTCACGCAGACTGAGATTTCAACGTTATGAGTGTGCAACAAAATTCTGCCCGTGTTATAACAACTACTGAAAATAATAATCTTGTTTTGATTATTACAAGTGGGAGGCAAGATCATGCACAGTTTTGAATAATATTGAGCTCACTTTCCTTATTTCAATAATCTTGATTCACGCAGACTGAGATTTTACCAACAGTCATAGCATCTTGTTTCTCGTGTAGACTGGGATTTCAATGGTAAGTTATACAGATTCTGTTGCCCTTTTGTAACCAACAGAGTCTGTGTTGGTATAAAACAGGGGACCCCCATAGATATGAAGCAATTTTTCTTGCACTATGTCTTAATGTTAGATAGAGCTGTGTAATACCAACAGCAGTACTACATCATAGGCTCAAATTTACTTGTTTGGAGAGATTATGAGGCATGAACCTCGATCTTATTGAATGCATATGTCATTAACTTAATTACTTCCAAAAGTTTATGCTGCTGCCATTGTATCATATCTTTATTTCTACGGGATTAGAAATTTACCTCTAGATCAAAGATCTAGGGAAGAACAAATAAAGGCCATAGATAAAAATCCCCGCTCCCGCAATGCCATGAAAGAAATCAATCGCTCGTCGTCGCAAGATGCCAAGAGCTTTGCCGCAACTACAAGATTCCTTCGCAAGAGGGAAATTTTGTGGAAAATTTGTGTTCAAGAAGAGAACACGTGCTGATAACGTGTTAAAGAAATTTGGAAAAGAAGTGAAGATAATCACCAAATTAGGAGTAGACATGGCACAAGCCATGGCTCTCTATATATTCATATGAATTAGAAGTCCAAGGGACTCCCCACTAACTTAGTGGGGAGTAAATGGTGAGATGTTGAGGGGGGAGGCCAAAGGCCTCCCTCAACTCACAACAAGGACACAATAATAAGGATTTTTGGTTTAACAAATAATGTAACAATACCTTAAAACATGTGGGAAGAATGCACACTTGCGTATCAGAGTAACTCAGGTCAAAGCAATTAAAAGCAACGGTTTCAAGATACGTAAAAAGTGCACTTGCCAATCATGAAATCTCAGCTTAAACGATTTAACTGTAACGGTTATAAAAGATGTAAAGAGGTGCACTTGCCTGATCGTCGGGTGTCCAAGCGAGCGTTACAAGGGTGTGTTATAACTGCAGACATTTAAGCTAATCATTCTTAGTAAAATAATATCACAAGTTATACTACATATTTTTCTTATAGGTTTGTGTCTTAAATAAAATAAGTTATTGTTCACCTATTAGAGTTACTGTTCGTGTAGGATCCAACAAATAAGCTAATCCATACTAAAAATTTACTTACTGATAAAATTCTCAGGGAACCAACAAGTTAATATAACACTAAGTTATAATATTAATAATAAAAATAATAAAACTTACATAAATATCTATTACTCCCCCTTCTCTTTTTCTCCCTCTGTCTCTTCGTGTTCTTCGATGCTGCGCCGGAAAAGGGGCGGACGGCGGTTCCTCGAAGGCGACGCGCGGGGTTTTGGCTTGGGGCGGTTCGATGGCGGCGGCCTGGTGGCTCCGAGGCATGGCGATGGGAGCTCGAGGCGGCGCGATGCTGATCGATGGCGGCGGGAGGATCCGGAGCAGCGGCAGGCTCTTGGGGATCGGGCAGCTCCGAGGGCTGTGCGAGCTGCGAGATCGGACGACTCGGGAGAAAGGGGCGGACGGCGGCTCCGGGGCTTCGGGGGTGGCGATCGAGGCGGCGGGGTTCCCAGGGCGCGGTGCTTCGGGGCGATCGTGGCGGCGATCTCCAGAGCTCGGGTATGTTTCGATGGCGGCTGCCTGATTAGGGGAAGGGGAGATCTCGGTGCCGGAGAGGGGATCTGGGCACGGGGTGGGCGGCGCTGCGAAGGAGGAGGCAGCGGCTTTTGCGTGGGGGTTGCTCTGTTTTGGGACAGGAACATGGGAGTTGGTGGTTGCTTGCGGCGTGCGGTTGTCGGCGAGAGAGGATAGTCACGGCGAGGAGCGGGGATGCCTGAAGGTGATGGGTTCATGGGGCGCCTTGGTATGGCAAGTAGGTGGCGAGGTAGTCGGAAGGATGGCCGGTCGGAGAGAGAGCTTAGGGGTGACGTGATGAAAAAGAAGGGGACGGAGGCGGTGTCCGGTGGCCGGGAGAGGGCGCAGCGGAGGGGTGTTGTCGATCAAGGCGGCGCAGCGGGCTGAGGAGAGGCGGAGATGAGAGGAACTGGGCGGCTCTTGGGAGGCTGCCGGCAGGCGGTGTGGAGGATGGGCTGTGTTGATGTTGCGTGCGTGAAGGAGAGAAAGCTGCGGGGTGTGCTGTTGATGTTTAGGGTAGGGGACAGACCTAGTTTAAAGAATTAGGCGTAGGGCAAGGCTAGCTGTCAAATGAAATGAGAGGACTTGAAAAGCTTGTATAGGAAATTGTAGACGGCTGTACTTAAAAGAAAAGCCAGCCCTAGGTTCTAAGGTTTATTCCTAATGTTTATGGGTTAACAAGTTGCTATGTGCGTGAGTATAAGACTGGTTCGGCCATAGAAAGTGAGGCTGGATCATTAGGAAATGATTTGAGATTCTTATTAATAGGATTTGAATTTAATAGGTTTAATGAAGGAAATTAGGGCTATTCAATTTTAGGCTTAAATGGGATTTATCAGGAAGGTTTTGAAAAGAAGAATTAATAGGTTTAAAGGGTCTAAAAATGGAAGCTGCATTTGAATTTCAAAAGTTTAAAAAAATTAGAAGTTTGAATTTGAAATGAAAATTAAAACAGATTTTAAGAAGAGGCCTTTAATAATAATAAAGGGTTTATAGAAGGAAACGTTTTGAAATCCTATTTAATAATTTTAGTATTAAATGAGTCTAA
The DNA here is from genome assembly GCA_030789695.1 of Scilla litardierei. Taxonomy (NCBI): domain Eukaryota; kingdom Viridiplantae; phylum Streptophyta; class Magnoliopsida; order Asparagales; family Asparagaceae; genus Scilla; species Scilla litardierei. The sequence continues at coordinate 191,222,771 of CM061136.1, read as the reverse complement.
TTTAGGAGGGTTTAAAATGTTAAAATGGAAAGGTTTTGTTTTAAATAAAAGATTTAAAACTCAAGAGAACAAGGAAAGAAACAAGCATTAATCGTTATGAAGAGGTGATTTAATTGCGAGGGAAAAAAGAAGGATTTGAATAAAAACAATTATTAGTGAGAGGAAATTAAGGAAAGTTGATTAAAATAATAAATTAGGGAGTAATCAGTGGAATTTAGTAAGAGGAAAATCTTCCTATTTAGCTATAGGTTTTATTAGAAAGTTATTTGAAAAAAGTTGTCGGAAATGAAATGAAATTTGAATTTGTATTAAGTGAATTGATTTCTAATTTATAATAGCTCACTTAAAATAACTTTCTTAATCCTATTAGCTTAGTAATAATAATAATGGCATGCGGTAAATACTAAAATAAAATCAAACGAACTTTGCGGGTGTGATTAAAGATCGAATTAAGGTTGGAAAATATGGAAGGGTTGGAATGAGATAAACATGGCAAGAAACACAACTATAATCACCATTAAAATTATATAGTTTATTGGCCATAAAGTAAGGTAAGGTTTCCTAGGACTTACAGGAAGGTATTTAAAATTTGAATTCAAAAATGTCGTACATGTAAACATATAATTTAAACTTAAACGGTTTTAAAGATAAGGAAAAATTGGAAGTAACAAGTGTATAATTGAAATTAATAACAGGAATTAATGCTAGGAAGAAAAGGAAATTTTAGAAATGGTATGCTTTAAAGACTTAAAGAAAAGGAAGGAACAAGAAGAACAATTGTGATTTAAAATAGAGTTTTTATTGTCATAAAAAAGGTCTCCCATCTAAATAGGGAAGGAGATTTTGAATTCGAATGTGAAATGATTGTAATGCCCTACAAGCTACTGCACAAGTACTAGAGGGGGTGAATAGTACTTTAAAAATAACAAGGAGTATAATTCCAAATTATAGTGCAAACAACTACCAAAACAATTTGCGGAAGCTTAAATTGAATGACAACAACAAATTTAACAATGCTAACAAAAGATGTTAATGGGTTCGGATCCACCCAAGTCTCCCCGACTTGTTCCCGGTGATCCTACGTCCCAACCACCCGGATCCCCTCCGGATACTTAGGTTAGAAACCCTAACCCAAGATTTCCACTATGATATCTTGTGAAAAACCTTCACAAGATCAAATCATACAAGCAATGGCAATAGTGAATCCCACAACCCGGGATCACAACCTTCTCTCACAACCGAGAGAATCAACAAGCAATATAAATGAGTTTATATTGAAATAAACAAACTTACCACAAAATCCTATACCTTGAGTTTTTCTTACCAAATAGGTGAAAGGAAGGATTTGAGGAAGATGAAGTCACCAAGACCTAGCACCAAGGAAATGACCAGCAATAGGTGCCTAGGAGAGATTTGGAGACTTGATTCAAGCTAGAGCTTGAAGAGCTCACCAAGAACAAACTTCTCTCAATATGGATTCTAGATCTAGAAAGTGAGAGAATGGGTTTCTTGTGAGGAAGAGAGCTTTAGAAATGAGTGAGAATGGCTATCTCTTTCTATCTCAATGAATCTATTAATGGCAGCTCTAACCTAGAGAGAAATGACCTAGGTTCGTATTTATAGGGTCCCATAAAAACAAGTTAGGTCAATTCCCAACGGATAGAAATCTGAGGAAACTAGTCGGTCAAAGAACAACCACTGACCGACTAGTTCATCAACTAGTCGGTCAGTCAAACAACATGGACCGACTAAGTGAGGAACTGAGAAGAGATAGAAATTCAGACCTAGAAATCTAGTCGGTCCAAGAAGACTTTCTGACCGACTAGTTTCACAACTAGTCGGTCAGTCAGTGAACGTAGACCGACTAAGAGGCATAATGAAATAGTCTGAATACAAATTGACTTAGTCGGTCTAAGAACAAAAGTTGACCGACTAGATTGTCAACTAGTCGGTCACCAAACGTTCTTAGACCGACTAACGATAAACAGTAGCTTAGGAGAAATTTAGTATGAACAGTAAGTCACAACTAGTCGGTCAAAGAAGCATCACTGACCGACTAGTTCACAAACTAGTCGGTCGGTGAGTCAACGTAGACCGACTAACTGTAAACAGTAAGTTGCAAGAAATTAAGGAAGCAAACTAGTCGGTCCAAGAAGCTCTGCTGACCGACTAGATCACCATCTAGTCGGTCAGTACTTCTTCTTGTACCAACTAACATGCACAAACAAGTCCGAATCGAAGCGCGACGCTTCGAGGAAGTTAGAATGAACTTGTACTAAGATCCTAGAGCTACGATATGAGCGTTATGAAGATAGAATCGTAAGATATACTCAAGGCTTAACATTCTATATATCGAAGCTAAAAGACAATAAATAAAACCTTAAAGAAAGGTCTTCGAGAGCTTCGATTAATTCTTCATGACTTCCAAAACGGCGCAAGAGCTTCAACGAAGCTTTAGGCATGAATACGAGCTTTGAGAAGTGTTGAGATGTCGCTTTGATTGTTCTCGTGAATTTTGGCGACGATCTCCAATACTGCGCTCACAAATTGTTAGTTCATGAATTATTTATGTTTGCTCATCATCCAAAACCAAATCCGGGGAGTCCAATATTCAACATTCTCCCCCTTTTTGGTGATGACAAACCAACATAAATAATAATAAAAAATAATGATTCAAATGAAAAATACTTACTCCCCCTGCATTGATGACACGTTAATTCCAAAATGAATATATACGAATTGCATCAATCAGACGAGTAAGATAAATAAAGAGAATCGATTTTTGAAATATCGGATTTTGAAAATCCTTATATATATCTTAACTCCCCCTGAATCTAACATATCAAACTAGATTCTTGGAAATTGAGTTAAATTTTCATTTGCCCTATTTATTATCATTATCTCTCCCCCTTTGGCATTATCCCAAAAGTGGGGGGCATACAACGACAACAACTAGGAAATGGAAAATCCAACATCGGGAGTCGTAGACAATGACGATGGAACTAATTGACACCAAGGGAAAAGTGATGAAAATCAAATCAAGGTGTGCCAAATTGTCCATTATCAAAAAGACATAATTAAAATCAACAAAAAATACCAAATTATTGTTCATTTCTTGAATAAAGAAACATACTCTTCAATATTCAATATTCTTGGTTAAATTGGTGCATGGAAAACAATTCTAAACAATTATAGAATTTCAATCTATTTAACCAAGTTTTTCAATCGTCGAGCGACGATTTCACATATCATGGACATTGAATGAGAATTAAAAATGTGCACGACGAAATAATACAAAGAGAAGATCGATGTATATATATAAAAACATCATGAGTACATCCAAAAAGATATCAACTACATCAAATGCAACATACCCATCAAAAAGAAATACATCATACATCATCGATACAACATCATCATCAGAACACCATCATCAACATCCAACAACAAAAAATACAACACATACTCCGACATCCAACATAGCAAAATACAACAAATCAACACCCAAACTCCATCCCATCCTAACCCAAAACACTCTCAAACAGGTATATCATCCAATGAGCAGTGGAGAGTCCTCGAAACAGACGATCACGAGGAAGTGGCTGGATCTGCAGTCTCCGTGGGTCCAGTCGACGGAGTGGACTCAGGCTCTGTAGGGAGGAGAGGCGTGTCAACAGACGGGATCGTCGGGGCAGGTGTAGAAACGACGACGTCGGGCTCAGCAGCAGGGGTCTGAACAGGAGTATCAGCAGGCAAGACAGGAGCAGGGTCGTCAATAGGAGCAGCAGCAGCCTCAGAAGTCTGAACTACTGGTGCAGAAGTCTCTGGAGCACTGGAAGTGGTGCCAACTCCAGGAGCAGATGTGGTAGCAGCAGCAGCAGTGGACTCATCGCCACGAGCCAAGGAAGAGACAATATCGTCAATATCCTCATCGTCCATCTCCTCGGCCTCAGAAACGGAAGGAGGAAGCTCAATGTCCATCATACGAGCCATATGGCAAACTACCTCCTCGGTACGAGCCAAACGCGACTCGTGCCGACGAAGTAGGCGTACGACATCATCTAATGTGGCAGAGGGAGTGGGGGCTGCAGCAGCTGAGGGAGTGGCCTGGGAAGCAGATGTGGTCGACCTCTGCACGTGACGAAGCGCCGCAAGAGATTTCTTAACGGCCGTCGCGTTCAGAGGAGGACCCAAGGGACGCTCATCGTCAGGAGGGAGAGGGACACGAAAATGACGGAAAACCAGGGTCAACGGACACGGGTAAGGGATATGCACAGATTTATTGGTCTTGGGAATACACTCGAAAGAGTCCATCTTATCGAGTATAACGCGAGCCCAATTAATCTCGCAACCCAAGAAAAGAGCGTAAATCAGCTTCAAAAACGGCTGGGATGGAAGAGAAGATGAGCCGTACTTGGGAAGCAAGCACGACTTCAGAATGAGATTTAGCACCCATGCATTTGGCTTGAACGACTTCGAAGGAACACCAATGAAGGCAGGAGGGATCACATGGAAGATATCAGAAAGAACGGACTGATCCAAGGAGGAGATATCATCAACAGAAATATCCGACGGAAGGAGACCAGACGATGAACAACCAAGTACCTCCCCCAAGATTTCTACCGTGAGAACTATAGGAGTTCCCAAGACAGTAGTCTCGATGGAGTGACTCTCATCGTAGTGGCCTCGGACACGATTGGCGTAGAATAATTTGACCAGGCGAGGATATGGTCTAGGGTTCGCCTTAGCGTCAAATCGAAGGTAGTCAAGGAGCCCACTATAGGAGAGGAGGTCAGCTAAGCCAAGGAAATCTGAAAACTGAACATAGTGCTCCAATAGCATCGGGCAGTGTTCAATACGGTTGTAGGCCGCTAGACACATAGGGTCGTCGCGACACAACGATATGTCAACACCACCCGCTGGCATTGGGCCCTTTCCCTTAGGCTGGCGAGTCCTAGGACGAAGTGGAGGAGTGGGTTCCCTATGGCCAGGCTCATCCTCAAGTATAAACTCAGTATCGGAATCAGGAGGAGTAGTGGGAGTGTGGAGTATGGGCTTTCTAGACTTAGATAGTTTGCCGGGTTTGACCGTCGCCGTCCTCTGCTTCTTCAGATGAGGCGAAGACGGAGAAGCTTGGGTAGATTTAGCACGGCGCTTGGGCTTAGACAGATTCCTAGGGTTAGAAGGCTCTACAGACATGGGGGATGCCCCAGAGGAAGTGATAGGGATCCTCGTCTTTGCCATGATCGTGGCACGACGAGTACAAGCAAGCGAAGCTACACAAACCCTAGAGCTGAAAAAAATCGAAATAATCAAGCCCTAGATGCAAAGTCGACAAGCCCTAGGATTAAATTCGAAACCCTAGAAGAGAAATCAAGCTAGATTAAACCCTAGAATAGGAATCGAGACCTAGGAGGGGGAGATATACCTAGGAGGAGGAGTCGACGGCGGCGGACGGCGGAGATGGCCGGAAAATTGGCCGGAGAGACGACGGAAGTCGAAGGGTCTCGAGAGGGTTTTAGGTTTTTGCGGGCTGGAGAAGAGAAGAATACCGACTAAAACAAAGTTTAGTCGGATAAAAAATGAGTTAAGTCGGTCGGGAATGCTAAATGACACGTTTGCCCTATCAAACTTAGTCGGTCATAGTTCAAGCACTGACCGACTAGATTACGATCTAGTCGGTCGGTCAATGAGCTTGAACCGACTAAGTCAAAACAGAGGCAAACAGAAATTTCTAGGGCAAGAGTTAGTCGGTCGCAGTATAATCACTGACCGACTAGTTTTCAATCTAGTCGGTCGGTAAGTGTACTATGACCGACTAAAAGAAGTCAATGACAGGAGATAATTAAAAGCTTGATCTAGTCGGTCTGAGTTCACTAGCTGACCGACTAGATGAGCATCTAGTCGGTTGACTAATGAATGGAAACCGACTAGAAGAGTCCAAAATTTGATAAATGAGTTCTCTTCAAAACCCACTTGGATGAAACATCTTAACACTCTCATTAGTCATCTAAATTACCCCATAAAACGTCGAAATCTTAAATACGACATTCAAATACGAATTCGAGCACAAATTCAAACATATCACATAAAATCCCCAAAAATTCAATAAATCTAGCATGAACGAAATATCGCGAAATCGAAGAGCATGCAAGACAATTGAATGAAACATGAATCCTATATCTCGGATTCACCCATAATCCCCAATTCTCGACGCAACCGCACAAAGGAGTCCTCCTTTAGGGGTTTCGTGAAAATATCGGCGATTTGCTTTTGGGTTTCAACGTACACTAAAATGATGTCCTTTTTAGCAACATGATCATCTAAAAAGTGGTGTCGGACATCTATGTGTTTAGATCGAGAATGGTGCATCGGATTCTTTGAAAGACAAATAGCACTTTGGTTATCCACCATGATAGGGCTAGTATCACAATGAATACCAAAATCCTTCAGTGTGTGTCTCATCCAAAGAACCTGGGCACAAGCGGCACCGGCGGCAATATATTCCGCCTCGGTGGTTGAAAGTGATACGGAATTTTGCTTCTTGGAAAACCAAGAGACAAGAGAATTTCCTAGAAAATGGCAAGTGCCACCGGTACTTTTCCTGTCGGATTTGCATCCAGCATAATCGGCATCACTATATGAGACTAACTCATACGTGCTAGATTTTGGATAAAGTAATCCAAAATCAAGTGTATAACTTAGATAACGGAAAATACGTTTTACCGCTACTAAGTGAGACTCCTTAGGTTGAGACTGATAACGAGCACATACGCATACGGCAAACATAATATCGGGCCTACTTGCGGTAAGATAAAGTAAACTACCTATCATACCTCGATATAGACGAATGTCTACATCCTTACCGCCCGTATCCTTGTCAAGATGCGTAGTCGTGCTCATTGGAGTCTTTTTCCCGGAAGCACTCTCCATTCCAAATCGCTTAAGCAACTCCACCGTATACTTCGTTTGGTGGATGAAGATTGCATCGTTCAATTGGCGAATTTGGAGACCTAAGAAATATTTGAGTTCGCCCATGTGGCTCATCTCAAATTGTTCCTTCATAACATTAGAAAACTCTTCGCAAAGAGTGAAGTTAGTAGCACCGAAAATGATATCATCAACATAAATTTGAACTAATAAAATATCATTATTCGCATGCTTAACAAAAAGTGTAGAATCGGCTTCGCCCATTTTAAAATTCAAATCCAAAAGAAAATTCTTTAGGCGATCATACCAAGCTCGAGGAGCTTGTCTCAAACCATAAAGAGCTTTCTTTAGTTTAAAAACATGATTTGGAAATTTTTCATTTATGAAGCCCGGAGGTTGAGAAACATAAACTTCCTCAACAACATCTCCGTTTAAAAATGTACTTTTAACATCCATTTGAAATAACTTAAAATTTTTATGGCATGCATAAGACAATAATAATCTAATTGATTCTAATCTAGCTACCGGAGCGAAGGATTCTTCGAAATTGATACCTTCCTCTTGGCGATAGCCTTGAGCAACTAACCGAGCTTTGTTCCGGATGACGACTTGGTTTTCGTCGGTTTTGTTCTTGAAGATCCACTGTGTCCCTATGATGGTGTGGTTCTTCGATGGCAAAGGAACAAGCTCCCATACCTTATTCCTCTCGAATTGAATGAGTTCCTCCTCCATGGCAAGGATCCAAGCACTATCTTCGCACGCTTCAACTATATTCTTTGGCTCTATCGATGAGGCAAAGGCACAATTGGCGAAGTGGTGGACTTGCGATCTCGTCTTGACACTATCATGAATATTGCCAATGACTTGCTCATGGGGATGGTCGCGAACGGTATGAAGCCGCTTGGGAATACCTTGATCACTAGGCACATTCTCAACAACTTCATTAGTCGGGTTAGTATCAATAGAATCAATTGAATCAATAGACTTAGAATTTTCAAACGAATCACATAAAACATCCATAGAATCATTGTCATTTGAAATTCTAGAATTAGTAAAATTCTCATTAAAAGAGACATGAAGTGATTCCTCGATCGTAGAGGATCTTTTGTTGTATATCCGGTAGGCTTTGCTACATGAGGAATACCCAACAAATATCCCCTCATCCGATCTCGGATCAAACTTGTCCAAATTATCATATGTGTTTTTAATAAAACATTTTGCGCCGAAAACACGAAAATGTTTAACTTGAGGCAATCTACCAAACAACAATTCATAGCAAGTTTGTTTGGTGCCGGGCCTCAAAAGTATTCTATTAAACACATAACAAGCGGTGTGTACCGCTTCCGCCCAAAATTGATAACCAAGTTGACTATCTTCGAGCATAGTGTGAGCACACTCCACAAGCGTTCTATTCTTCCTCTCAACAACACCATTTTAAGGAGGTGCGCGAGGGAAAGAAAACGTGTGAGTAATTCCAAGATCATCACAAAAATTTGAGAAAGACTCATTCTCAAATTCACCCCCATGATCACTACGAAAAGTGACAATGGTGGTTCCGATGAGATTTTGTACTTTCTTCACAAATATTGTGAAGTTTTCAAAAGCTTCATTTTTATTACATAAGAAAAATACCCATGTAAATCTTGAATAATCATCAACGATGACTAGTCCATATCTTGCATTTCCTAAGGAAGCAACTCTAGTTGGCCCAAATAAATCTAGATGTAATAACTCTAGTGGCCGTTTAGTAGAAATGCTTTTCTTAGGTTTAAATGAAGATTTAGGAAGCTTGCCACGTTGACAAGAATCACAAAAACTTTTCTTTTCAAAAACGAGCTTCGGAAAACCTTTAATGGAATTTAATTTTGAAAGCTTATAAAGTGTTCCAAAGTTCACATGTCCAAATCGTCGATGCCATAAGTGTTGTTCACTTGTGTTGGCAACGAGACATTGTTCATATGACTTAGGAAGATCCAAAATATAAATATCTTTATGGCGTGTGCCGGAAAATAATAATTTATTATTATCATTTGAAATATGACACAATCCTTTCGCAAAGCTAACTTTGAAACATTTGTCACAAAGTTGGCTTATTGAAATAAGATTATGATTTAAACCATTAACAAGATAAACATCACTAATTAAGGGTTTAGACGGGTTACCCACTTTACCAACACCGACGATGGTTCCGCTCTCGTTGCCTCCAAATACGACGCGATTTCCATTTGCAATGGGAACCACTCCGGAGAGCAATTGAGCGTCACCCGTCATGTGTTTTGAACACCTGCTATCGAGTATCCAATTCCCTTTGGAGCTAAATTTAAATTTGTTGCTCCTTTTCTTTTTATTTTCCTTGAGTACCTAAAGATAGAAAATTTCATATCATGGTACCCAAGGTCATTGGATCCTCAAAGGTTAGACCTTTGGAAGCCAAGTCCAATTGGACTTAGACTTCCCCACATAATTTCTACTATGCACAACATCCGAAAAATAAGCATTCATATACACTTGTTTTTCATCCATGCTTGTGTCCTTTGGGCTCCAAATAGTGAAAATTTTGGGAGCCATCATCCTATTGGGTGCATGCATGCGACGTTGATTTCTACGTGATGCATGTTGTGGATAGGCATACGGAACATGATGGAATGGTGCACGACGAGAATTATTCATATGATGAGGTGGGTGAGCATATGCATGTGTGGGAACACGTGCGTGAGGGTGTCTCACATGGTGTGCACGTGCCCGTGAACGTGTAGCATAGAAATCATCATATGTGTGAGACGGTGGAGTAGGACGTGTGTTCCTACGTGGCATGGTATTGGTGTACATATAAGCATGCACCTTCTTTGGAGGTCCACCCAAAGTGGGTTTCTTTCCAAAAGTGGGTGTGGACGAGATGGAAGCACCATTGGTAGATGAACTACCAATAGAGTGTTTGCTACCACTCGTAGAGTCACCGAAAGTTGGCCTAACAAAAGTAGTGGCCGCTTTGGATGGACATCCCATCGTATACCCCAAACCAATGTGGTGATTGGCCGGAAGTAAGTCACTTAGGATTTTATCCAAATGGTCCTTACCCTTATTGAATTTATTAATTCGGCCTAATGTGTTCTCATATTTCTCTTTGAGAGAACGAATAGAAGTATCCAAGTTGGATACTTGCGATGTGAGCACATAAACACGAGATTTGAGATTCTCGTTCTCAATACTCAAAGTCGAGTTTTGAGAAGTTAAATCCGCTATCCTATGTTCTTCCGGATCATCAATGCTAACATGTTCAAGTTTAGATTTGAGATTAACAATCTCATTTCTTAACTCTTCAACAACGGTGTCGTTGTTGGTGATGATAGTCTTAGGCGAGGTTTGAATGCTAGCTAGGTCATCTTTTACTTTAGTATATCTATTTACTAATTTAGTGTATTTAGACCATAAATGAGAGTTAGCATCCCTAAGATCATCCATAGTTACCTCATCGCCTTCGTCGTCGCTATCATCGGAGGAGGAAGATCCTTGATCATGCTCCTCTCTTGCCATGAAGCACATGTGCGCTTGCTCCACTTTCTCATCGTCCGACTCTCCGCTTGAGGAATCCTCGGAGTCGGTGAATATTGCTCCGACAAGTCCCTTTTTGTACCCCTTTTTGTACTTCTTCGACGTGTCGAACTTCGGCGCCTTCCACTTCTCCTTTTGCTTGTTTTGAGGACAATCCGCTTTGATGTGTCCTGGCTTATTGCATTTGAAGCACAAAGGTGGAGAGGCGTTAGTAGAAGTAAATTTAGATTTTTGTTTGAAGTTACCCTTTCGGAAGAAGCGATTGAACTTCTTTTCCATGAGTGCAATGGATTCCATGTCCATTTCTTCTTCCGAGTCCTCATCATCGGTAGAGGTGGATGAAGCCGCCTTGAATGCAATTGCCTTTTTCTTAGGCACGTCTTGGTTCAAATAGGACTTCATCTTTTCTTGTAACTTCACCTTGCTATCTTTGCGTACCTCGTATGACATCAAAGTACCCATCAATTGAACTACGGTATACTTATTCATGTCATTACCTTCCTCGATGGCGAAGGTACGTTTCTCCCAAGAAGAAGGAAGTCCTTCGATAAGCTTTGAGCACTTTTCCTTTTGAGTGTAGGACTTACCGAGGGCCTCTAACTCGTTTATTATGTCAACGAAGCGAGCGTAATATTCCTTCATCTTCTCGCCCTGTTGCATATGAAACATTTCGTAATCTTTGTTTACAACTACGAGTTTAGAGTCTCTTACCCTACTCGTCCCTTCATGAAGAATGAGGAGGGAGTTCCAAATTTGATATGCACTCTTACATGTGCATATCTTATTGAAGTCCTCGGGCTCCAATGCGCATTGCAAGGCGTTCATTGCCTTGGCATTGCTTACCTCCGCGGCGATCTCCGCGGTAGTCCATTTCTCAAAGTCTTCTTCTTCGGGCTCGATGTATTCCTTCATTGTGGTCCTCCATAGAGACGCACTCCGGAGGAAGGTTTCCATCCGGCATTTCCAGTACCCGTAGTTGGTACCGTTGAAGAATGGAGGCCTCGTAGAGGAATGTCCTTCCATCACCGAAGATGCTCCTTCTCGGTTCCTGAAGGTGTCATAGTTGGAAGGTGGACGCACGGTCTTGTTGTCGTTGGCAGACATAGCTAAGTATCTAGCTCTGATACCAAATGTAATGCCCTACAAGCTACTGCACAAGTACTAGAGGGGGGGTGAATAGTACTTTAAAAATAACAAGGAGTATAATTCCAAATTATAGTGCAAACAACTACCAAAACAATTTGCGGAAGCTTAAATTGAATGACAACAACAAATTTAACAATGCTAACAAAAGATGTTAATGGGTTCGGATCCACCCAAGTCTCCCCGACTTGTTCCCGGTGATCCTACGTCCCAACCACCCAGATCCCCTCCGGATACTTAGGTTAGAAACCCTAACCCAAGATTTCCACTATGATATCTTGTGAAAAACCTTCACAAGATCAAATCATACAAGCAATGGCAATAGTGAATCCCACAACCCGGGATCACAACCTTCTCTCACAACCGAGAGAAGCAACAAGCAATATAAATGAGTTTATATTGAAATAAACAAACTTACCACAAAATCCTATACCTTGAGTTTTTCTTACCAAATAGGTGAAAGGAAGGATTTGAGGAAGATGAAGTCACCAAGACCTAGCACCAAGGAAATGACCAGCAATAGGTGCCTAGGAGAGATTTGGAGACTTGATTCAAGCTAGAGCTTGAAGAGCTCACCAAGAACAAACTTCTCTCAATATGGATTCTAGATCTAGAAAGTGAGAGAATGGGTTTCTTGTGAGGAAGAGAGCTTTAGAAATGAGTGAGAATGGCTATCTCTTTCTATCTCAATGAATCTATTAATGGCAGCTCTAACCTAGAGAGAAATGACCTAGGTTCGTATTTATAGGGTCCCATAAAAACAAGTTAGGTCAATTCCCAACGGATAGAAATCTGAGGAAACTAGTCGGTCAAAGAACAACCACTGACCGACTAGTTCATCAACTAGTCGGTCAGTCAAACAACATGGACCGACTAAGTGAGGAACTGAGAAGAGATAGAAATTCAGACCTAGAAATCTAGTCGGTCCAAGAAGACTTTCTGACCGACTAGTTTCACAACTAGTCGGTCAGTCAGTGAACGTAGACCGACTAAGAGGCATAATGAAATAGTCTGAATACAAATTGACTTAGTCGGTCCAAGAACAAAAGTTGACCGACTAGATTGTCAACTAGTCGGTCACCAAACGTTCTTAGACCGACTAACGATAAACAGTAGCTTAGGAGAAATTTAGTATGAACAGTAAGTCACAACTAGTCGGTCAAAGAAGCATCACTGACCGACTAGTTCACAAACTAGTCGGTCGGTGAGTCAACGTAGACCGACTAACTGTAAACAGTAAGTTGCAAGAAATTAAGGAAGCAAACTAGTCGGTCCAAGAAGCTCTGCTGACCGACTAGATCACCATCTAGTCGGTCAGTACTTCTTCTTGTACCAACTAACATGCACAAACAAGTCCGAATCGAAGCGCGACGCTTCGAGGAAGTTAGAATGAACTTGTACTAAGATCCTAGAGCTACGATATGAGCGTTATGAAGATAGAATCGTAAGATATACTCAAGGCTTAACATTCTATATATCGAAGCTAAAAGACAATAAATAAAACCTTAAAGAAAGGTCTTCGAGAGCTTCGATTAATTCTTCATGACTTCCAAAACGGCGCAAGAGCTTCAACGAAGATTTAGGCATGAATACGAGCTTTGAGAAGTGTTGAGATGTCGCTTTGATTGTTCTCGTGAATTTTGGCGACGATCTCCAATACTGCGCTCACAAATTGTTAGTTCATGAATTATTTATGTTTGCTCATCATCCAAAACCAAATCCGGGGAGTCCAATATTCAACAATGATTTAAACATACGTAATCATATAATTGAAATTAAGAGTGGGGATTTTAATTGCAGGTAAGAAAAGGAAAGGACAAGAAATATTATAATTAAGAATATGATTTAATTGTTATTCAAAATGTCGTAAAAGTCTCCTAGAACTTATATGGTAACTAATTCAAAGTTTGAATTTAAAAGCTCTTATAATTAAAAGGTTTTAAAGATAATATGAGTTATAAAAATAATCATAAAACAATCATACAAATAAATTAGTTAATAGAAAAGATACGTACAAAATACTTATGAAATACGGATACGTGTATGAACATAGCACAAGTTATGGAAGATCGTAACGGAAATACGTACGTATAGAAACAGGTCGTTACAAATGCCACGAATTTTGTGACCGTTTTCTCTCTTCCCTATATAAGTTTGTGTGCTTCTAACCAGGGATCCAAGGCTGAAATTAGAGACATTTTCACACCTTTGAGAAGAGCCATTCAACTCCAATTCCAAGCTCTCTCATCTCACAAGAATCTCTCTCTATCTACTCTTTGAGCACTAATTCCTCAAGAGATATTCTCATTCCTTGTGAGCTTCTCAAGCTAAGAGCTTGAATCCAAGTCACCAACTCCTCCCTAGCCATCTATTGCTGCTCATCTTGGTGGAGCTAGGGTTTGGTGATCTCATATTCCTCAAAATCCATTCTTGCCCTAAATTGGTAAGTATTTCTCAAGGCATAGGATTTTGTGGTAAGAAGTTTTATATTTCATTCTTTATACTTCTTAAATGTTGTATACTTACGGTGGTGAGAGGATTGGCTTCAAACTGGAAATCTGGAAGGTGACACGGTCGTGCGTGTTTTGGCACGTCCGTGTGTGTCACAGATGTATCTGCTGACTTACGCAGATTTGGACACGACCGTGTTATACCCTACACGGCCGTGCGGGTCCAACAGCACATGCATGCAACTCTTTATTTTGTTTGGACACGGGCGTGCTATACCCAACACGATTGTGTCGATCCATCAACACTGACATGCAACCTTCTGTTAAAACTAGTCGACTATAATTATCTTACTAGTCGACTAGTGCATATCACTTAGTCGACTAGCTCCATAACTATAGTCAACTACTTCATGACAATTTGCTGGCTAGTTTCCAGGCAGTGTAACTAGTTAGTGTGTATTGGTCGACTAGTCTACCAATGAGGCTTAAGGTTTGATCAAAAAAACTTTGAAGATAATTTTGATAACTTTTATAGCATTTTATACATATTCTAAGGTATTTTCTAAGTGTGTGAGTGCTTTGCTTTGATTAAAGCAGACGTGCTCGCTTTTTCAGCCCCGATAAGCTACGGGGCCCCTATCTGATAAGGAATGAAAGTCAATTCGACATTTTCATGACAAATCTGGTTCCATCATCCAAAACTTCTTAGACAAAAAAGCATTTTTTTGATTAAATCAAACCGCATAGTTTAGAAGCATTGATTTAAAGGCCTTAATATTCTAAGACAAATTAAATAATTTTTTTAATTAATATAACAATCTTAAAGCATTGATTTAAGAGCACAAGAGAGCTTAAAAGATTGATTTTCTTCTTAAATTTTCTCTTAGATTGTTACCAAAAACTTCTGATTAAACCCCCATATATATCCCTCGAAATTGGAAAAAACGGACAGTCCAAAAAGCCATTACAACGGCTAGAAACAACTAGTCAATATATGACAGTTATGGGCCAAAGACTACTCACTAGTCGACTAGTCAGCAGCTAGTTGACTAATTGTTGAACCCTTGTAATACCCCTATGCGTGAAATACTATGTTACTTATTGTAATTGCACAGTCACCTTTTACCTCACTTATAGCACTTGTATGCATGGCTGCATTTACCTTACTTGTCGCACTTGTTTTTAAGCATGTTTCCTTACTTAGCATGTTCTATACTTGTGCACGGCTTTTCTTTCTATTTTTAGAATTGTTGTGACTTACATATTGTTCCACACTTCGTGGCACCGCAGACGACGCACATGTTGACATAAATGTTCCTGAGTCAGAAGAGCCAGAGTTTGATTCAGTGACTGCTGGCTTTTAGAGTTCGAGTCGCGATGTATTTCCATATGTACTTCTTTTCTTTTTTGTATCTTTGCGTGAGCTATTGGAGCGTATTGTACATCAGTGATGGATTGTAATAATAACGATGCTTCTTTGAGTATTTTTGCACATCTCTGCATCGTATGCTATTTTTTTTCACTGGTTAACTGCAGACCCGTGAATGAATCAAATAAGTAATGGCCCCCTGAAAGCGGGTCGTTACATTTTTCCTATAGATATAAAAAATAATGTATGTGTGCTTAGAGTGTAAAAAGTTTCATACACTATCGATATGGTTTTATTAAAAAAATTCAAAAAAATTTGGGTTTTGTTCTAGACACCATAGATGATTGCAGCACCAAAAATCAAGTGATTCCAACACTATTTTACACTTGATCTACCTATTACAACTTCAATGATTTCAGAAGAATAGAACGTTTTACAGCGGATAAATCGAGGGCCAAATACCCATATGGTTTGTATACTTGGGGTTTTGGGATTTTAGAATTTATACAACAAATTTAAAAAAATTAAGTGAAGATGAGAGAGCCGTGTGCTGTCAGGGCAAGAAATTTATTGCGCTGACAATTCACGACCCTCCCTCCCTCTGTTTTTCTGATAATTTTTAATAAAATTGTTGAACACATTCTAAAATCCCAAAATCCCAAATATGGATGAACCCTATTGGTATTTTACCCTCGATCCACCCATTGTTAGAAGTTCCATTGTTATGAAAATGTTGAATCTGCAATGGTTAGACCGAGCGTCAAATAACGTTGATTCATTTGATTTTTAAAATGGTGATCATCCATGATGTGTAGAAAAAATCGCAAAAATAAACAAGCAGTAAAATGAAGTTTATGTGTGTTAGCACGGGAAGTTTTCCCTCACTGACTGCATTTTTACATTTCACACACACTTATGTACATATGTATGTACTACATACATGTATATGTGTGCGTGTGCGTGTGCGTGTGCGTGTGCGTGTGCGTGTGCGTAACAACTACTACAATCTAAAGGTATTTCAGGTAGGTGGCTTGATTTTACCATTAATACATCATATCCTAATAATTTGGCATATGTTAAACCATCCTTCATGAAACGTTTGGTTCTATACTTCTAAATAGAAATTATAGAAAACCTATTAGTACTATCAATTTTTTGCAGTAAACCTTGATGAACTATGTTAGTAAACATGAAAAGAACTTCAATAATTTGTCTGGTTACCAACATTTAGCTTCATTTGATCCTTCGTAACCTAACAAAATGTTCTTAATAAATTAAATTTCTTCCATCATTAATGCCTGGCTCACTTAGGGGTGTGCATGGGTACAGGGTACCCAGATACCCGATCGGAACCTACCCAAACGTGTAGGTTCTGGGTAGATAGTTATCGGTTCCGAGTAGGTTCCAGGTAGGAAAATTAGGAACCGACAGGTATCAGGTCCGGGTCCGGTTCCCGTTTATAGGGAACGGGTACCCAGAACCGGAATCGATTTTTTATATATTTAATTTTTTTATATTATGATATTAATGATCAAAATATATAAGTGTGATCCACCCTGGATGAATCTAATTTGAACTTATAATATTAGGGAGTACAACTTGCATCCTGAAGTTGTGAGCAACGCGTAAGTTCATCAAACAATGCATTTGAATCAAAGATCATATTGTTCTTTTATGCGTTCAAAAGAGCAGTAAAGGTAAACATGAATCATTCTTCCATATGTCTAGTTTTATCTAGTAGAAATGACTGATCAGTATACCTTTATCACTGAAGAAAGAGACTAGAGACAATATTTAACTTCCAGATTGATATTTAGTTATGTGTATTTGAGGTAATTGTCATGCACAGATTATTTGGAAATCATTGTTCGTAATGTATCACAAATTAGATTTTTTTTACAGGGTACCCGGAACCTACCCGGAACCATAGGGTCCGGGTAGGGTCCGGGTATATGTCCAACTGGGTAAGTTCCGGGTCCAAATTTTAGGAACCGGTCCCTTACCGGGTAGGGTCCGGGTAACATTAAAAAAATAGGGTATCCGGACCCGCACACCCCTAGGCTCACTGGCAAAGTGATTAGCTTGAGAATTGGCCAATTACTTCCATTTAAAATCCAATTTAAATGGTCAAATTGCCAATACTAATGCAGTCGATAAATTGTTAGAAAATTCAGCTCTCCCTTAAAAATATCAATTCTCAAAGGTTGTTCTCAAGCTCAGCATTCACAATAACACAACATGCAATGGTTTGTTTCTGTTAGGTTGCATGATAGTGAATGGTTGACGTCAATCCCCATCTCCATTCCCAAACAGTAATCTCAACGACTTAACCAACCAATCAATATATATATGTATGTATCCACATCTGCAATGCATTTCATTCCATCATCCAAACCCAAACCATTCTATTTGAATGGCATTCTCCAATTTGCCTCTCTTCTTCTCCTCCCTCCTCCTCCTCTTCTCAACTAAAAATGAAGCCATGTCGCTTGCATCAGGACTGACCGGTGTGATGAGTACCACGACGCCGAGGGCGATCAACGCAACGAGGATGGTAGCCCGATTCCTCGGCCCACATAACGCGATACGGACAGAACTCGGCCTGCCTCCTCTCCAATGGAGCAGCAAAGTTGCAAACAGAGCGAAATGGTATGCGAAGCAGAGAAAGGGCAACTGTGAGTTGGTGCACTCTAAAGGCATATATGGGGAGAACCTCTTCTGGGGGTCTGGAAAGCGATGGAAGGTAGCTGACGCGGTAGGGTTCTGGGTGGCAGAGAAGTCTGCGTATGATTACGAGAAAAACGCATGCGTGGGCAACGAGGCATGCGGGCACTACACTCAGATAGTGTGGAAGGGGACCAAGTACGTCGGGTGTGCAAGGAGGACGTGCGACTCCGGTGACACTTTCATTGTCTGCGAGTATTATCCTCCAGGCAATTACGTTGGTCAAAGGCCATTCTGATGGGGGTTGGATTCTTTTGTTATATCAAGTTACATTCACCACCCTCTAATCATGGGGGTGGGGTTCATCATCATTTCACAATCTTCAGACATGGAGACGAGGTATGGGACACCTGGGTGAGCGCCCCTAGGGACGCCGACATTTGCACACTGTACACTCAAACAATGAGTAAAGCATTAGCCTAGGACCATTGCATTTCAATGACGTGGCACTTTTTGTAATGTTTAAATATGTTAATCACCCCCATGACTACTATGAAATTAACTTGGTTGTGTCTAGCTTATTCATGTGCACCTGTTAGTATTTATTAATTTCCTATGAGATCTTGTTGCTAGAGTTTCATATCTTGCTAGTTGACCATATTATTTCACTGCTAGAATTTTTTATAAATGTTTAAATGAAATTGATGCTTGGAAACCTACGTGAGTGCACTCACCAATAGACATTGTATTAGTGTTTCTTAATGCAATGTCTGTCAGATCCTGAGGGCAAACGTGCAAACCATGTCCCTGAGTAACACGAGTTCGTTGAAGGACGAGACTTCTTAGAGGATTAGTAGGCTGTTGCGTGCGATTTCCTCTTTTTATGTATTATCATTATTTGTATGGACTTCGGTTTGTATGAGCCATAAGGCCCCCCTTTTCTCTTCCAGCCGCTTTTAAGACATTTGCATTGGTTGTAATAATTAAACTACTACCGAAGACTTGGGTTGTAATAATCTAGCTTATTATCTGTGATGTTACCGGAAAACAGCACACTATGATTACTAGACGCTTATCGGAGCTATTTCAAAAGGAAAGGAAGAAACCAAAAAGAAAGAAGAAAAAAAGAACTCACTCACTTTTGACTTAGCTACGAGTAGGCATGTCCCGTCTCGCCTTTAAGTACATTGGGAAGCATGGCGTGATATCTGGTTAGTTAACCGGTGTGATATTATTAGTCATCTGACATCCATTATTCGATTAATAGATGAACTCTAGGTGACTACCGACATTTTGTTACACAAAACGAGATTTGCACAGCTAGTCATTTTATGGCCATTTAAGGGCGTATTTGGGATTCTCTTTTATAGTTTCTCATGGCTATAAATAGAGAATTCTTATGGGTTTTGACATGAAAAAAATCAAGTTTTCTAAAAGCTGTCCAGAGTTTTCATTGTTTTTGAGAAAACGAAAAATCCCTCTTTGGCCATTGTACCATCAAAACTTTCATCTTCTTCCTTGGCAAAAAACACTTTGATTTCTATTCTCTAATTTCTATATCCTAAGCATAGAAATCTAAACATCCTCATAGCCACACTATACTTAAGTGCTTCAACTCAATGCTATAGGATCTTGTGCTTCATCAGAAATTTGTAAGTATTTCTCTCAAGTCTTATTTAAGAGAAAGGTAAGGCTTTTACTCTGGAGGGTTTTTGAAAGGGTTACTCTTGAGGTCGTTCGAGAGGGGCTGATTCTTAGCATCGTGCTATGGTGTAAAGGGGTTTGCACTATTCTTGTGGGGTTGCAAGTGAATAGTGGAACTCTCAAACAAGATTTGGTTGGGGACTGGACGTATGTCAAGAAGATCGAACCAATATAAAATTACTGTTGTTTGCGTTGTGCTTTATGGTTGATCTCTATTTACTTGCAACTTGTGTTCCACTGCATTCCTAACTTTGCAAGTGATTTGTTGTTGATTAAGAATCTAACTTGGTAACTCTCGTAGACTTCTTAAGAAGATTTTTAAACACCATTAATCCCCATATAGTGTTTTCTACTTCCTATCTAGAGGATCCCAACAGCAGCAACTACTAATGCCCTTTGGGATCTATTTGTAGCTACTATTGCTGCCCTTGTTGGGCTCGGTTTAGTGCTTGTTTATGTCCCTCTTTAGCTGATTGTATTGGGTCTTGGTTGATGAGAATGCATTTGTTGGGGTTGGACTTGGGCCTCTTTGATGATATGATTTGACCTACTTTAGATGTTGCGTTGAGATTTGATTATTGGTTATTGCAATCTTTAAATGAGCTAAAATTATAATTGTTGATGATGGAATTGTTTTTGAGATACATTAATCTGATAATTGAAATTGGAAATTGATATGATTGAATATTGTAAGAATTACCTCGTATGCATAAATGAATATAAACTGGATTGATTCTCCTGTCAATCCATAAAGTTAAATCTTAGGTCATACCTTGATTATTTACTGAATTTTACTGATCAAGCTCATGTGGATGTTTTATTGGCATGGTGTTGATATTGTATGTGATTAGTGCTTCAATCTGGAAATCTGGAAGGCGACACGGCCGTGCGTGTTTTCACACGTCCGTGTGTGTCACAGATGTATCAGCTAACTTATGCAGATTTGGACACGACCGTGTTATACCCCACACGGCTGTGCGGGTCCAACAGCACAGGCATGCAACTCTTTGTTTTGTTTGGACATGGCCGTGCTATACCTAACACGGTTGTGTCGGTCCAACAACACTGACATGCAACTTTCTGTTAAAACTAGTCAACTGTAGTTATCTTACTAGTCGACTAGTGCATATCACTTAGTCGACTTGCTCCATAACTATAGTCAATTACTTCATGTCAATTTGCTGGCTAGTTTCCAGGCAGTGTAACTAGTTAGTGTGTATTGGTCGACTAGTCTTCCAACGAGGCTTAAGGTTTGATCTAAAAAACTTTGAAGATAATTTTGAAAACTTTTAAAGCATTTTATACATATTCTAAGGTATTTTCTAAGTGTGTGAGTGCTTTGCTTTGATTGAAGCAGACATGCTCGCTTTTTCAGCCCCGCTAAGCTACAGGGCCCCTATCTGATAAGGAATGAAAGTCAATTCGACATTTTCATGACAAATCTGGTTCCATCATCCAAAACTTCTTAGACAAAAAAGCATTTTTTTGATTAAATCAAACCGCATAGTTTAGAAGCATTGATTTAAAGGCTTTAATATTCTAAGACAAATTAAATAATTTTTTTAATTAATATAACAATCTTAAAGCATTGATTTAAGAGCACAAAAGAGCTTAAAAGATTGATTTTCTTCTTAAATTTTCTCTTAGATTGTTACCAAAAACTTCTGATCAAACCCCCATATATAGCCCTCGAAATTGGACAAAACGGACAGTCCAAAAAGCCCTTACAACGGCTAGAAACAACTAGTCAATATATGACAGTTATGTGCCAAAGACTACTCACTAGTCGATTAGTCAGCAGCTAGTTGACTAATTGTTGAACCCTTGTAATACCCCTATGCGTGAAATACTATGTTACTTATTGTAATTGCACAGTCACCTTTTACCTCACTTATATCACTTGTATGCATGGCTGCATTTACCTTACTTGTCGCACTTGTTTTTAAACATGTTTCCTTACTTAGCATGTTCTATACTTGTGCACTGCTTTTCTTTCTATTTTTAGAATTGTTGTGACTTATGTAACGACCAGTAATTTTCAACAGTTCAATTTACGTATTTCTACGTATTTTTAAGAATAAATTTTACATTATAAATGTTAGTCAAGAATTTTCTAACAAAACTGATTTCAAAAATTCTTATAAAAATATTTTGAAACACTAGACTTATTATAAATTATTTCAGCAATTTCAGATTTCCTCAAATCCCCGTAACATTTCTGTTAAAATTCATTTTCAAAAATTACCGTTTTGATTCAACGAATTTATTTTCTATACAAACGTATTCAAAACGTTTTCAAACTTCTGCAGTAGCATCCTATGATCATTTAGGGCTCCCCACATTAATCTCGTAATTTTCTGATATCATTTCAGTAGAGAACCCGCAGACCCGCTTCCTAAACGTTTTGGCCAAAAACTAGTATTTCTGAAGCTCGAACCCTAACACGGACTTCGTATTCGCCATCCTCGCGACAATACGATCCCGTGGGTATGTTTTCGTAATTTTTCGGACACGTTTACTAGTAGGGACAAAATCGTAATTTTGTATTTTTGACATTACCTACTCATTACGTTTTTAACCTTGTTACTTAACTAATAATTACCTTAAATTTTTACTAATTACCCCCACCAACCCCTGGTTTAGCAGCCCATGTGATATACGGTTTAGTCTAACTTTATATTTAATGTTTAGTCTAAAGTTTAACCTAACTACATTCATTACACACCTAATAATTAATTACATTTGACTAAGTTTATTCATTATTTATTTATCCCTAATCCTATATAAACCCCAACCCCTAATCCCCTCTTCCTTCACCCAGAAAATAACACAGGGCCTCCTTTCACATTCGAATCAACACAACCCCTCTCACTTCGTAACACACGTAACCCACGCTCACCCTCTTATTCTCTCTCTTTTGTTCGAACCAACCCAATGAGCCCCAGGCTCCGCCTCTCCTCTCTCGCTGACACCCCGATCACCGCCGCCCAGTCCTCGTTTCCGACCCCCGACTGCTGCAGACCCGAAGCCGCAGCTCCGCCGTGAGCTCTCGACCGCCGCCTAGCAGCTTCCGAGCGCAGCACCGACCCCCGCTTCCTCTCTCCTCGTCTGCAACCCACGGCCACCGCCCGCCTCCCAGCTCCGACGTTGACGACCCTCCCATCCGCTCCTCCCCTTGCCACTGCTCAGCCACACCCCGCCAGCTCCCTCTCTCGCTCTTCGACACCGTTCGAACGCCCTACGACCGCCAACGAGGCCCCCTCCGCTTTCGTCGCCGTCCGCCACATCCTCCCTAGTCGCCGTGAACCTGCTGATCCGCCCTGCTTCGAGGAACATCGCCGTAGCTTGAGGCCTCGCTCATCCGCCTCGAGCTTGTCCCCGCCTCGCTGAACCCACAGAGCCACCCACGACGACGACGGAGGCATCGACCACAGCCCGCAACATCGAAGCCGTCGCCTCCCGGAGCTACAGCAGCTCCGCCCTCCTCCTCCACGTCGTACCCCCGCCTGAGCTCTGCCCTCCTACCCCGAGAGCCTCGCTGCTCCGACGAAGCAGCAGCAGCAGTCGCTCCGCCTCTCTCTCTGTCTCTCGCTCGCCGTCGACGGCGTTCGCCGTCGCCGCCCCAAGCCGCCGCCCGCCGGCCTCTCCCCGACGCTCCCGCCACCGCCGACTCCCGCCTACCGCCGATCGACGAAGCACGAAGCCCCGCCATCAGCTGCTGTCGAATGATCAACGTAAGAATTCGAAATGGCAAACTTTTAAATATGGCGAACTTTCGTAATTTTCGATTTTTAATTAATTATTAAATAGGGATAAATAGTTTTAAACCCATAACTAATTATACAGGACCCAGAAAAATGTGCGGATAGCTCCAGAAAATCAGAAACGATATTTTGGATCCAATGGCGCTAGTCTCACTGCGATCAGACGCCTACTTTTTCCCGGAATGATTTTTCGAACCTAAAGATTAAATAGGTTTAATTCATTCTAAAAATCGTAACTCGCTAGTTTTACCTACACTAATATGTGATAAAATTATATGTGACAATAGACTTCGAGACGGTCATTTTGACTACTTATTCATGTAATTCAGATTTGTATTGCTCCCGTAAGAAATTACGGAAGATACACGTTCCTTAAGTTTTTCGGATTTTTAAGCTATTTCTAAGTTTTTAAAAATTATAAAAAATTACAGAAGCTCCTGAAAATTCTCCCCTCTTGCAGTAAAATCTAAATAATTATTTTAGGTTTATATAAAATTTTTAAATATTTTTCGACACCGTTTTAACGAGTTTAAAAATCAAACTAACTAAATTGTTTAAATAGAAAAGGTCGTGTTTTTACTAATTAAGTATTTTGTGTTGCAGGTACGGACTCTGGTGTACTAGCCTCAGAGGAAGCACTAGATCCTCTTCCGGCTTACTACAACGGTATTAATTTTGGTAAGTCACGATAGGTTCTAACCTTAGAAATTTAGCCACTGTGCTCGTACGAACTTGTAGCACCGCACCTACTACGTGCTCGAAGCACAGAAACATACGCCACTTTCTTGTGTTGGACTTGACTTGGAACATCCCGTGGAACGTTCATGTAAAGAACTTGTACTTGACACAACACCGGGTTTTGGGGTAACTCATAGTTTGCGAGAGTACGGGAGTGACTAGAGTTTGGTCTACCTGTCCTGTCGCCTGTGTTTCGGCGCCCTGTCCTGCTGCCTGCGTTTCGGCAAACCATACTACTGCCTGGGTACCGGCATTCGTCTGGGTAGCACCCAGGCAAGAGACGAACTGAACGGTCACATATTGTACTCTCCGACTTGAGTCACGTAGTTCTAATGGAGCTTGCACGGTTATTTCTTTACAGTCATGCACTTTACTTTCTGCACTTGTACAGACACTACACCGTACTTTACTTTACTTCTGCTTGTCATACTTGTACAGTACTTCTTTTCTTTGTTTAGAATCTTTGTGACTTACCTTCGGTTCCACTTGTGGCACCGACAGACGACGACCTGATCGAGGAGATCGCTCCAGAGTACGAGGAGCCTGTGTACGACCCAGAGACCGCGGAGTTTTAGTTACTTTTATGTTGGAGTGTGTATTGTACTATGTATTTCCGTTTCTGCATTTCCTTTCAGTATTTCCTTTCATGTATTGGTGTGAGAGAGTGATGGTTGTTGTTGTACTTTAATTTGGACTGTAATAATGTCTGTAAGCTGGTTTGAGTGTTGTTGGTACATCTCTGCGTTGTGACTATGCTGATTTCACTGGTAAACTGCGGAACCTGCAAATAAACCGAATAAGTAACGGGCCCCGAGAGCGGGTCGTTACAACTTACATATTGTTCCACACTTCGTGGCACCGCAGACGACGCACATGTTGACATAAATGTTCCTAAGTCAGAAGAGCCAGAGTTTGATTCAGTGACTGCTGACTTTTAGAGTTCGAGTCGTGATGTATTTCCATATGTACTTCTTTTCTTTTTTGTATCTTTGCGTGAGCTATTGGAGCGTATTGTACATCAGTGATGGATTGTAATAATAACGATGCTTCTTTGAGTATTTTGGTACATCTCTGCATCGTATGCTATTTTGTTTTCCCTGGTTAACTGCAGACCCGTGAATGAATCAAATAAGTAATCGCCCCCTGAAAGCGGGTCGTTACATTTTTCGTATAGATATAAAAAATAATGTATGTGTGCTTAGAGTGTAAAAAGTTTCATACACTGTCGATATGGTTTTATTAAAAAAAATCAAAAAAATTGGATTTTGTTCTAGACACCATAGATGATTGCAGCACCAAAAATCAAGTGATTCCAACACTATTTTACACTTGATCTACCTATTACAAATTCGATGATTTCAGAAGAATAGAACGTTTTACAGCGAATAAATCGAGGGTCAAATACCCCTAGGGTTTGTATACTTGGAGTTTTGGGATTTTAGAATTTATACAACAAATTTAAAAAAATTAAAGTGAAGAAGAGAGAACCGAGTGCTGTCAGCGCATTAAATTTATTGCGCTGACAATTCAGGACCCTCCCTCCCTCTGTTTTTCTGAAATTTTTTAATAAAACTGTTGAACACATTCTAAAATCCCAAAATCCCAAATATGGATGAACCCTATTGGTATTTTACTCTCGATCCACCCATTGTTAGAAGTTCCATTGTTATGAAAATGTTGAATCTGCAATGATTAGATCGAGCATCAAATAATGTTCGATTCATTTGATTTTTGATATGGTGATCATCCATTATGTGTAGAAAAAAATCGCAAAAATAAACAATCTGTAAAATGAAGTATATGTGCGTTAGCATGGGAAGTTTTCCCTCACTGACTGCATTTTTACATTTCACACACACTTATGTACATATGTATGTACATACATGTATATGTGTGCGTGTGCGTGTGCGTAACAACTACTACAATCTAAAGGCATTTAGGTAGGTGGCTTGATTTTACCATTAGTACATCATATCCTAATAATTTGGCATAGGTTAAACCATCCTTCATGAAATGCTTGGTTTTATACTTCTAAATAGAAATTATGAAAAACCTCTTAGTACTATCAATTTTTTGCCGTAAACCCTGATGAACTATGTTAGTAAACATGAAAAGAACTTCAATAATTTGTCTGGTTACCAACATTTTGCTTCATTTAATCCTTCGTAACCTAACGAAATGTTCTTAATAAATTAAATTTCTTCCATCATTAATGCCTTGCTCACTGGCAAAGTGAGTAGATAGAGAATTGGCCAACTAATTCCATTTAAAATCCAATTTAAATGGTCAAATTGCCAATACTAATGCAGTCGATAAATTGTTAGAAAATTCAGCTCTCCTTAAAAATATCAATTCTCAAAGGTTGTTCTCAAGCTCAGCATGAACAATAATACAACATGCAATGGTTTGTTTCTGTTAGGTTGCATGATAGTGAATGGCTGACGTCAATCCAATGGTTGACGTCAATCCCCATCTCCATTCCCAAACAATAATCTCTACGACTTAACAAACCAATCACTATATATATATATATATATATATATATATATATATATATGTATATATATATATATATATGTATGTATCCACATCTGCAATGCATTTCATTCCATCATGCAAACCCAAACCATTCTATTTGAATGGCATTCTCCAATTTGCCTCTCTTCTTCTCCTTCCTCCTTATCCTCTTCTCAACTAAAAATGAAGCCACATCGCTTGCATCAGGAATGACCGGTGTGAAGAGTACCACGACGCTGAGGGCGATCAACGCAACGAGGATGGTAGCCCGATTCCTCGGCCCACATAACGCGATACGGACAGAACTCGGCCTGCCTCCTCTCCAATGGAGAAGCCTAGTTGCAAACAGAGCGAAATGGTATGTGAAGCAGAGAAAGGGCGACTGTGAGTTGGTGCACTCTAAAGGCATATATGGGGAGAACCTCTTCTGGGGGTCTGGAAAGCGATGGAAGGTTGCTGGCGCGGTTGGGTTCTGGGTGGCAGAGAAGTCTGCGTATGATTACGAGAAAAACGCATGCATGGGCAACGAGGCATGCGGGCACTACACTCAGATAGTGTGGAAGGGGACCAAGTACGTCGGGTGTGCAAGGAGGACGTGCGACTCCGGCGACACTTTCATTGTCTGTGTATATCAAATTACATTCACCACCCTCTAATCATGGGGGTGGTGTCCATCATCATTTCACAGTCTTCAGACATGGAGACGAGGTATGGGACACCTGGGTGAGCGCCACTAGGGACGCCGACATTTTCACACTGTACACTCAAATAATGAGTAAAGCATTAGCCTAGGACCATTGCATTTCAATGACATGGCACTTTTTGTAATGTTTAAATATGTTAATCTCCCCCATGACTACTATGACATTAACTTGGTTGTGTCTAGCTTATTCTTGTGCACCTGTTAGTATTTATTAATTTTCTATGAGATCTTGTTGCTAGAGTTTCATATCTTGCTTGTAGACTATATTATTTCACTGCTAGAATTTTTTATAAATTTTTAAATGAAATTGATGCTTGGGAACCTACGTGAGTGCACTCACTAATAGACATTGTATTAGCGTTTCTTAATGCAATGTCTGTCAGATCCTGAGGGCAAACGTGCAGACCATGTCCCTGAGTAACACGAGTTCGTTGAAGGACGAGACTTCTTAGAGGATTAGTAGGATGATGCGTGTGATTTCCTCTTTTTATTTACTTTCATTATTTGTATGGACTTCGGTTTGTATGAGCCATAAGGCCCCCCTTTTCTCTTCCAGCCGCTTTTAAGACATTTGCTTTGGTTGTAATAATTAAACTGCTACCGAAGACTTGGGTTGTAATAATCTAGCTTATCATTTGTGATGTTACCGGACAACTGTACACTGTGATTACTAGACGCTTATCGGAGCTATTTCAAAAGGAAAGGAAGAAACGAAAAAGAAAGAAGAAAAAAAAAGAACTCACTCTCTTTTGACTTAGCTACGAGCGGGATTGTTCCGTCTCACCTTTTAGTACATTGGGAAGCATGGCGTGATATCAGGTTAGTTAACCGGTGTGATATTATTAGTCATCTGACATCCATTATTCGATTAATAGATGAACTCTAGTTGACTACCGACATTTTGTTACACAAAACGAGATTTGCACAGCTAGTCATTTTATAGCCATTTATGGACGTATTTGGGATTCTCTTTTATAGTTTTTCATGGCTATAAATAGAGAATTCTTATGGGTTTTTACATGAAAAAAATCAAGTTTTCTAAAAGATGTCCAAAGTTTTCATTGATTTTGAGAAAACGAAAAATCCCTCTTTGGCCATTGTACCATCAAAACTTTCATCTTCTTCCTTGGCAAAAAACACTTTGATTTCTATTCTCTAATTTCTATATCCTAAGCGTAGAAATCTAAACATCCTCATAGCCACACTATACGTAATTGCTTCAACTCAATGCTATAGGATCTTGTTCTTCATCAGAAAGTTGTAAGTATTTCTCTCAAGTCTTGTTTAAGAGAAAAGTAAGGCTTTTACTCTGGAGGGCGTTTGAAAGGGTTACTCTTGAGGTCGTTCGAGAGGGGCTGATTCTTAGCATCGTGCTATGGTGTAATGGGGTTTGCACTATTCTTGTGCTTGTATGCATGGCTGCATTTACCTTACTTGTCACACTTGTTTTTAAGCATGTTTCCTTACTTAGCATGTTCTATACTTGTGCACCGCTTTTCTTTTTATTTTTAGAATTGTTGTGACTTAAATATTGTTCCACTCTTCGTGGCACCACAGACGACGCACATGTTGACATAAATGTTCATGAGTCAGAAGAGCCAGAGTTTGATTCAGTGACTGCTGACTTTTAGAGTTCGAGTCGTGTTGTATTTCCATATGTACTTATTTTCTTTTTTGTATCTTTGCGTGAGCTATTGGAGCGTATTGTACATCGGTGATGGATTGTAATAATAACGATGCTTATTTGAGTATTTTTGTACATCTCTGCATCGTATAATATTTTGTTTCCACTAGTTAACTGCAGACCCGTGAATGAATCAAATAAGTAATGGCCCCCTGAAAGTGGGTCGTTACATTTTTCCTATAGATATAAAAAATAATGTATGTGTGCTTAGAGTGTAAAAAGTTTCGTACACTGTCGATATGGTTTTATTAAAAAAATTCAAAAAAAATTGGGTTTCGTTCTAGACACCATAGATGATTGCATCACCAAAAATCAAGTGATTCCAACACTATTTTACACTTGATCTACCTATTACAAATTCGATGATTTCAGAAGAATAGAACGTTTTACAGCAGATAAATCGAGGGTCAAATACCCCTAGGGTTTGTATACTTGGGGTTTTGGGATTTTAGAATTTATACAACAAATTGAAAAAAAATTTAAGTGAAAATGAGAGAGCTGTGTGCTGACAGCGCGTGAAATTTATTGCGCTGATAATTCACGACCCTCCCTCCCTCTGTTTTTCTGAAATTTTTTAATAAAATTGTTGAACACATTCTAAAATCCCAAAATACCAAATATGGATGAACCATATTGGTATTTTACCCTCGATCCACACATTGTTAGAAGTTCCATTGTTGTGAAAATGTTGAATCTACAATGGTTAGATCGAGCGTCAAATAACATTCGATCCATTTGATTTTTGATATGGTGATCAACTATGATGTGTAGAAAAAAATCGCAAAAATAAACAAGCAGTTAAATGAAGTATATGTGCGTTAGCACGGGAAGTTTTCCCTCACTGACTGCATTTTTACATTTCACACACACTTATGTACATATGTATGTACATACATGTATATGTGTGCGTGTGCGTGTGCGTGTGCGTGTGCGTAACAACTACTACAATCTAAAGGCATTTCAGGTATGTGGCTTGATGTTACCATTAATATATCATATCCTAATAATTTGGCATATGTTAAACCATCCTTCATGAAATGTTAGGTTCTATACTTCTAAATAGAAATTATAGAAAACCTCTTAGTACTATCAATTTTTTGCAGCTATGTTAGTAAACATGAAAAGAACTTCAATAATTTGTGTGGTTACTAACATTTAGCTTCATTTGATCCTTCGTAACCTAACGAAATGTTCTTAATAAATTAAATTTCTTCCATCATTAATGCCTGGCTCACTGACAAAGTGATTAGCTTGAGAATTGGCCAATTACTTCCATTTAAAATCCAATTTAAATGGTCAAATTGCCAATACTAATGCAGTCGATAAATTGTTAGAAAATTCAGCTCTCCCTTAAAAATATCAATTCTCAAAGGTTGTTCTCAAGCTCAGCATGAACAATAACACAACATGCAATGGTTTGTTTCTGTTAGGTTGCATGATAGTGAATGGTTGACGTCAATCCACATCTCCATTCCCAAACAGTAATCTCAACG
This sequence comes from Scilla litardierei, assembly GCA_030789695.1. NCBI lineage: Eukaryota > Viridiplantae > Streptophyta > Magnoliopsida > Asparagales > Asparagaceae > Scilla > Scilla litardierei. The sequence goes on along the minus strand of CM061136.1, from coordinate 191,192,060 downwards.
ACTTAACAAACCAATCACTATATATATGTATCCACATCTGCAATGCATTTCATTCCATCATCCAAACCCAAACCATTCTATTTGAATGGCATTTTCCAATTTGTCTCTCTTCTTCTCCTCCCTCCTCCTCCTCTTCTCAACTAAAAATGAATCCACGTCGCTTGCATCAGGACTGACCGGTGTGAAGAGTACCGCGACGCCGAAGGTGATCAACGCAACGAGGATGGTAGCCCGATTCCTCGGCCCACATAACGCGATACGGACAGAACTCGGCCTGCCTCCTCTCCAATGGAGCAGCAAAGTTGCAAACAGAGCGAAATGGTATGCGAAGCAGAGAAAGGGCGACTGTGAGTTGGTGCACTCTAAAGGCATATATGGGGAGAACCTCTTCTGGGGGTCTGGAAAGCGATGGAAGGTTGCTGACGCGGTTGGGTTCTGGGTGGCAGAGAAGTCTGCGTATGATTACGAGAAAAACGCATGCGTGGGCAATGAGGCATGCGGGCACTACACTCAGATAGTGTGGAAGGGGACCAAGTACGTCGGGTGTGCAAGGAGGACGTGCGACTCCGGCGACACTTTCATTGTCTGCGAGTATTATCCTCCAGGCAATTACGTTGGTCAGAGGCCATTCTGATGGGGGTTGGATCCCATTGTTATATCCAATTACATTCACCACCCTCTAATCATGGGGGTGGGGTCCATCATCATTTCACAGTCTTCAGACATGGAGACGAGGTATGGGACACCTGGGTGAGCGCCCCTAGGGACGCCGACATTTTCACACTGTACACTCAAATAATGAGTAAAGCATTAGCCTATGACCATTGCATTTCAATGACATGGCACTTTTTGTAATGTTTAAATATGTTAATCGCCCCCATGACTACTATGACATTAACTTGGTTGTGTCTAGCTTATTCTTGTGCACCTGTTAGTATTTATTAATTTTCTATGAGATCTTGTTGCTAAAGTTTCATATCTTGCTAGTAGACTATATTATTTCACGGCTAGAATTTTTTATAAATGCTTAAATGAAATTAATGCTTGGGAACCTACGTGAGTGCACTCACTAATAGACATTGTATTAGCGTTTCTTAATGCAATGTCTGTCAGATCCAGAGGGAAAACATGCAAACCATGTCCCTGAGTAACACGAGTTCGTTGAAAGACGAGACTTCTTAGAGGATTAGTAGGCTGATGCGTGCGATTTCCTCTTTTTATTTACTATCATTATTTGTATGGACTTCGGTTTGTATGAGCCATAAGGCCCCCCTTTTCTCTTCCAGCCGCTTTTAAGACATTTGCTTTGGTTGTAATAATTAAACTGCTACCGAAGACTTGGGTTGTAATAATCTAGCTTATCATCTGTGATGTTACCGGACAACTGCACACTGTGATTACTAGACGCTTATCGGAGCTATTTCAAAATGAAAGGAAGAAACGAAAAAGAAAGAAGAAAAAAAAGAACTCACTCTCTTTTGACTTAGCTACGAGCGGGCTTGTTCCGTCTCGCCTTTTAGTACATTAGGAAGCATGGCGTGATATCAGGTTAGTTAACCGGTGTGATATTATTAGTCATCTGACATCCATTATTCGATTAATAGATGAACTCTAGTTGACTACCGACATTTTGTTACACAAAACGAGATTTGCACAGCTAGTCATTTTATATCCTTTTAAGGGCATAGTTGGGATTCTCTTTTATAGTTTTTCGTGGCTATAAATAGAGAATTCTTATGGGTTTTCACATGAAAAAAATCAAGTTTTCTAAAAGATGTCCAAAGTTTTCATTGTTTTTGAGAAAACGAAAAATCCCTCTTTGGCCATTGTACCATCAAAACTTTCATCTTCTTCCTTGGCAAAAAACACTTTGATTTCTATTCTCTAATTTCTATATCCTAAGCATAGAAATCTAAACATCCTCATAGCCACACTATACTTAAGTGCTTCAACTCAATGCTATATGATCTTGTGCTTCATCAGAAAGTTGTAAGTATTTCTCTCAAGTCTTGTTTAAGAGAAAGGTAAGGCTTTTACTCTGGAGGGTGTTTAAAAGGGTTACTATTGAGGTCGTTCGAGAGGGACTGACTATTAGCATCGTGCTATGGTGTAAAGGGGTTTGCACTATTCTTGTGGGGTTGCAAGTGAATAGTGGAACTCTCAAACAAGATTTGGTTGAGGACCGGACGTATGTCAAGAAGATCGAACCAATATAAAATTACTGTTGTTTGCGTTGTGCTTTGTGGTTGATCTCTATTTACTTGCAACTTGTCTTCCACTGCATTCCTAACTTTGCAAGTGAATTGTTGTTGATTAAGAATCTAACTTGGTAACTCTCGTAGATTTCTTAAGAAGATTTTTAAACACCATTAATCCCCATATAGTGTTTTCTACTTGCTATCTATAAGATCCCAACAGCAGCAACTACTAATGCCCTTTGGGATCTATTTGTAGCTACTATTGCTGCCTTTATTGGGCTCTGTTTAGTGCTTGTTTCTGTCCCTCTTTAGCTGATTGTATTGGGTCTTGGTTGATGAGAATGCATTTGTTGGGGTTGGACTTGGGCCTCTTTGATGATATGATTTGACCTACTTTACATGTTGCGTTGAGATTTGATTATTGGTTCTTGCCATCTTTAAATAAGATAAAATTATAATTGTTGATGATGGAATTGTTTTTGAGATACATTAATCTGATAATTGAAATTGGAAATTGATATGATTAAATATTGTAAGAATTACCACGTATGCATAAATGATTATAAACTGGATTGATTCTCCTGTCAATCCTTAAAGTTAAATCTTAGGTCATACCTTGATTATATACTGAATTTGACTGATCTCGCTCATGTGGATGTTTTATTGGCATGGTGTTGATATTGTATGTGATTAGTGCTTCAATCTGGAAATCTGGAAGGTGACACGGCCGTGCGTGTTTTCGCACGTCCGTGAGTGTCACAGATGTATCAGCTAACGTACGCAGATTTGGACACGACCGTGTTATACCCCATACGGCCGTGCGGGTCCAACAGCACAGGCATGCAACTCTTGGTTTTATTTGGTCATGGTCGTGCTATACCCGACACGGCTGTGTCGGTCCAACAACACTGACATGCAACTTTCTGTTAAAACTAGTCGACTAGTGCATATCACTTAGTCGACTAGATCCATAACTATAGTCAACTACTTCATGACAATTTGCTGGCTAGTTTCCAGGCAGTGTAACTAGTTAGTGTGTATTGGTCGACTAGTTTACTAACAAGGCTTAAGGTTTGATCTAAAAAACTTTGAAGATAATTTTGAAAAATTTTAAAGCATTTTATACCTATTCTATGGTATTTCTAAGTGTGTGAGTGCTTTGCTTTGATTGAAGCAGACGTGCTCACTTTTTCAGCCCAGCTAAGCTACGGGGCCCCTATCTGATAAGGAATGAAAGTCAATTCGACGTTTTCATGACAAATCTGGTTCCATCATCCAAATCTTTTTAGACAAAAAAGCATTTTTTTTTGAATAAATCAAACCGCATAGTTTAGAAGAATTGATTTAAAGGCTTTAATATTCTAAGACAAATTAAATAATTTTTTTAGTTAATATAACAATCTTAAAGCATTGATTTAAGAGCACAAGAGAGCTTAAAAGATTGATTTTCTTCTTAAATTTTCCCTTAGATTGTTACCAAAAACTTCTGATCAAACCCCCATATATAGCCCTCGAAATTGGACAAAACGGACAGTCCAAAAAGCCCTTACAACGGCTAGAAACAACTAGTCAATATATGACAGTTATGGGCCAAAGACTACTCACTAGTCGACTAGTCAGCAGCTAGTTGACTAATTGTTGAACCCTTGTAATACCCCTATGCATGAAATACTATGTTACTTATTGTAATTGCACAGTCACCTTTTACCTCACTTATAGCACTTGTATGCATGGCTGTATTTACCTTACTTGTCGCACTTGTTTTTAAGCATGTTTCCTTACTTAGCATGTTATATACTTGTGCGCTGCTTTTCTTTTTATTTTTAGAATTGTTGTGACTTTAATATTGTTCCACACTTCGTGGCACCACAGACGACGCACATGTTTACATAAATGTTCATGGGTCAGAAGAGCCAGAGTTTGATTCAGTGACTGCTGACTTTTAGAGTTCGAGTCGTGATGTATTTCCATATGTACTTTTTTTCTTTTTTGTATTTTTACGTGAGCTATTGGAGCGTATTGTACATCAGTGATGGATTGTAATAATAACGATGCTTATTTGAGTATTTTTGTACATCTCTGCATCGTATGCTATTTTGTTTTCACTAGTTAACTGCAGACCCGTGAATGAATCAAATAAGTAATTGCCCCCTGAAAGCGGGTCGTTACATTTTTCCTATAGATATAAAAAATAATGTATGTGTGCTTAGAGTGTAAAAAGTTTCATACACTGTCGATATGGTTTTATTAAAAAAATTCAAAAAAATTTGGGTTTCGTTCTAGACACCATAGATGATTGCATCACCAAAAATCAAGTGATTCCAACACTATTTTACACTTGATCTACCTATTACAAATTCGATGATTTCAGAAGAATAGAACGTTTTACAGCAGATAAATCGAGGGTCAAATACCCCTAGGGTTTGTATACTTGGGGTTTTGGGATTTTAGAATTTATACAGCAAATTTAAAAAATTAAAGTGAAGATGAGAGAGCCGTGTGCTGTCAGCACATGAAAGGTATTGCGCTGATAATTCACGACCCTCCCTCCCTCTGTTTTTCTGAAATTTTTTAATAAAATTGTTGAACACATTCTAAAATCCCAAAATCCCAAATATGGATGAACCCTATTAGTATTTTACCCTCGATCCACCCATTGTTAGAAGTTCCATTGTTATGAAAATGTTGAATCTACAATGGTTAGATCGAGCGTCAAAAATCATTCAATTCATTTGATTTTTGATATGGTGATCATCCATGATGTGTAGAAAAAAATCGCAAAAAATAAACAGGCAGTAAAATGAAGTATATGTGCTTTAGCACGGGAAGTTTTCCCTCACTGACTGCATTTTTACATTTCACACACACTTATGTACATATGTATGTACATACATGTATATGTGTGCGTGTGCGTGTGCGTGTGCGTAACAACTACTACAATCTAAAGGCATTTCAGGTAGGTGGCTTGATTTTACCATTAATACATCATATCCTAATAATTTGGCATATGTTAAACCTTCCTTCATGAAATGTTAGGTTCTATACTTCTATAAAGAAATTATAGAAAACCTCTTATTACTATCAATTTTTTGCAGTGAACCTTGATGAACTATGTTAGTAAACATGAAAAGAACTTCAATAATTTGTGCGGTTACCAACATTTAGCTTCATTTGATCCTTCATAACCTAACGAAATGTTCTTAATAAATTAAATTTATTCCATCATTAATGCCTGGCTCACTGGCAAAGTGATTAGCTTGAGAATTGGCCAATTACTTCCATTTAAAATCCAATTTAAATGGTCAAATTGCCAATACTAATGCAGTCGATAAATTGTTAGAAAATTCAGCTCTCCCTTAAAAATATCAATTCTCAAAGGTTGTTCTCAAGCTCAGCATGAACAATAACACAACATGCAATGGTTTGTTTCTGTTAGGTTGCATGATAGTGAATGGTTGACGTCAATCCCCATCTCCATTCCCAAACAGTAATCTCAACGACTTAACAAACCAATCACTATATATATGTATCCACATCTGCAATGCATTTCATTCCATCATCCAAACCCAAACCATTCTATTTGAATGGCATTCTCCAATTTGCCTCTCTTCTTCTCCTCCCTCCTCCTCCTCTTCTCAACTAAAAATGAAGCCACGTCGCTTGCATCAGGACTGACCGGTGTGAAGAGTACCATGACGCCGAGGGCGATCAACGCAACGAGGATGGTAGCCCGATTCCTCGGCAAACATAACGCGATACGGACAGAACTCGGCCTGCCTCCTCTCCAATGGAGCAGCCAAGTTGCAAACAGAGCGAAATGGTATGCGAAGCAGAGAAAGGGCGACTGTGAGTTGGTGCACTCTAAAGGCATATATGTGGAGAACCTCTTCTGGCGGTCTGGAAAGCGATGGAAGGTTGCTGACGCGGTTGGGTTCTGGGTGGCAGAGAAGTCTGCGTATGATTACGAGAAAAACTCATGCGTGGGCAACGAGGCATGCGGGCACTACACTCAGATAGTGTGGAAGGGGACCAAGTACGTCGGGTGTGCAAGGAGGACGTGCGACTCCGGCGACACTTTCATTGTCTGCGAGTATTATCCTCCAGGCAATTACGTTGGTCAGAGGCCATTCTGATGGGGGTTGGATTCCTTTGTTATATATAATTACATTCACCACCCTCTAATCATGGGGGTGGGGTCCATCATCATTTCACAGTCTTCAGACATGGAGACGATGTATGGGACACCTTGGTGAGCGCCCCTAGGGACGCCGACATTTTCACACTGTACACTCAAATAATGAGTAAAGCATTAGCCTATGACCATTGCATTTCAATGACATGGCACTTTTTGTAATGTTTAAATATGTTAATCGCCCCCATGACTACTATGACATTAACTTGGTTGTGTCTAGCTTATTCTTGTGCACCTGTTAGTATTTATTAATTTTCTATGAGATCTTGTTGCTAGAGTTTCATATCTTGCTAGTAGACTATATTATTTCACTGCTAGAATTTTTTATAAATTTTTAAATGAAATTGATGCTTGGGAACCTACATGAGTGCACTCACTAATAGACATTGTATTAGCGTTTCTTAATGCAATGTCTGTCAGATCCTGAGGGCAAACGTGCAGACCATGTCCCTGAGTAACACGAGTTCGTTGAAGGATGAGACTTCTTAGAGGATTAGTAGGCTGATGCGTGCGATTTCCTCTTTTTATTTACTATCATTATTTGTATGGACTTCGGTTTGTATGAGCCATAAGGCCCCCCCTTTTCTCTTCCAGCCGCTTTTAAGACATTTGCTTTGGTTGTAATAATTAAACTGCTACCGAAGACTTGGGTTGTAATAATCTAGCTTATCATCTGTGATGTTACTGGACAACTGCACACTGTGATTACTAGACGCTTATCGGAGCTATTTCAAAACGAAAGGAAGAAACGAAAAAGAAAGAAGAAAAAAAAGAACTCACTCTCTTTTGACATAGCTACGAGCGGGCTTGTTCCGTCTCGCCTTTTAGTATATTGGGAAGCATGGCGTGATATCAGGTTAGTTAACCGGTGTGATATTATTAGTCATCTGACATCCATTATTCGATTAATAGATGAACTCTAGTTGACTACGGACATTTTGTTACACAAAACGAGATTTGCACAGCTAGTCATTTTATAGCCTTTTAAGGGCATATTTGGGATTCTCTTTTATAGTTTTTCATGGCTATAAATAGAGAATTCTTATGGGTTTTTACATGAAAAAAATCAAGTTTTCTAAAAGCTGTCCAAAGTTTTCATTGTTTTTGAGAAAACGAAAAATCCCTCTTTGGCCATTGTACCATCAAAACTTTCATCTTCTTCCTTGGCAAAAAAAAACACTTTGATTTATATTCTCTAATTTCTATATCCTAAGCATAGAAATCTAAACATCCTCATAGCCACACTATACGTAAGTGCTTCAACTCAATGCTATAGGATCTTGTGCTTCATCAAAAGTTGCAAGTATTTCTCTCAAGTCTTATTTAAGAGAAAGGTAAGGCTTTTACTCTGGGGGTGTTTGAAAGGGTTACTCTTGAGGTCGTTCGAGAGGGGCTGATTCTTAGCATCGTGCTATGGTGTAAAGGGGTTTGCACTATTCTTGTGGGGTTGCAAGTGAATAGTGGAACTCTCAAACAAGATTTGGTTGGGGACTAGACGTATGTCAAGAAGATCGAACCAATATAAAATTACCGTTGTTTGTGTTGTGCTTTGTGGTTGATCTCTATTTACTTGCAACTTGTGTTCCACTGCATTCCTAACTTTGCAAGTGAATTGTTGTTGATTAAGAATCTAACTTGGTAACTCTCGTAGACTTCTTAAGAAGATTTTTAAACACCATTAATCCCCATATAGTGTTTTCTACTTGCTATCTAGAGGATCCCAACAGCAGCAACTACTAATGCCCTTTGGGATCTATTTGTAGCTACTATTGCTGCCCTTGTTGGGCTCGGTTTAGTGCTTGTTTATGTCCCTCTTTAGCTGATTGTATTGGGTCTTGGTTGATGAGAATGCATTTGTTGGGGTTGGACTTGGGCCTCTTTGATGATATGATTTGACCTACTTTAGATGTTGCATTGAGATTTGATTATTGGTTATTGCCATCTTTAAATGAGCTAAAATTATAATTGTTGATGATGGAATTGTTTTTGAGATACATTAATCTGATAATTGAAATTGGAAATTGATATGATTGAATATTGTAAGAATTACCTCGTATGCATAAATGAATATAAACTGGATTGATTCTCCTGTCAATCCTTAAAGTTAAATCTTAGGTCATACCTTGATTATTTACTGAATTTTACTGATCAAGCTCATGTGGATGTTTTATTGGCATGGTGTTGATATTGTATGTGATTAGTGCTTCAATCTGGAAATCTGGAAGGTGACACGGTCGTGCGTGTTTTCGCACGTCCGTGAGTGTCACAGATGTATCAGCTAACTTACGCAGATTTGGACACGACCGTGTTATACCCCATACGGCCGTGCGGCTCCAACAGCACAGGCATGCAACTCTTGGTTTTATTTTGTCATGGTCGTGCTATACCCGACACGGCTGTGTCGGTCCAACAACACTGACATGCAACTTTCTGTTAAAACTAGTCGACTAGTGCATCTCACTTAGTCGACTAGATCCATAACTATAGTCAACTACTTCATGACAATTTGTTGGCTAGTTTCCAGGCAGTGTAACTAGTTAGTGTGTATTGGTCGACTAGTTTACCAACGAGGCTTAAGGTTTGATCTAAAAAACTTTGAAGATAATTTTGAAAACTTTTAAAGCATTGTATACATATTCTAAGGTATTTTCTAAGTGTGTGAGTGCTTTTCTTTGATTGAAGCAGACGTGGTCGCTTTTTCAGCCCCGCTAAGCTACGGGGCCCCTATCTGATAAGGAATGAAAGTCAATTCGACATTTTCATGACAAATCTGGTTCCATCATCCAAATCTTTTTAGACAAAAAGCATTTTTTTTGATTAAATCAAACCGCATAGTTTAGAAGCATTGATTTAAAGGCTTTAATATTCTAAGACAAATTAAATGATTTTTTAATTAATATAACAATCTTAAAGCTGTTGTAAACGTGTTGGCTATGGAGTCCATAGCCCTGTATTTATAGTAGTAGGGTTACATAATGGGTGGATACCCACTAACGGGTAGGCCCACCAAAAGCCCGTTTATAACACTTCCTCTTATCCATCCATTGGTGTAAGCCGTGATGAACGCTTCAGGGTTCATAGAGCTTATCTGATCATAGGTCTATGGATACTTCTGGATCCCTAAGTTTAAGAGTACGTGCCTCGTTAAAACCTTTGCCAAAGGAAAACCCAGTGGGAAAAACCAGTGGCTAAGGGAAAAGAGTACAAGTCTCTGTAACTTCCCCTGATCGATGGATAACATCAGGGGTGGATACTTCTGGATCCAGAGTTGATGTGGCTGCCTCGTTAAAACCTTTGGCTATGGAAAACCCAGTGGGAAAAACCAGTAGCCAAGGAAAAAGAGTACATCAATACATTACCTCCCCCTGATAAGTACAAGCTTCAGGCTTGTAAATCTCTCAACTGTCTCATCCCAATTCCTAGTACAAGTTTTCTAAAGGTACTGCGAGGCAAAGCTTTAGTGAACAGGTCTGCCAGGTTGTCGCAAGACTGGATCTGCTGGATGTCGATCTGGTTGTCCACTTGCTGTTCATGCGTCCAGAAGAGCTTGGGGGAAATGTGCTTCGTCCTGTCACCTTTGATGTAGCCACCTCGTAGTTGAGCGATGCAGGCAGCATTGTCTTCATACATGATGGTAGGTCCAAGATCTCCCGTCTTCAGGTCAGTGGTCTTGAGGATATGGTTGATGACTGATCGAAGCCAAAAGCATTCTCTGCTAGCTTCGTGGATCGCAATGAGCTCGGAGTGGTTGGATGAGGTTGCTATCGATGTCTGCTTCACAGATCTCCATGAGATGGTTGTCCCACCGTACGTGAACACAAAACCGGTCTGGGACTTTGCGGTATGTGGGTCAGACCTGTATCCTGCATCTGCATAATCGACCAAGTCGGAGGATACACCTTTCTTGAAGTATAGTCCCATGTCTACAGACCCTTGGAGGTAGCGCAGAAGTTGTTTAACTCCGTTCCAGTGGCACTTTGAGGGCGCAGAACTGTATCTGGCTAGTAAGTTAACTGTGAACGCTATATCGGGACGCGTGCAGTTTGCCAGGTATAGGAGTGCTCCAATTGCACTTAAGTAGGGTACTTCAGGACCCAGTGTTTCCTCCCCCTCTTCCAGCGGTCGGAAGGGGTCTGTGTCAACATCCAATGATCTAACGACCATTGGTGTGCTAAGCGGATGACATTTGTCCATAAGAAAGTTTTTCAACACTTTCTTTGTGTATTTAGATTGGTGTAACAGGATTCCTCCGCTTAAGTGTTCAATTTGTAAGCCTAGGCAGAACTTCGTTTTGCCAAGGTCTTTCATCTCAAAAGTCTGTGTGAGACTTTTGGATATCTCACCTATCTCTTTAGGAGATCCGATGATGTTCAGGTCATCTACGTAGACGGCGATAATTACGAATCCTGCTCCCTTTGCTCTTATAAAGATGCAAGGGCAGACTTCATTTGTTGTGAATCCTTGTTGCACTAGGAATTCACTGAGTCTGTTGTACCACATTCTACCTGACTATTTTAGACCATACAGTGATCTCTGGTGTTTGACAGAGTAGACGTCCCGAGGTCTTTCTGTCATTTTTGTCGGTAGTTTGTATCCATCTGGGATTTTTATATAGATGTCCTTATTTATATTTCCATATAGGTATGCAGTCACAACGTCCATGAGCTGCATATCCAAGCCTTCCTTTGTGGATAGGCCAATAATGAAACGGAAAGTGATCGCATCCATGACCGGGGAATAGGTATCGTCATAGTCTATTCCTGGTCGTTGGGAAAAGCCTTGTGCAACAAGGCGCGCTTTATAACGCACGATCTCATTATTCTCGTTTCTTTTTCTCACGAATACCCATTTATATCCCACAGGTTTAACACCCTTTGGTGTTAGGACTACAGGTCCAAAAACTTTGCGCTTCGAGAGTGAGTCCAACTCTACTCCTATTGCCTCGTTCCACTTTGGCCAATCCTCTCTGCGTTTACATTCTGCTAGAGAGCGTGGGTCGGTCTCAATGTCGTATTCAGTGACGTGAGTGGCAATAATGAGCGCGAAGTTATCATCGATGATTGTGCTTTTTCTGTCCAGTACCTCCCCAGTACGTACATAATTTAATGATATTTCTCCTATGTTTTCCTCTTCAGGGGTTGTTAGGAGGGGAGAGGTAGCTGGGCTGAGCTCAGCATCCTGTGGTGGTATCGTTATTATTGCTCCAGGATTTTTCCTCTTTCGATGGTTCTTATCTTTGGAGCCTGGGGGTCGTCCTCTTTTTTGTTGAGGTACGGCCGCTTCTGCTGCTGGTGGATTGCATCCATCTTTGGGTATGTCAATCCTAGCTGGCGTATTTGCAGCAGTGACGTGTGATCTGACAATCTTCTGGTTGTCAATGAATTTGTCCGGTAAAATGTGAACTGTGTTTTGAATTTGAAGGATCTTCAGGATCTCGTCTTCACATTGATTTGTACGCGGATCAAAATGGGATAAAGTCTTTGTGTCCCATGAAATGGTCTTTGAAGCTTCTGGCTTTTGTGTGTTAATGCCTAGTTTGGGAAAAGTGCTTTCATCAAACTCACAATCTGCTAGGCGTGCTTTGAAGGCGTCCCCCGTAAGGGGTTCGAGGTATCTAATGATCGATGGTGAGTCGAAACCAATATAGATACCAAGACGCCGTTGAGGACCCATCTTGGTTCTCTGCGGTGGTGCTATAGGGACATAGACAGCACATCCGAATATCCTCAAGTGAGAGATATCGGGTGGGTTCCCATATGCAAGTTGCATCGGAGAATAAGATTGACTACCTGACGGTCGTAATCTTATTAGTGATGCAGCGTGCAATATGGCATGTCCCCATGCACTTACCGGTAACTGGCATTGCATCAACAATGGTCGAGCGATCCATTGTAGTCTCTTTATAAGAGATTTGGCTAACCCGTTCTGAGTGTGAACATGAGCTACATGATGTTCAACTTCTATGCCGGTTGCTTGGCAGTAGTCTAGGAAGACTTGTGATGTGAATTCCCCAGCATTGTCCAGACACAATTTCTTGATTTGGTTGTCTGGGAAATGTGCCCGCAACTTTATAATTTGTGCCAGTAGCTTTGCAAAGGCTACGTTGCGGGTGGACAGGAGGCACACATACGACCATTTTGAAGATGCGTCAATCAGTACCATGTAGTACCGAAATGGTCCACTTGCGGGGTGAATAGGCCCGCAAATGTCTCCATGTATTCTCTCTAGGAAGCTTGGAGACTCAGAGTCCACCTTCAGGGTGGATGGTCTCGTAATCAATTTCCCTTTGTGACAAGGGGACAAGGATGTGCACCCTTCCGAAGGAGCGTCAGGCTTTTCGGGTTAATTCCACGGGATTGGGATATGATGCGACGCATCATATTCCTTCCAGGGTGTCCTAGTCTATCGTGCCAGAGTTTGAGTTCTGGTTTGATTATGGCACTTCTGGTGCTCCAGTGTGTTTGCTTCCATTACTCTGATCCTTGTGTGGTAGAGACCCGACGGGAGTCCCTCAAAACGCTCGACGGTGTTTTTAGCACCGTTTATATGAGACGTTACATATATGAATTCTCTGTTTTGTTTGCTCACCGTTTCAAGGTGGTATCCGTTTAAGCGGATATCTTTAAAGCTTAACAGGTTTCTATGCGAGCTAGGGGAGAGAAGCGCATCTTTTATAAGTAGTTGTGTTTTGTTGGGGAGCGTAAATTGTGCTTCCCCTGATCCTTCAATTATACTTGATGGACATGAAATTGTATTTACGGTGCCATCGTATTTATTAATGCTTTGAAAAAAGCAGATGTCTTGGAGGATCGTGTGCGTAGAGGCATTGTCCACTAGGCATTTAAAGTCCATCTATTTTTAAGAGAAAATATCGCAGTATAAGGCACAAGAAAAGATATACTACTGATAATCAATTAATGTCTAAAAAAGTACTCTAACATGCTAGAAATAAAACAAGCAGATAAATAGTTTCTCAAAAAGGAAGGCTACAATGCATAGAAAATAGATAATGTCCTCAGTCGAGCAGGTCATCGTTTGAGAAGTCCTCAGCAATGAACCTGATTGGTGCCAGGTCTTCTTGAACCACCAGGTTTGTCTCAGCTTGCTTCTGGCTCGCTTTGTACAAGTCCTGCAGGTGGCGTGGAGTCCGACAATTCCGGGACCAGTGTCCAGTCATGCTACACCTGTGGCACTTATCTTCCCAGTCCTTTGTGGGGGCAGATGTCTGGCCGTCGTCCTTTCTCTTCCACACATTTTTCTTCTTCCTCCCCTCATTGTTGCTTCTGGGAGGGGGTCCTCTAGCCTGCTTCTTCATCGTTTTACCCTTCTGGGGTTTGCCTTTGAAGTTTCTCCTCTTCTTCTGGGAGGAGCTATGATGCGCTTCAGGCGCAGGAGCAGTGCCGGTAGGGCGTGAGTTATGGGTGGCCAGAAGAAGGTCACGATTCTGCTCTGCCATCAGAAGGCATGAGAGAAGCTCTGAGTATTTCGTGAACTTTAGTTCACGATACTGTTGCATTAGTATGACATCCTTCTCGTGGAAGGATGTATACGTCTTCTCTAACATACGCTCCTCCGTCACCTTTTCACCACACAACTTCAGGCGTGAGGTGATGATAAAGAGTGCCGAGTTGTACTCGGCAATAGACTTAAATTCTTGGAGACGGAGGTTCTCCCATTCATATCACGCTCGGGGAAGTATAACATCTCTTTGATGTTTATACCTATTTTCGAGGGCGGTCCATAACTCATACGAGTCTTCCACCGTGAGGTACTCGGCCTTCAGGGTTCGATCGATATGGCGTCTGCTATAGATAATTGCTTTCGCTTTATCTATATCAGGAACCTTATCGCCTACAGCGATGGCATGGCTCAATCCCTGCGCTCGCAGATGGAATTTTATGTCCAACAGCCAGCTTAAGTAGTTCTTGCCTGAAGCATCCAAAACGTCGAAATCGACGCTCGTAATTTTGGCCATTTATCACTCTAGCATGTTAAAAGATAGGCAATAATTAGATATTTTCATAGAGAAATAAATAATTAAGCACTTCAGACACAGATATTTGCTGTGTGGATCGGCTAATCACCAAATTAATTACAGTCCATACAGTCCCAAAAAGAAATAAAAGTACAACTCGGGAACGCCCGTGGGGCCCCTATTCTTCAGGAATGGTCCTTCATCTTCTTGAGGCGTCCGCCGGGCTTGTAATATTACAAAATTATCCTCACTACATTTTTCTCTCAAAAAGGAAATAATGCATGAATAGGAAAATGGTGATAACTAGCCGATCCAAAACCACAGCAAATATTTAACATTCGTCGCAGGCAGTTTAAAATGCAGCATGCATTTAATCATCACATGCAGTTTATACATTACAGGTAATTTAATCATCACATGCAGTTTATAATGGAAAATTAAGATCTTTCGTTTAAAAATTATTGGACCACTGGGCAACGTCATACACCGTTAGGTTAGTTGACTAACGGCAGAGCGGTCGCAAGATCTTCCTAATTTTTAAACGTGTAAAAATCATATAATTCGAATAAAAAGCGTTGAATTAAATCACATGTAATTCGACCAGATTATAGCGAAGGAAAATCAAATTAAATCTGAAAATCGTTTGAAAAAAATGAATTTTCGGGGTGAAAACCTAGTTAGGGTTTTAGGTCGCGCGGATTGCCGCTTCAGGTGGCTAGGGTTTCGGGACATGCGTGCGCACCGGGGGGGCCGATACGAGCGGCCGCCGGGGGGCCCCCGCTATGGGGGGGCGGGGGGCCCGCCGTCGCGGGCGGCAGGGGTGCCCCGCCGTCGCGGGCGGCGGGGGTGCCCCGCCGTCGCATGCGGCGGGGAGTGGCTCCCGCCGTCGTAGGCAGCGGCGGGGTCACCCGCCGCTGCTGGCGGCGGGGTCACCCGCCGCTGCTGGCGGCGGGGAGAGCCCACCGCTGCTGGCGACGGGTTTTGGCCGCCGCCAGCAGCGGCGGGGGTGGCGCCGCCGGTACGAGCGGCGGCGCGGAGGGGGGTTTTGCCGCAAGCCGCATGGGGGCGGCAGCGGCGACGCGAGTTTTGGGGGGGGTGTTTCGCACTCCGGCGAATAGATCCCCTAGGGTTTGATGGTTTTTGGGGATAAAAATCTAATTTTTAGTAGAAAAAAATCAGTTTTTAATCTCCAAAAAGTCGTTTTTATTGTAAAAAGTTGATTTTTAATCATTAAAACGTTGATTTTCATTAAACAATCGATCCAAGGATCTTGGATCTAGACATATGTGTATACGAATTTAGATCTAGGGTTTGGGGATTACCTCTAGATCCTACCCGTCGGATCTAGCGACGTTCTGTGAAGGAAGCCTGTTCGCGTCGCGTTCGTCCGTCGGCAGGGGTTCGGCTCAGCTTCGAGCGTGCTGATAACGTGTTGTAAACGTGTTGGCTATGGAGTCCATAGCCTTGTATTTATAGTAGTAGGGTTACATAATTGGTGGATACACACTAACAGGTAGGCCCACCAAAAGCCCGTTTATAACAAAAGCATTGATTTAAGAGCACAAGAGAGCTTAAAACATTGATTTTCTTCTTAAATTTTCCCTTAGATTGTTACCAAAAACTTATGATCAAACCCCCATATATAGCCCTCGAAATTGGACAAAACGGACAGTCCAAAAAGCCCTTACAACGGCTAGAAACAACTAGTCAATATATGACAGTTATGGGCCAAAGACTACTCACTAGTCGACTAGTCAGCAGCTAGTTGACTAATTGTTGAACCCTTGTAATACCCCTATGCGTGAAATACTATGTTACTCATTGTAATTGCACATGCACCTTTTACCTCACTTATAGTACTTGTATGCATGCCTGCATTTACCTTACTTGTCGCACTTGTTTTTAAGCATGTTTCCTTACTTAGCCTGTTCTATACTTGTGCACTGCTTTTCTTTTTATTTTTAGAATTGTTGTGACTTAAATATTGTTCCACACTTCGTGGCACCGCAGACGACGCATATGTTGACATAAATGTTCATGAGTCAGAAGAGCCAGAGTTTGATTCAGTGACTGCTGACTTTTAGAGTTCGAGTCGTGATGTATTTCCATATGTACTTCTTTTCTTTTTTGTATCTTTGCGTGAGCTATTGGAGCGTATTGTACATGAGTGATGGATTGTAATAATAACGAAGCTTCTTTAAGTATTTTTGTACATCTCTGCATCGTATGCTATTTTGTTTTCACTGGTTAACTGCAGACCCGTGAATGAATCAAATAAGTAATGGCCCCCTGAAAGCGGGTCGTTACATTTTTCCTATAGATATAAAAATAATGTTTGTGTGCTTAGAGTGTAAAAAGTTTCATACACTGTCGATATGGTTTTATTAAAAAAATTCAAAAAAATTTGGGTTTCGTTCTAGACACCACAGATGATTGCATCACCAAAAATCAAGTGATTCCAGCACTATTTTACACTTGATCTACCTATTACAAATTCGATGATTTCAGAAGAATAGAACGTTTTACAGCGGATAAATCGAGGGTCAAATACCCCTAGGGTTTGTATACTTGGGGTTTTGGGATTTTAGAATTTATACAACAAATTTAAAAAAATTTAAGTGAAGATGAGAGAGCCGTGTGTTGTCAGCGCATGAAATTTATTGCGCTGACAATTCACGACCCTCCCTCCCTCTGTTTTTCTCAAATTTTTTAATAAAATTGTTGAACACATTCTAAAATCCCAAAATCCCAAATATGGATGAACCCTATTGGTATTTTACCCTCGATCCACCCATTGTTAGAAGTTCCATTGTTATGAAAATGATGAATCTGCAATGGTTAGATCGAGCGTCAAATAACGTTCGATTCATTTGTTTTTTAATATGGTGATCATCTATGATGTGTAGAAAAAATCGCAAAAATAAACAAGCGGTAAAATGAAGTATATGTGCGTTAGCACGGGAAGTTTTCCCTCACTGACTGCATTTTTACATTTCACACACTTTTGTACATATGTATGTACATACATGTATATGTGTGCGTGTGCGTGTGCGTGTGCGTAACAACTACTACAATCTAAAGGCATTTCAGGTAGGTGGCTTGATTTTACCATTAATACATCATATCCTAATAATTTGGCATATGTTAAACCATCATTCATGAAATGTTTGGTTCTATACTTCTAAATAGAAATTATAGAAAACCTCTTAGTACTATCAATTTTTTGCAATAAAACCTTGATGAACTATGTTAGTAAACATGAAAAGAACTTCAATAATTTGTCTGGTTACCAACATTTAGCTTCATTTGATCCATTGTAACCTAACGAAATGTTCTTAATAAATTAAATTTCTTCCATCATTAATGCCTGGCTCACTGGCAAAGTGATTAGCTTGAGAATTGGCCAATTACTTCCATTTAAAATCCAATTTAAATGGTCAAATTGCTAATACTAATGCAGTCGATAAATTGTTAGAAAATTCAGCTCTCCCTTAAAAATATCAATTCTCAAAGGTTGTTCCCATGCTCAGCATGAACAATAACACAACATGCAATGGTTTGTTTCTGTTAGGTTGCATGATAATGAATGGTTGACGTCAATCCACATCTCCATTCCCAAACAGTAATCTCAACGACTTAACCAACCAATCACTATATATATGTATCCACATCTGCAATGCATTTCATTCCAACATCCACCCAAACCATTCTATTTGAATGGCATTCTCCAATTTGCCTCTCTTCTTCTCCTCCCTCCTCCTCCTCTTCTCAACTAAAAATGAAGCCACGTCGCTTGCATCAGGACTAACCGGTGTGATGAGTACCACGACGCCGAGGGAGATCAACGCAACGAGGATGGTAGCCCGATTCCTCGGCCCACATAACGCGATACGGACAGAACTCGGCCTGCCTCCTCTCCAATGGAGCAGCCAAGTTGCAAACAGAGCGAAATGGTATGCGAAGCAGAGAAAGGGCGACTGTGAGTTGGTGCACTCTAAAGGCATATATGGGGAGAACCTCTTCTGGGGGTCTGGAAAGCGATGGAAGGTTGCTGACGCGGTTGGGTTCTGGGTGGCAGAGAAGTCTGCGTATGATTACGAGAAAAACTCATGCGTGGGCAACGAAGCATGCGGGCACTACACTCAGATAGTGTGGAAGGGGACCAAGTACGTCGGGTGTGCAAGGAGGACGTGCGACTCCGGCGACACTTTCATTGTCTGCGAGTATTATCCTCCAGGCAATTACGTTGGTCAGAGGCCATTCTGATGGGGGTTGGATTCCTTTGTTATATATAATTACATTCACCACCCTCTAATCATGGGGGTGGGGTCCATCATCATTTCACAGTCTTCAGACATGGAGACGAGGTATGGGACACCTGGGTGAGCGCCCCTAGGGACGCCGACATTTTCACATTGTACACTCAAATAATGAGTTAAGCATTAGCCTAGGACCATTGCATTTCAATGACATGGCACTTTTTGTAATGTTTAAATATGTTAATTGCCCCCATGACTACAATGACATTAACTTGGTTGTGTCTAGCTTATTCATGTGCACCTGTTAGTATTTATTAATTTTCTATGAGATCTTGTTGCTAGAGTTTCATATCTTGCTAGTAGACTATATTATTTCACGGCTAGAATTTTTTATAAATGCTTAAATGACATTGATGCTTGGGAACCTACGTGAGTGCACTAACTAATAGACATTGTATTAGTGTTTCTTAATACAATGTCTGTCAGATCCTGAGGGCAAACGTGCAGACCATGTCCCTGAGTAATACGAGTTCGTTGAAGGACGAGACTTCTTAGAGAATTAGTAGGCTGTTGCGTGCGATTTCCTCTTTTTATTTACTATCATTATTTGTATGGACTTCGGTTTGTATGAGCCATAAGGCCCCCCTTTTCTCTTCCAGCCTCTTTTAAGACATTTGCTTTGGTTGTAATAATTAAACTGCTACCGACGATTTGGGTTTTAATAATCTAGCTTATCATCTGTGATGTTACCGGAAAACTGCACACTGTGATTACTAGACGCTTATCGGAGCTATTTCAAAAGGAAAGGAAGAAACGAAAAAGAAAGAAGAAAAAAAAGAACTCACTCTCTTTTGACTTAGCTACGAGCGGGCTTGTCCCGACTCGCCTTTCAGTACATTGGGAAGCATGGCGTGATATCAGGTTAGTTAACCGGTGTGATATTATTAGTCATCTGACATCCATTATTCGATTCATAGATGAACTCTAGTTGACTACCGACATTTTGTTACACAAAACGAGATTTGCACAGCTAGCCATTTTATAGCCATTTATGGGCGTATTTGGGATTCTCTTTTATAAAGAAACAAGAAAACATCCATTGAAATCAACAAAACTAAAGATTTAGACCATTTGTACAACTTCAGCTTCAACCCTATGAAACCCTATCAACCCATGAAACCCTATGAAGTCTCGGAAAGAGAGTGCATTCAAATATTTCCGCTAAAACTCCCTCATCCTTGTTTATTTTGCCTGAATAAGATAAATATTGAACTTCAGTCATCTTTGGAGTTTATATCTCAAGACACCAGCGGAAAGAGAGTGCATTCAAATATCTCAAGTTCCTCAAATTGAAATTTTTTTGAATAAAGGCAGCAACAAGAATGTAGAGTTCATAAGCACATCCGTGAATACTTGGTATATTACATAAATCACTAGCAGGCATTTTTTACAAACTGAAAACAAAAGCAGTGAGGCATTTATTAAACATTCATTTCTAAAGCAATCTCACTTCAGAAACCAAAATAAAAAAACATAAATACATGTCATTGTTTAACAAATAAAAGTAAAAGGAATTGACTAACAATGTTTCTTTCCATATTTTTCATCAGTTTCGTATGGATCAAGCACGGCAAGAAATGCTTTTTTGGTCTTTTTTCCTTATGATTGCTCCGGCACAGCATCAGTTTCTAGCTCTGCCTCCTCTTTCTCGCTCTGTATCCACCGCTAGCTTCGTCGATAGTGTCTATGGTGGCACGACGGGATCACCCGAAAGCTTCTTTATGGAAGCAGCCATGATGAGGCCAGTGATACTCTTCCTTTGAATTTTGATGGCTCAAGGGTTCGTAGTCTGATGGTATGTAGTCTGATGTTACATTTTGTGCTTGATAACAAACTGCATTTGTGATGCCAAAAGTATTAAATGATGAAGTCGATGGTGACTAAAAGGGACGAAGGCAAGGGTTTTTTGTGGGGGCACCTGACTCTGTCCCAAATACCTTCTTATGCATCTAATTTGCTAATTAAGCAATAAATTCGCGGTGTTAGTATCCAGAATAAATTCCAACAATGCTAATGTTGACACTTAATATGCGAGATTATTGTCTACAAGAGAAAGACTAAGCTAGAGTCTACAAGAAATCTAAACAAAAGGTTTGATGCATGAATCTAAAAGCACATTATAACACATTCGATAAAAAAATTGGATAAGATATAGTTTGAAGCAACACAATTGATATAAAACTAGCACATTGATGCATTGATCACTAGAGCTTGTTCCCCCTTGGGACTTCTCCTCAAGCAAATGTGAATGTACAATCGTCCATAGGATCTAAAAATCACCACATGGGAACACTGACTTTGTCCCAAATACCTACTTATGCATCTAATGCATGTGTTAGATTGTCCATCAAGTTAGTTGAAAGGAAAGATTTCATCAACCCTGAATTCTCTTTTTACATAACACAAAGTACACATGAACCAAACAGTGTAGCATAAGAATCTCACCTTGGGGTTTCTCTACCTGTTTCCATTAAATAGAACACCTTAACTCTTAGAAAATAAATTACATGTACAAGCTCATGACTTCTCCAATATCATGAATTCCTAAATAGACGCTAAAGACTGTTAGTTCCAAGGATGTACAATCCAAACAACTTTGAGAATAATCTTACACCAAAGCAACAATAAGCAAAAACTGATACCAAGTAGATCATTTCATGAACTGCATGTGAGAGAGTGGAAGCTTGAGAGACATTATAATGATCAATTTAATAGTTCTTATATGACACTAGTATACAGGACCATGCACATATGATTATCTATGGCCAATAGACCCCATTATTTCGATTGTATATAACCTCCAGTATGCATATATCATATGCCAACTCCCATTTTAACTACAATGGGCAATGAATGAGGTCTAAATAGTGTCTTCCAGCTCACCTGAATAATGATGTGGACATATGTAACGGCTGGTTTCTGTATGATGATATTTATTTATATATATATATGATTGTTCGTCTTCCCTCTTTTTTCTTTTCCGTATTTCTTTTCCCCTACCTGGAGCTGAGCGTGCTTCGTGACGCTCATATCTTAGAATAGGTTCGCCTTTGGAACTCATTGAGATCATTCCGAAGCTTCACGCTTCAATCTGCGACTTCCTATGCTCATTAGCCGGTTCACGTTGAGGAACCGATCGACTAGATGTCAATCTAGTCGGTCAACAACTCTTCATGGACCGACTAGCTCTCCCTTTCATTTTCCCTAAGCTACTGTTTACGCTTAGTCGGTCTAAGTTCATCCACCGACCGACTAGTTATCAAACTAGTCGGTCAACACTTCTTCGCAGACCGACTAGTACAGAGATCATTTTTCGCACCCAGGTTACTGTTTACCTTTAGTCGGTTTACGAACGAATACCGACCGACTAGTTGACGAACTAGTCGGTTAGGTTTCCTTCGCTGACAGACTAATCTTCAAAATATCTTGTTGACCACTTTTACCCTTTAGTCGGTCTATGAACACTGGCCGACCGACTAGGTTACAAACTAGTCGGTCGACGAGCCTTCACAGACCGACTAACTCTATGAATCCTACAACAACCATGTTCACTGTTTGGGTTTTAGTCGTTCACAGTTAGATGACCGACCGACTAGTTTTCAAACTAGTCGGTCGACCGCCCTTCTCAGACCGACTAGTTGGTCCCGAAACCCTAATTTTTGAGCTAGCCGCCGTTTCATTTTCTTATTTAAACGTGGCTTTCTCTTTCTTTTCTCCTCATTGTTTCCAGTCACTCTCTTCCCCAACCTATCCCCATTCCTCCCACGTCCTCCCATTTGCTCTTCTTCCTCCTCCTTGCGCCCCCATCTTCCCCAAGGCTCTCTCTCTTCCTTCGTTTCTCCCTCTTGTCCTAGTACGGTGTTCCCATCTCAGATCCAGCAGCAACGACACCGGGAGACACTGGAATCTTCACCATCACCGGCGATCAACATTCCTCGCTGTGCTACCCGCGGCCTAGGAATTTTCGGACGACGTAAAGCTCCACCTTTTCCAGATCTGACGGCGGATCTTCGTGCAAACGTCAAATCAGGTTGGTCCCCTAAATTCGTAGTAACCCACATAATAGATAATCAAACCCTAATTAAAATCAGCAACATAAACGAATTAAATATACTTTTCCGCTCCTCTTTAAAACGTTGTGCAACCATAGAAAATCGACGAATGGACGTTATGCATGTACACATAGGATAGATCGTCGATTAGGTTAATTACATTAAAAATGTGATTTTTGACGATTAGGTTAGTACCGATAACCTAGACACAACCCTAATAGGAATTCTGAATCGTCAACTGACACTGTCGCCGTGTCACGATTTACAGACGCTCTTCCGCCGACGAGACGTTTGGACGAGACGTACCAGGGAGACGACGCACTCGCCATCATAGGCAAGTGTACCACTTGCGTTCTTGGCCATGCTTAGGCCTTAGTCTTGTTAGATTAGACAGTTTGAACCATGAGAACTGGACGTGAAATGATAGGGTCCGGGACGCCCTTGATGGCTCAGATTTGACAACGAAATCTGAGTCCAACGACAATAATTTTTGACATCATAGGATTGACATACGTGTGCGTGAGTTGTGGACACCCTAGTATAACCCCTCCTGTTTTTTCGTATCTTGTCTCGTTCCGTCTGCACAGCCCGCTGGGCAATAGGGCACTCGCCAAGCTAGAGCGAGTGATCCCTTGTACTAGTTCACAGCCCGATGGGCAATTGGGCACCTGTCAAGCTAGAGCAGGTGATCCCATGTATTGAAACACAGCTCAGAGAGCAATATGGCACTTGCCAAGCTAGAGCAAGTGATCCCTTGTCCTGTCACGATTCTTGGGGTTTTGGGGTAGGGTTGAGCGTGCAAGCGGCAAGAGGGTCTGATCCCCCTCGAACCGAACAGGCGTGAACCCTTTTCGTGTCTTGTCTTGTCGTGTCTGGCTTTCCGTGTTCCGTTTTGTCTTGACACCGGTAGGCTAGTCCCATGGTCGGTAGCACTCGCTACGACCACTACTTGTCGTGTTTACTTTCCTGTTGCGTGTACTTCTGTTGTTAAAACCTCAGCAAGTTAATCAACCAGTAAAACGTTGTTAAGTAATTGGTGCACTTGCAGGTTGGTCTAACCTTTTCTTGTAGACCTTACCTGACGTACAGTTCCTTCTTTTGGTGCTGTAAGTCAGGGATTGAGCCAGAGTACGTGGAGGAGACTGACTTGCCAGCTGACGTGGAGCCAGAGAGCGTCGATCCTGAGTACGACCCTGAGGAGGACCAGAGCTAGAGACTCCTTGTTGCAGTTTCCAGAGACGTTCATTACTTTTAGTTGGGTGTGTAGCACCTTTTGTTTCTTGTCTAGGTTGGGTGCTTGCACCATTAGATTTACTTTTCTGCTGTTGTAGCCATTCGGGCATTGAGACTTGGTACTTTTGATATGTTGGAATAAAATGTGATGTTCTTTCCTTCTTGTACTTTTATTGTTCTGTACTAACATGCAGGGACCTGTACCTTCGTCTTGGTACCACACAGACGCTTATTGGGTCAGTGTAATGCCCTACCAGCTACTGCACAAGTACTAGAGGGGGGGTGAATAGTACTTTAAAATAATAAGGCGTATAATTCCAAATTAAATTGCACACAACTACCAAATCAATTTGCGGAAGCTTAAATTGAATGACAACAATGAAATTAACAATGCTAACAAACGATGTTAATGGGTTCGGATCCACCCAAGTCTCCCCGACTTGTTCCCGGTGATCCTACGTCCCAACCACCCGGATCCCTTCCGGATACTTGAGTTAGAAACCCTAACTCAAGATTTCCACTATGAATATCTTGTGAAGAACCTTCACAAGATCAAATCATACATGCAATGGCAAAGTGAATCCCACAACCCGGGATCACAAACTTCTCTCACAACCGAGAGAGCCAATAAGCAATATAAAAGAGTTTAGATGAAATAAATACTCTTACCACAAAATCCTATACCTTGAGTTTTTCTTACCCAATAGGTGGAATGAAGGATTTGAGGAAGATGAAGTCACCAAGCCCTAGCACCAAGGAAATGAGCAGCAATGGGTGCCTAGGGAAGAGTTGGAGACTTGGATCAAGCAATAGCTTGAAGAGCTCACCAAGAACAAGCTTCTCTCTAGATCTAGAAATGAGAGAGAATGGGTTTCTTGTGAGGAAGAGAGCTTTAGATTTGAGGGAGAATAGCTATCTCTTTAGAACTCAATGAATCTCTTAATGGCAGCTCTCACCTAGATAGAAATGACCTAGGTTCGTATTTATAGGAACCCAAAAACACAAGTTAGGTCATTCTCCAACGGAAAGAAATCTGTGAGAATTAGTCGGTCAAAGAACAATCACTGACCGACTAGTTCATCAACTAGTCGGTCAGCCAAACAACGTGGACCGACTAAGAGTAGATCTGAGAAGAGATAGAATTTCAGACCTAGAAATCTAGTCGGTCCAAGAACACTGTCTGACCGACTAGTTTCACAACTAGTCGGTCATCCAATGAACGTAGACCGACTAAGAGGCAAAACAACTTAGTCTGAAGGCAAGTTGACTTAGTCGGTCCAAGAACAAAAGTTGACCGACTAAATTGACAACTAGTCGGTCACCAAACGTTCTTAGACCGACTAACGGTAAACAGTAGCTTAGGAGAATTTTAGAGTGAACAGTAAGTCTCAACTAGTCGGTCAAAGAAGCATCACTGACCGACTAGTTCACAAACTAGTCGGTCGGTGAGTCAACGTAGACCGACTAACTGTAAACAGTAAAGTCCAAGAAATTAAGGAATCAAACTAGTCGGTCCAAGAACAGTTACCGACCGACTAGATCACCATCTAGTCGGTCAGTACTTGTTCTTGTACCAACTAACATGCACAACAAAGTCCGAATCGAAGCGCGACGCTTCGAGGAAGTTAGAATGAACTTGTGCAAGGATCCTAGAGCTACGAAATGAGCGTAATGAAGATATAGACGTAAGATATACTCAAGTCTTAACATTCTATATATCGAAGCTAAAAGACTATAAATAAAACCTTAAAAAAACGGTCTTCTGTAGCTTCGATTGAATCTTCATAACTTCCAAAGTGTTGCAGGAGCTTCAACGAAGCTTTAGGCATGAATATGAGCTTTGGAAAGTGTTGAGATGTCGCTTTGAATGTTCACGTGAAATTGGCGACGATCTCCAATACTGCGCTCACAAATTGTTAGTTCATGAATTATTTATGTTTGCTCATCATCCAAAACCAAATCCGGGGAGTCCAATATTCAACATTCTCCCCCTTTTTGGTGATGACAAACCAACATAAATAATAATCAAAGATAATAATTCAAATGTAAAATACTTACTCCCCCTGCATTGATGACACGTTAATTCCAAAATGAATATAAATGAATTGCATCAAGCAGACGAGTAAGATAAATAAAATGAATTGATTTTTGAAATATCGGATTTTGAAAATCCTTATATGTATCTTAACTCCCCCTGAATCTAACATATCAAACTAGATTCTTGGAAATTGAGTTAAATTTTCATTTGCGCTATTTTATTATCATTATCTCTCCCCCTTTGGCATTATCCCAAAAATGGGGGGCATACAACGACAACAATTAGGAAATGTAAAATCCAACATCGGGAGTCGTAGACAATGACGATGGAACTAATTTTGACACCAAGGAAAAAAAATTTGGAAATCAAATCAAGGTGTGCCAAAATGTCCATTATCAAAAAAAATCAAAATCATCAAAAACAATATTTGGTATTTTTTTTTATTTATTGAATAATGAAAC
Organism: Scilla litardierei; assembly: GCA_030789695.1. NCBI lineage: Eukaryota > Viridiplantae > Streptophyta > Magnoliopsida > Asparagales > Asparagaceae > Scilla > Scilla litardierei. The sequence continues at coordinate 191,165,592 of CM061136.1, read as the reverse complement.
ATATTCTCCAATATTCAATATTTCTTGGTTAAATTTGTGCATGGAAAACAATTCTATATTAATATAGAAATATAATCTATTTAACCAAGTTTTTAATCGTCGAGCGACGAATTCACAATTCAAATGCATTCAACGAATATATATAAAAAAATGCACGACGAATAAATGACAAAGTGAATGACGATGAACATATATATATGTAGAGACAATGAGAGTAAATCCAAAAAATATCACATCGAATATATGAGATACATCATATCAAGCGCTACATATCATCAAAAAGAAATACATCATCCTCATCATCCTCATCAAAATAAATACTACTACAACGACAACATCCAAAATACATCAGAACATCATAACCCTCATACTCAATCCTAACCCAAAATACTCTCGCTAAGATATATCATCCAAAGCGTATATGGAGAGTCCTCGGAACAACGATCACGAGGAGGAGGCTGGATCTGCAGCGTCCGTGGGTCCAGTCGACGGAGTGGACTCAGGATCTGCAGGGAGTAGAGGTGTCTCAACAGATGGAATCGTCGGGGCAGGAGTGGAGATCTCAGCAACAGGCTCAACAGCAGCATGAGTCTCGACAGAAGCAGCAGCAGCAGATACATGAGCAGGCTCGGAAACTGGGTCAGCAGCAGGCTCAGAAGGCTGAAGAGCTGCAGCAGATGGCTCTGGAACACCGGAAGAGGTGGCAACTCCAGGAGCAGAAGTGGAAGTACCAGCAGCAGCAGCAGTGGCCTCATCGCCACGGGCAAAAGAAGTAGCAAGCTCGTCAAGTTCCTCATCGTCCATCTCCTCGGCCTCAGACACTGAAGGAGGAAGCTCAATCCCCATCATACGAGCCATACGGCAGACTACCTCCTCAGTACGAGCCAAACGGGAGTCGTGCTGACGAAGTGGGCGTACGACATCGTCCAATGTAGCAGGGGAAGACGAGGCTGCAGCAGCTGACGGAGTAGACTGGGAAGCAGATGCGGTAGACCTCTGCATGTGACGAAGAGCCGCTAGAGATTTCTTCACGGCCGTCGCGTTCAGAGGCGTACCCAAAGGACGCTCATCGTCAGGAGGGAGGGGGACTCAGAAATGACGGAATACGAGAGTCAACAGGCAAGGGTAAGGAATGTGCGCAGACTTATTGGTCTTGCGTATACACTCGAAAGAATCCATCTTATCGAGTATCACGCGAGCCCAATTTATCTCGCACCCCAAGAAAAGAGCGTATATGAGCTTCAAAAACGGCTGAGAGGGGAGTGAAGAGGATCCATACTTAGGGAGGAGACACGACTTCAAAATCAGGTTAAGAACCCACGCATTCGGCTTAAAAGATTTCGATGGAACACCAATGAATGCGGAGGGGATAACCTGGAAAATCTCTAAAAGAATAGACTGATCCAAGGAAGAAATGTCGTCTACGGAAATGTCCGAAGGGAGGAGACCACACGACGCACAACCAAGGATCTCCCCCAAGATTTCTGCCATGAGAACTATTGGAGTTCCCAAGACAGTCGTCTCAATGGAGTGGCTGGCGTCGTACTGGCCTCGAATACGGTTGGCATAGAACAATTTCACGAGGCGAGGGTACGGTTTGGGATTGGCCTTGGGGTCGTATCGGAGATAGTCTAGAAGGCCACTATAAGAGAGAAGATCAGCAAGGCCGAGAAAATCAGAGAACTGAACGTAATGCTCCAACAACAGTGGACAGTGTTCTATACGGTTGTACGCGGCGAGACACTGAGGGTCATCGCGGCACAACGATATGTCTACACCGCCAACTGGCATAGGAGCTTTACCCTTGGCCTTACGGGTCTTCGGAGGTGGGGTAGGTTCCCTAGTAGGCTCATCCTCTGGGATAAAATCAGTATCGGAATCGGGAGGAGTAGTCGGAGTGTGAAGAATAGGCTTTTTGGTCTTGGATTTACGGGGTTTGACTATGGCAGTCCTAGGCTTCTTAAGAGGAGGCGACGAAGGAGAGGCTTGGGTAGACTTGGCACGATGCTTAGGCTTCGGGGGATTCCTAGGGTCCGAAGGTTGTTCTACGGTCATAGGAGAGGCCCCGGAAGAGGCGATCGGAATGCGAGTCTTAGCCATAGCACTACGAGCACAATCAATCGAAGAAAATCAAATATCCTAGCACAAACCCTAGAAGCTAGCACAAACCCTAGAATACCAAATGAAATCGAAAAGCACAAACCCTAGGTTAAAAAACTAGAATCCGAAACCCTAGAATACCTAGGAGGAGGAATCGAACCCTAGGGCAAGAAATCGACCTAGGAGAGGGAGGGAGTTACCTAGGAGGTTGAGTCGACGGCGGCGGACGGCGGAGATGGCCGGAGATATGGCCGGAGACGACGGAAGTTGAAAGGGCTCGAGAGGGGGTTTGTGGTTTTCGGGCTGGAGCAAAAGGGAAGACCGACTAATAGAGAGATTAGTCGGATGAAGAATGAGTATAAGTCGGTCTGGAATCAAAAAGACGTAACAGCCCTAACATACTTAGTCGGTCACAGTTCAAGCACTGACCGACTAGATTACGATCTAGTCGGTCGGTCAATGTGCTTGAACCGACTAAGTCGAAACAGAGGCACAGAGTGATTTTTAGGGCTAGATTTAGTCGGTCGCAGTATACTTACTGACCGACTAGTTTTCAATCTAGTCGGTCGGAAAGTGTACTATGACCGACTAACGAACGAAAATGATAGGAGATGGATATTTGCTTGATCTAGTCGGTCTGAGTTCATTTGCTGACCGACTAGATGAGCATCTAGTCGGTTGACAAGAGAACTGAAACCGACTAGAAGAGTCCAAAAGTAGAAATTTGATTTCTCTTCACAAACCACTTGGATGAAACATCCTAACTCACTCATTAGTCATCTAAATTACCCCATAAAACGTCGAAATCTTAAATACGACATTGAAATACGAATTCGATCATAAATTCAAATAAATCACATAAAATTCCCAAAAATTCAATTAATCTAGCATGAATGAAATATCGTGAAATATATTAGCATGCAAGATGATTGAATTTAAATATGAATCCTATATCTCGGATTCACCCATAATCCCCAATTCTCGACGCAACCGCACAAAGGAGTCCTCCTTTAGGGGTTTCGTGAAAATATCGGCGATTTGCTTTTGGGTTTCAACGTACACTAAAATGATGTCCTTTTTAGCAACATGATCATCTAAGAAATGGTGTCGGACATCTATGTGTTTCGATCGGGAATGGTGCACCGGATTCTTTGAAAGACAAATAGCACTTTGGTTATCCACCATGATAGGGCTAGTATCACAATGAATACCAAAATCCTTCAATGTGTGTCTCATCCAAAGAACCTGGGCACAAGCGGCACCGGCGGCAATATATTCCGCCTCGGTGGTTGAAAGTGATACCGAATTTTGCTTCTTGGAAAACCAAGAGACAAGAGAATTTCCTAGAAAATGGCAAGTGCCACTAGTACTTTTCCTGTCGGATTTGCATCCCGCATAATCAGCGTCACTATATGAGACTAACTCATATGTGCTAGATCTCGGATAAAGTAATCCAAAATCTAATGTGTAACTTAGATAGCGAAAAATACGCTTTACCGCTACTAAGTGAGACTCCTTAGGTTGAGACTGATAACGAGCACATATACATACGGCAAACATAATATCGGGCCTACTTGCGGTAAGATAAAGCAAACTACCTATCATACCTCGATATAGACGAATGTCTACATCCTTACCGCCCGTATCCTTGTCAAGATGCGTAGTCGTGCTCATTGGAGTCTTTTTCCCGGAGGCATTCTCCATTCCAAATCGCTTTAGCAACTCCACCGTGTACTTCGTTTGGTGGATGAAGATTGCATCGTTCATTTGGCGAATTTGGAGACCTAAGAAATATTTGAGTTCGCCCATGTGGCTCATCTCAAATTGTTCCTTCATCACATTAGAAAACTCTTCGCAAAGAGCGAAGTTAGTAGCACCGAAAATGATATCATCAACATAAATTTGAACTAATAAAATATCATTATTCGCATGCTTAATAAAAAGTGTTGAATCGGCTTCGCCCATTTTAAAATTCAAATCCAAAAGAAAATTCTTTAGGCGATCATACCAAGCTCGAGGAGCTTGTCTCAAACCATAAAGAGCTTTCTTTAGTTTAAAAACGTGATTTGGAAATTTTTCATTTATGAAGCCCGGAGGTTGAGAAACGTAAACTTCCTCAACGACATCTCCGTTTAAAAATGCACTTTTAACATCCATTTGAAATAATTTAAAATTCTTATGGCATGCAAAAGACAAAAGTAATCTAATTGATTCTAATCTAGCTACCGGAGCGAAAGATTCTTCGAAATCGATACCTTCCTCTTGACGATAGCCTTGAGCTACTAACCGAGCTTTGTTCCGGACGACGACTTGGTTTTCGTCGGTTTTGTTCTTGAAGATCCACTTTGTCCCTATGACGGTGTGGTTCTTCGATGGCAATGGAACAAGCTCCCAAACTTCATTCCTCTCGAATTGAATGAGCTCCTCCTCCATGGCTAAGATCCAAGCGCTATCTTCGCATGCTTCATTAATATTCTTTGGCTCTATCGATGAGGCAAAGGCACAATTTGCGAAGTGGTGAACTTGCGATCTCGTCTTGACACTATCATAGATATTGCCAATGACTTGCTCATGGGGATGGTCACGAACCGAATGAAGCCGTTTGGGAATACCTTAGTCACTTGGAACATTCTCAACAACTTCATTAGTTGGGTTAGTCTCAATAGAATCAATAGAATCATTAGACTTAGAATTATCAAACGAATCACATAAAACATCCATAGAATCATTATCATTTGAAATTCTAGTTGGAACAAATCCTTCATTAAATGAGACATGAAGCGATTCCTCAATCGTTGAGGTTCGTTTGTTGAATATCCGGTAGGCTTTGCTACGCGTAGAATATCCAACAAAAATCCCCTCATCGGATCTCGGATCGAATTTGTCCAAACTACCATATGTGTTCTTAATAAAACATTTCGAACCAAAAACACGAAAATGTTTAACTTGAGGCAACCTACCAAACAACAATTCATAACAAGTTTGTTTAGTGCCGGGCCTCAAAAGTATTCTATTAAACACATAGCAAGCGGTGTGTACCGCTTCCGCCCAAAATTGATGGCCAAGTTGGCTATCATCAAGCATAGTGCGAGCACACTCCACTAGCGTCCTATTCTTTCTCTCAACTACACCATTTTGAGGAGGTGCACGAGGGAAAGAGAAGGTGTGAGTAATACCAACTTCATCACAAAATGTCTCAAAAGACTCATTCTCAAATTCACCTCCATGATCACTACGAATAGTGACAATGGTGGTTCCTAAGAGATTTTGTACTTTCTTAACAAAAATTGTGAAGTTTTCAAAAGCTTCATTTTTATTACACAATGAAAATACCCAAGTAAATCTTGAATAGTCATCTACGATGACAAGTCCATACCTTGCATTTCCTAAGGAAGCTACTCTAGTTGGCCCAAATAAATCTAGATGTAATAGCTCTAGTGGCCGTTTAGTAGAGATGCTTTTCTTAGGTTTAAATGAAGATTTAGGAAGCTTGCCGCGTTGACAACAATCACAAAAACTTTTCTTTTCAAAAACAAGCTTCGGAAAACCTTTAATAGAATTCAATTTTGAAAGCTTATATAGTGTTCCAAAGTTCACATGTCCAAAGCGTCGATGCCATAAGTGTTGTTCACTTGTGTTGGCAACGAGACATTGTTCATATGACTTAGAAAGATCCAAAATATAAATGTCTTTACGACGAGTTCCGGAAAATAATAATTTTTCATTATCCTTTCTTAAAATATGACACAATCCTTTCGCAAAGCTAACTTTGTAACCTTTGTCACAAAGTTGACTTATTGAAATAAGATTATGATTTAAACCACTAACAAGATAAACATCACTAATTAATGGTTTAGAAGGGTTACCGACTTTACCAACACCTATGATGGTTCCGCTCTCGTTGCCTCCAAATACGACGCGGTTTCCATTCGCAATGGGAACCACTCCGGAGAGCAAACGAGCGTCACCCGTCATGTGTTTGGAGCACCCGCTATCGAGTATCCAATTCCCTTTGGAGCTAAATTTAAATTTGATGCTCCTTTTCTTTTTCTTTTCCTTGAGTACCTAAAGATAGACACTTTCATATCATGGTACCCAAGGTCATTGGGTCCAAGGGATTAGACCTTTGGAAGCCAAGTCCAAGTGGACTTAGACTTCCCCACATAATTCTTACTATGCACAACATCCGAAAAATAAGCATTCATGTACATTTGTTTTTCGTCCATGCTTGTGTCCTTTGGGCTCTAAATAGTGAATATTTTGGGAGCCATCATCCTATTGGGTGCATGCATGCGACGTTGATTTCTACGTGATGCATGTTGTGGATAGGCATATGGGACATGATGGAATGGTGCACGACGAGAATTATTCATATGATGCGGTGGGTGAACATATGCATGTGTGGGAACACGTGCTTGAGGGTGTCTCATATGGTGTGCACGTGCCCGAGAATGTGTTGCATAAAAATCATCATATGTGTGAGATGGTGGAGTAGGACGTGTGTTCCTACGTGGCATGGTATTTGTGTACATATAAGCATGGCCCTTCTTTGGAGGTTCACCCATAGTGGGTTTCTTTCCGAAAGAGGGTGTGGACGAGGTGGAAGCACCATTGGTAGATGAACTACCAATAGAGTGTTTGCTACCACTCGTAGAGTCACCGGAAGTTGGCCTAACAAAGGTAGTGGCCGCTTTGGATGGACATCCCATCGTATACCCCAAACCAATGTGGTGATTGGCCGGAAGTAAGTCACTTAGGATTTTATCCAAATGGTCCTTACCTTTATTGAATCTATTGATTCGGCCTAATGTGTTCTCATAATTCTCGTTGAGAGAACGCATTGAAGTATCTAAAGTGGATACTTGCGATGTGAGCACATAAACACGAGATTTAAGATTCTCGTTCTCAATACTCAAAGTTGAGTTTTGAGAAGTTAAATCCGCTATCTTATGTTCTTCCGCATCCTCAATGCTAACATGTTTGAGTTTAGATTTGAGATTCGCAATCTCATTTCTTAACTCTTCAACAACGGTGTCGTTGTTGGTGATGATATTCTTAGGCGATGTTTGAATGCTAGCTAGGTCATCTTTTACCTTAGTATATCTATTTACTAACTTAGTGTATTTTGACCAAAGTTGAGAGTTAGCATTTCTAAGATCATCCATCGTTACCTCATCGCTTTCGTCATTACTATCATCGGAAGAGGAGGATCCTTGATCGTTCTCCTCTCTTGCCATGAAGCACATATGTGCTTGCTCCACTTTCTCATCATCCGACTCTCCGCTTGAGGAATCCTCGGAGTCGGTGAATGTTGCTCCGACAAGTCCTTTCTTGTACCCCTTTTTGTATTTCTTGGACTTATCGAATTTTGGCGCCTTCCACTTCTCCTTTTGTTTATTGAGAGGACACTCCGCTTTCATGTGTCCTGGCTTATTGCACTTGAAACACAAAGGAGAGGAAGAGGCGTTAGAAGAACCAAATTTACCTTTGGTCTTGAAGTTACCTTTCCGGAAGAAACGGTTGAACTTCTTGGCCATGAGTGCCATGGACTCCAAGTCCAACTCGTTTTCCGAGTCTTCATCATCGGAAGATGTGGATGAAGCCGCCTTGAATGCAATCGCCTTTTTCTTAGGCGCATCTAGGTTCAAATATGACTTCATCTTTTCTTGTAGCTTTACCTTGCTATCTTTGCGTACCTCGTATGACATCAAAGTACCCATTAGTTGAACTACGGTATATTTGTTCATGTCATTACCTTCCTCGATGGCGAAGGTACGTTTTTCCCAAGAAGAGGGAAGTCCTTCAATAAGCTTTAAGCACTTCTCCTTTTGAGTGTAGATCTTGCCGAGGGCCTCTAACTCGTTTATTATGTCAATGAAGCGAGCGTAATATTCTTTCATCTTCTCGCCCTGTTGCATATGAAACATTTCGTAATCTTTGGTTACGACAACGAGTTTAGAGTCTCTTACCCGACTCGTCCCTTCATGTAGTATGAGGAGAGAGTTCCAAATTTGATATGCACTCTTACATGTGCATATCTTATTGAAGTCCTCGGGCTCCAATGCGCATTGCAAGGCGTTCATTGCCTTGGCATTGCTTACCTCCGCGGCGACCTCCGCGGTAGTCCATTTCTCAAAATCTTCTTCTTCGGGCTCGATGTACTCCTTCATTGTAGTCCTCCATAAAGATGCACTTCGGAGGAAGGTTTCCATCCGACATTTCCAGTACCCGTAGTTGATACCGTTGAAGAATGGAGGCCTTGTAGAGGAATGTCCTTCCATCACCGATGACGCTCCTTCACGGTTCCTGAAGGTGTCGTAGTTGGAAGGTGGAGGCACGGTCTTGTTGTCGTTGGCAGACATAGCTGAGTATCTGGCTCTGATACCAAATGTAATGCCCTACCAGCTACTGCACAAGTACTAGAGGGGGGGGTGAATAGTACTTTAAAATAATAAGGCGTATAATTCCAAATTAAATTGCACACAACTACCAAATCAATTTGCGGAAGCTTAAATTGAATGACAACAATGAAATTAACAATGCTAACAAACGATGTTAATGGGTTCGGATCCACCCAAGTCTCCCCGACTTGTTCCCGGTGATCCTACGTCCCAACCACCCGGATCCCTTCCGGATACTTGAGTTAGAAACCCTAACTAAAGATTTCCACTATGAATATCTTGTGAAAAACCTTCACAAGATCAAATCATACATGCAATGGCAAAGTGAATCCCACAACCCGGGATCACAAACTTCTCTCACAACCGAGAGAGCCAATAAGCAATATAAAAGAGTTTAGATGAAATAAATACTCTTACCACAAAATCCTATACCTTGAGTTTTTCTTACCCAATAGGTGGAATGAAGGATTTGAGGAAGATGAAGTCACCAAGCCCTAGCACCAAGGAAATGAGCAGCAATGGGTGCCTAGGGAAGAGTTGGAGACTTGGATCAAGCAATAGCTTGAAGAGCTCACCAAGAACAAGCTTCTCTCTAGATCTAGAAATGAGAGAGAATGGGTTTCTTGTGAGGAAGAGAGCTTTAGATTTGAGGGAGAATAGCTATCTCTTTAGAACTCAATGAATCTCTTAATGGCAGCTCTCACCTAGATAGAAATGACCTAGGTTCGTATTTATAGGAACCCAAAAACACAAGTTAGGTCATTCTCCAACGGAAAGAAATCTGTGAGAATTAGTCGGTCAAAGAACAATCACTGACCGACTAGTTCATCAACTAGTCGGTCAGCCAAATGGCGTGAACAAAAGATTGCACGTGCTAACTCCCAAGTGTAGGAGGTCGCCAAGTAGTAAAAATCCTAGTGAGCCTAGGGTCGAACACGGGGACAACTCGCTTACAATCAACAACGGACACAATTAGCTTATGCGGTGTGAGAAATACCACCCTTTGGGGGAGAGGACCGGTTGAGTGAATTTTTAGAACGAACTTCCGTTAATCATGCAAACAACGAAATATGTAGGATAGCAAACAAATATGAGAAATGTGAGTGTTCATGGTTTCATGGTGTAGTCGGGCTTCAAACTTCATTTCGAATCACTACGATCCCTCATCCGGCTATGGAGAGTGTGATCGGATAGTTTGGCATTTCATCGAACACGTTGGGTGCGCAAAGATAGTGAATGAAACATTGAGAAAATTTTACAATAAGCACAATAGAGAGGGTCCACTAGGATGAACCTCTCTTTGGATTTCCCACTAGGGTTCCAATGGACAACCCTAACTCAATGTTTCATCCACATACAAGAGGTTAAAATCAAGTTGGAAATGAAATCTACAAGCCCAACATACAACCATCCACCATAAACACACACAATAAGACTAGCCACTCATTATACACAAGAACACTATATTTGATTTCAAAATCAACATCTAAAAGTTTTTACAAGCAACAAAGTTCAACAAGAAAAATGAAGAAAATACAAGCTTAAGGCAAAAACACCCCCTTTTGAGAAGATAGCTTCCCACTTTGTCTTCTCTCTTGAGCTCTTCTCCTTCTCCTTCTCCAAGCTTTCCCAAGCCCTAGATTTCTTTTAGAAGAGAAAACCCCGGAGAAAACCCCAAAAAAAAACTGCTCAAAAACCAACTCCCTCCCAAAAACGTGTTCAGCCCAAGAAAAAACAGAACCAAATTTCGTTACAGGCCCAAGCTCCTTTTCCTGTTTTTCATCTGCCCAAAGAAATCGGGTCTCAAAAGAAAGCTGTGCAGAAGTGGGGGGCGGGATTAAATTTTCCGCCCCCCAAATCGAACGTAGCTTCCGCTGCGTGTAAAGGGATTGCGGGGGGGCACGTGGCCCCCCGCGATTGGCTGAAATGGGGGGGCGCTGGGCCCCCCCCCTTTGCTTCCGCTCCCCCGCTGCGCGGGGGAAATTGATTCGGCCCGCCTTGCGGGCCGGCCAGGCGGGCCGGCCCGCTGGGCGGGTAAAGCGTTTTTCTATTTTTTTTTAATCCGCTGCAGCGGCCCGCTCAGAAGCGGGCCGCGGGCCTCTGGGCCCAGTAAAGCCTTTTTCTTTGCTTTTCCTCTTAATAATTCCCAGAAAATCCCAGAAAATCCATTTTAGCTCCAAATATTCCCGAAAAATATCCAGAAGTTCCAAAAAATTCTGGAAAAATTCCAGAAAATCCTGAGAAATAAGATGAGCTAAAATTAGTCCATAGAAATCGTATTTTATGTATAAAAATATATTAGGCGTTAATAATCCACAAAATCACGAAAACGCACGTATCAACGCCAAAATTAATACGATATACACATAAAATACCCAGAAATGGGGGGAGAAATAAGCAATTTATACCCCGAATCACACCCCCCAACTAGCTATTTGCTAGTCCCTAGCAAATCAAGCGATACATTCGGATAAAAATGAAAACATGCACCAATCTCACCATATTCTCATGGCATACCCCAAATGTTATTTCCAATTGAATTCAAAGTCAATATAACCAATGTATGAAAGTAAATTATAAGTGACACACTCTTCAATCCAATTCAAATAAAAGTGAGATAATAAGCCCGTATCACACGTATCGGGATATCACGATGTCATGAATGTTAATCTTCAAGGAAATGGCCAATACAAAAGAAATTTTTCTCTAAGTTGTGGAGGAATGAGATTTGCAAAATTCATGTTCGTTATTCACTCAATTATTTATAATCTTTTTCTTTTCATTTTCTTTTCTACTTTTTTTTTGTTTTTGTGCACTCCCCTAAATCTTCTCTTTCGTGTCCTCCCCAATGTTTCGTGGGGCACCGACTACATGACAAGACTAGAGGAACGATGCACCGATATTTTTTTGTTTTGTTTTGTGTTTTTTTTTTGTTTTTTTTTTGCATACACGCGATAACACAATATAGGCAAAAGGTGAAATGATTTCTAAATCTCGTCTTTGGCGTCCTCCCCAATGTTTCGTGGGGTACCGGCTACTAAACTTGATTAGAAAGACAATTCACAAATATTACTCTCATTCTCATTCTCCAACATGAATTAGCAATTCATTCATCCACTCCTAAGAAGAAAACAATGCATAACAAATTGGCCATCTCCTATCCAATCAAAAACTACATCGTTCATCCCAACATGAAATTTCTTACATTACACTTTTCCCAAATTGTTTCAAATAGAGTATCACAACATATGAAAAAGTCTCATTCATGGTATATTAGCATTTGAAATCAAATTGGAAAAGAAGTTAAAACACGCCAATCAAATATTCATGAGTTGACACCAAAATAGGATTTGAATCCAAATGTATGCATGAAGATGTAGCATGAAAGGGATCAAGCACAAAGCTAGCAAATGAGCAAGGATAGTCCATGATAAGCTCGCAAAATATTGGAAGTGACCAAAGGGATGTCTTTGCAAAATTTTTTTTTTTTTATTTACAAAACAACTAACTATTCATCCTAAACATCCTAAAACAACCAAACAACAAACTACAACCCTCCCCCCAACTAAATATATGCATTGTCCTCAATGGATGAAAGGGTAGTAGAAGCAAAAGTTGGAACAAACACACCTATTTAGTCGCCGCCCGAAGGCGGGTCCGCAAGCTCCTCGGTGTTTCGCTCCTTAGCCCATGAATCAAAGTAAGGCTTCAAACGTTGTCCATTGACCTTGAACTCGCTCCCATCTTTGTTGTTCACCAAGGTCACCGCTCCATGGTTGTAGACATGTTTCACCACAAACGGCCCGGACCATCTAGATCTCAATTTTCCCGGAAAGAGATGGAGCCGGGAGTTGTATACTAGCACGCTTTGGCCCGGAAAAAATTCCCTCCTCAAAATCATTTTGTCATGCTCAAATTTCATGCGCTCCTTGGCTAATTTGGCATTGTCATATGCATCCCGCCGCAACTCCTCCAATTCACAAATCTGCAATTTACGAAAATTATTGGATGAGTCACAAATTGAATTAAATTGTTTAATTGCCCACAATGATTTGTGCTCTAACTCCACGGGCAAATGGCAATGTTTTCCATAAACAATCCTATACGGCGACATTCCTAAAATTGTTTTGTAAGCGGTCCGATATGCCCAAAGTGTTTCCGGCAATCGGACACTCCAATCCTTCCGTGTAGGATTCACCGTTTTTTGTAGGATGTTCTTTATTTCTCTGTTAGCCAATTCCGCTTGGCCATTGGTTTGGGGGTGGTAAGGTGAGGAAATTTTGTGTGTGACCCCAAACCTCTTCATCAAGTTAGAGAATGGTTTATTGCAAAAATGAGATCCACCATCGCTAATAATAGCTTTAGGAATTCCAAAACGTGCAAAAATATTTTCTTTGAGAAATTTGAGCACGGTGGCACCCTCATTATTCCTACATGCAATGGCTTCCACCCATTTGGATACGTAATCAACGGCCACTAAGATATATGTGTGCCCAAATGAAATGGGGAATGGCCACATAAAATCTATGCCCCAACAATCAAAAATTTCAATTTCTAAAATCGGATTTAAGGGCATCATGTTTCTTTTTGTTATTCCCCCTAACTTTTGACATGGCACACAAGATTTACAATATGTGTATGTGTCCTTAAACATGGTGGGCCAATAAAATCCACATTGCAAAATTTTGGCCACCGTTTTATGTGCGGAAAAATGTCCCCCACATGCACCGCAATGACAAAAATGTAATATACTAGCAAACTCGTCATTTGGCACACACTTCCTAACAATTTGGTCGGAACAATATTTATACAAGTATGGATCATCGAAAAAGAATGATTTTACCTCGTGTTTAAATCTTTTTATGTCCCGAATCGACCAAAAGTGAGGAACCTTACCGGAAACCAAGTAGTTTGCAATATCGGCGTACCACGGCAAGGAAGACACGGCGAAAAGTTGTTCATCCGGAAATGCATCATGAATTGGTGCGGTGGCGGGCTCGTTCCCGAAAGTAAGGCGTGACAAATGATCCGCCACCAAGTTTTCCACGCCCTTCTTATCCTTAATCACAACGTGGAATTCCTGCAAAAGTAAGATCCAGCTAATAAGCCTTGGTTTTGCATCTTTCTTTGAAAGCAAATATTTTAGGGCCGCATGATCCGTAAAAATGAGAATAGGTGACCCTAAGATGTAACTCCTAAACTTCTCCAAGGCAAACACTACGGCGAGCAATTCTTTCTCCGTTGTTGTGTAGTTCTTTTGGGCTTCATTGAGGGTTTTGCTCGCGTAGTAGATTACACATGGTACTTTCTCCCTCTTTTGACCAAGCACCGCTCCCACGGCGAAATCACTTGCATCACACATGATCTCGAATGGGAGGCTCCAATCCGACACCTGCAAAATGGGAGAAGTAGTCAATGAGCATTTTAATAATTCAAATGAAGATTGACACTCACGTGTCCAAATAAATTCGGCATTAAGAGTTAGCAAATGGCAAAGAGGTCGGGAGATGGCACTAAAGTCCTTGATGAAACGACGATAGAATCCCGCATGCCCAAGAAATGACCGCACATCTCTCACGGTTTTTGGAGCCGGTAACTTTTCAATTATCTCAACTTTGGCTCGGTCTACCTCCATTCCTCGCTTTGAGACTTTATGTCCAAGAACCATCCCATCCGTAGCCATGAAGTGGCATTTCTCCCAATTTAGGAGGAGGTTCTTCTCAATGCATCTACTCAAAACCAAAGAAAGGTTAGATAAACAACTTTCAAATGAGACTCCAAAAACCGAAAAGTCATCCATAAAAATCTCCAAAATTTCAACCATATCACTAAAAATACTTAGAACGCATCGTTGAAATGTGGCGGGTGCATTACACAACCCGAAGGGCATCCTACGAAAGGCAAATGTGCCGAAGGGACAAGTGAAAGTGGTTTTCTCTTGGTCCTCCGGGGCAATTTCTATTTGATAATAGCCCGAATACCCGTCCAAAAAGCAATAAAATTCATGGCCCACAACCCTTTCTACAATTTGGTCAAGAAATGGCAAAGGAAAATGGTCCTTACGGGTCATGGCATTAAGTTTCCGGTAATCTACACACATACGCCAACCGGTGGTGGTTCGCGTAGGAATCAATTCATCATTCTTGTCCCTAATGACGGTGATTCCGGACTTTTTGGGCACGATTTGGATGGGACTCACCCACCTACTATCCGAAATCGGGTAAATGATACCCGCATCCAACAATTTTAAAAGTTCATTTTTTACAACCTCTTTCAACGTCGGGTTAAGCCGACGTTGTGACTCTCTCGATGGTTTTGAGTCCTCTTCCAAATAAATGTGATGTGAGCACACTAAAGGGCTAATTCCCGTGATATCCGCTAGTGTCCAACCTATAGCCTTTTTGTGTGTTCTCAACACATCCAACAAATCGTGTTCTTGCTTAGATGTGAGGTTAGAATTTATTACCACCGGGAATGTCTCGCCCTCTCCAAGGTATGCATACTTCAAATATTCCGGAAGTGGCTTTAGATCCAATTTGGGGTGCTCCGAAGATGATGGCATTTGAGGCGGGGAGTCCGTAGGCAATGTCTCGAACCTCGGAACCCATTTGGTGCTTGGTCCCGCATGCGTTTCCTGCACAAGAAAAGATTCATCAATGTGCTCACAAAAAGAGTCAAGAAAATTCAAAGCATTATCAAATTCGGAACCGAAATGATCTTCAACACATGAGTCTATAGGTTCCGAAGCCAAAAAGTCAACCATGTTAACTTCATCGTATTCCTCCTCTCGGGGTGGCAATTTGCATGCATTGAAAATATTATGTTCAAGTGTCATGTTTCCAAAAGAAATTTTTAATTGGCCACTCCTACAATTTATCAAGGCGTTGCAAGTGGCCAAAAATGGTCTTCCTAGGATTATCGGGGTGGGATTCCCCGATGTGGGTCCTTGAATGTCAAGGACAATGAAGTCAACGGGGTAATAAAATTTGTCCACTTGGACAAGCACATCTTCCACACAACCCCGTGGAATCTTCACACTCCTATCCGCTAGTTGTAAAACAACCGGCGTACTTTTCAATTCACCCAATCCTAGTTGAAGAAAGACCGGGTAAGGCAATATGTTAACACTCGACCCCAAATCCAAAAGTGCTTGACCTATCCTCTTTGTGCCTATGGTGCATTCAATTGTAGGGGATCCCGGGTCTCTACATTTTTGGGGAGTGTTGTGTTGCACAATGGAGCTCACTTGCTCCGTCAAGAAAGCCTTTTTCTTCACATTCAAATTCCTCTTCACAGTGCACAAATCTTTTAGAAACTTAGCATATGTTGGAATTTGGTTAATAGCATCAAGTAAAGGGATATTAATTTGACATCGTTGAAAAATCTCCCTGATTTCCGCTTGATACTTGTCCTTGGATGGCGGGGAGAGCCTTTGAGGGAAAGGTACCGGAGTGGAATAAGGCTCGGGCTCCTTGGATGGATTCTTCATTGTTGTGCCTTCACCTTGCTCCTCCTCTAGCACCAAATCCTGTATTTGTTCCTTCTCTCCCACTTCCTCAACTTGTGGATTTTTAGGTGGCTCCACATTTTCAAAAATTTTCCCACTTCTCAATGTCGTTACCGCTTGGCATTGCTTCATTGAACCTCCCGATGATGAAGAAGAGTACATATTGGGGTTGGGCAATGGTTGAGATGGAAGCTTCCCCTTCTCTAGACTTGCGGTCAACTTCGCCAAGTGCTCCGCCATTTGTTGATTTTGAGTTTGTTGGAGTTGTTGGAATTGTTGGAATTGTTGGCTTTGAGCTTGCTGCACTTGGATGAGTTGTTGCAAAGTCTCATTCATGGTGTTCATTTGGATCTCACTCCCTTCCTCTCTCTTTCTTTGGAAACCGCCTCCTTGGTAATTATTGTTGAAAGGAGGAGCCTTGTACGGTTGATGAGTTTGTTGTGGTGGCCCTTGATGTTGCGGTTGTTGTGGCCTCCAACTCAAGTTGGGATGGTTCTTCCAACTTTGGTTGTATGTGTTGGAGTTGAAGTTTTGTCCAAACACTTGATTTGCCTCCGCATTAGGCTCTCTCAAAACCTCCTTCAATGTGGGAATGGTGGGGCAATTTGATGTATCGTGTCCCGTAGTCTCGCAAATAGCACAACTCTTCTCCATGGCTACACTCTTCACCGCTCTCAACTCCATGGCTTGGATCTTCTTTTGCATAGCTTCTAACCGGGCTTCCATAGCATCATCGGTCTTCAAAGTGTGCAAGCCACCACGAGTCGGTTGTGATGAAGAGGAGTCGCCTCTATCAAAATCCGAAGTTGTGTCCCATGTTTGTGCATTTTCCGCCACCATTTCCAAATACTCCCACGCCTCATCCGGCTCCTTATCAAAAAATTCACCATTGCACATTGTTTCCAAAAATTGCTTTGATGTCGGTAGGAGTCCTTCGTAGAAAAACCCAATGACTCGGCATTTCTCGAATCCGTGGTGTGGACATGAAAGTAGAAGTTCCTTTAGTCTCTCCCAAGTTTGGTAGAATGTCTCATTGTTGCGTTGGGCAAAACTCATGATTTGCTTCTTCAATCCTTGCGTCCTGTGCAAAGGAAAAAATTTCTTTAGAAACTCGGCTTGAAATTGCAACCATGAAGAAATTGAGCATGGTGGTAAAGCATTAAGCCAATTCTTGGCTTTATCTTTGAGAGAAAACGGAAATAATTTCAAATATATCGTGTCGGCACTTGTTTTCCCATCAAAACATGTGGAACATACGTCTTCAAACTCCTTTATGTGAAGATATGGGTTTTCCCTCTCCAACCCATGGAAAGTTGGTAGGAGTTGAATTACACCGGGTTTAAAATTAAAGGAGTTCGCATCCGTAGGTAACATAAATCATGAAGCCGAGCTAGACCTCGTGGGTCTCAAAAGATCCCTCAAAGACCTAGGGGTGTCGGCTTGAGAATTAGTGTCATGGTTACTAATATTATCATTGTTCATGTTGTTTTCCGCCATGACGTGTGTGCGTGTTAATCTATGTGTTCGAGGTGTTCGAAGCCACATAAACTAACCAAGCAATCGATGGTATGTAAAGAAAACGAAAACAAACAAAGTGAAATTTATATACGATTATGTACGAAAAGATGATATAATCACAAAGTAAAGCTAAAAGTAGTGTAATTGTCGATGGTAAAACCGTTGTCCCCGGCAACGGCGCCAAAAACTTGGCGTGAACAAAAGATTGCACGTGCTAACTCCCAAGTGTAGGAGGTCGCCAAGTAGTAAAAATCCTAGTGAGCCTAGGGTCGAACACGGGGACAACTCGCTTACAATCAACAACGGACACAATTAGCTTATGCGGTGTGAGAAATACCACCCTTTGGGGGAGAGGACCGGTTGAGTGAATTTTTAGAACGAACTTCCGTTAATCATGCAAACAACGAAATATGTATGATAGCAAACAAATATGAGAAATGTGAGTGTTCATGGTTTCATGGTGTAGTCGGGCTTCAAACTTCATTTCGAATCACTACGATCCCTCATCCGGCTAAGGAGAGTGTGATCGGATAGTTTGGCATTTCATCGAACACGTTGGGTGCGCAAAGATAGTGAATGAAACATTGAGAAAATTTTACAATAAGCACAATAGAGAGGGTCCACTAGGATGAACCTCTCTTTGGATTTCCCACTAGGGTTCCAATGGACAACCCTAACTCAATGTTTCATCCACATACAAGAGGTTAAAATCAAGTTGGAAATGAAATCTACAAGCCCAACATACAACCATCCACCATAAACACACACAATAAGACTAGCCACTCATTATACACAAGAACACTATATTTGATTTCAAAATCAACATCTAAAAGTTTTTACAAGCAACAAAGTTCAACAAGAAAAATGAAGAAAATACAAGCTTAAGGCAAAAACACCCCCTTTTGAGAAGATAGCTTCCCACTTTGTCTTCTCTCTTGAGCTCTTCTCCTTCTCCTTCTCCAAGCTTTCCCAAGCCCTAGATTTCTTTTAGAAGAGAAAACCCCGGAGAAAACCCCAAAAAAAACTGCTCAAAAACCAACTCCCTCCCAAAAACGTGTTCAGCCCAAGAAAAAACAGAACCAAATTTCGTTACAGGCCCAAGCTCCTTTTCCTGTTTTTCATCTGCCCAAAGAAATCGGGTCTTAAAAGAAAGCTGTGCAGAAGTGGGGGGCGGGATTAAATTTTCCGCCCCCCAAATCGAACGCAGCTTCCGCTGCGTGTAAAGGGATTGCGGGGGGGCACGTGGCCCCCCGCGATTGGCTGAAATGGGGGGGCGCTGGCCCCCCCCCTTTGCTTCCGCTCCCCCGCTGCGCGGGGGAAATTGATTCGGCCCGCCTTGCGGGCCGGCCAGGCGGGCCGGCCCGCTGGGCGGGTAAAGCGTTTTTCTTATTTTTTTTTAATCCGCTGCAGCGGCCCGCTCAGAAGCGGGCCGCGGGCCTCTGGGCCCAGTAAAGCCTTTTTCTTTGCTTTTCCTCTTAATAATTCCCAGAAAATCCCAGAAAATCCATTTTAGCTCCAAATATTCCCGAAAAATATCCAGAAGTTCCAAAAAATTCTGGAAAAATTCCAGAAAATCCTGAGAAATAAGATGAGCTAAAATTAGTCCATAGAAATCGTATTTTATGTATAAAAATATATTAGGCGTTAATAATCCACAAAATCACGAAAACGCACGTATCAACGCCAAAATTAATACGATATACACATAAAATACCCAGAAATGGGGGGAGAAATAAGCAATTTATACCCCGAATCACCAAACAACGTGGACCGACTAAGAGTAGATCTGAGAAGAGATAGAATTTCAGACCTAGAAATCTAGTCGGTCCAAGAACACTGTCTGACCGACTAGTTTCACAACTAGTCGGTCATCCAATGAACGTAGACCGACTAAGAGGCAAAACAACTTAGTCTGAAGGCAAGTTGACTTAGTCGGTCCAAGAACAAAAGTTGACCGACTAAATTGACAACTAGTCGGTCACCAAACGTTCTTAGACCGACTAACGGTAAACAGTAGCTTAGGAGAATTTTAGAGTGAACAGTAAGTCTCAACTAGTCGGTCAAAGAAGCATCACTGACCGACTAGTTCATAAACTAGTCGGTCGGTGAGTCAACGTAGACCGACTAACTGTAAACAGTAAAGTCCAAGAAATTAAGGAATCAAACTAGTCGGTCCAAGAACAGTTGCCGACCGACTAGATCACCATCTAGTCGGTCAGTACTTGTTCTTGTACCAACTAACATGCACAACAAAGTCCGAATCGAAGCGCGACGCTTCGAGAAAGTTAGAATGAACTTGTGCAAGGATCCTAGAGCTACGAAATGAGCGTAATGAAGATATAGACGTAAGATATACTCAAGGCTTAACATTCTATATATCGAAGCTAAAAGACTATAAATAAAACCTTAAAAAAACGGTCTTCGATAGCTTCGATTGAATCTTCATAACTTCCAAAGTGTTGCAGGAGCTTCAACGAAGCTTTAGGCATGAATATGAGCTTTGGAAAGTGTTGAGATGTCGCTTTGAATGTTCACGTGAAATTGGCGACGATCTCCAATACTGCGCTCACAAATTGTTAGTTCATGAATTATTTATGTTTGCTCATCATCCAAAACCAAATCCGGGGAGTCCAATATTCAACAGTCAGGGCTCCGTAGCTCTGGCCTAAGCGGGCCTAGTCACGCTTCGTCTCCGCTGTTTTGGGAAGCGGTGCGTGACCGGTTTTAGTGGTGGCCCATGCAGGTCCACGTCCCAATCTTCTGCAAGTACAGAACAGTAAGAGTAAGGACATTCATTTGATATTCAAACATTGTACGAGTCTAATCTGTGTTATCGTTTCTGAACACAGGATGGCTGGGCGACGCATTACTCGATCCTCGAATTCGAGTAATGACGGTCCGGAGGACCAGGGTGCTGAGTTCCGCCAGTTCCTTGGCGTGATGCTCGAGATGCTCGAGGTGCAGTATCAGCTGGTGTAGCAGTCCAACCGTGCTGCCCAGGCCCCACCTGTTGCACCACCTCCACCTCCGCCTGCTCCGCGAGCTGCTCCAGGAGTGAAGCAGT
This sequence comes from Scilla litardierei, assembly GCA_030789695.1. Lineage (NCBI taxonomy): Eukaryota > Viridiplantae > Streptophyta > Magnoliopsida > Asparagales > Asparagaceae > Scilla > Scilla litardierei. Next base: position 191,145,002 of record CM061136.1, on the reverse strand, counting down.
TCAAAGCTTCAGCCGAAGACCTTCTCTGGGAAGGAAGGACCTCTGGGTGCCGATGAGTGGATCCAGAGCACTGAGGAGAAGTTGGTTGCTGCCAAGATTCCAGATGAGACTCGGGTGGAGATCGCGAAGATGCAGCTGACTGAGATTGCCCGAAACTGGTGGCGTATTGAGGAGAGGCGTCTGCAGAAGCCTGTGGAGTGGAAGAATTTCTGCCACATGTTCAAGGAGAAGTACTTCACCAAGGCAGCTAGGAGAGAGCTGATGGGCAGATTCGTGGAGCTGAATCAGAGGGACATGAAGATCGACGAGTATGAGGCTGAATTTGAGATGCTGAGCCGTTTTGCTCTGCACATGGTGAAGAAGGAGGAGAACCGAGCTGAGCGGTTTCGTCAGGGACTTCATCCGAAGGTCCATGCTTCCATGTCCTATGCTAGTTTCTCGACTATGAGGGAGGTGTTAGATGCTGCAAAGAATCATGAGACGATTTCGCACCTGCCTGACACCCCAGAGGACAGAGGGAAGCGCCCGATGGAGCAGTATCGGCCACCTGCCAGGCCGGCGATGAGGCCAGTCCAGACTGTGCCATTCAAGAGACCTGGAGCACCAGTGCAGCAGCAGAGCATGGGTCCATGCCATTTCTGCGGCAAGCCGGGACATGTTCAGACCAACTGTAGGAGGAAGCTGGGTCTGTGCCTACTTTGTGGAGATACTTCGCATGCTGCGAAGGATTGTCCTAGAGCTCGCACTGTTATTGTTGGAGCGCCAGCCCCGTTACAGATGAGGGCACCTGCCCCGGTCCAGAGAGGACCTGCTGTTCGTGGGCCACCCTTGGTGCCACAGAGGCAGATGTACCAGCGAGCAGTGCAGCCTCCGAGGCCGGCGTATAATATGACTGCTGTGGAGACTGAGGAGCTGGATGGGGTGATTGCAGGTAACATCTTGACCTAGTCATTCCATTTCATAACTATATTGTATTGCTAGCCTTGTTATTGTTATTTGTTTGTTTGATTGTTAGAGTAGTGGTGTGACCTTAGATCCTTTGTTTTCCCCTAGGCACCATTCTTGTGTCCTCTCACCCCGCTTTGGCTTTGTTTGACTCCGGTGCATCCATGTGCATCTTATCCCGGAAGTTCATAACAAAGCACTCCATTCCTACCCATACACTTCCTAAGTGTTGGGACATCACCACAGAGAACGGAGTGGTGACTGTGAACCTGGGATGTAGATCGATCCCTCTAGTGGTTAGTGGACATGAGTTATATGCAGATTTCATCGTCCACGATCTACCGCATTTCGATGTCGTCCTCGGCATCGATTGGCTAGGAGATTTCCACGCTTCGATCGACTGTCACAGCAAGAGAGTGGTATTTTGGATTCCAGGCCATCCGGAGTTCGAGTTCCGCAGCCGAGATGAGTCGCTTGGGCCCATCAGATTTCGGGCCAAGCCAGAGGTGCCGATCGTTTCAGCATTGCAGATGGAGATGGAGATCGACCGACCAGCGGTTGTCAGAGACTTTGACGACGTCTTTCCGGAGGATATCTCGGGTCTGCCACCCGACAGAGCTTTGGAGTTCGGTATCGATATGATGCCAGGTGCGCAGTCGATATCGAAGGCACCGTATCGGATGGCTCCTGTGGAGCTTGAGGAGCTGTGGAAGCAGTTGGATGAGTTGTTGCAGAAGGGTTTCATCCACCCCAGTGTGTCACCGTGGGGTGCACCAGTATTGCTTGTGAAGAAGAAGGTTGGGTCCCGCAGGATGTGCGTGGACTATCGAGGATTGAATGCTGTCACCGTGAAGAATAAGTATCCGCTGCCGCGCATCGACGACATATTTGATCAGCTGGGAGGTTCGAGAGTCTTCTCGAAGTTGGATTTGAGGAGCGGATATCATTAGTTGAAGGTGAAGAAAGATGACATTCCAAAGACCGCTTTCCGGACGAAGTACAGACACTATGCGTTTGTGGTGATGCCTTTCGGCATGACCAATGCTCCAACTGTGTTCATGAACCTTATGAACTTGATTTTCTACGACTTCTTGGATAAGTTTGTTGTGATTTTCATCGACGACATTCTTATCTATTCGAAGTCTGAGGAAGAGCACATCTGTCATCTGAGGACAGTGCTGGAGACGCTGAGGCGACACAAGCTTTATGCCAAGTATGGCAAGTGTGAGTTCTGGCTGGACAGAGTCGCATTCCTGGGACACGTGATGTCCGACGATGGCATATCTGTGGATCTAGAGAAGGTCAGAGTAGTTCGAGATTGGCCGACTCCGCAGTCAGCATCCGACATCAGGAGTTTCCTTGGTTTAGCAGGCTATTATCGGCGATTCATCAAGGATTTCTCGAAGATTGCTGAGCCGATGACGAAGCTGACGAGGAAGGATGTGGAGTTTCAGTGGTCTGATGCTTGTGAGGAGGCTTTCAGTATCTTGAAGGCGAGGTTGACCTCAGCACCAGTTTTGGCAGTACCGGATCAAAGTGGAGGTTTCGAAGTATATTGTGATGCATCAGGGAAGGGCATAGGATGCGTTCTGCATCAGCATGGCCATGTGGTCGCGTATGCTTCTCGTCAATTGAGGACGCACGAGAAGAATTACCTGACGCATGATCTGGAGTTGGCTGCGGTGATCTTTGCATTGAAGATTTGGAGGCACTTCTTACTGAGTGAGAGCGTGAAGATTTTCACCAATCACAAAAGTTTGAAGTACATATTCACGCAGAAGGAGCTCAACATGCGTCAGAGAAGATGGTTGGAACTCATGGCTGACTATGAGATAGATCTGCAGTATCATCCGGGGAAGGTGAACGTAGTGTCGGATGCCTTGAGTAGACTTCCTGCTGCTATGATGCATACTGCTGACTGGAGGATTCCGCATGAGCTGAAGGAGATGGATTTGGAGGTTGTCCTACCTGGTGTGGTTCATTCTTTCATGAATTTACAAATTCAGTCCACGATCGTGGGTCGGATCAAGGCAGCACAGGCAGGAGATCCGAAGTTACAGAGAATCAGGAGGCAGGTTGAAGCTGGATTACGTGCGGAGTTTATGATTCATGAGGATGGTTCGTTGCGGTACAGCAGCAGACTCTGCGTACCTGCGGGTGATGTTCGGGAGGAGCTTTTGAGTGAGGCTCATAGCTCGCCTTATTCTATACATCCTGGTGGCACCAAGATGTATAAGGATCTTCGACTGAATTACTGGTGGATTGGCATGAAGAGGAGTGTGGCACGGAGCGTTGCCAAGTGTTTGATATGCCAACAGGTGAAGGCTGAGCACCATCGTACTGCTGGGTTGCTACAACCGCTTCCTATTCCGGAGTGGAAGTGGCAACATATTACGATGGATTTCGTGACTGGTTTACCTCGGACCCCGAAACAGAACGACGCAGTCTGGGTGATCGTTGATCGATTGACTAAGTCTGTGCATTTCATTCCTTTCCGAGTGGGCCAGTCTACGGAAGCTTTGGCGAGGAAGTATCTAGAGGTAAAATTTCTTCTTTTACTTCTTTTTGATTTTCCTCCTTGGGTTAGTTGTGACGTAGGCCGTGTACGTGCAGGAGATTGTACGCTTGCACGGGGTTCCCGTGAGCATCGTGTCTAACAGAGATACGAGGTTCACATCTCAGTTCTGGAGAAGTCTGCAGGAGCATTTGTGTACGAGTCTGAGTTTCAGCACAGCGTACCACCCGCAGACTGATGGCCAGTCCGAGAGGACTATTCAGATTCTGGAGGATATGCTGCGAGCTTGCACGCTCGATTTGAAGGGATTTTGGGAGGACCATCTCCATTTGGTGGAGTTTTCTTATAACAACAGCTACCAGGCGAGCATTGGCATGGCGCCGTTCGCTGCCTTATATGGGAGGAAATGTTGATCGCCACTGAGCTGGGATGACATTGGAGATCGGGAGCTGTTGGGTCCAGAGATGATAGTGGAAGCTGTGGATGTCGTGAGAGACATCAGGGAGAAGCTCAGAGTTGCTCAGGATAGTTTCAAGCATTGGGCGGATGCCAAGAGGAGACCTTTGGAGTTTCAGCCTGGAGATCACGTCTTCTTGAAGATTTCTCCGAACCGCGGAGTTATTCGATTCGGGAAGAAGGGAAGCTGAGTCCGAGGTACATCGGACCTTTCGATGTGCTGGAGCGTGTGGGAACAGTGGCCTACCGCCTTGCTCTACCACCATCTTTGGTAGGGGTTCACGACGTATTCCACGTATCGCAGTTACGTCGGTACGTCAGTGATCCGTCACACACTGTGGATTTCTCGGAGATCACGGTCCATCCGGACCTGACTTATGATCAGTAGCCCGTGCAGATTTTGGACCGTCGACAGAAGCAGTTGAGGAATAAGGTAGTCGACCTGGTGAGAGTGATGTGGCGTCACAGATCACCTGGAGAGTCCACTTGGGAGAGAGAGGATGAGATGAGAGAGCGTTACCCTCACCTATTCTGATAGAAATTCCGAGGGCGGAATTTTCTTAAGGTGGGTAGGATGTAACGGCTGGTTTCTGTATGATGATATTTATTTATATATATATGATTGTTCGTCTTCCCTCTTTTTTCTTTTCCGTATTTCTTTTCCCCTACCTGGAGCTGAGCGTGCTTCATGACGCTCATATCTTAGAATAGGTTCGCCTTTGGAACTCATTGAGATCATTCTGAAGCTTCACGCTTCAATCTGCGACTTCCTGTGCTCATTAGCCGGTTCACGTTGAGGAACCGACCGACTAGATGTCAATCTAGTCGGTCAACAACTCTTCATGGACCGACTAGCTCTCCCTTTCATTTTCCCTAAGCTACTGTTTACGCTTAGTCGGTCTAAGTTCATCCACCGACCGACTAGTTATCAAACTAGTCGGTCAACACTTCTTCGCAGACCGACTAGTACAGAGATCATTTGTCACGACCCGCTTCCCTAAAATGGAGGCGAGACGTGAAAAGGTCCGCACGAGAGTGGGGCTGTGAAGCCCCAAACCCGATAAGCGTCACTAAAACATAAGCAGGTCCATGTAACCACAACGGAACAACAATAATAACACAAGGAGAGACTGAAATAAAATCTCATATCTCATAAATTGTCCAACATGAAAATAAGTCCAACATCCAGAAAAGCCACCAGGCTAAAAGAAAGAGTCTAAAGGCCCAGAACAAGGCCAACAAAAGCAACAACATAACAAAGTATAGGTGCTACGCACCGACAACAAAACAACAGTCTAAAACAAAAGGGAAACACAACGAAAACACTAGGACTGGTCCCCAGTGTCCACGTACTCCCCGTCAAACACAAGCTCGGGCTCGGCGTCAGCAAACACCTCGTCCTCAACAAGGTACTCAGGCTCAGGATCTAACATGTGTCACCCAAAAGAGTAAAGGGGCACATGTCAGCAAGTCTAAAAGACTTGGGCAAGAAAACTGAAAGTAAGGCAACTAGCAACCTAGCAGTTTAGTATGCATGACATGGCAGTTATAACATGAGTGCACGAGCAAGGCATGGCGAGACAATAAGTACAAGAGAACAATTAACGGGACAAGACAAGAGTAGCCAAGCTACTAGCAATCTCAATCAATTCACTATTCACGGTTCACTGTTGTTTGTAGATGTTTACGCCTTACGGCTGAATGGTATAACATTCACGCCGATTGGCCGCTTAACACTACCCCAAAACCCAGAGTTTACGCCTTACCACTGCAGTTGCTGATCGGGCAGACTCCCAGTTGATTGGCCGCTTAACTCTTACCCCCAATATCCACAAGTAATCGAGCCAGGGTCCCCACACACGAGCTCAGTAAATGAGCCGGGGTTGCCTCGCACATGAGCTCGCATTCTAGTTCACGATTCATAAACAATTGGCGTAGGGGTGCACCTAGCCGGAAACAAGCAATTCGGGCATTGGCTATCAACCAACACATGGCCCGCTTCTGGAACACGAGCCAGGAACACAAGCATTGTAGCGAAGCTACGCAATCACGGAAATACTTAAAGGATGCAATGACATGACAATTAATTTGCGTACCGTTAATGGAAAGTAAACATGACATGGTAATTGTGCAACATGCTAAATGTCGGAACTAGCTTCGTTGTCAAGCTAGTTCCCCAATTTGCGCCTAGACGAGTATCATTTCGTCGCCTAGCGTCTTTTACGCCTACAACAAGCAAATGGCCTAAAACATGGCCTAAACCCTAAGTGGCAAGTTTCACTTGCCTAGCACCGGGGATGACGATCACGAAGGTTCGTCTCGCGGATGCTAATCTACGGGAAAATCGCTGTTATGGGGAAACAATCATCAAAACAACATTCTTTCATTAGGGTTTCATAAAAATACAAATAGGTTATGAAAACATCGGGATATCGATTTCTTACCAAGAGGAGGCGGAAGAAACACTCCGGAGAACCTAGGGACCAGATCTGGAAACGAATGGAGAAGTTTGGAGAACTAGGGTTTTGGGGGGATTTTGGGGATTTGATGAGATTTTGGGGAAGATGAGAGGTAGAATGAGTTGATGGATGGTTTGGATGATGGATCTTGGGCTTGGAATGAAGGAATAAGGGTTGGAGGTGGAAGGGGGCTCAATGGGGGAGAAACTAGGGTTTTGGGTCGAGTGGAGGAAGAAGAAAACGTTTGGGAGGGGTTTAAATAGGATGGGCTGGCGGCTGCCCAGAAATTAGGGTTTTAACACAGATTAGTCGGTCAAAGAGCAACCACTGACCGACTTGTTTGGCAACTAGTCGGTCGGTCGACCAACGCAGACTGACTAAGTGTAAACAGTAACTTCTGAACGAAAATAGGATTTGGATTTAGTCGGTCGATGAACAACTACTGACCGACTAGTTTAACAACTAGTCGGTCGAAAGATGAACTTAGACCGACTAAGAATGAACAGTACTGATACTAAAATTTAGATGATGAGTTAGTCGGTTAAAGAAGCATTGCCGACCGACTAGTTTGCAACCTAGTCGGTCAACCAACGTTCTTAGACCGACTAACGATAAACAGTAACTCCTGAGAAATTTAGAAAGCCAACTAGTCGGTCCAAGAAGGATTGCCGACCGACTGGATCGTCATCTAGTCGGTCGGTGCCCCTTCTTACACCGGCTAATAAGCACCAAAAGTTCCGATACGGAGCGCGGAGCTCCGGGATCGATTCCTAAGACTCCTAGGCTTGATCTAATAGTAAGATACGACCGTTATGAAGCCCGTCATGAATGACATACTTCGAAATCGACGATCCTAAGGAAGAAACGAGAAAACACGACGAAACGATCGAAAATGAAAGTTACGGAGACGAAAACCACACACGAGGAGAAAATCCACCAAAACACATATTACAATATAATAAATCCAGATACAAGAAAACCAGTCGTTACATCATTTTTCGCACCCAGGTTACTGTTTACCTTTAGTCGGTTTACGAACAAATACCGACCGACTAGTTGACGAACTAGTCGGTTAGGTTTCCTTCGCTGACAGACTAATCTTCAAAATATCTTGTTGACCACTTTTACCCTTTAGTCGGTCTATGAACACTGGCCGACCGACTAGGTTACAAACTAGTCGGTCGACGAGCCTTCACAAACCGACTAACTCTATGAATCCTACAACAACCCTGTTCACTGTTTGGGTTTTAGTCGTTCACAGTTAGACGACCGACCGACTAGTTTTCAAACTAGTCGGTCGACCGCCCTTCTCAGACCGACTAGTTGGTCCCGAAACCCTAATTTTTGAGCTAGCCGCCGTTTCATTTTCTTATTTAAACGTGGCTTTCTCTTTCTTTTCTCCTCATTGTTTCCAATCACTCTCTTCCCCAACCTATCCCCCTTCCTCCCACGTCCTCCCATTTGCTCTTCTTCCTCCTCCTTGCGCCCCCATCTTCCCCAAGGCTCTCTCTCTTCCTTCATTTCTCCCTCTTGTCCTAGTACGGTGTTCCCATCTCAGATCCAGCAGCAACGACGCCGGGAGACGCTGGAATCTTCACCATCACCGGCGATCAACATTCCTCGCTGCGCTACCCGCGGCCTAGGAATTTTCGGACGACGTAAAGCTCCACCTTTTCCAGATCTGACGGCGGATCTTCGTGCAAACGTCAAATCAGGTTGGTCCCCTAAATTCGTAGTAACCCACACAATAGATAATCAAACCCTAATTAAAATCAGCAACATAAACGAATTAAATATACTTTTCCGCTCCTCTTTAAAACGTTGTGCAACCATAGAAAATCGACGAATGGACGTTATACATGTACACATAGGATAGATCGTCGATTAGGTTAATTACATTAAAAATGTGATTTTTGACGATTAGGTTAGTCCCGATAACCTAGACACAACCCTAATAGGAATTCTGAATCGTGAACTGACACCGTCGCCGTGTCACGATTTACAGACGCTCTTCCGCCGATGAGACGTTTGGACGAGACGTACCAGGGAGACGACGCACTCGCCATCATAGACAAGTGTACCACTTGCGTTCTTGGCCATGCTTAGGCCTTAGTCTTGTTAGATTAGACATTTTGAACCATGAGAACTGGACGAGAAATGATAGCTTCCGGGACGCCCTTGATGGCTCAGATTTGACAACGAAATCTGAGTCCAACGACAATAATTTTTGACATCATAGGATTGACATGCGTGTGCGTGAGTTGTGGACACCCTAGTATAACCCCTCCTGTTTTGTCGTGTCTTGTCCCGTTCCGTCTGCACAGCCCGCTGGGCAATAGGGCACTCGCCAAGCCAGAGCGAGTGATCCCTTGTACTAGTTCACAGCCCGATGGGCAATTGGACACCTGTCAAGCTAGAGCAGGTGATCCCATGTATTGATACACAGCTCAGAGAGCAATATGGCACTTGCCAAGCTAGAGCAAGTGATCCCTTGTCCTGTCACGATTCTTGGGGTTTTGGGGTAGGGTTGAGCGTGCAAGCGGCAAGAGGGTCTGATCCCCCTCGAACCGAACAGGCGTGAACCCTTTTCGTGTCTTGTCTTGTCGTGTCTGGCTTTCCATGTTCCGTTTTGTCTTGACACCGGTAGGCTAGTCCCGTGGTCGGTAGCACTCGCTACGACCACTACTTGTCGTGTTTACTTTCCTGTTGCGTGTACTGCTGTTGTTAAAACCTCAGTATGTTAATCAACCAGTAAAACGTTGTTAAGTAATTGGTGCACTTGCAGTTTGGTCTAACCGTTTCTTGTAGACCTTACCTGACGTACAGTTCCTTCTTTTGGTGCTGTACATCAGGGATTGAGCCAGAGTACGTGGAGGAGACTGACTTGCCAGCTGACGTAGAGCCAGAGAGCGTCGATCCTGAGTACAACCCTGAGGAGGACCAGAGCTAGAGACTCCTCGTTGCAGTTTCCAGAGATGTTCATTACTTTTAGTTGGGTGCGTAGCACCTTTTGTTTCTTGTCTAGGTTGGGTGCTTGCACCATTAGATTTACTTTTCTGCTGTTGTAGCCCTTCGGGCGTTGAGACTTGGTACTTTTGATATGTTGGAATAAAATGTGATGTTCTTTCCTTCTTGTACTTTTATTGTTCTGTACTAACATGCAGGGACCTGTACCTTCGTCTTGGTACCACACAGACGCTTATTGGGTCAGGGCTCTGTAGCTCTGGCCTAAGCAGGCCTAGTCACGCTTCGCCTCCGCTGTTTTGGGCAGCGGGGCGTGACAACATATGCATAGAAGCAGAGTTTACTTATTTTTAGAGATTACTTATAAAATATAGATTGAAAATAGCTAATCAAAATTAAAGGAAACATCTTTTCTCTTGTTATCCACCCGCAATCCTCAAGCCAACAACAAATAATGTAACTATTCAACACCTATCAGCCACTGACATTAATAAAATAAATCTCTACTCCTAACTGTTAGATTCAAAAATTAGAAAATAAAATAAAAAAGCACTTACCAGCGAACGAAAAATTCGTTCTCATGAAGTAATTATACGTGAATCAATTTAAGGCACTTCAACTTCAACCCCTTGCAGGCAAAATATAGATTGCACTTCAATTGTTCAAGGAAATTTCCAATCGAAATTTCCATAGATGCCGCAATATTATCGAATATCACCAAAAGGGTCATAGGCCAATGGAATTTGCAACAACTAATTCGCATCAAAATCAAAAATTGACCATCAGACTACATACCAGAATTGTTTTGGCTCTATGTTAGAATTGTTTTCTTTTTATTCGACAGTATTTTGCAATGGAATGCATCTGATCAGTTCATTAAAATTCAACAGATCGAAGCTGAAGCCATCAAATTTCTTCATTTTTTTCTAATCAAATTTCTTCAATCTTTAAAAGCTTGAAAAAACATGTCATGAGGACCTTTTAGCACAGGGCATCACCTTGTCACTCAAGGAGCCAAAGAGGAAGCCCATATATATCAATCTTCGATTTTGAATTGAGTAAAAGAGACCAACACAAGCTTCTATTTTGAAGGCATCTCATTACAGAATTTTTCAAAAGAAGCACATACAGCCAAAGAAATCAAAATTGACCAAACATGAAAGCGGCTGGCGAGCTCCGAAATCTCAAATGGGAAGGACGCAACGAGCACATGTAGCATGAATCCACCGTCGGCTAGCACCCAGCATGGCCGCACTGCTCGTCGGCCCACTTGTAGAATCAGCAATTGAAGGCTGGCGAGCTTCGATTTTGAAGGCTTCGTTTTTTGAGAGAATAGAAATGGCGATCGATCGCAGAGAGTATAGTGATGGACAAGTTAATGGAAGCCAAGAAGGCATCCAAGAAACCCTACAGCGAGATCGCCGAGGAGAGATGAAGAAGCCCTCAAAAATTTTTGTCTTAGTTTAGACTCCTTAATGGGTATTTTTGTTAAACACGGTATGTGAACTCAGTAAAATTATTATTTAGGTCTGTGCCCTACAGTAAAAATTTAGAGGGTATGTAAACTCAGCAAAAAGGTCTGTCCGAATAGCAATTCCCATATAAAAATAAGCCAAACTTTAGACTATCTTGAATGAAATTTGGGGTTTTTAGGCGTCAGTCCCCCAAAAAATGGGTTATTTTAAAAGAGTCCCCCATTTAATGGCTTTTACTATTTGGTCCCTCAATTTAAATAACTAACTCCAAAAGAGTCCCTTTTGAACGGTAAGGGTTAAAAAGCTAACTTGGGCTAATTCGGGTAGTGTTAAAGTGTGGTTAGGGTGGGTTAACATCCGATAACAGCGAATAAAACCCGTTATAACGAATTTAACCCCGTTAACCCGTTATAATGAAGGTTATCCCAGCAGAATTCTTCAAGCTGCGATGCCATTCTAAACAACTCCTGGAAGCCTGTCAAATGTCCCCTGGAGTCGGAGATGTCCAAGAACTTCAGCTGCCTGCAGCTTCTCAGAACATTGCACATGGGATCCCACGTTGGGAATACAACGCCGGTGAGCTGCAACGCCCTCAGCCGCGACAGAGACGATATGTACCTCTCTGCCACGTCATTAAACAAAAGATTTCTCACTCTCAGACCGGTGAATCTGCTGCAGCTCCCCTCGATGGCCTGAAGCACCTTCGGGCCGTTCAGTATACTACCATCGATGCCAGCTTCCATTCTACCGAGAAAATACGAATCGACATCCATTCCCACGAGATCCTTCAGCATGCGGATCGCTGCACACACTTTTTCTTCTTGATCGATGGACATCCTTCTTCCTAGCGTCATCGAAACGTATTTCAGCTTCGGGCACCTACAAAATGCAATGGGTCATCGATTAGATCTTGCTATACGTAGCACATTAAAAGACCGGGAGCAGGGAAATCTTATCGCGGGGCTGCATAAAAAAGATGGTCAGCGCCCTGCAACAATGAAGATGGAAAATGCAACTCGGTGGTCGATCCCCGCGCTAAACAATGAAGAGTAAACACAAGTAGCTTAGGGAACCTCCTGGGCCGCATCAAGTCGGAGTCATCAGGATCTGGGCGTGTTATGGCCATTGGGAATGAACCGTTGTGGCTGAGGAGGAAGAAAGGCTGAAGGGCTTAACGGTCATAACACTTTTTCCGTCAGATTAAATAGAATATTCTCTTGATATTTAACTAAGGGACTCTTTTGGAGTTAGTTATGTAAATTGAGGAACTAAATAGTAAAAGCCATCAAATATGTGACTCTTTTAAAATAACCCATTTTTTGGGGCTTATGCCTTAAAAAACCCATGAAATTTTCTCCAGCTTAAACAAAAAAAAGTCTTCGCAAACACTCAACCACTAATCATCGTCCTGCGGACATGATGAATTTCCTTTTATTAATTCCTCATTTTCTCCTAATTTCATCATCATTCTTGAATTCGTTGATCCTCTCCTCGTCACAGTCGATCAAGCTTCCAACGGAGCACGACAATGGTCGACCATTCCACTTCAAATCACAGACGCCGGCAAGCTGCCCGGTTCCGGATTCGCGCGTCAACCACCTGCCGGTGATTGGAATCCTGACTCATCCCGGCGACGGAGCTTCCGGCAGGCTCGACAATCGCACCGGCGTCACCAACATCCCCGCTTCCTATGTGAAGTTCGTCGAGTCTGCGGGGGCCAGAGTCATCCCCCTCATTCATACCGAGCCCTGGTACAAAACCCTAGAAGTGAGATACTCTCTTCCTCGGTTGCTAATAATTTTCGTTATTTATTTATGGGAATAACTGTAAATGACGAAAAAAATGCGACGGACGCCGACTTAATTAGCGGCTAATATTTTGGCCAGTTTCTGATTTTGGCATGACGATAGTAGCCATTCATACGAAAAATACAAAATTGCTTATCAAATAATAGGATAAATTGCCGGTACTACTGTCGTCCCATATATCGTAGCGGTATTTGAAAATAGCGTGGTTACCGTATCTTTGTTTGTTTAAAAGCTATCTTAAGTGTTAATTAATTAGTTTGATATCCACTGTTGACCCACAACTCAACAGCTTAAGCTTTTTTACTCGACTTGTTTGTTGTATGGTATTGTGTTTTCAAAGATATCATGATTATGCTCGAAATATGCTTAATTTACGGTTGTACTACCCTTTGGAGTACTAATATGATACACGAGAGAGAGAAATGCTAGTAGGCGGCATGAATATGTATTTATTTTCTCTAATTAATTCTTCCTTTCAAGCTAGTTCTGCTGAAGCCCAAAATGCAAATATGAATTTACACGGTTCCATCTCTCCTGAATTCCATATGAAGACATCCTATTTTCTCTCATCGTTCAAAGACCCTAGATGTAGAATAGAAACCAACCTTTTTTGTTTATCAAACGCCTAAAGGATGGTCAATATCGTGATAAAATAGGTGAAAGAATGTAATGATTCGGGATCTCATGAATGCCTTATTGTTAAAATTAAAATAAGTATAAATAGGAACCATTCAACTTAAAAGCTTAGCATTGTTGGCACCTGGGTTGGAGTGGGGTTAGCTGGAGTTGGGGAATTGACTTCATTGTTTGCTATAAATATGAATGCTCGGTATTTCTTTTTCATGTCCTTAATGTTTATTTTCTGCATAAGCTAAGCTAATTTTCAAAATCTGGATAATGCATTTAGAGGGAACCAACATCCTCAAAGGCAACTAGGGCCTAGAAGGACACAGTACGACCCACATCATGCACTGTACACTGATGCATTTGCATTACTGATGCAAAATATATGTTTTTCTTTCTTGTTTGGTGCAGAAACTGAACTTGGTGAATGGCGTGCTATTTACTGGTGGATGGGCGAAAAAGGGTTTATATTTTGAGACAGCAAAGAAAATTTTTCAGGTGGTTTACAAGCATTTATGGTTTTGAATAAATAGGCTACTTTCCGTTATTTATCTTTTTAGAAAATTCAAGATGTATCATACATATCAGATTTGTCCTTGAGTTATATGGTTTTGTTCACATCAATATTTTACTTCCTTATCTCCATTTTCTGTTTGGTTGGCTTATCTCAATGTTTTAGGACTTGTGCCTTGTAGAATGAGGTAACACGAAATCAAATTAAGACCATGACGAAATATAACTTTTTTGGATATGGGATGTGTGGCCTGTATGTGTTCATGTGTGTAGGACTTCCATTTCTGTAATTTAGTTTGGTCACCTAAAACCAGTGTTCTAAATGTCGGATATCGGTCGCGTACCGGCCTAGAAAATTTGATATCGAATTGCGGATATCAGGGATACTGACTAATTATCGGAGGGTCATATCGGAGGCTTAAAATACTGACATATGAAAGTGTAGATGTATTTAAGAAGATATAAACTATACTAACTCAAATCATACTAAGTATGATTTGGTTATACTTCTCTCGTTAAACATGAATATCAGGGATATTGACTAAATATCGGAGTGTCATATCAGAGGCTAAAAATAATGTCAAATAAACCCAAAACTAGAAAAAACAAAAAACTGAAAAAATATGAAAAACTGAAAAAAGGGCTCGACTACTTGTTTTGATCGGAAAACACTATCTTGTAAAGATTGAATGCCAGACGCCGAAAGCTCAATCGATTGTCGCCGGAAATTTTCGTCGGACAAAGCTGAGCGGAGCCGCATAAGGACCGGAGCGGCGTAATTAGATTTAGGGCAAAGCAGCGATTATCCCTCAAAAAATCCTGATGCCTCATTGTTTTAAGTAAATGATTTGGGTCGAGTGACTCGGGTCAGATCCATTTTAAGTGGACCGATCCGCTAATTTTATTTTAAAAAACAGTGAATTACGGCCGATATTTCAAAGGGATATATCGGCCGCAACCTGACATTGCGGCGATATTTCTCCAAATATCAGAAACCGCAATATATAAGTCTATATCGTATCGGCCTAATAATAAAACCGATATTGCGGCTGATGTATCGGATATCGGTCCGATATTTAGAACACTGCCTAAAACACATTATTATAAATATCAATTTCTTTGGGGACATTTTAGCTTATCCTATGTGCATTTATTATTTAAGAAATACATTCTCCTCCTTGAATTTATTTAAGATTTCATATATTTGAATCCTTCATATGTGGACTGGGAATAAAAATAATTGAAGCGTAGATTTTAGGAGTTCATTGGTGGTATATACTACTCATCGATACTTAAAATTTAGTTTCATAATTCCCTATTGTTTTACATCATCAAGTGCAATATTTTTTGCTCCATGCATTTTACATGGCCGAAAGGCCCACATGGGCGAGCTTTGAGATTTATTGACATAATTGTTTTCTGGTGGAAATGTAAGCTGGAATTCGAAATTTAAATTTATATGTGACAATTTTTTAATGATCTTCGGCTTTCATAGTACTTCCATATTGTCATTCTAACCATCACTTGAAGGATCTAAAGCAAAAGTGATACACACTCTAAATACTTCTTGCACGAAGTCTGCCTTTTGGTAAAAATTAAAGAAAGAATATGATTCATGCATGTACATACAAACAAAAAGTGTGCATAATGACTAGCCACAAGACATTTGTAACAGAATTTCAGTTGGTTCTGTCAAAAGGAACATATAAAAAGTTTTTGTCCATATTATATTCCCTTTTCTGTCTCCATAAGTCTGAACGGAATAGTGGAAATTGTTTGTATACATACTTTGGAGTTTGGACCATTAGCTAAAAAAGTAGGATGCATCATTACTACTATTTGTGCAACTTTTTCCTTGAGTTCACTGAATGAAAAAGGGACCCCCGATGATTTTTCTAATTTAAAAGTAAATAAGTGAGGTAGAAGAGATGATACTTTGCCACGGGGAATTGCTCTCAATTCTAGCACATGATATAAAATCATATATCCAAAATTGCCATAATGTGTATTCAGTGCTTAAGGAGGTGGCCTTGTTGATGATTTATTCTTATCGCTTATCTTCACCAATGAATGCTGTTTAGTATTTGATATATGCTTATTGGACCTAGGCTCGAACCTTATACCAGAACCTAGTGTGGGGAAGGGTTACTTAGAAATTTAACGTAGTGGAATGGGACAAAGGTATCACCTGTATGATAAGGAAGTTGACTAGTACATGAGTCATAATTGTGGTACACATGTTGAAACTTGAAAGGCATGTGCTTTTGCATGATTAGGATAGTATTTCCCTTTTAATGAGTAAAGTATATTAAAAAGATGCGGACTTCTATTTAATTATGGATTTGTGTATGTACTTGATAGGATCTGAGACAGAATTAGAGCAAAATAGGCCATTCTATTGATAACAAACCCAAAACAACAATGATACGGCCTCCCATTCGAGGGGAAGGTTAAATCTCTCCCAACTAACTAAGGAAATAATAAAACTATTAGTCTTTCCGCAATAAAAAGCATACAAAGCATAAAAAGCCCCAATGACACCTTGTGCCTTATCTAAACAATAGCCATAATTAGGTAATTAGCCCTAAAAGACTAAACTACCCCTTCTTTTATGCTATTGCACCTCTTATATGTGATGATTGGCCTAACATTACGCACATCCTAACAAGACACCTTGTTCTCAAGATGGAAATTTGGAAATTGCAATTGGATTGCACAGAACGGCTCACATGGCGCTTCGCAGTCTGGAAGGTCCTTCCACTTGATGAACAACTCCTTGGCAATTGACCTCTCGACGTATCTCTTTTGTTTCAGATGGTTTCAGCATCACTTACATGTCATCCTTAACATCGACGATAAGGATGTCGAAGTTGTATGACCACCAATTGCTTGGCGCAATTGTGACACATGGAATACTAGGTGAATAACAAATGTCGATGACTATTTCAAGAGAGAAGTTAACTTCGCAATCTTTGTCTCGACCTTGTAAGGCCTAAAGTACCGTAATACTAACTTCTCGTTCCTCTTGTGAGACCGGGGTGTATGATGATAATGTCGAAGTTTTAGATAAACCCAATCGCACACCACAAACTACACATCCTTTTCGTAGCCATCTGCATGTCTCTTCATGACATGTTGCTCTCACACCAAATGTCGCTTCAGTTCCTCCAATACCATATCACTATCCTCCAAATATTGCTTTATATGGGACACCAGTGTGGAGCTATGTCCATAATGTTGCAGTGCAGAGGATTACACCATATATGATCTTAACAGGGGTTCTCTAAGATACGGTGTGATATGAAGTGTTGTATTAATACTTCGCCCAAGCTAACCTCTCACCCATTGTTTCGGTGTCTCAAACACAAAACACCGCAGATATGTATCTATACTTCGGTTAACCACTTTCATCTATCTATTCGTCTACTGATGGTATGTGGTGCTTTGTTTCAGAACTGTTCCCTGCATCCTGAACAACTCTCTCAAAATGACTCATGAAGATGTGATCAAGATCAGACACTATTGACTCACACTATTGACTCGGGAATCTCATGCAAGCGCACCACCTCACGTGTAAAGGCAGCTGCCACAGTCATAGCAGTGTAGTGGTGTCGAATGGCTACAATGTGAGCGTATTTGCTGAGGTGGTCTATGATAACAAAATAACAGAGAATCCCTCTGAGCGTGGCAACCCTTCAATAAAATCCATTGTGACCTCCCAGACTCGGTCTGGTAAAGCCAACGGTTGTACCCTCCTAGCACCATTGTCGTATACTTGTGACGTTGGCAAATATCACAACTAGTCACCATTTCTGTTATATCCTTCTTCATCCTTGTCCAGTACAATTCCATTGTCAATCGACGATATGTCTTGGGGACCTCGGAGTGCGCCCCCCAATGACGATCCCATGGAACTCTCGTAGCAACCTCAGAATATGGGTCGATGGCTAGGGTAGTATGAGTCAGCCCCGATATAACACTCGCTACCTGTCTAGCGAATAGCCCGAATACTCCGTCGAAACGTGCAAAAAGACAGCTCGGGTCTTTGCTAATCCCTCATCTGCCTTAATCTTCTGTATTAAGGGCTCATAATCAAGCACTGAGGGAATGGACATAGCTGTCAACTGTGGTTCGTTCCCTGTCTGAAGAAGGTGTCTGCCACCTTAATATCTAATCATGGCATGTACTAGATCTCAAAATCATATCCTAGCAGTTTGGAGAGTCATCATTGGTGTTCCTCCATCACCATACACTACTATCGTAAGAACTTGAGACTCCTTTGGTCCGTCTAAATGATGGAACACCGACCTAACAGATATTGCTGCCATTTCTGTTCTGTCAACACGATCGTCATGAGCAAGCTCTCATATACTGACGTGAGTCGAGCTCTAACAGTCAATATCTGGTTGAAATACACGATTGGTCGTTGTCTTGCATCAGAACCATCCCTAGCATACCCCGAAGCATCCATCTATGATGAAAAGGGTGGCTGAAGTCATGTGAGCCTAAAACCAGGATGCTGGTCATGGCTTGTTTTATGTTCTCAAAGGCCTGAGTTGCCTTTTCTCACCAGCAAAGTGTTTCTTCTTTAGTCGTTCTGTCAATGGTCATATAATCGTACCATACACCTTGACAAACTTTCGATAATACCCCGTGCACATAAGAAACCCCCATAGCTCCCTCAGTATCTTGGTTCGTGATCTATCTAGCTTTGCCGCTACCTTGGACCTATCGGCTGCGACTCTTTCTACCGAAACAATCCTAATATACTCCACTCATGTTTGAGCAAACAGACTTATTTCAACTAGCGTACAATTATTTTTAATAGCTCTTGCAACACTATCTCCAAATGTCACACATCTTCCTTCATAGTCCTGTTGTACACCCGAATATATCATCGAAGAAAACCAGAATAAACTTCTGCAAGTATGACTAGAATATCTTATTCATAAACGACTGAAAATTGATCGAAACATTGGTCAAGCCAAAGGGCAACAAACGGAAAAACTCAGAAAAGTAGAAAAGTAGCCGATAACTGATTCTGTCATTGATGCAAAGCCTGGCTAGGTCAATTTGGAAAGTCGGCGATAATAAAATGCATGAAAAGAGGGTCGCCTCTGCTCATTCACATGATTCTCTTGTTATGACAAGGAACTCGTAATGCCTTTCGTGAGACATCAACGTGGTTTTCGTCATTCTTGGTTCACAACCAAATCTGATGATATCCTGACTCCTGATCGATCTTAGAGAACACGACCACACAATGTAATTTGTCCAATAACTCATCAATCACTGGGATGTGAGATTTATCTAGGACCATTTCCTTGTTTGGTCCTTGTTCAAGGCCTGATGGTCGATACAAAACCTCCAACTGTTATCTTTCTTCTTGACCAAAAGAATCGGGCTCGAGAACGTGCTCACACTCAGTTGGATGACTCTGGCTAGCATAATCTCCTTGATCACCTTCTTTATTTCATACTTTTGCATCTAAGGATATCGATACGGCTGCACGCTGATGGACGAGACCCCCCCAAAACAATATTATGCTCATGATCCCACAGTGGGGAAAGCTCGTGTGGCATTTGAAAGACTCTTGAAACGATCCAGGAGCCGCTGTACCTATGTAGGGATGTCTCGCTCCTCCTCTGATGACTTTTATTTCAATCCCTGTAATTTCACCAAGAATATGTCCTCCCGGTCTGAATCGCCATCAACATGGTCTTCATGGAAACCAAGGTGCGACATAGGTTCAGGTCCTCATGCAGTGTCACTGGTCGGTTTCCCACTTGGAATTCCATATGTAACAACTTCCAGTGGCCTTTATTTCTCCCAATTACTGTAGACATTTCATCCCTAGAATCACGCCCATGCTGTCCAAATTTAACATATGGATATGTAACAACTTCTAGTGTCCTTTATTTCTCCCAATTATTGTAGACATTTCATCCCCAGAATCACGTCAGTGCTGCCCAAATTTAACGTAAAAATACTCAAATACATGAAATCCCTGCAGCGATAGGATCAATCTGCGGTATATCCCTTAACGCTGCTCTACCACCCGTCCCTATGAGGCTATGACCACATTGAAACTCTCTGTATCATCCAAATGAAGTTTCTGTTGGTCCACTATTTGATTGGAGATAAAATTATAGGTGTCCAAACTATCGATCTACACTATGACGTCCTGCTCCATGATTTTTCCTTTTAATATCATGGTGTAATTTGGTGTAAATCCCATCACAGGATTGAGCAAGACTTCGGCCACATCTAAGTGAGGGTGCTCGTCCTCGTCTACTTCTTTTTCATTGACTTTCACGCCGTCATCCTCATTATCACAAACCTTCAAAACTTGGAGAGTGCGGTCCCAACAACGATGTCTAGGAGTATACTTTTCGTTACATCAAAAATACAATCTATTCGCTTGCTTGTTCTGTATCTTTGATTCAGTGAGGCGTTTGAACTACTTTCTGGTTGCGTCTCACTTTGCCGATCCCGGTTTGTCTGAAACCCCTAGATGTGTCTTTTGTCCCCCCTGTCGTAGTGTTGGTACGGAAAGTGAACCCGCTTGACATGTCCTTAGCACGCTGCTCTGTCACATTTCTATCCTCGTTCATATGTGCCAACCACATCGTCTCTCCTAACCCAATGAGCATCAAAAGAAGTAGTTCGACTCGAATATCTGTTTTAAGCCTTTTCATGAAGTTTACTTCCAACACTGCCTCTGATATCTTCATTGGCTCGACAACAATTCAAATCTCTCTCTATTCTCCATGAACGTCTCCTCTTGAATTAGTATAAATAATTGCTTATGTAGATCACCTCCTTGAGTATAACGGAATTTCTCCAGGAGGCAATCCTTAAACTCATCCCAAGATTGCACTGTCGTTGTTCCTTTCATTGGAACCACCCAACGTATTTTCCTCCAAACATAAAGCTCCAACCATCTTCTCCTCTTCTGTAAGTCTGTTGAAGGTGAAATACCGTTCGACACGATACACCCACCTATATGCATCCACCCTCTCGAAGATCGACATCTTCAGTTTCTGAATCCACAAGTCAACGCCAAATTACCTATGCTCGGCTATAAATCGGGGCTGTCTGTACTGAAATTGATGGTACGCGTTCAAATTGGTAGTCGTGGGACCCCCGAAATCACCAAGAGAAACTCTTTCATAGTGATTCCCCTGTCGCACGGTCGTTTTGTCGCAATTCCAACAGAAATCCGAGGGATCCGGCCCCTCCCACCGGACCCACCCCCCGATAGACCTTCCCAAGCCGTGTCGCCACTTGCCTAAGGCCTCCCATCCTCCATCGTGCACCCCCAATGGTCAAGACCTGCTTGCTGCCCAGTCGCGTAAAGATCATATGTTTTGTCGCTCCTCTGGGCAGAATCCGTCCACCACTCGTCGGCGACGTTGCGTCGGACGTCATATGACCCAGATCTGGCTGTTTCCAACCATATTCGGTCGTCCCACCGTGCAGAACGTCAGTGCGGATGTCTGGGATCACGTTCTCTCACATCGCGCCCGAAGCCCCTCACGGATCTAGTCAAATCCGGCCAGATCCGGTCACCCTTTGTCAGGGACACCGCCACCATCGATCCACCACCGACTCAGGAAGGTTTGGCGTCAATCTCCACTTCCGTCACCATTTGGTTCTGTCTCCGCCCACTTCAATTCTTCCTTTGTTCGCGATGACTTTTCCCTTGAGGAATGCACCTTTGTTGTGCCGCCATCTCCGGAGTCACCTCCGCTCAGATCTGCTCCTGCCAGAGCAACCACCAGTTGCGGATGACTGTTCATCTGGAGCAATTGCTTCATCATGTCATCCAGAGACGAAAACTGTTGTTGAACGGTCATGAACCGTTTCTCTATCGTGTTCTTGAGAATTTTCATATCGTTCTCCAATTTCTCTTCCAGCGCATCAAATTTTTTACTGTCATTATCCCCAAATTCAAGTGCTCTGATACTAATTTGATAGGATCTGAGACAAAAGTATGACGAAATATGGCTATTTTATTGATAACAAACCAAAATCAACAACGACACGGCCTCCAATTCGAGAGGGAGGCCAATTCTCTCCCAATGGAAATAATAAAATTATTAGTGATTCCATCTACAATAATCAGTATAAAAAGCCCTAATTACACGTTAGCCCTAATTACACCTTATGTCTGATTTAATTAATAGCCCTAATTAGGTAACTAGCTCCAAAAGACTAAACTAGCCTTACTTGTTCTTGCGCCTCTCATATGTGATGCTCGGTCTAACAGTGTTGCATCCTTAATCTTTATCATGAAAATGTGGGCAATATGTGTTTATTGGAATTTTAATAAGTATATGCATAACCCGATGAGTATTTATGGTTTTGTCTTATTAGAAAGTTTAATCCCATATTGGAAAGAGACTTCAAAAGAAAGTAGTTCATATAAAATTATTGCTATTTTGTATAGTTTGGATGCCATACATGCTTACTGTGCGTGGGTGGGTGCAAAATATGCACTGGTGCTTAATGTGAATTATTAGGCATACTATGTACCACTTCATTATTCAATAAATTATATGGTTCATTATTCAAGGATTTAATCTAAACATTTGCATCTGATGACTCTTAACAGTCATATCAATTAGAATATTCATGGATAACCTATATAACTGCATGCTACGACATTCCTTAATTATGTTTCGTAATCACTTTCTCATTTGTGTTGATTTACTTTCGGAGTTATTGGTGAAATTGCAGGATGAATATAGATTGCAAGCCAACATTGGAATGGAGATACAAAAAAGTATCTAGGCCTTTTTTTCTTCTTTTTCCTTTTCTTTTTCTGTTGGAGCGCTTTTTTTGGGGGGTGTGTGTGTTTTTTTTTGTTTTTTTTGTTTTGTTTTTTTTTTTTGGGGGGGGGGGGGGGTGTGTGTGTGTGTGTGTGTGTGTGTGATTTGCTATAATGTATTGGGCAACGGGTGTGTGTGTGTGTGTGATTTGCTATAATGTATTGGGCAACAATACCATCTTGCCTGATTGCGCGCCTTCACGCGCACGGGTTGGTGTGCATGGAGGGAGGGAGGGATTGTTTTGCATTAAAATGACTCTTCAGGATTTTGTATTATGTCAGTTGCTTGCACAACGTATACCATAGTCATGAAATGTTCATCACATTTTTATTCCCTTTCCAGACAGCTCTGGCAAGAAATGATGCCGGTGACCATTTCCCTTTATTTGGCATTTGCTTGGGATTTGAGATTATAAGTATGATTATCACTGAGGTAAACTTTTCACGATCCCAAATTCTTCTTTATTGTTCTTATTTTCTTTAACTGAGTTACTGGCGATGCATTTTCGCCTTAAATTGTATTTCTTTACTCTGAATTATTCCAGTCTAGCAAAAAATGAATTCTATGGGGGATTAATAAATTTAAAGAATTCAGATCATGTTAAATTATCTCAGGTTACCTATTTTTCCATTGTTTTCCATGACGTGCTGTATAAGTATTTTCATTGTTACATTCCTACTTGTTGGATGGTTTAACTTGCTATTTGCTTCAGCAATTTCACCTCTTCCTATTTCTGTGAATTTTAAGATAGAAATTCTGTAGACCTTTTCTATAACTTTTCTATTTTAGCAAATCTAACAGATTTTAGCAATAAATAAGTCTGATATCATGCCTGCTCTAGAGTATTTTAATTCACCATTATGTAGTAAAGGAATACAATTCTGTTATATAATTTTCCCCCCATATTTGTCATATATATGAAAAAAGCATTTAGCAAACATCTCTTTATGGGAAAAAAATCCTTTTTTTCATTAGAATAAGTTGTCAAACATCTACGTGTCATGGACACGGATGCACTGACGTGGAGATAGACACGATTTATTGGCACACAACAAAATTCTAAACACTGAAAGCCTGTCATGATTCACATCATGATAGAAACATTCACACTACATAGTGAAAATCCTGTAGTCTAACCAGCCTGACGTTCCATGATTGCATAGAAAGTGGAATAACTTATTTACTGTTATACTTGGTGATTCGTGGTACTATGTTCTTCTACTTGGTCATTGATGATTACCTTTTTCTTATTTTTTTTGCTTTTAATGATTATTTTTTGGTATTTTAGAACCATGATATTTGTGAGAGGTTTAGTGGGGAAGATCAAGCATCTACGCTTCAGTTCACAAATATAACAGATATTCAAGGATCTGTTTTTGAGAGGTATTTATTTTTTTAAATGTAATGAAAGGTACTTTTTTTTAAATTTACCTTCAATTTTTAGTTCAGTTTAGTCATTAGTGTTCTTGAAAAATGCAACTAGTCTTTGCATTAAGTTTATTGTAGATCCATGGAATATTTATGCTCAGAAAAAGGCTCAGTAGTTGTTCGGATATTAAGCACGTTATAGTACTGGTGTTTTACTAATCATGTCTGGTAGCCATCGGATTCAAGCAGAAATAGGTTTTAAAATGAGGCTTATCTGGCTTCTATTGCATTTTACTCGTCAGCTACAACTGACATGTATCATCAATAGTGGTACCTTAATGTTAAAACTATCTCACAAAATAAGAGTATTGTGTTATATCTGATAAAGTATGGTCTGTCTAAATTGATTACTCTTGTTGTTCATTATCGTAATTTTGATCTTCAGTGACATCAAAAAATTTCAAGCATTCCAGCATTTATTAGCTATTTGTGTCCCTCATCTTCATAGCATGGTTTACAGTGTGCATTTATTTGGGGGAAAAAATATTCTGTCCTTCCATAAAGTTGTCTCGCCGGAGAAAAGAACACTCAAGAGCTTATTTGTATCCATGATTATTGTTTGATAAATTTACTTTCAGTTCTCTTGCTATGGTTGGCTTGATCGTCATCTAATTCCAACTCTGCAGATTTCCTTCAGAATTGATAAGCAAGTTAAGTACAGAGTGTCTTGCCATGCAGAATCATATGGTAGGTTCTTTAAGATAAATGTTCTGTCAAAAGGCTAACTTTACTGTTTCTTTTGCCTTTATTTTATTCGTGACTAACATCTTTGCTTGTATCACTTCCATCTATCTATTGAGAAAGATGTCTGCTTCTGATAAAAATTGAAACGATTTAATTTACAACTGCTACAGGTGTTCATAAAAGTACAACCAGATATGTATTGGTGTTTTTTATTATTAGGCAGAGTAATAACATACTGCGGTTTCATGTTAATCAAATTTGTAGTCCTTGATGCAGCGTATTCATCAGTTATTCATGAATTCAACATTTCTTTATTAACGTGGCAGTTTGGTTTATCCCCTAAAAGGATGCAAGGGAATGAAGCATTATCAAGTTTTTTCAAAATTCTGACAACAACACCTGATGAAGATGGTAAGGTAAACCAACAATAGACTGTTTGTTTTGTCTTACAATAACTTCTTGGTGATATTGTTATTAATGTAGATTGTTTTACATTTTCATCAGTTTTATGTGTCAACTGCACAAGGGCTTAATTATCCAGTGACTTGCTTCCAGTGGCACCCCGAGGTATGTTTGAAATCTTCGGTTCTGCAAGACATATATGTACATCATTTACGCATATATTTAGCCTGTTAATTAAACGATTAATTTTTATAGAAATATATGGTAAAAGAAAAAAATTGATACATACACACACAGCAGCAGTAATTTTGCACCAGAAGATTATGTGAAAAGTTTTATTTTTTCTGAATTTTTTTCAATTTTTTTATATGATTGCTATATGCCCTAATATACTCCAATAGTAACAATATGGGTGAACTCCAAGAAAATTTGACCCTTGATTAGGTCATGACAAATTCAATGGTTTCAGAACAATAGAACTGTTGTAAAGGTCCGATCGGGGCAATTGGGGGATTAACTTAATTTTTGGTATGAGGTGCATTAGCATGTGTAGATCATATCCAACGGTTTGGATCGGAAATTTTTTGTAAACATCTTTCTTACACTTTTTGCATGAGACACTTTTAAAGTTTCATACATATAGAGGTTGCTGTGTATGTGTTTAGCACATGAATTTTGTTGCGCTAGCAGCTTAAAAACGCACCCATCTTATTTTTAAATTTTTTTAAATAATATTGACACACATCCTAAAACCTCAAAACCTTAAATATAGGTGAACACTGTTAGGAATAAACTCTCTTGTATTATTCCAAGGGCAATAGCCCGATATATATAGAGTATATGGAAAGGTAAATAAGCACAAAAGACCCTATACAAAGGGACATATACATCTAACACCCCCCCTCAAACTCACGGTGGTTCAACAACACTGAGTTTGGAAAGATAAAAACTGTGCTGTGCTCTGGTCTGAGCCTTTGTGAAGAAATCCGCGAGCTGATACTCAGAAGGCACATACTGTAGAGCAATAACCTCATCCCGTACCTGTGAACGCGTAAAAGAGGCGTCCACACCAATGTGCTTGGTGAGCTCATGCTTCACCGGGTCACGAGCAATACTGATGGCACATGTACTGTCAGACAACAAAGGAGTAGGTGTGAAAATAGACACGCCAAAATCCTCAAGTAACCAACGTAGCCAAATAATCTCTGCTGTCAACAAGGCCATAGCACGCAACTCAGCTTCTGCACTCGATCGAGAAACCGCCTGCTGCTTCTTGGTCTTCCAAGTGATGAGAGAGCCACCTAGGAAGACGCAATAGGCAGATAGAGACCGACGATCAGAAGGATCACTGGCCCAAGTCGCATCAGAGTAAGTATGAAGCTGTAAAGGGCCAGAGCGTGGAAAGAATAATCGACGGTGGCTGGTCCCGCGCAGATAACGCAGGACACGAAGAAGGTGGCTATAGTGAAGCTGAGTAGGTGCAGAAACAAACTGGCTCAGGATGTGCACGTAATATGAAATATCCGGCCGAGTGATCCCAAGATAGACCAGACTGCCAACAAGATGTCGATAACGAGTGGGGTCCGGAAGAGGCTCACCGTCAGTAGAGCAAAGATGTACATTCAGCTCCATCGGTGTATCAGCGGTACGCTGATCAACAAGAGAAGCCCGATCAAGAAGATCCTGAATATACTTCTCCTGAGAGAGATAGTAGCCATCAGGTGTGGAGGAAAACTCAATCCCCAGAAAGTAACGAAGAGGGCCTAGATCCGTCATAAGAAACTGCTCGCTCAGCCTTGCTTTCACAAAAGCAATAAACTGGGGATCATCTCCAGTGATAATCATATCATCCACATACAAAAGGAGAAGCGTCCGACCACGAGATGAAGTATGAACAAAGAGAGCAGGATCATGATCACTCGCAATAAAACCAGCAACAGTGACGACAGAAGAGAACCGCTGAAACCAAGCACGAGGAGCCTGCCGAAGACCATATAGAGAGCGACGAAGGCGACAAACCATGCCCTCGGGGACAGAATAACCAGGTGGTGGTCGCATATAAACCTCCTCATCAAGAACGCCATTGAGAAAAGCATTCTTGACATCAAGCTGGGAAATGGTCCATGAACGAACAGCAGCAACAGCAATAAGACTGCGAACAGTAGTCATATGCGCAACATGGGCAAATGTCTCCTCAAAATCTATCCCATGCTTCTGCTGAAAACCGCGCGCTACAAGACGAGCCTTGTAGCGCTCCAGAGTATCATCAGATCTGGTCTTGACCTTGTAAACCCACTTGCACGTGATAGGACGAACACGGGCAGGCAAGGGTACAAGATCCCACGTACCAGTACGCTCAAGCGCAGCAATCTCCTCTGCCATAGCATGCTGCCACTCCTGGTGAGCAGCGGCATCTCGATAAGAGGTCGGCTCGGTAAGAATAGCACCCAGAGAAGTAAACCGACCAGGAGGGCGTAGTGATTCACGATCACAAAGGTGGTAACGAGGAGGGTCACTGGAGGAAGAGGGCAACTCAGGAGGGTCACTGGTGATGGAGGGCATCTCATGAGAATGTACTGCAGGAGGATCCTCGACTCGCTGACGACGAGTGTAGTGAAGAGGAAAGGGAGAAACATGTCCTGGGGTAGGTGCAGAGGTGATCGGAGGCACTGGTGGTGGAGGCGAGGGCACAGGTGATGGAGGTATGGGTGGTGGAATGGTGGATAGTGGACTATCAGGAAAAGTGAGAAACAAAAGAGGCTCAACAATAGAAGCCGGACTGGAAGATGAAGAAGGACGAGGGAAGAAGGGACGAGACTCATCAAAAGTCACATCACGAGAAATCCGCATCCGTCGAGCTACAGGATCCCAACACCGATATCCCTTGTGCACATCACTATATCCAAGAAAAACACACTCAACAGACTGGGCTGTCAACTTGGTGCGCTCACTTGGGGCCAACAAGACATAGCAGACAACCAAAAAAACGAAGCTCAGGATATGACGGCAGATCTGGAGGTGGTGTAGGAAGGCGCTCAAGTGGAATCGCACCCTGAAGAGGAGAAGATGGCTGCATGTTGCTGAGATATGTAGCAGTAGATACAGCCTCAGCCCAAAACTGAGGGGGAACAGAGGAAGCAATCATAAGTGCACGAGCAGTCTCTAGTAAATGACGATGCTTGCGCTCAGCAACGCCATTCTGGGCATGAGCACCAGGACAGGAAAACTGTGAGAGACTGCCCTGGGTATCAAGAAAGGCACGAAGGTGCCGAGATAAGTATTCTCCAGCAGAGTCAGCACGAAGAACCCGAATGGGAGTGCTATACTGTGTACGGATCATGGTAGCAAAAGATTTATAGATAGACAAAACCTCAGTACGAAAGGACATAAAGTATATCCAAGTATAGCGAGAAAAATCATCTATAAATATAATATAGTAGCGATGACCCCCTTTCGAAACGAAGGGGGCCGGACCCCATACATCTGAGTGAACAAGATCAACTCACTAGTAGGATAAGGTAGCTGTAACTGTTTGCCTAGTTTACAGCCCATACAGTCTAAAGACATATCACCAGAGACAGACCCTAATAAACCTCTACGAACCAAAGAAGAAAGACGTGAACCACAGAGATGTCCTAAGCGATGATGCCACTGGGCAAACGAACCGGTAGACGATGCAGCAGAGGCGGAGGCAATAGTCGTGATGGGAGGACTGGCAGAGGCAGCGGAAGGAAGATGAAGCCATTCAAGCTCCCAAAGACGTGGAGAATCACGCCTGCGGGGGCCAGAACCAACTAGAGTGCCCGTGCGACGATCCTGGATAGAACAAGAGTCAGAATCAAGAATAACACGACAGCCATGATCAGTAAGTTGACCTGCCGACATAAGCTGCATGGTGAGTTTTGGAACGAGGGACACAGCAGGGACATGAAAAGTGGGACTAGAAAGTGTGCCTAGCCCTGTAACTGAAAGTGGGGTGCCATCTGCAGTGAGAACTGTGACAGAGCGGGAGGGAGTACTAATGGAATGTAAAGTGGTAGGGTCAGGAGTCATATGAAATGAAGTAGCAGAGTCAAGGATCCAAGGATAGGTACCTGAGGTGGTGGAAGATGGTGTCGCAGTACCTGAAGGCTGACTGGCAGAAGAAGCAAAGCCTGATGCCCCAGAAGCAGACATCCGACGAAATAACGTGAGAAGCTCCTGCTCAGTATCAGATGGGGCAGTGCTCCTCTGAGATGTGAAACCCCCAGTGTGAGTCTCCTTCTTCTTGGCAGCAGCCTGATCCCTCCGCTTCTTGTTACAATGCGCCTCCACATGTCTGTCTCGGTGGCAGTATGTGCAGCGTCTGGTGTCACCTCGCACGGGTGCTGTTGCAGAAGGCAGATCTGGTGTGATAGGATCAGAAGAGGCAGGAGCACGGGTCGCCAAAACAGAAGCAGAAGGTGCCAAAAGACCAGCAGTACGAAGACGAGTCTCCTCAGTACGAATAGCAGCAAGAACCTCCAAGAACGTCACGCGTGGGTGACGGGCAAGCAGCTGGGCACGTATATGCTCGAACTCAGGCCGAAGTCGGGTCAAAAAGTCATAGACCCGACGAAGCTGCAGGTGGGAGTGCTGATGCTGGCAACACTGGCAGATACGACAGATCGCTGGTCCCAAAGAGTCGAGCTGACGCCAGATAGAAGATATCTGTGCATAGAACTCATCGACCGTGGCATCACCCTGCTGAAGAGACTGCTCCTGTCTGACGACAGCAAGGTAGAGGGAGTCACCGGTAGGCTCATAGTGAGAGCGAAGATGATCCCACATCAGCTGAGACGTCGCCAAACTCACAATGTCGCTAGTCAGGGACACATCAATGCTAGCGATGAGGATGTTGGCGGCACGAGCATCGTCATCACACCACCACCGATAGAGAACATCCCGAGAGGAATAAGCAGCAACTGCAGTCGCATAGGCATCGGTTGCCGCCTTCTTGGCGGTGTCATCAGGAGTGTGGGGGAGTGGTGTCTCGCTGGGAAGCACCGGTCGCGGTGGACAAGGACGATCGCCGGTGAGAAGGTCCCAAAGGCGCTGACCGCGCATATGGAGACGAATGTGCGGTACCCACTCCTTATAATTAAGGCCATCAAAAATCAACGAACACCGAGGGATAGCAACATGATGATGATGAAGAGGTAGATCCGTAGGAGACGTCATATGAAGAGATCAGATTGCGGAAGACGGCCGACAGCAGCGGCAGGCTGCACGACTCGCGGCAGGCGACGCGACGCGAGGCGTTGGGGCAGAGGGGAGGCGGATGGACGCTGCGGGAGGCGGGAGGCGCGAGGCGCGAGGCGCGAGGCACGAGGCGCGAGATCTGCGGCAGACGCTGCGGGAGGCGCGAGGCGCTGGCGCAGAGGCGCGAGGCGGGCGCAGAGGGGAGGCGCGAGATCTGAGCAGCGGCAGACGGACGAAGGCACGGGGAGGGAGCCTGACGCTGCGGGAGATGCGGCGCGAGATCTGAGCAGCGGGGCAGATCTGAGCAGCGGCAGATCTGAGCAGCGGGAGACGCGGCGGCCTGACGCTGCGGGATCTAAGCAGCCTGACGAAGACGCCTGACGCTGCGGGATCTGATCAGCCTGACGACGACGCCTGACGCTGCGGGGAGGGAGCCTGATGCCTGACGAAGACGCCTGACGAAGCAGCCTGCGGGATCTGAGCGGCCTGACGCTGCGGGGGCTTGACGAAGACGCGGCGGCCTGACGAAGGCGCGGGGGATCTGAGCAGCGGGAGACGCGGCGGCCTGACACGGCGGCCTGACGAATGCGCGGGGGGTAGCAGCCTGACGCGGCGGCGCGAAGGCGGAGGCTCTGGCTTCGGGCTAGGGTTTAATTTTTTTTTTGGATTTTGCGGGAGAGAGAAAAAGGACGGCTAGGGTTTAGGTTAAACCTAGCTCTGATACCATGTTAGGAATAAACTCTCTTGTATTATTCCAAGGGCAATAGCCCGATATATATAGAGTACAGGGAAAGGCAAATAAGCACAAAAGACCCTATACAAAGGGACATATACATCTAACAAACACTAGGGTGCTTTGACAATTGATCTGCTCGTTACAAAAAGTTCTATTTTTCTAAAACCGTTTAATTTATAACAATCGAAACAAGGGTCAACTAGCATTGGATTCACTTCATTTATAGTATCTTGATCATCTGAATTTTTTTAAAAAATTAAAAAATAATGTATGTGTGTGTCAACGCTGGAAAATTTCCCTTTCATGACACGCACGTGTGCACACACACACATATATATAAGAATTGCAATAAAGGCTATTTTTTGTGAAATTGTGTAGTTTACACATCATTACACGTTAGAGCATTACAATATGCCGTGGATACTTTTAGCATGAAGTCATGTGAGGGTGGATGTGGAGCACACCCATCAGTCATGATTTCTTGATGTATCTTTGCCACTTTATATGTAGTTTTTGGATTCCGTGGAGTTTCACGCCAGGTTTTTCTCAGGTTTAGCTGACAAAAGTATAGATTGGATCTCACTATATATATAGAATTTAATGTAGAAAATTTGGCACCTGACCAACTTGGGTCAGGTGCACTGACGTGGCAGACTACCATTGGCCGCCCATAAAGCAAAAGGTACTTTTGCTTTATGGGCGGCCAATGGTAGTCTGCCACGTCAGCGCACCTGACACAAGTTGGTCAGGTGCCACTTGATACACATTATTCTCATATATATATAATAATGGGTATCATATGACATATGAGGCT
The DNA here is from genome assembly GCA_030789695.1 of Scilla litardierei. Taxonomy (NCBI): domain Eukaryota; kingdom Viridiplantae; phylum Streptophyta; class Magnoliopsida; order Asparagales; family Asparagaceae; genus Scilla; species Scilla litardierei. The sequence continues at coordinate 191,113,125 of CM061136.1, read as the reverse complement.
AAGCCTCATATACCAAGACACAAAAAGGTGGGCGGTACAACAAGTACAAACCCATGTGAGGCTGTACCGCTCACCTTTTTGTGTCTTGGTATATGCGGCTTAGCCTCATCTGCCATATGATTCCCGTTATTATATATATATGTACTAGCCATAACCCGTGCATGCGGGCACGGTTCATTTAAGATTTTCCCTCACGAAATATTTGTTCCCCAAAAAATTATTTCCACAGTCAAAATTTATAAGAACAACAAATCAGCGTAACAGTATGTAGCGGCACGGACGCCTTCGATGTGAGCGCCTTTTGCGGAACAACAAATTCGGCGCAGTCGCCTTCGGCGTGAAAAAACAAATTCGGCGCGGGCGCATTCGATGCGGAACAACAAAATAGCGTAAAAAATTTAGCGTGGGCGCCTTCGACGCGGAACAACAATTCGGCACGGAACAAAAGATTAACGTAAAAAATGGCGCGGGCCCACTAAATTTAGCGTAAACAAATTATGTAAAGTGTGGAATATTTTAAATATAGAATATTCCCTGAATTAGGGGAATATAGAATATTAAAATCTTTAGTCATAACAACAAATTCTAGCCTCTAATTTGTATTTTGGGAATAACCTTTAGTCAAAATCTTTGAGCACATTTTAGCTATTTGGAGGGGGAATCAAAAAATTATTTCCCCCTTAAATTATTTCCCCCTCAAATGAAAGCGTGGGATATTTTAAATATGGAATATTACCCTAATTTACGCTAAATTGTTCCGCGCGCACACTAAATCGAGAGAAGTTGAAACGAAAAGGAAAGGGGAATTGATTTTTCGAACCCACCGTTTTGATTTGCGCATAACAACTAAATAATATTACTTTTCAAAATTTTGAGTTTTCCAACCAAATTGATTCCTCCAAAACTTTCTCAAAACTCATCTCACCCTTCCATTTCCCAAGATCAACACAGCCACTCTTTATCTTGTCCTAGTCAGTCTTAGAATTCAAAAACAGTTGTGTTTTAATATATAAATATATATAGCAATATGGAGATGTGCTGACAGCACAGAATCAGTTTTCCTGTGCTGTCAGCACTTTGGGGCCCAAAAAAGTATTTTTATTGAATTTTTTTGCAATGTGTTATACAACTTGTTGGCTACATCCCCACCAATTTTCAAGTCAATCCAACACCGTTTGAGCCTATATCCATGCGTTTCAAAAAGATTGCGCTGACAGTTTCAAATTTTGAGCTCTCTTTCTGAAATGCATGGATGGAGGCTCAAACGGTGTTGAATGACTTGAAAATTTGTGGGGAGGTAGCCAACAAGTTGTAAAACACATTGCAAAAAAATACAAATATATATATATACACACTTTTTTGGGCCCCAAATCGCTGACAGCGAGGAAAATTTCCTGTGATGTCAGCACACCTCCATAATCCTCACACACGCACACACACACCCACGTGTACGTATCTTCTTGCGAGGATCTTAATTTTGGTGCTTTATGAGAAAAAAAGCTTCTTCAACATGCCATCATTACATGTAATGTTGAAACTTTGGAGTTCGACCATAATGTTGCCTTGAACTTTGCAACAAATTCTATACTATTTAGTCAACAATATTACCTCATATTGGTGGATAATAATGTTATAGCTGGGTAATTGTTACCAAGTATTCTTTGGCAAAGTTGCTTCCAGGTTCACAGATCTCTTATTTTAGTCATCAGCACCTCTGTGGACTGTTATCATGGTAAAATGAATTCTAGCCAATATTGACCCTCATGAGCTTTAGTCTTTAGCTATTAAGGCCAATATTTGGAGGTCTGTAAGGTGGACAACATTAAAATGGGCGATATCCATGTACAGACCTTTTAAGTTTTAACAGTATTGGGATTTTGGACTTACTGAGCTAGTTAGAAGAATCCTTTAGCTGTTATTATTCTGCTCCTTCAAAATTGATCTTAGGTTGGTCAGGGAAACTACGATTCCATAATTTAACAACAGTGTTGTTGTTGTTGTTGTTTTTTTTTTTTTTTTTTTTTTTTTTTTTGGGGGGGGGGGGGGGGGGAGGCCTGGTTGCAAAGCGTATATGGGGCAATCCTCCCGCCTGGTTGCAAAGCGTATATGGGGCAATCCTCCCCTAACTGGGGAGAAAGCCCTCCATATAATGCTTTTCCCTGGCTCAAACTATGACCTTTCCTATCAGAGGTTGTCAACCATCCTGCTATGAGCTAATTGACTGGATCATGTCATCACTCAAGAAAGCCAATATCATTTTCTGTTGTTACTACTACTATTACTACTACTAGTTCTTGGCATGTGTGATGCATGTGGCTACAGTTTGCTCCATAAATCACTTCCAAACTATATGATAAACAACATAGAAACACCTACGGAAGCACAACATGTTTTCAATACGTCTCTATAATTTGGCAAACAAAAACGAAAATGCATAGAGGGTACAGTCATCGTCAATTCAAGATATTAGCGACGTTATATTACAATTGACATCATAATTCCAAGTCCAAAAATGATTATAACTTAAAATCATGTTCAACTTTTCATGCATCATAAAGTTTTACTACAAGTATTCCTTCAAGGCTCTTAAATACTATCAACAAAAACAATAGTACATAGGCCAATCAAAATATAAGCAATGGCTAAATATCCCTCAAAACCAGTACCAATAAACAAAAGTCACAACGATTTACCTTATATATACACATGTCCTCCATTTTTTTCTTTCTTATCATCTTTTCCATTCAAGACACTACCTTCTTGTTCCTAGAAAAGCATAAATAAAACAATAAAATGTTAAAAGTTACCTTCATGTAAAAAGAATCATGAGTTGAGAGTGGTTTTAATAAAAGTTGCAAGGTATTTAGTCAAACATATATTGTTACGTTGAGTATCAATGTGGATGTCCAAGAATATGTTGTTCATTGCAAGGCCGGTTGATATGATTAGGGCTTTTTGTGGGGAAAAAATTGGGATTTTTGGTGGAAGAACAAATAAAAGAGAGATTTTTATATAATTTCAGATATGAAAATAACAAGATAAATATACCAATTCGAGAAGAGACACTCTCCTAACTTTCAATTTGACATGAAAGTCTAAATCTCCAACGATTGTCAGTATCTAAGGAATAAACCAAGGAAATTAGCAAATCAATTCAAGCATACCCTCCCCCTAGCCGGGCCTAGCTACAAATAAAGAAAATTACATCTTTGATAAATTTACAAAAAAACCCTCATAATTTCTTTTATTCCAAAAATGCCCCAATTTGGCCAAAAACTCCCAGCCGCATCATTACTCCGCCCCCGAAGAACCATATTGTCCTCAAGATGGTGCTTGAAGTGCGTGTACAATCTATTCCAAGTGCATGTGCTCATGATTCTTCTTCTCGCCAGCTTCCAACTCTAGCATGCTCTCGACATCCTCATCATTTACTATCAATATCTGTAAGGTACGGTCGCAACACCGGTGCCCCAGAGAGAACTTTTCGTCACACATGAAGCATAGTCCCTTGGCACGCTTTTCTCGTATCTCAGCCTCTGTCATCCGCCATACCTAGGGGTGGCAAATGGGTCGGGTGGGTTCGAGTTCGGGTCGGGTCAGATTTGACCCGACCCGGATTCAATCCGGATTGGATCCGGGTGTCCCGAAAAATTTCCAGGTCGGGTTCGGGTTAACCCGTCGGGTTAAGATTTGACTTGTACCCAATTGCTCCTTTTCCGATATCCAACTATTTATTAAGAGCCACCAGTAATTTATTAAGTGTTGCATAATTTCCTGCAGCTTGTCGCTTAAACAACACTGATGACAACAAGGAAGAATTAACGTTACCATTTTATTAACGAAAGTAATAAAATTAACTAAAAAGTTGTATGTAAAGGGAATTGAATCCACGACCTCTTAAAGAAGAGGACAACAATTCAAATCGTATAAGCACAACTCTCCTTGCAACTGTGTATTGAAGTTATTATATAAATTTATATATATATAGAAAGTAAATCGGGTCGAATTCGGGTCATCGGGGTTGACATGCCAAACCCATACCCGACCCGGATTTTATCCGGGTCGGGTCAACTCGGATCCTATTTGACCTGGATTAGCCCCTATCCATACACAGTTAAAGATGCCGGGTTCAGGTCGGATCGGGCTCATTTTGCCACCCCTAGCCGTACCTGCCCCCTTGGTCGTGCCTCAACAGCCTTCTCTTTGCTGGCTGATGTCCTACCTGTGGCTGCTGCTCTACATGTGGCCGCCTTTTGTTCCCCTACAGATTCCTGCCCTCGAAATGAGGAACCTCCCCACGCTCCTCGGGCTTTCCTCTTCTCTGCTAGCCGGTCCTCTACCATCCTCACTAGATTCATCTGCTCTCGTAGATCAGCAGGCCTCTAGATCCTCAGCTCTGATCTGATGGTGGGTTTCAACCCCTTCCTAAAGCATCACTCAAGGGACTCTCCCGACACCCCCAAAGATTCTGCTAGCTAGCACATCGAATTTCTTGATATAGTCCATCCATGTCCCCTCACGCCTCAAGGCATACAGACTCTTATATGTGTCGCCCGCATGCACCTCCCCAAAACGCTCCAGTAGGAGTGTTGTGAACACCTCCCAAGAACGGAAAGGCCCCTGCTGTTGTGTCCACCGAAACCAAGATGATGCTTCTCCATCCAGGCAAACCCCTACTGCCTTAAGCCACTCCATCTCATGTACCATCGACACTTCAAAGTATCGCTCCACCCGGTATATTCATGCATCGGGGTCCTCTCCCTCAAAATGGGCATCTTCAGCTTTTTAACCCGGTTCTTAGCAGAAAACCATCCATGTGAACCCCTCCCCTGATGATAGTCCTGGCGTCGCGGCTGAAATGGAGGGCCCATCATACCCATAAACTCCAACAGGGTTTCGTGCCTCTCTATCAACATCCTCCCACGCAGTGACACCCCAAACCGCTCCTCCACGACGTGGTGTCGACTGTAGTTCTCATGGGGTGTCATAGGAGGATCATGGTGCCCCTCCAATCTCCCGAAATTCCTTCCAGTGGCTGTAGATGTGCCGAGGGATCTCTAAAAAATTGTTACGGCATCCCTTGGGGTTGAAAAAATCCGGCTGAACCCTCCTGCGGCTGGAACTGGGCCGGCGGCCCACCCTGCTGTTGAATACCTTGGTCGAACGGGGCCGGGCGGCCCTCTTGTGTCTTTGTTGGGGGCAATCGACCCCAAAAAGGGGTCGGCAGCCTCTCTTGGGCCATCGCCAGCGTCTGTCGTTCCACATAAGGGCCAGCGGCCCCTCACGGGCCATCGCCAGGGCCTATCGGCCCCCAAAAAGGGCCAGCGGCCCCTCTAAAGGCCTCGACAGGGCTGGCTGAGCCTTTCGGGGTTCTGGGGGAACCGGCCAGCCCTGTCGTCCATGGGGCCAGCCGACCTTGTAGATGGCTTCCGAGGTTCGCGAGATGTTGCTATTCCCTCGTGGCCTCCTCTTCCTCCACGAAGTAGTTGTCGGCGTCAAAGAGGAGCACTTCTTCCAAAAATTCCTCTTTTTCCTTCTCCTTCGCCAAAGTTCGCGCCTTTTTCTTTGGATCTAAGGTTTGGGCCATAGTGGAGTCTAACCTTTTGGGCGAGCACCGCCGTGCTTTGATTGATAGCTTCCATAAGTTGCGCAAACCTCTGATCCAATTGACAAGCTTGTTCTTCAGCGTCCTTCTTGATTTCGCCTTCAATGCCTTCAAATCTTTCCAACTTCTCTTCCAACATGTCGATTCTCTCCTTGACTCGTGTAGTCGTCACAAATCGACGTGCTCTGATGCCAAATTGATATGATTAGGGCTTTTTGTGGGAAAAAGTTGGGATTTTTGGTGCAAGAACAAATAAAAGAGAGATTTTTATATAATTTTAAATCCGAAAATAACAAGATAAATACCACAATTCGAGAAGCGGCACTCTCATAACTTTCAATTTGAGACGAAAGTCTAAATCTCCAACTATTGTCAGTGGACAAATTATCTAAGGAATAAACTAAGGGAATTAAGAAATCAATCAAGCATACCCTCCCCCTAGCCGACCCTAACTATAAATAAAGAAAATTAAAGATTCGATAAATTTACGAAAACACCCCTATATGATTTCTTTTATTCTGAAAATGCCTCTGTTGGGCCGAAAACTCCCAGCCGCATCACTAGTATTGTGGTCCCTAAAAAAGTACAAATATGGGTATGAAACTGAAACGATTAGGGTTAATCGTAACAACAAGTTCAGATTTTTAGTGGAAAGAAGGAAAAGAACTATAAAGTGTACAATGGAATTGATAAGAGAAATGAGATAAATGATCTTTTCTGGAGTAGATTGCTTCCCAACTTGAAATATGGGATCAAGTCTATTCCCTCAAATCCTAGCCGTCCCAATGACAAATTATCTCAATTCTTTGGTAGCCAACATAATTAGGGCTAACGCCTTTAAATACTCTCCTAACAAAAGACTAAACACACTACAACTTAAAAGCATAAAAGATAGTGCATAAAGCAAAGAGACTAGGTCGCTCAATCGGTTGCTCCCACGCCCAGATCCATTGCCCGACCGGTGCCCGCGTGCCGTCTGCGGTATACGACCGCATTATTACTCCCCCTAAAAAATCCAACATTGTCCTCAAGGTTGAAATCTGGAAACTGCGCTGTGATGATGTCCTCTGACTCCCAAGTAGCCTCGTGATCGGGCAGCCCCATCCATCGTACCAACACCTCCCGGCTCCTACCCGCAATGTGCCGTACCTGTAGAATATCTTGGGGCTCTATAAGTACCTCCGAATCAGCTGTCAAAGTAGGTGACAGAGTGGCCACCGGTGTATACGCTCCAATTGCCCGTCGTAACTGAGAAACATGGAAGACCGGATGTAATGCCGATCCTAGGGGCAATGTCAACCTGTAAGCCACGGGCCCAATCTTCGCCTCAATCTGAAAAGGGTCGTAAAAGAGAGCGGCCAACTTCTCGTCTCGGTGCCATGCTAGTGATCGCTGTCGGTATGGCCTCAGCTTCAGATATACCTGATCTCCCACCGCATACTCAACCTCCCTGTGGTGCCCATCCGCCTTTGCCTTCATAATCTGTTAAGCCCTCGTCAGGTGCTTCTTCAGCTCTTCCAAAATCACATCTCGCTCTCCAAGGTACTGGTCCAACTGTGATACTGGTGTCGTTCCGCTACGGTAGTGGACCACCTCTGGGGTCCCTACCATACAAAACCCGAAATGGCGTCGTCTGGGCCGCTGAATGGAAAGAAGTGTTGTACCAATACTCGGCCCACGCCAACCACCAATACCAACTCCTCGGGCAATCTGACACAAAGCAGCACTCAACGCTCCTGTTGACGACCTCCGTCTGTCCATCCGTCTGGGGATGGTAAGCAGTGCTCCTCTGCAGAACGGTCTCCTGGACCCTGAATAACTTCTTCCAGAACTGGCTCATGAAGACAGTGTCCCTATCCGACACTATGGAAGTGGGAAATCTGTGTAGACAAACCACCTCCCGTATAAAAGCCGTGGCAACTGTCACTGTCGTATATGTCTGTGGAAGACTTTCTGATAGGATCGGATCAAGGATTTTTAATTTTAATTTTGAGTTTTAGAGTCTTTAGGTATTTCGAGTTTTTTATTTATATTTTAGAAATTTTAATCTTTAGTACCACATCAGATATGTGAAGAGTTTGTAAGCCTATATAAAGGTCATAGCTTGTTTTATTTTCCATCAATGAATGAATCAATGAAAGGAAAATTTTCTCCAAATCCGTGTAAGGTTCCCATTTTCCTTGGTGAGAAGCCTTGAAAATTCTTGGTAAGAAGGCAAAAACCATAGTTATCCAATTACTTTCCCAAATCCTTTACAGAATTTCCTAAAATTCACTCCGTCCTGCATCAATTTGGTACCGGAGCTGAACGATTCTCGTTCCTCTTCCAAAGATTTCAGTTCAAAAAAATCAAAATCCCTAACAAAAATTTCTACTTTCCAATTCTTTCAATTTTTCCAAAAAACCGACCTCTCTTACACCACCCTTATTAAAAAAACACCCTCACCTTTCGTGCATAACCCCACATCGTCGTCCCTTCTTTGTTTTCTCTTTCTCTCTCTCTCAATCTCTTTGATTATTAAAAAACCATACTCAAAATTTTCGTCACTTATCACCGAACCGTATGCCGCCCTCAACAACCACTACATTGAACGTCTCGAGCATCGCAGTTAACTCCACCGCCTCCCTGCAATTCATAGTCCCAGCAAGCGGCTTCGAAATCTTGAGCACAACCCGATCCCTCATCGCAGATCGCCGCCCAACTTTCTCTCTCCTCTCTCTTCAGTGAACAGCAGCACCTCCTCATATCCCTTCTCTCTCGCCGTCCAAGATTTTCCCAAAAAAGAGAAGTAGAAATGGGGAAGAAGATAAAAGAACGAACTCACCTCTCGACGGTCATCCCTTTGACCACCCTTCTCAGGCGATGCATGCCACCACCGTCACCATCACCACCTCTAACGAATGCTGCAACCTGTTTCGTCGAGTTTTTTTTGCGATTGAAAGCGACAACGTTGTCGATCAAACCATCCACAATATGCAGTCGACGCTGCCCGGTCAGATCTTGTCGTCGTCGCTTCCCACGGCATCGTCTACCAACTGTGCTACATCCACAATGCTCCAACACATTTAACGAGCTCCTACGTATTCTGCGATGCTTCCATCGACGTCCGGATCTCCGAGACCCAATGTCGTCAAGCTCGCGAAGGTCGACAATGCCATCATCAGCGTCTGAGCCCGTCGACCACCACATCTTGTTCACCATCCTCGGGCGACGCTGCTGCAACAAATCCGCGGTGAAATGCTGTTAGAATCGTTGGAGAAGCTCATCGGCGTCGTCGAGCCGTCACTTCTACAGTAGCGGTTCATTCAAGCTGACCCCGACTTGGTACAGAGCCGAGCCAGTTGACTGGTCAACGGCTAGACAGTGCACCGTCTCATTTTTTGATTTTCTAGTCTATTTTCGAACGAATTTGTATGCAGCTTCTGTATTTTGACGATTCTGATTCCGTTTGATCACCAAATTTAGTGTCGTTCATGTTAGTGGATAGATGATTGAAGCAACTACGCATAGGTCTATATATACAAGAAAATCTGTTCTAACTTATGGGATATTGCAGTAATCACTATGATGACTATTTTCTCATAATAGCTGCAGATCTTGAGGCGTTCGAACGAGTATCAAATATTTATGGCTTCAATGACAGACATGGATATGATAATTTGAAGTATTGTCTAGAATATTTATTCTCCCATTTTAATTTTTCAAATGAAGCAAAATATAAGTATGCATATATCAATCTTAGTGGAGAAACATGATCTTGGAGTACGGATCTTATCGTTCCTTATCATCAATAGTCTATGTTCAAATATGCTCTTCGATATCGGTATTCTTCCAAGCATTAATATCTTTCACACGCACCCCCTAGCAAACCTCAAATCCGAAGATAGCGAATGATGATACACCACCATGGGTCAGAGATCTCCGTAAACGGATCACTTCCTTAATAGCCAATGTTCATGAGGATAGGTCCGAGACTCGTCAAATTATAGATCGTGTGGAACACCTAGAAAACACTATACGAAAGAAATAAAAGAATAAACTCAAGCCAAAACCCACGATGGAGATTGATCCAATAACCAAGGTAAAGTGTGAGCTTGAACATAAGCTAAAGCCAGATCTTGACCAAGAGTCAGAGCTCGACTTGGAGCCTGAGCCAGTGTTGGAATCTCCACAAGAGACTTAGCCCAAACCAGAGTCAGAGCTTGAATCAGAGTTTTGACTTAGTACCGCATTCTGAGCCAGAGATAGAACTTGATCCAGCACACTACAATTTGAGTCAGATTCATATCGAGAGCCATCTATTGACGAGTGCCAGAACTTCAGATGGAAATGCCGCTGGAGTTGATTGAGCATATCGAATTCATTATTACAGATCATCCTCTTACTAATCCTCTTACTAATAAACAGATCTTATATGTTTTTCTATATTTCGTGAGTGGAGAGAAATTTTCGGAAGACATGCTTCTACTAATCTGCATCCTGTCACACTTCAGATTTCATGGACGTGTCTTCTCAAACATTAAGGGACTGCTGATTTCTGTCCAACTGTGCTACTTTTGCCGTTCTTCACCAGGAGGTGAAGTTCTCAAGCCGGTGAGAATGATATGGATCGGATCAAGGATTTTTAATTTTAATTTTAATTTTGGGATTTAGAGTCTTTAGGTATTTCGAGACTTTTTATTTATTGTTAGGAATTTTAATGTTTAGTATCACATTAGATAGGTAAAGCCGTGTGAGAAGCCTTGGAAATTCTTGTTTGAGAAGCGAAGAACCCTAGTTATCCAATTTATTTCCCAGATCCTCAAGAAATTCCTAAAATCCACTCCGTCTTGCATCAGTTTCTTGCCATTAGCGGTAAGTTAGAAGCCTCATTCGATGCCTTCTCTGACCTTATACTTTCTTGTTTGGCTTTGCAAATTGGATGGTAGGGCAACGAGACAAGTTTCCCTTTAACTGCGTGTATTACAAAGCGTTTGCTTTTCGCAAAGCACACTTCACGTTGCGAAGCGTATGCTTCATGTATAAAAGTGTAGGCTTTGAGTCCTTGAGCTTTTAGAAGGCGCTTCAAAATATAATTACTGCATTTTGTTACCAAGCGCAGAACCGTGAGCTACGAAGAGCACCTTATAAAACATATCTTAATATTAATCTTTCTTCATTTCTCTGAGCATGAGATATGGAAATTAGTACTAGTAATTGTGGAAGTCCTTGGCGTACTAGATCCTAAACTATAATCTTTCACTACAATCTTGCATTGGCTTCTGACCTTAGGTATATAGACATCATGGATTTTTCTCCAATGTTAGAGTCTACTCCCACCATTTCAGTGTAGCCCATCCATAGCTATTCCATGTTCATTTAGACCTTATTTTCATAGAGGGGAAAGTTCTTTTTACGTTTATTGGTTACATTTATTTGTCTTGGGAATTTCTTGCCCGAAAATAGTTTATTGCACGAACATGTTCTAAGATGAAACTGTTAAATCTGCCAATCTCTGCTAGCTTCAATTCAGTTCCTTCAGTTTTACCACATGTCACGTTTGGATTGCATGATTTTAGTAAACTGCGCTTCTTTGTCAGCAGTAATCAGTTGGTGCAGGTGTATGTGTTTGTGCCAGAAGCACGACAGTATAACTTCAATATATTTTGAGTTTCAGATCATTCCTGCTTTTCCACCCATACTTTTGTTCTTCAGTTTTTCTTGTTCTTGTATATTGCTGCCAATCATAAAAGCAAAAGTTTGAAAATGATTGAGTAGCGAGTCCCATTTTTATGTCCGACAAAAGTTGTGCATGATAACATTATCAAAGTCGAGCATTTGTTTTAATTAATTGGAAGTTACATAACAAATGTTGAATCTGATGCTAAATGCATTACATCAAAAGATATGTGTACTTCTTAATAATTTTAATTGGAAGATATGTGTACTTATCAAAAGATATGTGTACTTCTCAATAATTTTAAGGGTCCAACACGAAATAGCATTTGTCGAGAATTTTTCATTGCAATAAAGGCGAAGTGGCGGGTTGTCTGCAAGACATAGGAGTAACGAGGTAATAACCATGCTTGGAAGTAAGCACAGAAGCATGGATACAGTGAAATAGGGGAGGTACCCACATCCAACATGTATCCGATATCGGTTCACATGTTTGGGTAGCATTCTCTGTTGATATACCTTGCAAATCCAGTGTGAATCAGCTATAAAATGGGGGGTTAGTTTCCAATCTAATCAGGATGATGAAATGTGCCTTTTATATTTATAAACACGTCTATAATTATCCACCCAGGTTGGACTACTTTATAGCGGGCCTACAACTAAGTCATTAGCATTTGAGGAAACAAAGCATGGGCTCAGTATAGTAGGGCAACTTTAAAAAAGGATGCATGTTGTCCAAGTTATAAAAATTTACCTGGAACCAAAAGATTTTTATATAAAATGAATAGTTTTAAGAACAGTTTATAACAAAGTGGACTATATAATTACAATTATGATAGTTGTTCTATGATTTGATTATATGTTTGTTGCATATAAATACGTAATAGATTATTGTCTATGGAGATATCCAAGATGAATTCATGGCCAGTGCTTTTTTTAAAAAAAAAATTGTGTATCAACGTAATTGTATTGCATCATATCGTATACTCGTACATGTATCCATGCAACCTAGAAAGCAAGTATTTCCATTTTATTAATTTTTTCTATTGGGCTTATCTAGGATTTTTGCTGATTCCAAGGGTAGAGGGTTATTACGGAATAGATCAAGTTAAGGCTATATTATAGAGAAAAATGTTAATTTAGGGATGTTGACATTATATATAGTCATGGTGCTAGTTGTTTTTTATGTGGAAATGATGTCTAAATTTATGTAAAGTATCAAATTCTTTCACATTTTCCATTAAAACACCTTAAACTTAAAAAATTAAAGTTAACTATTAAAAACTTTTACTGCCATTTGTCATCCTGTAGTTAATTTAGACGGGCGCATAATTTGTGTGATGAATTTACCTTTTAAGACCCCATTAAGTGGCACTTGTTTTGTATGTGTCTTATTTTTCTTTTTGTTTTTTTCGGTTTTTATTTTTTTCCCTCAAATTCATTTGTTGCTAGATTTTGTTAGATCCATGCGCGGCTAAAGACGGGAGGAAATTACTTTGCGCACAACAAGTCAGGGAGAAATTACTTTGCGCACAATAAGGAGTGTTTTTCTATTTAAACTAGGGCTAGCCGTCATTTGTAGGCATGCTTGATATTTGAGATATTCTTTATTGAGCGTCCTAGGAGTAGTTCTTAGATTAAACGAGTGCGGACGTCCTCTAGGCGTCTTGGGAGGAGAATACACCTTTTTGTATTCAATTATCGTGTTCTTGGCTACTACTTTTCTATAAAAATTGTCTTTTTATCTTGGATCCTAACATGTTGGTATCAGAGCACGTGACGATCCATGGCGGGAATTGAAGGGGTAAAGAAATCGGTTAACGATTTGGCGGAATACATCGAGCACATGAAGGCAAGACAAGCAAAGAACGACGAGCAGTTTGCAAAAATCATCGAGCTATTGACGGCGCGCATCCACGACGGCAAAAACCCTAATTTTGGGCAAAAGACGTCACCTTTGGAGGAGAAAAGCCCTGAAATTCTCAGATCTGAAATTTTCAGGGCTTCAGATCCAGATCCGGACAAGGAAGAAGACGCCGACGACCCAGATCTGAAGCCTATGGCCGCCATCAGCCCAGATCTGTCGCCGGCAAGGGAGGGCACGCAACCATCGGAGGCAGCAGCCTCCCTCGTGGCCACCAGAGTCTCGTCGACCCCCCTAGGGGCCTCGCCGGCCTCGTCGACCCCCCTAGGGGCTTCACCGATCTCGTCGAACCCCCTAGGAACTTTCGCGGCACGGGTTGACCTCCGGAAGGGGACGTGCGTTGCTTGGGAGCGCCACCGACGACAGCTCCGACGACGTCAGTGACCGCCGCCACCTCCTTCATCTTCCCCTCCTTCGGGCGAACCCCGTGAATACCTCGCCATGGCCAAAGGACCCCAGCCACGCTGGAAAAGGCAGCAATCGACGGCAACTAGGGTTTTTGAAAAACCTAGCCGTCGCCGTCGACGACGTTGTGGACGTAGACCACCTCCATCAGCCTTGACGCGTCCAGGCAGGCTCAGGGGACTCTCTCCCACCTACATCGGGGTCTGTCGCCGGCGGGTAGGAGCGGGAATGACGCCAGCTCGAGTTTTCGAGCCCTACCGGTGCCGACGTCGGCGGTACCAGGGCCCGCCACCCCACTCCGCCTCTTCGCCTGGCCCGTGCGAGCTCAACGGCTCATCCCTTGCCGGCATATGAAGACGGCGCCGACGAGCCGATCTCAGCTCGGGGTCGGCTCGATCCAGCCGACCACAAGCCGAAGCCATCGGCTCGAGCCGATGAACAGTGTTTTTTTGGAATTTCAGGGGATTTTCGAGCTACATTCAGCTGATTTTTTGCGCGGCTTCCGATTTCCGACGTTTCCGGGCCCGTTGGGAGACCAATCTCATCCTTTCGATCCGGGAGGAGACATGCAATACGTGGAATGGATGGCACACACACTACATGCACCACCTTGAGGACACGGTGGATTTTCAGGGGCGGAGTAATGTTAGATCCATGCGCGGCTAAAGACGGGAGGAAATTACTTTGCGCACAACAAGTCAGGGAGAAATTACTTTGCGCACAACAAGGAGTGTTTTTCTATTTAAACTAGGGCTAGCCGTCATTTGTAGGCATGCTTGATATTTGAGATATTCTCTATTGAGCGTCCTAGGAGTAGTTCTTAGATTAAACGAGTGCGGACGTCCTCTAGGCGTCTTGGGAGGAGAATACACCTTTTTGTATTCAATTATCGTGTTCTTGGCTACTACTTTTCTATAAAAATTGTCTTTTTATCTTGGATCCTAACAGATTTGAAGCCATAAGGGCTGGAAGGCGTTGCTTTGAGACCGTGTGACGGTGGCTGGGCGGCGGTGGTGGTGGAGGAGATTTATTTTTTTTGAAAGATGATTTTTAAGAAAAAGATTAGGAATACACATGCATCAACCCTCGAACTCTTTAACCTTTATATTGGAAAAGAAAGCTTCACCACGAAGCCAATTGGCTTCCTTTCTTTTGAAAGATGATAAGAGGAAGATGATGAATATGAGGAGCAAGATGATGTATAAGGGGAAAAGGATGTGGAGCTGGGTGTCGATGACCTGCAACGGTGGATGAGAGGAGTGAAGAGGTGGTGGATGATATCTACATTTTTCAGTAGAAGATGATGGTGAAGAGGAAGATGATGGTGATGAGGGGGGAGCTGAGGAAGGCAGTGGCGGCTAAGGGTGGTGGCACTCCGGGGTGGTGGATGAGGAGGAAGGAGAGATTAATATAGCTTTTTAATTTCTTTTTAACCCCATTAAATATTTTTTGTGTAATTTTATTTCTTTTGATTTGTCGCGGCACCCACATGCCATGGTCTATCGTAATATTTTTGGAACAATAGGTGTGTATTTTAATTATGAGAATCACAAGAAAAGGAAAAAAAAACAAATTTAAAAAAGAAAAATCAAAAAAATCAAAAAGAAAAGTTGAAATAGTGAAAAGTATAAAAATAAAAAATATAACATAAAAAATTAAAATCTTTGATGATCAAAATTGAAATGTTAAAATAGAAATATTGAACAAAATTACAACATAAGAAAGGAAAAAATTATGAAGGCTTAGAAAAATTTGAAAAGGAATGATAAAAAATATATAAATAGAAAAAGCTAGGTCAAGGCAACGAATTGAAAATAAAATTAACACGGAAAAATCATTGCATAAAAAGTATATATGATTATTTAAACAGGAAATTTACATTTACAAAAGAAAGGAAATAAAAATATGTTAGAATGCATCAAAAAATGAAAAAATGAAAAAAATAAGCTAAAGCAAAAAATACCTATATACAAACAAAAGACAAAAAAGAATATTACAACTAAAAAATAAGATTCAAATAAAAGGTTTTAAAGAAAGAACACACCAAAAGGAAAAAAGAAAAAGATAAAAGAAAGTGAAAAATTGTGAGAAAAAATTGAGAGTGAAACAAAATGAAAGTTTAGGGTAGTTTTTTGGAACTGAAAATTTGATAAAGATACAACGGTAAGTTTGTCATTTTCTGTTTTCTGTCATCATCATTATGGTAGTTTTCAAAAACATGCAAAATATATAGCATGTAACTTTAATTTCTATGGTTTATGTTATTTTTGCAAAAGACGTGAAAGAATTTGGTAGTGTGAGAAAGAATTTGGTAGTGTACGCAACTTTAGCCCGGAAAGTATTGATAATGCTAGAGCCATACCATGAAGAAAGTAGAATGTGTGCATGTATGGTACTCCATGTTGCATGGAAATAATTACACCGACGGACACTACACACCAAGGCTGGGCAAATTCTTACAAAATCATGGTATACTCGATGGCAATGTCGTGGTATGAAGATGGTAGTTAATTTTAGATACTCAGTACTAGCCGTTTGCGTACTATCATCGTGTTCATGATGTGAATGTTTCCATCTCTGGATGAATATTGACTATTTTTGTTCGTCGTGTTCCCTGCAACTTGTTTATACCATCCAGAGCCGGACTCACACGAATCTATGTTGTTTACTGCAGAAAAATGCATTCGAATGGGGATCATCACGGATTCCCCACACCGAGGATGCAATTCAAGTAACTCAACATGTTGCCAACTATTTCATCAGGTCGGAGTAGATTGTTTTTGCTTTTTCTAGTGTTCGGACATAATGCACATAAGTGTCTGCAACAACAACATCAACAATAACAATAATACTTGTCATTTTGAGAAAAAGAAAGAAAACCCAACCAAAGAGAGGCAGATAGCAGGGTCATATACTTGTCGCTTGTTTTATTTTGTGAGTGAGCCCAGCTCTGATATATCCTTATCAGCAGGGAGGCTAGGAAATCTTCAAACAGATCGCCTGCGCAGAAGGTCCGGGACAACCTCATCTACAATTACGCTCCAACGTATTGTGGCAAGGCTGGGTACGATATCTCTCATCATATACATAAATACCCAGACTTGACTGTTTTTTCACATGGATCGAACTCACCATATTTGCTCGTGTTATCTAACAGCAAAGGCTATGATGAAGTTTACATCTTCTCGTAGTTTCAAATTGGAGGGCGAGACTATGTTATGAGGCCAAGCTGTTGGCAGGGAAGCTGCTGTGGATTCTGTACCCGAATGCAATATTCAGTTATTGTTTGTTGCATGTAATTCTGTTTGTTGTCTGTAATTTTATTGTACTGTAGTGTACATGTATGTTGCATTATTCCACGCACACGCGCACACACACGCACACGCACACGCACAAGATGGCCAGGCACATCGCTGACTCCTCATCCCCCTTCATCTCCCTCATCTTTCCCTTCCCTGCTAGTCATTCATCATCTTCTCCCCCTTTTGTTTTTTGTTATGTTATGTTATGTTATGTTAGGAGGATAAAGAGGGGAGGGGTAATGTGTGATAAGGTGTCGTGTAAAAATAAGTTGTAAATTTGTCTGCTTGCTTGTGTAAAATAGTCTGTGTATATCAATTAGGTCTGAGTAATAGAATTACCCATTATAGAGAGATGCATGTGTGCTATATACGATGTGTAAATGTGTAATGCAAGCTTGAAGGAGTTGGAATAATGCATGGTCTTCTTCTAGTTTATACAATAGAGACTAGTATCATTGGTCATATGTTAAATTTCCTTAATCTATGTCGTAATCAGTTGGACAATGATATTATTTCATTTATTAACACTGATCGTAGGTAAACAAGCAAGCAAAACTGAAAAGCATTAAATTTTTCGTTCCCCTCCCAATAATTATTGGATTAAACTGATCGGCTCGGCTGGTGTGGCGCATACAGAAGAGTGAATTTGAGCCGCTCAGGGGAACAGAAGGCGAAGCGGGTCCATCTCCCGGTTCAGGTCGAACCAGACCTGCCTGAAGACCTTGACGATGACATCATGATGCTCGTCGGAGTTCAACGAGAGGTAACACGCCAGCAGGCTCTCGAGCTCCTCCGGCCGTTCGATCCCTTTCTCCCATATCATCTCCACCATCGACTCTCTGAAATCCTTCACCGGGTCGCTCGAGCTCTTCACCACCGCAAAGCTCTCCAGCTTCCTGTCCTTCGCTGTCGGGTTCGGATGCGCCAGCCTCGGCGAGTAGACCCGAACCCTTGGCCGGATCCTCCCGCCGCCGAACGACCTCCGCCCACTCCTTATCGGGTCCGGGTCCGGACAGGGTCCCGTCTTGACCGGCTTCAGATCGGGGTGGTCGGAGGAGGCGGGACGGTGCCGCCTGCGGCGGTGGGGGCGGGTGCGGGTGCGGGTGCGGGTTGACGGGTGGTCGAGGATGAGGAAGTCGAGATCAGAGCCGAGGGAGTGGTTATGGCGAGGGGCGGGACGGTTGAAGGAGAGGGTGCGGGAGCGGGCGAGGTGGGAGTCGTCGTCTCCGACGGAGAGACGGCGGGGGACGGTGACGTCAGAGTGGGTGCGTGTGGGTGCAAGCGGAGGCGGCGGTGACAGCACTAATGATTTGGGAGTGGGTGCGGGTGCAGTGGGCCGCTGCTTTGTGTGAATGGGATTGTGTTTGGTATATTGCCTGAGTTTGGGGAGCCAAGAGGAGATGTGAAGGATGCTTGAGAAAATATTTGAAGACGACGACGAAGATGAAGACGACGACGAGGAAGAAGAAGAGGGTTTCTTAATGTCGACGATGTCATCGTCGAGTTGTTCTTGCTGTTTCTTCATGGGATTCTTCTTCCTTCCCCATTTCATCTCTCTTCTCGATGATTTTTGTGTGTGGAATTATCTCGCGAGTATTGAGAATTGAGGGAGTACGTTGGAGAGATTATACGAGTGGGAGAGAGAGAGCAGTTATTAAATGACAGCGACGTTAGTGGGTTACGTATTAATGTGGAACGTGGGCTTCTTATGCGGCTCCCCTTCCTTGTAACAGACTCTCTTTGAAAATGGGTAAATAAAAAGAAAGCCCATCGAATGGATGTTATTATTATTTTTTGAAAAAAAAGACGGGGGAAAGGGTGGAGTAAATAGCACACAACTTTTTTGGAGTTAAATTCCAACAACACATACAAATTAACAATTAATGATCCTCCAAATTCGAGGGTGGGGGCAGGCGTCTCGTTTTGCTCGATCTCTTTAAACACAAATTCAAAAAGAAGTGGCGGGTCTCCGCACACTGCCGACTGCTGACTGCCTCACGGTCTGGTGTGAAACGGGGTACGACATCGCAGCGATCGAAGAGGAAAAAAGATGCAGCAGAAAGAGGGGGAGACTTTTGCTTTCCTTCCTCTTCTTTTTTGTTTTCATGTTTTGAATTGGGGTCCCGCCATCTTTGTTCCATGTTGTCTTTTCCCCTTCTTCTTTTTTTGAAATTTAATTTATCCAGTTCAAATGAGAGAGTAGCCTAACGGCATTGGCATGTGAGAGCATCAAAATTCGGGACCAAAAGGCACAAATTAAAGACGGAACAAGAGAGAAAGAAAGATCACGGCTGCATGCAGCCTAAATCCTCCTTGCTTTTTGTTATTGCTTTTTTTTTTGGTTCCCTCTCTCGCAATATCATTGACGAGGAGGCCCGACAAGCTTGTAGCGTGCGCAGAAATTAAGCTTACACTCAAAGACATGAGTAACGAACAAGATCTCTACCTCTTAATATGCAACAAAATACATGTTGACTTCCAGATTAGGCTTGCTGCTCGTCACGCGGAGGATGGATCTGGACGTGTTCCTGCTTGTAACAGCCTGGAGAGGAGATTGCCGAAGATTGAGCCACCTGATTGCATTTGTACCGCTGAGGTCGTCCTGAAGGAGTGTTGCTGCTAAGGAGCCGATCTCGTGGAGGTCGTCCTCGTAGGGTTGTTGTAGGATGAACAGATCTCGTGGAGGTCGTTCTTGTCGAGCCTTGTTGTTGTGGAGACGAGCCGTGGCATAACCATGCTTAGTTTGCCTTGGGCAGCTTCCCTGGGCAAGAATAAGTAAAATTTTTCATTTGCACTTCTCCTTCTCCTTTAAGGTGCTGCTGGCTATCCAGTAGGAACAATGCCTTGAGTTGTAGGTTGAGGGTTCAAGCCTCCACGCCCAGGGGCGGAACCAGGATGAGATGATTGGGGGGGATAGCCAGTAGGAATAATGCCTTGAGTTGTAGGTTGAGGGTTCAAGCCTCCACGCCCAGGGGCGGAACCAGGATGAGATGATTTGGGGGGGGGGGGGGGGGGGGGGGGGGGGCAATGGCAAAAAATATAAAGCATCGAATAAATATATTAAATAAATTCATATGAAGGATATTACATTAAATAACATTTAAACTCTCATTTATATATATATCAAAATATGTCATTACATTCTCACCATATTAAAATGCAGAACGTCTTTCTTCCATGTCACGAAAATCACCTATAATTGACTCCACACTAATTTTTTCAGCAATTTCTTTCTCAATGTACACAAGCAAACAATCAGTCAAGAAATCATCTCCCATCTTGTTACGAAGTGTAGTCTTGACTATATTCATCGCTGAAAAAGAACGCTCTGTAGTAGCTGTAGAAACTGGAAGTGTGAGAATAAGAGTTATCACTCTATACACAAGAGGATACACTTCTGCTTTCCTAATTCTTACCAACCATTGACATAGATCAGAAATTGTTTTCAATGCTTTAAAATCTGGAAGATGTCGGACATGCTCAAAATGTTGAAATTGTATTTGCAACTGTGTCATCTCATATTCTGTAAAGTCTTGATGGTAAAATTTCTCTACCAATTTGCAAATATCATCAATTCTGAATGATATACGCATCTCTCTTGGATCTAAGTTGAACTGAGAATGATCAATTCCACGGTGTTCTCATTGAATTTGTTGTTCAATTCCTGCAACTGAGAGTCTATCACTGCATTGAAAACATCAACTTTATAATAATATTCCACTGTAATTTCATTTTGTTAATGTCGAGCTCTTCCTCTTCTTGCAATATGACGAGCGCTAAAATCTGGTACAGGTATACTGACTGCTTCACAAAAAGATCTCACAGTTGTAACCAAATTGTCCCAGCCACCATCTCTTAACTTTTGAATGAGCATTTTAGTAGATGAAACAAGATGCATTGCATTTAAGATGTCTTGAGAATGGAGTTGCAAAGCTTGACAAAGTATATTAGAAATCTCTAAAACTTCTCGCATAAGATGCAAAATGAAAACAAAGTCAAAAGTAGTCATTGCCTCATAAGCTGAATCTGCATCACCCCGCTGAGCAGAAGTAGCTTCATCCTCAATAATGTTCAATAAAACTTCACATGTTGCACTAAACATCTTCAACAAACTCGAAATTGATTTCAAGTGAGAAATCCAACGGGTATCACCAGCTCTTTGCAGAGAACCTATTTGATTAAGTCATTTTCCACTTTGAAGCTCATCAATCTCAACTAAATGAGCAATATTTGAAGCATGAGCAGCTTTTAGTTGGTCATTGCGCTTACATGATGCACCAACAATATTGATAATGGAATTTAACTTGGTAAAAAACTGATGGACATGAATAATTTCCTTGGATGCAGCAACTAATGCCAATTGTAAACGATGAGCAAAACAATGAACATAATAAGCATGTGGACATTCATTTGAAACCAAAGCTTGCAAACCATTCCATTCACCACGCATGTTACTTGCACCATCATAACCTTGCCCTCGGATAGATTGAACATCAAGATTGTACTGAGAGAGCATCGAAAAAATCCCCTCTTTCAAAGTTAATGCCGCAGTGTCTTTGACATGAATAAGCGCAAAAAACGTTCTTGTATGTAGCCATCTTTGTCGACAAATCTCAAGACAACTGACATTTGCTCTTTTTTAGATTCATCCCGAGCTTCATCAACAATTAAACAATACATTGAATCACCAATTCCTTCACGAATGTCCTTTCTCACTTTAGTTCCCGAGACATGCAAAATTTGTGTTTGTGTTTTTGGTGATGTATATAATGCATTTCGTGGAGCTTTATCCAAAACTGCGGCTACTTTATCATTATAAGAGGCAATGAAACTCAACAGTTCTAAAAAGTTTCCACGATTTCTTGATGACTTAGACTCATCATGGCCCCTAAAAGAGCAACCTTAAAATGCAAGCCACCTAACTGTCTCAACTGAAGCTTTCAAACGGAGTCTGTTTTCCATGACTTCCTGCGATGTGAATTTCTCAAACCTTCTCGCAATATGAGATAGTTGATTCATAAGGTCTGCACATGCTTTCTCGGCATTTCTATGAGGTGAATTGAGATCTTTTCCAATATGGGCCAAAAGTGCACAATTTTTTTCATCCTTCACCTTTTTCCATGAACGAAATCCATTAACAGTGAATGCATCGGATCCAGAATGCCCATTTTGTTTATGAAATAGAAAGCATGGTAGACAAAATATAACGTCTGCTGTTGGAGAATATTCTAACCAAGAAGGAAAAAGCTTAAACCATGATGCTTGAAAACTTCGTGAGTGTTTTTCACCTGATGTTGGATACTTAGAAAGTATACACTGATAAGGACCAGCTTTAATATAAGCTCTTCGAACTTCATCACGCTTCTCAATTGTATACTTCCATATTTGTGGTCGTAATCCCGGATCACGTTCTAGTGAGTTGATATCAAACTCGTCATCGATTTCAACTCTTTGAAATTTTGGAACAGGATCCTCAGAATGCACGTGACTCTCTATCAATGGAGTTTCAATACTTTTTCTTTTAAAGAATGAATCGATTGTTGTTGAATTTTTCATCTAAACATAGGATAAATTATGAATTAGCCAATCTGAGACAACAATCAATATCATAGTCGAATGACAACAATACTTGGTCTAAAATATTTTCGTCCAAGATTTACGATAGCTCACAATTCTAGATTTCTACACAATTGTTAACTATAACAACGACACCATTCATGCAAATCAACACAAATCAAACACTTACAAAAAACTTTAAGAACACTATATCATTAATGTTTCTTATAACAGTCAATGTTCACTATTTCCTGTATCTTCTAAGAGCAATATATCAGTATCTTCTAAGATCCAATGTTTACTCTTTCCTGTTAAAGCAATATATCATTATTGATTCTTATACCAGTCAAGAAAATAATAGAAATGATGACATTGAGAAAATAATCAGAAATAATTGCATTCTCAATGTGAACATCTAATTTCGACATATAACTTTAAGAACTAAGCACTGCCCAGTGCCCGCGATATTGACAATAGTTGCAAACACAATTCTATTTTTTCTAAAAAACAACAGATTTTGATGACATTGACAATTTGACATTATTATTTAAACATGAAAGATATACAAGTAACACAACACTTTGAGCATAAATCATGAGCATTGAGCAGTCAGTCGGTTTACTCATTAGAAATAAAAAGTAAAATCAAAAAATTTCTTACCGAATTATATAGAGATGGGTTCCCTTGTCCAACAGATAATCCAAAAACAGAATCAGCCCAAGAACGAGAGCGTGTCGAGACAATATCGTGCCCTAATTTTCAATTTAAGTCCAAATAGGAAATTTCAACGAGATTAATCAGTAATCACCGAAAGTAAATAAAAGGGAAAAAAATCAGAAACAACTGAGAAAATTTTCGAGCTCAGAGGATGTCAGAGGAAGATCCGAAACAAAATTAGAAACAAACAAATCAGAAGAGGATCCGACCTCTTGGGGACTCGAGCTCAGAAAATTGCTCACCAAAATTTTCGAGCTCAGATGAGGAGGATCTGAGATGTCGAGCTCTTGCTGCTGTAGGAACGGGCGGTGCCGCGGTGGAGACTCGAGCTCTTGGGGAGAACGCTTGTCCGGTGAAGCTGGTGGCTCGCGCCTCGCGGTTTGGACTTTGGAGACGACGACGCGCAGGACAGCCCTAATTTCTAATTGGGAATTGTTTTTGCTGAGAAGCAGCGGCGAACGCAATGGGTTTTAAATGGGTTATAAGTTTTGATTTGGGTTGACTCTTGAAAGCGGGTTGCAACCGGGCCAGGGTCCCATGAGAGTAAAGTTTCAAAAAATTAGGGGGGGGGGGGGGGGGGCCAGTGCTCTTCACGTTCAGCAGGCTCAATTGGCCAAAGTGTATTTTTTTTTTTGCAAATTAAAAAATTGGGGGGGGGGGCGCCCCCCCCCCCCCCCCCACTGTAAGCATGTGTCCGCCCCTGTCCACGACTCAACTAATTCTTAATTTTCAAAAGATTTTTTTTCTTTCCAATAGTTCTACTAGTTTCATAGTATCTCAACGAATTTTTAATCTTCAAAAGATTATTTCTTCTTCCAATAGTTTTAGTAACGTCATAATATCGACGTTGTATTTGTTTAGTAAAAGATAATATGTCCATTTGTGGACAGTAACTCTGTTCTTCTTGACATTATTATTACTTCATTAGTTCTTCCACACTCCTTCAACTTCGTAATTCGTTATAATTTTGCAAGTTCATGTGCACAAACGTAATCTTTGTTTAGATTCCTCGCAGGACTCCATATGAGTGCTCAAGTAGGAAATTCTGATACATCGATTATTCTAAAAAATCATGTATCTATTTTGATCGTACCTAATGCTTGTATCACATATGCACCGATTCTTCTGAAAGGGTCACATACTATGATATTTTGCAAATCCATGCGTCTATGTTGCATCATATTTGATGCTCGTATGCATGTCCATGCAACCTAGGCGGGTACATGTAGGATGTTGGTGATAATGCTTTCTATCACATCTTCACTAATCATAGGGATATACGTAGGATGTTGTTGATGTTGGTGATAATGCTTTCTATTCCGGGTGCGAATATCTTCTTTGACTTGTACTGGGATCTATTTGAATCTGAATGATATATATATCAGTTCGTTTCATGAGATACTCTTAAATGTCGACTTAGATAAACACTTTTTTTATATGTCATTTATCATATTTTGGATATATTTATGATAATATGTTGTCAGTATTATCAATATATAATTAAAATACTCTTAGAATTAATTTTTTTGTTTTAGTAGTTTTAAAAAGTCGTCTTTACATCATGTTGACTTTCTCCCAGGGTAAAAAAATTGTTGGTTACGCCACTGGAGACGACCTCGTGTAGGTCGTCCTTGTCGAGCTTTGTTGTTGTGGAGACGACCTCGTGGAGGTCGTCTTTGTGTACTTCTTGACAACCAAACTGGGTCGGTGAGTGCAGATCTGTCTTCCAAAGCCGTGCTAGCAACTTAGTTAGGCTGATCTCCCAAGCTACTCTCCGGTGGTATCTGAGGACATGTGTAGCCTCCTTGTTTTGGACGTGATAGGCCCCCAATGTTAAGTCTGGCTGGGCTCCAGCTACGATGGGCCCTAGCCCGAAGCGCCTCTAATAGTGTAGTAAGTTTTCATGATCCAATCAATCATATCTTTAGTCATAGTATCTTTCAATCGCTCAATAATTTAAGAAAGCATACTTTGATTGCCTGCTAGCTATGATAATGTTCATATTTCGTAGCAACAAGGCACTCTCAAAAGTAGTTAGTTGTGAATTTTCCCATGAGATCGTAAAGTCAACCTGACAACTGTTAATTCAAGCTTTTCGCTTTTTAAATGATTCTTCTCTTATCATTGCTAGAGTGATTCATGACATTCGTCAATACCATGGTTTATAATTAGGATATTCTGAGTGGTAAGGATGTGAAGGGGGGCTCTATAGCGAGGAGTAGAGAGTTCGGGTGGTAAGAGTTAGTTTGAGTGGAGGAGATTCAAACAGCATGTGCTTATTTGCTTCAGAACAAAGTAATGCATGTTGTGACGATAGGAGGAGATTGAGATCAATGACTAGAGGCATCACATGCTATATTTGCAAGAGACTTAAATATTGGAAGAGAAATCACTTAGATAGAAGAAATAGAGATAATGATGATGTGTCAGCATCTTCATTAGTTGCAATTGGGCACACGGAGGAGGTTAGGAATAAGAAGATCTACAATATACTCATAGTGTGCTTGTCAGATGTTGAGAATTATGCATGTGAATATTTTTTTTATTTTGGGGGGAAAGGGGGGTGGGGGGTGGGGGGGTTCATCTCATATGACATAAAATACAGAGTGCTTCAATACAAACCAAAAAAACTAGGATGCATCAATTTTCATGGGTAATGATAAAGTATGCAAGGCTGTTGGAATTAGTTCAATGAGAATTATGATATTTGATGACATAGTGCGCACACTCACTAACTATAGCATGTTTCGGAGCTGAGAAAGTCACTAGTTTTTTATGGGCATTTGGTTCCATAGGTTGCAAGGTTACGAGAGAATGAGGCTCTAAAGATATTAAAGGGATCGATAGTTGTGACGACGGCGATGAAGGGGGCGATGATCATAGGAGATTCTGGCATTGGAGTTGGGAGTTCACATGAGATTGATTTGATCAGTGTATGACATCTTAGACTCAGACTTGGTACGGAGAAAAGCTTGAAGGATTTGAGGAAACGCGATTTGATCAAAGGGATAAACTTCAAATGAACTGGAGTTTTGCTCAGAGAGAGAGAGAGATAAGCTTGTAGCATTAGAGTTGCTCAGAGAGAGAGAGAGAGAGATTCATTCTTGATATTTTCCAAAAGAACGGAACGGCTAAAAATCGAATGCATTCCGCGCTCTTTCGCCACAGCCGCGCGCGAGCAACGCACGAATCAATCGCATGCCAACGACGCTGACAGTGAACTGGCGCCTGGCAATATTTATTTTTTTTCAAAAAAATGCCGGCATTTTTTTGAGGCAATTCAAAATTCTCTTTCAAATCAATCGCCGGCATTTTTCTCTCTTTCTCGCTCGACCCTCCATTTGTCTCTCAACGCTCAAATATAGTTCCAGAAGTTGACTCTGACTAAACCCAGTCACACGAGCTTGCCCACGTGTACTTCCAAACTTACGCGCTAAAAACCTTGCTATAGAAGAGCATCACCCTCAAATTATTGCTTACTCTTTGCACATTGCGCTGAGCCTTTTAGGAAATCATGGCATCCATTGTTGCCTTCATCGTCGTCACTTTATTCATTTTGCCCCCTGCCGACGGCAGCGAGCTCCGAGTTCATGACAAAGACTTCCTCGCAATGCGTGGGATTTTCCTTGGTGTGTTGCCAAGGGGGTTGGTTCCGCCCTCCGCGCCAAGTGGAGGCATCGACGGTGTGCCCGTCCCACGAAACGAGGCGTCCTCGCCGCCTCGCCCTTCGAGGCCACGCAAACGGTGGCTTGAGTCTGCCCCGAGCCCAGGCATCGTACATTGATTGGCTCTATCTAAGGAAGGAGATGGAATTTTACAAATACACTATATTCTTTGTTGTCAAAGCGTAAACTTTTATTCATGTATGTATCTGTCTTGAACATAGAGTTTACAAAATAAACAAACACAAAAAATGGGAATGCTGGGCATTTCACAATAAGCAATGCAACGTCCTCAATTGAGCACAACAATCTTAGGCCGCTTATTTTGTTTATCAACAGCCTTGTTCTCGCTCAATCTCAGATCCTCCGAACCCTGGCATGAAGCTTTACCGTTTTCATCGCTGTTCTCAAAGCCTACCTCGCCTTCATCTTCGGTGCTTGTAGAATTCACAGGTGCCTGGAAGCCGGCCA
Organism: Scilla litardierei; assembly: GCA_030789695.1. Lineage (NCBI taxonomy): Eukaryota > Viridiplantae > Streptophyta > Magnoliopsida > Asparagales > Asparagaceae > Scilla > Scilla litardierei. The sequence goes on along the minus strand of CM061136.1, from coordinate 191,085,828 downwards.
TGGCGGCCTCAGCTGCAGCGACGGCATCTGGCGTATGAAGGTCAGCGACACCTAAAAGCAAATCCTGTGAACAGTTTGAAACTGTTGTAAGTAAACAATCTCATAAATCGTTAATTTTGAGGCTGATTGTGTTGGGGTTCTGGGTCACCTTTTGGGTAATACCAACACTCGCGAAAATTCCAAGATCGTGAGGACAACGAACAAGGCAGAGTGGCCTTTCGCTACAAAATACGCAACCAAGTAAATAAAATGCAATAACCACAAAAGAGCAACACACCTTTCACACCGGAGTTTTATACTGGTTCCACCCAAATATGGTGTACGTCCAGTTGGAGAGATTCACTACTGCTTCAGCAAATTCGGATTACAACCAGGAGAAACCTCACAACCCAAGCCCTAAAACCCCCTTGATTCGCCTCCTGTTTATTCTACAGAGAGCCGCGAACCTTACATAAAACAGCGCTCAAAACGCTCTGGGATCCCTCACTGCACCTTGAGTTGCTTCTGAAGCTGCTCGATGATGTTTGAAGGCATCATCGCATCCCCTTTTATAAGCTCCAAATCTTTCACGGGAAACCAATAGGAAGAAGGGTTTGTCGCTTTCATGGTTAGGTGGCCAAAGGAAAATCAACATTGGCTTGCCCGGTTGGTGGCCAAACAAGGGGAGGTCAAATATGGTGTACCCGGTTTTGTTTTGTAGAAATAATTCAACACTCCACCTTGATACAAAACATACCGCATAACCCCCCAAACCAAAACCTCCACCTTCAGACAAACCACCTTTCCATGATGAGGTCAGGGCACTTGGTTAGTGAGCTTCGCTCTAAGCATCACCAACTAACCGAGTGTCCAACGAACCCATTTCCAAAGATGAGTCTCCGAACACTGCCGAACCTCCAAGAATTCATACCTGAAGCAAAACGTGTAGTAATCTCTCCCAGTGCCACCTCGTGGCACCCTAGCACCTCTTCAAGGAAAACAAGTTTGAGCGTCGCTCAAACTTCGACGCCGACCTTTCTCCTGACGGGTTCTCCTTCTTGTGAATCTCCTTGGGATATGCTTTGTCGACCCTTGCACATCGCCACCCTGAGTTTGCGTCCAAACTCAATGCATCTATCGCAATCTTATCTGCCATAAGATCTCCACGCGCCTGCAATGCATAAACTAAATTCACGTAATCATCAAAACGAGCTGGGGCCTTTACGGTGCGTCGCCCCACTCTGCTAGCAATAGAGTCGTCAACCATAGCCCTAGTCTCTCCACCTCGACTAGAACTTCCACCACTGTCGCTGCATGTAGTAGTCTCCACTTGTGGACTCTATCCTTCAACCGCCTCGCCTTTACCTTTATCTGTGTCAATACATAGATTTGGAAAAAATACCTCCACCTCGTTCGAGGCCTTTTCGGTATTTTCTGTAGCCTTCTTTTGCAGCATTGTCGACTCTTCAAATGTAACATGTCGACTAACCAGGACCTTCTTCTCTTCTGGACTCCACAGTCTATAACCTTCAACGCCATCCATGTATCCCAGCAAGATACACTTCTTCCCATTCGCGCTGATCTTGTCACTTCCATTGTGAACCTGTACTGGACATCCAAATATTCGAAGATGATCTAACTTTACTGGCTTACCTTTCCAGACCTCCTCTGGGATTTTATCGCCGATAGCTGAAGATGGAATTCTGTTCACCAAATATACAGCGGTTGACATAGCTTCAGCCCAAAATCCCTTTGACAATCCCGATGTAAACCTGAGACACCTCGCCTTCTCAAGGAGTGTTCTATTCATCCGCTCGGCAACTCCATTTGACTGTGGATCTCCTGGTGTGGTGAAGTGACGCCTTACTCCTTGCTTCCGGCAGAATCTTGTGAACATTGCAGAAGTAAACTCGCCACCGTTGTCGGATCTCAGCAGTTTTAGCTTCTTTCCTGTTTGAGTCTCCACAAGGGTCTTCCATGCCTTGAACTTCTCAAATGCCTCCGACTTTTCCTTCATCACATACACCCATACTTTTCTAGAGAAATCATCAATAAATGATATGAAATAACACGCCATACCTAGAGAGTGAATTGGCGCAGGACCCCAAACATCGGTGTGAACATAATCGAGAATCCCTCCCGTGTTATGCTTCCCTGTGCCGAAACTAACCTTTGTCTGCTTGCCGTAGACACAATTCTCGCAGAACTCCAGCTCCTTGAAGTTCACCCCATTGATTAAACCACGCTTCCTTAAAGCCTCTAAGCTTTTCTCCGCGACATGTCCTAGTCTGAGATGCCACAGCTTGGTCGAATCAATCTCATGCGAGCTCTTAATGCCAACACTGGAGTCGCCAATAATTGTCGTCCCCTTCAACAGATATATGACATTTACATTTTCACCTCTCATCACAACTATCGATCCCTTCGATATCTTCAGCGCATTCCTCTCGATCGTGACCTTGCAACCCATGGAATCCAATGCCCCCACGGAAACTAGTGACTTTCTCAAAGCTGGAACGTGCCACACATTGGTGAGTATGCGTACCACGCCATCGAACATCTTGATTCTTACCGAACCAACTCCAATAGCTTTGCACTCTTCATCATTTGCCCATAAAGACTGATCCATCCTGCTTAGTGTTGTAGGTATGAAAACAATCTCTATTTGGAGTCATATGAAACGACGCACCTGAGTCCATGATCCAATCATGGTTCGCAACTTCTAAAGAAGTTGCAGTGAAGAGATCGTAGGTCTCCTCGCTCATCACGTCTTCCTTTTGCACAGTTGCAACTGATGATGATGCTTGCGCTTCCTTGTCGTTGTTCCTTCTCTCTGGGCATTCTCTTTTCCAATGTCCATGCTTCTTGCAAATATGACACCTCGTGTCTCTGGTCCTTGATCTCGATCTCGATCTCCCGTTGTAGTTGCTTTTTCTGTTGCTTCGCTCCGAAGCAAACATCGCCTGGCTGTCTGAAGCTCCTTCGCTCAAGCCAACGCTTGCCATGCGATCTCGCAACTCCTCGCTGTAGAGCCCCGTCTTCACATCTTCAAGAATGAGAGTATCTCGACTGTAGAGCATGGTGTTGATGAACGTCGTATACCTCTCTGGTAACGACAGGATCAGGATCATAGCTTCATGCTCCGCCTCCACAGTCAGACCAACCGCCCTCATCTTCATCACTAAGTCGTTGAAGGTATCAATGTGATCCTTCAATGAGGTCCCATCTCGCATCTTGAAAGTAAAGAATGTCTTCAGTAGGATAAGCCGATTGGTGAGCGACTTCTTCAGGTACAGCTTCTCGAGCTTCTCCCATAATTCCTTGGCCGTAGTCTCTTCGGACACTTGATAGATTACCTCGTCCGATAAGCTGAGCTGGATAGTTGTCATCGCCGAGTCCTCCATCTCCATCTTCTCCCTTTCCGAGATATCTGCAGGTAGAGCCGCCGTGGCGTACACCACCCGGTGTACGCGGTCCTTTCGCAAGATAGCCTTCATCTTGTACTGCCATATCTCGAAGTTGCCCTTGCCATCGAATCTTTCGATTTTGTAGTGCGAGCCTCCCACCGTCGCATGCGATCGCCCCGCATACGAGTCTGAATTGGTTGCGTCTCCTTTTGTAGAAGAATCCTCCGCCATCGCCTTGGACTTGTCTCACGAGCCTTGATGCTCTGATACCAATTGTTGGGGTTCTGGGTCACCTTTTGGGTAATACCAACCCTCGCGGAAATTCCAAGATCGTGGGGACAACGAACAAGGCAGAGTGGCCTTTCGCTACAAAATACGCAACCAAGTAAATAAAATGCAATAACCACAAAAGAGCAACACACCTTTCACACCGGAGTTTTATACTGGTTCCACCCAAATATGGTGTACGTCCAGTTGGAGAGATTCACTACTGCTTCAGCAAATTCGGATTACAACCAGGAGAAACCTCACAACCCAAGCCCTAAAACCCACTTGATTCGCCTCCTGTTTATTCTACAGAGAGCCGCGAACCTTACATAAAACAGCGCTCAAAACGCTCTGGGATCCCTCACTGCACCTTGAGTTGCTTCTGAAGCTGCTCGATGATGTTTGAAGGCATCATCGCATCCCCTTTTATAAGCTCCAAATCTTTCACGGGAAACCAATAGGAAGAAGGGTTTGTCGCTTTTATGGTTAGGTGGCCAAAGGAAAATCAACATTGGCTTGCCCGGTTGGTGGCCAAACAAGGGGAGGTCAAATATGGTGTACCCGGTTTTGTTTTGTAGAAATAATTCAACAGATTGATCCCAGTCATTTACCATCTCAATATATTCTTGCTCGATCCCATTAAGCACATCGATGTCATAATCTGATCGGGAAGCACCCTGCAGTGTGCAGATCAATCAGAAAGGCGACAGGTTTTGATACGACTATTGTTGACAAGCCTGCTAGCAAGATTGGGCCCCGTCGGCTGAGGCCCACGGGAAAACGCGGCCCAATCAACGAGGCCCCCGGGAACTCTCAAACTCGAACCGCCCCCGGACCGGCCCACGATCTATGGGAGAAACCACTCCCCCGAAGAATGGGGGCATTAAATGCCCGTCGGGGAGCTCCGGAATGGGCTGGCCCGCGACACTGGCAGGCACCATGACGGGCGTAGTGGCGAACGACGCGACGGCGTGACTGAGGACAAGCAGCTCCCCCATGACGCCGGCAGGCGCCATCATGGGGAATGGCGTGGCGACATGGACGAGATCACGTCGGATCCACCTATAAAAGGACCAAAGGGACAACGGAGCAAGGGATCGGACCCCGGGTATTCTAACCGAAGATATTCCATCAACGACCTTGGCCTTTCGCCGTTCCTTTTCCCTCCACCTGCTCGCGCCATGGGTCAGTGTATCAATCTCCTCTCGAGTCGTGCCTACCCAGCCGAGTATCCTTCAGACCCTGATCTGACTTAGGCATCGGAGGGGATACGGCCGGAACCAAGGTCCGGCCACCCTGACGAGTTTCTCGTCTATTCAGAGAGAATCAGACCGAGGCGCCGAGGCTACCCCCGGCGCTCGTCCGACCGAGGCCGAGCCCATAGAAGCCGAGCCAAGGCTTCCCCTCCGCTCTGCTTCAACCAAGAGCCGACGTCCCGCCTGGACCCAGCGCTCGACCCCGACGCCAACTCCAACCCGCGCCGAGTGCACGTGCACTCGGCACTCCCAAGGGGTCAACATCGACCCCTTGACCTCGTTGACCACTCAATTCCCGCTCAACGACCCTGCGGTGAGAAAACACCCGTAAACATCTGGCGCCGTCTGTGGGAACCGAAGCAAGCCCACGTCAAACCACCGGAATGGAAACCATTTGCAACGGAGCGGGGCGCCTGCCCCCCATCCAGGAGGAGGGAAATTACATTCCCTCCGAAAATCAGCTCAGCCACACCACCGAGGGGACAGGTGAGTCCCGATCGGTCACCCAAGAGCAGCTCCGCACCTTCGCCCAGGAGACTAACGCCAACATCCGGACGTTGGCCGCCACGATTCAGCAACTCGTCGGCGACGTGCCCATCCAAGGAGATGAGCTGAGCGAGGCCCACCGCTGGGGAGGAGGCCACCAATCCGTGCGGTCCACCGTGGTCACCGACCACGGGAACGGAAGGCCCAACCTGGAGCGGCGATTCACTATGCCAGGCTTCGACCCGACACGATCTCCCACCCCCGCCTCGTATTACGAGGAGGGCAAGAGGGGCTTCGAGCAATCTGAGGGGAGGTCGATGACCGCCTCGACTAGACGATCATATTCATCTAGGCACCGACGGGACGATCGCCGAGGTTCTTGGGATCGGTCCCGTCGGAGCGGAAGTCCCCCGGGCAAAGCAGGATAGGCGGGAACGCCGGGGCAGGAAAAGGGACGCGCCCAGAAGGAGCCCCGCCCCCGACTTTCGAAGGACACTAGGGGCGGCCAAACCTGAACCCGTCCTGCCGCCTGACGAGCGCGAGATAAACGAAGGAGGACGACCGGGTGGCGTTAATGGTGAACGATGCCCCCTGACCCGAAGGATAACTGAGGCACGGGTGCCCTCGAGTTTCAAGGTGCCGACGCTGGAGAAGTACGACGGCACGGGCGATCCCGCCGACCACGTGATGGACTATGAGGGGGTCATGGCATTTTAGGGGGCGGACGACACCCTCCTATGTAGAGGTTTTTACTCCACCCTCCGGAAGGCGGCGAAGACCTGGTACCACAGCCTGCCCAATCGATCCATCGATAGCTTCGAGGAACTCGTCCAGTTGTTCTGCAGATAGTTCGTGGCCGGACGACGGGTAAGGCCGGATTCGGAACTTTTGTTTAATGTGGTGCAGGGTCCCGGGGAATCCCTGAGGCACTTCATGCGCCGCTTCAACACAGAGCGACTCAACGTGGAAAGCTGCCCCGAGCTGGTAGTGAAGACGGCCCTGAAGAAGGGGCTACGGCACCGGGGCCTGAAGAAATCGCTGCACAACGACCCCCCAAAGGACCTTGCCGGGGTCATGGCGCGAGCTGAGCGCTTCATGCTGACGGAAGAAGCACTGGCTGTCGACGAAGGAAGGGCCAAGCGAGGATCCCGGCGCGACGAGAGTGAGCGCCGCGGCTCGGAAGAGCGACGACAGGAGAAAAAGGCCCGTGGCAAGCAGCGAAGAGAGGACCCGTGGCACACCCAGCTGAACGCTGCCCCGGATGTGGTCCTCGCACAGGCACAGAAGGAGGGGCGCATGAACCGACCTCTCCCGAAGATGAAAAGGGGCGGGAGAGACGAAGAAAAATACTGCAAATATCACAAGGACAACGGCCACGACACCGACGACTGCTGGCATTTGAAGAAGGATATAGAGAAGCTAGTGAGTCAGGGCCACTTGAAGAACTTCACCGACGATCCCGCCCCAGGCGAGGGGACGTCCAGGCAACTGGACAAAGGGAAGAAAGTGAACGTGGTCCAGGCGCCCTTGCGCATCATCGAGTAAGCGAACCGGACCGTCGGCCGCGACCTCGCCGGACGGGGGGCAGTCTCGCCCAGGACTCCTAGTGTCTTTTTGTTTGTTTTCCTCCAAATGTACGGCGTTGTGGGATGAAGAAGAAAAAGGTGCCTTGTTGATACAAACGCGGTCTCCTTTTCCGCCTTTTTGATGAATGGCACAGTTGGGAACTCGATCTCTTCTCTCAGAGGGACTGCTTCAACTCGGCAGAACAGAGGCCCTAGACCGAGACAATCGGCCGTAAGGCTGGGGGCAACTCCCCCAGCGACCGGCAGACGAGGACATCGCTCGGTCGTAAGCCACTTCCCTCGCCGACCGAACGACCCGCCCGCTCGTAAGGCCGGGGGCAACTCCCCCGGCAGACTGGGACATCAGTCGGTCTAAGCCGAGTGATAGCTTCCCTCGCCGACCGAACGACCCGCCCGCTCGTAAGGCCGGGGGCAACTCCCCCGGCAGACGGGGACATCGGTCGGTCTAAGCCGAGGGGACATCGCAGGAGGAGACGTCGGTGGTTACAAGCCGGGGGCAGACCCCACGCCGACTTAAGAACCCACGCGCTTGGAAGGCAGGGGGCGACTCCCCCGGACGAGGGACTCGGCGGATCTTAAGCCAAGGGACAGCCCCCTTCGCTGAACGGTCGATCCTACTGACCGCGAGATGGGGAACATCCCAGCCTCCTGCGGGGCGACTTTTAAAGCAAACCAAGCATAACGGCTAAAAGAAAGACTGTGGCAAAAATACAGCAAGAAGCGAAAAAGGCTAAGGGTCCCCACGGGGCGGAAAACCCCCAGCAGCGGAACTATATAAATCAAGTTGTTCAAAATTACATGCCCAAAAAAAGGGGAAGAAAAACGGGGGTTCGGGATACAAGGGCCTAAGGCCCTGGGGCACGGGATGAAGTATCCTCGGGCACCTCGCCCTACTCGGAGCGCGGGGGATCAACGGGCGGAAGCGGCTGCCGGGCGTGCTCCGCAAACCGGTGGAAGGAATCCCGGATGACGTCAACGATCCGAGGGGTGAGAAGGTCCTCGTAGGAACTGAAGGCCTCCCTAAGGACCGCCGTGATCCTTTCCCCTAGGACCCCGCCGGCACCCCGCTCCACCTCATCGACGAAACGGGTCATCTGGCGCAGGTCTGCCAGCTCGCTCCGAAGATCGCTCCTCTCCAGGCGGAACACCTCCTCCGCCTCTTGGGCTGATCTCTGAGCGTCGTCCAGCTCGCCCCGGAGATCCATCACCTGACCGGCAAGCTCGTCCACCCGGCGTCGCAAGTGGCGAGCTTCCATGCGCGCCTCTCGGAGGGCCACCTCGGCATCCCCGGCCCTTGCTCGCTCTCGGACCAAGGTCTCTTCCAACTCCCTCGCACGGGCCGCACGACATTGCACCTCGACGGCCATCGTGGTGGCCTGCGCGAAGAAAGAAGTTATGCGGAGAACAATCGAGAAACTGATTCAAAAACAGCAGGGCAGCCGAACCTGTTGAAGCTGCCAGACCAGGGTGTCCGACAGCTTGTCGGCGGGAGCTCTTTCCAGCAGAGCTCGATCCCTCGGGAGGACTGAGTCGTGCGCCAGCTGGTTGGCCACGGTCCGATCGACGAACACCGAGTCCCCGGGGGCGAACTCGGGGACCGCCAGGGCATTTGCCAGCATACCGCCGGTCCCCACCAGGGAAGGTTCGGCCGAGACAGTGGCAGTGGTCACCAAGGTCAGCGGGAGGGCCTCACCGGAGGTCGGCGGCGCTCCGGGGACCACCGGGGCGCGGGTCTCCCCACCCTCCTTCCGCCTCTTCCTCTCACTGGGACCGGCGGAGGTGGGAGGGGAGCGCTTATGCCCCGCACCGCGACCCCCCGAGGGTGCCCGGGGGAGGGGATCGGGACCCGTATCTCTCCCCTCAGTAGGGGCAGGGCGGGGAAGCTCGGCCCCGGGAGCCTCGCCTTTGGGAAAATTCTCCACAACCGGGGGGAGGGCGATCCCCACTGCCGCGGGCTCCGCTCTACCCACGGTCGGCTCGGCCTGACGCACCTCTTCGTCAACGGTGCGGCGAGGCGCTTGGCCGGAGGGGTTCCCTCGGTTCCGGCTCGAACCCCTCCGGATGAGTTCATCAACATTGCGGGTGAATTCGCGCCCGACCATATCTGCAGAAGAGGAAAAAATCAGAGTAAGCAAATGGAGAAACAGAAAGAAGGGGTGGTCCTACCGGGGGACCATAAAACGGTCTTGAGAAGCAGGTCGTCCAGCAGGGGCCAGACCGACTTCTCCTCTAAAGTAAGAGATGACAGCCGCCGAGCCGCTGCCTGGTCGGCCTCGGAGAGGGCCAGCGACAAGTCGTGCTGACATAGCCCTCCCCAGCCCGTCAGTATCTCGACGTCCTCAGGAAAGACGACGAAGACGTAATTCAAGCTCCAGTCCCCCACCCAACGGGGCAGACCGAGCAGGCATTCCCTCCCCGCACGAGCCCGGAGGTGCTGCCACGACCTTTGGCCGACTGTCTGGACCCGATAGTAATGGAAGAGAAGTGGAAGGGACGGTTCAATGCCATGGGCACGACAGAGCATGATAAATCCGGTCAGCACCGCCACGGAGTACGGGGTCAGCTGGCATAAGGATACCATCAGGCGCTCCATGAATTGGATGATGAAGGGATGAAGGGGGAAACGGAGGCCCAGGCGAAAGCTTTCGACATAGACGCCGACTTCGTTACCCCGGTGAAAGCAAATCCGCTCGTCAAAAAAGGGGACCCGGACGTCATACGGATAACACAAATACCTTTCCCGGATCTCTGCGACCACCGAGAAAGTCACCTTAGACGGTGAACTAAGGACTACTAGGGGAACATCATATCTCTCAACGGCCCGAGCCACGTCGTCGCCGACAGGGCCCGTGTAGAGTTTTCTTTTCCCCGTATCCCGAACTGAATTAGCCCCCGAAGGGGCTCCGGGCCCCGAAGGCCGGACATCACCAGACCCGGGCGCCGGAGGACCCCTAGGCCCTGACGTCGACCTGTCAATTCTAAGTGTGGCCATGAGACCAAAAGAAAAGAAGGGGTTTATCTTGAAAAGGAGTCGCAGGGAGAAGAGTGACGGAAGGAGGAAGCCTGTGAAGACGAGATCAGAAGAGCGCGAAGGGATTGAAGTCTGGGAGGCCGGCATCTTATATACGGGACAATCCAGGAAAACAAACCGTCTGGAGTAGAACGCGTGGCGGCATCCGAGGGTCGACGGCGTTTCGAAACCCGCGCTGAGAGAAGATCAAACCGGCCGCGTCATGATGACCCCCATTTAATGGACTGGCCTCGACTGATGCGCCTGACAAATCCCCAACAGTCACATCGTCCGAACCGGGCCGGCTAAACCCGAACGGCTCGGACGATGGGGGCAATTGATACGACTATTGTTGACAAGCCTGCTAGCAAGATTGGGCCCCGTCGGATGAGGCCCACGGGAAAACGCGGCCCAATCAACGAGGCCCCCGGGAACTCTCAAACTCGAACCGCCCCCGGACCGGCCCACGATCTATGGGAGAAACCACTCCCCCGAAGAATGGGGGCATTAAATGCCCGTCAGGGAGCTCCGGAATGGGCTGGTCCGCGACACTGGCAGGCACCATGACAGGCGTAGTGGCGAACGGCGCGACGGAGTGACTGAGGACAAGCAGCTCCCCCATGACGCCAGCAGGCGCCATCATGGGGAATGGCGTGGCGACATGGACGAGATCACGATGGATCCACCTATAAAAGGACCAGAGGGACAACGGAGCAAGAGATCGGACCCCGGGTATTCTAACCGAAGGTATTCCATCAACGACCTTGGCCTTTCGCCGTTCCTTTTCCCTCCCCCTGCTCGTGCCGTGGGTCAGTGTATCGATCTCCTCTCGAGTCGTGCCTACCCCGCCGAGTATCCTTCAGACCCTGATCTGACTTAGACATCGGAGGGGATACGGCCGGAACGAAGGTCCGGCCACCCTGACGAGTTTCTCGTCTATTCAGGGAGAAGCAGACCGATGCGCCGAGGCTACCCCCGGCGCTCATCCGACCGAGGCCGAGCCCATAGAAGCCGAGCCGAGGCTTCCCCTCCGCTCTGCTTCAACCAAGAGCCGACGTCCCGCCTGAACCCAGCGCTCGACCCCGACGCCAACTCCAACCCGCACCGAGTGCACGTGCGCTCGGCACTCCCAAGGGGTCAACATCGACCCCTTGACCTCGTTGACCACTCAATTCCCGGTCAACGACCCTGCGGTGAGAAAACACCCGTAAACAGGTTTAGTTTGTAGAAAATGAGGTGTTGCTTGCACCTGTGCATTGAGCTCTAACTTCTCATTTGCTCTGGTCATAACCCCTAAGAAGTCCTTCACTTTTCCCATGACTGCAAATTAACCAGAAATGAGAAGGTAATACCGACACAATCAAGTTTAAGTGCATCGCTATATTGCAAGTGATGCCTACAAAATCATTTGACATTTGACAATTAATTATCGACAAGCAACTGATACAAATCAGTAACATCCATGGATCCAATTTCCAATTCGTATTTTATGATTTCACTCAATAAGAATTATGAGATAAGCATGTAGTAGGATGGCAAACCAGACATCACACACCACTCTAGGCAAAAAAAAATATTTGTCAAATATCATCTCATGAAAGAGTAACATATGTAAGGTTACACAAGCTCCGGGAGGATATGACCACCATCTTGAGATTTCTATAAGATTTGCCCCCTCGACATTTTTTTTGAAACTCTCATTTCTTGAGATTTTATTCTCTCCTTAATTCTTGTTCATGCATTCCACTATTTGGTGCAATTATAGAAGAACATTCTGACTAGGGGTGGCAAAGGGGTCGGTTTGGTTCAGGACCCGACCCGATCCGACCCGTTTAGGGGTGAACCCGAACCCGACCCGGATTTAATCCGGGTCGGGAATATAAGACCAGTACCAAACCCGGCGGGTTGGCGGGTCATCCGAACCCGACCCGCATTCCCCTTTTAGGAAAAAAAAATTGTTCGAATTACATCGCGGACAGATGGTATCGAACCCGCGTCCCCCCGAAACAAGTTCGAAGACAAACCAATTGAGCTACACTACGTGTGATTATAGTGCATCTGTTTTTTTTATTTATCTAAATTTCAAACCCAAACTAAAAAAATAAACAAATGCAATGCTAAAAGCGGGACTCGAACTCTGGTGTCTTCAGGAGAGAACGCAAATCTGCCGCGCTAACCAAGCCCCCACAGTCAAGAGCTCTAGATGATTAATACAAATTATATATATATTTATATACAGACCGGGTTGAATTCGGGTCGACCCGGGTTGAGGGTCAAACCCGTACCCAACCCAGATTTTATCTGTGTCGTGTCGGGTTAACCCGGATACCACCCGACCCGGATTGGCCCCGACCCATACCCGGCCCACGAGGCCGGGTTCGGGTCGGGTCGGGTAGGGTACATTTTGCCACCCCTAATCCTGACCCCTACTCTTTCCATCCATATGTACATCATATTCAAGTCTCTCTACCTACTCCCATTCAAATCGTAATGTACATTCTTTGGAGCACCACTCCCAAATGACAAATATCTACATTTGCAGTGAATGTCCACATTTGTTACAAAACCATCAACTTTTATGACTAATGAAAAATAAATAGTTTTTACAAAAAATGGATAATTTCTAGAACTATCTAGTCTTGAATCATCATTGTGTCCTTCTGTAAGCAAACAAGAATAAAATCATGCGTAGATAAAAGTAGAAAATTTCCATAACTGTCTATCCCAACGGAGTAAGAACATATGTACTTTCAAGAACTGGCAAGTTGAAATTACACACAAGGGGTTTGGTGTTGTAAATTGGCCCTGTGGAGATAAGGTAATGGGAATCAACATAATCCAGGAGTTCAGAGCACAAAAAAGGCCAAATGAAAAACGAATTTTGTCGAAATATCAAAGGGATTGACCTTTTTTCATATCGATATCGTAGGTGGTGGACATATGATCAGTAAAGTTACCGGACCATCATGTAACTCCAATGAGATTGGGTGGTAATTCTTTACCACTAAAGTTGGCATGCAAAGAGGATTTTTCCCTTGGTAGCATTTTCTAAATGTTATCATTTATTTCCATGGTAAACGATGAATAGTGCTCAAGGGACATACTGCTCCATTTGTTTTTTGTTTGGTGACAACGGAAAAATCAACTTCTTTAGAAAGATATTTCATAGCGAATGTTAATGAAAACATTCAAAGTTTTATCAAGTACTAACTTTTCCTTGCAAGCTATACAACAAACGTAATTCTGTCATAGTCGAGTCATTCCCATGTCGGAATGACTGACTGTATCCAACACGAACGCTTCTATGGACACATTTCGACACATATGTGATAGTTACCAAACTACTTCTCAATTATCTATTATATTTTTCAAGTTTATAACAGTTTAGAACTCTAAGAGAAAACATTGGAGAAATGACATATGACTTTTACACCTCTCTTTTTTACATAACATGGTCTAACATGTCTCAATTGTTTATATAATTGTATTTATATATCATGGTACTAGTCATAACCCATGCCCGCGGGCACGGTCCATTTAAGATTCCCCCCGCGAAATCTTTGTTCTCCAAAAAAATTATTTACACAGTCAAAATTTAAAAAAACAACAAATTAGCGTAAAAATATTTAGCGGCACAGACGCCTTCGGCGCGAAACAACAAATTTGGCGCGGGCGCCTTCAGCGCGAAACAACAAATTAGCGTAAAACAACAAATTCGATGCAGGCGCCTTCGGCGCGAAACAACAAATTAGCGTAGAACAACAAATTCGACGCCCTTCAGCTGTTAAAGCCTCTTTCTAGATTCTTTTAGCTGCTTTTTTCCTTCAAATTTCCTACTTTTGGGTTCTTTTTGTGATAATGTGAATAATTGAAGAGTACCATGTGCTAAAGATAAGGTCTTTTGCTTCATTTTAGAACTGGGTTTTGTTTGGATTTGGATGCAAATGGGAGATTTGTAGTTCAAAGTTTATATTTTTGGACAGTTGTAAGTGTTTTTGAGCAGCGTATTTTGTTACAGTGTGTTTTTTAAAATTGATTTCATTGTGTTCTTTTCTGTTATACAAAAAGTGCTGTGTTTTGAGTACTTTTATCCGTAAAACGATTTGATTTCTATTATTCTAATGTGTATTAGGACTAAGGATAAGAATGAGATATTTGTGGTTATAAAAAATTTGACATTGGATTGAAGAACTATTTCTCTCTCCGCACCACATAAACATTCCAATTTGGATGATTTTATTGGAATTTACTTTCGATTTTTAGCAGTATCCTCTTGGTTAATTTTTATTTTGAATTAGTAAAAATCCAGATGGGCACCAAAATAGCCATTTTTTTTGCAAATTATGTTAGATCTACAACCATTTTGTAATGTATTAGAATTTTTTTATATTAGAGGATTGTGACTGCATCCTTTCCTTTTTGATTTTGATTTCGGTAAGACTATGAATTCTAGTTGTATTTATTGAAAACTGGGTATGTGTGCTAGAGAGTTAAATGACAGTTTGGATGGTCTTGGTTTTCTCCCATAGCTTTTCCCTCCAAAATACAAAATTTCTCTCCAAATTTTTCACAAACTCAAATCCTATCGATTCATTCCTCAACATTAAATCACAACCGTCTTTCTATCAACCCTTTAGTCCTAGTCAACTTGTCATAGTCACCTAGGATTCAAAAACAGTTATCAAATGTAATATAGATATACCTTAATTAAAAAGACCAGAAAAGTAAGTGTTTACAACTATGATGAATATTAGATAAATTTCGATATTAAAATCGAAGTATATTTAAGCTATTCTATTAGAAGTTAAAGAGCCAATGAGTATTTCTCTGAAGGCATTAAAAATAATGATAGGTAGTACCATTGTAATCATTGCATATTATATGTTTATAAATGTGCCAGTACTTTTGGTTACATGGACATGTTTATGTCCGCGTGTGTGTGTGTGTGTGTTTTCTCATGCATGAACACTCACTCTTTCGTGTTTATACATATTTTAGTATCTTTTTGTCAATATCCATCATTTTGAGGAATTGCCCTTGGCCGCGTCGCTTACATGCTTCCTAGGTGGCAAAACTTGGAGGAAAAACCATGTCAATTATGATTGAAGAAACTATTCAATGTATCTCGCCAAAGTCGCTTTGAGATATCTACGCTAAATACATTTTGTGCACTTTCCTCAATTTTCTGACACAAGGCAAGGTGGGATGATTACTACAGTTAGGGTTGAATGCATCCATCAAGATAAAGTTTATGTTTGTGAAGAAAACATCTAGGCTTGTAACTGAATCAAAACAAGAGAAGGAAAATTTGCTTACTTTAATAAAGCTAAGAAGAATGAAAATGAGGTCTTCCACCCAAAATCTAGAATTAACCCTCTGCATTTCTATGGAAAAATTAAAGATTAATGTCTTTGACATTATCTCGTGAAAGATAAATAAACCAGGAAATTTAATATGTGTGGGTAAAACTAGGAACAATGTTGTACAAAGTACGATAGCCTCACTGTATACTCTAGGCAGCTTATGTGCCTTGACCAGCCTACCATTTTCTAGGCATGCCTCTGTTTTATAAACCATTAGGTTGGGATTAGGGACGTAAATAGATTCTAAAGATCGAAATCGGATCCGTATCCATATTCTTTTGGATGATGGTATGGATATCAAAATGTCCTATCCAAACAGACACGAACACGTATTCGAATAATGAATTTTGATTTCTCTCGGACATAGTTTTTGGCTACGAATATTCAAAACTACTGATAATATATTATCGATGACTCCTTTTTTATTGGTCATTCTCTTCTATGATCATATATCCACATGTATTTGCTCATGTTTGAACCTAAATACGATGACATAGTTCAATTGTTATTTTTAGGAATTTCTTATCCACGCCTCTACATTCAATGTTTATTATTTTTATCAAATATGGTCATTATACATATACAATTCATATACACGTCTTTTTTTCGCAGATATGGATGCTAGAACCTCATTCATCATCGTAACCATTTCTGAACACATAATCAGCAAATTATTCCAAATACGGATATGATTAAACCAATATTGAATCCATATTCAAACCATTTACATCCCCAGTTGAGACTCAGATGAAGTTTGAACTACATTGCCTTATTCTTGTGGGTTTGCTCCCCTAGATTCCATTCCTATCGCTTTATTCCCTTAAGAATGTTTACAGCAAACATTTGTGCTGGTTTTTTTCTAAATGGAAGTAATGCCCTCCCATGTTGAAATGGGATATTAATTCTTAAGACAAATAATTGTGCTTGTCACTTTTGAAAAGTACATATATATCGCGTGTGCATAATTTTTCACAATTATCAAAAGTATACATTTACTATCATATCGTATATCCTATCGTATTGCATTGCATATAGTACGATAAGTTTAACCTATGCAATAATTAAATATATTATATTTATGACTAAATATATTTCAAAAATATGAAGAGATTTATCATAAACAAATAATAAATAAGGAACCATGATAAGAGATCGAAAACGACAATTTTGAAGATCGATGAGAGTCGAAAAAGGTCGACGGCGATTGGCAGAGCCTCAGTAAGAGCCGACGAGAGGGAAAAGGAGCCGCCTAAGTATCGACAAGGATTAACTGACAGTGAAGCTCGATACGTAAGGTGGTATGAGCTCCAAATATGATCGATATAGTTAGAAAGCAACGACAAAAGTAGCGAACATATATGCACATTAGCTATTGAGAAATTTGGGTTTTTAAGTGGAGTACTTAATCAATTGTAACTTTAAATATGAAGTGGATCAAATTTAAAACTAAATCTATTCTAACAAAACTATAATAACCTAATTTTTCACTGTGTGTGTATTGGTCCATATGAATATCGATCGATGTATATCGAATCAATCTGTTATGACAACCACATTATCAGATATTTTATGTCTCTGGTCTGCTCATCCCATATGTATCAAAATCCTTACATATCATATCGTAGCGTGACAATCACATCGTAAGATATTTTTATATCTAATATGATAATTCGATATGTATTGAAATCATTACATATCGTATCGTCGTAAGATATTTTATGTCTCTGGTATGATAATTTGATGTGTCGAAATCCTTACATATCATATTATATCGTATGCTACATATTGCATATTGTAGGATATTAATAATGATGTAAAGTACATTTTTTAAGAAACTATCGATTTTTTTCTTCAAAATAGCCTAATTGTGTTTGTTTTCATGAGTAATGATTTAACTACAAAAGTAGAGTTCTACAAAATATCAATCTACTAGTTAATGGTCCTAGAAGTACATAATGTTAAGAATGAAAATGATCAACCACTATAAGGCGGATAGTTCGCATGTGTGGTGACTACTCATGACTTGTACACAATTCACAAAAATATCAGGGGTTAGACACATATTTGCCTTAATTATATAAATAAATTACAAGTTCACAATAAATATGCTATATGAAGTTTATGGAAAATATGACACAATGATTTGGCTATTTCAAAAACATGACAACATGTATATATATGCAACATTACTATAGATGCACAATTCACATGGTAAGGTAGAACACAGGCTTCTATTTGAAAGGTCTCTGCTGTACTAATTTGGAGTATAAACATACAACAAATTTTCTCTGAATAACAAATCATTGAATTGAATATTGTAATTAAAATGGTTCATTGGTTGACAACCGGTTCAATAGGGTTTTAATATATATTTTGCTGTTAACTGGTTTAGTTTAGTGTTTTATTTGGACCTTTGACCAAGCCATTGTTTTCAACACAAAAAAAAAAGAACCAAAGACGAAATCGACATCAAAGCCAAAAAATGATTCTAAGTGTTTATAAAAACTTTCCATTTTTCAAGAACATGAAATTCTCAAATAAGACAATGCCATGAGATTTGTCCAGTACTCCAGGGGGGCAATGGTTTATGTACAAAAAATACATCAAAACACAATCCGCATTTCAGATGCGCTTTAAGTTTTGTGAACTGGTCATTTTCTAGTTATATTCCATATGAGTATATCAGTGTTACTTGGACACTGGACACGTGTCAAAAGTTCCAATGTCCTAGAGTGTCAGACACAACAAACTCTATAATTGGACATGGGACATCAACTATTTTTGTTTTCATTGCTCCCTTGATCCTATATGAATATTCATTCTAATATCGTCGTTATATTAATACAATGATATGTTATTTTCACATGGTTCTTATTTACCTGAGCTGTTTCCAAGTCATGGGACGCATGTGCCAAAGAGTCTTGAAGGGTCCAAGTGTCCGACACACAAAAATTTTGCAAAAACAGTGTGCCCTGGTAATATGTTCACATTTCCAACTTAAAAACCAAGAAATCTATTTATCTTTAGAACTTTTGATACATTAAAGGAAGATACTGTATGTAAGCATGTCGTCACTTGTGGGGGAAGGACAAGCAGATAAATACGTGGAAGAAAAGCTGTTAAGGTGCTCATAATCAAGAAACTAAGCTTAACCCAGTTGATATGTAGATGGCTCAAATTTTTACAATTGTCTACTGATTGATTAACGAAATCCAACTTTAGGGCAAAAGCCAAATGCAGAATATCTAGGATATGCGAATCAGCTTTAGGTATGCTCCATGGTATTAATATAAATAAAAACCCAAAAAACATTGCTTGAACGATACTTACAGCCAACTTTATGGTGTATGCATGAAGGAACAGTTTCTATATCAAATTTGAGCAAGGCAAAGAATTAACCAGATAGTCACACACTCGTCTCAGAGCTAATATGCTACAACGGCATAATATGCTACACTCCCTCAATAAACAGAAAGCACACTAAAACCATTCTGAGCCTCCAAAAATGGATTGCTCAATTCATGTAGTTTATTTACAAACCTACTCCATTTGTTCAAGCCGGTAATCAAATAAATTGTCCCGACAATATCTAAACTTCTGTTTTGAACATAACAATATAGCATCTTCCCACCGGTTGCAGCTTATTAAACAGACGTAAATTTTGAATTATGGACAATAACGACATGAAAATTTCATGAATTTTTTCATCACTTGCAGTTGAACTACTCATAATTTATCCGAGCATATCAAAATAGCAAGTGTGGTTTCAATCAGTACCTTGGCTCTTAGGGACATTCGTAGTGAAAACTCTTTCTTTATCATCCTTACTTGATAAATTCTTCTTCATCTGTAATTTCGTCCCAGAATCATTGCGGACCAAGAAAATTCCCTCTGCAAATCGAACAAAAATTTGAGGGTTTTTTGTTAATGTGAACGAAAGCAAAGACAAAATTAGAAAAAAGTTGAAAACTTTACCTAAAAGATGGGGCTTTGAAGGCTGGTCTAATAATTCTTTGTTGGTTTCAGCCATTCTCTGCTGTGAAGCAGTATAAACACTACAATCAAACAAACGAGGGAGGAAAGGGACTTGGAGTATAAACCCTAGAAATGTTAAGGGCAGTACCAGCGGTGGGATTTTCCCAAAAACGTAGAGTTTGTTTTGGCCAAAATCTCCTCCCAAAATGCGCTTCACATTTAGCGGTGGGCTTCTCCCAAAATGCAGGGTGATGATTTTGACCGAATTTCCCAAAAAAAATACAAATTTTTGTTTAAAAAATTAAAAAATGTTATAAAATTAAGAGAAATGAGTAACCATGGCACAAACCATAGTTCTCTATTTATTCATACGAGTAGAATGCCAAGGGACATATGGATACTAAAGGTCCACATTAGTAACATTGATGGAGAGTAATGTGGGGATAAAAATGAGGGGAGGCCAAAGGCCTCCCTCATTCATAACACACCCCCTTATCCATCCATTACTTTGATTTTAGCGTATAATGCTAAGGGGGTGGATACTTCTGGATTCAGAGTAATCGTGTTTGCCTCGTTAAAAATCTTAGTTGTGGAAAACCTTGTGGGAAAAACCAACAGCTTAAATAAAGAGTGCAACCCACATGTTACTCTCCCTAATCCGTACAAGCGTCAGGCTTGGTGGTCTTGCAGCTTTCAGTATGGGTGGACACTTCAGGGTCCTGAGTTAAATTAGGTTGCCTCATTAAAACTTTTGGCTTTGGAAAAGCCAGTGGAAAAACTCATAGCTAAGGAAAAAGAGTACAACTCTAATTTCAACTCCCCCTGATCTGTACAAGCTTCAGGCTTGCAGATCTCATATGTATCTATACAATCATTCCATATTCGTCTATACATCCATTATGTTCTGAAAGCAAATACAATCATCACGCATCTATACAAGTTTCACCCATATCTAACGGCTACTGGAAAACAATGGCGCTATGGAGTAGGTAGCTCTTTGAAGTTGGTAAATGACTCCACGTATGTATTCTTTTGCTCAGTATTCATTGTGTCTGCAAGGTACCGCTGGACCTGGCTGAGCGTATTCTAGACTTGCTTCGTGGATGTTGAGCTTCTCAGAAGATGTAGACTTTGGAGGATGATGTGTAGATCTGTAGGAGGTGGCCGGCCATTTGTGCTTAGTCATCGCGATGATTTGTAAACATGCATATGCGATATATATTCCTTGACCCTTGGAAGTTGCGCAGAAGCAGCTTATCCTTGGTCCAGTGGTGCTCTCTATGGCAGCACTGTACATGACTAACAGCTTTACTGCAGACGTTCTAATAGAGACGCGTGCAGTTGGCCAGATAAAGGAGTGTAACTAGTACACTAGAGCTAGGTACTTCAAGACCTAGAATGTCATCCCCCTCTTCCAGTGACTGGAAAGGGATCATAAATAAGCATATATTTTTAATACATTGCAAATGGACATCTTTCTTCATAAACTCCTGGTGTATGAAGAATATAAAAGGATTCCACCACGAAGGTGTTTTAATCTGTAAGCGCCGAGACAATACCTTGTTTTGACTAGTTATCAGGTATCTCAATGGTCTCTACAGGAGGTCCTATTAGGATCATATAATGATCTTTAAAGCCTTTATAAAGAAGACGTTCCTACGTCTCTCTTTCATCTCTGTGGGTAGAGTATACCCTTCGGGAAGTTTTATATATATCTCTATATCTATATTGCAGTATAGATATGCATTCACAACGTCCATGAGCTGCGTTTCTTGGCTTTTCTAGAGACGTTAGGCTTAGTGTGAAATAGGAAAATGATCACAATTCCTTCATTTATTTATGAAAACCCAACTTATATTCCACAGGTTTTACACATTCAGATGTATGGACTACTGGTCCAAAGACTTTGCTTTTCAAGAGTGAGTCCATCTCTACTCTTATTGCCCCGTCCCACTTTGGCCAATCTATGCATTTACGCTATAGAAAAGTGGGTTGAACGTCATCGTCGTATTTAGCAACGTGAACGGCAATAGCGAAAGTAAAATCGTCGTCGTCGACTGTGCTATATCTATCCAGTACCTCTCTAGTACGTACGTAGTATAATGATGTTTCTCATATTGTTTCCTCTGCAAGGGAAATCAGGAGGGGAGAGATCGCTGGTCTGAGCTCAGCATCATGTGGAAAGATCATTTTCATATATCCATGAATCTTTATCTTTCGAGGAACTTTATATTTGAACCTGGCGGGGCGTCCTCTTTTCAATTGAGATACAGCCAATTCTGCTGTCGGTGGATTGCATCCATCTTTGTGGATGTCAATCCTAGCTGGCGTGTTGGCAGCAGGGACGTGTGAATGAACAATCTTCTGGTTGTCCGTAAATTTATTCGGTAATTGATGTATTTTAGTATATCTGAATGTGAAGTCATGATCTCATCTTCACACAGAAATAGTATGCGGATCATAACGAGAGTATGACTTTTGTGTTCCATGATATGGTCTCAGAAGCTTCAAGCTTCTTTAGAGTGTGTGCCTATTTTAATGAGACTTTGCTCATCAAATTCACAGTTATCAAGACGTGGTGTTTTGGGGACATATATTAGCACATCCAAACATTCTCAAATGAGATATGTTTGGTGGTGTACTGTCACGCCCCGCTTCCCTTTATACTTGGGGCGAGGACGCGAGCGGGCCCGCTTAGGTTGGAGCGGTGAAGCTCGAACCCAATAAGCGTCTGTGAAAACACCTTTCGCAGGAACTTGCATGCAACTCAGAACAACAGAAATATTAAAGCCAACATCCAGATAAAGTACACAATAATAAAAGGGCCCCAAGCATGGCCTACAACGATAGCGATACAGATAAAGTGGGTACACACCCTACAAATAACAGCGGTGAAAAGTAAATAGCTGCAACGGTGATAATCAGCTCTAGTCCACGGTAGGGTGGACTTTAGGATCAGCAGAATCATGGTCTATTGGATCACTCTGATCCAGCAACTCGTCCTCCAGATAACATGTCTCGTAACCTGACATACAGTCAAACAACATGAATGTATGTCAGCAAGTGTCTGCAAGCAAAAGTTAGAACCCTTGGCAAGATATATAACAAATTATATATGGCAGGTTTACAGCAGTTAAAGAAATTTACAATAGCATGCATTTCTATGAATTGAAGCAGTTAAAACAATTATGAAAAGTTACATTGGCATGGTAGTTAAAGCAACAAGTTACATTAGCATGGTAATTCTGTTATAAAGATTAACATGGCAGTTGAGTAATGTAACATCAGTCTGTAATTAACTTTCTTTTTCAATTATTTAACTGTGTGTGCAAGTCCGTGACTAAGACTCCCGACGTTAGACGAATATTAAATAAATACACCTTCAAGTGCCCCCGAAGGCGACTCGTTTACTACCGGCTAGTGCCCGGGAACCAACCCCACCCACGTGTACTTCCTGGATCATGAGTCAGGATGCTAATCCGTCATATACTGAAACACGAGTCCAGACTAGTCGCATGTGACATAGTCACATGTGACCGACGAGATTAGTCAACTAATAGCCAACGTCAAGTAACATCTGGTAGCCAACGGCAACTTGTAGCCAACGGCATGTAACAACTGGTAGCCAACGGCAACTGGTAGCCAACGGCATTTAACATTCTATAAGTATCAATAGTTCTAAAATTAACCATACATGTCCAGAAACATTACCATTCACAAAGTGTGTTTATTTGATTGTTTAGGGGTCCACACACACGCACACGAGTTTAGGTCTAGCATTTCTAAAAAGTGTGTATGTGTCAGCAATTTAGTGTACAACATCAGATATCACAAAACATAAAATAACTGCACGCTTGCCTGACTGTGACAGTTTAGGTTGTCCGAGTAACGGTAGGAAAGTTCGCGTCGTATCTGCGTCATTAAATAATAACATTTATTATAATTAATGAAAGTGCCGAAAAAGAGAATTAATGAATTTGATCAGAAAGTTAATTATTCTTGTTATAGTTCTAAATTAAGGTATATCGAATTATATGTCGTTGGATCACATTTTTAGTCAAGAATACGGTGGAAATAGTTTCACGCGTCATTTCACGTGTAAATTTTTAGTGATACAACTTTACGTGAAAATGGCCTAATGATCACCTAACTTCAAATAGTCACCATAAATCATACACTAGTCCGATTTTAGTGATTTTGGTGTCGATGGGTTCGTTTTGATGGGTACTACATTACGGTGATACTGGTTCTCCGTTTTGGTTAAACAAGTTAACGAATTAGGTCTATTGCGAGTTAAGCACAAAATTAAGTTAAGCCCTAAATTGGGTTCGCCTAATTTTATTGGGTTTACTGGCTAGTGTAACGTTTATGTCGTGTCACACTAACATGGTACAACTTATTATTACCCTATTATTTAATCATACTAATATGATGAAATCAATTTAACAATAAAAAACACTAATTATTATTTACAACTAATTAATCAATTAAGCTAATTAACCCACTAATCTAATTACCTGGCTTAACATAGTATTAAATAATCCACCTACTAATGTTGACTAAGGGTAAAAGTTACATGTTAAAATCTACCATTAATATTAAAATAACCACATTCTCTTACACACATGTTAATATACCCTCTCCTTTTCTCATTATAATCTCTTTAAGCCTATAACTCTCACCTACTCTCTTTCCCTATCCCTGTCTCTTTGTCTTCGTTTCTCTCTGTCCTTTTCTTTCTTCATTATTCTTTTTTTTTTCATTTTGTGTTTGCAGCAGCTACCAACGCAAGGAGGGGATTACTTGCGCAAAAGGGGAGGAGGGAGGAGAGGCAACCGACGGCGGCGGCCTTACTCCGGCGGGCGGCGGTGGCGCAGAGGGGGCGACGACGCGGTTGTCCGGCGGCGGCGGCCTGGAGATCGGCGGCGGGCTTCAGCTGCGCGCGAAGGAGGAGGATGGTCGGTCTAGGGGAGAGAGGAGGAGGAAGGAAGAGGAGGAAGATGAAGAAAAAGGTTGTAGGGTTTGTTGATTTTTGAATTGAATCTGAAGTTCTTCCTATCAGATTTGTTGTTGAGTTTTTGGGTTTTGGATTTTGATTTCTTTGTTGTAATGAATCTGATGTTTCAGATCTTGGGAATAATCTGGCTTGGGTTTGATTTGTTGGGGAATCTGATTATAGAAGGCTGATTTGAGTTTTTGGTTGATTTGTCTGTAGAAAGAATTTTGGGTGAAATGGTTTTTGAGAAGTCTGATGGAGGATTTTGGGTTTGGGAATAATGGATTTGGGAACGATTGTGGAGGATAATGGCTATAAGGATTCAGGAAATGTTTGCTGGAGGATTTCGTTTGCAGGGATTATTGTTTGGTTGATAGATGATTTGCTTGCAGGTTGATGGATGAATTGCATGCCTTAAGAAGACGTTAGCAGGGACAATTTTAATGAGTTTAGGTTTGAGATTAGGACTGAAATTAATTGTGTTTGTTGACTTAACAAGAGGGAATGAATCTGACTAACAACGTGAAGAACTTCTCCTCTCAAAATCTAAACGTGTTTTTGAATGAAGAGAAAATAATTAATTAATTAATTAAGTTTTAAAATGTAATTATTAAAATACCAAAAGTAATTAGTAAAAATAACAAAAGTAATTAGCAAAATAATTAAATTAAAGTTTTTAGTTAAACTAGATGATCAATTAACGATGATACTGTAAAAATGGAAAAACAGAGTCGCACATACGTAACAAGAAACATACCGACGAAAAAAGTCAACCAGACGACTGAAGTAAAATACTGATACACACGATCTAAAACACAGTCAAAAATACAGGCCGTTACATGTACCATAAGCAAGTGGCATCAGCAATAAGATATGGCCACAAGAGGGCTGTATCGTGATAAGCGATGTGGAATGCAGTATGGCGTATCCCTTAGCATCCATAGGCAACTGAGATTTAACGATGGACGTGAAATCCATTGGAGTCTCTTTATCAGACTCTGAAAACCCATTCTGAGTATGAACATGCTACATGATGTTTAATTTCAATGCCAGTTGCCTGGCAGAAGTCTTGAATGACGTGTGTAGTGAATTCACCCACATTATCAGCTTTTGAGAAAGCTAGGTTGAGGGTGAACAAAAAGGCACACATAAGACCATCTAGCAGATGTATCTATTAGTACAATGAAGTACCGAAATAGGCCACTTGGGGGGTGAATAGGCCCGCAAAGGTCACCATGTATTCTCTTAATGAAGCCATGAGACTCTAATCCCACTTTCAGGAGGGAAGGTCTCTCTATAAGATTTCCCTTATGACAAAGGGGGACAAGGAAATTCAACCGTTTGAAGAATCTTCAGGTTCTCCAAAGGATTCATTTGATGATGCGTCCATCATCGATGATCCAGGATGACCAAGTCTATTGTGCCAGAGTTGAAAACTCTGGCAAGAAAGGCACTTTTGGTGCTCAGTCAAGTTGGTTTTCTATAGGATGAATATCTGTAATGATAGGGACCCGACGGGGGTCCAATGAATCGTGCGTAGATAGTCTTCTGGCCATCCATTTGACAAGTTTTATAAAGATATTCACTATTATTATTCATAGTTTCCAAGGTATGTTCGTTTTAAACGAAACATCCTTGAAACTTGGGAGATTTCTATATCATTAAGGAGAGAAATTTGCATCTTATAGTCTTGTTGTATGTGGGATCAATTTTAAAGCTTCACCAGTGCATCTAAGCAATGTCCATAATTTATCACATTTCATCTATATATCAGAATGAATAGAAAAGCAAAAAATGCATTCATAAAGTTCCAAAAAGGAAATACAGATGAAGGAAACTAGTTTTAAAATGCAAAGATAAAAAATAAAAAAACAAACTAAGACAAGGTTTAATCGAGCAGATCATCATGTCGAAGTCTTGTGCAGTGAAATTTGTTAGAGCTGGAATTTCCGCCAGGTTTGTTTCAGGGGGAGGCTTCAGGCTCGCCTGATACAGGTCCTGAAGGTGGCGAGGAATGCGACAGTTTCTGGACCAATGTCCAGTCATGCCACATCAATGGCATTTGTCCTCCAAGTCCTTCTTTGGAATTGGCACTGGACCAGTGTTCTTGCGCTTCCATGTGAAGTTTTTCTGCCCCTTGTTTTTGTTGTTCTGGGGTGGTTCTATTGCTGGATTCATTGCAGCTTTTCCTTTGTTATTTCTAGCATTCTTCTTGTTTGTCCACTTTTGGGGAGAAACATGGTGGGCTTCAGGGAGAGGGGCAGTACCACCAGAACGCAAATTATGAGTGGCAAGAAATAAATCTCTATTCTGCTCTGCCCTAAGAAGGCAAGAGAGTAAATCAAGAACTTCGTGAATTTGCGTTCACGGTACTGTTGCATGAGGATTGCATCTTTCTCGTGGAATGAGGTAAATGTCTTTTCCAACATGCGATGCTTAGACACTTCTTCACCGCACAACTTCAGGCGTGAGGTGATATTATGAAGTGCTGAGTTGTACTCAACAACGGACTTATGGTCTTGAAGTCTGAGATTTTTCCACTCATAACTGGCACATGGTAGTATGACATCAATTTGGCGTCTATAACGTGCCTCCAGCGCTATCCACAACTCAAAAGGGTCTTCCACCGTTAAGTATTCGGCCTTTAAGGTCCGATCTATGTGTCTTCTGATATAGATAATGGTTTTCGCCTTATCCATGTCGGAGACTACGATAGTAGAACTGCTAGATGGCTGTGCCGCTTCAGGGGCATTGCTAGCCGTTGTCCCGGCCACTGCAGGGGCCAGAATTGAGTGGAGAAGTGCCATTAAACGCAAGTGGAATTTCAGGTCCACCCGTCAACTAAGATAGTTCTTTCTTGCTGCGTCAAGAACTACGAAATCAACGTTGGCCAATTTTATCTATGCAATTAAATAAGTATGAATTAATAATAATTGATTTAAAATCATGCTCAATATAAAGATATAAATAAGGAAAAATGCAGGGATCGGCCGGATACCCAAAACATAAAATGTCCAAAGTCCGTATTACTGTCCATAAAGCAGAATAAAGAAAAATAAAATTTGAAAACATTGGGGTCCCAGCATTATGCAATCTTCACCTCCATCTTCATAGGTAGTAACAGCGGACTTTGGCATTATACATAAATTCCTCACTACAATTTCTCTCAGAAAAGAAATAGAAAATACAAAGCGAATGAATTTAATAATAGGATATCAAAACTGGCCGATCCCAAAAACGCATTTTGTCTTATTTAAACATCCACGCAGTTTTATATATGCTACAGGCAAATAATAATTGCGCAATATCACAGACATTACAAAAATTCATCAAACGCAATTTATTGGATAAAAATATTAAATTTATGTTAAAAAGATTACTTGGACTACCGGGAAACGTCATTACCTGTTAGGTTAGATAACTAATCTAACGACAGAGCGGTCTCATGATCCTTCTAATCATTTAAACGTAAAATAATATTTTATCAAATATTAAAGAGATAAATAATTGAAATGTAAACAGCTAAAATAACATTATCCACAAGTCTGGAATATCAAGGTTTAAAAATGGGTATACCTACTCGGGTGGTCTCAGAAGTCCGAGAATTTGCTGTTTGAGCGAGCTCTGCAGGGAATACCTACTCGGGTCGAGTAGCTATGCTACTCGACCAAGTCGACTCGACTCCACCTAGCAGCAAAAGTGGCACATGTCAGCTCGGTCGAGCAGACCGAGCTGTAGACCTACCGGGCTGAGCACGCGTGAGGCTAGGCTGCGCGGCGGACGGCCTGGATTGATTTTCTCAGGATTGGGGGTTCTTATTTAATCGTGTCTATTGTTTTAGAATAGGTTAAGCTTCTATTTGATATCTGAAGCTTTTGGAAGCCAAAAGCCACCGCCTTAGAGATTCTAGAGAAAGGTTAGGGTTTGGAATTCTTGATTAAAAATGTGAGTGTTTTCTTCTCTATTCCTCTTTGATTTCTTCTTCCTTGAGTGAGTTTGTGCGGGCTTGTTCTATTGGCCAAGTTATTACTCACGTGAGCAGAAGCAAGATTGTAACCTTAGATTGGTGGATCTCTCTGATAGTGGAATCGTATCGGATTGCTGGATGTAGGTTGTTTACAACCGAGCCAGGATAATTTCTCTCGTGTTTGCGTTTGATTTGATTGTTGCAATTATTCATTTGGTACTTTCTATTGCAAGGTTGTAGGGTTTATTGTTGGGTGAATTTGCTAGCCCAAAATTCCTGATCAGTTTATTAGGGTTGGTATTCCACTTGGATCCCAAGGCGTCGTAGTGTTTTGCCACGCCGTGTTGTTTTATTCCCAACAAGTGGTATCAGGTCTTGGGGTTCGTTTGCAAAGGAAGTTAGTGGCAAAAAGATGGTGTCTTTAGCAACATTGAACATTGAGAAGTTCACTGGCCGAAATGATTTTCAAATCTGGTAGATGAAGGTGAAGAATGTTTTGATGTAGACAGGATGTTACTAGATCGTATTCGATGTGTCGAATATCGATAAGGAGGTGAAAGAATCCGCTGAGGCGGAGATGGAGAGGAAGGCTTACAGCGTAATTCAGTTGTCGTTATCCGATAATGTTCTGAGGGAAGTCTTAAATGAGATTACAACATCTGACTTGTGGAAGAAGCTTGAGGGACTATATATGAAGAAATCCTTCACGAGTCCCATATATTTGTTTCAGCAGCTGTATACTCTCAAAATGAAATCTGGATCAGCAGGGAAAGATCACATGGATGAGTTGAACCGGATAGTGCTGGAGTTGCAGGGTATGGATGTGAAGATTGAGGATGAACAACAAGCGGTTATCTTGTTGTGTTCATTGCCTGCGGAGTTTAACAAATTCGTTCGGTCAATGATTTATAACCGAACAACTCTCACCGTTGAAGATGTGAAGACAGTGCTTCACACCGAGCAACTATGTGGCAAGGTTCAAGGTAGAAAACATGTGAGTAGCCGTGAGGATGCATTACATGTAAGGGGTCGACAGGAAAGGAGAGGGGGCTTCAAGAAGAACAATGACCGCTCCAAGTCGAGACATTCGCATGATAGGTATGCGAATATCACATGTTTCATTTGCCAGAAGAAGGGTCATTTTTCGAACCGGTGTCCTAACAAGGTTAGGAAAAAAGGCAAGGAGGCCGAGAAAGAGTCCAGTTCGGCATCTTTGGGGATTGATGGTGAGCAAGCCCGTGATGAAGGTAGAGATACCGAGATGTTTGCCGCAGGGATTGCAGGTGATGCAAATATTGCATGGCTCATGAATAGTGGTTGCTCATACCATAGGACTCCTCATAGAAGTTGGTTCGCTACATATCGTTCCAAGGAAGATGGAGATTCAATCCTCATGAGGAACAATTCTGTTTGCAAGAGTGCGGGTATTGGAACCGTCCGGATAAAGATCCATGACGGCATAGTGAGAACACTTGCCGATGTGAGGCATGTCCTAGATTTGCGGATGAGCCTAATCTCCATAGGCGTATTGGACAATACCAGATGTAAGTCAGTCTTTGAGAAGGACCAATTGAGAGTCTCCAAAGGAGCCATGGTTATGATGAAGGGAAGGAAAGTGGAAAACTTATACGTCCTTCAAGGTACCACAGTTGAAGGTGAAGCAGATGTAAGCACTACGAGCTCAGTTCCCGGAGATTAAGCCAAGTTATAACATTATCTCTTGGGGCATTCACGTGACAAAACCCTCGATGCACTCCGAAGAAAAAAACTGATTGAAGTCTCGAATGAGAGTGTAGAATTCTGCGAATCCTGTGTGTATAGAAAGAAGAAAAAGGTGCAGTTCAACACGGGGAAGCATACTAGCACGAACCACTTGACTATTTACAAAACGATATGTGGGGTCCGTGCCCAGTGCCGTCAAGAGGGGGAGCTAGGTTGTAACGGTCCGTATTTTTCAATGCAACTATTCACGTATTTTCAAAACTATTTTATAATGGTTTGTCAGGAGTTTTTCGATTTCAAAAATCTCTTATAAAAATATTTTGAGATATCAGACTAGTCATGAAGTATTTTAGTAAGTTTGAGTTTCATCAAATACTCAAAACAGTTTTGATAAAAATTCATTTTCAGTTATTACCATTTTGGCTTAATGAATTTATTTTCTATTCAAACATCTTCAAAACGTTTTCAAACTTCTACGATATTATTCTATGATCAATTAGGGCTTCCCACATTAATTTCGTAATTTTCTGATATCATTTCAATAGAGAACCCGCACACCCGCTTCCTAAACGTTTGGGCCTAAAACTCGTATCTCTGTGGCTCAAACCCTGAAACGGATCTCGTATTCGCGACCCTCGCAACGATACGATCTCGTGGGTATGTTTTCGTAATTTTTCGGATACGTTTACTAGTAGGGGCAAAATCGTTATTTTGTATTTTTGACTTTATCTACTAAATTCGTTTTAACCTTTTTACTTAATTACTAATTACCCTATTAACTATTAAATTACCCTAACTACCTACCCTAACCATGTCTAAAACGTGGAGGGGACACGTTTAGACATTATCAAAACTTAGTCTAAAGTTTTACCTAATCACCTAACCTATTTAATACTTTGACTAAGTATTAATGAGGTTTAGTATTAAATTAGTTTATTAAACCTATAAATACCCCTCTCTAATATCTCCTCCTCACCGCTGAAAACCCATCCCCTGGTTAACAAACACACGCACCCAGTCTAACTTATCCCCTTCACTCTAGACTCACGCACACACACCCTCTCTCTATTCCTTAACCTCACCCTCTCTCTTTCTTTTTGTTATCAAAATAAACCCAGGCACCCATGCAAAATCTCTCTCCCCAAGCTCTCTCTCCCCTGTTAGTTTCAAACCCAGGTCGAACGTATCGCTCGCTCTCCCTCTCTTCCCACTCGCTCTCTCGTGCTCTCTCTCTCAACTGCCGCCTTCCGGCCTCAACCGCCGCCCGTTGAGCACACCGCCGTCGCCACCTCATCACCGTCGTCCTCCGGTGCCCCAACAGCCGCGGTAGACCCCGCCAGCACGCTGCTCCCTCCGCCTCGCCTTCAAAGCACCGCCGCCCGAAGCTCCACAGCTCCGTCGTCGCCTTCGGCGACCGTGCACCGCCCCGTTGGACACGTCGCCTACAGCAGCTCCGAGGCCCGGAGTTTTGCTCGCCGACGCCGTCTTCGACAGCTCCGAGACGCCGCCGCCTCACGACAACACCACCACCGCAAGCTCCCGAGCGCCACCGTCGCCTGAGCTCGGAGCTCCGTCGCTCCTCCGCCCTCCGAGCCTCAGAGCACCACCCCCGCCTCGCCGAGCTTCGCTCCGACCCGCTCCCACCTATCGCAGCGTCCTCCGCCTACGCCCACGACGACGCCGAAGGAGCTCGCCGCTGCTCCCCGAGCTCCCCATCGCCGGAGACGAGCTTCTCCACCGATCGCCGTCGCCGTCTGTAACGACTGGTTTTCATGTATCTGGATTATTTATATTATATTATATGTTTTGGTGGATTTTCTCCTCGTGTGTGGTTTTCGTCTCCGTAGCTTTCATTTCCGATCGTTTCGTCGTGATTTTCTAGCTTCTTCTTTAGAATCGTCGATTTTGGAGTAAGTCATTCGTGACGGGCTTCATATCGGCCATATCTTATTGTTAGATCAAGCCTAGGAGTCTTAGGAATCGATCCCGGAGCTTCGCGCTCCATTTCGGAACTTTCTGTGCACGTTAGCCGGTACAAGAAGGGGATACGACCGACTAGATGACGATTTAGTCGGTCGGCAAACCTTCATGGACCGACTAGTGGGCTTTGTAAATTATTCAGGAGTTACTGTTTACTTTTAGTCGGTCTAAGAACAATCACCGACCGACTAGATGTGAAACTAGTCGGTCAGAACTTGCTCTCAGACCGACTAGTTTCTGTCAGTAGATTTCACCTAAGATACAGTTTATCGTTAGTCGGTCCATGAACACTCACCGACCGACTAGGTTGCAAACTAGTCGGTCGACGGGCCTTCACAGACCGACTAATTCATTACCCAGATTTTTCCCTACTTTCGTTGTTTGGTGTTAGTCGGTCACAGTTAATCGACCGACCGACTAGTTGCTAAACTAGTCGGTCAGCCACTCTTCTTTGACCGACTAATGACCCCAGAAACCCTAATTTCTGGGCAGCCGCCAAGTCATTTTCTATAAATACCCCACTTCGTTTCTTTTCTTTCTTTCTCTCCTCCTGGCCACATTCCTTCCCCCTTGACCTCTGATCTTCCCCAACCTTCCTCTAGCCTTCCTCCTTCATCAAGAGCCTCTCCCCCTCTCCATTTTGGTCTACCACCATGCCCTAGGTCATCTCCAGCCCCCAAAAATCCCCAAAACATCATTTCTCCAGATTTTCCCCATCCATTCCAGATCTGAACCCTAGGTTCCCCGGATCGTTTCTTCCGTTGCCGTGCTTGCTCGGCATCATTCTTCCGCTTCCGATACGGTAATAACTCAATATCCTCATAAACCATTTGTGTTTTTGTGAAACCCTAAATAAAACTAGGTTGAATGTTGTTCTAATATTGTTTTACCATGGCATCGATCTCATCGTCGTAGTTAGCATTCGTGTGACGGCCTCGTTGATCGTCATCCTCGGTGCTAGGCAAGTGAAACTTGCCACTTAGGGTCTTAGGCCATGTCTTAGGCCATTTGCTTGTTGTAGGCGTAAAAGAGACTAGGCGACGAAATGATACTCGCCTAGGTGCAATTTTAGGAACTAGCTTGACAACGAAGCTAGATCCGACATTTATCATGTTGCACAACTACCATGTCATGTTTAATTTCCATTAACGGTACGCGAATTAATTGTTATGTCATTGCATTCTTTAAGTGTTCCCGTGATTGCGTAGCTCCGCTACACCTTGTGAAATGATTGAGGCTAGGTGCACCCCTATGCCAAATGAAATACGCTCCTGGTTTGTGATCCAGGAAACGAACTCTTGTGCGGGGAAACCCTGGCTCATTTACTGAGCTCGTGTGCAGGGACCCTGGCTCGTTCACATGTGGGTTTTTGGGGTAAGAGTTAAGAGGCCATTCAACTGGGAGTCTGCCCGATCAGCAACTGCAGTTGTAAGGTGTAAACTCTGGGTTCTGGGGTAGTGTTAAGCGGCCAATCAGTGTGAATGTTAAACCGTTCAGCTGTAAGGCGTAAACATCTACAAACAACGTGAAACGTGACTAGTGATTGAGATTGTTAGTAGCTTGGCTACTCTTGACTTGTCCTGATAATTGTTCTCTTGTACGTATTGTTTCACCATGTCTTACTTGTGCACTTATACCATAACTGTGATGTCATGCATACTATAACTGTTAGGTTGTTAGTTTGCCTTACTTTCAGTTTCCTTGCACAAGTCTTTTAGACTTGCTGACATGTGCCCCTTTACTCTTTTGGGTGACACATGTTAGATCCTGAGCCTGAGTTCATTGTTGAGGACGAGGTGTTTGCTGACGCCGAGCCCGAGCCTATGTTTGGCGAGGAGTACATGGACACTGGGGACCAGTCCTATTTGTTGGATCCTGTGGATGGCAAACAACACTAGAAGGGGGGGTTGAATAGTGTTGTATAAAGATAAAACTTTTTCGTTCTTTAATCAATCAACACAAAAACAATTCCTTCTAATGTTGCCTAAGAAACCAAGTAGAGCGATCTACGCTTGGTTCTTAATCAACAATATAATTAAAAATGCACAGCGAAAATTCACAGCAGGTAGTCGACTCCTTATGAGCAGTAGTCGACTCCCAGAGTATAAGTTAGAGCGAATAAAATAACAGATGCAAATCTCAGCGTATAGGATTGATATTTACTGAATATAAAATAAAAGCAAAGATAAACAAACACAGAAAATGCAAGCGCAAAGACAAGGATTTTTATCCTGGTTCCCCGCAACCCGGGTACGTCCAGTCCCCGACCAATCCGGTACGAGATTTCCACTATCTGCCTTGGCAAATACAAGCACCTAACTTCACTCGTTAGGATTTCCAACGACCTAGCCTTGACCAGGATTTCCGAACACAACGCCTAGACTTGTCTAGGGTTATACCCTTGCCTCACAAACCGAGGACTTCCCAAATGGCAACAACTAGACTTGTCTAGTGTTCCAACAAATAGCACAATAAGAAATTTGTCCAATACTCTACAACAAGTGATAGAGATTGGAAATACACCCGATTCTATAGCCAATCAAAAGATAGACAATTGTGTAGTGGCTTAATAGAATAATAGTCTAAATCACACAAAGATATGAGATAAATTCTTTGTGATCTAGAGCTTTTTCAAAAATCCTTCAAATAGAATTCAAAGAGAAGTAAAGTAGAGGATTTTGAAAAACAACTTAGCCAATAAAAAAAATATGATCTTTAAGAGAATTAAAAAGATATTGCAAGATCAAAAACTGAAATTAAAAATTGGCTAGAGAAGAAATGAGAGAGCTTTGATTCACGAGAGCTTTTGCAAATTTGATTTTCAATAATCTTGTATTTTTCACAAAAGAATTAAGCTCTATTTATAGGGAAAAGCTGGGATTTGAAATTTGAATTTCGTTTGACTTTTGTCCCAAAAATTTCGGAGTAAATCACTCAAAGAAATTTAAAATTCAAATTCAAAACGTTTGAAAATTTCCAGCAGGTAGTCGACTCCCTCTATTGGTAGTCGACTCCCAGAGGAGTCTAGGAAATTTTCATCCCTGACTGGTAGTCGACTCCCTACTTTTGGTAGTCGACTCCCAGAGGAGTTTTTCCTGATGTTCTAGTCAAAAAGGATTAGTTAACTCCAGGGTGCGTGGAGTTTCACTATAATTATTGAAGTGACTAGAGAAAGCTCTTTAAAATTATTTTTGTAGTAAAAACAATATTTCGAAATCCTTTTGTGTGTGTGTGTGTTGTCTACTTGATATGGCTTTGACAAATATCCTAAAAGACACGACACACTCACACTAGACTCTGAACATGTCTTTTGCAGTTTTAGTCAGCTTGATGAACTGAAGATGAGCTTCTTCTTTGAGCTACTTGCTTTGTTTGAGCTTGAGCTTCATCACTCGAGTTTAGCCATGTTCGTCTTTGTCGTGGAGCGTAGATACGTGCTTCTTGGAGTATTTAGTAGAGCTTCACGAAACCTGTATACCTGTATACTTAAAGTGTAGTGTAGTTAGTATACCAAGCATTCATTTGGTGTGCTCATCATCAAAATTAATTAGGGGTGGAATTCAATTTCCATCACTCTCCCCCTTTTTGATGATGACACCCAAATGCAAAATTGGAAGCAAGACATATATGAATAATATTGCAAGTATACTTACTCCCCCTGCTTTGATGCGGTTCTCCCCTTCATCAAAGCTATTTCACATATAACATTTTTGCATTATAACATTTTTCTCCCCCTTGTCATCAACAAAAATATATTATAGCTGAGTATTATTCAATTCTTTTTCTCCAACAATACCCAATTCTCGACGAAGTCTCGAGAAAGTATCCTTGTGTAAGGGTTTTGTTAGAATATCAGCAACTTGAAACTCAGAGGAGACAAATTTAAGTTCAACATCCTTTTTGGCACAATGATCATCAATAAATCTGTGTCTTATATCAATGTGTTTTGTTCTAGGGTGAAGAACAGAGTTTTTAGTGAGATTTATGGTGCTTTTATTATCACAATAAATTACACATGTAGATGTATTAACACCATAATCGACGAGGACTTGTTTCATCCAAAGTATTTGAGCACAGGCAAGTCCGGCAGCTATATACTCTGCCTCAGTGGTAGATAGTGAAACGGAACTTTGCTTTTTGCTAAACCACGAAACAAGGGAATGTCCAAGGAAATGACATGTTCCACTTGTGCTTTTTCTTGTGGCTTTACAACCAGCATAGTCTGCGTCACTAAATGAAGTTAAATCGAATGTGCTTCCTTTGGGATAGAAGAGTCCAAAGTCAGATGTGGTTTTAAGATATCTAAATATGTATTTTACTGTTTTAAGGTGTGATTCTCTAGGATCACATTGAAATCTAGCACATGCACAAACACTAAACATGATGTCTGGTCTGCTGGCGGTTAGGTAGAGTAATGAACCGACCATACCTCTATATGTTTTCTGATCAACCTTCTTACCTGCTTCGTCTTTGTCTAAGGAAGTGGACGTTGCCATTGGTATGTTCTTTCCTGATGCAGTTTCCATTCCGAACCTTTTGATCAAGTCTCTTGCGTACTTTGTTTGATGAATGAAGGTTCCTTCTTTTCCTTGTTTGATTTGCAATCCGAGAAAGTATGTAAGTTCTCCCATGTGGCTCATTTCAAATTCTTCCTGCATTAACTTGGCAAACTCTTGGCAAAGATCATCATTAGTAGATCCAAAAATGATGTCATCTACATAGATTTGGATAAGAATGATATCATTATGATCTTTCTTAACAAATAAGGTTGTATCTATTTTTCCAACAGTATAACTTGAGTCACTTAAAAATTTTCTTAATCTTTCATACCAAGCTCTTGGAGCTTGTTTTAGCCCATATAATGCTTTGTTTAACTTGTAAACAAATCCAGTTTTCTTATCATGTTCAAATCCTGGAGGTTGTTCAACGTAGACTTCCTCCTTTATGAATCCGTTTAGGAAAGCGCTTTTTACATCCATTTGATAAAGTTTAAAATTCTTATATGATGCAAATGCGAGTAACATCCTAATAGATTCTAGTCTAGCAACAGGAGCAAAGGTTTCATCGAAGTCTATACCTTCCTCTTGAGAGTAACCATGTGCTACTAACCTTGCCTTATTCCTTATCACATTTCCATCTTCATCTAGTTTGTTGCGGTATACCCATTTAGTACCGATAACGGGACGATCTTCCGGTCTAGGCACTAACTCCCATACTTGATTGCGTTCAAATTGTAGAAGTTCTTCTTGCATGGCCTCGATCCATGCTTCATCTGCAAAAGCTTCTTCTACCTTTTTCGGCTCAATGTTAGAAACAAATGCAACATGTGTTAAGTGTTCTATTTGAGATCTAGTTCTAATTCCTGCATCAATGTCACCTAAGACTTGTGTGTGTGGGTGATGTGTAACTTCAGGAAATGATTTAGGCAAAGAACTAGGGATATCATTGAGACATTCATTATTAGGAGTGCGTGCAATGAGCATGCTATCATCATCATCATGAGCAATGTTATGAGGTAGAGATTCATCAAATGTTACATGTAGAGTTTCAACAATAGTCTCGGAACTTTTATTGTAAATTCTATATGCCTTACTACGTAAAGAGTAACCGATAAATATGCCTTCATCCGCTTTGGAGTCAAACTTATCTAGGTTATCTTTAGTATTCAGAATATAGCATTTACAACCAAAAACTCTGAAGTAAGATACTTTTGGAATTCGTTGGAGCAATAATTCATACGGGGTCTTTTCAAAAGGTTTTCTAATTAAAACTTTATTTTGAATATAGCACGCGGTTGCTACAGATTCCGCCCAAAATTTCTTTGGAAGGTTGCTTTCACACAACATTGTTCGTGCACACTCTTGGAGTGTTCTGTTTTTCCTTTCAACTACCCCATTTTGAGGAGCAGCGCTGGGAAAAGCAAAAGTGTGAGAAATACCTTGCTCTTCACAAAATGATTTAAAATGTTCATTTTCAAATTCTCCACCGTGATCACTTCTTAAAGAAATAATTTTCATGGAATATAGACGTTCAATCCTTTTGAAAAATATTTCGAATTCACGGAAGGCATCATTCTTATGAGTTAAGAATAATACCCACGTATATCGAGTAAAATCATCAATTATGACAAATACGTATCTAGAGTTGCATAATGATGGAGTTCTGGTTGGGCCAAACAAGTCCATATGGAGTAGTTCAAGTGGTCCATTAGAACTGAGAGCTCCAATATTTTTAAATGAACTCTTGTGCATTTTGCCAAATTGACATGAGTCACATATTTTATCTAATTTAAAACTTATCTTAGGAAGTCCTTGCACCAACTCTTTCCTAGAAATCTTATCCATGTTTTTGATGTTCACATGGCCAAAGCGTCTATGCCAAAGTAGTGGATCGTTTGTTGAAACAATTAAACATACATTTGATTCATACTCATTTAATCTAAGTACATAGATATTTTCTACTCGCTTACCTTTAACAAGGATATTCTTCATATCTTTGTCATAGACCAAGCATGAGTCGAGAGTAAATATAACTTTCATACCTTTGTCGCATAGTTGGCTTATGCTTAAAAGATTATGCTTTAATCCTTTCACCAAGCTTACATCTTTGATGAGCAATTTTGAGTGGCTGCCGATATTGCCAATTCCGACAATTTTACCTTTCTTATTGTCACCAAAAGTCACGGTTCCGCCATCATACATTTTTAGATTACTAAGTAATTTTGAGTTCCACGTCATGTGTGCAGAGCATCCACTATCCATTATCCATATGTCCTGAAATAAAATAATCTCTACACGTTTGGTACCCACTACTAATTGGGTCCGATATGTTAGAAAAAAATTTATTTACATATTTTTTTTAAAACGTTTGGGTATCAGAATAATATACATGAAGCATGTGGATACCCTAATTAGAAAAAAACACGGTTACTTATTTGGAACCCAAATTCGATGCGAATTTGATTTCCTATGAACAAATGAGTCTTTATGGGATCTATGCATGCTACTAGTCAAATTATGAATATAAGCATTTTTATCATTCAAGCCTAAATGTTTAGGCACCCATATCATGTTATTTCTAACATTGTGTATGTTTTGAGGTTTGTGTACAAAATGTGGTTTTTGATGTGTATTGTGTACACTTTTTTTGTGTGCCTTGTGTGTAGCATGTAGATCATGTGAGACGTGAGATGCGTTATTGTATCTAACATTTTTCCCATACATGAAAGCATACTTTTTAACATTGGCTTGCACAACATTTACTTTTCTACCCACATCTTTAGAAGTAGAGGCTTGAGCATGAGTAGATTTATTGACAGCATTTCTAGGAGTATAAGAACAAGAAGAAGTAGAATTATTCCTGATACAATCAAATTTTGCAATTAGTTCTTCATGCTTTATACGACTAGAAGCAATAATACTTTCGAGTGAATCTATCTTATCATTTAGACAGGAAACATACAGAGCATGTTCATTTTTCAATAAGTTATTATCAATCAATAATGCATCATATTTTGCCTTTAAGGAATTATGATCATTCAATGAAATATTACTGCAATCATTTTTCAAAGCATTATAATCATCCAGCAAACTATCATATTTCGTGTATAGGTCATCATGATTATTATTCAAAGCTTTGTACTTGTTATTTACACTTTTGTATTTCTTATTCAATCTCTCAAATTCCCTATACAGATTTTCATATGCACTAGCAATGTCAAAATCATCTTCATCGTCAGAACTAGATTCACATACCTTTTCCTGATTGTCTTGACAAGCCATCATGCACATGTGATTTTTGGATTGCTCTTCCTCTTCTTCGTTGGATTTGATTGTCTCTATGGGTGTTTGAATTTCTTTTGACTTTGATCCGAATCTCTCATCCAATAAGTTGAGGATTTGGTGTGCGGTTTCAGCCCTTTCTACAATATCTAGCATTTCATTAGTTAAACCAGTATAGAGTAAATGCATTACCTTTATGTTTCTGAAGTAGGCTTCTTCTTGGTCCGGATTCCATTGATTTTGAGGTGTGGTTGGAATCTCATATCGTTCATTGAGAGATCTTGAGTAGCTTAGATCTTGTGCTTCCAAGAAGATCTCCATTCTCTTTCTCCATTGGGAATAAAAGTTGCCGTCAAAGATTGGAGGAGCATGGGTGTTGTAGACGTTTGTCGATGCCATCGTTTTAACCTTGCTCTGATACCAAGTGTTGGATCCTGTGGATGGCAAACAACACTAGAAGGGGGGGTTGAATAGTGTTGTATAAAGATAAAACTTTTTCGTTCTTTAATCAATCAAAACAAAAACAATTCCTTCTAATGTTGCCTAAGAAACCAAGTAGAGCGATCTACGCTTGGTTCTTAATCAACAATATAATTAAAAATGCACAGCGAAAATTCACAGCAGGTAGTCGACTCCTTATGAGCAGTAGTCGACTCCCAGAGTATAAGTTAGAGCGAATAAAATAACAGATGCAAATCTCAGCGTATAGGATTGATATTTACTGAATATAAAATAAAAGCAAAGATAAACAAACACAGAAAATGCAAGCGCAAAGACAAGGATTTTTATCCTGGTTCCCCGCAACCCGGGTACGTCCAGTCCCCGACCAATCCGGTACGAGATTTCCACTATCTGCCTTGGCAAATACAAGCACCTAACTTCACTCGTTAGGATTTCCAACAACCTAGCCTTGACCAGGATTTCCGAACACAACGCCTAGACTTGTCTAGGGTTATACCCTTGCCTCACAAACCGAGGACTTCCCAAATGGCAACAACTAGACTTGTCTAGTGTTCCAACAAATAGCACAATAAGAAATTTGTCCAATACTCTACAACAAGTGATAGAGATTGGAA
Organism: Scilla litardierei; assembly: GCA_030789695.1. Lineage (NCBI taxonomy): Eukaryota > Viridiplantae > Streptophyta > Magnoliopsida > Asparagales > Asparagaceae > Scilla > Scilla litardierei. The sequence continues at coordinate 191,044,977 of CM061136.1, read as the reverse complement.
ATACACCCGATTCTATAGCCAATCAAAAGATAGACAATTGTGTAGTGGCTTAATAGAATAATAGTCTAGATCACACAAAGATATGAGATAAATTCTTTGTGATCTAGAGCTTTTTCAAAAATCCTTCAAATAGAATTCAAAGAGAAGTAAAGTAGAGGATTTTGAAAAACAACTTAGCCAATAAAAAAAATATGATCTTTAAGAGAATTAAAAAGATATTGCAAGATCAAAAACTGAAATTAAAAATTGGCTAGAGAAGAAATGAGAGAGCTTTGATTCACGAGAGCTTTTGCAAATTTGATTTTCAATAATCTTGTATTTTTCACAAAAGAATTAAGCTCTATTTATAGGGAAAAGCTGGGATTTGAAATTTGAATTTCGTTTGACTTTTGTCCCAAAAATTTCGGAGTAAATCACTCAAAGAAATTTAAAATTCAAATTCAAAACGTTTGAAAATTTCCAGCAGGTAGTCGACTCCCTCTATTGGTAGTCGACTCCCAGAGGAGTCTAGGAAATTTTCATCCCTGACTGGTAGTCGACTCCCTACTTTTGGTAGTCGACTCCCAGAGGAGTTTTTCCTGATGTTCTAGTCAAAAAGGATTAGTTAACTCCAGGGTGCGTGGAGTTTCACTATAATTATTGAAGTGACTAGAGAAAGCTCTTTAAAATTATTTTTGTAGTAAAAACAATATTTCGAAATCCTTTTGTGTGTGTGTGTGTGTTGTCTACTTGATATGGCTTTGACAAATATCCTAAAAGACACGACACACTCACACTAGACTCTGAACATGTCTTTTGCAGTTTTAGTCAGCTTGATGAACTGAAGATGAGCTTCTTCTTTGAGCTACTTGCTTTGTTTGAGCTTGAGCTTCATCACTCGAGTTTAGCCATGTTCGTCTTTGTCGTGGAGCGTAGATACGTGCTTCTTGGAGTATTTAGTAGAGCTTCACGAAACCTGTATACCTGTATACTTAAAGTGTAGTGTAGTTAGTATACCAAGCATTCATTTGGTGTGCTCATCATCAAAATTACTTAGGGGTGGAATTCAATTTCCATCACTATTGTCTTCGTTGAGCTTTCCCTTTTTGTTTTAGACTGCTGTTTAGTTGTCGGTGCGTGGCACCTATACTTTGTTATGTTGTCCTTGTTGGCCTTGTTCTGGGCCTTTAGACTCTTTCTTTTAGCCTGGTGGCTTTTCTGGATGTTGAACTTAATTTTCATATTGGACAAATTCTGAGATTTGAGATTTTATTTCTGTCTCTCCTTGAGTTATTATTGTTGTTCTGTTTGTGGTTACAGGGACCTGCTTATGTTTTATTGACGCTTATCGGGTTTGGGGCTTCACAGCTCCACTCTCGTGCGGACCTTTTCACGTCTCGCCTCCATTTTAGGGAAGCGGGGCGTGATGATCACTCCTTATTTTACACCCTTTTTCCGCATATTTGCATGCCATTTAGATCGCCCAAATCATGTTTTTCACGATATATCGACGATATTGCGATGCTTTTCACGATTTGTTGTTTTTGTCGCATTTCAGGTGATTTGGCGCGATTTTGAGTGATCTCGAGATGCGCTTACTCTAGACGGTCACCAACGACCTCCCCGAGGGGTATTTTGCTGTTGGAGAGGAGCGGAAGAAGAACGGACGTCGCAGGAGCGACGAGGAGGCCAAAATAAGCAGATTGGGCATTTTTTGTGTCCCACTCGGCCGAGTGGAGGAGCCACTCGGCCGACCAGTGAGACACTGCTCGGCCGACCAGAACAGACACAATTTACATGTGCACTCGGCCGAGCACCGAAGACCACATCGGCCGAGTGAAGACACCACATCGGCCGAGCAGGATCTGCGAAGGATGAATGTTGAAGCTGTACTACCAGGAGTCACATCGTCGTTGATGAACATGCAGATTCAATCGACGATCGTGGATCGAATCAAGACCGCTCAAACTGGAGATGCTAAGTTGAAGAAGATCAGAGAACAAGTCGAAGCAGGACTTCGGACAGATTTTTTGATTCATGCGGATGGATCATTAAGATATGGTAGCAGGATCTGCGTACCTGCAGGAGATGTCAGAGAGGAGTTGATGAATGAGGCTCACAGTTCGCCTTATTCTATTCATCCTGGAGGTACTAAGATGTACAAGGATCTTCGTCAAAATTTCTGGTGGCATGGGATGAAGAGAAGTGTGGCACGGAGCGTTGCCAAGTGCCTCGTGTGTCAGCAAGTGAAGGCTGAACACCATCGCACTGCTGGACTACTACAACCTCTGCCGATTCCGGAGTGGAAGTGGCAACACATCACGATGGACTTCGTGACTGGTTTACCTCGGAGCACCAAGCAGAACGACGCGATCTGGGTCATTGTTGATCGATTGACCAAGTCCGCGCACTTTATACCTTTTCGAGTTGGACAATCCACGGAGATATTAGCAAGGAAGTATATGGAGGTAATGACCTAACTCGTACCTTTACAATTTCCTTCTAGTACTAGTCGTGATGTGAATTATGTCATGTAGGAGATCGTGCGCTTGCATGGAGTCCCTGTGAGCATTGTATCAGATCGTGATACGCGATTCACATCTCAGTTCTGGAAAAGTCTGCAGACCAATCTGGGCACCAGTCTGAAATTCAGTACTGCGTATCACCCACAGACAGATGGCCAGTCAGAGCGTACCATTCAGATCTTGGAGGATATGTTGAGAGCCTGTATGTTGGATCTCAAGGGTTCATGGGAGGATCATCTGCACCTAGTGGAGTTCTCATACAACAATAGCTATCAAGCGAGCATTGGCATGGCGCCATTTGCTGCTCTCTACGGAAGGAAATGTCGATCGCCACTGAGTTGGGATGACGTAGGTGATAGAGAGCTCTTGGGACCAGAGATGATAGTGAAAGCAGTTGATGTTGTGCGAGATATCAGAGACAAGATTCAGATCGCCCAGGACCGTTACAAGCATTGGGCAGATGCTAAACGGCGTCCTCTAGAGTTTCAGCCATGAGATCATGTATTTCTGAAGATATCACCAAATCGAGGAGTGATTCGATTTGGGAAGAGAGGCAAGCTTAGTCCGAGGTATATTGGACCATTCGATGTGCTAGATCGAGTTGGAGAAGTAGCTTATCGCTTAGCTTTGCCACCGTCCTTAGAGGGAGTTCATGACGTCTTTCATGTGTCCCAGCTCCGTCGTTATATCAGCGACCCTTCTCATGCTGTGGACTACTCTGAGATTACCGTTCGGCCAGATCTGACGTATGAACAGCAACCAGTGGAGATCCTAGATCGACGTCAGAAAGTCTTCAGGAACAGGACTGTTGATCTAGTCAGAGTAATGTGGCGTCGTGACTCGCCAGGAGAGTCTACCTGGGAGCGAGAAGATGAAATGCGAGAGCGTTACCCATATTTGTTTCCTGCTCTTTAGTTGATAAGAATTCCGAGGACGGAATTTTTCTTAAGGTGGGTAGAATGTAACGGCCGGTATTTTTAGGCGTGTTTTCGATTGTGTGTACAGGTATTTTCTTCAGTCATTCAGATAACTTTTCGTCCGTACGTGTCGACGCGAGCGCGTTACTAAATTCGTTTTACCGTGTCGTTAATATTTACCATCAAGTTTTAACTAAAATAATTTAGCTTAATTATTCTGCTAATTACAATTTACTAATTACAAAATCTTAATTACTTTAATTAATTTCACTAATTACGTTTTCATTTTTAATGATGACTACTTAAACTTACTTAATTACGTTAATTACGTTTTTTTACCTCTCCTCTGCAAAACGACAACACACACGTTGCAAAACGACAACACACACGTTGCATTATCAGATCCATCCCCTAAAATTTTTCAAACTTCGCGTTCTTTTCGTTTGGGCAAAACAACACGTCTCTACAAAGTTTTGGTCTAAAAGTTGCAATAACTACCGTCTTAATCTAATTAAGATAGGTTGACAAATCGTAGAGGATGTTCCCCGTTCATCTTCTTAAGCCAATCTCCCTGATAAACGAACCCTGCAAAAATCATTCTGCAAACCAGCAACAAATCATCCCCAAAACCTGTTTTTCATCAACCCAAAATCCTACCCCAGATTTCTCAAACCAAGAACCCATTTCAACCAAAATTCCTTCTGCAATCAAATCAACCCATCAAACAAATTCTCAAGCCCCATCAAACAAAATTTCACCCAAATAAGATTTTAAGGAGAAGAATTCAGATCTGAGATCTGAAAACAAAGAGAGCAAACAACTTCAAAATCAATTTTCAAATCAAATCTTCAGCTCTTTCAAAACCCTACCCTCCTTCAATCATCTTCTTCTTCCTCCTTCCTCTCCTAGGCCGGCCACCCATCAGCAACCCGCCGCCGCCGAGAGCTGTCCGCCGCCCTGCACAGCTGCGCGCCGTCGTCGCCCAGCCAGCTCGCCGTCGCCGTTGTCCGCCCGCCCGAAGCGCCGCAAGCCGCCAGCCGCCGTCCACCCGTCCGCCCCCTTCTGTCGTCGCGCCGAAGGTGAGTCGCCTCCTCCTTTCTCTTCCTGGCGCGAGGAAATCCCATGACCTGCAAGCTTTGCAAAAAAAAAGGAAAATGATGACAGTAGTAGAATAGGAGAGAGAGAACTTGAGAGAACTAAAGTATCAGGGAGATAGAAATAGGAGTAGGGATAATAAGGGCCGTAATGAAAGAAAAAGAGTGAGCCCCTTTCGCTTTTGCTTGTTGGCTGCCAAACATTAAAAAAAAAATAGTAAACTTAAGAAGACAGATGCTGAGAGAAAGAGAGGAAGTGTCAGAGATTAAAGGGAAGGGGTGATGGCCTTATTAAATGTAGGAAGAGTGGGTGCCAACTTTAGTCTTGTTAATAAGGAAATAATGAAATGAAAGAATTTATTAGTAATATATGTTAGATAGGTTTTATAATAGGGTTGTAGTAGATGAAGAGTATGTAGTTTTTATAACCGTGCCCTTGTGTTGACATGATAAATAGTGTAATGATGTTAATTAGAAGTTTACTTGTTCGGTTAGTTAGTATAATCCAAGTGTTAAAATGTTACGTATTATTTAAATCAGCAATTTATTAATTGTTTAATGATGTTAGGGTAATGATATTAGTATAAAAATAAAGCGTATCATGTTAGTGTAACATTTTATAAACACCGCCCTAGCCAGTGAACCCCAATAAAATTAGGCGAACCCAATTCGGGTGTTATTTTAATATTGCACGTTTTTTCGCAGAAATCTAATCCAGTAAATTGTTTAACCAAAACAGCGAACCGGACTCACAGTAACGCAACGCTCGAACTCACGACAACCGATATCACCGGAAACAGGCAAGTGATACTTGCCAGTAATTATTTAGGCCATGTTTTAGGCCATTTTTGTAAATTGCGTAAAAGAGACTAGGCGGTGAAATGATAGTCGCCTAGACGCCCTATTTGATCTAGTTTGACAACGAAACTAGATCCGACACTTTACCTGCTTTCATTCATGCTGCCATGTCACGTTTACTTTCAATTAACTGTACGCACTTTAACTGCTCATTACATGTCATGCATCAAATTGTTCTATCGTGATTGCGTAGCACACGCTACAATAATTGTAACTATTGAGGCTAGGCACCTGCTTTGCGGGCACAACCCTATGCCAATAACACTTCCTGGCTCGTGATCCAGAAGATGGGCGCCAGTCCATATACACGTGGAGGGGTAGGGTTAAACGATCGCTTGAGCGTAGAAGTGAGCCCGTACAGCCACTTCAGCCAAAAGACGGAAACTCTGTGCACAAAGTGATAAATCAGTGGTTCGTGAATCGTGAAATAGTGAATTGTAGCTTTCTGCTACACCGTGCTTGATTATTATTATCTTGTTCAGTTAATTATTGCATTCTTTTAATGTCATGCTATATCATCATGTTAGAACTGCTAGTTGCATTATTTTATTTGTATCCTTGCACGAAAGTCCTCCGCCTTTCTTGGGAGACTGTTGCTGACATGTGCCCTTTTCTTTTTGGGTGTCACATGTCAGACTTTGAGACAGAGCAGATAGCAAAAGACGAGCAGTTCGGAGACGCTGAGTTTGAGGTCCCTACTGAGACCGAGTTCGAGGACACCGATGACCAGTCCTAGTCTCACCTAGAGACTTCTTTAGTTGTTGCTGCTTTTATAGTTGTTGTTAGATTTCGGTGTGTAGCACCTATATATCTCGATGTTTTATGTTTCAGCCGTGCTTTAGGCCTTGTTCAGACTTGTACTATTATGACTATTCTGTGATGATGTAATATTTGTTGGATGTTGGTGGTGGATGTTCTTTTATCTGCTTTATTATTGTTGTTGTTTCGTCGCAATGCAAGGACCTGCTACTTTTCGAAATTTTTACAGACGCTTATCAGACTGCAGCTTCACAGCTCCATGTCTGAGCGGACCTCCTCACGTCTCGCCTTCCATATTAGGGAAGCGGGGCGTGACAGGTTTTAGTGGTGGCCCATGCAGGTCATTCTCCTCTTTGCATCTGCGAAATATCGAAACAACAATAATGATAATGACATCCAATTAATTACATTCGGGTCATGATTAAGTCTAATCTGAACATTTCCTTATCTTAGATGGCCGGTAGACGCGTTACCCGAGGAGCTAGTAGTGGATCTGGAGCTGGTGGTGGAGCAGGACGTGTTGCGGATGACGATAGAGAACCCACCACGAGGGAGATGATGCGGATGATGCAGCAGATGATGCAGGTTCAGCAGGGCATGCTTCAGAATGCCCCTCGCTTCGAGCCGGGAGCGAAGCAGTTTCGAGAGCTGGGCCCGTCATATTTCACTGGGTCTGAAGGATCATTAGCTGCGGAGCTTACGAACAAATTTGATTCTCTCCACAAGGTAGTGGAGAGATTGGAGAAGTTTATCACGGAGCCCCAAGGAGCCCCTTCTACCTCCGCTCCAACAAACCAAATGTGTGATTGGCAAGACCAATCTCAAGCCATGTACGTGGGAGGAGAGCAAGGAGAAGGATCCTTGGAGCAAGTACAATATGTTGCGGGGAACCAAGGATATTGGGCCAATCCGGCCGCAAGAAATCATCCCGGATTCTCCTACGCCAACAATGAAGGAGCTTTGAACCCGCCACAACCACCGCCTCAACAAGCTCGACCACCACCACCCCAACAACAAAACTATCCACCGAGGGGGCCTACTCAACAAAACTTTCAACCGAAGCAACAAGTTCCACCATATAGGCCGCCCGGATACAACCAAGGGTGGAGGAATCAAAATCAAAACCCTCCTCAAGCTCAACAACGATCCGACTTCGAAACTAGAGTGGAGGCGTTCATGGTCGAGCAAAATAAGGTGAATGCCACTTTGAAGGCGGGGCAAGACTCTCTTAATACCGTTGTGGCTCAAATATCGGAGCAATTAGCGTTGCTCAATCGGAACACTCAACGATTGCCGGCGCAACCCAAACCAAACCCACGGGGCAACACCGGCCACATCAATGCCGTAGTTGCCGTTACCACTAGAGGCGGAAAGGACACCACCCCCGTGGAGGAAAGCTTGGAGCCAATTGAGCCGGTAGTTGAAGTTGAAAAGGAGAAGGAGCCACAAGACAAGGAGAAATCTAGAGCGAAACAATTGATTGAGGAAAGGCGCTTCATGCCACCGGTCCCATTCCCCCAAAGACTAGCGAGAGCGAAAATGGAGAAAAGGCTAGCGAAGTTCCTCGAGTATCTAAGAGGAGTTAGCCTCAATATTCCCTTCCTCGACGCCATCGTGGAGATCCCCACATATGCTAAATTCTTGAAGGACTTGATTTCGGGGAGAAAGAGGAAGGAGAAGATCATGCTAGCCGAGGAGGGCTCTTGGTTTACCAAGAGAGAAAAGGAGCCGGCCAAATTTAAAGATCCGGGGAGTTTTCGGATTCCTTGCACCTTGGGCGGCGTCCCTCTTCAAAAGGCGTTGGTTGATCTAGGGGCTAGTGTGAGCCTCATGCCTCTCTCCATGTTCTTAAGGCTAAACACCGGGACAAAGTTGAAACCCACCGACATGCGCATTCAATTAGCCGATGGACGGATAACAAGGCCGGTGGGGATCGCCGAAGACATACCGCTACAAGTCCTGGGTGGAATATGCTTACCATGTGACTTCGTGATCATGGACGTTAAGGAGGAGGGAGATACTTCATTGATACTTGGACGCCCGTTCCTCGCCACCGCCGGAGTAATTTTTGACGTGCGCGAAGGTACCCTAACTTTAAACGTCGGCAACATCGAGGTGGAGCTCCACATTCCTAAGGCTATGAAGCACATGCCTTACCACGAGGAACTTGACTACATGGACCTCCTTGATGAGGTGATAGAGGAGGCGATCCCCCACTCAATTGGCGCTCTTTTTGATGAAGATTTAGAGGAAGGCCCGGATTTAGGCCAAGATGAGAAGATAGACGATTCCCCCAACCTCTCTGCCGAAGATGATGAAGGCGACGCTGATGTCGCAAGGATTCGAGAGCTCTGCAAGCTCTCGAAATTAAAGTCTCCAAAGAAAGCTCCTCCGCCACGGAGATCGGCGTCACCGGTAAAGCCGTTGACCGGAGCAAATGCTAGCTTGGGGGAGCCTCCCCCCAACACTATTCGAGATGGGAGACCACCGAGGGAGAACACGCCGCCACGTCCAAATCCAAGCGCGCTCCCCGGAAAGTTTGATGGGTGCATCTCATATGCACCAAACATCCCGCATTGATTGAAAATTATAGGGGGTCGAGCTCACGACCTTAAACGAGCGCTTGTCGGGAGGCAACCCGACGGTTTTTGCTTCATTTTTACTTTTTCTTTATTTTCGTTTTATAAATCTTTAGTGTTTTGAGTCGTTCGCCCAAAAATTTTGTGAAAACGGGTCCTATTTTTCTTGACAGGAGAGGAGATAGGTAGATCCATCATGAGGAGGACGAACGAGACGACGGGGAGCGCCCCAAGAGGCGCTCGACGCTTAGGAGGAAGATGAAATCGATTGGAGGAAGAAAGACGGAGTTTAGAGCCAAAACGAAGACAAACAGCAGAACACAAGGCTCACTCGGCCGAGTACACTAGTCACTCGGCCGAGTACACAAGTTCGTCCGGCCGAGCCGCTCACGAACGAGGGAAGTCTGTTGTACCCAACTCTCTGTTTATTTTCCTGATTTCAATATAACTGCTACTCGGCCAAGTACATATTCCCACTCGGCCGAGTAAAACGGATACCCTCCTAGGGCGAGTCTTGCCGAGTAGCTTGAGTCACTCGGCCGAATGGACTTACTCCACTCGGCCGAGGCTGGCAAGGCCACTCGGCCGATGCGTAAGCGGGAGGAATTTTCTATTGACCTTACTCGGCCGAGTGACCTGCTCACTCGGCCGAGTCGTAACTTCTGCTATAAAAGGGGCCGCGGGGGGGGGGGCGCATTTTTCGAAACGAGCGAAACCCAAACAGCCCGACTTTTCGACTCCCCCAGCGCCCGAACCCCTTCCCCACTCGCCCGATCCTTCGACCCGCGCCGCCGCTCGGCCAGCCACCGCCGGCCGACCACTCGCCGCACTCCGCCCGAGTCGCCGCCGGCGGCCGTGTCTCCGGCCACCTCCGGTACCCCCTATTTCGCCTATTTTCGCCTCTTTTTGTGTATTTTTCGAGGATCCGTGTATTAATCGAACCCCTAACCCAAATCAATTCCTATATCTATCTATTATACCCCTAATACTCCATACATTTTGAATATTACCCGCTGATATCGCCGTTTCATGCACAGGTTGCTTTTTGGAGCTTAGAGGAGCCCAAGGGAGCTTCTACTGGCTGATCCGGACTTCGCGGAGGCGCTGACTTCGCACGCTTCCACTACTTAGCACTCGCGGCGTGTCGGGGTACACTCTTTCCACTCTTTTAAACGCACCGCACTTTTTTCACTTTTCGGCGCGCTCGGGGCCGATATGCCGCCCCGGACACGACCGCGGTCGAAGAGAGCTTCTGCCAAGCGGAAGCGATCGGATGATGCCGGCCCCTCCCACGAGTTGGAGGACTCTCCTCCACCGTCCCCCACACACCCCGCACACCCAGCACAGCCTGCAGTGCACCCACAGCCCGCACAGCCTCTCCCTGCCGACCCACAGCCACCACCACCGGCTCCACTGGTCGGGCCGCTCGGGATTACGTTCCGAGACGACGCACACCGCGTCGTCTTCGAGCGTATCTCCCAGCGCTCGATCGTACCCTCCAGGTTTGCACACCTCGCTGACCTAGGACGCCTGGGGGTACTAGAGGGGATGCTCACGTTGTACGACAACGTGGGCTGGCGAGATTTTCTGCAGGTGTCGGCGGATACTTTTACCCGCCCGACACTTGAGGTTTTGAGTTCGATCACCCAGACCGACGAGGGATGCTCATTCCGGTTCATGGATCGAGAGTGCCAGGTCACTCTCGATATGATGAGAGCATTTTTCTCGTGGCCCGCTGTCCCCGGTGCCGATCGCGGTTACGGCCCCACCCATATCCCCCCACCCTCCTTCGACTCCGGTGCCTTCTGGGCCCGGATTACGGGTCTCCACGCCGCCTTTGACCCTAGTAGGGCCAAGGCCTCGGCCATTGTCCACCCCTGCCTCCGCATTGCCCAGCGCCTTATGGCGACGATCTTTTTGGCCAGATATGAGCCGGGCACGATGTCTACGCCAGAGCTCTACATGCTCTACACGATGAAACGTCCCAGAGCTCTATCTAGGGATGGCGATGAGCTGGTCCCCGCCGTCGTGATCGATATCGCGGCTTGGTTTTTGGACCGCATCATCGTATCGGTGGGCGCTCGCTCACCGATATGCTGCGGCGGCCTGATCACCTTGCTTGCTCTTATGACCGGCGAGGACTTCCCCGATGACTTGCGACGCGTCCCGGGCCCCACTTCTCTGTCTATAGATGTTATGGCCCGGATGAAGATGCTTCGCCCGCACGGTGAGCGTCACTGGGTCTGGCTGCACGGCCCTTTTGGTGCCGATTACATGATTCTCCCGAGCCCTGCTCGGACTCTGATTGCACCGGCCCACGTTGACTGGCTCCCTGCGATGGATGTTCTCATCCCTGCTGCTTACGTGCTCGAGGCCGAGCAGGCCGAGCAGGCCCACGCTGCCCCTGTAGACCCTGTTGCACACCCTGCCGAGCCTGCTGCCGAGCCTGTTGACCCAGTGGCCCCTCAGCCCATACCTGATGATTCCGCTGCTCCTGACACTTCTGTCCCCACTTCTGTCAGTTTCACGAGTACCTCAGCTGAGCCCACTTCCACCACCACTTCCGAGGCTGTCACCACCACTCCCACCACCACCACTGGCCCTCTGTCCGTCGAGCCACTTTGCTCCGCACTCCCCGAGCGCCCGTCGACCTTTGTTGAGAGTGGAGAGCCCTCGTTTGCCGCGGTCGTGGAGACCATGGCTAGCATGATCTCCGCTGGGGTTTCGCCTTTTGGTCCACACACTTCCGCCCCAGCGGTAGTTACCTCTGTCTCCACCCCTGCTGTATTTTCCGAGAGCGTCGTGGCGTCTGTCCACACTTCTGTGCCACCGACCTCTCCGGCCACCTCGCTGCCATTTTTGCACTCTTCTTTCGCTGCCGTTGCCTCCACTTCCCACCAGCCGGCGCCCCGGCCTCACACTGAGGCCAGGCCCACATTCGCAGGCGCAACACCTTTTGTTCATTTCCCTGCTGAGCCAGTCACCTACGCGACCCGAGTTCGCCAGCCACACCCTGCACAGCCCCGCCCGGTGCGTCCCTCGGCACCACCTCCCCCTGACACTGTACTTCAGAGCATTCGTGCTCTAGAGGGGGCGGTGAGTGGCCTCCGAGGCGACCTTGGGACTCTGTCCGCCACCGTCTCTGCGATGGCTGGCCGCTTTGAGCTGATCCCCCAGATACATTACTGCCTCACCCAGGTTCTGGAGCGTCTCCCGCGCGTACCCCCACCCACCCAGCAGGTTCCCGCCCACACTTCCACACACACCCGACCTGCTACCACTCCCACACCCACCCCCGCTCAGCGGCCTGTCCAGCCAGCACCACCCACACGACCTCCGCCTCAGGACGGAGACGGTGCAGCACCACCTTCTTAGGCACCCTTGATGCCATCGATTCCTTTTGCCGTTGTGCTGCCCGTTTCTGCTGGGTCCTGTTGCGCTTTTTGTCCACCCCCTCCCCTCACTTATTTTGGGATTCTCTTTTTGCTCATATCTTTTTATATCTTTTTGGGAGAGAGGGAGAGTTTTGGTGCCACTTATATATCTGTATCACTCCTATCTGTGCATGCATCATGTCCGCATCATATTTTTCGTATCTTTATTTTTCATTTTTATTTTCATTTTTCATGCATGCATCCTCACTTGCCCCTCACATTTCTTGTCTCTCGGTGTGCCACACTTTGCACATTGAGGACACTGTGCCATTTTGCTTGGGGGAGTGAGTTCTCACGTTCTTTTTCGATTTGCCACCTTTATTTTTAGTTTTTCACACCGTTTTTCACTTTTGCACTCATTTTCATTATTTTTTCTCTTATTTTACCATGCATCACGTTTTTCTTATTTTCTCTGTGTGCCGCATTGCATAGTTTCTATTTTCCCTTTATCTTTATTTCTTTTTCATCTCATGCTAGAGATGACTTTTCTGTGATGATGATGACGTTGGATTTAGCTTACTCTATATGCATGCTTTATTTGTCATGTCTTAGATTTTATTCCTGATATCATATGCTATGACTTGCCTTGCATTTAGAGATAGTAACCCACACTTTTGCCACATGAAAATGGATGAAATTTTATTATTAGCTGAGTCTGAATATTCATATGTATGCTATCACAGAAAACACACCAAGATTCACGCATTGAATGCTTATATCTGGAGTACTGATTTCTTTTTCCTATATCACTTCTATATGCATGAACTGTACACTTCACGTCAGGATGATTGAATGATGTTAGCTATGATAAATCTGGATTAGTTAGCTTTTTTGTGATCGAAACTGAGTAGATTAGATTACCCTGCTGAAGTTGTCGTGCATGTCTTATAGAGTGAACCGAGAGTTATATCTATTTCTTTCTCCACAAATCTTGAACATCATTTCTCTACTTTTAAAATTATTGGTGAATCTCCCCTTAGTGATTCTACTATATGGCATTTCCCCCGCTATTAATTCCTAGTTCCAAATCTCTTATTCTCTAAAAAAAATAATAATAAAAGAGAGAAGAATATTCTTGTATATCATTATCTCTCTTTGAGTTGGGATCATTGTGTACATATGCTATAACAAAAAAAAAGAGAAAAAAAAAAGAAGAAAAAAAAAGAGGAAAAATCCTCAATAAAAGATCCCATCTCACTTTCTTCCTTTCTTCTTTCTTCTTATTACATTTAGAGCTATATAAAAATGGGGATGTAAATATTTTTTATGCCACCACGCTTATAGATAAGCTTGGGGGAGGGGATCCATTGATGTGTGAGAGAGTGACTACTTGACATTGCACGACAACCTAGGCTAAGTAATATTCTATACTCGGTGAGATTATTTCCAGCTTTACGAAATCCAGAAATCTAAGCCTAGCGTTCATTTCATGAAATCCATACTTTTCTATTCTCTCTATTCTATAGTGTGATACTCTTATACTTCAGGTAGAAAGCGTTCAATTGAAAAGTGTGTGATCTGTGATTTGTATACCGCTTTAAATGATTCAGACGATGTTAATTTTAAAATTATTCCGTTTTTCATGATTATATCGTTGTTCGTGGGTATTCCGTTTCTATTTGCACTATTATACTATGATATCAAAATAAAATCCTTTGACATGAGTTTTTCATTCGGTGCATGCTATATGAGTAAGTGAAACCCCCGTCCTGAGAAAATGATCTAGCATCCTACCTCTTCGCTTCTTTCTCTCTTCTTTATTTTCATTTCGTTTTCCATTCTTCTCCGTTTTTCATTTTTCATTTTTTCGTTTTTCGCCGTTTTCGTTTTCCGAATCCACCGGGTTCGCCTTTTACTTATCTTCCTCGAGGACGAGTAAGAGGCAAGCTTGGGGGATTTTGATCACTCCTTATTTTACACCCTTTTTCCGCATATTTGCATGCCATTTAGATCGCCCAAATCATGTTTTTCACGATATATCGACGATATTGCGATGCTTTTCACGATTTGTTGTTTTTGTCGCATTTCAGGTGATTTGGCGCGATTTGGAGTGATCTCGAGATGCGCTTACTCTAGACGGTCACCAACGACCTCCCCGAGGGGTATTTTGCTGTTGGAGAGGAGCGGAAGAAGAACGGACGTCGCAGGAGCGACGAGGAGGCCAAAATAAGCAGATTGGGCATTTTTTGTGTCCCACTCGGCCGAGTGGAGGAGCCACTCGGCCGACCAGCGAGACACTGCTCGGCCGACCAGAACAGACACAATTTACATGTGCACTCGGCCGAGCACCGAAGACCACATCGGCCGAGTGAAGACATCACGTCCGCCCGAGTGGCGCCCAGACGAAGCCCCTCCAAAACATCCAAGTTACTGTGTTTCGGCTGCCTGAACTTCAGAAGACCCACTCGGCCGAGTGGTAAATCCCGTCCGCCCGAGTGCAATGAAGTCATCGGCCGAGTGACGACAAATCACTCGGCCGAGCCGCCCCCGAAGTAGAGACCCCTGAAGGCCCCGACTTACTGGAAAATTACAGGGTTTCTCACTCGGCCGAGCGACTTTTGTCACTCGGCCGAGTGCGATGCTCTGCCTGTAGCGAAAACTGCGGAAAACAGGCTGTGCAGGGGTATTTTGGTCACGATTTTTGGACGATTTTGAGGGCTATTTAAACCCTGTTTTTACCCTAGTTTTAGAGCCTCCCTCTTAGATTTTTTGCAGCTTTTTAGATTAGTTTTTTTAGCTTTGTTCTTGTGATTGGAAAGGAGAAAAAGATTGGAATTTTGTTGGATTCAATTGAAGAACTCCATTGGTTTGCATCTCTTTTCCTTAAAAATTCTATTTTTATTGTTTATCTCAATATTGTGATGAATTCTATTGCTTATTTCAACGATTATTTTTGTGATCTCGCTATGATTTGTGAGTAGTCTCCACGTCTTTGGGCGTGGGGATGAACCCCTACAAGCCCATCTTCATATTTGTGATGAATTGGTAGAAATTGTGCTAGAATTGTTATTAGGGATTAGATTGGGATCAATTTACTACGGATGGCTAGGTATTCATATCAATTGGGATTTGCAAGAGATTGGATCCCAATTTGATAGGAAACCCTAGAAATCCGAATTGGGTTGGAGTCGGATTTTCGAAGTATCGGTTTGCAAGAGATTGGACCGATACTAGGATTCCCGGTTGCAATTCCATGCCGATACTCGTTTGCAAGAGATTGGACGGGTAGGAACTATCCCAATCTAGGTCGTGGACCGAGTTTGCAAGAGATTGGGCTCGGTGCGCGATTGGACGATGATGTTGATCCTAATGCTAGCTTTCCTAGGCTAGGGTTTGCAAGAGATTGGACCCAAACCTAGGATAGCTATAGACCGGCAACAGCGCGAGAGCGTGAGCTTGGTTCTACATTCAGTTGCAACTAGTTCATCCAAATTCTCAATCTAGCAATCTTGAAACCGACGAACCACATTTATGAGATACGGTGAGTAGCGGGGATTCCCCATTCCCTAGGCGTTCTTTATTTGATTTGATATTTCCGCATTTTTGTCTGACGATTGTGACAGGATCGCCAAATGCAAATTTCTCTCTTAAATAGCCAGGTTGATTGGAACAAGCACGGTCACTCGTCCTCCCTGTGTTCGATATCCCGCTCGCTTCTACACCGTGCACTTACGGTAAAACTACAACCATTCTCTGGGTGTATACTCGGGACCGATCACGTGACACCGTCCGCTGCGGAGTCGTCGCCGAGCTCCTCGCCGCTTCCACCTCGCCGCCGCAGCTCCGGTCGCCGCCGCCGTCGCCAAGCGCCGAACCCCCACCTTCGGCGTTCGTAAACGGAGGGCAGCGGTATAGCTCGATGGCAAAGTCGTAATTACGAAAGATATTTCGTATTTTCAATTTTTAAATAATTAATAATAGGGTTTTATGATGTTAAATCCATAACTTAAAATCTAGGGCCCGAAAAAATATGAGGCTAGCTCTGAAAAATCAGAAATGACATTCTGGACCCAATGGCACTAGTTTCATCTCAATCAGACGTGTAGTTTTTCCAAAATTAATTTTTAAGCCTAAAATTTAAATATGTTATTTTCATTCAAAAATCCGTAACTTGGTATTTTCACGTATATTAATATATGAGAAAAATATATGTTAAAGTACTCTCCGAGACGGCCATTTTGACAGTTCATTTGCAACTTTACGATACCGTTTGCACCCAGAAGAAATGTTTGAATAATTACGTCACAAATTGAAAAATAGTTTTTAAATTACTTTTGAGCTCTTAAAAATTATTAAAATTACTATAAGTTTTAGAAAATTATTTCTTCTTGTAGTAAAATTATTTTCAGCATATCTAGCTTATAGAAAAATTTAGAACGCTTTTTGGTAACGTTTCAACCAGTTTCGAAAATCAAAACGATCAAGTTCATAAATAAAAAAGATGTATTCTTTAACCAATCTTTTTCTCGTGTTCACAGGTATCAATTCTCGTGCACCAGCACTAGATCCAGTCCCGGCTCACTACCCCCACCTCGAGATCAGTAAGTCACTTTAATTCTAGACTTAGAAACTAAGTAAGTGTATAAGTATGAACTTAGGATGCTTAACTTGGGTAAATTGTGTGCTAACGAAACTACCACTCTTAAACCAACTATTTTTGTATTCCATGTTTGTTGGACTTGTTTTTATTCTCAAATTTCTTAGCATCCACCTTGCTTTACTTTCTGGTTTTCAATAAGAAAGTCAACCAGTGGTCCTGGTTTAACTATCATCGTAAACAAGGAATTGATAACAGCATGTGATATATCTCATGGAATATCTCGTAGAATGACTTGTGGACAACTTGTGGAAATATCTCGTGGAATACCTCGTGAAATGACTTGTCGAATATCTCGTGGAATATCTCGTGAAATGGTTAACGGAATATCTCGTAAGAAACCTGAGATCAACACACATGACACTGGGGTTTGGGGTAACTCATTGTAGAGAAAGTGTGGGAGCTATGACCGGAGTCACTCTCTCTCGTCTCGTCTCGACTCGTTTTAAAAGTATGTTATGGTTGACGCCCGGAATTGGCCCCCGTGGCAACGGAGGTGACCCATGGTTGCATATCATACTTTCCTACATGAGTCACATCACATAGTTTAGTGCATCTTATTCAGTACTTAATGCCTTCTAGTCTTACCATTGCTATCACCAATGTTTGCTTTTATGCGTTACTTTTTGTACTCTCCGACTTGAGTCACGTAGTGTAGTTACTTTTGCACAGTCACTTTTACTTTACGCACTTCTGCACCGTCACCTTTACTTTACACGTTCCATGCACGTTACTTACTACACTTGTGCAGTCACCAGTTCTTTACCTGTCGTACTTTTAGCTATACCAATAACATGTTTCACTTACTTAGCCTGATTTACACTTGCTCTACTATAGTACAGTTATCTCTCCTTTCAGTTTCATTTACTTTTACTACTTAGTTATGTACAGTTGTTGCTCAGTACTTTACTTTTCACTCTGGTCTGTTTGTACGTAGTTACTCTTGTCATACTTGTGCACTGCTTCTTTTCTATATTTAGAATTGTTGTGACTTACCTACGGTTCCATCTCCGTGGCACCGCAGACGACGTACATATGAAGGTAGATGCTCCTGAGCTAATAGCGCCAGAACTCGACCGCAGCTTCCAGAGTTATATTTCAGTGTTGTGTACTTTATCCTTTCATGTATACTTGTTGGGACATCTTGTACAGTATGAATTGTAATAATTGGAGACTATTTGGGTATTTTTGTACATCTCTGCATCGTGGCTATTTTGTTTTCACTGGTAACCTGCAGGACCTGCGCAAATATCAAATAAGTAACGGGCTCCCGGGAGCGGGTCGTTACAAGTTTGGTGGCCCACGCAGGTCCGCGCTAACTACCTCGTGAACAATATAGCAAGATCAGGGTGTACAATATAAAATACTCAAATTAACCTCGAGTACGGGATGTCTCGAGTGTTCACCTGTATTGGATATACGGGTGAAGTGTTCTTATTACCCCGCTTCCTTGATCTTCCTTGATCCTCATCATTTCCTTTGAACTCTTAACCCCTTGCTTAGGAACTCGTGTTCCATTCTTGGTTATACCCTCCCTAGTAACCTCTTTTGCTAGCAGTTATAGTGATTTTCCATAGGTTGAACTATCTACCTACTTCATCACCTTTCCTTCAGTTGATGATGGCACGCATATAAAATGATAAGCTTCCTTCAATGGACCATGATCCGGTCAATGTGCTTGGCTAAGTTTGTTGGATCACCCTTGCTAGACTTGGGGTAAGTGATCCTGGCTTAGTCACTTCCCTGGTCGTGTTCCGTTGGACCGCAAGGATGTGAATCATGAGTATGTAACGCCATCGATCTTTATCACTATCATCCATCCTTTAGCTTGATGACCTTTCGATTGACCTTCTTAGAAACTTTCTATTTTTGGTATGCTTGAACTCTAGCTACGTTTATTTTAAGGAGGGTAGCATTCGACTTTTCGATCACCAGAAGTTTGAGTTCGACAACGGAAGCAAATCGAAGGACGCTCAGAAGTATTGGAAGATGGTGCTAGAGATTTTGGGACGAGCCAAACCCGACGTGCAAGTATAGGCTGTTACGTCTTCTTGAGATCGTATTTCTATTCTAACTCCTACTGTCATCTTGTGCCCGATTCTCCATGAGTTAACCTCTTTTCCACCTATCGTCTACCCTACCGACGACTTTCGGTGCCTCCTTTTTTCTTTAAAGACCCCCTCTCCTTCCTCACCAAGCCACCCATTGGTTTCCCCTACGCCGTATCAACTACCACTCCTCCTCCCGGCCTCTTCCCAAGCGAACTCGACCCACTCGTCTCAGCTCCTCCGACCTCACCTGAAGCTCCACCACCCCATCCTACTCCGGTGACACCCACCACGTCCAGCAGTCGCAGCCACCAACGATCGACAACCACCGATGGCCCTCCAATGATATGTTTTGGCATTTTTGGCCTTGGTGACGACCCTCGCCGCCACCTTCACTACCGATGTGTGGCTGAGATCTTGGGAATCCGTGATCATTGGGCTTCTCTTGAGCTCTCTGCCCTAGGTCTCACCCAGGTTGAGTTCCCGTCTAGGCTTCCTTTTGCGTCTACTTCTTCTGGTGTGCTGGAAAGCGTGCTTTTGGTTGTTCATTTGTTGGGTGATGTTGGGTGTTGCGAATGTCAAGTATTGGTCTACGGAAGGAGTGATGGCGATGATTATCGGCATGATATTGGCCTTGGGTGTTGAAGTTGGATGTAAGCCTTGTGCTTGGCTCTGGATGAGAGCTTGGATCTTGCCTTATTGTGTGATATTATGGAGATTGATGGAAGGAATACTGGCAGTGAGTACTGACTTTAGGTATTGGTCTTGTACTTACCTTTGGGCGTTGATTTGGACGTTAGCATGTGGTTGGGCATTATGGAGATTGATGTTGTTGGTACCCGTGGATTAGTCGATACATGCTATACATCTTTGGCTAGACCCAGTTAGTTACCAGTATCACGAATAAACTTTATGGTTTTCCGTTTTTGTAGCTTGCTAGTGGCTTATCACCTCAGGTTCCAAGTTCGAACAGATGTTGTCATCATAATAGTCCTCATTTTCATGTGATAGTATCATCTCATGTTAATTTTAGGCTACCTGAGAAGTCAAAGTAACTATTGTGATGATGCTAGGTTTCGAAACTAGTTACGGAAGCTATGGTGATGTCAATAGTATGTATTCAGAAATAACATCTCTTGTTTTCTTGATGCTATGATATCATATTATATTTCATGTTATTTACAACCTAATTTACTATATTACTATCTCTTCAATCATTTATTTGCTTGAGCTTCTTCATAACATCAATTATTTTCAAAAGAGATTTTTAAACAAAAGAGATTTTTAAATTCCGAGGACGGAATTATTTTAAGGAGGATAGAATGTAACGGTCCGTATTTTTCAATGCAACTATTCACGTATTTTCAAAACTATTTTATAATGGTTTGTCAGGAGTTTTTCGATTTCAAAAATCTTTTATAAAAATATTTTGAGATATCAGACTAGTCATGAAGTATTTTAGTAAGTTTGAGTTTCATCAAATACTCAAAACAGTTTTGATAAAAATTCATTTTCAGTTATTACCATTTTGGCTTAATGAATTTATTTTCTATTCAAATATCTTCAAAACGTTTTCAAACTTCTACGATATCATTCTATGATCAATTAGGGCTTCCCACATTAATTTCGTAATTTTCTGATATCATTTCAATAGAGAACCCGCACACCCGCTTCCTAAACATTTGGGCCTAAAACTCGTATCTCTATGGCTCAACCCCTGAAACGGATCTCGTATTCGCGACCCTCGCAACGATACGATCCCGTGGGTATGTTTTCGTAATTTTTCGGACACGTTTACTAGTAGGGGCAAAATCGTTATTTTGTATTTTTGACTTTATCTACTAAATTCGTTTTAACCTTTTTACTTAATTACTAATTACCCTATTAACTATTAAATTACCCTAACTACCTACCCTAACCATGTCTAAAACGTGGAGGGGACACGTTTAGACATTATCAAAACTTAGTCTAAAGTTTTACCTAATCACCTAACCTATTTAATACTTTGACTAAGTATTAATGAGGTTTAGTATTAAATTAGTTTATTAAACCTATAAATACCCCTCTCTAATATCTCCTCCTCACCGCTGAAAACCCATCCCCTGGTTAACAAACACACGCACCCAGTCTAACTTATCCCCTTCACTCTAGACTCACGCACACACACCCTCTCTCTATTCCTTAACCTCACCCTCTCTCTTTCTTTTTGTTATCAAAATAAACCCAGGCACCCATGCAAAATCTCTCTCCCCAAGCTCTCTCTCCCCTGTTAGTTTCAAACCCAGGTCGAACGTATCGCCCTCTCTCCCTCTCTTCCCACTCGCTCTCTCGTGCTCTCTCTCTCGACTGCCGCCTTCCGGCCTCAACCGCCGCCCGTTGAGCACACCGCTGTCGCCACCTCATCACCGTCGTCCTCCGGTGCCCCAACAGCCGCGGTAGACCCCGCCAGCACGCTGCTCCCTCCGCCTCGCCTTCAAAGCACCGCCGCCCGAAGCTCCACAGCTCTGCCGTCGCCTTCGGCGACCGTGCACCACCCCGTTGGACACGCCGCCTACAGCAGCTCCGAGGCCCGGAGTTTTTCTCGCCGACGCCGTCTTCGACAGCTCCGAGACGTCGCCGCCTCACGATAACACCACCACCGCAAGCTCCCGAGCGCCACTGTCACCTGAGCTCGGAGCTCCGTCGCTCCTCCGCCCTCCGAGCCTCAGAGCACCACCCCCTGCCTCGCCGAGCTTCGCTCCGACCCGCTCCCACCTATCGCAGCGTCCTCCGCCTACACCCACGACGACGCCGAAGGAGCTCGCCGCTGCTCCCCGAGCTCCCCATTGCCGGAGACGAGATTCTCCACCGATCGCCGTCGCCGTCCGCTGCGGAGTCGCCGCCGAGCTCCTCGCCGCTTCCACCTCGCCGCCGCAGCTCCGGTCGCCGCCGCCGTCGCCAAGCGCCGAACCCCCACCTTCGGCGTTCGTAAACGGAGGGCAGCGGTATAGCTCGATGGCAAAGTTGTAATTACGAAAGATATTTCGTATTTTCAATTTTTAAATAATTAATAATAGGGTTTTATGATGTTAAATCCATAACTTAAAATCTAGGGCCGGAAAAATATGAGGCTAGCTCTGAAAAATCAGAAATGACATTCTGGACCCAATGGCACTAGTTTCATCTCAATCAGACGCGTAGTTTTTCCAAAATTAATTTTTAAGCCTAAAAGTTAAATATGTTATTTTCATTCAAAAATCTGTAACTTGGTATTTTCACGTATATTAATATATGAGAAAAATATATGTTAAAGTACTCTCCGAGACGGCCATTTTGACAGTTCATTTGCAACTTTACGATACCGTTTGCACCCAGAAGAAATGTTTGAATAATTACGTCACAAATTGAAAAATAGTTTTTAAATTACTTTTGAGCTCTTAAAAATTATTAAAATTACTATAAGTTTTAGAAAATTATTTCTTCTTGTAGTAAAATTATTTTCAGCATATCTAGCTTATAGAAAAATTTAAACGCTTTTTGGTAACGTTTCAACCAGTTTCGAAAATCAAAACGATCAAGTTCATAAATAAAAAAGTTGTATTCTTTAACCAATCTTTTTCTCGTGTTCACAGGTATCAATTCTCGTGCACCAGCACTAGATCCAGTCCCGGCTCACTACCCCCACCTCGAGATCAGTAAGTCTGTCACGACCCGCTTCCCTGAAATGGAGGCGAGACGTGAAAAGGTCCGCACGGGAGTGGAGCTGTGAAGCCCCAAACCCGATAAGCGTCCACAATACATAAGCAGGTCCCTGTAACCACAACAGAATAGCAATAATAACACAAGGCGAGACTGAAATAAAATTCCACATCTCACAAATTGTCCAACATCAACAAAAATAAGTTCAACATCCAGAAAAGCCACCAGGCTAAAAGAAAAGAGTCTAAAGGCCCAGAACAAGGCCAACAAAAGAATACGACATAACAAAGTATAGGTGCTACGCACCGATAACAAAACAACTGTCTAATAAAAGTAAAACACAACGGGGACACTAGGACTGGTCCCCAGTGTCCACGTACTCCCCGTCAAACACAAGCACGGGCTCGGCGTCAGCAAACACCTCGTCCTCAACTAGTAACTCAGGCTCGGGCTCTAACATGTGTCACCCAAAAGAGAAAAGGGGCACATGTCAGCAAGTCGAAAGACTTGTGCAAGGAAACGGGAATAATGGTAAACTAGCAACCTAGCAATTAAATCATGGTGCATGGCAAGTAAAGTACGGTGGTAACAATTGAGGTAAAGGAGAGTACACGTGGCAAGTATCAAGTAGTAGGGGTGACATGTAATGTCAAGTAACAAGTAAGGTAAAGTATAGTACAAGTGGAAAGGGGTTGTTGTGACATGTAATGTCAAGTAACAAGTACAAGTACAAGGGATCACTCAACGAGTGCCCTATTGCCCGCAGGCTGTGTTCAAGTATCAAGTACAAGGGATCACTCAACGAGTGCCCTATTGCCCGCAGGCTGTGATGAGCTCGTCTTCTGGAACACGAGCCAGAAAGTGTATTCGATGAGTATGGCGTAGGGGTGCACCTAGCCGGAACAAGTAACACTAGTATGTAGCGATGGTACGCAATCACGATGAGTATTCAAGCATGCAATGACATGAGCAGATAATTCGCATACCGTTAATTAAATTAAACGTGACAGGCGAAATGCAATGACAGTTAAGGATGCATGGATGACATGAACAGTTAATACGCGTACCGTTTAGGGAAAGTAAACGTGACATACAAGCATGATGAAGGTGACGGACCAAGCTTCGTTGTCAAGCTAGGTCAATGGCGTCTAAACGGCTATCCTTTCACCGTCTAGTCTCTTTTACGCTAAAGCAAGGTAAATGGCCTAAGACATGGCCTAAATCAAGAGATGCAAGTTTCACTTGCCTAGCACCGGGGATGGCGACTACTCCGTCACACGGACGCCAATCTATGGGGAAATCACTGTTATGGGGGAAACAAGCACCAAACACTTGAAATTAATTAGGGTTTCATAAAAATACCAATAGACTATGAAAACATAGAGGAATCGATTTCTTACCAAGAGGAGACGGAAGGAACACTCCGGGCAACCCTAGGATCAGATCTGGAAAAGATTGGAGAAGTTTGGGGAAACTAGGGTTTTGGGGGATTTGGGGATTTTGATGGGTTTTGATGGAGATTTGGGGAAGATGAGAGGTAGATGGATTGAATGGTTGGATTGGATGATGATTCAAGGGCTTGGAATGGAGAAATGGAGCTTGGAGGAAGATGGGGGCTGAAGGGGGAAGTTTTTAGGGTTTTGGGTCGTGTTGGAGAAGAAGAAGTCAAATGGGTTGGGTTTAAATAGGCTAGGCTGGCGGCTGCCCAGAAATTAGGGTTTTAACACTGGTTAGTCGGTCAAAGAGCAACCACTGACCGACTAGTTTGGCAACTAGTCGGTCGGTCGACCAACACAGACCGACTAAGTGTAAACAGTAACTCCTGAACGAAAATAGGATTCTAGAGTTAGTCGGTCCATGAACAAGTACTGACCGACTAGTTTGGCATCTAGTCGGTCGATGAACGTTCTTAGACCGACTAAGAGTAAACAGTAACTGATACAAAAATAATTTGATGAGTTAGTCGGTTCAAGAAGCATTGCTGACCGACTAGTTTGCAACCTAGTCGGTCAACCAACGTTCTTAGACCGACTAACGATAAACAGTAACTCCTGAGAAATTTAGAAAGCTAACTAGTCGGTCCAAGAAGGATTGCCGACCGACTGGATCGTCATCTAGTCGGTCGGTGGCCCTTCTTACACCGGCTAATGAGCACAGAAAGTACCGATACGGAGCGCGGGGCCCCGGGATCGATTCCTAAGACTCCTAGGCTTGATCTAACAGTTAGATACGACCGTTATGAAGCCCGTCACGAGTGACTTACTTCGAAATCGACAATCCTAAGGAAGAAGCGAGAAAATACGACGAATCGATCGAAAATGAAATCTACGGAGACGAAAACCACACAAGAGGAGAAAATCCACCAAAACACATATTATATTATATTATAATCAGACACAAGAAAAGCAGTCGTTACATCCTCCCCAACTTAAGAAAAATTCCGTCCTCGGAATTTCCAAAAACTCACGAGTCCGGAAACAAAAGTGGGAAACGCTCTCGCATCTCATCCTCATTCTCCCAAGTAGACTCTCCAGGTGAACCGTGTCGCCACATCACCCTCACAAGATTGACAATCTTGTTCCGAAGCGATTTCTGACGCCTGTCTAGAATCTGCACTGGATGCTGGTCATACGTTATATCGGGGCGAACGGTAATCTCCGAAAAATCCACCGCATGAGACGGATCGCTAATGTATCGACGAAGCTGCGACACATGGAAAACATTGTGAACTCCTTCCAAAGATGGCGGCAAGGCCAAGTGATAAGCTACCTCGCCAACCCTCTCCAAAACGTCAAATGGTCCAATGTATCGCGGGCTCAACTTTCCACGCTTCCCAAAACGAATCACACCACGATTCGGGGAAATCTTCAAGAACACATGGTCGCCCAACTGAAACTCCAAAGGACGACGTTTAGCATCCGCCCAATGCTTAAAACGGTCCTGAGCAATTCTCAACCTCTCCCGAATATTCCTGACGATATCCACGGCCTCCACGATCATCTCAGGTCCCAACAACTCCCGATCACCAATGTCATCCCAACTCAATGGCGATCGACACTTCCTCCCATAAAGAGCGGCGAAAGGCGCCATGCCAATACTCGCCTGGAAGCTGTTGTTGTAGGAAAACTCCACCAAGTGTAGATGGTCCTCCCACGAACCCTTGAAATCCAACATGCACGCCCTCAGCATGTCTTCCAAAATCTGAATTGTCCTCTCGGACTGGCCATCCGTCTGCGGATGGTACGCCGTGCTGAAACTCAGACGCGTACCCAAACTCTTCTGCAAACTCTGCCAGAACTGAGATGTGAACCTCGTGTCTCTGTCAGACACGATACTCACGGGGACTCCATGAAGTCGCACAACTTCCTGCACGATTCACGATACATCACTATCCAAACTAGGAAAAGGAAATAAAACGGAGAGTAAAAGAATTTTACCTCCATATATCTCCTTGCTAGCGCCTCAGTGGACTGTCCCACTCGGAACGGAATAAAGTGCGCAGATTTGGTCAATCGATCTACGATCACCCAAATCGCGTCATTCTGCTTCGGACTCCGAGGTAGTCCAGTCACGAAATCCATAGTGATGTGCTGCCACTTCCACTCCGGAATCGGAAGCGGTTGTAGCAACCCGGCCGAACGCTGATGCTCCGCCTTCACTTGCTGGCAAACCAAGCACTTGGCTACACTCCGAGCCACGCTCCTCTTCGTACCATGCCACCAATAATTCAGACGAAGATCCTGGTACATCTTGGTGCCACCAGGATGCACAGAATACGGCGAACTGTGTGCCCCCACCATCAACTCCTCTCTGATATCCCCAGCGGGCACACACAACCTGGCTCCGAACCTCAGTGAGCCATCCTCATGAATCAAAAAGTCAGTCCGCAGACCGGCTTCCACCATCTCCCGAATCCTCACCAGCTTCGGATCCTCAGCCTGGCCAGCCTTAATCCGATCCACGATCGTCGACTGTACCTGCATGTACATCAACGACGAAGCCTCTCCAGGAAGAACAATCTCCACGCCAGACTCGCAAAAATCCTGCTGCAATCTCCACTGCGAGGTCAAAATCATCACCGCCGGAAGCCTACTCAAAGCATCCGGAACCACATTTGCCTTGCCAGGGTGAAACTGCAAATCAATATCATAATCCGCCATAAGCTCCAACCATCAACGCTGTCGCATGTTGAGCTCCTTCTGAGTGAAAATATACTTCAAGCTTTTGTGATCGGTGAAAATCTTCACTTTCTCACTCAGCAAGAAGTGCCTCCAAATCTTAAGAGCAAACACAACGGCAGCCAACTCCAAATCATGCGTCGGATAATTCTTCTCATGAACCTTAAGCTGACGAGACGCATACGCCACAACATGCCCGTGCTGATGCAACACACAACCGAGACCCTTGCCAGAAGCATCGCAAAAGATCTCAAATCCACCGCTGCTATCAGGCACGACAAGAATAGGGGCAGTCGTCAACCTTTCCTTCAGAACACCAAAAGCACCCTCACAATCACCCGACCAAACATAATTAACATCCTTACGCGTCAACCTGGTCATCGGCTCAGCAATACGAGAAAAGTCCTTGATGAATCGCCGATAATAACCAGCAAGTCCAAGAAAACTCCGAATCTCAGACGCCGACGACGGAACAGGCCACTCCCTGATGGCCCGAATCTTCTCGGGATCCACTGAAATACCATCTCCAGTCACCACATGCCCGAGAAAAGCAACTCGATCCAGCCAAAACTCGCACTTCGAAAACTTAGCATACAACCGATGCTTCCTCAAAATTTCCAACACCGTCCTTAAGTGCGAGGCATGCTCTTCCTCCGACTTCGAATAGATCAGAATGTCGTCAATAAAGATAACGACAAACTTATCCAAAAAGTCGTAGAAAATCAGGTTCATCAGATTCATGAAAACTGCGGGCGCGTTAGTTACGCCGAAAGGCATAACCACGAACTCATAGTGTCCATACTTCGTCCTAAACGCTGTCTTCGGAACATCTCCCTTCTTCACCTTCAACTGATGGTAACCACTCCTCAGATCCAACTTTGAAAACACCCTCGAACCTCCAAGCTGATCAAAAATATCATCGATGCGAGGCAACGTGTATTTATTCTTAATAGTTACCGCATTCAACTCCCGATAATCCACGCACATGCGGCGCGAACCATCCTTCTTCTTAACCAACAACACCGGTGCTCCCCACGGAGACACACTAGGATTAATATAACCCTTCTGCAAAAGCTCATCCAACTGCTTCCGCAACTCCTCCAATTCTGCAGGTGCCATACGATACGGCGCCTTCGAAATTGGCTGCGCACCTGGAACAAGATCGATAGAAAATTCCAAAGCTCGATCAGGCGGCAAACCAGACATCTCCTCAGGGAAGACGTCGCCAAAATCTCGCACCACAGTTGGCCACTCCAGCTCCATCTGCATAGCCACAGCCTCCACTGGCCTGGCCCGAAATCTGACAGGACCAAGCGAACTGCTACCACGACTGAACTCAAACACTGGATGTCCGGGGATCTCGAACACCACCTTCTTTCTCCGACAGTCGATCGTAGCATAGAAGCTCGCAAGCCAATCCATCCCAAGAACTGCATCATAGTTGATGATGTCGTGGACAATGAAATCAGCACAAAGCTCACATCCACAAACCACCAACGGGCAAGAATTGCACCCACGATGCACCGAGACTACACCGTTCCCTGTGACGATATTCCAACTCTTAGGAAGAGAGGACGTCGACAAGGAATGCTTCTCCACGAAGCTCCGGGCCAAAATGCACATCGATGCACCAGAGTCAAAGAGGACTCGCGCAGGGAACATGCAAACCAAAACCACACCTAACAAGCAATTAACAATCAAATCCTAGTCTAGCAAACAATCATGAGCAAGCACCCAATATAATCAAAATCAAACTAACTAAGGAAGATAAATAGCTAGAATGAGCGTTACCTGCAATAACTTCATCCACGGCCATGCTCTCCTCCTCAGTCATCAGAAAGGCCTGCCCTCTCGGCGGAACAGCCTGCCGAAAGGCCTGTCTCTATGGAACAAGGGGCGCTCCACGTCCAACGGGCACAGGAGCTCGCTGCTGCAACAGCTGTGCTGCAATAGGAGCCCGCCAAGGCTGCCTCGACTTCGGACACTCCCGGATGGTGTGGGCAGGATCTCCGTAGACAATGCACTGCCCTAGAAACCTCCTACACTGATCCCTGAGGTGTCCAGTCTTGCCACAGAAATGGCAAGTCTTCAGAATAGGCCCTACTGGCCTCTTGAACTGCACCGGATGACTAGGCTTGAAACCAGGCCTAACCACCGCCCTGGCCTGCTCCATAGGCCTCTTCCCAGCTCCAGAAACATGTCCCTTCCTCTGATTCAAATTTAACTCTTGCCGCCTCGCAGCAATCAGAACCTTCTGATATGTCTCCAAGTCAGAAGAGGTCACAAAGCTCTGAAGCTCCAAGGCAAGTCCCTGAAGAAATCGCTGAGCTTTCTCATCGGTATCCTGCACCATCTTAGGTGCAAACCGACTGAGCCTCGTGAACTCCTGGTGGTACTGATCCACCGACAAGCTCCCCTGCTTCAGATCTATGAAGCGCTGCAGCATCACCTGTCTAGCAGCCTTCGGGAAGAACTCTCCATCAAATCTGGACTTGAAGGTAGCCCAGACGATCGGCTCCACCAGCATCTTCTCTTCAGCATCCCACCAATTCCTGGCGTTATCCTTCAGCTGCCTCTTAGCCAGATCAACCCATCCAGCCGGGGTGATCTTCGCCATTGCCAAGTTATCCTCAATGTTCCTTATCCACTCGTCGGCAGCCAGAGGACCCTCAGAACCATCAAAATATGCGGGACCCAGCTCCCGAAATTGCTTCGCTCCTGGCTCAGAGCGTGGGGCATCCGGAAGAGCCCGGGCAGCTCGAGCAGGTGGAGCATTCTGGACTTGCAGAAGCACGCCCTGCTGCACTTGCATCATCTGGATCATCATCCGCATCATCTCACCGCTGGTGGGTTCCCGCTCAGGCTCCTCATCATGAGGGAGCGCACCACTACCACCACCACAGGTGAATCGTCTTCCTGCCATCTAGTGACACAGAAAATGAATCAGATTAGACTCATAGCTTATGACTCGGACGTCGAACTTAATTTGTTGGACATTCAAATATTATTATCGCTATTCCAAGAATCGCAGTTACAGAAGGACCTGCATGGGCCACCACTAAAACCTGTCACGACCCGCTTCCCTGAAATGGAGGCGAGACGTGAAAGGTCCGCACGGGTGTGGAGCTGTGAAGCCCCAAACCCGATAAGCATCCACAATACATAAGCAGGTCCCTGTAACCACAACAGAATAGCAATAATAACACAAGGCGAGACTGAAATAAAATTCCACATCTCACAAATTGTCCAACATCAACAAAAATAAGTTCAACATCCAGAAAAGCCACCAGGCTAAAAGAAAAGAGTCTAAAGGCCCAGAACAAGGCCAACAAAAGAATACGACATAACAAAGTATAGGTGCTACGCACCGATAACAAAACAACTGTCTAATAAAAGTAAAACACAACGGGGACACTAGGACTGGTCCCCAGTGTCCACGTACTCCCCGTCAAACACAAGCACGGGCTCGGCGTCAGCAAACACCTCGTCCTCAACTAGTAACTCAGGCTCGGGCTCTAACATGTGTCACCCAAAAGAGAAAAGGGGCACATGTCAGCAAGTCGAAAGACTTGTGCAAGGAAACGGGAATAATGGTAAACTAGCAACCTAGCAATTAAATCATGGTGCATGGCAAGTAAAGTACGGTGGTAACAATTGAGGTAAAGGAGAGTACACGTGGCAAGTATCAAGTAGTAGGGGTGACATGTAATGTCAAGTAACAAGTAAGGTAAAGTATAGTACAAGTGGCAAGGGGTTGTTGTGACATGTAATGTCAAGTAACAAGTACAAGTACAAGGGATCACTCAACGAGTGCCCTATTGCCCGCAGGCTGTGTTCAAGTATCAAGTACAAGGGATCACTCAACGAGTGCCCTATTGCCCGCAGGCTGTGATGAGCTCGTCTTCTGGAACACGAGCCAGAAAGTGTATTCGATGAGTATGGCGTAGGGGTTTACCTAGCCGGAACAAGTAACACTAGTATGTAGCGATGGTACGCAATCACGATGAGTATTCAAGCATGCAATGACATGAGCAGATAATTCGCATACCGTTAATTAAATTAAACGTGACAGGCGAAATGCAATGACAGTTAAGGATGCATGGATGACATGAACAGTTAATACGCGTACCGTTTAGGGAAAGTAAACGTGACATACAAGCATGATGAAGGTGACGGACCAAGCTTCGTTGTCAAGCTAGGTCAATGGCGTCTAAACGGCTATCCTTTCACCGTCTAGTCTCTTTTACGCTAAAGCAAGGTAAATGGCCTAAGACATGGCCTAAATCAAGAGATGCAAGTTTCACTTGCCTAGCACCGGGGATGGCGACTACTCCGTCACACGGACGCCAATCTATGGGGAAATCACTGTTATGGGGGAAACAAGCACCAAACACTTGAAATTAATTAGGGTTTCATAAAAATACCAATAGACTATGAAAACATAGAGGAATCGATTTCTTACCAAGAGGAGACGGAAGGAACACTCCGGGGAACCCTAGGATCAGATCTGGAAAAGATTGGAGAAGTTTGGGGAAACTAGGGTTTTGGGGGATTTGGGGATTTTGATGGGTTTTGATGGAGATTTGGGGAAGATGAGAGGTAGATGGATTGAATGGTTGGATTGGATGATGATTCAAGGGCTTGGAATGGAGAAATGGAGCTTGGAGGAAGATGTGGGCTGAAGGGGGAAGTTTTTAGGGTTTTGGGTCGTGTTGGAGAAGAAGAAGTCGAATGGGTTGGGTTTAAATAGGCTAGGCTGGCGGCTGCCCAGAAATTAGGGTTTTAACACTGGTTAGTCGGTCAAAGAGCAACCACTGACCGACTAGTTTGGCAACTAGTCGGTCGGTCGACCAACACAGACCGACTAAGTGCAAACAGTAACTCCAGAACGAAAATAGGATTCTAGAGTTAGTCGGTCCATGAACAAGTACTGACCGACTAGTTTGGCATCTAGTCGGTCGATGAACGTTCTTAGACCGACTAAGAGTAAACAGTAACTGATACAAAAATAATTTGATGAGTTAGTCGGTTCAAGAAGCATTGCTGACCGACTAGTTTGCAACCTAGTCGGTCAACCAACGTTCTTAGACCGACTAACGATAAACAGTAACTCCTGAGAAATTTAGAAAGCTAACTAGTCGGTCCAAGAAGGATTGCCGACCGACTGGATCGTCATCTAGTCGGTCGGTGGCCCTTCTTACACCGGCTAATGAGCACAGAAAGTACCGATACGGAGCGCGGGGCCCCGTGATCGATTCCTAAGACTCCTAGGCTTGATCTAACAGTTAGATACGACCGTTATGAAGTCCATCACGAGTGACATACTTCGAAATCGACAATCCTACGGAAGAAGCGAGAAAATACGACGAATCGATCGAAAATGAAATCTATGGAGACGAAAACCACACAAGAGGAGAAAATCCATCAAAACATATATTATATTATATTAAATCCAGATTCATGAAAAGCAGTCGTTACAAAGTCACTTTAATTCTAGACTTAAAAACTAAGTAAGTGTATAAGTATGAACTTAGGATGCTTAACTTGGGTAAATTGTGTGCTAACGAAACTACCACTCTTAAACCAACTATTTTGTATTCCATGTTTGTTGGACTTGTTTTTATCCTCAAATTTCTTAGCACCCACTTTGCTTTACTTCCTGGTTTTCAATAAGAAAGTCAATGGTCCCGGTTTAACTATCATCGTAAACAAGGAATTGATAACAGCATGTGATATATCTCGTAGAATGACTTGTGGACAACTTGTGGAAATATCTCGTGGAATATCTCGTGAAATGACTTGTCGAATATCTTGTGGAATATCTCGTGAAATGGTTAACGGAATATCTCGTAAGAAACCTGAGATCAACACACATGACACTGTGGTTTGGGGTAACTCATTGTAGAGAAAGTGTGGGAGCTATGACCGGAGTCACTCTCTCTCGTCTCGTCTCGTCTCGTTTTAAAAGTATGTTGTGGTTGACGCCCGGAATTGGCCCCCGTGGCAATGGAGGTGACCCATGGTTGCATATCATACTTTCCTACATGAGTCACATCACATAGTTTAGTGCATCTTATTCAGTACTTGATGCCTTCTAGTCTTACCATTGCTATCACCAATGATTGCTTTTATGCGTTACTTTTTGTACTCTCCGACTTGAGTCACGTAGTGTAGTTACTTTTGCACAGTCACTTTTACTTTACGCACTTCTGCACCGTCACCTTTACTTTACACGTTCCATGCACGTTACTTACTACACTTGTGCAGTCACCAGTTCTTTACCTGTCGTACTTTTAGCTATACCAGTAGCATGTTTCACTTAGCCTGATTTACACTTGCTCTACTACAGTACAGTTATCTCTCCTTTCAGTTTCATTTACTTTTACTACTCAGTTATGTACAGTTGTTGCTCAGTACTTTACTTTTCACTCTGGTCTGTTTGTACGTAGTTACTCTTGTCATACTTGTGCACTGCTTCTTTTCTATATTTAGAATTGTTGTGACTTACCTACGGTTCCATCTCCGTGGCACCGCAGACGACGTACATATGAAGGTAGATGCTCCTGAGCTAATAGCGCCAGAACTCGACCGCAGCTTCCAGAGTTATATTTCAGTGTTGTGTACTTTATCCTTTCATGTATACTTGTTGGGACATCTTGTACAGTATGAATTGTAATAATTGAAGACTATTTGGGTATTTTTGTACATCTCTGCATCGTGGCTATTTTGTTTTCACTGGTAACCTGCAGGACCTGCACAAATATCAAATAAGTAACGGGCCCCCGGGAGCAGGTCGTTACATAGGTGTTTTGTCTTATTCATTAATGACTACTCTCGCAAAGTCCGGATGTACTTAACGAAGTCAAAGGCCCAAACATTTGACATGTTCAGAGAGTGGAAGACCATGGTGGAGAAACAAACTGGAAAGCACGTGAAGGTGCGGAGATCTGACAATGGAGGTGAGTATACCTCAAGGGAGTTTTGAAATTTCTGCAAACTCCATGGAATCCGCCGTCATTTTAGCACACCTGGAGATCTGCATTCTAATGGTATGCTGGAGCTGATAAATCAGACATTATTGGAGCGAATGCGATGCTTGAGGCATTCAGTCGGGTTGGCAAAGGAATTTTGCGGTGAAATCCTTACCACTGCAGTTCACATAGTGAACGGAGTTCCATCAGTGGCTATAGGTTACAAGATTCCTGAGGAACTGTGGAGTAGTGAAGCTGGAGATTATTCTTACTTGCGCATTGTGGGCTGCTCGGCGTATCTGCACGAGAGGGGCGACAAGTTGGATCCAAGAGCAAAGAATTGTATCTTTCTTGGATATGGCCACGATGTCAAGGGATATCGCTTGTGGTATCCAGAGGATCAGAAAGCGATTGTAAGCCGACATGTCACTTTTGATGAGGATGCAATGCTCAGGGCGGAGCATTCTCATTCAAATGATGACACGTCCACAGAGAAGATTTTGACGGATAGAGTCAATTTTTCGGTCCAGCCCACTCAGCGACAAGGCAAAGAGTTGATGGTCGATGTCACAGGTATATGAGATGATGAGGTCCATGTTAAGGACCAAGTGCAGACACTCGGGTCATCTTATGTACGCGTTGACACCTATGCAGGTGATGATATAACGCGAAGATCGAAGAGGTTGAAAAGGCGCCAGAAAGATTTGGAGCATGTGATTATGCGGGTTATTCTTTTGATGATATGACGTCTTATGCACTCAACCTAGAGCATGAGGAGCCAGCAACATATGGTGGAGCCATAGTCTCAGGAGATGCCACTTAGTGGCAAAGAGCTATGGAGGAGGAGATGGAGTCCCTTCACTGGAATGACACATGGGAGTTGGTGTCGTTACCCAGCGAGAAGCGTGCCATTGGTTGTCGTTGGATATACAAGGTCAAGGAAAGCTCAACTCAAGATGGCAATGAAGTCAGGTATAAGGCAAGGTTGGTAGCCACTGGGTTGGCACAACGGAAGGAAGAAAATTACACCGAGATATTCTCGTCGGTTGTGCGACATATAGCCATTCGGGTGTTGTTGGCGCTAGTTGCTAACATGGACATGGAATTGGAACAACTCGATGTGAATATTGCCTTTCTGCATGGAGATCTTCATGAAGAAATCTATATGCAACAGCATGAGGGGTTCAGAGTTGAGGGGAAACAGACCTTGGCATGCAGGTTGAAGAAATCATTGTACGGGTTGTAGCAATCACCCAGGCAGTGGTACAAACGATTTGATAGCTTCGTGATGGGAGTAGGCTTCGAGAGGAGCATCAAGAATCAATGTGTGTATGTACGCACACTTGAGGATGGCTTGAAGATCTATTTGTTGCTCTACGTGGACGACATGCTTATTACTTCTAATAGCATGTCTGTGGTGAAGAAGCTGAAGGCGAAGCTTGGGTAAGAGTTCGACATGAAGAACTTAGGGCCCGCTAAGAAGATTCTTGGAATGGAGATTTTCTGAGATAAGAAGAAGCATGAGCTGAGATTGTCACAGAAAGGGTATATTCAGAAGGTGCTAGTCCGTTTTGGGATGGAGAGCACGAAGCCCGTGACAACACCTTCGGGTGCTCATTTTCAGCTGTCGGCGAATCAGTCGCTAAACACCGATGAGGAAAAGACATGCATGTCTTAGGTGCCATATGCGAGTGCAGTGGGAAGCTTCATGTTTGCAATGGTTTGCACACGTCCACATATTGCACATGCCGTAGGAGTGGTTAGCAGGTACATGGATAATCCAGGCAAGGAGCATTGGCAGGCCGTCAAGTGGATTCTGAGATATCTGCGAGGCACGACGAGTGTCGGAATTCTCTATGGGAGAGGAGACGGAAATGTGCCGACAGGATACTGCGATAGCGATTATGCAGGCGATAGAGACATGCGGCGATCTACCACAGGGTATGTGTTCACTTTGGGCACTGCCACAATATCGTGGATGTCGGTCTTACAGTCTGTGGTTGCGCTATCCACCATAGAGGCCGAGTTGATTGCAACGGTGGAAGCTGTGAAGGAGGCCAAGTATTTGAGGTATCTGCTGAGAGATTTGGGGGGTGCCGCAGGATTCATCACATGTGCATTGTGATAGCCAGAGTGACATTCATCTGGCAAAGCACCAAGCATACAGTTCGAGGACGAAGCATATTGAGGTGCGTGATTCCTTCCTTT
Organism: Scilla litardierei; assembly: GCA_030789695.1. Classification (NCBI taxonomy): domain Eukaryota; kingdom Viridiplantae; phylum Streptophyta; class Magnoliopsida; order Asparagales; family Asparagaceae; genus Scilla; species Scilla litardierei. The sequence goes on along the minus strand of CM061136.1, from coordinate 191,009,152 downwards.
AGTTGGAGAAGAAGAGAATAGAGCGTCAGAAGATCCCGACTGAGAAGAACCCCCAGACATGTTTACCATGCCAGTTCCCGCCGTCAAGCTCCAAGTATACATGTAGCTGATTTCCTTGTTGGCTTAGGTGGCGTAAGAGGGCGCGTATTTCGAGACGATGATGATACTCAGAGAGAGGGTCATGATGTGCAACATGGAGGTGCAAGAGTCATTGCTGATGAGATTTGAATCAAGGTAGAGTATTGTTTTTTATGATTCAAGTCTTATGCGTGAAGGTTTACAAGGCGACTCGGTCGAGTAGTATGCTACTCGACTGAGTTACAGGAGCAGAGCAGAGATAGTAAGTAGTGGGGAGTTTTCGCTTACTCGGGCGACCTTCTACTCGGTCGAGCAGGAGGCTACTCGGTCGCGTATCCTGCTACCCAGTCGAGCTACAGTAGGATTCTGATGGTCTTAGAAGTCCAAGAGTATGTTGTTTGAGAGAGCTCTGCAGGGAATACCTACTTGGGTCGAGTATGCTCTCGACCGACTCGACTCGACTCCACCCAGCGGCAGAAGCGGCGCATTTCAACTCGGTCGAACAGACCGAGCTGTGGACCTACTCGGGCCGAGCACGCGTGGGGCCAGGCTGCGCGACCGACAGCCTGGATTTATTTTCTTAGGATTTGGGGTTCTTATTTAATCATATCAATTGTTTTAGATTAGGTTAAGCCTCTATTTGATATCTGGAGCTTTTGGAAGCCAAAAGCCATCCCCTTGAAGATTCTAGAGAGAGATTAGGGTTTGGAGTCCTTGATTGAGAATGTGAGTGTTTTTTCTCTATTCCTCCTTTGATTTCTTCTTCCTTGAATGAGTTTGTGAGGGCTTGTGCAATTGGCCAAGTTATTACTCACGTGAGCAGAAGTAAGATTGTAACTGTAACGACTGATTTTCATGTATATGGATTTATTATATTATATTATATATGCTTTGGTGGATTTTCTCCTCATGAGTGGTTTTCGTCTCCGTAGCTTTCACTTCCGATCGTTTCGTCGTGATTTTCTAGCTTCTTCTTTAGAATCGTCGATTTTGGAGTAAGTCATTCGTGACGGGCTTCATATCGGTCATATCTTATTGTTAGATCAAGCCTAGGAGTCTTAGGAATCGATCCTGGAGCTTCGCGCTCCATTTCGGAACTTTCTGTGCACGTTAGCCGGTACAAGAAGGGGAAACGACCGACTAGATGACGATTTAGTCGGTCAGTAAACCTTCATGGACCGACTAGTGGGCTTTGTAAATTATTCAGGAGTTACTGTTTACTTTTAGTCGGTCTAAGAACAATCACCGACCGACTAGATGTGAAACTAGTCGGTCAGAACTTGCTCTCAGACCGACTAGTTTCTGTCAGTAGATTTCACCTAAGATACTGTTTATCATTAGTCGGTCCATGAACACTCACCGACCGACTAGGTTGTAAACTAGTCGGTCGACGGGCCTTCACAGACCGACTAATTCATTACCCAGATTTTTCCCTACTTTCGCTGTTTGGTGTTAGTCGGTCACAGTTAATCGACCGACCGACTAGTTGCTAAACTAGTCGATCAGCCACTCTTCTTTGACCGACTAATGACCCCAGAAACCCTAATTTCTGGGCAGCCGCCAAGTCGTTTTCTATAAATACCCCACTTCGTTTCTTTTCTTTCTTTCTCTCCTCCTGGCCTCATTCCTTCCCCCTTGACCTCTGATCTTCCCCAACCTTCCTCTAGCCTTCCTCCTTCATCAAGAGCCTCTCCCCCTCTCCATTTTGGTCTACCACCATGCCCTAGGTCATCTCCAACCCCCAAAAATCCCCAAAACCCCATTTCTCCAGATTTTCCCCATCCACTCCAGATCTGAACCCTAGGTTCCCCGGATCGTTTCTTCCGTTGCCGTGCTTGCTCGGCATCATTCTTCCGCTTCCGATACGGTAATAACTCGATATCCTCATAACCCATTTGTGTTTTGTGAAACCCTAATAAAACTAGGTTGGATGTTGTTCTAATGTTGTTTTGCCATGGCAGCGATCTCATCGCCGTAGTTAGCATTTGTGTGACGAACCTTCGTGATCGTCATCCTCGGTGCTAGGTAAGTGAAACTTGCCACTTAGGGTCTTGGGCCATGTCTTAGGCCATTTGCTTGTTGTAGGCGTAAAAGAGACTAGGCGACGAAATGATACTCGCCTAGGCGCAATTTTAGGAACTAGCTTGACAACGAAGCTAGATCCGACATTTACCATGTTGCACAACTACCATGTCATGTTTAATTTCCATTAACGGTACGCAAATTTATTGTCATGTCATTGCATTCTTTAAGTGTTCCCGTGATTGCGTAGCTCCGCTACACCTTGTGAAATGATTGAGGCTAGATGCACCCCTATGCCAAATGAAATACGCTCCTGGTTTGTGATCCAGGAAACGAGCTCTTGTGCGGGGCAACCCTGGCTCATTTACTGAGCTCATGTACAGGGACCCTGGCTCGTTCACATGTGGGTTTTGGGGTAAGAGTTAAGCGGCCATTCAACTGAGAGTCTGCCCGATCAGCAACTGCAGTTGTAAGGCATAAACTCTGGGTTCTGGGGTAGTGTTAAGCGGCCAATCAGTGTGAATGTCAAACCATTCAGCTGTAAGGCGTAAACATCTACAAACAACGTGAAACGTGACTAGTGAAAAGATTGAGATTGTTAGTAGCTTGGCTACTCTTGACTTGTCCTGATAATTGTTCTCTTGTACTTATTGTTTCACCATGTCTTACTTGTGCACTTATACCATAACTGCCATGTCATGCATACTATAACTGCTAAGTTGTTAGTTTGCCTTACTTTCAGTTTCTTTGCCCAAGTCTTTTAGACTTGCTGACATGTGCCCCTTTACTCTTTTGGGTGACACATGTTAGATCCTGAGCCTGAGTACATTGTTGATGACGAGGTGTTTGCTGACGCCGAGCCCGAGCCTATGTTTGGCGAGGAGTACGTGGACACTGGGGACCAGTCCTAGTGTCTTCGTTGAGCTTTCCCTTTTTGTTTAGACTGCTGTTTTGTTGTCGGTGCGTAGCACCTATACTTTGTTATGTTGTCCTTGTTGGCCTTGTTCTGGGCTTTTAGACTCTTTCTTTTAGCCTGGTGGCTTTTCTGGATGTTGAACTTAATTTTCATGTTGGACAAATTCGGAGATTTGAGATTTTATTTCTGTCTCTCCTTGTGTTATTATTGTTGTTCCGTTTGTGGTTACAGGGACCTGCTTATGTTTTATTGACGCTTATCGAGTTTGGGGCTTCACAGCTCCACTCTCGTGCGGACCTTTTCACGTCTCGCCTCCATTTTAGGGAAGCGGGGCGTGACAGTAACCTTAGTTTGGTGGATCTCTTTGATAGTGGAATCGTCTCGGATTGCTGGATGTAGGTTGTTTACAACCGAACCAGTGTAATTTCTCCCGTGTCTGCGTTTGATTTGATTGTTGCTATTATTCGTTTGCTACTTTCCATTGCAAGGTCGTAGGGTGTATTGTTGGGTGAATTGAGGTTCTTTTGCTAGCACTAGATTCCTGATCAGTTTATTAGGGTTGGTATTCCGCTTGGATCCCAAGGTATCGTTGTGTTCCGCCACGACGTGTTGTTTATTCCCAACATATACAGCCCCTTAAGAGGTGTATGCAATAATTAGTTGCCATTTTTTTTAAAAAGGTGAAAAGAGAGAGGAGAGAGAGAGGAAACAAACTGGTTGATGGGTTGATGTTTTTTACTATTTTAGGCTAATAACCATTGCATACACCGAATTAATTAGTGGTCTATATAGCAATGGTCTAAAGCAATTTGTAAATGGTTATGATGGAGATCCTTTGGAACAATGGATGTGGATATATGTGCAATTATTGGATGGATTCCAAATAAAAACCCTGTCCACACCTCAAAAATCTCTCAGAACGAAACACATTAATTTGCTGCTCCCACGTACATATTCTTATAAGTATATTTAGGGCTTGTTCTTTGGTTGAAAGTTGATTGGGATTTACTGTTGTGAATAGTAAATCCATGGTGGATTCCTGAGGAGAGAGAAATAGATTTTTGTGTTTCTTTGGAAGGAAAGTGGGTGGGAAAGTTGTTTTGGGATTTGTATGTGGGGCCCATAGTAAAGTTTTGTGTTTCTTTGGTAAATTGTGTGTTTGGGAAAGTTGGAGGAGGATTGTTGGTAGTTGGTTATGGTGTTATGCGGTGAGAATAACCCCATATGTATCTCCCAAGTAGAAACTCTTCAATTAAATTAAACTAATAACTATTAATTAACTAACTATTAACTATTAAGTAAATATCTACTAAATACGCATAATTATATCGGATGTAGCAAAAAATAAATATTAAATTACCGAAATTAAATAAAAAAAGAATTAATTAATTTCATTACTGGTCAATTAAATACAAACGATGGCAGTAATTAGTTTATAAGCACCTGAATGGGGTAGTCCATTGCATTTCCACCAGTCAGAAATTGTAAAAAGTACAAATGAGTTGCAGCGAAAGCATACAACCGAAATCACTTTCGTAGGTAACATAACCCATGAACATCAGAAATATACAAAATACTTATAGTAAACATATTACAGTCTCAATGTGCAGAACAAACAACCAGTTATAAAGAGTAACATTGTACCCAACCCAACATCAACCGCTCTTGTGTATAATCAACAATAACACAACTAACATCAACCCTAGGAGCGTAAACAAAACCCACTTCACGGTGTCCATTCGCACCGTTGTCCGCTCAAATCGCCCCACGAGCGAGGCCAACCGACCCTCTATCTCTAAAAGCCGCCGATCCGAGAACGATGTGGACGAGGGAGCATTGGTGGGGCCTCTCTCAATCTCATCCAGCAACTGAAGTATCACATAGGTTGACCAGTCGGAGTGTGGTGGATCCTTCCATTCGTAGAAGTTGCATCCATTAACTCGGGATGGACAGCTCCAAAAGCGCCTGCCGGGATTATTTCGGGTCCATGATGTCCGCCTGGCAACCTTGAGCCGACAGTAGCAAATCTTGAAGTCCTCATCATCAGCCGCCAACTCCCCGCCTGCAGCAAATCTGGGTCTGGATTGAATAGAAGAGCTGGAACCGGTGCTCATTTTAACCTTGCAAGAAAAAAAAAATATTAGCGTGAATAATGATTTAAAGAGATATAACAATGAAATGAAAAATGGGGGAAGCAGCGTACCTACAGACAGTGACAACCCCGCGTAAGAATACACCACCTGGCTTAATTCAGAAGTAAAAGAAAAAAGGCAATATCGTAACATAGCGACAAATTGAACAGTATATATATGTTCATCATCAGCAGGCTGAAACATATGTGAATGGCTCATAAGGTCAATATTTGGGTCATGGCTCAATGTAGTTGTTTGTGTTTATGATATACATAAGCCCTCAGGTGATGTAAGTTAATTTTTCAATAAATCCTGGTGGACATAAGCAGTTGCTCCATCACATCTCTCCCCCTCATTGGAAATGGAACCATCCAGCCTATAACCACCTATTTTTTCATACCCGAGGGACAAGGGGATCAGCTAATTATCTTCATCATTGGGCTAGGATCAGCCACAGGGCAATGCACCAACCAAAAATGAAAGAGGGAAAAAATTCACATATGTTACTCAGTGTGCACAGCAGCACCAATGTGCAAAGCCCCCATAAAAATGAAATTGGCTAAAAAAATTCACATATGTTTCTAAAAAATTTGAAATTGGCAACAAAACCACATATGTTTCTCATTGTGCACAGCAGGACATATGTGCATAGCACCCCAAAAAATGAAATTGGCTAAAGAATTACATATGTTTCTAAGTATGCACAGCAGGTCCAATGTGCAAAGCAACAAGGAAAATGAAAGTTGGGAAAAAAATCAAATATGTTGCTCAAAAAATGAAAGTGTGACCAACATCACATATGTTTCTCATTGTGAACAGCAGGACTGATGTGCATAGCAACCAAAAAACTGAACTTGGCTAAAGAATCACCTATGTTTCTCATTGTGCACATCAGGTCCAATGTGCATAACCAGCAGAAAAATGAAAGAGGGAAAAGAATCACATATGTTACTCAGTGTGCACAGCAGCACCAAGGTGCAAAGCCCCCCCAAAAAATGAAATTGGCTAAAAAATTCACAAATGTATATAAAAAAATTGAAATTGGCAACAAAATCCCATATGTTTCTCAGTGTGCACAGCAGGACATATGTGCATAGACCCCAAAAAAAAGAAATTGGCTAAAAACTCACCTAGGTTTCTCATTGTGCACAGCAGGTCCATTGTGCAAAGCAACCAAAATAATGAAAGTGGGAAAAAAGTCAAATAAGTTGCACAAAAAATGAAAGTGGCACCAACATCACATATGTTTCTCATTGTGAACAGAAGGACCAATGTGCATAGCACCCAAAAAACTGAACTTGGCTAAAGAATCTCCTATGTTGCTCATTGTGCACATCAGGTCCAATGTGCATAGCCAGCAGAAAAATGAAAGAGGGAAAAGAATCACATATGTTACTCAGTGTGCACAGCAGCACCAAGGTGCAAAGCCCCCCAAAAAAATGAAATTGGCTAAAAAATTCACATATGTATATAAAAAATTGAAATTGGCAACAAAATCCCATATGTTTCTCAGTGTGCACAGCAGGACATATGTGCATAGAACCCCAAAAAATTAAATTGGCTAAAAAATAACCTATGTTTCTCATTGTGCACATCAGCACCAATGTGCAAAGAAAAAAAAATAATGAAATTGGGAAAAATTTCACATATGTGGGAAAAAAATTGAAATTGGCAACAACATCACATATGTTTCGCATTGTGCACAGCAGGACCTATGTGCATATCACCCAAAAAGATGAACTTGGCTAAAGAATCACATATGTTGCTAAGTGTGCACAGCAGGACCATTGTGCCAAGCCACCAGAAAACTGAAAGTGGGAAAAGAATCACATATGTTACTCAGTGTGCACAGAATCACCAAGGTGCAAAGCCCCCCAAAAAATGAAATTGGCTAAAAAATTCACATATGTATATAAAAAAATTGAATTTGGCAACAAAATCCCATATGTTTCTCAGTGTGCACAGCATGACATATGTGCATAGAACCCAAAAAAATTAATTTGGCTAAAAAATAACCTATGTTTCTCATTGTGCACATCAGCACTAATGTGCAAAGAAAACAAAATACTGAAATTTGGAAAAAAGTCAAATATGTTGCAAAAAAAATTGAAAGTGGCACCAACATCACATATGTTTCTCATTGTGAACAGCAGGACCAATGTGCATAGCACCCAAAAAACTGAACTTGGCTAAATAATCTCTTATGTTGCTCATTGTGCACATCAGGTCCAATGTGCATAGCCAGCAGAAAAATGAAAGAGGGAAAAGAATCACATATGTTACTCAGTGTGCACAGCAGCACCAAGGTGCAACGCCCCCCAAAAAATGAAATTGGCTAAAAAATTCACATATGTATATAAAAAATTGAAATTGGCAACACAATCCCATATGTTTCTCAGGGTGCACAGAAGGACATATGTGCATAGAACCTCAGAAAATTAAATTGGCTAAAAATTAACATATGTTTCTCATTGTGCACATCAGCACCAATGTGCAAAGAAAACAAAATAATGAAATTGGGAAAAAATTCACATATGTGGGAAAAAAATTTGAAATTGGCAACAACATCACATATGTTTCGCATTGTGCACAGCAGGACCTATGTGCATATCACCCAAAAAGATGAACTTGGCTAAAGAATCACATATGTTGCTAAGTGTGCACAGCAGGACCATTGTGCCAAGCCACCAGAAAACTGAAAGTGGGAAAAAAAATCACATATGATTATCAAAAAAATTAAATTGCCAACAAAATGACATATGTTTCACATTGTGCACAGCAGGACCAAGGTGCAAAGCCCACAAAATAATGAAATTGGCTAAAAAATCACATATGTTTCACAATGTGCACAACAGCACCCATGTTCAATGGCCCACCAGAAAATGAAACTGGGTAAAAATCACATATGTTTCTCAATGTTCACAGCAACACCAATTTCCAATGCCCCATCAGAGAACAAAACTGCGAAAAAATCACATATGTTTCTAAGCCATCAGGGTAACATGTTTATAAGCCTTCAGTATGTATTAGGCGGTTGCTCATTTTTAATGAACCTTCACACCTAATACAACTTTTTCTTCATAACCGAGGGACAAAGTGATCATTATATGTTATTCATCATAAGGCTGAAACATATGTGATTTTTTTGCCAATTTCATTTTTTTGGGGCTTTGCACATTGGTCCTGCGGTGCACATTGAGAAACATATATGATTTTGTAGCCCTCAGGAAGAAAGTTTAGTTAGCAATAAATCATGGTGGTCATAAGCAGTTGCTCCATCACATAACACACACGCAGAGATAGTGGAACCATCCAGCCTATATCCACCTATCTTTTTCATATCCCATGGACACAGGGATCATGTACATATCTTCATCATTGGGCTTATAGGGAAACATCTACAAGGAGCCATAAACCAAATCTGATAATAGGAGCCATCCACTTATGTTTCATAATATCACACACTGCAACATGGAGACATGGCCCAAAACCTGCACCAGTAGGCCCTGCCCATATGTATCACATAACAACAAAAAACAACATGGATAAAATATAAGGAGACAAGCAAAAAATTGATAAATTGATAAAATTGATAAAATTGATAAAATTAGCCAAACCAACCAAAAGAAAAAACCCAAAATGACATAAGGAGACAAGCAAAAAAAATCTGAGACAAAGCCCCTATTGAAATATAACCAAAAAAACACATAATTCATCAATGACCCAATCCCCAAAATCTCTTAAACATTTATCCATGATCATCCCATTCCATAACATCAACAAGGAGCTAGGTGCCTTGCACCAAAAATTGTTAAAATTAGCCAAACATAATAACATCAAAAACCCAAAATGCCACAAGGAGCCATGCCAAAAAAAAGTGATACGAAGCCCCATAGACTATAACCAAAAAAACACTGAATTCATCAATTATCCAATTCCCAAAACGTCTTATACAGTTATCCATGATCATCCCATTACATAACATCAACAAGGAGATAGGTGCCATGCACATCAAAATTGTTAAAAGTAGCCACACATAATAACATCAAATTCCCAAAATGACACAATGAGCCTTGACAAAAAAGTGATACAAATTCCCAAATAATACCACCAAAAAAACACATAATTCATCAATGACCCAATCCCCAAAAAATCAATAACACTTAACCATGACCATCCCATTCCATACCTAAATCACATATGTAGGAGCCATGGCCCACATATTTATTACATTCTCCAAACATAACAACAACAAAAACCCCAAGCTGAAATAATGAGACATGCGCAAAAAAATTCATCAAATCTTTTGTTATTTTATATTGAAATCGAGGCATTTATAATATTTCAAAAATAACCCCTTTCACTTCAAGAAAAATTGAAAAACCCTCGTTTGCACAAATATGTTATTAACAGGAACCTTCAAGCACGCCCTCCAGCATATATAACTTTATCCCATCCTCTCATTCCAACTTCATATTTTTATTTTTCATCACTGGGCTTTTTGGAATAATGCACACCTTAGGGCCTGTTTCTTTGCGTTGATTATGTGGATTTAGTTAATTCACATATGTTGTAAATGGGGATCAGTAACTAGAATCATGCACATATTCCCATCATCATAAGCAACAGAATTTCATCGAAGCAAATGGGTGAGAAATCCCAAAATAACATCACCAATGTGCATCACCCACTAAATCACAACCTCATAACCGCATAATCATCGAAGCGATTGGTTGCAATATCACAAAATTTCGAAACCCTATCTTCAAATCACCCAAAGCAACAACATCAGAAAATCACATATTGCTCAAGGCAGAGGGTTTCAAAAATCACAGAATTTCGAAACCCTAACGTCATGCAAACATTCAGTACAAAAATCACATATCAAAAACCCATTTCATCAAGTTCATCAACTGAAAATGCCAAAAGTTAACGTAGGGCTTCAGAAATTATACCTTCGAGCAAGCAGGCGTTCAGAAATCACCTCGACCCTAACCGATCTGCTAGGGTTCTGCACAAAGCTTCGCCGGCGTTGAAAAGCCCTAAGCTTGGCACACCTCAGCAAGATCTGCCTCTTTGAAACCCTAGAAATCCCGTTTGAAACCCTAAACCACCAAGATCAGACGGCGGTTGCCTCCCGCGCCCGAGAAAGAGGGGTGAGGTGATCTCAGCGGGGCCCAAATCAAGGATTCCCGCCTGCAATCCCCACAAATTCCGGGGATTTCGCAGCCGAGAAAGTGCCTAGACACGTCGGAGAGAGAGGGCGGAGGAATCGCGCTCAACTTTCTCCGCAAAGAAACAGGCCGAGGGAAAGATCAAAAGGGATTTTGGTGAACAGTGAGAGAAGTGACGGGGAACAGTAGATTTTTAGGACTTTCTCGGACGCTTTCCTTGCAAAGAAACAGGCCCTTATGTTCCAAAGCCCCCATCGCTCTCTCGTGTACTGCAACTATGTGATCCAGCCCTATCCTTCGCTTCCTCTACTTTTAAAGGATTGTGATTGAAAGGAACCATGCAGAGATGAGAAGTACCACTCAGTCTCAACTTAGCCTTAATATTTCCTTTTCTTTTTCTTTAAAAAACGAGTGAAATAATTAACAGGTGAAATATAGGTGAAGGTTCTGGGCGTAGTTAGAGACGAGAAAATAGAGCGTGCATGTTGTGCTCATCGCCCAGCTTTGTCTAATCTGCACCTAACAAAACAAAAGAAAGTTTAGTTTGATTTTGATTTTGCCTCCAAATTAATTGGCCACGCGAACAAGTGCTGGCTACATCAGTGCACGCAGGGGGGATTGGATTATCCAAGTGGCCAAGTTGGTATTGGATTTGCTCTCCTCAGATTCCATGGGCGTGGGTTGGCGCCACGTGGCACGCGTGCATCACGAGCAGGAAATCCACCGGTTCCCGTACCAAATATTAACCTTGCAATTTTAGATGTTTTCCAATGTTAGATGATGCATGAATGTAATGATATTTAATTAAAGCAGTATCCATGTATACCCCAAGTTACTTTGCAAACTTGTGCAAAAAAATTTACAAATAATTACAAAACCAACCAATGTGGGGCCTACGGTGGTCAGCTGAAACCGCGTTAGGAAGAAAATTAATTAACTTAAAAACAAGGGGGCAAGATAATATACATGAAGCCATCCACGCATAGATGACGTCATCGTTCCCGCCTCACCCACACCTTATCCACTTTTTTTGTACAAGGACAAGCTACAGTACAACATCCTGAATACACCGATCCCATCCGTACGATGACCAACAGTTAAGTTGTCCCCACCCCACCGACGGTGGATATGTATCCGCGCGGAGAATTTCTATGCTCAGTCCCGCAGAAGGATCAGCAGTCCCTAGCTTTTAGGAGGGACCCACGCTGCCCCAAACCAACAGGAGCACAACTGGCAACACAACAACGCAGGGCCATCATACGCGAAGGCCGGCCCGGCCCAAGGTGGGCGAGCACGTGACACGCCAGCTGGCGGGGCTCGTGGGCCCCACTTCCGGACGACCTTATCCTTTCTCCGTCGCCCCCACACTCCCAATTCCCAACGGCAATAACACCAACGCATTTACATACACACTCCTTTTTTCATTCCTTCTTTTTTTAATTAATAGTTTTTATTATTTAAAAGTATATAATGTGAAAAATAAAACAATATACTAAACATTTATCCAGTTGGTTCCTATCATTAATTTTCTCCCCCATTTTATAGAGACAAGAAATAGAAGAAAGACTCGTACGCGTTTCAGATTATTCTTTTTTCCTCCTAATCCGAAATAATAAAATCAGATATTTTTTCATCTCCATTTTTGCAATAATCTGATAGAGATCCATTTAAGGTAATTTTCTCACACAATTCTCTCCTATCTCAAGGAACGCTCGATCAAAAACCCTAGGTTTCTTGATTTATTTGATCTTGTCTGTATTCTGTATCCTAGAATCTCTCCGGATCTCGTTCCGATCGCCAAGATGATGTCCAGATCGTACACCAACCTGTTAGATCTCGCGTCGGGGAACTTCCCGGCGATCTCCGGCGGCGGCGGCGGGATGCGATCCAAGCGCCTCTCCCGCGTGATGACGGTCCCAGGTACCCTCACGGAGCTCGACGACGATGATCGCGCCAACAGTGTCTCGTCGGACGTCCCATCGTCCCTCGCTCAGGATCGGATCATCATCGTAGCGAATCAGTTACCCGTTAAGGCCAAGCGCAGACCCGATAACAGCGGGTGGAGCTTCTCTTGGGACGAAGACGCGCTTCTCCTCCAATTGAAAGATGGATTGCCTGACGACATGGAGGTTATCTACGTCGGTTCGCTTCGCGTCGAGGTGGCCGGAAACGAGCAGGACGACGTGTCTCAGGCGCTTCTTGAAAGATTCAAGTGTGTGCCGGCGTTCTTGCCTCCGGATTTGTTGGATAAGTTCTATCATGGATTCTGCAAGCAGTTACTTTGGCCGCTGTTTCATTACATGCTGCCCTTTTCCGCCGATCGTGGAGGTAGATTCGATCGCTCCTTATGGGAAGCTTACGTTTTGGCCAACAAGATTTTTTCTCAGAAGGTGATCGAGGTGATTAATCCAGAGGAGGATTATGTTTGGATCCACGATTATCATTTGATGGCGCTGCCGACTTTCTTGAGGAGGAGGTTTAATCGGTTGAGAATGGGGTTCTTTCTTCACAGCCCGTTTCCATCGTCGGAGATTTATCGGTCTCTTCCGGTGAGATTGGAGATTTTGAAGGCATTATTGAATTGTGATCTGATTGGGTTCCATACGTTCGATTACGCCAGGCATTTCCTTTCTTGTTGTAGTAGGATGCTTGGGATTGAGTATCAGTCGAAGAGAGGGTATATTGGGTTGGATTATTTCGGGAGGACCGTGGGAATCAAGATTATGCCGGTTGGGATTCATATGGGTCAGATTGAATCTACACTTTCGTTGCCCGATAAGGAATGGAGGGTCAATGAGCTGAAGCAGCAGTTTGAGGGAAAGACTGTTCTTTTGGGTGTTGATGATATGGATATTTTTAAAGGGATCAATTTGAAGCTGCTTGCTTTTGAGCAGTTGTTGAAGCTGCATCCAAAGTGGCTAGGGAAGGCTGTTTTGATTCAGATTGCTAACCCAGCGAGAGCAAGGGGAAGATATCTTGAGCAGATACAGGCGGAAATTATGGAGAGTTGCAAAAGGATCAATAATCAATTTGGGAATTCGGAATACAACCCGGTGGTGTTTGTCGATCGTCCTGTATCTGCAGCGGAAAGGATTGCGTACTATACTATTGCAGAGTGTGTTGTAGTTACCCCTGTTAGGGATGGGATGAACCTGACCCCCTATGAGTACATTGTGTGCCGGAATGGGATTAATGGATCTCAGGCAGGCTTGGAGGCTGCAGGTCCGAAGAAGAGCATGCTGGTGGTCTCCGAATTCATTGGATGTTCTCCTTCTCTAAGTGGGGCTATTCGGGTCAACCCATGGAACACGGAGGCTACAGCGGAGGCTCTTAACGAGGCAATCTCAATGTCAGAGGGTGAGAAGCAGCTGCGACACGAGAAGCATTACAAATACGTAAGCACCCATGATGTGGCTTACTGGGCTAAGAGCTTCCTACATGACTTGGAGAGGTGCTGTAAGGATCACTTCAGGAGGAGATGTTGGGGGATTGGTTTAGGATTTGGTTTCAGGGTTGTTGCCCTTGATCCTAACTTCAGGAAGCTTAATGTGGAGGCCATTGTTTCGGCATACGAGAGGTCGAAGAACAGGGCTATATTTTTGGATTATGATGGAACTGTAATGCCACAGATGGCAATTGATAAGGCCCCAAGTGCAGAAGTTATCTCGATCATCAATAATCTCTGTGGTGATAAGAAGAATGTGGTGTTTATTGTTAGCGGGAGAGGGAGAGACAGCTTGGGGAAATGGTTTTCACCATGCAGGAAACTTGGAATTGCAGCGGAACATGGCTACTTCTTGAGGTATCATGCCCTTCCTTTCTTATTTCTTATGAATCTTTTTTTGTTTAAACTTTATTTTATGCCATAAAATAAGTAAAAGAAGCCCAATAACACATTCTGAAATATAATGCACAACGATTCATTAAGTATAAAAGCGATAACTTTCTGGTCTGATTGCGTTCTTTATAAAATTAATATCCGTTGTGGGCAATGCTTGGATCTTCTATAAACATTGGGACCTTGATTAAGGGGTAATACTCCAAATATAAATTAAACAATCATGATTGCCCCATACCAAAACGAACATTGTCGTTGAAATTTTCAGAATGAAAGATTTTTATAAATTTATTACATTAATTAAAGAGAATATGCATTTTTAATGTTGAAGAAGCTTCTTTAAGGGATGGTGAATGAGTTGTATTTTATTGCTAAGTCCATTGATGGAACTAAGGGTTCATTTTCTATAAAATATATGTGGAAACACATTTATATAATGTCATTGCAATTGTATAGCTGGTAGTTTCATGTATTTAATATATCATAACTGTAGAAAAAGGTTATGATTTGTGAAATAAAATGAAGTTGCTTTTTTTATTTTTGTACAAAGACTAGACAATAAGCTACAAATGGAAAATAAAGCCAGAGAGAAAGAAGGCTTTGTTCCGTCTTGTTTGGGTGCAAGTTTGTATAAGCTTGTGCTGCAATGTTGTAACTTCATAAGAAACAGAGAGTGACTTTGTATGATTACCCATTTTCGCAATTTCTCCATGTTCGAAAATATAGATATATAAGGCTTTTCTAGTTAGAAAATTAAAAAGAACTTGAAAGGCGATTGGGATTGAGGGTGGCCTGTGAGGCAATGGTAAGGTTTGTCTTGTGGAAACAGCCTCTTTTGCATACGGGGATAAAGGCTAAATATTTATACGCTTACTGGTCTTTAGAAAAGGTCGATGTATAACAACCCATTTTTCTATGCGTTAATCCTTGCAGATGGAATAAGGATGAAGAGTGGGAAACCTGCAGCCAGGGGAGTACCGACTTCAGATGGATGCATATGGCTGAACCGGTTATGAAACTGTATACTGAATCTACTGACGGGTCATATATGGAAGCGAAGGAGAGTGCCCTTGTATGGCACCATCATGATGCCGACCCTGGCTTTGGATCTGCACAGTCCAAAGAGATGCTTGAACATCTAGAGAGCGTGCTTGCAAATGAGCCAGCTTCCGTCAAACCTGGCCAGTTTATTGTGGAAGTAAAGCCTCAGGTAGTGATTGATTTCCACATGATTTGTCTTTTTACTACTTTACGATGTGCATCACGTAAAGCCTTCATTTTTTTACGATTCTCACAACAAAATTGGAAGTAAGGTTTCTGACTTCAATCTATAACCTTAACCTTTTTGCTTAGTTACCTCTTTAAAAGTTATTTTTTGAAGTGCTTGATTTTGCATTAGCAACTCTCTCTCCATTTATATTTCTGATTCTGAGGGATGAAAATCCTTTCTCAAATTTAAAACTCGTTGTCTCATTTTCTTTCAATCTGATGACAATCATCTAAGTGTGAATACAATGAATTTGGTTTGAAGACTACCAATTTATTCTTGAAAGTTTCTGGTTAACAACACAGTACAAGGTCTCTGGATAATCATATAATGTGGCCCATCTTTTCTGTTTATGTTGTTAGTTTAGGCTTTGTGAGTTAGATTCAGACTTGTTACTGCTTTATCGCCATCCATTTTGGATATATCAACATGAATCATATCCCAATTTCGTCATTTTCGAGAGGACACATAAGATTTCTTCCTGGTGCCCAAGAATGAATTTGGCTTCTCAGTAAATATTCCATGTATTTTGGTTGTCTATCTCCTACTCCGTTTTGTTGCTGAAGCCTGAACTATTTGTGCTTCGGTTTGTGAATAATTAATTGATGGCAAACTTGGCAGACACAACACTGCTCGCCCTGAAGTAGCCCATTCATAGCATCAAGTTCATTGAAAATGTAGCTATTGAATTAACCTGGCAACAATCTGTGCATGAATGGATGACATTTGTTTAAATTTGCATGTTGGCTTGCAATGCAGGGTGTAAGCAAAGGTGTGGCAGCAGAGAAAATCTTATCGTCTATGGTTGAGAGTGGGAGGGTGGCAGACTTCGTGCTCTGCATTGGCGATGACAGATCAGACGAAGACATGTTTGAAGGTCTTGCTGGCGTGAAGGCAAAGAACCTGGTGCACGCGAACACATCAGTGTTTGCATGCACGGTGGGACAGAAGCCGAGCAAAGCCAGATATTATCTTGATGACACAAGCGAAGTGATTAACATGCTTGGAGCTCTTGCTGATGTTTCGGATCCCTCATCTCCAACACCCGAGCCAGCATCCCCTACGTACGAGGCCGAGGCCAAGGCCATGGCTGACCCTGCTCCGCCCCTTGAGGTCCGGGCAGATACTTCACCATTGCCTTCGTAATAGTGAGGCAAGAGAGATGTAATGGTCATAGCTGCTAAAGCACGAAAGCCTCTGATTGGGAAGCAATGAGATAGACGATTCATTTCGGAGGGGGGTCAAGAGGATTTCTGGGCAAACAAATCTTGTTCATACTTCTAATCGGGAAATTGTTTTCTTTTTTCTTGGAGGAAAAAACTGAGATTGGGGATGCCAAAGCACGCCTCGTGGATTGATCATGCGAAAGGCCTTGTTCTCCTGAAGAGTGCATGCTTTTTTCGTGGCCGGGGGTGTGTGGGGTGGTGGTTCTGCAGCTGGTCTATGCTGCCTCCTTGCAGTTGAGACCGTGTTCAGGGGAGAAAAGAAAGCTCCAGTGCTGACATAAAAAAAAGGGTGAGGAGATTTGATTTTGTTGATGAGCTGGGACATGTTACTGATAACAAAAGTTAGCTGTTTCTTTTAGTAGTGAAAATTTATTCAAATCTTCCTTCTCATAATTTTGGAGCCATTTGCCCTCGTTTCCTTGCAAGAATTATGATGATTCTATTAGTATCTTATTAGCTAACCTTAATGTTTCCTCTTTACGGCTTTCCGGAGTACCAAAAAAATATATTACCTTTTGTTTATTGGGTCGTTTTCAAACTTTAGAACTTTGTAAGTGTAATGTAACTATTTCTGTGTCCCTTCGAAGTCCCAAAAGCCAGTGGTTTGCCTAAGTTTTATTTTGTGCTAAGTTAGGGTTTTGTCAGTTCATTCCACGTCACAAAAGTTTTATTGATGCAAAATCTTTTTAATTTGCGACGAACAGACGAGCTGACTAAACTTTTTGGATCCATCTAATATTAGGATGTTTGATTTGTGGGTTTGATGGTTAATGCCATCACTCTTACGATTATGGATTTGTGATGATGCATCGCATCTTATCCTATGGGTATGACTTGAAGAACCAGAAGATTCTTCAGAAGGGAAAAAATCCCTCGCATCCCTTTCTATAAGGGAAAACTAATTGCAAGGCCATCTCCACGATAAGTTGAAAAAGAATCTCCACGCTTCCTCAAAAAGAATACAAGGAGATAGATGTGGATAAAATCCACCACCCCTAGTGGTCTATTTCAGCACTTCACTGTACTGATAAATGCATCCTCAGAATATTCGTACGTGTGTCTACTACAGACCCGCAACTTAGCTTTTCCAAAGCTATTGGCACAAAAATAAAAATGTTGCGGGCACATTTCCCAGACAATAAAATGTTGTAAATAAGTCTGGTTAATGTTGGGAAACATACCTCCCAGTCTTTTCAAGAGTACTGCCAATCAACGGGAATTGAAAATGAACATACAAGTGCCGCATGTTCATACCCAAAATGGGTCGGCAGAGTTACTGAAAAGTAGACTCCAATGGACTGAACAACGTCCATTAAATCCCGATTGCCTATGGATGCATGGGGACATGCAAACTCTGCATGCTGCATCGTAAATGAAAATAAGACCCTCTGGAGGTCAGAGTCTCCAATGCAACTTGCATATGGAATGCCACCGAACATTTCTCATCTGAGAATCTTCGGTCGCGCAGTCTTAAATCCCCATTGCACCACCAAAGAGGACCAAAACGGTACTCAACGTCGCCTAGGTATCCATGCAGGGTTTGACTCACCCTCACTTATAAGATACTTAGAACCCCAAACGGGGGACGCATTTAAGGCACATCTTGAAGACTGTGATTTCGATGAGACGAGTTTCCCAAAAATAGGCCCAGATACTAGAAAATCTGGCGCGAAGAAAATTATAACGTGGGATACAAAAAGTTTGACCCACTATGATCCGGTAACAATACAATGTGTAGATGAGATCCCGAAGATCCTCCACATACAGAACACTTTTTACCAATTACCGGAATCATTTATTGACAACCAGAAGATTGTCAGATCACACATCCCTGCTGTAAAAACTCCAGCTAGGATTGACATCCCCGAGAATGGATGCAATCCACCAGCAGCAGAAGTGGCTGATCCTCAACAGAAAAGAGGCAGACCACCAGGCTCCTAGGACAAGAAACTCCTGGAGACCTTAAGACAATACTACCACAGGACAATGAGCTCCTGTCCACACCATCACCCTTCCCGGAATCCACTGCAGAGGAATTGCCGGGAAAAATTGAAATTAAGTAAATGTTGTACGTACTGGGAAGGTGTTGGACAGATAGAACATAAATTTTCAACAATGTATTCACGTATTATATTGCCATATACGTCGCAATGGCGATGATGTTTATAAATTATCGTTCCACACTCCAGTGCTAGAAGGCAAACGTAGAGATTGGCCAAACGTGGAACGTGGCAATAAAAGATGAGCTGGACTCACTTATGAAACGTGAAATGTTCGGACCTGAAGTCCAGACACCAAAAGGTGTCAAACCTGTGGATAAAACAAAGTATTGCAAACATAAGAAAAATAAATACAAAATCGTATGCTATACGGTACAACCTATAGCCCAAGTAAAATTTCGTTGAAACTAGGGATCGAACAAATTCAAATGAGCATGTCTCATAAATGATGCATCAGTCTCCCTAAGTTATCAAAAGCGACTACCTTACGATTTGGCGAAGGAAAATTTTGGATATGCCGTTATTGGATGTTGTGACGGCATACCTTCGTGGATATCTTGTAAAGAAAATTTCCACATTTCCTTAAAATGCCTGAATAGACTTCGGGACGTCTATTCAAATGAAGAAATATAAGTATAACAAATAAATGTACAACCAAGAGAATCACTTGACAAGTCAATGATTCCTACTGAAGGTTGTCTTTGCATCTGTGCAAAGAACAGGATTAGAGATCATAGTTGGAGACAACTAAAATCTCATCGGATCTCCTGAAGAGAAAACCGAACTACATGTACAAGCCTGACCTTTGAACATGAAAAGACCTAGGCAAATATAAAGTCATGGCTCATAGAATCCTGTTACAAACGCCCAGAAGTGCGTTGGAGAAATTAACAGGACCATTGTCATCCAAAGTACACATACGGTGGTACACTTACTGGATGAACAAAAAGAACCCTTCCGATCGCTGGAAGAGGGGGAGGATATAACTGGTCCTAAAGTCCCTTATCTAAGTGCAATCATGCACTCCTGGCTAACTGCATGTGTCCCGGTATAGCAATTGCAGTAAACTCATTAGCCAGAGATAGTTGGCACCTAACAAGGGCCATTAGACCGGAGTCAAGCCTTCTGCGCTTCCTCCAAGGGTCGAAAGATTTGGACTTACAAATTATAGTAGCATCCCCCAATGTTTATGCAAATGCAGGTTACAGGTCCGGTCCCTATACTGATAAATCACAGAACGGGTACCCACAGTGGGATGGCCATCTACTGCAAATATGCAAAGCAACTTATGAAGGCAACATCATCCTATCAATTCCGAGATCCTCACCATTCCAGAATCACACAAATGGTGTATTTGAGGGCGCCTGGTGGTACATCACATCTCGGTGACGACTGGGATAGAGGCTGGTTCTGAGGAGCTGACCATATAGTCTGAGACCACATCAGAGGCGACGAAACTTAGCACACCTCTCCAGAGCTTCTGGATTCAGCAGCTGCTTGATGGTGATAAAATTTGTAATCTGTGTACATTTTCGGAATATTGTAAATAGGAGTGATGAGATAAGCCTACGAGATCTGAAAGCCTAAGAGCTTTTACAGATCCGGGGGAGTTGACAGAATTTGTACTCTTTTCCCTTAGCTATGGGTTTTCCCACTGGGTTTTCCATAGCCAAAGGTTTTAACGAGGCAAATCACATCAACTCTGGATCCTGAAGTATCCACCCCTCTGTGACACTCAGAATCCAGAAGTATTCATGAGCAGAGTCACTTGTACAAATCAGGGGGAGTTAAAGAGCATTTGTGCTCTTTTTCCTTAACTATGGTTTTTCCCACTGGGTTTTCCATAGCTAAAGGTTTTTAATGAGACAAATCTCACCAACTCAGGATCCTGAAGTATCCACCACATGTGAGACTCATCTATGCTCAGAATCCTGAAGCATTCACGAGCAGAGTCCACACCTATGGCTGGATAAGGGGGAGTGTTGTGAACGGTTATTTAACCGTAGTTGGGTGAGATTCTGGGCTATCCTAGAGATAGGCCCATGTCATTGTAAGCCCATTTTGTATTCCCCCATCTGCCTATAAATAAAGAGCTGGGGGCTCCTCCCCCAGGAGTTGATTTATAACAATTTTCACTTTTTGCTTTGTTATTTTCTTTGTCTTCTCTCTCTTTTTGTTTTACTTTTTCTTTCTTATTTCCCCCATATTGTATGACATTCATGGTGTCAAAATGGCCCGACGGTCTGGCCCGGCCCGGGTTTTTGCCTGCGAAAAAGCCTCACTGAGGCTTAAAAAAATCCCAACGGGCTAAAAAAGCCGGGCCGTCCCCGCCGGGCCGTTTTGAGACCATGATATTACATGAACCTTTTCCTTTATAGTTTTTCTATTTTTCTTTCTTTTCATTTTTTATTTAAGGCTCCATTTTTTATTTTAACTTTCTTCTTAATTACTTTCGTTGTTTTGTGTCCTTTTTTCACTTTACTTTTACTTACTTACTTTCTTTATTATTATTATTTTTCATATGGTTTGATGTGAGCATCCTCTGTTATGGTTTTTCTTTTTACTTTTTATTTAAGGCTCCATTTTTTTTTCTAATTTCACTTATTTATTTATTATTATTATTCCTTGTTTTACTTTCACTCACTTTCTCTCTCTCTTTCTTTCTTTTTTCCTCATCATACGAAGGAAGCATCTTCCATTGTGATTTTTCTTTTTCTTTACTTTTTTTAAATTTAAGACTATATTTTTCATTTTATTATTATAAACTCTAAAATTACATTTTGAATGAAACAAATGATTACTATTTGTGTGAAAAAAATTAATGTTCTTAATATGGATGAAAAGATTATAGCTTGATCTCGTCACAGTGCTCAAGAATACACCAACATAGATTATTATCGTGTTGGATTCTTTCTAATTGATATATACATGCATGTTCAGTATCTTGATAATCATTTCATTAGACAAACACAAATATATATTGAGGAGTTGCATGCTCAAGCCCAAATGATTGTTTCTTTTTTCAATAAAGAGTCTAATTGCCTAAATAAGTTTTTTTAAATAAAACATATGTGTTGAAGGATTTTAGGAGAAGTAAAATAATCCCTCATAAGGAGTAGCCATGGCACAAGCCATGGCTCTCTATATATTCATTTTCTTAATAGATTAGGAGTCCAATGGACTCCCCACTAACTTAGTGGGGAGTAATGGAGAGATGATGAGGGGAGGGAGGCCAAAGGCCTCTCTCAACTCACAACACTCCCCCTCATCTCTCCATTACCTTGGGTTAAGCATATGAATACTTTCAGGATTCAGTATGCTAAAAGGGGTAGATACTTCTGGATCCAGAGCCACTGTGGTTGTCTCGTTAAAACCTTAGCTGTGAAAAACCCAGTGGGAAAAAACCAGCAGCTTAAGGGAAAAGAGTACAACTATCGAGTGACTCCCCCTGATCTGTACAAGCTTCAGGCTTGCAGATTTCCTATATATCTATACAATCATCTCCTATTCGTCTATACATCCATCATGTTCTGAAATCAAATATAATCATCACTCATCTATACAAGTTTCACTCATCTAACGGCTATTGGAAAGCAGTGGCGCTCTGGAGTGGAATGCTCTTCGAAGTTGGTAGATGACTCAACTAAAGTATTTCTTTGAATCAGTCTTTAGTGTGTCTGCAAGGTACTGCTGGACCTGGCTGAGCGTTTTCAAGATTTGCTTCTTGGATGATGAGCTTCTCAGAAGATGTAAATTTCAGAGGATGATGTGTAGATATTTAGGAGGTGGCCGGTCTTTTGTGTTTTAGTCATCGCGATGATCTTTAAACCTGCATATGCGATATATATTCCTTGACCCTTGGAAGTTGCGCGGAAGCAGCTTATCCTTGGTCTAGTGGTGCACTCCAGGACAACACTGTATCTGATTAACAACTTTATTGCAGACATTCTATTAAAGACACGTGCAGTTGGCCAGATAAAGAAGTGTAACAAGTACATTAGAGCTAGGCTCTTCGGGACCTAGGATGTCCTCCCCCTCTTCCAGCGACTGGAAGGTGTCATAATTAAGCAGCCATTTTTAATGGGTGGCAAATGGACATCATTCTTCATAAACTCCAGGTGTAAGAAGAATATTAAGGGTTTCCACCACGAAGGTGTTTAATATGTGAGCCGAGACAATATCTTATTTTACTTAGGTTTTTTATTTCCAAGATATGCTTAAAGCTATCTGATATCTCAATGGTCTCTGCAGGAGATCCTATTAGCTTTAAGTCGACCACTTATTCGGCGAATATCACAAATCCTGTCAACGATCTTTCTAAAAAGATACACGGGCATAATATTGATTAAGATCGGCTAATGATCTTTGTAGCCTTTATGGAGAAGACGTTTCTACGTTTCTCTTTTATCTCTGAGGGTAGTGTATACCCTTCTGGAAGTTTTATATAGATCTTTATATCTATATTGCCATATACATATGCAGTCACAACGTTCATGAGCTGCATTTATTGGATTTTTCAGAGAAGTTTAGGCTTAGCAGGAAAATGATCACATTTCCTTCATTTCAAAATCTTATGAACTCCGAATTATATTCCACAGGTTTTACACATTCAGGTGTATGGACTACTGGTCCAAAGACTTTGCTTTTCAAGAGTGAGTCCAGCTCTATTCTTATTGCCTCGTCCCACTTTGGCCAATCTATGCGTTCATGCTATAGAAAAGTGGGTTGACGTCGTCGTCGTATTCAGCGACGTGAACGGCAATAGCGAAAGCAAAACCGTCGACGACGACTGTGCTATATCTGTCCAGTACCTCTCCAATACGTACGTAATATAATGATGTTTCTTCTGTTGTTTCCTCTGTAGGGGAAATTAGGAGGGGAGAGGTTGCTGGTCAGAGCTCAACATCCTGTGGATGGATCATTTTAATATATCCAGGAATCTTTCTCTGTCGAGGAACTTTATATTTTGAACCTGGTGGGCTGCCCCTTTTCAAATGAGGTACAACCAATTCTGCTGCCGTTGGATTCCATCCATCTTTGGGAATGTCAATCCTAGCTAGCGTGTTGGCAGCAGGGACGTGTGAACGAACAATCTTCTGGTTGTCCGTAAATTTATCCCGCAATTGATGTACTTTAGTCTGAACGTGAAGGATCTTCTGGATCTCATCTTCACATAGAAAAAGTATGCGGATCATAACGAGATTAGGACTATTGTATCCCATGATATGGTCTCAGAAGCTTCAGGCTTCTTTAGACTGCATGTCTATTTCAATGAGATTTTCTCATCAAATTCACAGTTATCAAGACTTGGTGGTGTACCATAAGCAAGTGGCATCAGCAATAAAATATGGCCACAAGAGGGCCGTATCGTGATAAGCGATGCAGAATGTATTCTGTTGGTCTCTAAATACAACAGGCAACTGGGATTATACAATGGACGTAAAATCCATTGGAGTCTCTTTACCAGAGACTCTAATAACCCATTATGAGTATGCACATGCTACAAGATGTTCAATATCAATGCCAGTTGCTTGGCGGAAGTCTTGAATGATATGTGTAGTGAATTCACCCACATTATAAGCTTTGAGAAAGCTATGTTGCAAGTGAAGGCACACATAAGACCATCTAGTAGATGCATATATCAGTACAATAACGTACCGAAAATGGGCCACGTGCGGGGTGAATATGCCCGCAAAGGTCACCATGTATTCTCTCAATGAAGCCAGGAGACTCTCATCCCACTTTCAGGAGGAAAGGTCTCTCTATAAGTTTGCCCTTACGACAAAGGGGGACAAGGAAAGTCAATCTTTTGAAGAATCTTCAGGTTCTCAAATGGATTCATTTGATGATGCGTCCATCATCGCTGATCCAGGATGACCAAGTCCAGAGTTAAAAACTATGGCAATGAAAGGCACTTCTGGTGCTCAGTCAAGTTGGCTTTCTATAGGATGAATATCTGTAATTATAGGGGCCCGACGGGGGTCCAATGAAATCGTAAGTAGATGGGCTTCTGGCCATCCTCTTGACGAGTTACATATTGATATTCAATATTTATTATCCTTAGTTTTCAAGTTATGTTCGTTTAAACGAAATATCCTTGAAACTTGGAAAATTCCTATATGTTTATGGGGAGAAGTTTGCATCTTATAGTCTCATTGTATGTTGGAGCAATATTAATGCTACACCAATGCAACGAGGCACTGTCCACAATATTACATACTTCATCTATAAGCAAAACAAAATTTTATTTAAGTAAATGTAAAATGACATTCAAATAAAAGTTCGTACAAAAGCAAACTAAAGATGAAGCTACATGTAATTTTAAATGCATAAATAAAGATATGGCTTAATCGAGCAGGTCATCATTCTCGAAGTCTTTTGCAGTGAAATTCGTTGGCAGCTGAACAGCCGCCAAGTTTGTTTCAGGCAGAGACTTCTGGCTCACCTGATACAGTTCATAGAGGTGGCGAGAAGTGCGACAGTTTCTGGACCAATGTCCAGTCATGTCACAACGATGGCATTTATCCCCCAGTTCTTCTTAGGAATTGACACTTGGTCAGTGTTCTTACGATTCCATGTGAGGTTTCTCATTTCTCTGTTGTTGTTGGTCTGGGTTGCTTCTCCTCGTGCTGGCTACAACATCCTTCCATTTGTTCTTTCTAGCCTTCTTATTGTTTTTCCACTTCTGGGGAGAAACATGGTGGGCTTCAGGGATATGGGTAGTACCAGCTGGACGTAGATTATGAGTAGCAAGCAGTAAATCTCTATTCTGCTCTGCCCTAAGGAGGCAAGAGATCAAGTCAGAGAATTTCGTGAAGTTGCGTTCACGATACTGCTGCATGAGGATTGCATCTTTCTCGTGAAACGAGGTAAATGTCTTTTCCAACATGCGTTGTTCTGTCACTTCTTCACCGCACAACTTCAGGCGTGAGGTGATATTATGAAGTGCAGAGTTATACTCAGCGACTGACTTATAGTCCTGAAGTCTGAGGTTTTCCCACTCATAACTGGCACGCGGTAATATTACATCAATTCGATGTTTATACCGTGCCTCTAGCGCTGTCCACAGCTCCATTGGGTCCTCTACCGTTAGATATTCGGCCTTTAAGGTCCGATCTATATGTCTCCTAATATAGATAATGGCTTTCGCCTTATCCACATCGGATACAGTGGTAGGAGTGCTGCTAGATGTAGCAGAAGCATCAGCCGCTGCTGGGGCAGATGAAGGAGCCAAAATTGAGCCAAGGAGGGCCATCGAACGCAAGTGAAACTTCAAGTCCACTCGCCAACTCAGGTAATTTTTTCCTGCAGCATCAAGGACCTCAAATCGACACTTGCCAATTTTGCCATCTATCTATGCAATTTAAAACAAGAATGAATTAATTAAGAAGTAAATTCATGCATAAAGAATAAAATAAGTAAAATGTGGGGATCGGCCAGATACCCAAAAACGTACAAAGTCCAAAGTCCGATATACAGTTCATAAAGAAAAGAAAAATACAAGTTGGAAACCCAGAATAGGTCCCTATATTTTACAAATTTCACCTTCGTCTTCAGATGTTAGTACACCGGTCTTTGGCATTAATACTTTCAATCATCACTTACAAATTCTCTCAAAAGAAAATAAAATGCAAGGAATTGTAAAGGTATCAAACTGGCCGATCCCAAAATCACATTTTAACTTATATAAACATCCACGCAGTTTATAATATGCTTCATGCACAAAAGAAACAACCACACATATAACTCAGGCATATATAATATAGAAAAAGAGACTATAAAATATAATAATCTCTCGGACCACAGGGAGACGTCATGCACCGTTAGGTTTGTTGACTAACGACAGAGCGGTCGCAGGATCCTTAAGATAATTATATTTTGAAAAATCCTAATATTCCATAAATAATTAATAATGCAAGAGTGATATTTAACATAATTTTAGCAATTTGACTAACTGTGCGTCAGGCCCTAAAACAAGAAATTAAAATAAATTAATATTTTTATTGGGGCTGCAGGCCCATAAGTAAAATATTAATCATATTAACTTGGTTTCTGGCCCAAATAGCTAAATTATTTTTTTTATTGGTATTTGGGCTGCAGGCCCATTTGCAAAAATTGAATATATTAATTTTGCAATTGGATTAACTAGGCTTCAGGCCCAATTTAGAAGTCAAAATCAATAATTAATCTGAATGTGGCTGCTGGCCCATAAAACTTATATGCATTGTTATAAAATGGGCTTCATGCCCAAATTAGAGCACAAAATTAATTATTAGTCTAATATGGGATGTAGGCAGTGTTCTAAAAATCGGTCTGGGCGGCCACCTAGGCGGCGCCTAAGCGCTAGGCGGCCAGTAAACGCCCCGATTATGGCCTGGGCGGTCAATCTGGGCGTTTTTGGGATTAATCGGCCGCCTAAGCGTTCTGGGCGGTGTCTGGGCGATCTGGGCGGTTCCTAGGCGGTTCCTAGGCGGTTTCTGGGCGGTTTCTGGGCGTTTTTGGTAAATGGCTTAATTGCACAAGAGTATCTTTTAAATTTTATTTTGTTGCACACAAATACTCTAAAGTAGGTAAACTGGATTTGATTTAGTATGTATTAAATATTTGATTTATTTTAAATAATATATTTATATTTATATTTATATATAAACATAAATATATTATATAAAAATAAATAAAATAATTAAAAACTGCAAATCCGCCTAGGCCGATTAATCCCCGATTAATGCTCCTAGTCGCTAGCAATCCGAACGCCTAGCGCCTAGCGTTTTTTACAACCTTGGATGTAGGCCCACAAGTAAAATGAAAATCATTTTAATTAGCAATTTAAATTATCTGGGCTTCTGGCCCAAATAACCAGACAAAACGAGTTAATCCCCCTCCAGGGGGGCGCAGGGACAGGCCCCCCCCCCCCCCCCCCGCCTGGTGGGGCGCCGGGACGGGGGCCCCCTCCCGCTGCGGGGGGCGGCGGAAGACAGCAGGCCCACGGTTTTGTCAATTTTGATCTAGAGGGGGGAGCACAACATTCCCCCAATTCTACGCAACAACAGTTGCTTCTTGTTTGGGGTTTTTGATTATCTAGAGATAAACAAAGTATAAATCAAACTGTATATTTTTGATATGCATAGTGAAGGATCAATCAAATTGCTCCCCCGATATGCAGATAAGTGATGAGATGCTTCGGCTACCCTTATTAGCTATAGCAATTGAGTGGACCTTATATTTAGTATTATAAAGACACACAACCAAATTTATCATAATCTAGAGCAGGACAGGCCAAACTCAAGAGCACCAAAAATGCAGCCCCCAAACATTCAAAGATTTTGGCTCAAACAATGGCCCATGAAGGAACTAGGACCAACGCACACCTAATAGCTTACGAGTTAAATGTCACAAACAAGCTCATGATTCACCAATTGGACTTCTGAAATACGTACACAAGTATTCCACGAACATAATCTTACATGTATGTGAATTTTACCATCAAGAATGCTTCTAATTCTAACTGTTCATCAAGTTATGATTACATCACAGGGGTAGCCAGCCTGACCCCTGCGTAAGGGCATGTTCTTTTGCGATTAAATTTGTGTTTGTTGGAATGAGTGAATAGTGTTGACAAGGTAGAGTATTGTGTTTTTTTGGGTTTATGTGGGGTTGTGAATATGGATGTTGGAATTCTTTGTGTGCAATCCAAATCACCCTCAAATTTCCTAGCCCAAAAGAAACGAAGTATACAACAGTTGCGTAGGTTGTTGCAAAAATATATAGGCATGTATAAATCTTGGGGCTTTGGGTTTTTTTAAAATAATTTTAATTTTGATGATTATCAAAATGGTGTAGATTAATACAAGCCCATAGAATTGGCTATGTAAAATCTTAGCCCACTATATTTTGTAGGTATCTACGTGATCTAAAGGAAATTACCTCTAGATCAAAGATCTAGGGAAGATCGTGATAATAAAAATCCGTAGATAGTTCCGCTCCCGATAAGCTCCGAAGAAAAATCCCCGCAAAGCTTCGCCGCAACAATAGATTCCTTCGCGCGTAGGTGTTTAATTTTTGAGTGAGACGAGATGAAAAGCTCAAAGAAATTAGAGCAAATGTGCTGATAACGTGTTGAAGGATTTTAGGAGAAGTAAAATAATCTCTCATAAGGAGTAGCCATGGCACAAGCCATGGCTCTCTATATATTCATTTTCTTAATAGATTAGGAGTCCAAGGGACTCCCCACTAATTTAGTAGGGAGTAATGGAGAGATGATGAGGGGAGGGAGGCAGGCCTCCCTCAACTCACAACAATATGAACATTAATGACCAACTTGGCATTTTTATATTTGGATATGCTATCAAATTTTTTATTATGTTTATTAAGTTTGGCAATCTATCAAAGCTTTAGTGCTCTGCAAAGAGTTGAAAGTTTGATTTTTTTTAATATACAAATGATGAAACTATTATGTTTGCAATTATACTGTTTTTTTTATAAAAATAATTTTTTTTACTTATTATCTTGTATGCGTGTATATTCAATTTACAACTTGCCTCCTTTCAAAAATGTCATTAAACCTTGCAGTGTCCATTGCAACAGCCAAAGAGACACTGTTGAAGAATTTATGCAAGAGTGTTTTGGAGAATGAATAAAATAATATTAGGCTTAATTTCACTGAACCCCCTGCGAAGTGACCCGCTTCCCTAAATCCCCCCTTAAGTATTTTTATCACAAGCTCTCATGATACTAAAATACTGATCATGTTCATTTTGCCTAAAATAACCATTTTACTCTCCATTTTTTCCGAATGAGCCCATAATTTTGAAAAAAATAGCTTTAAAAATAAATGAATAAGCGTAATGCAAATAATAATTTATATCTTCTACCGCTATAGTTAAGAATAGCAAATCACTTTAAGGGGAAAAACATGAATGTTATCAGTTTGAAACAGCAGGGGAGTTTTATATTTTTTTTAAAAAAATCGAGGTAGTTGGGGTTTAGGGAAATTAAGTTGAAAAAATATTCATAACAAGGTCTTTAGTTTCAATAATGATGGAGAAATCATAAATAAAAAGGAAAAGATTCTTCATTAAAGGGGGAGTGTTGCTATTCGCACTACAGAAACTTATGAATACACTACACTACTTAATTCACCACACTTATATTTTTAACATCAGGTGTTCGGATTTGGAGATCCGAACGGCTCTAATACAATATATGTGTAAATCCGAACACAAGACATATTTTATTTTACTGTTTGGCTTTGCAATTCCGAACGGAAGAATAAACGTATTAGAGCCGTTCGGATCTCTAAATCCGAACATCGGATGTTAAAAATATAGGTGTGGTGTATCAAATAGTATGGTGTATTCACAAGTTTCTGTGGTGCGAATAACAACACTCTTAAGGGGTTTTTTTTTGGGGATGACGTGCGAGGACTTGCGGCGGATAATCTATCCACACACGACCAGGCGACACCGTGATCTGCGCTGTGGAATCTGTCCTTTTTAGTCTCTCCATTTTCTTATTGTTATCCTGAAGGCAACTCGCTCATTAAATATATTTTCGTTTATTCCCCTCTCACCGATCCAAATTTACTGTTTTTTCGCTCTCATATATTTTCGGAGAACGGTATGATGCAATGCAAGTGTGATTTAAACTCCAAACCTCTCTCGATGCAAAACGAAGAAGAGGAAGATTTATATAGAGCGGGACTATTTGCACCTCAAGGTGCGAGACTTTTGTTTGTTTCTGAATTTGGAAAAAAAAATCAATGTTTATGTCAATTCAATCCCACATCTTTCACCTCCTTTTACCATTTTCAGATAAATATCATCACCTGCACCGCATCTTTGCAGTGCAGATGGTCCAGCTCTTTATATATTGTTGCTGATGCACAGCTTCTCGATGGGCCCAGCTTAGGCCTCGAGACGAGCAATCTCGCAACATGAGGCTCAAAGAGGATGGTTTCGCCGAGCAGAGGTGGAAGAACCCTTTGCTATCGTCTGAAACGAAGAAAATAACCGCTAGCCTCATCGGAGGAGGGTCCATCTGATAAGACTTCGACACTCAAATTAGATTCAAGCTAGAGGAGAAGGGGCGCCGGTCGAAGGTAACCGCTGCTAGAGTCGTGAAATAGGAAGTGCTAGGGTTTTTGTTGAAGAATTGAGTGTCAGATGTGTACAAAGGAGCCTCTGAAGGAGACATCCCTGTCCGACTGGAAAGTGTTCCGTTGAGGGTGTTAAGCAAACCCATTGCACCCCCCCCCCCCCCCCCCCCAACCAGAAAAAAACAAAACCCCCCAAAACACGACGGGCAACGGGGGTGGTCTCTTGATTATGCAGAGCTTCAAGAGGATCATGGCACATCCCACAGCTAGGAAGATTTGCGGATCTTTGGACGCGATTGTCCCATACAAGTAGGGTGTTTAGGCCGGCGGAATAGCACATGGTCGTACCCTGTACCCTCTGGTAAGGTTGACAACTACTAATGCGTCGTATAAGAAATGAGTGCTTGTTGACGAGGATGGCTTGTAGAGCGAGGGGATTATCTCGCGAGAACTATGCCACGAGGAGTGGGTAGATCTAACCAGGTACTCGGGTCGTGAAACTGAGAGGCCGACCTCAGAGAGCATGATCGTCTCGAAGAGCTGGGGGGGTAGCGACATGAAGGGGTCGTCTTCGTGCTAAGGCCAGATTGGGCTGGCTTCTCTTCGTAGCGGGCCTCATCTAACATAAACTTCTGTTGGGCTTCACTTCAGTGTTGATAGCGGGAGCAAACTCGAAGTGGCATCCACAATTGTGATAAAGCGACACTCAACACAAGCAGAGCTATTAAAGACAGCAAACCGTGTCTCCTGTCGTTTTGATGCCGTCCTCGGCCTCCGTGGCCTTCGGATGCCTCGCCGCCTCCCCCTTCTCATCTCCCACCCACCGCACGGACCTCTGCCGATCCACCAAATCTTACCTGCCATTTCTTTATTAATACCAACTTACATTAACAAATGCTACTTGCAGCTGCCTTATTTATACAAATAATATATAGCCTGTCGATGATAATTACAAGACAAGGCCACATACATGAAGCTTCCGATAATCCAAGAATTAAAACATATGTTAACAATGACAATAATAATATTATTACACTAACCATTACATGATATCTAATCTATTCCTTCCTACATGTCACATATGATACACACAATAGCTTAACGGTTGACTATTTAGCCCAATGAACATCCCTAATCAAAATTTGGCACCTTTCTCACCTCCCACCTGCTGATGTGTCAAGCTCCCGTAGGATCGGCTCAAGATCAGATGGTTACAGTCGAGTACCTGACAAGTCAGCAGGAAGCCTGAGCTCTCCCAGCCGATCGATACGATCGGCGGGCTGGGCTTGTTGATGGATCAGGACCGTCCACTGCCCATGGAACTAGAGAGGTAAACCTTGCACTGAATCACCGTCCTTCCAACCATGAACCCTGGCATCACTGTGAATCCGACCACCGGCCTCATTCCGACGACATCCGCCTCCCTCTCGTCCACCACGCTGTCCATGTACACCTCCGAGAACCGCCACCCCCTCTTCGCTTGAAAGATGGAAGCATCCATTTCCTGCCCAAATGAGAAGAAGAGGCAGTGCAGCAGCCAAATTCTCCTCGCCATCTCAGCAAACGCCGCAAAGAAGGCCGATTCTGGGAGGCCGCGGCCTGAGCTCACAAGACCCCTCTGATCCAGATCGCCAAACAACGACGCCTCCATCTTCGGATGCACCAGGGTCAAATACTTGGCCCTGCAGAATTTACCGAACCCAGACGACCATCCCTTGTGAGTATGCAGATAATGCTTCGTCTTGGCCGACTTCAGCTCGGTGAAGTCAGCAAAGAACTCCTCTGGCCCACACGATTCGCAGTTCTCCAAATGCGACAGACCAAAGTCTCGAAGATGGAAATCGGAGAACAGTTTCTGACAAATGAAGGATTCGAACGCGAAGATCGAGTGGCCAGGGTTGTAGTGCACGTCAGGCTGTATGGACCTCGCAGCAGCATCAATGTCCCATCCAGCTGACTCCATCTCACGAATCATCAGCTTGACAAATGACTGAATCGACCTGACGGCGTAGCGAACCGTGGTAAGAAATTGAGTTGGGTCCAGTCTAGAGAGATGGACGCCATCGAGGGAAGCCAGGGAGTGGTCGGGACGGAGTCTAGACTCTAAAGCTCGGTTCTGGCGATCAGATTCCATAAGTTGGGCTTGGAGGGACACGATCTCCGAGTCTTTGTGATGTATGTCAGACTCGAGCTTGTTAGTAGTGATCTGGTAGGTCTTGATGAGGTTCCATTGCTCCTGGATTTGAGCAGCCAGCGGAGAAGGTGGCGGGGGGCCAATCTGGTTCTTGAAATAGGAGTGCTTCAGCCGAGACAGGTGCTTGAGCTCAGTGACCACAGCCTGGTCGGCAGACTGGATTGTGTCGGGATCGTATGGAGATTGAGCAACTTGGATCTGGGCGTATGCGGCTTTGATGGCAGAGATGCTGGTGAATAGACCGGCGACCAGCGACACTGCTGCTTCTTCATTCTGACTGGTGTTATCATCCTTGGCCTTTTCATCATCGCGTTTGGGAAGAATTTGGGAGGGTTCTTCGGGGCTTTTGGAGAGCTTGAGCTTGGGGAGTTCCTCGTCATGGAGCGGACCAAACTGATTTGCAGCAGTGTTGCTGGTGGAGTTACGCCGGAGTCGGAGAATCTTGTGGATGGTCTTTGCGACCAACCCAAAGCCGGATGTTGCCGGTGGGATAGAATCCATTTATGAATCTGTTTTGCACCAACAAAAGAGAGAAGAAATTAAAGCACCGAAAAAGGATTGAGAGCCTGGCAGAAGGGATGATTGAGAAAGAAAATCTCTCCCGGACTTTAAGACACTGGCTTCAAGAGAGGGTGTGGATTTTGAACTTTGAAAGGTAAGGTAGGATCTGATTCTTTTTACACTTTCAGAAAACAATAATAAAGTAAGGAAGAAAAAAGGTTCGGGTCTACAGGGCGGGAAAAATTTAAGGTAGGTCCAAATGTCTGAAATGGTGTACAGAAAGAGAAAAAAAGGCATGATAATGAATGGAGGTCGCATACATATAAGTATGTAAACCATACCTTAGCTACTTCTCTTTTCATGGCCTCTCACATGTTTTTTTGACCTGTGATGCTTTCCACGTGTGAATGGGGACAAGTGACTCGCCTCTAAGACTCCAACACAGATTGCACTCCCATATTTTCCCTATCAAGCTTTGATTTTGCACAGTAATTTGCTTGGGACCTCATGTACAGAACTTATAATTCAATGTTAGATTACAATTTCACATTCCGCTTGTTTACCCATGAATTAAAAAACTTCCTAATAAATAAATAATTTTCATAGTTGTTCGAATACATGCAGCGTCCCTCGAGGTGTCAAATTGGCCCGGCCGGGCCCATCAAAAATCCGGGCCGGGCCGGGCCGGCCGGGGAGAAACCCGGACCAGCCCGGCCCGGCGGCCCAGGCCCAGCCGGGCCGGCCCGGTTCCCCCACCCCTTTTTTAAGCCTCTTTGAGGCAAATTAAAAAAAACCCGGGCCCGGGCCAGAGCCCGGCCCGGGCCGGGCCGGGCCGGGCCGGAACCCGGGCCGGCATGCCTCCGGGCCGTTTTAACACCATGAAGCGTCCCTTCCACCCACTCCAAAGTAGGGGAAAAATTTCTCATCACCATGTTGCTTGCTTTAACTTGTACAATCCCTAGACCCATGTCATAGTAGGGCTGGCAAATGGATCGGGTTGGGTCAGACCCGAACCCCAGTTAAGGTATACCCGAAGACCTAAGTTCTGACCCAACATGACCCGTTTAAGATATACCCGATCCCGACAGTTTCTGCCACGACCAACCCATAACCCATTTATGATATGCCCGAACACAACCTAGACTAACTCCTAATCCGACTTGACCCGTGTAATGGTACATCCAAATCCGAACTGTCATGTAACCAACCCAACAGATTGTCAGGTTACCCGAACCTAACACGGAAGAGCTAGATTTTTTCCTTTGAAAAAAAAATTGTTAACGAAGCCTTGAACCCGGGATCACACGGATGGGTGAACAAACTCCCAGGAAACGAGCTACAATGCTTGTTGTTGGAAAATAATTTATTTCTTTCAAGAGTTATGATTTGAAATTAAAAAAACAGTTGTGATGCGAAAAATCGAAGAACTACATATCTTCATAAAGAGCACATTATATATCAAGCCCCTAACCAAAAATCGCATCGCAAAGCCCGTTGTGTGTGTGCACACGCAGTGTGTTTATAAATTTATTAAATCAAAACGGATAGGATCCGGATTTACTCTCCTTGAGTTCCTCCTAATAATTACCATTCTAGTGCTTATACATACTGTTGTTAAAAAAATAAATGGTTCAGAACTCAAGTCCATCTGCCTAATATATATTTCAGAATATAAAATCTCTAAGCGCTAATAAGTTTTCACAACTTTCTGCAATCGATTATTCTACAATCAGTTATTTTACAAGAATTACATTTTAACTCTATAACCACTATTTACTGCATCACTTGAACATGATCAGTAACCTTCTTATCAAAAATATAACAAATAATCTGAAACAATTCGACGTGAATATATCAAAATATAGCTTTATGAACAGACATAAATGTCATAAAAAGCGAACGCACGTGACATTTGCAAACATTTGCTATCTTATATCTCATCAGTTGTTTCTACAATCCCGGAGTTATTGACAGAATTACCCATAATTGTGGTACTACACATCGGTGAAAGTTTGTAGATGTACATGTTAAAACACTATCCAAGTGTCCATAAATCTGATGATCCTAGATCACCACAATAATATCTTTGCATGAATAGCTACAGACTCAGATTGCATGGCTCCAAGGTAAGACTTAGAATTCCACTAATGAATATGTCTAGCAAGAGAAATAAATAGCAATTTGATGGCAACATTTTTTGGACTTCTATATCATAGACAGCTTGTTTTCTTGTTCCTAAACTAGGAGGTGCATGTTTGTCACCATAATCAGATAGAACACTCAAAAGACTGAATCCAATGAACCTGACTCCCACTGCCTATAGCTCACTGCCAACCATAAAGAAAGAACAATGCAGAACAAAGAGAGGCACCCCACTCTGCAGAGACTGTCATATTCTTGTATGCCTACTAAAGGCTCAAATTATTCAAAAGGGTATTAAGGAAAAGTTAGCTACCTTGCTATCACTCATTGAATGTCCCGCTTTATTCTGACGACCCCACTAGAATCTAAGTGACGGACAGCACCTTACCAAATCTAAATAGGAAATGTACAAAAGTAAAGGTGTCTTTGTTATCTTTACAAAGAATGGTGAAAATTCAACAGGGCATACACACCTGGCTCATCCACATAACCCATTCTTTCAAAGGAATGAGTCAGATCATTTACAGGCCTACCACGGAGAATGCCCCATAATGGGAGAGATGTCATAGTGTCAAAACATGCTCCCATGGAGGTTGATCCTACTTGAGGACATTGAGGGTTTTTTTTTCCACATTACCCCCGCCCTCAAATAATGCTAGCTATCGTTAATTCTTGAGTTAATAAGAACGATTTTCTTGTTCCATGCAAATGCACATGTAATTAGAAATGATCCGTAAGATTAATGAGAAAAGAACACTGAAACAGAATTTTTCATAAAAATAAAATCAAGCATCATATGCAAAATGGTAAAATTTTGGCATTGGTAGGAATAAATCTTCAGATGAAAGAAATGGCATCTAATCAAATCTTCTGCATTTGATTGACTTGGGATCTACTTTTTATTATTTGGGATGTAAAGCACATTAATTAAGGTCACTCTTGTAACTCAATGAAAAAAGAAATTATTTATGTCCAAAACGACACATTAAGATGATTATTCATTTTTATATATCGTTTCATTACATTCTCTTTAATGGAAACATGTATCCTGAATCCAAGCTTTCTCGGCCTAAAAAAGAAATGCAAATATACACTGAGCATATTTTATCTTAACAATTTCATTGCGTGAAATAGTAAAATGCAGGTTAACATTTGAAAAGGTTATTTGAAAGTAATACACATTTAAAGGTTGTGTGGTCGACTTTTACTGAGTACTGACTCCATCCAAGTGAATCAATATAGCAGTTTAAAAGATTGTAGAGCTCAGATTAAATACTGACATCAATTATGGATTTTTTTTTTATTTATCTTTGTCTAGCTGGATGCAAATAAACCATGTAGCCACAAGTCCATCCACAAGGCTTCTACAGTTACGTATAGAAATATGGGATTATAAGGCATAACTTCTCGTTATGCATTGTTTTTACATAAAATAAGATAGATTTATGGAATATGATGTGTCCAATCTGAAATAAAATTGTAGTAATTGAGAAAAATACAATATTATGAAGGTATTGTAGAATTATAATGTCTTTGTAAACATAAACGGAATACACATGCAAATGTGTATGGTCTCTATCATTGGATAAAGTGTATACACACTATCAAATATAATTACCATGTTAATGAATGTAAAGAACATCCAATTACACTAATTATTATGATCATGTAACTGACAAACACCAATATAAAAGGGCATCATGCAAGGGAAGTTGGTTCCTTCATGTTGTGGGACCATGTAAAAATACTATCGTTAAGAACCGTGCCTAAAAGGAAAAGTGTACACGCTTTCATAATTTCAAGGCACATTGATCTTGAAATATATGATACAAAACACCTAAAATGACCTAAGATTGACCAAAGAATTATTAAAAAAAATTTGGATTTTTCTGCATATTTTTGAAGCCCGAAACAACTATTTTTCGCAGACCAGACTTCGTCACAGCATAGCAAATTTTCTTTGATTTTTCCAAAAAAATTCTGTTGTCCAAACACGATCCATGGAACGCGTGACACACGTGGGCACAAAGAGGATTCTAAATCCAAATCTGACAATGTTTCAGACGGGTTTAGACTCTGTTTTGAGGGCTATTTGATGGTATTTTGACTAGCATTTTGTACGAGTTCGACAACAAATCCCTAGGGCTGGTTTGTTCAATTCATGTAATAACTACAAAGGATAAAAATAGAGGGCCTGAAAATTATTTGAAAGCCAGAGCTAATTTTTCTCAGTACTATATTCTCCAAAGATCATAATGTGCTTCATTTTTCCTTTAAAACAAGTGACAATCATTCATTGTAATCCAAATTGATTGAATTATTGATGATCTTTCCAACTAATCGTACACCAAAAATTAGGTGAAACCATCATAAATTTGTATCAGGTGTATAATTATTTTTTGTTTTACATTTTATTCTTATATTACTGGTGGTTACGGACTTTACGCAGAGATTACCATTAGATCTAGTTGTTGATTCATAATTCTTGATTTTTCGTGAAGTGATTGTTAACTTAACAAGAATTCACCCAACCCCAATAAGTAATATTAGAGCAAGATAGCGAATATCTCAGAGAGAGAAGATAGAAATGGGTGCTTCAGCTAATTCTCACAAAGTCCATCTTTGTCAGATGACCCCCAACTCGATCGGTACAATCATAGGATTCACTTGTCTCTGTCATAAGAACGAGGCCAAGCCTTAGATACCCCTTTTCAAATAACACTATCAAGAAATATCGCATACTCAACTGATTGGATCTACATAACATCTCAACGAAAGAAACGTTCTTGTCCACGAGGGAAATGTCCACGAGCTTCACTCGTATAATCATGAGTGGAAGATGTCCTGCATTTTTGTTGAACTTCCCGAAGAGCTGAATTTTCCTACTCGCTGGTGGAGATTGAACCCAAATTAGAAGGGACGAGAAAGGTTTTCACTGGAAGATTGTGGGGTGGCTTAAAATTTCAACGACTCAGATGAGGAGAAAAGGGACAAGCAACTCCTCATGGAGGATGTCTTAGTGGAGGTAGTCGTATAACGACCTCAAGTAGTTGGTACATACCGTTATTTCTTCAACAAATTATGCTTTAATTTTGTTTTCCCTTGTAGAAATATATACTCAGCTACCTCATATCACCCGAAGGAGAAGGAAAAGATCAAATGAACTTGCGTCTCTCTTGCAAAAGAATATGGCAACCATCAACACCAGGAGGAGCATCTCCCCTGGCTCAGACAGAGTTCCCAAGCAAAATCCAAGGCTATTTCCAAGCAATCCATAATATAGTTTCTTAAAAAGGACTAGGCACATGCCATCGAAAAGGCTGTTCCCCATCTCCGAATCAGAAGAGAGATGACGAGATCGTATGCATTGAGTCTAGTACAGTTCTCAATTTTAAGCTTCCTAGCATTAAAACACTCCATGAACTCTCGAAGGAATTCTTTGTTCTTTTGAATTAGAGTAAATAGATGGTTGGAGCTCTTCTTTCTACGCTTACGACTATAAACTATTGGCAGAAAGCTTGGTACAAACTTTTGAAAGTTCCAATCAAACTGTATAAAAGGTTATTATATGCGACTTAGCTGCTTTCTAAGGATGGTTTGGAAAGCTCTGCACAAGAGAGCATCGTCTACACTCTCAATCTTTATGATTTCATTATAATCCTAAGCATGCTCTCTAGGATATTCAGATCCATCATACTTATCGAGATTTGATATTTTAAATCTTAATGGGATTGGGACAAATTATGCATCTCTTCAAAGGGTTTCTTTTTCATCATTGCTGAAAGAAGAGTCATACGATGGCCAAGAGATCGACCTATTATTCGTCGTCTTTGTATCCCTATTTGTGTTGTCAGAAGAGCTATCATGCCTCCTTCAAGTTGCTGAAGAACCAGAACCCCATGACATGAGTCACATTGTCTCTCTCTCTCTCTCTCTCTTTGAACACATCTTTGGTTCTGAGATCTCTCTCAACATGGGCTAGTGCTTTGATCATAGTGACTTATTTTTTTGGCAGCCGCTTTCTCTTCAAGTCTGATCATATGATCCTCTATATTCATCTTCCTCTTTATCTAATTAGTGCATGCTACAGGGCAGGCTTGTGCTTGGGGACCCTCTCGCAAGTTTCTCAGGTATAGATGAAGCTAATATTAGTGGTTAGGTGATGTGATTCTCAATTACAGGATGATTAGGTTGTTATGCAAGGATAGGCCCAACATATCAACGGGCAGGCATTGTTGTGTCACTAGGTGCATGTGAAGCTGGGATGTCAAATTAGGAGGTTATCAAGGTCCTACATCCCTCTCCATCCGATTAATAAGCACTTGTATGTGAGTGGTCATTTAAATGCTGAAGAAGCAGAAATGTTCTTTTATGCTAATGTTAAGGTTGTTAGGCTAGGAATGCCTAGCATTATTGAAATTTGGACAAGGATAATGGTCACTTGACCTGTCGCCTACCCTTCATTGATGGAATGAGTCATGGTTTGTGTGGTAATCATGGGTTAAGCCTCGTTCCCATGGACATCACCAAATGTTTATAATAAACTTAAGTGGATGTGGTAGCTTTTTCGTACACGGTATATCTTCGTTATTCCGACCTGTAAGAATAACCTGTAAAAAAGCAGGATTGTTGTTGGACTAAAGTTGGGCCTGATCAAATTCCTTCAAATACGTAAGTTGGGTCTATGTATATTGAGGATGTTAAATGATGCAATAAATTTTAGATCTAGGGCTAGATACTTTTGCATACATGTGTTTTTAGGAAAACAAGCTATTTATATGTATACGATTAAGGGTGGCAAATGGGTTGGGTCGGTTGGTCGGATGGGGTTCGGGTCGGACCAGGTGGGGTTCAAGTCAGGTCAGGTGGGGTTCAGGTCGGATAAGAGTAAATCCGAACCCGGCCTGAATTGAATCCCAATCAATATTCAGAAACGCGGTGTAATTCAGGTCACACAAACCGGACCCGATTTGTCCAAGGATCAAGTTCAAGCTGAAAAGAAGAGAAAAAATAATATGCAATAAGCAAAATTCAAACCATCAACCACTTATTTGTTGATATAATCACTTGCCAAATGAGCTATCAAGTAATGGTGAGAATATTTATTATGTACACATATATGTTGAAAATATAAAGCTGAAATTGATTTATATATAGAGTAATAATTTTAAAACACACACAAACAACACATAGGACTGGAACCTGAGCCACTTGGATGTTAACATACTTACCGATAAGACAATGTAAGCTTTTAGATATATAGTAATAATATGTATATATTTATAATATATAAGCGAGTGGAATCCAAATTGAGTCAGAGTTGGAGAGTCAAACCCGTATCCAACCTGGATATTCTCCAGACCGGTCAGGTTGACCTAGATCATATCCAATCCGAATTGACCCCTACCCATCTCTGGACCAAGAGTCCATGTTCGAGTCGGGTTCATTTTGACACCCTTGTATATACGACTGTATGTGTAATAGAAGTTTTACCTGCACCTCCACCACCAAGCTGGCGGTGGTAATGCAGTCACTTTCAGCTTAAACTGAGTTATTCACGGGCCCCAGTCTAGATAATGCCAGCGGGATGCAGCCCATATCGTTGTGAGCTTTGGTTTATTAAGGATCCGGCCCATATCCTTGTTGGGTTGGGCCTAGGCATGAAACGAACGGTAAATTTCAAGTAAATCACTCTCTCATCAATTTGTAAAAGTCCCTCAATCGATCTGACAACAAAATGTTAATAAATAAACAGAACAGAACAACCCCTCAATCATAAACAGTAGTTTTCCATATGACTAGATTCTACAGAAAACAACCCACAAATTCCCATGATGGTGGAGCCCAACACCGCCAAATTTCCAACTTCAAAACTATCACACGTACAGTCAGTATCACGTGGCCATCCGGAATATTTACAGCACCTAATTTTGGCAATAATTATCGCATCGCTACAAACCCTAGAAAACAATTGCCCAGATAAAAACAAACAATTCTCCCCACTTTTACCCCTTAACCTGCTATAGCCAGTAATATCAAACTACATTTCCAAACACACAACCTCCATTATATTTTTATTTAAAAAAAATCATAATCACAGATCCATCCATCAATGTGCATAAAATTACGAAATATATATAATTAATTATTGCATAACGCATCACCACCATCACCATCACCATATCATCATTATTCATAAAAAACGATTTAGAAGAAAAACACGAAACGCAATCGATGCACCTATTGCTTGGTTTTTAACTCCCCAACCAGAAAAGACTCTCTTTTTTCCTTTAAAAAATGAAGGGTTAGGGCGATGCAACTCACCCGATGAAGCAAAAAAGATCAGATTTTCTGGGAAGTCATCATTCCGATCGAGCGCTTCGACTTCGAATCCAAGACAATAGCCTTGACTTTATCTCTGGATCGATCGATCTCGTCCTAGCATCTCTCTCTCTCTCTCTCTCTCTCTCTCTCTCACAAAAGCTGAGGTTTTAGAGATAGAAAGAAATGGCGGGAAGAAGAGAGCGCAGGGCGAGGAAACAGAGATAGAAGACTGTCGAAAAACGCGGCATTCAGAAATAAAAACCCTACACGATTCTTTTTCTTCTCCTCTGTCCATTTTATGGGGTTTATCGAATTTTCTAAATTCCCAAAATACCCTCGACCCTTTGCTTCTGTTTACGCTTTTGACCCCACAAAAGTAGAGGCAACGTTGGACTTAGAGGGGGGGGCGCTCGGGCATCCGGAAATTATTGCGTGCATGTAAGGGTATTAATGGAATGTTTCGGGTGGGTCGTTCCGGCCTGCTTTAAAAAAACTTAAAAAATAGAGGGACAGGATTCGGGACGCAAACTTTCACCCACATTGGTGTGGCGATTTTGACTCGACGTGCGGTCCAGTTTTTTATTTTGTTGTAAAAAAAGGAGAAAGAAGTGGGTGAGTTTCACATTCGCAAGTCCTAGTTTCGTAGGATTTTGTGGCAAGAATTAATTAAGTAATTAAGGAGGGAGGTTATGTATAGATGGTATTTGATGTAATAATTATAATTCATTGAGGAAGTTTATCATGGTAAAATTACGTTACATTCAGTGGGCTTACAGCTGTTTAATGATGGGTTATTTACATGCATCATGCATTGGAATAGAAAAGCACTGCACCTGTCACATATTTTTAAAAAATAAAGAGAAACTTCAGTTTTGGACTTTTTTTTTTTTTTGCTTATCTGCCCCTTAATTTAGTTCCAAGTTGAACTTTCTCCTTTAAATATGTAAATTGGAACTCAAGTAAATATGTTAAAATACAGATATTGACTAACACAGATATTAAAGTTGATATTTCTGCATTTTAATATATTTAATATATGAATGATTCGAAGATATTGGTATAACCTAAGTGAATTGAAGGACTAACATTAAAATACATATACGAATTTCAAAATGCAAAAGAATTAAGGGTCAGATAAGCAATAG
This sequence comes from Scilla litardierei, assembly GCA_030789695.1. Classification (NCBI taxonomy): domain Eukaryota; kingdom Viridiplantae; phylum Streptophyta; class Magnoliopsida; order Asparagales; family Asparagaceae; genus Scilla; species Scilla litardierei. The sequence continues at coordinate 190,966,099 of CM061136.1, read as the reverse complement.
AAACCCCAAAAAACACTTCAGACAAGTGATGAGAAAAAACTAAATTTAACTTTGAATTTAACCAAAAGTGAAGAAAGGAACAAGCATGAAAGAATAGAAGATACCATGCAGCTTTTATTTGTGGCTTTAGTATGCTATTCTCTATTGGAGAATTCAGACCCATATGATTTCCTCACACACATATCCAATTCATCCACGGACGACAAGCTGATTCCCTTGAACATATTCATTGAACAGTGATGATTTAGACGAGTGAATAGAAAATAAATAAATTTCATTATAAGACAAAACATACGACTGTTGCTATCAATAATGAAAGAGAAACTGACCAAAGAATATATGGATGGAAATAATAAGAAAAGAAATTTAAAAAATCATGGTTTTGAAAAAAGTGAAAACTTTAGATCATCGGATCCTACAGAATCTCAATAATCCACTCCATGAATGCATCTAAAGCATTTCTAATTATGGATGCCATGCATTTGCATTTCAAGTCATTTATAGTACACAATCGATTATGAAACCAACCCCTGTAATAGCTCTTTTATGAAGAAATCCACCAATATGCACATTTCCTCTTCATTGCTATTAAGCAACCAATTAGCTTTTACCACCATCATATGAACAAAGGGGTGACAAGGTAAGCATCATCCTGTTGTAGGAGCAGCCCACCCAGATCATCCCTTGGATTTTCAACCTGTGATTTCGCATCCTTCCCCGTTATAGCCTGCAAGCTATTTTGTTGCACCGTCTCATGCAGCTCAAGCTGGCAGTTGCAGCTTCGAATTGTTTTTCCAGCTTAATCAAGACAAATGCAGACGACTTAATGTTACTCCAATGAGGTTGCCAAACCAGGTTAATGTTAAACAAGAGCAGAACATCGACAGGGTCAGATGTCAAACCTTATGAAGTAGTAATAGAAGAAATCTGCGTAGAGGGCCGTCTGGACAAAACCAGCTATCCAAGCTGTTGAAACAAAATAATTAGATGATGTTTCCTTAAGTCAAAGGAGAAATCAGTTTTCTCTGCCTTGTCTACTTACGTATCCACCGACTGTAGTGTGCCTCCGTGAAGTAGCGGTAGATCCAGTTAAGGATATAAAATGCACGATAAGCCCTGGGGGGTTACAGTTAAGAAACATGTAAGACGGACAGACTTCGCCACGGAAAGAAGTACACATCATGATCTGTACACGATGATGCTCGTATAGAGTAGGAATAAAACATCCGAATCAAAAAAGATGATATTAGGCAATCAGGGGAGCACACATATTAGCTGCCTAACAAGTTCGCCATTGAGTTCATTCAAGAATATATTAACACTAAAACCCTTAATCTTGCTTCGTTCTAGAATCAAGTTCAAATCAAGGCTAATTTTCACAAAATTACCTTTATCTGTCATGGGTTTCCCACAATACTACCCTCAAACTCTTTAAGAATTCTACCATAAAATCCTCCCATGGAAGTAATTGTTTCGTGGCAGCTAAGCAGTCATTACTACGATTTTAAACACATTAAACAATACAGCTTAACAACATGGACTGAGCCCGGACGATCGGAGTACTAGAACAAAGGAGACGGGTATGTTCTGATGAACTTCGTAGGGGCTAGAAACAGAGACCCAAGTCTCCTGTCAAACTGTAAAAAGATCAATACAACCTAGTAAAATGATTGTGTGTAAAACGGATCTACTGAGCAGTGAACTACACCAAAATGATACCAAACCCGCACAAGCTGCGGTTAAATGGTATTTTGAGTTAACTGGGTAAATCAACAAGCAACAAATTTGAAGTACTTGCTTACACAACTCGCCTTTGGAGCGACACATTACCAACAAAAGCGTGATTTCTAAATTAAGGCCATATTTTGTAATAAAATGCAACAATTTAAATAGGAGTTTTAACAGATTAAAGAATGCCCAGGGTTAGCAAAACAAATTTGGGCATCCTGAAACTATCATGCATGTCCATTATAAATTATCTGAAAAAAGGACCACAACCAACCTTGAACTTCATGGAAATTAATCTTTCATTTGCTAATACCTAAGTGCTAATTTTTTTTAAAAAATACCTTTATGTTTAACCATTTTTCTAAAATACTACCCCGAACTTTAAAAATAACAAAAAACTGCCTTGAACTTCATTTTTATAATTTAGACCGCTAACGTCATTATGAAAAAAATTACCCTAATTTTTCTTAACATGCTCAAATTACTTTCTCCAATGTTTGTATAAGTCTCAAAAAAAAACAAATTAATCTTTAATAACATTTTAGAATACTTCATTTATCTTTAAATTTCAGAATACTACCATAAAATCCTCCTAGGGAAGTAATTGTTTCGTGGCAGCTAAGCAGTCATAACTATGATTTTGACCACATTAAACTATACAGCTTAACAACATGGACTGAGCCAGGACGACCAGAGTACTAGAACAAAGGGGACGGGTATATTCTGATGAAATTCGCAGGGGCTAGAAACAGATACCCAAGTCTCGTGTCAAACTGTAAAAAGACCAATACAACCTAGTAAAATGATTGTGGGTAAAACGGATCAATTGAGCAGTGAACTACACCAAAATGATACCAAAACCGCACAGGCTTCGGTTTCTGGTATTTGGAGTTAACTGGGTAAATCAACAAGCAACAAATTTAAAGTACTCGCTTTTGGAGCAACACATTACCAACAAAGGGTGATTTATAAATTAACGACATATTTTGTGATAAAATGCAACAATCTACATAGGAGTTTTAACAGATTAAAGAATGCCCATGGTTAGCAAAACAAAATTGGACATCCTGAAACTAGCCTGTATGTATGTCCATTATAGAATATCTGGAAAAAAAGACCACAACCAACCTTGAACTTCATGGAAAGAAATATCTTTCCTTTGTTAATACCTAAGTGCTAATTTTCGGGCGGGCGCGGGGGGGGGGGGGGGGGGGGGGGGGGGGGGGGAATACCTTTATGTTTAACCATTTTTCTAAAATACTACCGTGAACTTTAAAAATAACATAAAACTGCCTTGAACTTCATTTTTATAATTTAGTCGGCTAACGTCATTATCAAAATAATTACCTTAATTTTTCTAAACATGCTCAAATTACTTTCTCCAATGTTTTTATAAGTCTAAAAAACACCTTAATCTTTAATAACATTTTAGAATACTTCATTTATCTTGTAATGACCCAAAGGACTAACAGAAACGGTGAAGTTCATGGTAGTTTTATGTTATTTTCAAAATTTATGGTAGTACTTTGAGGAAACGATGGATTTTCTGAAAATTAGCCATACCTAAAACCAAAACTAACATTTTAAAATACTGTACAACACAAGCTTCGATTATCAATTTTCCAATATAGATTTACTATTTTCCCAACTCTGGAAAAGATGCATTTACTGAGGGAGCTTATATCATCTATAAATTAAGACATTGCCACAAGGCATGTGCTTCGAGGCCAAGAGATGTGGTTTGATTGGAGAATCATAGCACACATCATCCTAGAGAAGTCATCTACCATTTGTAGTATGTTACTGTCTCAACCACCACAGCCAGAGCACACACCAAACTGGACCCCAAAAGAATGAAAGCAAAACTTGTTATACGAATATTCCTTTAACATGAAAAATACCAACAATATAATCATACGTATAATATACCAAGCTGCATTATTTTTTTAATATATGGTTGGTAAGAAAAATAGTCACACAGAGGAAAAAATAGAAGTGAATAATATACATTGAAAGTTAAAGTCGAGTCTCTACCTAACAACTTAAGCTCTTGGGTTTAGAATGTCCAGCCAGGATTATGACATCGCCTATTTAACTAAATGTGAGATCCCTCAATTGCTATTCTAATTCTAACACGGTATAATGGCTTTTTTCTAATATGCTCTCAGGCTCTTCTCTAATCTTCTGTAAGCTGGCTTGCCATTTTACTTCCAAACTCAAGGAGAAATCCACCCAGAGTTTGGGGAACGTGTTAAGAAAATTAATTGAAAGTCTTAAGTTTATTAATCTCGCATTGAAAAAAAATAGAAAACTAGAAGAATATACATTGAAAATTAAGTATCTTTCAAATAGTTTAAGCTTTTGGGTTAAAGTATCACGTTGAAGATTATATCCTCACATATTCATCTAACATGGGATCTATCGTTTTCTATTCTAGTTCTAACAATATCAAAGAACATGGATAGCAATTTTGCACTAAGATGTCCAGGACACTTCCCGAACCAAAAAATTGGCATCCAACACAATCATGCATGTATGACATATAAGCATGTAAACCTTTGCTTGCCAAAAAAAAGTACATAACAGAAGATGTATGTAATGCCTCCTTAGATAAAACTAATCGTTTTATCAATCATTTTACTACAAGTTTTCTCAAACAAGAATAACTATCTAATGTGTATAAAAAAGAATGTATTATGTATGTGTAGTATGCGTAAAAATATGTATATCTACCTCAGCCAGCATGTCCTGATTCTCAAGAGTTAGCATGTCTGATACATGTATCCATGGTGGAACACAACATAAGTTTCTGTATTTATTAATAATGCTTTTGCATGTAAAGAATTGAGGAAGTAGAATTTAGGGAAGGATTATTGCAATGAATCAATATTTCAGAGATTACATACCTAATATAGCTGACTACTATAGGAAGTTACAACCAACTTCCATAAAAATAGGAACTATCTTTATTCTGTTATTTTCATGGACTGAAAATTACAACCTAATAAAAACAGAAAAGTAGTGAACCTTGCTACAAACTGAAAATTAAATAACAATCGTGACTAGTTTAATTGCTACAAATGTTGAACCTAAATTCCACACACACACACACACACACCCCCCCCCCCCCCCCAAAAAAAAAAAAAAACACACACACACACAAGATGGGTTGTCCAGATTGTACATACCCACCTTGCAATTAAGTTCTTCAAAGCTGGGTTTTTGGAAAGGCTCTTGTCATGATATCGACAGTTTGTAGACAATTGAGAATGTAGATGAGTTTGACTATTTCATTCTCTTTTTTATCGGTTATAAAGTGATGATCGATCTCAATATGCTTTGTCCTATCATGGTGAAACGGATTATTAGCAATGCTAATTGTGACTTGATTATCGTAGTGCATTCTGATCGGCCTTTTGATGTTTATCATTAACTCACTTAAGACTCTGCTAATCCATGTTCCCTCACATATGTCGACTGAGAGTGACCTAAATTCTGCCTCCGTGCTTACTTCGAGATACCACTATGCTACTTCGAGAAACCACTGCTTGCTTTTTTACTCCTCCATGTTACTATGTTGCTCCCCACATAAGAGCAATAACCTAAAGTTGAACGTCGGTCTAAAACATCTCCGACCCAATCGGTGTCTGTGTAAATCTCTACCTCCCGGTTGTCGCTTTTCTTGAATAGAAGTCCACTTCTGGGGTCCATTTTTTTAAGTACCTCAAAATCCTTCTTACAGCCTCCATATGTTCTTCTTTTATCTTTCAGATCATTCATATATTAACTAACACTCGCTGCAAAACCAATATCTGGACGTGTATGAGCAAGGTAGATAAGCCGTCCAACTAACCTTTGGTAGCTCCCCCTTTCGACCGGTGTGCTTGCTTCATCTGATCTGAGTATGTTGTAGGCGTCCATGTCTGTATACCTAGGTTTCTAGTCAATCAATCATTCATGTTTCTTCCAATAGGTCTACCACATACTTCCTTTGTGAGACAACTAGTTCCTTTTTTGATCGAGCTCCCTCCATTTTGATAAAATACTTGAGACTACCGAGATCTTTAATACCAAATTCTTGAGCCAAGTGAACCTTCAGCATTGCTAATGTCTCATCATTCCCGGTTAAGATAATGCCATTGACATATAAATATTAGAATAGCAATTCTTTTCACCGTCTTGGGCGTTACGAACAAAGTATGATCTGGTTGGTATTGTTTGTAGCCAAGACGTATTATGGACTTGGTGAATCTTCCAAACATGCACGAGGAGATTGTTTAAGTCCGTATAATGCCTTTCTAAGTTTACATACCTTTTTATTGGTGGACGGAGTTTCTAGTCCTGATGGAATCTCCAAGTACACGTCTTCTTTAAGGTCGCCGTTCAAAAAGGTATTTTCTATGTCGAGCTGATGTAGAGGCCAATCTCGATTTGCAGCAAGAGAGATAAGTATTCGGACTGTGTTGAGCTTGGCTATGGGTGCAAAAGTCTCGTGATAATCAATTCCCCAAGACTGTGTGTATCCCTTAGCCACTAAGCGAGCTTTTAGTCGTTCAATGCTCGCATCGGCTTTGTGTGTGATGGTAAAAATCCACATGCATTTGACCACTCTCTTCCCAATTGGTAGATCTGAGATGCCACATGTTTTATTCTTTTTCAATGCCACTATCTCTTTATTGACTGCATTCCTCCATCCTTGATGCAGAAGAGCTGCACTGACTGAAGAAGGAATCTGAATCTCAGTGTTATCAATGGCCGTGATGAATGCCATGTAGGTTTTGGACAGTCCAGCATAAGAGATGTGTCTTCCAATGAGATGACGAGTGCAGGACCTTATTGTTAGGACCTGGAGGGTTACACAATACACTAGAGGGGTGGTGAATAATGCAAAGGCAAGCAAAGCAATTAATTAAAATTTACTGAAAATAAAACACAATAAGCAGCGGAAATTAAAGAGCATGCTCAACAACAATCGCGAACATAATATTTTACCATGTTTCCCCAAACTTGCGTACATCTAGCCACACCAAATATACACTGTGATTCTCACAAAGAGAGTGAATACAATCTCACCCAGAGATACCTCACACAGAGGATTTAGATTCTCACACAGAGAAAGTATTGCTCACACACAGAGACTCTTGCTCTCACACAGAGAGACTTTAACTCTCACACACAGAGTACTCAACCAACCCTACACGAGTTAACCTCTCACAAAGAGAGGAACTAGCTCTCACAAAGAAAGCTAGAGTTTTAACGTACACAAAGATGAAACAAATTCTCTTACATATGCCTTGAGATGAACTTACTCAATATGAAGATGAAGGCATGGAAGAGGATCTCCAAGTGATGAGATTTGCTTGAATGCACTTGGATTATTTCCCTTGAGCTTGACTTCAATGCATGAAGAGGAATGAGAGCTCTAAGAGGGAAATGAGAGATTAGGAGTGGCTTTTAATGATCCTTAATGACCTCCAATAATTCCAAGAGTTCTAAATGAACTAAGCCAACTCCTATTTATAGGAAGCCCCAACACCCCCATAAAACCCAAGAAAAAGCCAAGAGAGAAAATCTGCAATGGCTATAATCTGGCATTTTTCAGCTAAAACAGTCGACTGAAGAACGGACAGTCGACTGGTCAACGGCTATAAAATTCCCAACGGCTATAATCTGAGCCAGGACAGGACATGCGACTGTAGAAGACTACACAGGCGCCTGTAAATGAGCAGTCACCTGAATATCCTTTAGCAGGCGATTGTCATATGAGATGGACAGAAACAGAGAGAATGCAACTTACGCACTAGTGCATTCAAACGACTGATGACCAAAGTCCAAGCGACTGAAATTATACATGCGACTATAAACTCTGAATCAGTCGACTGACTCACAAAGTGGGTTGATGCCCAGAAAATGCAAGTTACGCACTTTGGCATACAGACGACTATAGGACAATTCACATGCGCCTGATGGAAGACATGCGCCTGAATAATAAACATCAGACGTCTGTTCCCAAAAGCTCAAGTATGAGTCAATAAAAGTTGACTTGAGCAATGCATTACAGTCGACTGTAGAAGGCCGGTCAGGCGCCTGGAATCACCCAGTCGCATGTCCTTCCTTCAGCAGTCGCTTGTTGGAGAGCCAGAAACTCCAATTAAGTCATTTGGCATGATGAACCTATTGGGTTGGATTCTATAATAATCCTAAGGCTCATTAAGATGGTTATATGCATATGCATGAATGAGTAAACCATCTATCAAGACATTACAATAAACTTAGACTCAAAAAGAGAAATGCAGGTAATAAAAGTTATTACATGGATTACATTGCTTCCCTTAGAGTCTAATCTTCAAGATCCTGATGCCTTGATGCTCCCCATCATCTTTCAAGCATTGACACCTCTTGATGAGCTTCCCTTCATCAAGCTACAAGCTTTGGCAATCCATCACTCTTGTCTTTAAGATATCCTTTGCATCATCCTCCAAGCATTATACTTTGTCTCATCAACATATAATCATTAAGATAAACTGAGATTAAAACATAAGATTGATTAACACACTAACATAATGTATTGATCATCATCAAAACAACGTTAGTCTTGAACCCAAGAACTAACACTTATATATTTCCTTTGAGCAATCGGGAGGTTAGAGTCATCAATAACCGGTTCAGTTATATCATGAGAAGATATTTCCTTACCTTCCTTACCAGTGGAAATGTGCAGGACATGGGTCAACAAATTGGTTGCTGTAGGTAGTGCTGGCGGTTCTTTGTTTCTCCTTGTATAGATTTGAATTTTTTTGGTGACCATAGGAGGTGTTTGATATGGCGGACTCTGAGTATTCGTGTCTTGAATTTGTTTGGTGACTGTGAGAGGTGTTTGAGGTGGCTGACTTTGAGTAGCTCTGTCAGGATGCTTGATTTTTAGGAGTTAATGGTAAATTTGGTAGATTTGTTGGCTGGATTTGATGTTATGTTCGTACTGTAGATGTAATAACAGTATGCAAATTTGGACTGATTTCAGGAAAAAAAATTGACTCGGATTCAGGTAAGAATAAATCATTCCAAAGCTGAAATTCTCTTAAATTCTCCCCCTAAATTTCAGATTTATTGTAAAAGGGTTTAGATTCAAAAAATGTGACGTCTATGGAGTTATACATTCTTTTTTGGAGGGTGAATAACACATGTATCCCTTTCGATATGAGGAATATCCTAAGAAGTTACATTTAAGAGATTTCGGATCTAATTTGCTTCGGAATTGAGGGTGTATATGAATAAAAATAGTGCATCTGAATAATTTTGACGGGATATTGGTAGAAGACAAAAACCAAACATGAGGAAATTGCTTTAGGACTTGACGAGGACTTTGAAACTTAAGGACTTTAGATGGCATCCTAGTTATAAGATATGTTGGAGTAAGAACCGTCTTTCCCGAAAAATGCTTAGGAATGTGATTGGAAAACATCAATGATCGTGTGACTTCCAATATATGTCTGTTTTTCTGCTTTGCCACTCCGTTTTGTTGTGGAGTATTAACACAAGAGCTGATATGAATGATCTTGTTCTAGTACTAAGACCCAAGTGTGGATTTGAAGTATTCTAAGAAATTATTTGTCTTGAGAATTTGAATTCTAGTTTGGAATTGAGTTTGGATCATGGAATTGAAGTACTGAACAATAGTCGTACTTCGGATTTTTCTTTCATTAGGAATAGCCGTGTAAGACGTGTATGATCATCAATGAAGGATACAACCCACCTAGAACCGGATAAACTTTTGACACATGAAGGCCCCCACACATCACTTTGTATTAATGCAAAGGGCTTAGATGGAATGTACGGATTTTGGGTGAAAGTATTTTGAGTATGTTTCGCAAGTTGACAAATCGCACAATTAAAAGAACTTAAATTTTATTGAAGAATAAAGATGGAAACAATTTTTCATGACACATGAAATTCAACTAACAAAGACGATAGTGCCAAATATAATATCTTTATCGTAATTAACATGGGAATTGAAAACTGAAAAATTAGAGTTGAAACTAGTCCTTGACGCAAGACACTTGAGGGAATCATGGTGATTGGATCTGTTTGAGTGATGATTGAGGATGTGGAGACCAGAACGCACCCTAGCACTACCAATCGTCTTCCCGGAGTCCAGTTCATGAAATTCACACAAGTTAGGAAAGGATTTAGTTACACATCTCAAGTCATGATTCAACTTGCTAACTGATATTAGATTGCAATCTAAAGAAGGCACATGAAGAACTGAGTGAAGTATTAGATCCTGTGTCAGCATTATTGAACATGCCCCCCATGACTTTGGAGAGAGAGACCGTCAACTATGCGAATCGTACAAATGGAACTATTTGGGTTGTATGTGTTGAATATAGTAGCATCACCTGTCATGTGATCGAAAGCACTAGAGTCAGCTAGAGTCAACAATTCAGGAACGGAAAGATGTAGCATTTGTGGTGAGAGCTGTTGAAGTGGAGTTGTGTTGAGATGATGTTGAAGTGGAGTTGTGCTAAGATGATGGCGGATGGTTAAAGAGTTTTTGAAGAATTTCCATCTATTCCTTGTTGAATGGATTGGAACAGGGCTTAGAGGTATATTTTTTCCACAATCTGTTGGTTTTCTGTGAATATTCCATCATTTTACCTTGCAGTGTCCAGACTTTCTGCAATGATCGCACCACGGTCTTCCTCTACATTTCTGCCAACCTTCATTGCCATTGTAGGCTCCTCATTCGGCTAGGGCAGATCCTTCAAGTGGTTGTTTGTCTCTGTCTTATTGTCCCATCATTACTATCCTTCTGCTTTCTTCACGTTTAACTTCCGAGAAGGTTTCTCTGAGACTTGGAAAGGGCTTGACTCCCATTATTTTCACTCGAACTTCATCTAAATCTTTGTCGAGTCTGAGCAAAAATTTGAAAGTTCTCTTCTGCTAAATAATCTTCTTGTAGACTGTATTTTTTGCAGTGCCATGAGTAAGTCTCAGACATGTCAAATTGCTGCCAATGTCCGATAAGGAGATTGAAGTATTGAGTTATTGAAAGAGTACATTGCCGAAGATCATGCGACAGTGCTTCTACATGGAGCAGTTCGGAGTATTTTCTGAGCTTGAGTATGTTTCCTTCACATCGTCCCAAATCTCCTTTGTTGTCCCATGGAAAAAAAGTTTTCTCTAATTTTGTTGTTCATGGAATTCACCAACCAGGACATCACCATGTGATTGTTGATTTCCCAGGACTTGTACCTGTTAGGAAGCGCGGCGCGGCAGGCGGATCTTGACGGTTGGAGGGGCCATCCGAGCACGACGGGGGGAACGAGGAATCACCGGAGCTATCACTGGACGTCGATGCAGATCTGGGGAGAGGGACGCCCAGATCGACGCCAAACAACCAATCGAGAGGGATCAACACCATCAAGTGGGAAACAGGACCTTGACGGCCACACCACGCTATGGGGGATCCGAGGAATCGCCGGAGAAGACAGCTTTACCGGCCGCCGAAACAGATCTGGGGATAGGGACGCCCAGATCGACGCCAAGTAAACCAAAGCGACAGGCGCGCAGGCGCGACTCGGCGGAGGCGGTGGCTAGGGCAAGACGGCTGCGCACGCGACTCGGCGAAGGTGGCGACGCGTGCGCAGGGCGGGCGACGCTCAGATCCGAGAAGCCAGCGATCGGATGGTGGCGCGCAGGCGGCGCGGGCGCGGGCGGCGCAGGCGGCTGGCGACGCGGGCGCAGGCGGCTGACGGCGCGGGCGCAGGCGGCGCTGGCGGCTGGTGACGCGAGCGCAGGCGGCTGGCGACGCTCAGATCCGAGAAGCAGCGATCGGATGGTGGCGGCGCGCAGGCGGATCGGGCGCTTCGCCGGAGATCCAAGAGCCGCGCCTCCGCCTGCGCGTCGCTTCGCCGGAGAAGGCGCGCGGAAGTCGCGCGGAAGTCACAACTCGGCGGAGGCGGCGGCTAGGGCAAGACGGCGGGTTGGTGGGAGTTGCCCTAGGTGGAGAGAGCAAAAGACGGCTAGGGTTTTGGTTAACCTAGCTCCGATACCATGTTAGGAATAAACTCTCTTGTATTATTCCAAAGGCAATAGCCCGATATATATAGAGTACAGGCAAAGGGAAATAAGCACTAAAGACCCTATACATATACTCCTAACAGTATCTTGTATCACCGTTTTCAGTTGTGTTGATTTCTCCAGTGAGATAGTCCTCTTTGCCTTTCCCGCAACGTACATCATAACTGATTGCGACCATTGAAGAAAATTATGGATGTTGAGACGGTGGCCGGTGATGAGAGTGTGCATATTCTTGTTTCCTCCATGAGAGCTGAGAGCGGGTGAGGTTTCAGATTTAGAGGAGATTTCAGTAGATGAGGTTTGGGATGACATACCATACTTGGTCATGTCTCATAAAGAATTGAGGAAAGAGAATCTAGTGAAGGATTATTGTAATGAATCAATAATTCTGAGATTGCATCTCTAATATAGCAGACTACTCTAGGAAGTTACAACCAACTTCCATAGAAAATAGGAACCTTCTTTATTCTTTGATTTTCATGGACTGAAAATTACAACCTAATAATAAAAACAGAAACCCAAAAAATTAAATAACAAACGTGACTAATTTAAGTGCTACAAACATGGAATATAAATTCCACAGTACGAAATCCTACACCTCAATTACAGTGTTTCTTGCAGACCATCAAAAACAATGTTCCTACATCTAGAACAACTGCATAAAAATACGTTCCTTAAACTGCATATTTGGACGTTACTTACAGTTCCAGAGGCTAATAATTCTATATTTATAACTCTTGAAAAGAAACACGTTCACGCTGTAGATGAATAAGTTCAAAGAAAATGGGCATACTGAAACCATACCCGAGAAAGAAAACATATTGGCCAGTTAGATTATCCACATTTCCACTTCTCTGAACCAAAACTAATTGAGGAAGAATTGCCACCGCCTCCAAATATATGGAAAATGCCCAAAAAACCTGATAAATGGGCAATGGACACGTCAGTAAGCAAATAAATACTGGCATGTGTATCCATGACTACAAATATAAACTGCCCAAGAAAACTGGTAAATGGGCAATATACAGATCAGTAAAAAAAATAAATACTGTGTATATCTATGACTACACATATAACATAATAATGGCAGATAAGCAGTTGAGACGAGATTGTGGCCTTCAAGATGGCTGGTAGCAAACACTAATAATACAATACAAATATTTTATAGAGAGAGAGGAGTGTGTACGCACACACTCACGTGGGGTACCAGATAGGAACATGTACTGCGGGCACAACCCACTGTCGTTCCATCGTTTCCTTTAACATGCCATATTCACCAATGCTTGGACCCTATTCTGGATAGTGACTGCATACCACACGTCACTTCTGAACATGCCGTCATGCATACATGTTTCATCCACCTCCCATGGCACTTTTCAAGTGACAAGAAATAGAGGGGGGTATTTGACCTAGAACGGAAGCAGGAAGGGATGTAGTGGGAATTTAGGGAAGAAATTGATTAGGGATTTGATAACTTTTCGGATCTCGCATCCCGTAAATCTTTCAATCACCGACTCACACGCCTCGCACATAGAGATTCTTCGGACCCCTCGCCCAGGCAATCAAACACACTCTTGCACACCGATACAAAAGATTTAATTTGTGGAGAAATTAAAAGTTTGCACCAGAAATTAATTTTTATTAAATTCTTCGTAACAAAAACAAAGAAGTTTATGACCTTTATATAAGCTTACAACTCGGTTCTATAAAACCTAATAGGACTAGAACTTCTATAATAACTAAAACACTTAAATAATAAAAAGACTCAAATAACTAAAACTCTTAAAATAATAAAAAACTCAACTAATTAGAATTCTCTAAGACTCCAATTCTATCAAATAAAAAACTCCTTCTCGAATTCGATCTCTATCATTCTTCCCGACTTAAAAACTTCACCACCTGATGAACAGTGGTATGAATAGCATAGCCAGGTAGAAATTAATAGTCCATATAGCCCTTATAGCTGGAAAAGAAGCATCCATGAATATTGAAGTATAATAGGATGTGAATCGCAAACGAATGTCTTCTGTAAAACTCTCATAAATAGCAAAAGAGGCGAAAGCTTATAGAATTTTCTTATTAGGAAGATGTGGAGAATCGGGTATGACAAACTCAATATACTCAATCTCCTCGAGCTTCTGTGAAAGACACAGCTCGGTCTCATCAGGATTGTCACTCAATAAATCTCGTTGAGAACATGTATAATACATGCAAAGCCTCTTTGCTGGTTCTAGTACGAACCTCTCTAGGCAAACTCGAATCCTTTCGTCATCCATACCCATAAATTTCTGAAAAATTCTCTTTGATTCTGTAGTAGACTAGTGAGTATCATTGTGAATCGCAAAAATTTCATAAGTTTTGATACACAAGGCACTCAAATCATATGCAAGATGCACATGGAATGCAATAGGTAAAAATTCAAATCTAGACTCTAAGGAAATGAGACTATTATAAGGAGAAACTTGAATTAGTGGCTTTCTAAGGATTAACTCATCCTTTTTATTTTTAATTATATTCTTGGGTTTACAAGTAATCAATACAATTTTAAGAAAACATGAAAGAGTATGTATTAGATCTCCCAAAATGTGTAACATCTAAGTCATATATCCAAGTCCTACCTAGTAAAATATATGAAGTATCCATAGATATGACATCATACCAAATGCCATCGTGATAGCTTACAACTGGATAGGCACTAAACAACATTGGTTAACAGAATGTGAATGATCATTAATACATGTAATTTTATAAGGCTATAGATGAGGTTTAGCTTTTAATCACATCTTTTCAATAGCTGAATTAGCAACTAAAGTGGTACAATTACCTCCGTTAATCGCCACTTTGAAAAATCTCTCCAATTTTGACGTAGGTAAAGAAAACATTAATCCATCGCCAATTAAACTCACTCCTATGTGTTGCAACCAAACACCTAATGACTTGTAATCGTGCACTAGAATCAGCTTCATCAGTATCTGTAATATCAGTAACCTCAGGAGTATATTCTTCTTCGATTTAATTATCATAATTAATCTCTTCCAGAAGTAAATTTTTATTAGGACACCGACTAGCAAAATGACCAAAGACATGACATTTAAAACATTGCATCCCTTTTGGTTTTTGTTGTAGTTGTTCTATAAGCTTAGCCTTTCCATTTATCTCTTTAGCGGCATTCGCTCCTGATTTAGTCATGTTGTCCCTAAAACCGCTTAAATTGCTTCCTGGCTTTAAAAGTAGGCTTCTTGTCTATGAGGGCTCTAATGGATTCCAAATTTAAGACTAAATTCAATACTTGTTGCACATTGTCTACATTGGGGAGAAGCATCCCACACCAAATATCTGCTCTCAATCCACAACAAAACCTAGCAAGAGTATATCATAGATCTTCTTGTAGCTCACTCCTAACAAATATGTCATTAAACTTAGTCATATATTTCTCAACAGTCATGCTCCCTTGACGTATGTCGTTTAATTTTTCTAGTAGACGATCTTTATACGTAGAAGGCAAATATTTTTCTTTGAACTTGATTTTCATTTCATTCCAATTCTGTATATGCCTCAGATGCTCACTCTCTCGTCTCTCTATGGATGTCCAGAAAATTTTACAGACCATATCAGTTTTTTAGCAAATTGGATTTTTCCATCATTTGATAACTGGTACGGTGGTACCACTCAAACAAATGCTCCAACTCTGCTAACAAATCTGAAAATGTTTGAAAATTATAAGTTTCATCAAAATTAGGAGCATCTGCCTTAATCCATCGTTCAATATTATTTAGCCCAAAGTTATCCTCAATATTTTCTTCATGTCTCATATTGTTTCGATTATTTTCATTTGTGATTAACCTAGATTCATCATCATATATACTATGTATTTCATCCTTGAAATTTTGTTCTTTACTCAGCATATTTTCGATTATTTTCATTTTTGATTAACCTAGATTCATCATCAAATGTACTATGTATTTCATCCTTGAAATTTTGTTCTTTACTCGGCTTATTTTCTATGGTCTCTAGACGATCTCATGTTCGATTTATGTCGGCTTTTAATTCTAAATATAATTTTTGAATTTGATTTTCTAACATTTGAATTGTGTTATCATCCATCTCTGATCCTAGGAATTTGCCACTACACAATAATATGTAATGTCAAACAATCACAAAGATGCAGATGCAAGACGCTAAACGCAAACTAAATGTGTGCTTTAATTATGTAAATAAAATAAAATCCAAAAGTCCAAACTTATACATCAAAATGCAATCCTAAATATGCTGATGTAGCACACAAATCGAGAGAAAGAAAATATGCAATACTAATGATATCAACTAATCTGAACAAAATCAAATAAAATGAATTTTTTGAATTTATCAGGAATGATGTGATCACATTTGAGGATACCTAGAGAGCAAATCATCTTTGTTGTATCATGCAAAGCCTAGAGTTTTAATCCAAATGATAGTGGCCGAAAATTTCGTGCAGAAAGTTCGAAAAATCGCCAAAATATGATGAAAATCGGCTGAAAATCCTACAAAATCGCAATCCGCAGTGTGCAGCCACGCTCGGGGCTCGAGTCGGCTCTAGCGGCTCGGGGTCGTCGAGTCGGCTTGATTTAAGCTGCTACTGTAGCGGCGTCAGTGTGAACGACGCCGACCGCTTTTTAATGACAGATCTAACAATGTTTTGTCGCCCGCTCATTGTTGTAGATTCGCCTAGTGGGGGAGGAGTTTTGATGGGGTCAATGACCCATGGCGGTACCGGCAAGCTCTAATAACTCACGCATTGGTAGACCTAGGGTTTTCGTCGTCTGCATGGATGTTGGGGTACGGAGGTCGTCTAGTGGTGGTGAGCTGCTCGTGGTGGCGGTGATCCCGGACATTACTTATGGTGGCACCAGCAGGCGGCGACAAGTTGGTTGACTGCGGATCAGTAGTTTTCGGACAGCGACGTCGCTGGTGCAAATGATGTTGACGACGATGCTACGAAGTTTGGGGTGGCAGCGAGGGCTAGGGGCTACAGACGACGACGAAGGTGGAGGCGAGCACGGCGACGTCGCAGATCAAGTTAGGGTTTGGTGATTTCTTCGCTCTTTCTTTAAAAGATTTTCTTCTCTCAGTTTTTTTCTTTTCTGAATTTTTTTGTTCCTTATATTTTCTCTCGGTTTTTTTCCTCAAATTTTTTTTTGTTTGTGTTTCTTCTCTTCTCTATTTTTTGACTTGATTTTTTAAATCTAACTGAATTTTGAACTAATTTTTCTATGAAGGAAAAGAGAAGAAAAGCAAGAAAACAAATCAATTTTAGCTCTGATTCCAATTTGACGCAGAACGAAAATGGGAAGAAAGGTGATGGGAATTTAAGGAAGAAGTAAATTAGGGATTTGATAACTTTTCGAATCTCGCACCCTATAAATCTTTTGATCACCGACTCGCACGTCTCGCACATGAAGATTCTTCGGACGTCCAAGCAATCAAGCACACTCTCGTACACCAATACAAAAAGATTTAATTTGTGGAGTACTAAAAGTTCACACCAGCAACTAATTTTTGATGAATTCTTTTTAACAAAAACTAAGAAGATTGTGGCTTTTATATAGTCTTATAACTCGACTCTCTAAAACACAATAGGTCTAGAACTTCTAGAATAACTAAAAAACTCAAATAACAAAACTAAAACTCTTAAAATAACAAAAAAGACTCAATTAATTATAATTCTCTAAGGACACAAACGCTATCAAATAAAAGACTTCTCCTCGAATTGAACTGCTTCTCGAATTGAACTCCTTCTCGAATTCGATCTCTATCAATATATTTTTCGAACATGATGTCATGCATATATGTTCCATCCAGCTCCCATGGCTGCAATTTTCAACTGACAAGAAGTAGGGGGTGAGTATTTTTTTAGCTTAAATCATAACTGTTGCAAATAATGTGTTCAGTTTACCTGAGCAGTCTTGCACCATCAAAGTTGAACCAACCTATTTACCAATAAAATCTTTTCATTTAATAAACATGGACGCAAACCCAGGCTCCCCAGAAATAAGAGAAAGTGGAAAGATCTAAAGAACATCTTATCCCCATTCTATCCTTTCTCATCTACATCCAATCCGCCTCCATTGTTCACCTCCATGCTCCATCCAGAGTCTGGTTTTCCATGGTCCACCATCACCTGCACTCCAGCATCACCTCAGCATCACCTCATCACTGCAATCATGCTCTCACAGGGTCATGCAAGATTTCAACTCATCACGTCCTCCCCTCAAAATCTCAATATCCCTTGATCACCAACATTTATCAAATGAACCAAAAAAAGGCTTATGGGCGATGAAGTGGGAATAATGACGATCAGTTGAAATGGAGTAATGATGATGCAAATTACTACAGTAGGCAAGTTACTACATGTGGACAGGTTACTACAGTGGAATAATAATCATCCATTCATTCATGCATGTGTTGTTCTGGGTCTTATGTTACCACTAAGGTTTGCAGTTTAGACATGTTTAGCTAGTTGATTTTCCTTAGCCATATTCTCATTTACAGGCTCATCTTCCATAATTGGATGTTCTACTTTATCCACTATGTCGAAGTCATTATTGGGAACATCATTTAAGGCCAGCAAAGGTGGCACATTTTCTTGAACTTGATATATTTCCTCTAAATATTCTAGAATAGTAGCATCTCTATTTTCAAAGACTCCTTTTTCTTCATGGAAAACATATATACTTTAGATTTTTCAGAATAGCGTATAAATCTACACTTCAAGGTTTTGAGATCCATTTCATCTCTATCCTACTATGGAATTAGAATATAAGCAACACAATTATATTTCCTTAAATGACTCAAATTGGGTTTGTGTCGATTCCAAATCTTATACTGTGTTAGCTCGAATGATTTTATGAAAATTCTATTCATAACATGATTAGCTGTCAATATAGTTTGTCCCCTAAAATCCTTGACAATACCAGAATGTGATAACATACATTTTATTGCATTCATGAATGTTTTATTCTTCCTTTCAGCCACACCATTTTGTTGTGATGTATAAGACATAGTTGTATGCTTCCCAATATCATATTGAATACAATAATCTTCAAATGCCTTTGAGTTGAATTCACCAGATCTATCAATTCTTAAAACATTTATGTACCTTCTATGTTTTCTTTCTACTTCTGCCTTCTGCCTTATATCTTTTAAAACATTCAAAAGGTTCGGATTTTTTATTTAAAAGATATACAAAACTATGCTTGGAATAATCATCCATAAATAATATAAAATATTCATTATTACCATGTGTCTTTATGCTCAATGTCACACAAGTGTTAGAATGGACTGATTCTAACAGATTTAATTCCAACAGTTCATTAGCCCATTGACTTTTGAAAATGATTTCCAGTTTATTTTACAAGTTAGGCAATGTTCACGTTGTAATGTCCTTACTCCTGTCGGTTCTGCTAACAAATCATCTTAATAATTTGATCCATATTACTGTCACCAGGATGTGCTAATTGCATATGCCAAAGATCATAATTAGATACAAGACATGGGAAATAATGCAAATCAGAATTTTTATTGCCAATATTAGATTTTACAACGGAAAGGCAAAACAAATCATGTCCAATTACAAACTTGTACATAGCAAATACTTTCTTGTCTTTCCCAATAGACACACTATTGTTGTAAAATCTAACTTCAAGACCTTTTTCAAAACAACAGGGACAGAGATTAAGTTACATCTTGTCAGATCTTGTCAGCTAAGATTAAGTTACATCTTGTCAGACACATAAAACACGTCTTTGAGGATCATAATGATATCCCCAAGATCCAATCTGTATGAGCCAATACCTTCCACATCTAGATATGTATTGTTCCTCATATATATTCTCTGATATCCTTTCTTCTGTTCCTGGAAGTCGACAATACCTTCCTTCGTATTTGCAATATGTCAGGTGATTCGGAGTGAAAATTATATATTTATACCCCCTAACTACCCTCATTTTGTGCGAAAGATTAGGCTTAAACTTGCTCTTTTTGGGTATATTTTCATTTCATATCATTTTAGGAGCTTGCTCTCATTCTTGGCACAAAATATGGATTTTATCATCCTTTTTGGCTTTATATTATTTTTCATATGCTCCTGCCATTATTTTGATCATATCTTCATTTTTGGGAATTATTTGAGCATGTGAATAATTTATATGGAATTTTGAAAGTCAATATAGTGTGTTTTAATAGTCATTATATTAATTTCATAATCAAATGGACCAATTTATCCTTCTCCTATTTTTCAGGTACTCCTGGGGTTCTTAGGGATTTTCCAGAATTTTCTGGGATTTTTTGGGATTTCTAGGTGTTTTTGGTGATTTAATTGGAGGAGAAATGTGGTTGATAAATCCAGAAAATAGATTTAAAGGGGCGCCGCGTGGCGCAATCTCATTGCGCCACGCGGCGCAAATCTGGCCGCAGGCCGCCGCATCTGTTAGTTTAGAAAAAAAGAATTAAAAATAATAATAATAATTCTCGGGCCGGCCCAGCGGCCGGCCCGCTGAAGCGCACATGCATTTAAATTAAAAAAGTTTTTTTAAATAAACTAAGAGGGCCGCTGGCCCGCTCGAAAATTTCGAGCGGGCCGCCCGCTCGAAATAGGGCCCCGCCCCAAATTAGGCGCAGGCGCGCGCATATGGCAAGCGGGGGCGGGCAGCGGGCGCCCGCCCCCCAAAAGACCCGAACCGAAAATGTTATTGAAGCGGCCTGGGGTGCGAAAATGGGGGGAGTTCGATTTTTTTTGTGTTCTCTCGGCCGTGAACTGCTCTTGGGGGTTTTTTGTGTTCCCCAAATCTAGGGCTTGGGGGAGGAGGCCGTGGGAGGAGGTTAGAAGCTTGGAGGAAGTGTTCAAGGTGGAGGAGGGCTTCATCCTAGGGATATCTTGGGTGATATCTCTCTTAACCCTTTTGTAATTTAGCATCTCTCAATTTGTAATGAATTTGGGTTATTGTTGAATGAAAAATTCAATCTTTTGTTTCATGATGATTGAGTAGTGTAGAATGGCTTGGGTTGTGATTCATTGATGTTGGGTGTTAATTTTAGTTCTAATTGCCTCTTGCCTACTCTCATGCTAATGTTGGATGTGTAATTAGGGCACAATTTTATTGGCTAAGACCCGAGAGGGCACAATTTGAGAAAAGTTCATGATCCTAATTTGATTAGTGACATGATGATACATCCCTCCTTTTAGCAAATTATCGTGTTCATGAAAGCTAAACTTTCCGATTGAGTGTCCTTAGCCGGATAATCAATTGAGTTATATGCGGATAATTAGAGCTTAATTAACACCAATTCCAATGAACCCACAACCCATGCTCTCTCGCCTTGCCATCCTAAATCCCCTTTGGCTCTCTAACCCTACCCACTTAGGTTAGGATTTTAGATTTCTTCACACTTTTCATACACTCATCCACCGTTAATTAAGGTGGTTGTAACACACTTTATTTTTCTTTATCGATCAACCTTGTGAATATAGAACGACTTGTCCCTGTGATCCGACCCGGTACTCACCGGTTATTTTTATTGCATTGACACTCCTACGCTTGGGAGTGGAAGGCGTGCCCCGTGCGCGTCCTCCACAGTCAACCATCAGGTTGCTCCCGAATCAATCCACCAGTTATCAACATCATCAGTTGTTATAGCGTTACATTCAATAATACCAATAAACTCTTGCTTTCCAAATCCTCATTATTCTTGGCATTTAGAATAGCCATTATTCTTTGCCTGAAGCCAGTTGGCCTTGAAGTGACCAAACTTTCTGCAGATGTAACATGATCCAGGATGTCCTTTTTTACCGCAAGATTGGTGCTCGCCAGGTCCTTTGAAGGATTGCTTCACAGGTCCAAAGGGATGGTTCTCATGTGCCTTTCGATATTGAATAGTATTAGCCTCTTCTTGCTGCACAAGGTTTACATCTGAGATCTTTCTCCTAGCCAGTAGGTCTTATTTCATTGCCAAATGAGCTGGCAAGTCGGTGACACGCTTAATGGCTTCATTTAGTCTAAGAGTTATGGCAACAATATCTAATAATGGTATCAGACTATTCAGAATAGTTGCCACATGTAGCTTTTTAGAAATTTCTAATCATGCGGTGTTTAGATCCTTATTCATAACAATTATTTTATTTACATGTTCGGTGATATTTTCATCTTATTGCATACGACGTGAATTATACATATGCATCAGGAGTTGTATTTTCACCTCCGAAGTGGTGTCGTACTTTTTCTTAATAATCTGTCATATTTCTTTGGCAGTGTTATAGTTCTCAAATACATTTATTTGGATATCTTCCATGAACTTGAGCATCAAGATTTTAGCGTTCTTGTCATTGATGTACCACTTGTTAAACTCTTTTTTCTATGTCTTAGTGGGATTTTACATGAGGGTTGGAGTAGAGGCCTCACGACACTATATAGATTGTTATGTATAAGTCTGTATTTAATTTTTTGCGTCACATGTTATAGTTAGAACCATTAAGGTATTCTATCTTTAGACGGTTCAAATACAATCAATTTGCTAGCCATTGATTTGATGTTATGTTATAGAGTGAAAAATAAGTTTTTAAACAAAGAGAATTAATTTTAAAAATAAATTTTAGTTTTCTGCTCTTATGTGTGAATTTAAGTTATTATTTTTTAATGTAAATTTCACTTTCTATTTTTAAAAATTTAATTAATGTGGAAAGCCTTGGTGTATATAAAACCGCTTAAAAGCCAGATGTTTTTAACAAAACCTTATAAATCAAGAGTTTACAAACAAACTACACATTTTTATAGTTGTAAAGAACCTATTTCAATATCATATTTTAATATCATTTTTTGTAATTGTTAATGCTAACATCTTGATGATAATATTTAATCATAGATGTTTTTAGTCACAATTTTTCTTTCTTAGACCCTTTTATCCATCAAGCAATTGAAACAAGCAAGATTAGAGGTGAAAGTGATCGACATAATATTTATTTTTGTTGAATATGCCTATATTTATTTTTGTTGAATATGCCTGTGTGTGTATGGCAATCTTCGGGTGCGAAAAAACCCGTGCGAAAACTTTTTTTATTTATTTTTCAAAAAAAATTGATGTTTAATCCATACAATTATATACCTCAGGAAAAATAATGGGTGAACCCGTTGGGGATTAGAGCACACATTCACCCGTTACAAATTTAACGGTCTCAAAACGTGCGAATTTGATGAAATGCTCTGATCGAAGACCAAATGGCATTATTTCTCAACGATTATTTTTTGAGGGTGTATAACATATAATGAAGGTGGAAAAAAGAATTTTTGAAAAAAATTGCAAAAAAACTAAAAATCTTTTCGCACGGTGCGAAATGTTCTCATATATATATATATATATTACATTTGACAACTATTTTTGAATGTTAGGGCTGACTAGGACAAGCTGACTAGGACAAACAGGTTGATAGAAAAACGGCTTGGATTTATTCTTGAGGAATGAATGGTTGAGATGAGATTTTGTGGAAAGTTATGGAGGGAAAAACATTTCTAGGTAAATGAAACTTTTTGGGAATGAAAATTTCTGCAGAATAGCAGAGTGCACATAATTAATGCATTTGGGAAAAAAACTTTAACGTGCATTTAATATTGCAGATCGAATGATCTCTCCCTCAATGCGGGGCACACCGTCTCTTCGACACATGTGGCAACAAGATGAGAATAATTTCCTGCGTCGAAGGTATCCGCTCCGAATAAATTTTTTACACTAATTTGTCGTTCCGCGCCAAAGGCGCCGGCTAATTTTTTTAACGCTAATTTGTTGTATCATGTCGAAGAGGCCCGCGCCGAATTTGTTGTTCTACGCCAAATTTGTTGTTCCGTGCCTAAGGCGTCCGCGCCGAATTTGTTGTTTCGTGTCGAATGCACATGCGCCGAATTTGTTGTTCCGCACCGAAGGCGCCCATGCCGCTAAATATTTTTACGCTAATTTGTTGTTCCGCGCAATTTTGGCTATGGAAATAATTTTTTGAGAACAGATTTCGCGGGGGAAAATCTTAAATGAACTGTGCCCGCAGACACGGGGTATGATTAGTATATATATAAAAGATAACTTGAAATTGAACAAAAAATGAGACAAAGTGTTTAATAATCCTTAATAGTTTTGTTGAATGCAAGTACATAGAAAAGTTAACTGGCAAACAAATAAAATTACTTTTAGATAATGTTTTTCATACTCTTTTTAGAAGTGACCCATTTGAACATGGCCTACATTCTATCCCTTTTTTAATTTTTATTGCATTCATTTTGCTCAAATTGTTTTGCTTGTGTGGATCTGTACCAAAGTTGATATCTTCCTTTCCTTTTCATTTTTGCTATAACATGTGGTGCTATTGCTTACCATTATTAAGTCATATATGCATACCACAATGCACATATACAAAAATGCATGACCAGAAACAGTAATACATGCATGCCTAAAAAACTTTCCATCAATGATGCATATAATTCATATCCACAAGCATGTAAGTAAATATAGACACGATGACATGAAATGCCCGTATAACTTAACAGAGGAGAGAACACCATACAATATATCACGTGAACCACATAGGTAACATGCCACAAACGTTGTCTTTCTCGAACGGGTAATGGACAGTGAAAATATGTGAAAATATGTATCTCATCAAATTGTCATGTATGTTATTATGCGGCAAGGGATTCAGGAATGAAAATTTTAATATCTACCAGATATGTAGGGGGGAAATGAAGTGTGACCTAAGGAATGAAAGCAGATACACGGATACTCTATATTACATGATATGTTCACTGATACAATGCAAGCTTGGCCGTTACTGTTTATGAATTTCATAGCTGTATTTAATTGCACAAATTTTACTTCACCGTAGTTCTTATCCACTGCATTAAATGGGAAGGGCAGATTGGTCTCATCAAATTCCAGTGTTAACCCTGATTGGCTGTTACAGATCCTCACTCTTTATGAGAGCCTTTGGTAGGAAGCCAACATGTCACCATTCGATTTTTGGACTAAATCGCATGCAGCTGATGGCAGTGATTTGCTTTTTCAAACATTTTTTCTTTTTTTTACTCTCTGACAAAAGCTAAAGATGCCCGCAGTCGAGGGTAATGATCCCTATGGTTGGATTCATAGTGCTGAGAGATTTTTTCGGTGACACACATGACGAAGTGGCAAAAATTGGAGGCGACGGTTGTGTCTCGAGGGAGAGGCGATGTCTTGGTACTTATGGAGAAAACATAGGGAGCCGATCAGATCATTGGAGGAGTTGAAGGACCATTTGATGGACAGATTCCGAGATACGCAATGGGAGAACCTTCAGGAGCAGCTCATGACACTGAAGCTGGATGGCACCGTCAGGGAGTATAAGAAAAAGTTTGAGGCGCTTTTGGGACGGGCCAGAGACATATCGGATGAGACTATACTGTGGTGTTTCATGAATGGGCTCAAGCCCAACATCCGGGCAGATCTACGCATCCACCAATCTCAGTGGTTGGTACGGATGATGGCGACAGTGACAGACCCGTCCAGTTAGAAGAAGAGCGGAGTGCCACTACTAGAAGGGCAATTTAGGAAAATGACGGATGCGGAGATGCGAGAGAAGCGATAGAAGAGGCTATGCTTTAGATGCGACGAGAGGTTCACCCCACCGCACTATTGTGGAGTGCACAAGATTCAACTGCTGATAACACGAGAAGACGAGTATGTAGTGGAGGAAGAAGAGCCCAGAAGAGATGTACATCTCCACTTGGAGTGGGGCCGCCGCGGACTTCATACACCACCTTGAGGACAATGTCATTTTTGGGGATGGAGTAATGATAGATCTGCAATTTTGGTCCATGGGGCGTTTTGGGACATCGTGGTGTTTTGAAAAATTTCGGATTCTTAGATACGTTCCAGGAATTTTTAGTATTTTTGGGGTTTTCTGCAAATTTATATTTTTCTGATTAGTATTTATAGGCCATGGGTTGGGAGGGATTTCCGCATGCTTATTTTGAGAGATTATTCATAGAGATGTGAGATTTATCCATCATTCTTCGAAAGAGTGCGGACGTCATCTACAATTGGCATCTTGGGAGAGCGATCAACTATTCGATTGTGGTCAATTTATCTTTTTATTTTCAGTTTTATTCAATAAAAAATCAGATTTTGTTTTTGTTCCTATCAAGCTCCAAATGTTCTAAAATGTTCTAAACGTGTTTTCTTGGTTCAACTAAATGCAATGAAATCTTTTCAAAAGATTTTTTTTCCAAAGCACAATCCCCTTAACACCTAACCCTTAGTCTCACTGATCTTATGGTACAGGTTCTGAACGCAAAAAAGGAACACAGAAATATGTACAATCTACCAAATTATTCTCTTGATGAATTTATGATAAAAAATAAGTTTCAAAGCCCTAAACTGTAACACAAATTACAGTCCTTCCTGCACATGAAAATTCAATAGTTCCTTCTCATGGCATACACAAGCTTGCTATTGTTCCATAACAAAGATTTTAACCCAAGTAACAAAAACTTCAAAAGTTCTGCTCAAAACTCTAAACTAGTTCTTGCCAACTAAACTATTCTCTTCCGCAATAAGGCCAAGGACAATTTTCAGCAGCTGACCTTCCTCACATAAAGCAAACAAAGAAGAAACAAGAGGTGGACTTCTCAGGACCATCCCCAGTCATAGTTGTGCAGTATAGCTAGTACAATGATTATTGCATTAGCTATTTGCTACTAGGTTTGGTGAAACAATTTTGGAGAACATATACAGTTCAAGGAAGTAAAAATGCCTAATTTCAAAAATGCCTCTGTGGAAGAAAATACAAATTGCAATATACACAAATTTAACCATTGATCAACTTTTATTTAAACATCTAATGGTCTGAACTTTTCTTGATTTCTGGATGAAGGGTTGGGTTTGGTCCAGTTTAACCTTAACTGAATCATTGTTTTATGATAATAAGTGAACATTTCAATTATGTTTATTCTTGGCTGGTTTTGGTACAGAGATCTGACAACATCCTTACATAGTGAAGTTTGGTTACTTCCATTTACATTTCAGCACTTCCACATAATGTCTGAATATTAACGCTGGACAACTGTACAGATGAAAGAAGCACATCCAGCATTTGAGGTCCTATAAAGATATCAAGAAGAAGATTTTAATTGTTTAATAGACAATTTAATTATTTCCTTTTTCACCTTTCAATTTAGTCTCACCGGAATTTTTCTTTTTACCTTTAACCTCTTTGCATCATAGTTGGAGCAACCTCGTACTTCATGCAGATGCAATCCTTTCTTATATGTCATCCAGTGTGTTGTGGTTGCCCCATCCAAATTGTCAACAACATTATAGGCTTGTAGCATTTTTTTATAGTTGATGAAAAAGTTGTTAATTCCTTCAGAAATGCCAAATATCACTTGGGATAAGCCAAACAGTAGTTTTCACCACTCTCAGTAGCGCTTCCAGCAAAACAAACAGGTCCTAAGATTTGACAATCACATAAATGACAAATTCTCCTCTGGAATTGCTGTGCTAACATACCTTTTTGATTTGACAGCAAAACAAACAGATCCTAAGATTTGACAATCACATAAATGACAAATTCTCCTCTGGAATTGCTGTGCTAACATACCTTTTTCATCATTTCACATACCATTATTTTTTTAAGTATACCAATATACCCTTTTCAAACGCCCCAAATACCCTTTTTGGTGAGAACACATACCACTTAATTGTTATATATCTCCTAATTAATCTCTCCAGGCTCCCCCTAATTCACCCAAAATAACACCTCCCTCGTCCGCCGCCTCGTCGGCCCCCCTTCCCAGCGACCTCCCCTCGTCGACCACCCCCTCCACGTGCCCCCCAACCCCCTCCCCTCACCCGCCGCCCATGCTTCCCTCCCCGTCCCCCCCCCCCCCCCGGGCCCCTGCGGCTCCACTGACCCCTCCCACTACCCATCCCCCTCCCCCTCCCCTCGTCTGTCGCCCCCTCCCCTCGTCTCTTTCTCTTGTAAACCATTTGCTACGAATTAATCTCCTAATTAGTGGTTATCTATCTCCTAAGTAATCTCCCCAACCCCTCCCTCGTCATCCGCCGCCTCCCCGGCCCCCTTTCCAGCCCCCTCCCCTCGTCGGCCGATGTGCTCCCCCTCCCTCGTCCACCGCCCCTGCTTCCCTCCCCCGTCCCCCAACCCCGGGCCCCTGCGGCTCCCCTCCCTTCTGCATCCACAGCACCCCCCCCCCCCCCCCGCGGCACACAGTCCGTCGCCCCCCTCCCCTCGTCTCTTACTCTTGTAAACCATTCGCTACGAATTAATCTCCCAGTTAGTGTGTGGATGATTCGGCTCTACAAGATGCTCCTCCTCGTGCTTAGCCGCATGCTCCTCCTCGTGCTCCTCCTCCTCTTGACGCTTTCCTCGACGGCCCATGGTTTGCTCACAAAAGTAAAGATTCAAGATTAGTAGAAAAACAACAATTCGAGAAGAAATGAAATGAGAAGTTGTGTATGAAAATTGGTGGTCTGAATTCTAATTCAATTTCAAAACGACGATGATTACAGAATTCGAAACCAATTTTCTTTTATACAACTGTGAGCAGATAACAGAATTTGTTATCTCTCTAACAACTCCAACAACCCATCGCAGCTATCCTAACAAACTCCTCCGCCAGCTCTCCCGCCAATGAAGGTACGAACAATCCTCCGAAGGAATTTAAAGGGATGATCTACGGTTCATAACCCTCAACTCAAATCAACGAACGGTCGAGATTATTTCCCCAAATGAACGGCTGCGATTAACAACTAATAAATCCGATGCCCCCTCTTCATCTTCCAACGGCTATCCTCAGCTCAAGGACCCTTCGCCCCGCTACGCTGCTCAGCTACATTCTCCGATGAAACGACGGAAGTCTCCACAGCCATCTCCGACGCAGTCCTTACAATGCCTCCCCCATTTTTCGACCTTGCCTCAAGGTCAAAAGTAGGAAATCTCGTTACCAGATCCAAGTAGCTTTCCCAAGTAGTTTCGTCCACTTCTCTCTGTTTCCATTTTATCAAAACTTGGGATACCAACTTGTTCCTCAGCCTAATTGTTCGGCGATCCACAATCAACTCCGGTTCGTCAATGATTTCTTCGGTGAAGCTCGACTGATCCTGTTGTGATATAACGTGTGTACCCAACTTCCTTTTCAACTGCGACACATGAAAAACAGAGTGAATACGAGAACTAGATGGCATCTCCAGCTTATGGCTACCTGACCCACTTTCTTCAACACTTTGTAAGGTCCATAGTATTTTGGGGACAATTTATGGGGCTTCCTCATGGCTGCTGTCACTTGCATGTAAGGTTGCAGTCAGAGATACACCCAATCACCTTCTTCAAAACCCCTTTCATATCTGTTTTTATCAGCATGTTTCTTCATACGATCTTTGGCTTTTTTCAAATTATCCTTGAGGAGTTGGAGTGTTACCTCACGGGAATATAATTCCTCATCCAATGTATGGACCTTGGCAGTATGGGGAATGTAAGACAACAAGTTGGGGGGCTTCCTCCCATACAAAGCTTCATAGGGTGTCATTTGGGTGGGAGCTTTCCAGGTAGTATTATACCAGTACTCAGCAAGAGCTAACCACTTCGGCCATTCCTTCGGCTGATGTCCACAAAAACATCTCAAATATAGGGCTGTTGACGAACGAGCTTGAACGAGCTTGAACAGTGTGCTTGGTTTTGTTCATGAACAAAATCCATGTTCAAGCTTTGTTCGTTTACTAACCGAGCTCTAAAAGCATGTTCAAGCTTGTTCGTTAAGCTTACCGAACGAACATAAATGAACATAAACGAACGTAAACCGAGCTTACCGAACGAACGTTCTGTTCATTAACAAGACTTATCGAGCTTGTTCGTGAACATGTTCGGGAACGTGTTAACGAACACACAATCAATCTTGTTCATGAACAGATTTGCAAACAAACGAACGAACAATGGCAATGGACCAAAAGAGAGCTGGGAGCATGCGAGTCTAGGAGTGGGAAACTGGGAAGTTGAAGAGGTGGATGTGTTTAATTCAATTTGAAGAGGTGAGTGTTTAATTTTAATTTTAGTTCACTCAAGCCCTTGTTCACGAACACTTAACAAGCTTATTCACGAACATCACTTAACGAGGTTGTTCACGAACACTTAACGAGCTTGTTCACAAACATCACTTAACGAGCTTGTTCACGAACACTTAACGAGCTTGTCCATGAACACTTAACGAGCTTGTTCACGAACACTTAGCGAGCTTGTTCATGAACATAAATAAACGAACATAGTTATGTTCAAGCTCTGTTCGTTTACTAACCGAGCTCTAAAAATCTGTTCAAGCTTGTTCATTAAGCTTCCCGAACGAACGTAAACGAACATGTACCGAGCTTGTTCACGAGTAGTTCGTCGAACGTTCTGTTCGTCAACAGCGCTACTCAAATAGCACTCTAGAGACATGTTGGTGATCTTTGTTTGCCCATTAGTTTGGGGGTGATATGCTGAACTGAAAGCCAATGTGGAACCCTGAAGTGTGAACATTTCCCTCCAAAACACACTTGTAAACACAGGATCCCTATAACTGACTACTGAACTAGGCATTCCATGCAATTTGAAAACACCATTAAAAAAGCTTGGGCTACAGTTTTGGCTGAAAATGGGTATTTAAGGCCAAGAAATGAGCATATTTTGTTAACCTGTCTACAACCACAAAAATAGCTCCCACATCTCCACAAGGAGGTAGACCCACAATGAAATCCACAGAAATATCTTCTCATACCTGTGCTGGAGTATGTAAAGGTTACAGCAGCCTTGGGTATGCAACATTCTCAGCCTTGTTGCGTTGGCAAGTGTCACAACTCTTGACAAACTCCTTCACATCTGTCTTCATGCCTTCCCAGAAAAAAACTTCATTCAGCCTATGTAAAGTTCTGACTGCATCTGAGTGTCCCCCCAAGGGAGACCTATGATATTCTGCTAATAAAACTTTAACTACTCCAGTATTCTTAGGATTCACCAAAATTTTGTTTTTGTAATAGTACACACCATCCACCTTCTTTATGTCAGTGTGATCATTCCCATTCTCCTGTAACCTTTGCTCCAAATCATGGAAAAAAGAATCACCAATCACCATCTCTTTAATTCCCTGAAGCCATTCACTTTGCACCACAGATACTTGACAAAGAGTAAAGAAATCTTCCTGCACATAGTCATCTCCATCTGCCACTCTGGATAAGGCATCGGCTGCCAAATTTCCCCTACCAGACCTGTACTCCAATCTGTAGTCAAATTGCTGCAATTTAACCAGCCATTTATTTTGTATACCATGCTGCAGCCTTTGACCCAATAGGTGACATAAACTCCTATGATCTGTGTGTATGACAAACTTCCTTCCCATGAGATAATGGCTCCATTTCTCGGCAGCCACAATTAGTGCTAACAATTCCTTTTCATAGGTAGACAGGAGCAGGTTCCTCCCTTTGAGCTTGGAACTAAGATAAGCAATTGGCCTCCCCTCTTGCATCAATACTGCTCCAATGCCAAGGCCTGAAGCATCGCACTCTACTACAAATTCTTTTGAAAAATCTGGCAGGGTCAGCACATGAGCAGATACTAATGCCTCCTTCAACTTTTGGAAAGCTGCCCTGGCATCATTAGTCCAAGCAAACTCCCCCTTCTTCAACATATCAGTCAAGGGAGCAGATATACAACCAAAACCCTTCACAAACTTGCGGTAATAGCCAGCCAAACCCAAAAACCCCCTCAATGCCTTCACTGTTTTAGGTTCTTCCCAAGCCACTACTGCTTCTACCTTCTTAGGATCAGCAGCAACTCCCTCCGCAGAAATCACATGGCCCAAGTAACCCACAGACTTTTGACCAAATTGACATTTGGAAAACTTAACAAAAAGTTGGTGAGCTAACACAATCTGAAAAACTTGCTCAAGATGCTCAACGTGGTCAGCTAAAGTGGTGCTATAAATCAAAATATCATCAAAAAAACTAGCACAAATTTTCTCAATACTGGCCTAAGGATATGGTTCATGAGGGATTGGAAGGTTGATGGTGCATTAGTGAGACCAAAGGGCATCACTACAAACTCATAATGACCGTCATGAGTTCTAAATACAGTTTTGTATATGTCATCCTCTTGAACTTTAATCTGATGGTACCCAGACCTTAAGTCCAACTTGGAAAAAATGGCTGCCCCATGGAGATCATCCATCAATTCATCTATTATTGGAGTGGGAAATTTATCTTTCACTATTTGTTGATTGAGAGCCCTATAATCCACGCACATCCTCCATGTTCCGTCTGATTTTTTAACCATGACAACAGGTGATCCATAAGGACTAGTGTTGGGTCTGATAACTCTTGTACTCAACATTTTTGCCACTTGTTTCTCTATCTCTCCCTTCAAGAATTGGGTATGTCTGTAGGGTCTAACGCAAATAGGTCTGGCACCTTGCTCAAGTGGTATTTGGTGGTCACTATATCTGTGGGGTGGAAGTTCCTCAAGTTCTTCAAAAATTTGGGCATACCTCTTAATCAGGAATTGCAACTCTGTGGGTGGATTTAAAACCTCCTGTGCTTCACACTCCATAGTATTTGAGGTTAACTCCAAAGATCTCAATTGAATCAAATAACCACTGCCCTCCTGCTTCAATGTTTTACACATTTGTTTTTCATTGATTAACTGAGAACCTCCCTTGGCTCCTTGCCACATACACTCCCTCCCTTGATAATTGAACCTCATCTACAGCTTCCTGAAGTTCATTACTATATCATCTAGCCGTTCCAACCACTGAGCTCCCAAGACTATCTGACTACCACCCATAGGCAAGATCAACAAATCCAAGGGAACTGTAATTCCCTGATATTTAAGCAACACCCCCTTACAAACCCCTGCACCTTCCAGCCTTTCACCATTAGCCACCAGAACATTGAAGTTCTTAGACCTCTCAACCTCCAGCCCCAAAGTATTAGCCAGCTTTGGATGTATGAAACTATGAGTGGAACCTGAGTCCACTAGTACTTGCACAGATTGACCCTTTATGCTCCCTTCCAATCTCAAGGTGTGAGCTGCTGGTATTTCACACATTGCCTGTAAAGAAATAGCAGCAGGATTCTCCCCTTCCTCCTCCACTTTTTCTTGCCAGGATATTTCCTTGATCCCCTGA
Source organism: Scilla litardierei (assembly GCA_030789695.1). Lineage (NCBI taxonomy): Eukaryota > Viridiplantae > Streptophyta > Magnoliopsida > Asparagales > Asparagaceae > Scilla > Scilla litardierei. The sequence goes on along the minus strand of CM061136.1, from coordinate 190,933,076 downwards.
TCAACATTTTCCTTGCCATCCTCTTCCAGCTCATCAAGTTCCCACACTCCTTCCAGAATAAACAGCTTTTTGCACTTGTGATCACGGCTCCACTTTTCATCACAACCAAAACAAATGTGATTTTTTTCTCTTGTATTGGATCTCCTCCGGGGTTAATTTTCTGGAAATGGGAGCTACTGGAGTGGACTTGCTAGTATTCAGGTAGGATGGCTGACTAAGAGCTGTCCTGGTAGGAATAGCTGATGCGAGAGCTGTCTTGTTGGTTCTCCTTCCGTTCAAAAATTTTTCTTCAAAATTCTTAGCCAACCTAATAGCTCTCCAAAGATCTGTGGGTTCTGCCGCTGACACTTCATAGCGTATTTCTTCCTTCACCCCCCAACAAACTTGTCCAGGATATACTTAGGAGGTAGCTTGTCCAAAAATCCCATGACCCTCTCCATCTTCCTCAAGTATTCCCGTACCGACCCCTCCTGCCTCATATACGAAAATACTTGGAATGGCTTCTCCATCTCCGGTGGCCCAAATCGAGCCAGAATCTCCTTCTTGAAGGTATTCTAAGAGTAAACCCCTTCAACGTTGACCCTCGCCCAATCGTACCATTGCAGAGCCTCCTCTTTCAAGTAAAAGCCACAGAGGTTCACCCATTCAGTCTTATCTGTTCTGTAGTAATCAAAGAGTTGCAATACCTGATTCACCCAATGAATAAATCTCTTCACCTCCTTTGAATTGAGGAAACTCTGGCTGTAATACTTTAGGCAGTCTTTCCCTTGTTCCACCATAATCACCCCGTCGGTCTCCCTGGTAATTATCCTCATTGGCAAATGATCAATCACCTTCCGGCTGATGAGGACGGCCCCCTCCGTTGGACAAAATGGCTAAGGAGTCTTATTGAGTTCCACAATCTTGCTTGCCACATCCTGGAACTGGGCATTGCTATACGCCATTTGTTGTTGTAGTTGCTGCTGTAAAACTTCCCAGCACTGACCCACTTGGTGTTGCAAGGCCTGATGTTGTTCTTCTAGCCTTTGAAATCTTTCTGTCCCAGATTCCTCATTCATGAAGTTCCCCTCTGCATTCGTCTCCTCCCGATGGCTCGATCCTGGAGGCTTTGATACCAATTGTGGAGGATTCGGCTCTACAAGATGCTCCTCCTCGTGCTCAGCCGCATGCTCCTCCTCGTGCTCCTCCTCCTCTTGACGCTTTCCTCGACAGCCCATGGTTTGCTCACAAAAGTAAAGATTCAAGATTAGTAGAAAAACAACAATTCGAGAAGAAATGAAATGAGAAGTTGTTGTGTATGAAAATTGGTGGTCTGAATTCTAATTCAATTTCAAAACGACGATGATTACAGAATTCGAAACCAATTTTCTTTTATACAACTGTGAGCAGATAACAGAATTTGTCATCTCTCTAACAACTCCAACAACCCATCGCAGCTGTCCTAACAAACTCCTCCGCCAGCTCTCCCGCCAATGAAGGTACGAACAATCCTCCGAAGGAATTTAAAGGGATGATCTACGGTTCATAACCCTCAACTCAAATCAGCGAACGGTCGAGATTATTTCCCCAAATGAACGGCTGCGATTAACAACTAATAAATCCGACGCCCCCTCTTCATCTTCCAACGGCTATCCTCAGCTCAAGGACCCTTCGCCCCGCTACACTGCTCAGCTACATTCTCCGACGGAACGACGGAAGTCTCCACAGCCATCTCCGATGCAGTCCTTACATAGTGGTTATCTATCTCCTACATAATCTCCCCAACCCCCAATACCTGAGTGCAACCATATCAAAGAGTCGCTTTTTGGAAGTGAAGGCAGATCAACGAGTCCTTTTTTTTTCTCTCTCTCTCACAACCCTAAGGGCTTTTCCAGACATTGGGCATGTGTACTGAGGGTGTGTGTACTGAGCAAATAATTAAGTGGTATGTTAACTGATCAAAAAGGTATGTTGCGCATGGCAATTCCCTTTCTCTTCAAACTGTTCATATCTAAACAACCTCCGTTGATTAAACACAAGCAAGTAGCAGAAAAGGACAGGAAAAACATAAATCAAACAACAAATAGAAGATAATGTGAATAAATCCTTGGATCAAAAATCATACTCCTTTCAAAGTGAAGCTATCGTGGAATATCATCGCGAGGGCAAAGCTCCCAGCAATCAGCAAGTTATGCCGAAACGTATCTTGATCCTTATCGTAAGTTCGCCTCACCACATGATGCCGTCTCATGCACCAAACAATCGCGATCGAGCTCGAAATGAACACCACCTTCATCACCGAATTATAAAGCGAGATGAAATCTGTGAACAGATCCAGGTACCTCGTCACAAACACCAACGCGTACATCTCCTGGGTCTTCAGCGAAATGCCTAAAACACCAAAGAGATTACAATGACGGCTCGATTCGATATAAATTGACGCCAAACGAACAAAAAAGGGGGGGAAAGATTAGGGTTTAGAACCGGAACAGGATTTGGTGGCGTAAATTTTGAGGAGGAGGACGATGACGCTGAGGACGTGCGTCATGTCGCCGGCGAATCGGAAGATGTTCATGGCATCGAAATGGTGATTAGCAACCCCTAGATTTTTTTCCCCTCTATTTTTCGGAGAGAAGTTAGCAGTGTTTGTGGTTTGGCGAGAGGGGAGAAGGTTGCTGGAAGAGAGTGAAGGCGGTGATGACGTGGCATCAAGGGGCCTGCTCCGGCCTCGACGACGCGACAGCAGTCATTATTTTATTTATTTGATTTATTATTTGTTCTTTCCGGTGTAAAGACTGAAAAAAAATAAAGCTCAAAAATGCATTGTCACACGCGCCAACCTGACTTGTTTTAGATGTAATCTGCTATTTACATAGCAAGACTTGCGATGTATTCAAAAAAGATTTATCGAAAACTGACAAACATGTTATATCAAGTAACTATAACTATTTCTGATTTAAAGAATTAAAAAATGAAGTTCAAACATCAGATGGCACATGCGTCTTTAACGTGATTTGTTTCAGAAGGAATCTGTTTTATACACCGCAATACTTGCGTTGTATTCAAAAAATTTTGTAAAACATGGCAAACATGTCACTCGGCTGATAACTGAAATGACATTTTTGACATTTTTGAAAAAAAAATTTGAATACACCACAGTGACAGCTGATATGACATGTTTGCCATTTTTAGCAAAAAAATTTGAATGCACCGCAAATTGACTAAGGGCTTGTTTCTTTGGATGAAAGTGGATTGGGATTTACCGTTGTAAATAGTAAATCCATGGTGAATTCCTGAGGAGAAATCCATGGTGAATTCCTGAGGAGAGAGAAATAGAGTTTTGTGTTTCTTTTGGTGGAAAGTATGTGGGAAAGTTGTTTTGGGATTTGTTTGTGGGGCCCATAGTAAAGTTGTGTTTCTTTGTGTTAAAGTGTGTTTGGGATTATTGGATGAGGAATTTTGGGATTTGGTTATGTTGTTATGAGGTGAGAATAACCCCCTATGGAAATATGAAGTAGAAAAATCAACTTAACTAATAACTATTAGTTAACTAAATATTAACTATTAAGAACATATCTATTAAATACGCATAATTAAATCACGCGTATCAAAAATAAATATTAAAATACCGAATTTAATAAAAAAAGAATTAATTAATTTCATTTCTGGGCTATTAAATATAAATGAAGGTGATACCCACAAAGCAAGCACCCGAACAACTTATCCCTTGCATTTCCAACATTCATAAATTGTAAAAAGTACAACTGATTTGTTGAGACAGCTTGCAACAGAAATCACAATCCTATTTAACATAACACATGAACCCATCATTTACAAAATACATATAGTATCCATAATACAGTCTCAGTGTGCATAACAAACATCCAAAAAATATAAAGTGTTACAATGTACCCAACCTAACATCAACCACTCTTGTGTATAATCAACAATAACACAACTAACATCAAACCTATGAGCGTAAACATAACCAACTTCACGGTGTCCATTCTCACCGTGGTCCGCTCAAATCGCCCCACGAGCGTGGCCAACCGACCATCTATCTCTAAAAGCATCCGATCAGAGAACGATGTGGAAGAGGGAGCATTGGTGGGTCTTCTTTCAATCTCATCCAGCAATTGCAGTATCACATAGGTGGACCAGTCCGAGTGTGGTAGATCCTTCCATTCGTAGAAGTTGCATCTATTCACGCGGGATGGACAGCTCCAAAAGCACCTGCCGGGATTTTTTCGGGTCCATGATGTCCGCCTGGCAACCCTGAGCCCACAGTAGCAAAACTTGTAGTCATCATCATCAGCCGCCAAATCACCTCCTGCAGCAAATCTGGGTCTGGATTGAATAGAAGAGCTGGAACCGGTGCTCATTTTAACCTTGCAAGAAATAAAAAATATTAGCGTGAATAATGATTTAAAGAGATATAACAATGAGATGAAAAGGGGGGAAGCAGCGTACCTACAGACAGTTACAACACCCGCGAAAGATGACATCATCTGGCTTAAATCATAAGTAAAAGATAAAAGGAAATAACGTAAAAAAGAGAACGTAAAAACCGAAACGAAACAAAGCTAAAGCATGAATAAAGAAGAGGTGGCATCATCATCGGTATATATATGTTCATCATCTTCGGGCTGAAACATATGTGAATGGCTCATAGGGTCAGGTTTTGGTTCATGGCTCATTGTTGGTGTTTGTGTGTATGTTATACATAAGCCCTCAGGAAGAAAGTTAATTTTTCAATAAATCATGGTGGACATACGCAGTTGCTCCATCACATCTCTCCCCCTCATTGGTAATGGAACCATCAAGCCTATAACCACCTATTTTTTTCATAACCTCGGGACACGGGGATCAGCTACTTATCTTCATTATTGGGCTAGGATCAGCCACAGTGCAAAGCCACAACAAAAATTGAAACTGGGTAAAAGTCACATATGTCTCTCACTATGCACAGCTGCACCAATGTGCAATGACCCAAAAAAAATTGAAACTGTGTACAAATCACATATGTATCTCAAAGTGCACAGCTGCACCAATGTGGAATAACCCAACAAAAATTGAAATTGATTAAAAATCACATAAGTATCTCACTGTGCACAGCTGCACCAATGTGCAATGACCCAAAAAAAATTGAAACTGTGTAAAAATCACATTTGTATCTCACTGTGCACAGCTTTACCAACGTGCAATGACCCAAAAAAAGTGAAACTGGGTACAAATCACAGATGTATCTCAAAGTGCACAGCTGCACCAATGTGCAATGACCCAACAAAAATTGAAATTGATTAAAAATCACATATGAATCTCACAGTGCACAGCTGAACCTCTGTGCAATGACCCAAAAAAATTGAAACTGGGTAAAATTCACATTTCTATCTCACTGTGCACAGCTGCACCAATGTGCAATGACCCAAAACAAATTGAAACTGTGTAAAAATCACATTTGTATCTCACTGTGCACAGCTGTACCAATGTGCAATGACCCAAAAAAAAGTGAAACTGGGTACAAATCACAGATGTATCTCAAAGTGCACAGCTGCACCAATGTGCAATGACCCAACAAAAATTGAAATTGATTAAAAATCACATATGAATCTCACAGTGCACAGCTGAACCTCTGTGCAATGACCCAAAAAAATTGAAACTGGGTAAAATTCACATTTCTATCTCACTGTGCACAGCTGCACCAATGTGCAATGACCCAAAAAAAAATTGAAACTGGGTACAAATCACATATGTATCTCAAAGTGCACAGCTGCACCAATGTGCAATTACCCAACAAAAATTGAAACTAGGCAAAAATCACTTATGTAACTCAAAGTGCACAGCTGCACCAATGTTCATTGACCCAACAAAAATTGAAACTTGGCAAAAATCACATATGAATCTCACAGTGCACAGCTGCACCTCTGTGCAATGACCCAAAAAAAATTGAACTTGAGTAAAACATCACATATGTATCTCAAAGTGCACATTTGCACCAATGTGCAATGACCCAACAAAAACTGAAACTGGGCAAAAATCACATATGTATCTCAAAGTGCACAGCTGCACCAATGTGCAATGACCCAAAAAAAAATTGAAACTGTGTAAAAATCACATATGTATCTCAAAGTGCACAGCTGCACCAATGTGCAATGCCCCAACAAAAAATTGAAACTGGGTAAAAATCACATATGTATCTCACAGTGCACAGCTGCACCACTGTGCAATGACCCAAAAAAATGACACTGGGTACAAATCCCATATGTATCTCACTGTGCACAGCTGCAGCAATGTGCAATGACCCAACAAAAATTGAAACTGGTCAAAAATCACATATGTATCTCAAAGTGCACAGCTGCAGCAATGTGCAATGACCCAACAAAAGCTGAAATTGATTAAAAATCACATATGTATCTCAAAGTGCACAGCTGCACCAATGTGCAATGACCCAACAAAAATTGAAACTGGGCAAAAATCACAGATGTATCCCACAGTGCACAGGTGCACCAATGTGCAATGATCCAACAAAAATTGAAACTGGGCAAAAATCACTTATGTATCTCAAAGTGCACAGCTGCACCCATGTGCAATGACCCAACAAAAAATTGAAACTGGGCAAAAATCACATATGTTTCTCAATGTTCACAGCAGCACCCATGGGCAATTACCAAACAAAAAATGAAACTGGGCAAAAATCACATATGTTTCTAAGCCCTCAGGTTAACATGTTTTTAAGCATTCATTATGTATTAGGCGGTTGCTCATTATGAATGAACCTTCACACCTCATACAACTTTTTCTTCTTAACCGAGGGACAAAGTGATTAATATATGTTCTTCATCATAGGGCTGATACATATGTGATTTTTTTCCCAGTTTCAATTTTTTTGGGTCATTGCACATTGGTGCTGCTGTGCACATTGAGAAACAAATGTGAATTATAAGCCCTCGGGAATAAAGTTAAGTTATCAATAAATCATGGTGGTCATAAGCAGTTGCTCCATCACATATCACACACGCAGAGATAGTGGAACCATCAAGCCTATATCCACATATTTTTTCCATATCCAAGGGACAAATGGAGCATGTAACTATCGTCATCATTGGGCTGTAGGGAAACATCTACAAGGATTCATAAACCAAAACTGAAAATAGGAGCCATCCACTTATGTTTCATATTATCACAACCTGCAACAAGGAGAAAATATACCAAAATCTGAACCAAGCAGCCAAATAATCAAAAGTGAGACATGAACCAAAAATAACATACCATAGAGCAATGCAAATATGTTTCATATCATAACACCCAGCATAAAGAAGACATGTCCCAAACCCTACACCAATTAGCCTACGCCACATGTATCACATTAACACACAAACATCATCGAGGAGCCATGCCACAAAAAATGCAGCAATGAGACATGCCAATATGTTTCATACTTACCCATACAAAACATCCCCAACCCCAACGACCACTAATCCCCACTCAACCAAAATACCTTATGGCCCACCCATACTCATATCTTTCCGACGCCATCTCCGCTTCCATAACCAGTGTCCCGCAAGTCCCTTTCCATTTCTGCCACTAAATCTTCAAGGATAAGCTTTCGACTCGGATGAGGCACGGCCAAAAATTGACGCCCCGCCAGCTCATTCATGCTAAGATCTTTAAACAACTTCAACATGATGTGGTGAGGGTACTCCGTAAACGCGTACACACTATGTGCAAGAGTTTCAGTCCAGTGGGGCTGGGAGTGTGCACTCCGTATAGCCTCAACGACCTCTTTCACGTTGCAGGCAATATCCCGCATTACACCAGGGTCTTCCCTCACAATGCGTCGCCGCTGTTTCTTCTTCCCCAGCGATGGTGGGGTAGCATTTCTTGTCCCCCCATATGGACACTCTCCTGTCAACGCCTGTGTGGGTATGTCCTCATGGACATGGTGGGGCGGAGTACGAATATGTGTAGGATCAGGCGTGATGGGCTCACCTTCCCCTCCAGAAAATGGGCCTACAAAGCTATCGTACAAGGAACAGGACATATCCCCCCGTGCAGCGTCATCCCCAATGATGACAACCAGATCTTCAAACCATGGTATTGGATGGTTCACATATGCACGCTTCCGAGGGTTTGCCTGAACGATTAGCAAAGCATATATGAATATACCATTCATATCTATAATTTATGTACTAGCACCTAGCCTAGGTAGAAGATAGAAGTATTTACCGCCGCCCACGTGTCATAAATTTCCGGATCCAGATGAATCATCTTCTTCTCAACATCCCAGCCCGACCCGCTCATTTCCATGCACTCGTAAACATCCTTGAGACGTGTCTTCAATGATTTCATGTGGTTTCTCACATTACCACTTGTGAACGACGTCCCATGAGATTTATTGATTTCCGTTGCCGCGGCATTGAAGGCGGCCCCTTTAAAGGTCTTATCGACCTTAAGGCCATGTCGTGCAAGTTCTGCTAGCAATGGAATAAGGGTGGCATCGTGCTCGGGCTTCCATAGTTTGTTATGTTGTGAAGAAGAGGAAGGTTGCTTCAGCTTTTTTGCTTGGACTTGAAACAGACCCATCGGCATCCTCACTACGCCAGCTCGACTTCCTCGAGGAGTCACTGCCGGGAGTTCTTTCATTGCCACTTGGTGGCGTTGGCATCGTGAATGCACCATGAGAGGAGGGGGGTCTGAAATTGGGTATGTCTCCCCCTTGTAGCATATGCATATACCCATGCCCACTATGTGAGGGCATAGACATGTGCATTTGCATTGGAGGAGATATGGGCATTTGCATTGGCATGTTGAAATTTTCATAAGGTTGATAGGGCATTCCATGCCCACCAGATTGGAATCCAAGCATTTGGTTAGGGTTAGGTGGAACCCGCATGGGAATTGGACGGGTGAGAAGGGGTTCCACCCTCCTCTCGGCATCTCCACGTTGTGTCCCATATAGATTTTTCATATAATTGATGCATTGGATCACTCCCATCCGGGGAGGGCTCGCCCCCATGCCCTGTTTTTTTAGATCCTTCCATCCCTACAACATCAATATTATGATAAATAAAACGCATAATTTGACATTAAACATCATTGACATGATAACCAATGGTGAAAAAATACAGAAATGTAAATGATTAAAACGATCAGCCAAAGCATGAAAATATTGTCATACTGAACACACCAAACATAATGCAATAAGAAAGGAACATTGGTAAATTGTTCACACTAGGTACGCAAATATTACGACCCCCTCATAGGCCATGCTCTACTGTGTTCCCGTTATTATTTATGTTACAGTAGTCCACCCACATATCCCAAGCTATCTGCTCCCTGCGCATTTTCCAACGATCCCGTTGTTCGGTTTGTTCACGAACGGTCCTCTGTTGGGATAGATCAATAACATCGTCATCCCTCTCATCGCTACCCTCTACTTCCTCCTCAACCCCATCACCTTCTTCAGTAAGTTGGGGGTCATGAGGATCTGCAATTTGGATGTAATTATGCAAAACAGTGCACGATAGTACGGTAGCAACCTGGCTCTTGAATGGGTAGTGAGGGTTGGATGTCAATATTTTAAACTTGTTCTTTAGGATACCAAATGTGGACTCGATCTTTGATCTTAATGTAGAATGACGTAGGTTGAATAGCTCTCGTCGATTTCGAGGAACCCGATCAGTATGGTCCTTCAAATGGTATCTAACTCTTCTGTAAGGAGATATGAATCCTGGTATTGTAGTATATCCAGCATCGCAAAGGTAATATTTACCTACATTCAAACAAAGGCGACCAATTTTCTGTTCAGACGCTTTCTGAGATACGTAACACTAATTTATATGTAAATTTTAACATATTACCTTCACACACTCGCAGCCCCAGTGGGGGGTAAAGACAATGCATCTTTCAGGACCGTAAAATCATTTGCGGATCCTTCCCACCCGGCCAGTACGTATGTGAATCGTTTGTTTGGAGTAACAGCTGCAATAACATTTTGCGTCACCCCCTTTCGTCCTCTAAAGCGGGGTACGAGCCTTGCTGGTAGCGTGGCATCTATGTGCGTCCCATCAATGAGCCTGATGCAGTCCTACAACATATTAAATGAGACCAATGTGCAATTCCAAAAACAATCCATATTATACTGACACATATACATATAATCACACATACCTTAAAATATGGGAACCAATTTGGATTATTGACTATCTCAGGCGGCGTCTCATTGGGAGCTTGCTTCACGAACATATCCCGAAGTGCACACAGTCTCGCCATCACTTTGTTAAAATATCGGCTAACTGTCCCCCCGCCCCTTATGAAATCCACTTGCATTACTCTATTCTTTGACTTGTGCCCTACCATATGCAGGAACATGGCCACCTGCTCCTCTACGGATACATGAATAGTGTCCTTGAGAAGATCACGCTGGCGCATTAATGCTGCAAGATTCATGAAAGCATGTCTGCGCATTCGTAGGTAGTGCAAACAGCTTCTTTCAAAACCCCACAAAATTCTCTGCATGTCGGATTTTCTATGCAGATCCCTCATAGCTGAGGGCTCTCTGGGTATAGGTTCGGGCCTAGCAGAATTGTTCATTTGTAAGGCTAGTACGACAAACGTTATTGCAGCTGCTGCTGCGGTACATAACTCACATCCGGCATGGTCTCCTTGTGTATCCATGTCACCCTTAATTGAATAACACATATATTTAATGTTAATTAGTTCCATAACATACTCCATATGAATAACACCTTGCAGATAAAATTGTGCAACTCCAAATCATTGGCCCTCAGATAAAATTTGTAATCATAGTCACACATCTGGTTGCGTTGCAGTTGCTCCTGCATGTTAACGCCATTTGTGCAACAAGGATACATGCCCAAAACAAACCAAAACAGCAAGAAGGATCTAGCTGCCATGCACCAAAAATTGATAAAATGAGTCAAACAAAACAAAAGAAAAAACCCAAAATGACAGAAGGAGACAAGCAAAAAAATTCTAAGACAAAGCCCCATATAAAACCACCAAAAAACACATAATAAATCAATGACCCAAAGCCCTATATAAAACCACCAAAAAAACACATAATAAATCAATGACCCAATCTCCAAAAAGTCTTAAACCTTTATCCATTATCATCCCATTCCATAACATCAACAAGTAGCTAGGTGCAATGCCCCAAAAATTGTTAAAATTAGCCAAACATAATAACATCAAAAACCCAAAATGACACAAGTAGACATGCCAAAAAAAGTTATACAAAGCCCCATAGACTACCACCAAAAAACACATAATACATCAATGACCCAATCCCCAAAAAGTCTTAAACATTTATCCATTATCATCCCATTCCCTAACATCAACAAGTACCTAGGTGCCATGCACCAAAAATTGTTAAAATTAGCGAAACATAATAACATCAAAAACCCAAAATGACACAAGGAGCCATGCCAAAAAAAAGTGATACAAAGCCCCATATACTTCCACCAAAAAACACATAATTCATCAATTACCCCATCCCCAAAAAATATGATACATATCCCCAAATAATACACCCAAACAATCACATAATTCATCAATGACCCAATCCCCAAAAAATTTCAGCAAAAAATTTGTTATTTTATATTGAAATCGAGGCATTTTTTATATTTCAAAACTAAACCCTTTCACTTCAGAAAAATATCAAACCCTCGGTTGCACGAATATGGTATTAACCGGAACCGTCAAGCACGCCATCCAGCATATATTACTTTATCCCATCCTCTCATTCCAACTTCATATTTTAATTTTTCTTCATTGGGCTTTTTGGAATAATGCACACCCAAGGGCCTGTTTCTTTGCGTTGATTATGAGGATTTAGGTAATTCACTTATGTTGTAAGTGGGGATCAGTAACTAGCATCATGCACATATTGCCAGAATCATAAACAGCAAAATTTCATCGAAGCAAATGGTTGAGAATTCCCAAAATAACATCACCAATGTGCATCACCCACCAAATCACAACATCATAAACTCAAATAATCATCGAAGCGATTGGTTGCAATATCACAAAATTCCGCAACCCTAGCATCAAATCCCCCAAACCAACAACAACATAAAATCGCATTTTCCTCAAGTCAGAGGGTAGAGCAAACCTCAGAATTTCGTATCACTATCGACATGCAAACATTCATAACAGCCGAGCATATCAAAAACCAAATTCATCAAGTGCATCAAGTTAAAAAGCAACAAAATTTAACTTAGGGCTTCAGAAATTATACCTTCCCGCAAGAAATCGTTCAGAAATCGCCTCGCCCCTCACCGATCAGCTAGGGTTCTGCATAGAGCTTCACCGGCGTTGACAGTAGCAAAGCTTGGAACACCCTCAGCAACTACGATCAACCCTAGGCACAAAGAAACACTTTTGGAAACCTAGGCAACCAAGATCAGCCTCGTCGCCGTCGGATCTAGGGTTTTCACGAAGCGGTTGCCTCCCGCGCCATGGAATAGGGGTGAGGGGAACACTGCGGGGCCCAACGCGAGGATTCCAGCCTGTAATCCCCACAATTTCCGGGGATTTCGCAGTGTGGAAAGTCCGACGACACGTCGGAGAGAGAGGGGCGAGGAATCACGCGGAGATTTCTCCGCAAAGGAACTGACGAAGGGAAAGTGAGAGCGAGAAATGAGTGAACAGTTACCGAAGTGACGGGGGGCAGTCGAGAAAAACAACTTTCTCGGGCCCTTTCCTCGCAAAGAAACATGCCATAATGTGCCCGGCTTGCCATTTTTGGCACAAAAAACTATGCTTACAGTATATGTTGTCCAAGCCTTTTAGAATCAAAGGTTGTCAATCTCATTTTGATTGTTGTTGGACTCTGCCACTATGTACGATAGCAGCACAAATTCTCAGGCAAGATGGTTATTTTCTGACCCAATCCGACTTGGCTTGTGTTGAGGTCTGAACCAACCTCAACTTGATTTTTTGAATTTCTCCACGAATGAAGTCTTCAATGGTCTTTCAAGACTGTAGAATCTCAATTCCAGGATCAAGCCAATAAAAATGAATGTAGTAGCAAGGAAAGAAAATAGCAACAAGCTAAAGGCAAATAAAAGAAGTCAATATTAGGTTCAGTGCATCAATCTTGAGGATTTTTTACCGGATATTCAAGGCTCAAAATAAAAGTAAACTGTTGAAGGATTTTTGGGAGAAGTAGTAACCATGGCAAATAGCCACGATGCTTTATTTATAAAATCTTATAGGTATTCCAAACGTCTTGGATACCAAAAGTCTCCACCACATTAAGAGTGGCGGAGTAATGAGTAAATAAGTGGTGGGGAGGCCAAAAGCCTCCACCACTCACAACACTCCCCCTTATCCATCCATTACTTTGGTCTTAGCGTATAAGGCTAAAAGGGGGTGGATACTTCTGGATCCTGAGTAATCGTGTTTGCCTCGTTAAAACCTTAGCTACGGAAAACCCAGTGGGAAAAACCAACAGCTTAAGGGAAAAGAGTGCAACACACAGGTTACTCTCCCTCATCCGTACAAGCTTCAGGCTTGTAGGTCTTTCAGTTGTCTCATGCCGATTCCTTTTACAAGTTTTACAAAAATACATTTTGGTAAAGATTTGGTAAAAAGATCGGCTAAGTTGTTGCAGGACTGGAACTGCTGAACTTCAATTTACCTGTCCTCCTTTAGCTTGTGTGTCCAGAAAAACTTGGGAGATATGTGCTCCGTCCTGTCGCCCTTGATGTAGCCCTTTTGAAGTTGAGCAATGCACGCAGCGTTGTCTTCAAACAGGACAGTAGGCTCCAAATCACCTGTCTTCAGGCCAGTGGATTGAAGACTGTGGTGGACGACGGATCGTAGCCAATAACACTCTCTGCTTGCTTCAAGGATTGCAATGAGCTCTGAATGGTTGGATGACGTAGCTGTTGTGGTTTGCTTTACCGATCTCCAGGAGATAGCAGTACCTCCGTAGGTAAACACAAAACCTGTCTGTGATTTTGTCGTGTGCAGATCTGAAAGATAACCTGCATCGGCATAACCAAACAATTGGGGGGAGGCACCTCTCGGGTAGTAAAGTCCCAGATCAATTGAACCCTTGAGGTATCGCAGAAGATGCTTTACTCCGTGCCAGTGGCGCTTTGTAGGCGCTGCATTGTGTCTGGCTAGGAGATTAACTGTAAACTCTATATCGGGACGCGTACAGTTAACCAGATATAGAAGTGCTCCAATGGCACTGAGGTAGGGTACTTCAGGACCCAGTATCTCCTCCACCTCTTCCAGAGGCCGGAAGGGGTCCTTATGTACATTTAGTGATCTTACGACCATAGGAGTACCTAAAGGATGACATTTATCCATATGAAACTTACGTAGAAGTTTCTTTGTATAATTCGATCGGTGTAATAGGATTCCACCTCTTAGGTGTTCAATCTGTAAGCCAAGACAATACTTTGTTTTGCCTAGGTCTTTCATTTCAAAAGTATGTTTTAGGCTTTCAGATATCTCATTGATCTCTGCAGGAGATCATATGAGATTTAAGTCATCAACATATACTGATATGATGACGAATCATGTTCCCGTTCTTTTGATAAAGATACACGGGCAGACTTCATTATTTGTGAATCCTTGCTGTGCAAGGAAACAACTAAGTCTGTTATACCACATTTTGCCCGATTGCTTTAGACCATATAATGATCTATGCAGCCTTACAGAGAATACGTCCCGAGGTATCTCTTTCATCTCTGGGGGTAGATTAAACCCATCAAGAAGTCTCATATAGATCTTTTAATCTATATCTCCATATAGATATGCAGTCACAACGTCCATGAGTTGCATTTCTAGGCTTTCCAGAGAAGCTAGGCTTATTAAAAATCGGAATGTGATCGAATCCATGACCGAGGAATATGTATATTCGTAATCAATCCCCGGTCTTTGGGAAAACCCCTGGGCTACAAGGCGTGCCTTGTAGCGAACGATCACATTATTTTCGTTTCTTTTTCTTATGAAAACCCACTTATATCCCATAGGCTTTACACATACTAGTGTTTGGACTGCTGGTCCAAAGACTTTGCGTTTCAAGAGTTAGTCCAGCTCTACTCTTATTGCCTCGTCCCACTTTGGCCAATCATCTCTGCATTTACATTCCGCTAGAGATCGTGGTTCGACGTCATCGTCATATTCAGTGACGTGAACGGCAATATCGAATGCAAAATCGTCGTCAACGACTGTGCTATGTCTGTCCAGTACCTCTCCAATACATACAAAATTTAATGATGTTTCTCCTATTATTTCCTCTACAGGGGAAATAAGGAGGGGAGAAGTAGCTGGTCTGAGCTCAGCATCCTGTGGAGGGATAATCTTATTATCTCCAGGAGTCTTCCTCTTTCGAGGAACTTTATCTTTTGAACCTGGTGGGTGTCCTCTTTTCAATTGAGGTACAGCCAATTCTGCTGCTGGTGGATTGCATCTATCTATGGGGATGTCAATCTTAGCTGCGTATTAGCAGCATGGACGTGTGAACAGACAATCTTCTGGTTATCCGTGAACTTATCCGGCAAAAGGTGTACTGTATTCTGAATGTGTAGGATCTTCAGGATCTCATCTTCGCACGGTTTAGTACGCGAATCATATATGGACAAAGACTTCTGGTCCCAACTAATGGTCTCGGTAGCTTCAGGCTTCTTAAACTGTGTGCCTAGTTTAGGAAAAATTTTCTCATCAAATTCACAGTCAGCAAAACGCGCCTTGAATGCGTCCCCCGTTGGGGGTTCAATGTATCTGATAATAGAGGGAGAATCAAACCTAATATAGATACCAAGACGAAGCTGAGGGCCCATTTTGGTCCTCTGAGGTGGTGCTATTAGGACAGATACCGCACAACCAAATACTCTCAAATAAGAGATATCCGGAGGTGCACCATATGCAAGTTGCATCGGGGATAATGTATGACCTCCAGAGGGTCTTATCCTAATAAGTGATGCGGCATGTAAAATAGCATGCCCCCAAGCATCCACCGGCAACTGGGATTGCATAAGCAATGGACGTGCAATCCATTGGAGTCTCTTTATAAGGGACTCAGCTAATCCGTTCTGGGTGTGAACATATGCTACAAGATGTTCAACTTTAATTACCGTTGCCCAGCAATAGTCTTCGAAGACTTGTGAAGTAAATTCGCCCGCATTATCAAGACGTAGTTTCTTGATATGGTTATCGGAGAAATGAGCACGCAACCTTATTATTTGTGTCAATAGCTTTGGAAAAGCTAGGTTGCGGGTGGATAAGAGACACACATAAGACCATTTAGTTGATGCATCAAACAGTACCATGAAGTACCGAAATGGGCCACTTGTGGGGTGAATAGGCCCGCAAATGTCACCATGAATTCTCTCAAGGAAGCTAGGAGACTCTAATCTCACGTTCAGGAGGGAGGGTCTCATTATAAGTTTTCCCTTGAAACAAGGGGGACAAGGAAATTCACCCATAAGAAGAATCTTCAGGTTCTTCAATTTATGTCCACGGGATTCAGTGATGATGCGTCGCATCATTGCTGATCTAGGATGACCAAGTCTGTTGTGCCAGAGTTGGAACTCTGGCAGTGATGGACACGTCTGATGCTCAGTCATATTGGCTTCCATTGGTTGAATGTGTGTATGGTAGAGACCTGACAGGAGTCACTTGAATCGCTCGCAGATGATCTTCTGTTCATCTTTTTGATGAGTTACATACAAATATTCAACCTTATTTTCATCTCTGGTTTCTAAGTGATATCCGTTTAAACGAAAATCATTGAAACCTACGAGATTTCTATTTGATTTAGGAGAGAATAATGCATTTTTTATTTGAAGTCTTGTATTATTTGGGAGTAATATAATTGCTTCACCAGATCCTTCGATTATTGGGACAGTCCTGAAATTGTGATAACAGGACCGTCATATTTATTTATGCTATTAAAATAGCAATGTTCGCGAAGGATTGTGTGCGTTGAGGCACTGCCCACTAGGTACTCATACTTCATCTATATAAGCAAAAGCGAAACTTTATTTGAGTAAATGTAAATGACATTCAAAAATAAAAGTTCGTACTAAAGCAAACAAAAGATGAAGATACATGGAATTTTAAATGCATAGATAAAAGATGAAGCTTAATCAAGCAGATCGTCGTTCTCGAAATCTTTTACAGTAAACATCGTTGGTGGTTGAACAGCCACCAAGTTTGTTTCAGGCAGAGGCTTCTGGCTCGCCTGATATAGTTCCTGGAGGTGGCGAGGAGTGCGGCAGTTTCTGGACCAATGGCCAGTCATGTCGCATCTATGGCATTTATCCTCCCAGTTCTTCTTAGGAAGTGACACTTGATCGGTGTTCTTTTGCTTCCATGTGAAGTTTCTCTTTCCTTTGTTGTTTTTGTTTGTCTGGTGTACTGCTCCTCTTGTTGCTTCATTACAGCTTTCCCTTTGTTTTTTTAGCATTCTTCTTGTTTTTTCACTTCTGGGGAAAAACGTGGTGGGCTTCAGGGATAGGTGCAGTGCCAGCTGGACGTAAATTACGAGTGGCGAGTAGTAAATCTCGATTCTGCTCTGCCCTAAGTAGACATGAGATCAAATCACAGAATTTCGTGAAGTTGCGTTCACGATACTGCTGCATGAGGATTGCATCTTTCTCGTGAAACGAGGTAAATGTCTTTTCCAACATGCGTTGTTCTGTCACTTCTTCACCGCACAACTTCAGGTGTGAGGTGATATTATGAAGTGCAGAATTATACTCAGCGACGAACCTATGGTCCTGAAGTCTGAGGTTTTCTCACTCATAACTGGCACGCGGTAATATTACATCAATTTGATGTTTATACCGTGCCTCCTGCGCTGTCAACAGCTCCATTGAGTCCTCTATCGTTAGGTATTCGGCCTTTAAGGTCCGATCTATATGTTTCCTAATGTAGATAATGGCTTTCGCCTTATCCACATCGGAGACAGGGGTAGGAGTGCTGCTGCTAGATGTAGCAGAAGCATCGGCCGCTGCTGGGGTCGATGAAGGAGCCAAAATTGAGCCAAAGAGGACCATTGAACGCAAGTGGAACTTCAGGTCCACTTGCCAACTCAGGTAATTTTTTCCTGCAGAATCAAGGACCTCGAAATCGACGCTTGCTAATTTTGCCATTTATCTACGCAATTTAAAATAAGCATGAATTAATTAAAATTGAAATTCACGCATAAAAAATAAAATAAGTAAAATGTGGGGATCGGCCAGATTCTCAAAGAAATACAAAGTCCAAAGTCCGAATATACAGTCCATAAAGAAAGCAAAAATACAATTTGGAAACCCAGAATGGGTCCCTATATTTTCCAATTTTCGCCTCCGTCTTCATTTGTCGGTACACCGGTCTGTGGCATAATTACATATAATCCTCACTTACAAATTCTATCAAAAATAAAATTGCAAGGAATATAAAGGGTATCAAATTGGCCGATCCCAAAAATCACATTTTAACTTATATAAACATCCACACAGTTTATAAATGCTACAGGCACAAAAGAAACAACCACGCATGTATATAACATAGGCATATATAATATGGAAAAATAGACAATAAAATATAATAATCTCGCGGACCACGGGGAGACTTCATACACCGTTAGGTTAGTTGACTAACGGCAGAGCGGTCGCACGATCCTTAAGATAATTATATTTTTAAAAAAATCCTAATATTCCATAAATTAATAATGATGCAAGAGTGTTATAATTTTAGCAATATGACGCAACATGCTCATAACAAAGAATTAAAATAAATTAATATTTTGAATGGGACTGCAGGCCCATAGATATTAATCATTTTAATATATTATTTTTATTTGGGCTGCAGGCCCATTTGCCAAAAATTAACAAATCAATTATAGCAATTGAATTAACTAGGCTTCTAGCCTAATAAGCCAAATTAAAATGTGGGCTTCAGGCCCAGTAGTAAAATTTTAATTAACTTTTTAAGTGTGCAATTGGATTAACTGGGCTTCAGGCCCAATAAACAGCCCATCTACTGTAATGATTTAAAAAAATTAATTTAAGGTAAGAAATTAACTTATACCCTAAATCAAATCTTTTGGTATGGAGGGGATCTGAAGAGTCCCCAAAACACAAAAACAGTAGCCTCCCCCATGTCCCGTTTACAGAGCCCCCTGCCGAAGCCCCCCACTGTCGGGGGAAGGGGCTAATGCTGGACCCCCCGCTGTCGCGCCGGGGGGGCGCTAATGCCAGAGCCCCCCCTCGCTGTCGGGGGGCGGGGGGGATGCCGGAGCCCCCCCCCCCCTCCACTGTTTTTTTAGGGGGGTCGGCGTGGACAGAGCCCCCCCTCCGGGGGACCGGCGACGGAAGAGCCACCCTTCGGGGGGGTCGGCGAGTATAGAGCCCCCCCTCCGGGGCGGCGGCGACGGAAGAGCCCCCCCTTCGGGGGGGTCGGCGAGTACAGAGCCCCCCTTCAGGGGGAGGACAGAGCCCCCCCCCTCCGGGGGGCCGGCGACGGAAAAGCCCCCCCTTCGGGGGGGGGTCGGCAAGGACAGAGCCCCCCCTCTGGGGGGTAGGTGACGGAGAAATTGTTTTTATTTTTATTTTTTTGGTTTTTTTGTTTTGTTTTGTTTTGTTATTTGTTTTTTTGTTAATATAATCCAATTGCAACGGATGTAAACATGCCTCTTTGATAAAGGAATGTAATATCATAGCTAAAAAAATTTGTTGGTAATTATCTACGGGATCAATGGATATTACCTCTAGATTAAAAATCTAGGGAAGATCGAAAAAAATAGAAGATCCGTAGATAGAAAATTCCACGCTCCGAATACGCCCAAGAGGAACGCCGCAACGTATCGCCGCAACAAGAGATTCCTTCGCACGTAGGGGATGGAATTTTAAGGGGAGATGGGATGAAAAAGCTCGAAAAATAAGAACGAAGGTGCTGATAACGTGTTGAAAGATTTTTGGGAGAAGTAGTAACCATGGCAAATAGCCGTGGTGCTTTATTTATAAAATCTTATAGGTATTCCAAAAGTCTTGGATACCAAAAGTCTCCACCACATTAAGAGTGGTGGAGTAATGGGTGGATAAGTGGTGGGGAGGCCAAAAGCCTCCCCCACTCACAACATAAACAAATAGAAATAAATTATTTGTTATGAAAGTATTATGGAGGCTCGTGTAGGGCTTATCCTATCCAGTATCAGATTAAGAGTTCGTATCCTACTTGAATACTGTATCCTACCACTGTATGAACCCTTCCATATTCACATATAAATAAAGGCCCAAGGTCTCATCCTGAAAGTACTTCACAACACGTTATTAGCACACTCTTCCATGTGAGAGAGACCGGACGCTGCGAGAGCTTTGACGGACAACGAAGGCTGGTTTGCGCGTGGACGACCAAACGACATCACACGTCCACTTCATCGATCTTGAGGTATACATGAAGCACTACAACATGCACTACAATATGCTACATAATCCAATATTGAATATATAAATATCCTTTAGACTTATACATTATGCACTACATCATACACCAACAATAACATATAACATATTTATCCAGATATCACACATCCATATACAATCACTTAGTCCCATAATACTCAACCATATATAAATATATATCTACTCTACTCAATTATTCTTAAACTCAACCATGTGTTCATATCTATTCACTTAAAGTCATACAACTTGCACTACATATCACTAAGCATACAATATACACCATCACACATACCAAGGCACACACATATTATCAACATATATATGCACACAAACATACCAATATAATCCAAATATATTCCAAGTATACTACATATCTAAGTATATACAACCATACACAACTTCTACACATAAATATGCATATTCAGCGAAATACAGGCACACACATACTGTAACGACTGGTTTTCATGTTGTATCTGGATTAATTATATTATATATATGTTTGGTGGATTTTCTCCTTATGTGTGTGGTTTTCGTCTCTGTAGCTTTCATTTTCGATCGTTTCGTCGTGATTTTCTAGCTTCTTCCTTAGAATCGTCGATTTTGGAGTAAGTCATTCGTGACGGGCTTCATATCGGTCATATCTTATTGTTAGATCAAGCCTAGGAGTCTTAGGAATCGATCTCGGAGCTTCGCGCTCCATTTCGGAACTTTTTGTGCACGTTAGCCAATATAAGAAGGGGAACCGACCGACTAGATGACGATTTAGTCGGTCGGCAAACCTTCATGGACCGACTAGTTGGCTTTGTTAATTACTCAGGAGTTACTGTTTATCGTTAGTAGGTCTAAGAACATTTGTCGACCGACTACGTTGCAAACTAGTCGGTCAGCAATCGTTCTTTAACCGACTAGCTCTATGATCCTTTTTATACCAAGTACTATTCATTCATAGTCGGTCTAAGAACGTTCATCGACCGACTAGATGATAAACTAGTCGGTCAGTAGTTGTTCTTTGACCGACTAAATCTAAATCCTATTTTTGTACAAGAGTTACTGTTTGGACTTAGTCGGTCTGCGTTGGTCAACCGACCGACTAGTTCCCAAACTCGTCGGTCAGTGGTTGCTCTTTGACCGACTAATCAGTGTCGAAACCCTAATTTCTGGACAGCCGCCAGCACTTCCTATTTAAACCCCCCAAACGTTTTTATTTTCTTCTTTCACTTCTCCTGAGCCTCCTTCTTCCCCAAATCATCATCCATCTAACCCTAGCCCTCCTCCTTCATCAAGAGCCTCTCCCCCTCTCCATTTTGGCCGGCCACCACCTCTAGGTCGCCGGAAAACCCCCAAAATCCCCAAAATCACATTTCTCCAGATTTTCTCCATCCATTCCAGATCTGAACCCTATGTTCCCCGGATCGTTTCTTCCGTTGTCGTGCTTGCTCGGCATCATTCTTCCGCTCCGATACGGTAATACCTCGATCTCTTAATATCCTCATAGCCCATTTGTGTTTTTGTGAAACCCTAGTAAAACTAGGTTGGATGTTGTTCTAATATTGTTTTGCCATGGCAGCGATCTCATCTCCGTAGTTAGCATTTGTGTGACGGCCTCGTTGATCGTCATCCTCGGTGCTAGGCAAGTGAAACTTGCCACTTAGGGTTTTGGGCCATGTCTTAGGCCATTTGCTTGTTGTAGGCGTAAAAGAGACTAGGCGACGAAATGATACTCGCCTAGGCGCAATTTCAGGAACTAGCTTGACAACGAAGCTAGACCCGACATTTATCATGTTGCACAACTACCATGTCATGTTTAATTTCCATAACGGTACGCAAATTAATTGTCATGTCATTGTATCCTTTAAGTGTTCCCGTGATTGCGTAGCTCCGCTACACCTTGTGAAATGATTGAGGCTAGGTGCACCCCTATGCCAAATGAAATACGCTCCTGGTTTGTGATCCAGCAAACGAGCTCTTGTGCGGGGCAACCCTGGCTCATTTACTGAGCTCGTGTACATGGACCCTGGCTCGTTTACACGTGGGTTTTGGGGTAAGAGTTAAGCGGCCATTCAACTGGGAGTCTGCCCGATCAGCAACTGCAGTTGTAAGGCGTAAACTCTGGGTTCTGGGGTAGTGTTAAGCGGCCAATCAGTGTGAATGTCCAACAGTTCAGCTGTAAGGCGTAAACATCTACAAACAACGTGAAACGTGACTAGTGAAAAGATTGAGATTGTTAGTAGCTTGGCTACTCTTGACATGCCCTGATAAATTGTTCTCTTGCACTTATTGTTTCGCCATGTCTTACTTGTGCACTCATACCATAACTGCCATGTCATGCATACTATAACTGATAGGTTGTTAGTTTGCCTTCCTTTTCATTTTCCTTGCCCAAGTCTTTTAGACTTGCTGACATGTACCCCTTTACTCTTTTGGGTGACACATGTTAGATCCTGAGCCTGAGTTCATTGTTGAGGACGAGGTGTTTGCTGACGCCGAGGTCGAGCCTGTGTTTGGCGAGGAGTACGTGGACACTGGGGACCAGTCCTAGTGTCTTCGTTGAGCTTTCCCCTTTTGTTTTAGACTGCTGTAGTTGTCGGTACGCAGCACCTATACTTTGTTTTGTTTGTCCTTGTTGGCCTTGTTCTGGGCCTTTAGACTCTTTCTTTCAGCCTGGTGGCTTTTCTCGATGTTGAACTTAATTTTAATGTTGGACGAATTCTGAGATTTGAGATTTTATTTCTGTCTCTCCTTGTATTATTATTGTTGTTCCGTTTGTGGTTACAGAGACCTGCTTATGTTTTATTGACGCTTATCGGGTTTGGGGCTTCACAGCTCCACTCTCGTGCGGACCTTTTCACGTCGCGCCTCCATTTTAGGGAAGCGGGGCGTGACAGGTTTTGTTGGTGGCCCATGCAGGTCTCTTCTGTTACTGCGATTATCGGAATGACGATAATAATATTAGAATGTCCAATAAACTAAGTTTGACATCCGAGTCATAAGCTATGAGTCTAATCTGCTTCGTTTTCTGTGTCAATAGATGGCAGGAAGGCGATTCACCCGTGGTGGAGGTAGTGGTGCGCCCCCTCATGACGAGGAGCCTGAGCGGGAACCCACCAACGGAGAGATGATGCGGATGATGCTTCAGATGATGCAAGTGCAGCAGGGCGTGCTCCTGCAAGTCCAGAATGCTCCACTTGCTCGAGCTGGTCGGGCAATCCAGGATGCCCCTCGCTCCGAGCCGGGAGCGAAGCAATTTCAGGAGCTGGGTCCCGCATATTTTGATGGGTCTGAGGGTCCTCTGGCTGCCGATGAGTGGATTCAGAACATTGAGGATAACTTGAAGATGGCCAAGATCACCCCGGCTGGATGGGTTGATTTGGCGAAGAGGCAACTCAAGGATAATGCTCGGAACTGGTGGGATGCGGAAGAGAAGATGCTGGTGGAGCCGATAGCTTGGGCTACCTTTAAGTCCAGGTTTGATGAGGAGTTCTTTCCGAAGGCTGCTAGGAAGGAGATGCTGCAGCGCTTTATTGATCTGAAGCAAGGGAGCTTGACGGTGGACCTGTACCACCAAGAGTTCACTAGGCTTAGTCGGTTCGCACCGAAGATGGTGCATGATGCTGATGAGAGGGCTCAGAGGTTCCTGCAGGGGCTTCCTTTGGAGCTTCAGAGTTTTGTGTCTTCCTCTGATCTGGACTCTTATCAGAAGGTTCTGGTCGCTGCGAGGAGGCAGGAGCTGAACCTGAGTCAGAGGAGAGGACATGTTTCTGGTGCTGGGAAGAGGCCTATGGAGCAGGCTAGAGCGGTGGTTATGCCTGGTTTCAAGCCTAATCAGCCAGCTCAGTTTAAGAGGCCATGAGGGCCTAATCAGAAGACTTGCCATTTCTGCGGCAAGCCTGGCCACATCAAGGATCAGTGTAGGAAGTTTCTGGGCCAGTGTTTGGTTTGTGGTGATGCTTCTCATGTCGCGAAGGATTGTCAGCATGCGAATCAGCTACGGAGGGCACCTGTTGCAGCACAGCCGTTGCAGCAGAGAGTGCATGTTCCTGCCGGTCGTGGAGCAGCTCTTGTCCCTCAGAGGTAGGCCTTTCAGCAGGCTATTCCGTCGAGGAGGCAGGCTTTTCTGATGACCGCTATGGAGAGCGAGGCTGTGGATGAGGTTATCGCAGGTAATCCTCAATCTAGCTGTTACTTTCCTAGCTAGTTTTGATTGTTGGATTATGTTGTTTGCTTGAACATGATTGTTTGCTAGACTAGGGCTTGATTGTTAGACTGTTTGTAGGTGTGATTTTGGTGTGCACATTTCCTGCACGAGTTCTCTTTGACTCTGGTGCATCGATGTGCATTATTTCTCGGAGCTTCGTGGAGAAGCATTCCTTGTCGACGTCCCCTCTTCCCAAGAGTTGGAATATCGTCACAGGAAATGGCGTGGTCTCGGTGCATCTTGGTTGTAATTCTTGCTCGTTGGTGGTCTGTGGACATGAGCTTTATGCTGATTTCATTGTCCACGACATCATCAACTATGATGCGGTCCTTGGGATGGATTGGCTTGCGAGCTTCTATGCTACGATCGACTGTCGGAGGAAGAAGGTGGTATTCGAGATTCCCGGACATCCAGTATTTGAGTTCAGCCGAGGTAGCAGTTCTCTTGGTCCTGTCATGTTTCGGGCTAGGCCGGTGGTGTTTGTGGCTATGCAGATGGAGCTGGAGAGGCCAGCGGTTGTGCGGGATTTTGATGACGTCTTCCCCGAGGAGATGTCTGGATTGCCACCTGATCGAGCTCTGGAATTTTCTATTGATCTTATCCCAGGAGCGCAACCGATTTCGAAGGCGCCCTATCGTATGGCACCCGCTGAGTTGGAGGAATTGCGGAAGCAGTTGGATGAGTTTTTGCAGAAGGGTTACATCAACCCTAGTGTGTCTCTGTGGGGAGCACCGGTCTTGCTGGTGAAGAAGAAGGATGGTTCGCGTCGCATGTGCGTGGACTATCGGGAGCTGAATGCGGTAACCATCAAGAATAAATACCTGTTGCCTCGCATTGATGATATTTTTGATCAGCTTGGAGGTTCGAGTGTGTTTTCGAAGTTGGATCTGAGGAGTGGTTATCATCAGCTGAAGGTGAAGAAGGAAGATGTTCCGAAGACAGTGTTCAGGACGAGGTATGGACACTACGAGTTTGTGGTTATGCCTTTCGGTGTAACCAATGCACCCGCAGTTTTCATGAATCTGATGAATCTGATTTTCTACGACTTTTTGGATAAGTTTGTCGTTATCTTTATTGACGACATTCTGATCTATTCAAAGTCGGAGGAGGAGCATGCCTCGCACTTGAGGACGGTGTTGGAGATTTTGAGGAAGCATATGTTGTATGCTAAATTTTCGAAGTGCGAGTTTTGGCTGGACAGAGTCGCTTTTCTCGGGCATGTGGTGACTGGAGATGGTATTTCAGTGGATCCCGAGAAGATCAGGGCCATCAGGGAGTGGCCTGTTCCGCAGTCAGCGTCTGAGATTCGGAGTTTCCTTGGACTTGCTGGTTACTATCGGCGCTTCATTAAGGACTTTTCCCGTATTACTGAGCCGATGACCAGATTGACGCGGAAGGATGTACCGTTTGTTTGGTCGGGTGATTGTGAGAATGCTTTTGGTGTTCTGAGGGAGAGATTGACGACGGCCCCTATTCTTGTTGTGCCTGATCGCAGCGGTGGATTCGAGATCTTTTGCGATGATTTTGGCAAGGGTTTCGGTTACGTTTTGCATCAGCACAGGCACTATGTGGCGTATGCTTCGCGTCAGCTCAAGGCTCATGAGAAGAATTACCCGACGCATGACTTGGAGTTGGCTGCTGTTGTGTTTGCGCTCAAGATTTGGAGGCACTTCCTGCTGAGTGAGAAAGTGAAGATATTCACCGATCACAAAAGCTTGAAGTATATTTTTACTCAGAAGGAGCTCAACATGCGACATCGTCGATGGTTGGAGCTCATGGCGGATTATGAGATTGATTTGCGGTATCACCCTGGCAAGGTGAATGTGGTTCCTGATGGGCTGAGTAGGCTTCCAGCGGTGATGATTTTGACCTCGCAGTGGAGATTGCAGCAGGATTTTTGCGAGTCCGGTGTGGAGATTGTTCTTCCTAGGGAGGTTTCTTCGTTGATGTGTATGCAGATACAGTCGACGATTGTGGATCGGATCAAGGCTGGCCAGGCTGAGGATCCGAAGCTAGTGAAGATTCGGGAGCAGGTGGAAGCCGGTCTGCGGACTGACTTTTTGATTCATGAGGATGGCTTGCCGAGGTTTGGAGCTAGGTTGTGTGTGCCAACTGGGGATATTAGAGAGGAGTTGATGGTGGAGGCACATAGTTCGCCGTATTCTGTGCATCCTGGTGGGACCAAGATGTACAAGGATCTTCGTCTGAACTTTTGGTGGCATGGCATGAAGATGAGTGTGGCTCGGAGTGTAGCCAAGTGTTTGGTTTGCCAGCAGGTGAAGGCGGAGCATCAGCGTACGACAGGGTTGCTACAACTGCTTCCGATTCCGGAGTGGAAGTGGCAACACATCACTATGGATTTCGTGACTGGACTACCTCGGAGTCTGAAGCAGAATGACGCGATTTGGGTGATCGTAGATCGGTTGACCAAATCCGCGCACTTTATTCCATTCCAAGTAGGACAGTCCACTGAGGTGCTAGCAAGGAGATATATGGAGGTAAATTCTTTTACTCTCCGTTTTTATTTCCTTTTCCTAGTTTAGATAGTGATGTAACGTGAATCATGCAGGAGGTCGTACGACTTCACAGAGTCCCTGTGAGTATCGTGTCGGACAGAGACACGAGGTTCACATCTCAGTTCTGGCAGAGTTTGCAGAGGGGTTTGGGTACGCGTCTGAGTTTCAGCATGGCGTACCATCCGCATACGGATGGCCAGTCCGAGAGGACGATTCAGATCTTGGAGGACATGCTGAGGGCATGCATGTTGGACTTCAAGGGTTCGTGGGAGGACCACTACATCTGGTAGAGTTTTCCTACAACAACAGCTTCCAGGTGAGTATTGACATGGCGCCTTTCGCCGCTCTTTATGGGAGAAAATGTCGATCGCCATTGAGTTGGGATGACGTTGGAGATCGGGAGCTGTTGGGACCTGAGATGATCGTGGAGGCTGTGGATGTTGTCAGGAACATTCGAGAGAGGTTGAGGATTGCTCAGGACCGTTTTAAGCATTGGGCGGATGCTAAACGACGTCCTTTGGAGTTTCAGCCGGGCGATCATGTGTTCTTGAGGATTTCCCCGAATCGTGGTGTGATTCGCTTTAGGAAGCGAGGGAAGTTGAGCCCGCGATACATTGGACCGTTTGACATTCTGGAGAAAGTTGGCGAGGTAGCCTACCGCTTAGCCTTGCCGCCATCTTTGGAAGGAGTTCACACTGTTTTCCATGTGTCGCAGCTTCGTCGATACATTAGCGATCCATCTCATGCTGTGGATTTCTAGGAGATTACCGTTCGCCCTGATATGACGTATGACCAGCAGCCAGTGCAGATTCTGGACACGCGTCAGAAGTCACTTCGGAACAAGGTTGTCAATATTGTGAGGGTGATGTGGCGACACGGCTCGCCTGGAGAGTCTACTTGGGAGAATGAGGATGAGATGTGAGAGCGTTTCCCACTTTTGTTTCCGGACACGTGAGTGTTGGGAAATTCCGAGGACGGAATTTTTCTTAAGTTGGGGAGGATGTAACGACAGGTTTTCATGTATCTGGATTAATTATATTATATATATATGTTTGGTGGATTTTCTCCTTATGTGTGTGGTTTTCGTCTCCGTAGCTTTCATTTTCGATCGTTTCGTCGTGATTTTCTAGCTTCTTCCTTAGAATCGTCGCTTTTGGAGTAAGTCATTCGTGACGGGCTTCATATCGGTCATATCTTATTGTTAGATCAAGCCTAGGAGTCTTATGAATCGATCCCGGAGCTTCGCGCTCCATTTCAGAACTTTCTGTGCACGTTAGCCGGTATAAGTAGGGGAACCGACCGACTAGATGACGATTTAGTCGGTCGGCAAACCTTCATGGACCGACTAGTTGGCTTTGTTAATTACTCAGGAGTTACTGTTTATTATTAGTCGGTCTAAGAACATTTGTCGACCGACTAGGTTGCAAACTAGTCGGTCAGCAACCGTTCTTTAACCAACTAGCTCTATGATCCTTTTTATACCAAGTACTATTCATTCTTAGTCGGTCTAAGAACGTTCATCGACCGACTAGATGATAAACTAGTCGGTCAGTAGTTGTTCTTTGACCGACTAAATCTAAATCCTATTTTTGTACAGGAGTTACTGTTTGGACTTAGTCGGTCTGCGTTGGTCAACCGACCGACTAGTTCCCAAACTAGTCGGTCAGTGGTTGCTCTTTGACCGACTAATCAGTGTCGAAACCCTAATTTCTGGGCAGCCGCCAGCACTTCCTATTTAAACCCCCCAAATGTTTTTATTTTCTTCTTTCACTTCTCCTGAGCCTCCTTCTTCCCCAAATCATCATCCATCTAACCCTAGCCCTCCTCCTTCTTCAAGAGCCTCTCCCCCTCTCCATTTTGGCCGGCCACCACCTCTAGGTCGCCGGAAAACCCCCAAAATCCCCAAAATCACATTTCTCCAGATTTTCTCCATCCATTCCAGATCTGAACCATAGGTTCCCCGGATCGTTTCTTCCGTTGCCGTGCTTGCTCGGCATCATTCTTCCGCTCCGATACGGTAATAACTCGATCTCTTAATATCCTCATAGCCCATTTGTGTTTTTGTGAAACCCGAGTAAAACTAGGTTGGATGTTGTTCTAATATTGTTTTGCCATGGCAGCGATCTCATCTCCGTAGTTAGCATTTGTGTGACGGCCTCGTTGATCGTCATCATCGATGCTAGGCAAGTGAAACTTGCCACTTAGGATTTTGGGCCATGTCTTAGGCCATTTGCTTGTTGTAGGCGTAAAAGAGACTAGGCGACGAAATGATACTCGCCTAGGCGCAATTTCAGGAACTAGCTTGACAACGAAGCTAGACCCGACATTTATCATGTTGCACAACTACCATGTCATGTTTAATTTCCATAACGGTACGCAAATTAATTGTCATGTCATTGCATCCTTTACGTGTTCCCGTGATTGCGTAGCTCCGCTACACCTTGTGAAATGATTGAGGCTAGGTGCACCCCTATGCCAAATGAAATACGCTCCTGGTTTGTGATCCAGGAAACGAGCTCTTGTGCGGGGCAACCCTGGCTCATTTACTGAGCTCGTGTACATGGACCCTGGCTCGTTTACACGTGGGTTTTGGGGGTAAGAGTTAAGCGGCCATTCAACTGGGAGTCTGCCCGATCAGCAACTGCAGTTGTAAGGCGTAAACTCTGGGTTCTGGGGTAGTGTTAAGCGGCCAATCAGTGTGAATGTCCAACAGTTCAGCTGTAAGGCGTAAACATCTACAAACAACGTGAAACGTGACTAGTGAAAAGATTGAGATTGTTAGTAGCTTGGCTACTCTTGACATGCCCTGATAAATTGTTCTCTTGCACTTATTGTTTCACCATGTCTTACTTGTGCACTCATACCATAACTGACATGTCATGCATACTATAACTGATAGGTTGTTAGTTTGCATTCCTTTTCAGTTTCCTTGCCCAAGTCTTTTAGACTTGCTGACATGTGCCCATTTACTCTTTTGGGTGACACATGTTAGATCCTGAGCCTGAGTTCATTGTTGAGGACGAGGTGTTTGCTGACGCCGAGGCCGAGCCTGTGTTTGGCGAGGAGTACGTGGACACTGGGGACCCGTCCTAGTGTCTTCATTGAGCTTTCCCCTTTTGTTTTAGACTGCTGTAGTTGTCGGTGCGCAGCACCTATACTTTGTTATGTTTGTCCTTGTTGGCCTTGTTCTGGGCCTTTAGACTCTTTCTTTCAGCATGGTGGCTTTTCTGGATGTTGAACTTAATTTTAATATTGGACGAATTCTGAGATTTGAGATTTTATTTCTGTCTCTACTTGTATTATTATTGTTGTTCCGTTTGTGGTTACAGGGACCTGCTTATGTTTTATTGACGCTTATCGGGTTTGGGGCTTCACAGCTCCACTCTCGTGCGGACCTTTTCACGTCTCGCCTCCATTTTAGGGAAGCGGGACGTGACACCTACACCAATACATACACACTACAATATACACATCACATCATACATATCCTTTACAATATATCTAAATACATACACGTATCAATCATCTATAGTCATTCATATACCAAATCGGACAATTATAGTATTTTCACACACCGGATATTACAAATCTAAACGTAGAATGTGGTTTCACAACATGTTTCCGTATGCAATTACACGTAATTTGAGGGGCATTTTAAACCACATTTGCACCATGGTTACGTTTGGTTTGAGTGAAAATGAAAGAAAAGGCGAGAAATTAAATAGGAGTAATAATTTTTATTGTTTGTTGGGGAAAAAATCAGAAGAAAAAGAAAAGGGAGCAAAACAAGTGTAAATAAATATTTAAACTTTTATTTCAAACTTTTCTCATACTGGCCTAATGAAAATGAGAAATATAAGCAAATAATTTTTCTCACATTCTTGTATTGTTGGTGTTTTTTTAAAAACATAATCATTTGCCGTTTCTAACTAATTCATCCCAAAAAGTGATAATTGCATGATTTTTTTTATTATTATTTAAAAACACGAATCATTAGTGTTTTTATTCGTTCATTGTTTGTAAATTTCACGATGGTTTGTCTTTTGGTCTTTTAGAAAAGGGGATTGGGTTAAACCCACATTTACTATATTTTATTCCATGTGAAACCTTGACGAATTTTTGAAATACCATCTCAGTACACCAATCGAAAAATGAAGAAAAACAAGTGAAAACAGACAATTTTTAGAACCATTGTTATATATATATATATATATATATATATATATATATATATATATATATATATATATATATATATATATATATATATATATATATATATATATGGCACAAACATATACGTGCATGTCGCCCACGAGAGGGTGTCCTAGTGGTAAGTCATTCCGCTCCAAAGCCAAGGGGTGCGGGGTTCGAGGCCTATGGCCGCCGTGACTTGGTAATTATTGTGGAATTTGTTGTGGAATTATTTACCCTGGGGCTATATCTCCCCTCTCGGACTAACCCGGGGGCCGTTGGGGGCACGGCGGTCACCCCCCAGTTTGCATAGTCTCGACCGGGCTCTCGCCTTACCCTCCTAAAAAAAGCCGAAGGCATGGGGAGGGGGTTGGGGATTTTTCTGGGTTTTCAAAAAAAAAACGTGCATGTCACGTATGTAATATACTACAGAACATATGGAAGAAATGAGAGAAAATTTGAAACTTGATATTTATGACTACTACTTTTAATCGAATAAGCTCACAGTACCTATTCACGTGGAGATGTTGGTTCAAATTCGTCAATGCTGGATACAAGATGATCCATTCTTGCATTTATTAGATACTTGATCAATACACTTCTATTGTATCGATATTAATTACTACCGTTGGAATCATGGTTCTTACTTATGGTGGCAACTATATGTCTTGTTAAAAAGTTCAATTTTTCATTTGACGAAAGCTATTATTTACAGTTCCAAATTGATGGAATTATTGAAGTTATACCATAAAAACGATGAATTCTGTGTTTGGACAAATCTTGTTTGTATCTTCGGACTAATCAATCGAATATTGATTAATACGTAACCGATCGAATATTACTTGAAAAATGCTCTTCTATTCAAAAACAAAATTTCCAACCATTCTTGGAAATTCTTGCTCCCATTATACCATTTGTATCTCTATCATCGGGATACCGATTTATGGATCTATCGATTCGAGAAATAAGAGGATCAAATCAAACATTTTATTCTGCTAGTAATTCAACAAGGTAACCAGTAGTCAACTAGTAATGGTGAAATATCCATCAATTATTTTAAATAACCAAGTTACAGTAATATTATCTTAAGCCAGACCAGTACTGAATTTTGATATGATTATTTGCAAGAACTTCTAATTGTACACATTATTCATGAATTAAATCATAAAGATAATTTAGCAAAAATACATTCTAATTTCTTTTCATTTTCGACGAGCAACATAGAAGAATTTTTTTACAAATCTTCTTTTAACTTCCATCGCAATTATTTGCGGAAACCAAACATTAACGAGATTTTCTTTCTTTTATATTTTATCTTTATCTTATTTTTATTTCACACGTTTTCGTTCACACCAAACGTAACACGCGTCTAAGTTGCAACGAGCTATCTTTTTCACAAAGGAGGAAATAAAAAATTATAACCAACCAATTAATCATAGACTTGAGGGAAACTGGTGTTGCCATCTTAACAAATACACTAGTCATGTAACGGCCTGTTTTCATCAAGACAAACTATTTACGAATTTGACCAATTTTTCAATTTTTAAAAACTATTTTATAATGGTTTGTCAAGAGTTTTGCTGATTTCGAAAATTTCTTATAAAAATATTTTGAAGTACCAGACTAGTTATGGAGTATTTTAGTAAGATCGGATTTCAACAAATACTCAAAACGTTTCTGTGTAAAATTCATTTTCAGATATTACCGTTTTGGCTTAATGAATTTATTTTCTATACAAATATCATCAAAATGATTTCAAACTTTTGCAGTAGCATTCAATGATCAATTAGGACTTCCCACATTAATTTCATAATTTTCTAAAGTCAAATCAGTAGAGAACCCGCAAACCCGCTTCCTAAACGTTTTGGCCTAAAAATAGTATTTCCGTAGCTCAAACCCCGAAAAGGATCTCGTATTCGCGATCCTCGCGACGATATGAACCCGTGGGTATGTTTTCGTAAATTTTCGGACACGTTTACTAGTAGGGGTAAAATTGTAATTTCGTTACAATTTATACCACTATCATCACAAATTACCATAACTAATTACCTTATTACCTATTTTAATTAACCTAACCTACCCGTAACCACCCCCCCACGTTTAAACGTGGTGCATGCATCCCCTACTTTAAAAACTTAGTCTAAAGTTTACATTTAATACACACCTACTATAATTAATTTCATTGACTAAACCACAACTCTAATCACTATTTAAACCCCTTAATCTTAACATCTTTTCCCCCCCTAACCCATCAGCTGATCACGCAAGGCACCCTGTTCTCTCCTTCTCTCTCACTAACCTCATCTCCCCTAACCTACGCACTCGAGACCCAACCACAGCCCGCGGAGCAAACCCCCTAGCTCCGACTTTGCTTCGCCGCCGGAGCACACCCCGCCAACGCTGCTCCCCTCCGCTTCGAGTCATCACCGGAGCCCCCTCGCCGTCGTCTCGACCCCAAGCCCGCCGCTCCGACGAAGCAGCAGTAGCAGCTCCAAGGGGGAGCTCCGATCTTCGCTGCTCGCCCCGCCTCCATCCCTCTCCCCGCTCCCCGTACAGCACCCCACGATCCGACGAGCCCCCATCTCCGAGCTCGCCGTCCTCCGCCTCCTCCCCGTTCGCTGCAGCAACCCACCGCCTCCATCGATAGCATCGCCGTCCGCCTTTACCGCCGCCGCTGCGGAAGTCGCCGCCGCTGCCCCGCTTCCCGCCGCCCGCATCCGCCACCATCGACGTTCAGACCGCCCGCCACCACGCTGCTCCAAGCCCGCCGACGACGACCGACGCGAAATCCCCCGCCCTCTCCTTTGCTGCAACGGCGTAGGGTACGTAAAACTCCCAGATGGCACGTTCGTAAATACGGGAAACTTTCGTATTTTTCGTAATTTTAAATAATTATTAATATGGTTTAATGGTTATAAATCCATAACTAATTATACGTGGGCCAGAAAAATGTGAGACCACCTCTAGAAAATCAGAAATGACATTCTGGACCCAATGGCACTAGTTTCGTCTCAATCGGACGCTTAGAATTTCCAGAATTAATTTTTAAGACTAAAAGTTAAATAGGTTGTTTTCATTCAAAAATCAGTAACTCGCTATTTTCACGTAAACCAATATATGATAAAAATATATGTTAAAGTATTCTTCGAGACGGTCATTTTGACAGCTTATTTGCGACTTTCTGATGCAGATTGCATCCAGAATAAATTATTGAATAAATACGTACTTAATTAAAAATTAGTTTTTAAACCTATTTTAAACTTTTAAAAATTATAAAAATTACTACAAGCTTCCGAAAAATATTTCCTCCTACAGTAAAATTATTTTAATTATATCTAGTCTATAGAAAAATTTAGAACACTTTTTGACAATGTTTCAATCGATTATAAAATCAAAACGACCAAATCAAATAAATAGAAATAGGGTAGCCTGTAACTGATGAGTTTTTATATTTGCATGTACCAATTCTCGTGCACCAGTAGCTTTAAAGGCTCTAGCTTCAACCTCGTCTTACCACGACGATCTCTAAATGAGTAAGTCACTCTAATTCTAACTTTGGAAATCTGGATAGTGTACTCGTATGAACTTAGGACATGTCATCTAGTCTCAGAACAGCTATTGACTTGAACCAAGGATTAGAGGCCTAATTAACTAGCGAACTAATCAATAGTGGAATGACCAAAGGATTAAATTGAGATAGTACACGTTCATGAAATTTGATATCATAGTTGTTGGACTTCAAAGCATTGCTCGGACTAAATTCAGATAGTAAACTTTTATGAGATTAGATATCATAGTTGTTGGACTTCAAATCATTGCTCGGACTAATTGAGATAGTAAACTTTTATGAGATTAGATATCATAGTTGTTGGACTTCAAATCATTGCTCGGACTAAATTGAGATAATAAACTTTTATGAGATTAGATATCATAGTTGTTGGACTTCAAATCATTGCTCGGACTAAAATTGAGATAGTAAACTTTCATGAAATTTGATATCATAGTTGTTGGACTTCAAATCATTGCTCGGACTAAATTGAGATAGTAAACTTTTATGAAATTAAATATCATAGTTGTTGGATTTCAAAGCATTGCTCAGGACTGATATTCTCTGTTGAGGCTGTTGCCTTGACTTTTCAGCAAGTAACTACCATATAAATGTAATTGATGTACTCATTGATGGTTGTATTGTTGTACAGATTGTTGGATGTACGAAATGATGGGCCTATGAGGCCATACAGATACAGATATGGATACAGACACGGATACTGATATAAATGTGAAATGTGATACAACATGGGTTATGGGGTAGTCTTGAGCTACGTAGTGTGCGGGAGTGACTGGGTCCACCCTTATTAGTTAAGCTGTACCATCACCCTGTAGGGGATGGTAGGTAGATATTCCACGAGTTGCTACGTGGGATGGGTGCACTTCTGGTTGCATATCGTACACTCGAGCTAAGACTGTTGCACTAGCTGATTGATACAGGGCTCATGAGGCCATATTGATACGAACACTGATGTGAACATTGGACTATAATAATACACGGGATACGAGGTAGTCTTGAGCTATGAAGTGTGCGGGAGTGACCGGGTCCACACTTATTAGTTAAGCTGTACCATCACCCTGCAGGAATGGTAGGTAGATATCTCACGAGTTGCTCCGTGGGATGTGTGCACTTCTGGTTGCATATCGTACACTCGAGCCAAGGCTGATGCACTAGTTTGATTGCTGTATTGTACTCATAGTTGTTTGTATTGTCGGAACACACTATTGGGCCTTCGGGCATTTACGGAGCCCATTTACTGGGAACACTATTGGGCCTTCGGGCATTTACAGAGCACATTTACGAAGCACATTACGGAACGCACTATTGGGCCTTCGGGCATTTACGGAGCACATTTACAAAGCACACTATTGGGTCCTTGCGGCATTTAAGACTGATGCACAGTTTGAGTGATGTTACACTAGTTAGTTGATACTATTGTTCAGTCACGACTACTACTATTCTACGGACTAAGTCGAGACTACTCGAACGTGATAGAACGGTTTAATAATGAGCGGTCTTGAATTACGACTGAATCAGTGTCTAGAAAGGAAATGGGAAGGGGGTTGGTCAACCAAGGGACTTGTTCCTGCGGTCTTTGAAGTGACCTGTGCCTTCAAGCCCTGACTGCCTGGCTGATTTGGAAGTTAAGTTAGACTTCTTATTATTAGGCCATCCTACACCATTAGATAGTCAAGCGACGCTCATCCTTACTTAAGTATTACTACATCTACCTATTGTCATCTCATTACCGATTGGTCAAAACATTGTTAACCTGGTTGTCTTACTAATGCCATCCCATTGGTCAAAATATCGTTTCTACCACATGCCACGCCACAGTCGTTACTTTTGCACTTGTACAGTCATCTTTACTTTATGCATCACTTCTAAATAGTTACCAGTATTCACTCTTAAATACCTGTCAGCTCATACTTTACTTTTTGTACCTATCTGACCATCTTTTGTTTACTATAATCTGTTCCATACTTTTGCACTACTTTGTTTCTATTGCTAGAATTGTTGTGACTTACCTACGGTTCCATCTCTGTGGCACCGCAGACGACATACATATGGAGGCAGATGCTCTAGAGTTAATAGCGCCAGAATTTGACCATGAGTCTGCAGCTTTCAGAGTTGTTTCCAGTTGTATTTACTTTCCTTCATGTACGATTGTTAGACCATTTTTGTACAATATGGATGTTGTTATAAACGGGCTTTGGAGGCCCAACCCGTTAGTGGGTATCCACCCATTATGTAACCCTATTACTATAAATACAGGGCTACGGGGTTCCGTAGCCGCAATGGTTTACAACACGTTATCAGCACGCTCAAAGCTAAGCCGAACCCCTGCCGACGGACGGACGCGACGGACGGACGCGACGGACGGACGCGACGCGAACGGGCTTCCTTCACCGAACGTCGCTAGATCCGGCGGGTAGGATCTAGAGGTAACCCTAAAACCCTAGATCTAAAATTTCATATGCGCATATGTCTAGATCCAAAATTCTTGGATCGATTGTTTAATAAAAATCAAGGTTTTTATTGATGAAAAATCAAATTTTTACAATAAAAACGTTTTGTTGGAGATTAAAAATAGATTTTTTCCACTAAAAATTAGATTTTTATCCCCAAAAACCATGAAACCCTAGGGGATTATCTCGCCGGAACGCGAATCCCCCCTAGATCTCGCGCCAAAACCCTCGCCCGCCGCCCGAAGCGGCGGAAAAAACCCTCGCCCGCCGCCCGAAGCGGCGGCAAAACCACCCCCGCCGCTGAACGGCGGGCGGCCCCGCCGCCAGCGGCGGCGGGCGGCCCCGCCGCCAGCAGCGGCGGGCCAACCCGCCGCTGCCAGCGACGGCGGGAGGCCCCGCCGCCAGGAGCGGCGGGCCAACCCGCCGCCAGCGGCGGCGGGCGGCCCCGCCGCCAGCGGCGGCGGGCGGCCCCGCCGCCAGCGGCGGCGGGCGGACAACCCGCCGCCAGCGGCGGCGGGCGGACAACCCGCCGCCAGGATCGGCGGGCGGACAACCCGCCGCCAGGATCGGCGGGCGGCCAACCCGCCGCCAGGATCGGCGGGCGGCCCCGCCGCCGGCAGCGGCGGGCCAACCCGCCGCCGGCAGCGGCGGGCCCCCCCCCACGCCGCAGGCAGCGGCGGGCCCCCAACCCCGCCGCCCGCAGCGGCGGGCCCCGCCGCCGGCCGCGGCGGGGCCCACCCCCCGGCAGCCGCTCGTATCGGGCCCCCCGGTGCGCGCTCATGCCCGGTCTGTATAAACCGATATTGACACCAGCAGTTGTCATAACACCGCCAAACTCCTTTGAGTAATCTCACTTTACAAGGTATGATTCTTGAATCTAACCTTATTTTTTTTAAGCGTACGCCCGAAGTCGTGGCTTAATAGATAAGTGAGAAATTATAAAATTCGTACCCACGTAATTGTTTCCCCTAGAGTATGATCCTATATCCACACAATACTTGAATGACTCAATAAAAATGGCCTGAAGACCATACTTGAGTTTTCAAATAGACCTTTATAAGTCTATCATAAACTAGAAAGTGGAAAAATAGAGACTGACTCATTTCCCTTGTATGTGTCTACTTCGTAAGACCAATAATCATTCTTCCTTATAAACGACAATAAGGACGACTGAAAACAAGGGAAGTCTTGAATAAAAATGAGAAAGGGAAGATATGATGTACCTCGATATGGAGTATGCAATGGCAACCCAATATCAGACCAGAAGTTCTGACAAGACCCATAATGCTTTTTGCAAAATTAATGGGCATTAAAGTATGCCATATAAAAATATATACATATCTAGTCTAAACGACGAAAGTCAAATTGACAGTATGTATAATTCGCTACTTCCCGAGGATAAATAAATTTTGAAAATAAATTTGATCTGTTGTCATAATATGAGTCTAAAATGAGCACAATTGTGGACGTATACTTTCTAGAACCCACATCATACTATGAAACTTGTTGCTCTAACATAATTATTAGTAGTATTCTCTTGCAGTATATATGTGCCTTTTACGCATTTTATTTTACTGTAAATGACTTGTCATCCTGAATACTCCTAAATAGAGGATGCCATTGACTCCCTACACTCCATATATATGGCTGATGATGTACCTTAGAGTACTCATCTATATATCCTCTTAAAATGGTCATAATCAAAACCCTGTTATCCAACCGTAGTCCAGATTATTATTAATCACAACGGACATATTACATTACTAGGATATTGGTTGGGCTTTTACTTACCCTCATACCACCCTCAAAATGCCGCAGTGGAACTTATTCATCGGGACTAACCCTCCTAGATGAATATGTTCCGAGATCCCCAAACGGGGGAGGCATTAGAGCACATCTTATAGATGGAGCATTGACGGGTTCATATCCCTAGCTCTATGCTCAACTTCATTGAAGTCGAACTTAATGCGGATTTTTGGGATAACACTGGGAAATCAATTTAACAACTGGACGAAAATTGAACACCCTGAAGCTTTGTGTTCACACCCAGAAATGGATTATATGTAAATCATTAAAATGATTTAAACGGATTACTTATCCACTAGAAATCCAGTTGTAGGTGACCATGTGGGAACATGCATACCATCAGAACGCCTCCTTAGAAACTATTTATATGAGCCTGATCACCTCATATAAACAGTTTCCGAGAACCCCTAACGGGGGAAGCGTTTAGTACACATCTTATCGATGGAGTCATGTTGAGTTTACATTCCCATATCACCACTATGGACCATTTAAAACATTAATACCTATGATCTGATTATCATGAATAGTGATGAGATCCTGACGATCCACACTTATGAAACTGTTAAACAGTTATCAGACATAGCTATTGACAATATAAATATTGTCAAATTCACACATCCCTGCTACTAAAAATCCAGCTAGGATTGACATACCAACTATAATGGATGCAATCTACCAGTAGCAGAAGTGGATATCCTCAATGGATGAGAGGACATACCACGAGACCCTAAAACAATACCACCACAGAAAAGTGAGCTCATCTCCATATCCTCTCCCTTTCCAGAACCTCCAGAAGAGATAAATCTGGAATAAATTGAATAATGTACGTACACGGAGAGGTATTTGGATAAAACACACTTGTCGACAATTACTCACATTTCATTTTGCCATTAATATCGTTCACAATCTCCGTTTCCTGAAGCAAACGCAGAAATTTGGCCAAATTATGTGAAACGAGGCAATAATAAGTTGAGCTGGACTCACTTATGAAATGTGAAGTGTTTGGACCTGAAGTCCTGATATCAAAAGATATCAAACCTGTGGGCTACCGAGTATTGTATAAATAAATAAAATCGTATGCTATAAGCAAAACGCTATAGCCTTAGAGGTTTATTTCGCAGAAACCAGGAAGTAAGCATGTAAGATGAGTTTACTCACTTACAAAAATTAATCAAACTGATGCATCAGGCTCCCTGGTCATGATTACGAAACCCATGCGATTAGCAAAGATAATTTTAGGCTATGTTGCTATGGATGATGTGACAACATACGCTTATGAATAATCATCCTGAAGATGAATTATCATCCTGAAGATGAATTATCATCCTGAAGATGAATTATCATCCTGAAGATGAAACCTTCATCCTGAAGATGAATAATCATCCTGAAGATGAATTATCATCCTGAAGATGAAACCATCATCCCGAAGATGAATAATCATCCCGAAGATGAAACCATCATCCCGAAGATGAATAATCATCCCGAAGATGAAACCATCATCCCGAAGATGAATAGTCATCCAGAAGATGAATAATCATCCAGCAGATGAATTACCATCCAGAAGATGAAATTATCATCCAGTCGATGAAGAAACATGGAAAATTGCAATCCACCAATACACCTACTGGTTGTATGGATGCACATTAAGACCCCTTCCGTTCGCTGGAAGAGGGGAAGGATATCCTAGGTCCTGAAGTGCCTTACTCAAATGTCTTTTGAACACTCCTTTATCTGGCAGTAAACACTTTAACCAGATACAGTACAGCGCCTGCAGCGCACCACTGGACCAGAGATATGTAGCTTCTGCGCTATCTCCAAGGGTCAAGGATCATACATGTTAAATGTATTTACAGATACAGGTTACAGATCATCGCGATGACTACAACAAAGGTACGACCAACTCCTGGAGACCAGCAAAGCATACTTCCAAGGCAACATCAATCCCACCATCCCGAGAAGCTCATCAATCCAAGAAGCAAATCATAAGCAAGCACAGCCAGGTCCTGCAGTACCTCGCAGACACTGTGAAGACTGGTCAGAGACGTGATGCAACCTACCGAGTCTGAAGACCACTCCTCCTCA
The DNA here is from genome assembly GCA_030789695.1 of Scilla litardierei. NCBI lineage: Eukaryota > Viridiplantae > Streptophyta > Magnoliopsida > Asparagales > Asparagaceae > Scilla > Scilla litardierei. The sequence continues at coordinate 190,891,854 of CM061136.1, read as the reverse complement.
GAAGAGATCCCTCAGATCCAGTAACTGCTATAGATGAGCGATACTTGTATAGATGAGCGATGTCTTGTATAGGTGAGCGATGCCTTGTACTTTGTATCGGAACACTGTAAGAGATTGATGTATAGATGCCTAGGAGATCTGCAAGCCTGCAGCTTGTACAGATCAGGGGGAGTCAAATGTAGTGTTGCACTCTTTTCCCTTGGCTATTGGTTTTTCCCACTGGGTTTTCCATAGCTAAAGGTTTTAACGAGGCAAACTCATTGACTCTGGATCCAGAAGTATCCACCCCCTAAATACTTCCACTAATCAGGGGAAGTTACGGAAACTGTACTCTTTTTCCTTGGCTATTGGTTTTTCCCACTGGGTTTTCCATAGCTAAAGGTTTTAACGAGGCAGTTATCCCTAACTTAGGATCCAGAAGTATCCACCTCTAGTGATATCCATCGATCAGGGGAAGTTACAGAGACTTGTACTCTTTTCCCTTAGCCATTGGTTTTTTTCCCACTGGGTTTTCCTTGGCAAAGGTTTTAACGAGGCAAGTACTCTTAAACTTGGGATCCAGAAGTATCCATAGACCCATGATCAGATAAGCTCTATGAACCCTGAAGCGTTCATCACGGCTTACAACAATGGATGGATAAGGGGAAGTGTTATAAACGGGCTTTGGAGGCCCAACCCGTTAGTGGGTATCCACCCATTATGTAACCCTATTACTATAAATACAGGGCTACGGGGTTCCGTAGCCGCAATGGTTTACAACAGATGTAATAATTGGACACTATTTGGGTATTTTGTACATCTCTGCATCGTGGCTATTTTGTTTGCATTGGTTAACTGCAGAACCTGCGTAAATACCAAAAAGTAACGGGCCCGGGAACCGGGTCGTTACAAGTCATAACCCGTACCCGCGGGCACGGTTCATTTAAGATGTTCACCCGTGAAATCTTTGTTCCCAAACATTTTTTTACACAGTCAAATTTGTGCGAAACAACAAATTCGGCGTAGAACAATAAATTCGGTGAGGGCGCCCTTGAGTCGAAACAACAAATTAGCATAAAAAAATTTAGCGGGCGCCTTCGGCGCGAAGGGTGGAAGTGCATAAGTGCGTGTGTGTGTGTGTGGTGTGTGGGTAAAAATTGAAATGAGAAGGTTTTTTTAGCAAAAATGAGAAATAGGTGGTATTCTGCGCAAATGTAGTGATTGTGGGTGGTTTGAATACAAAAGGAAAAAAGTGGTGGGTTTTCCAAACACTCATCTCAACCCTTCTTTTACCAAGATTAAATCCTAGCCATTCTTCTATCAACCTCTTTATACATCAGCATGACATCAGCTTGTCCCAGTCAGCCCTAGAATTCAAAAACCTTTGTGTTTTAATATTCTTCTATCAACCTCTTTATACATCAACATGACATCAGCTTGTCCCAGTCAGCCCTAGAATTCAAAAACATTTGTGTTTTAATATATAGATATCTCAACAAGGGCACTAAATTATTGAAAATATTTGGACATTGATTATTTTATTTATAAAAGTTTATATGTAGCTATGCACATCTATAACTCAGGGTTTCAAAACGGCCCGGCCCGGCTGTTTCCCCCTATTAAAAGTCTCAGAGAGGCTTTTTTTGCCCAAAAACCCGGGCCGGCCCTGCCCGTGGGCCGGGCATCTCGGCCCAGCCCGGCCCGGGGGCCGGGCCGGCGGGCCGGTGGGCCGGTGGGCCGTTTTGACACCCTGATCTATAACTAAGTTAGCCAAGCACGTGCAAAATTGGTGTACTCCTTCTAAAACCAGAAAATCCAAATATATATGGATGAACATTATGGTTGTTTAAAGTTCTATTATTTTAAAACTGTTAAAAGTCTAAAACCGTTAAAATCGACGTGGTTGTGGTTAGATTGAGTGTCTAATATCATTGTACTAGTCATAACCCGTGCCCGCAGGCACGGTTCACTTAAGATTTTCCCTCGCGAAATCTTTGTTTCCCAAAAAAATTATTTACACAACCAAAATCTAAAAGAACAACAGATTAGCGTAAACATATTTAGCGGCATGGGCGCATTCGGCGCGGAACAACAAATTAGCGTAGAACAACAAATTCTGCGCGTGCGCCTTCTGCGCGGAACAATAAATAAGCGCAAAAAAAATTTAGCGGGCGCGGGCGCGGGCGCCTTTGGCGCACTGTTTACTTGAGATTTTCCCTCGCGAAATCTTTGTTTCCCAAAAAACTATTTCCACAGCCAAAATTTAAAAAACAACAAATTAGCGTAAAAATATAACTCATTGATAATATTACTTTTGTTATGAATAGGCCCATTGTGCCAATTGGGTATCCAACCCACTATTGAAAGTTATAAATACACGGGTAGGGGGCTCTTAACCCTCTACACCTATTCTCCCTAAACTTCCCTTCACAACACGTTATCAGCACGATCACGCTCGTTGGAGGAGACGGCGGCTCGCGGGAAAGGAGATCCACAAATCGCTCAGATTCAAGAAGATCGTAATCTTCTCAACGGGGAGCGAAAAGGGCATCCTTCACCAACCGTCGCCTAGATTCCTCGTCGAATCTAGAGGTAAAAATCCAAACTTTTAGATCTAAACTTGCTTTTCTCATTAGATCTGCATGTTTTAGGATCAAAAATTTTATAAACTCGGTGAAATTCAACCTTTTTAAAGAGATCTGCATGTTTAAAACAATAAAAACTTGTTTTTAGCGATCAAAATTGTTGAAAAATCCGATTTTTACCTCCCCGCCTTTGATCCAAAAATCCGCACGCCCGTAGGGCGGAACGGCGGCGCGCCCATTGCGCCGCCGACGGAAAAAGAACGGCGGCAGTCGCGGCCCCAGGCCGCGCGCCCATTGCGCCCATTGCGCGCCCATTGAAGCCGCGGCGGTCGCGGCCCCAGGCCGCGGCCCGCCGCCGCGGCCCGTCGCCGCCACGGCGGCGGCGCCCTACGCGGCCAGCCGTCGCGGCGACACGCCGCGGGCCCCCCTAGGGTTTCCTGAAACCCTAACCCTAACGGGCTATTTTTCGGGGGAGGCCCAATATTAACCCTAATGGATTGTTTTCATGGCCCAAAAGGCCAGAAAATTAGCCCATCCACATAAATTATTTTATTTATTTTTGGCCCTAAAAAGCCTAAAATAGTTAAAAGAAATTTTGAAAGGGTTTAAAGCGGTAAAATAAAACAGTAAAATATGGATCAAAAGGCAAAAAGTTTTTCAAAAAAAAAAATGTTTTTTGCACGTCACACACAATTTTAAATTATTTTAAATGCCTGTGTCTTTGATTATCTGCATGGTTGTATGTCGCGAATATATTATCTGCGTGGATGTGCAAATATTAGGCTATGTTTTTAGGGATCAGCCAGGTTTCCGACACCGTTTTAAATTCCTGCAATTTTTCTTCTTTTTTGAGAGAAATTTTGTATGTGAGGATGAAAATGTAAAAAGAAGACCGAAGGACACCAAAAAAGAAGCTGAAGGCGTTCGCTCAATGAAGATAGGGGCTTCTCTCTGAAGTTCCCGAGTTGTACTTTAATTTTCATGCTTTTTATTTTTGATGTAACTTCGGACTGGACTTTCTTTTTATTTTTCGGAGTCGGCTGGCTGATCCCCATAGTCCTAAATTATTTTTCCGTTTCATTGCTTATACATTAACTGCGTGGTTGTTACTTAGTTTAAATACCATGTTTAATGTCACAATGAAACCACTTAACAGCATGCGTGATTGTTAATCTTTAGTAATTAATTATTCACATTATCTGAAAAAAGAACATGTATGTTAAAATCACATTAAATTCATGCTATGAAAATGTTTACATTACATGCGTGGATGTCCATCTTACTCAGTTAAATGATACATACTATTTTTCTTTACATTGCTAGATCATAAAATGGCCAGACTCGCGAATGTCGACTTCTCGGTCCTGAAGGCCGATGGGTCAAACTACCTGAGTTGGCAGTTGGACCTGAAGTTCCATCTGCGCTCTCATGGTTTCAGTCTCACACAGACTGAAAAGGCAACAACTAGTACTGCCCCTGCTAACAAGGAAGCTTCAGTGGAAGCACCTCATACAGAGGAAGTTTCCGATATATTAAAGGCGAAAGCCATTATATATATCAGGAAACACTTAGACTCGACCTTAAAGGACGAGTACCTCACTGTAGAGGACCCTTACGAGCTGTGGGATGCACTCGAGGAGAGGTACAGACATCAGAGGGATGTCATACTCCCCCGTGCACAGTACGAGTGGACTCACCTCCGCATACAGGATTTCAAATCCGTAGCGGAGTACAACTCAGCTCTCTTCCGCATCACCTCACGCCTGAAGTTGTGTGGTGAACCAGTGACGGAGAAGATGTTGCTGGAAAAGACGTTCACGTCTTTCCACGAAAAGGACATGATCCTTATGCAACAATATAGAGAGAGGAAGTTCACAAAGTCCTCTGACCTGCTTTCATGCCTGCTTATGGCTGAACAGAACAGAGACCTGTTGGTTGCCACCCACAACATGCGCCCTCCTGGCTCCGCTCCATTGCCACCTCCTGCAGAGGCTCACTTCCAGTCTTCTCTGAAGAAGAAGACGGACAAAAAGGCAAAATTCCAGAAATGGAAAGAACAGAAGCAGCGGAAGAAGGCCACTCCCCCAGCTCCTCCCCAGAACCAGAAGTTCGTGGATAAGAAGCAGAAGAGGATTCCCAACAAAGGAGGCACTCCCAAGAAAGACTGGGAGGACAAATGCTCCAAATGCGGGATGACGGGCCACTGGTCCAGAATCTGCCGCACAGCAAAACACCTCCAGGACCTCTACCAGGCAAGCCTCAAGCCTCGAGCTGAGACAAACCTGATTGAGAGCGCAGCGTTGGCAGAGACCTCATGGACTCCTGAAGATTTCATGGGAGATGACACTCTCTAGATCTGGACCACTTTTATGCAATTAGCAATGTATCTTCTATTTTATGCATCGTATCTAGTTTTATTTCCATGTCAAAACAATATTTTTGAGCATTTATCTTTATGAAAGTAGATCTTTTCTCTTCATTTATTGCTTGAATGTCTTTCCCCTTTTTTAGATATGGAACTTATCTGCCTAGTGGACAGTGCATCGACGCACTCGATCCTTCAAAACATAGACTACTTCACGAGCGTAAGTAGCTATTCTGGCCCACTGAGAACAATCTCAGGACCAGCAAACATAATCGAAGGATCAGGGGAAGCAATTATATTGCTCCCCGGCAACACACAAATAACACTTAAAAATGCGTTATACTCCCCTAAATCCATCCGAAACCTCCTAAGTTTTAAAGACACCCGTTTAAACGGATATCATTTAGAGACGGTCGAGGAAGATAAAAGGGAATACTTGCTTGTAACGGCTCTTACAAATGGTTCAAAAACCATTGTGGAACGTTTCAAGGGACTCCCCTCGGGACTCTACCAAACAAGTATACAAACTCCAGAAACATCCATGGTGGAGCACCTGCAGTGCCCCCAAACACCAGAATTCCAACTCTGGCACAGTCGACTGGGACACCCTGGTTCGGTTATGATGTACCGCATCATAAAGAACTCCAGGGGCATTGACCTGAAGAACCTGAAGATTCTTCAAAAAGGCAAATTCCCATGTCCACCCTGTTACAAGGGTAAACTGATCACGAGACCCTCTCCATTGAAAGTGGATGTGGAGTCTCCCAGCTTTCTGGAAAGAATCCACGGAGACATTTGTGGGCCGATTCACCCATCAAGTGGTCCGTTCAGGTACTTTATGGTCCTGATAGACGCATCTACTAAGTGGTCACATGTGTGCATACTGTCCACCCGTAACCTAGCACTATCTAAGCTTTTAGCTCAGATAATAAAGTTACGGGCCCACTTCCCCGACCACCAGATAAAGAAACTTCGTCTGGACAATGCGGTGGAGTTTACGTCACAAGTCTTTCTAGACTATTGCCAAGCTCAGGGAATTGAAGTCGAACATCCTGTAGCGCATGTTCACACCCAAAATGGGTTAGCAGAATCTCTAATTAAGAGACTGCAATGGATCGCTCGTCCATTATTACTTCAATCCCAGATGCCAGTGAATGCGTGGGGTCATGCAATTTTGCATGCTGCATCTTTAATAAAATTAAGACCCTATGGAGGTCAGTCATCTTCTCCAATGCAACTAGCACTTGGAGCCCCACCAATTGTCTCACATTTGAGAATATTTGGTTGTGCAGTATACGTCCCCATAGCACCACCACAAAGGATAAAGATGGGTCCACAACGTCGCCTAGGCATTTATGTTGGGTTTGACACCCCCTCCATAATTAGATTCCTAGAACCCCTTACAGGGGACGTCTTTAAGGCACGTCTAGAAGACTGTGAATTCGATGAAACATCGTTCCCAAGACTAGGCTCACAGACAAAGAAGCCCGAAGCTTCAGAAAGTGTAACGACTGCTTTTCATGTATCTGGATTTATTATAATATAATATATGTTTTGGTGGATTTTCTCCTCATGTGTGGTTTTCGTCTCTGTAGCTTTCATTTTCGATCGATTCGTCGTATTTTCTCGTTTCTTCCTTAGGATTGTCGATTTCGAAGTATGTCATTCGTGACGGACTTCATAACGGTCGTATCTTACTATTAGATCAAGCCTAGGAGTCTTAGGAATCGATCCCGGGGCCCCGCGCTCCGTATCGGAACTTTTGGTGCTAATTAGCCGGTATAAGAAGGGGCACCGACCGACTAGATGACGATCCAGTCGGTCGGCAATCCTTCTTGGACCGACTAGTTGGCTTTCTAAATTTCTCAGGAGTTACTGTTTATCGTTAGTCGGTCTAAGAACGTTGGTTGACCGACTAGGTTGCAAACTAGTCGGTCGGCAATGCTTCTTTAACCGACTAACACATCATCTAAATTTTAGTATCAGTTACTGTTTACTCTTAGTCGGTCTAAGAACGTTCATCGACCGACTAGATGCTAAACTAGTCGGTCAGTATTTGTTCATGGACCGACTAATTCTAAATCCTATTTTCGTTCAGAAGTTACTGTTTGCACTTAGTCGGTTTGCGTTGGTCGACCGACAGACTAGTTGCCAAACTAGTCGGTCAGTGGTTGCTCTTTGACCGACTAATCTGTGTTAAAACCCTAATTTCTGGGCAGCCGCCAGCCCAACCTATTTATACCCCTCCCAAACGTTTTCTTCTTCCTCCACTCGACCCAAAACCCTAAAATCTCCCACATTGAGCCCCCATCTTCCTCCAAGCCCTATTCCTTCATCCCAAGCCCTAGATTCATCATCTAAACCCTCCATCAACTCTATCTACCTCTCATTTTCCCCAAATCTCCATCAAATCCCCAAAAACCCCCCAAAACCCCCAAAACCCCCAAAACCCCCAAAAACCCTAATTCTCCAAACTTCTCCATTTGTTTCCAGATCTGGTCCTAGGGTTCTCCGGAGTGTTTCTTCCGCTTCCTCTCGGTAATAAATCGATCTCTTGACGTTTTTATATCCTATTTGTATTTTTACGAAACCCTAATGAATTTCATGTTATTTGATGTTTGTTTCCCCATAACAGCGATTTCCCTCGTAGATTAGCATCCGCGAGACGAACCTTCGTGATCGTCATTCCCGGTGCTAGGCAAGTGAAACTTGCCACTTAGGGTTAGGGCCATGTTTTAGGCCATTTGCTTGTTGTAGGTGTAAAAGAGACTAGGCGACGAAATGATACTCGCCTAGGCGCAATTTGGGGAACTAGCTTGACAACGAAGCTAGTTCCGACATTTAGCATGTTGCACAATTACCATGTCATGTTTACTTTCCATTAACGGTACGCGAATTAATTGTCATGTCATTGCATTCTTTAAGTGCTTCTGTGATTGCGTAGCTTCGCTACAAATGCTTGTGTTCCTGGCTCGTGTTCCAGAAGCGGGCCATGTGTTGGCTGATAGCCAATGCCCGAATTGCTTGTTTCCGGCTAGGTGCATCCCAACGCCAAATGTTTAAGAATGCGAGCTCATGTGCGGGGCAACCCCGGCTCACTTGCTGAGCTCATGTGCGGGGACCCTGGCTCCATTACGTGTGTGTATTGGGGGTAAGAGTTAAGCGGCCAATCAACCGGGAGTCTGCCCGATCAGCAACTGCAGTGGTAAGGCGTAAACTCTGGGTTTGGGGTAGTTGTTAAGCGGCAAATCAGCGTGAATGTGAAACCATTCAGCTGTAAGGCGTAAACATCTACAAACAACGTGAATAGTGAATTGATTGAGATTGATAGTAGCTTGGCTACTCTTGTCTTGTCCCGATGATTGTTCTCTTGTACAAATTGTCTTGCCATGTCTTGATTGTGCACTCATGTTATAACTGCCATGTCATGCATACTATAACTGCTAGGTTGCTAGTTGCCTTACTTTCAGTTTCCTTACCCAAGTCTTTTAGACTTGCTGACATGTGCCCCTTTACTCTTTTGGGTGACACATGTTAGATCCCGAGCCTGAGTACCTTGTTGAGGACGAGGTGTTTGCTGACGACGAGCCCGAGCTTGTGTTTGACGGGGAGTACGTGGACACTGGGGACCAGTCCTAGTGTCTTCGTTGAGTTTTACTTTCGTTTAGACTGTTATTTTGTTGTCGGTGCGTAGCACTTATACTTTGTTATGTCGTTGTTTTTGTTGGCCTTGTTCTGGGCCTTTAGACTCTTTTCTTTTAGCCTGGTGGCTTTTCTGGGTGTTGGACTTATTTTCATGTTGGACAATTTATGAGATATGAGATTTTATTTCAGTCTCTCTTTGTGTTATTATTGTTGTTCCGTTGTGGTTACAGGGACCTGCTTATGTTTTATTGACGCTTATCGGGTTTGGGGCTTCACAGCTCCACTCTCGTGCGGACCTTTTCACATCTCGCCTCTATTTTAGGGAAGCGGGTCGTGACAGGTTTTGTTGGTGGCCCATGCAGGTCCTTCTGTAACTGCGATGTTTGGAATGACGATTATAATATTAGAATGTCCAATAAATTAAGTTCGACGTCTGAGTCATAAACTATGAGTCTAATCTGATTTGTTTTCCGTGTCACTAGATGGCAGGAAGGCGATTCACCCGTGGTGGGGGTAGTGGTACGCTCCCTCATGATGAGGAGCCTGAGCGGGAACCCACCAACGGTGAGATGATGCGGATGATGCTGCAGATGATGCAAGTGCAGCAGGGCGTGCTCCTGCAAGTCCAGAATGCTCCACTTGCTCGAGTTGCCCGGGCTCTTTCGGATGCCCCTCACTCTGAGCCAGGAGCGAAGCAATTTCGGGAGCTGGGTCCCGCATATTTTGATGGGTCTGAGGGTCCTCTGGCTGCCGATGAGTGGATTCGGAACATCGAGGACAATCTGAAGATGGCCAAGATCACCCCGGCTGGATGGGTTGATTTGGCAAAGAGGCAACTCAAGGATAATGCTCGGAACTGGTGGGATGCGGAAGAGAAGATGTTGGTGGAGTCGATAGCTTGGGCTACCTTCAAGGCCAGATTTGAGGGTGAGTTCTTCCCGAAAGCTGCCAGGGAGGAGATGCTGCAGCGTTTTATCGATTTGAAGCAAGGAAGCTCGTCGGTGGACCTATATCACCAAGAGTTTATGAGGTTGAGTCGGTTTGCACCAAAGATGGTGCAGGACGCTGAGGAGAGAGCTCAGAGGTTCCTGTAGGGACTTGCTTCGGAGCTCCAGAGTTTTGTGACCTCTTCTGACCGGGAGTCTTATCAGAAGGTTCTAGTAGCAGCCAAGAGGCAGGAGCTGCTCGTGAACCAGAGGAGGGGGTCTATTGTTGGTGCTGGGAAGAGGCCTGTGGAGCAGGCCAGAGCTGTGGTTAGACCTGGATTCAGGCCTAATCAGTCCGCTCAGTTTAAGAGGCCAGGAGGGCCTATTCTGAAGACTTGCCATTTCTGCGGCAAGCCTGGCCACATCAAGGATCAGTGTCAGAAGTTTTTGGGCCAGTGTCTGGTTTGTGGTGATGCTTCCCATGTCGCGAAGGATTGTCGGCATGCGAATCAGCTGCGGAGGGCACCTGTTGCAGCACAGCCGTTGCAGCAGCGAGCGTCTGTTCCTGCTGGACGTGGAGCAGCACTTGTTCCACAGGGACAGGCTTTTCGGCAGGCTGTTCCGCCGAGGAGGCAGGCTTTTCTGATGACCGCTGTGGAGAGAGAGGCTGTGGATGAGGTTATCGCAGGTAATCCTCAATCTAGCTGTTACTTTCCTAGCTGGTTTGATTGTTAGATTGTGTTGTTTGCTTGAACATGGTTGTTTGCTAGACTAGGGTTTGATTGTTAATTGATTGTTAGGTGTGGTTTTGGTGTGCACATTTCCTGCACGAGTCCTCTTTGACTCCGGTGCATCGATGTGCATTATTTCTCGGAGCTTCGTGGAGAGGCATTCCTTGTCGACGTCCCCTCTTCCCAAGAGTTGGAATATCGTTACAGGAAATGGCATGGTCTCGGTGCATCGTGGTTGCAATTCTTGCTCGTTGGTGGTCTGTGGACATGAGCTCTTCGCTGATTTCATTGTCCACGACATCATCAACTATGATGCAGTTCTTGGGATGGACTGGCTTGCGAGCTTCTATGCTACGATTGACTGCAGGAGGAAGAAGGTGGTGTTCGAGATTCCCGGACATCCAGTATTTGAGTTCAGTCGTGGTAGCAGTTCGCTTGGTCCTGTTAGATTTCGGGCCAGGCCATGCTGATGGAGCTGGAGTGGCCAGCTGTGGTGCGAGACTTTGGCGACGTCTTCCCCGAGGAGATGTCTGGTTTGCCACCTGATCGAGCTTAAGAATTTTCTATCGATCTTGTTCCAGGTGCGCAGCCGATTTCGAAGGCGCCGTATCGTATGGCACCTGCAGAATTGGAAGAGTTGCGGAAGCAGTTGGATGAGCTTTTGCAGAAGGGTTATATTAATCCTAATGTGTCTCCATGGGGAGCACCGGTGTTGCTGGTAAAGAAGAAGGATGGTTCGCGTCGCATGTGCGTGCGTTGCCTCGCATCGATGATATTTTTGATCAGCTTGGAGGTTCGAGGGTGTTTTCTAAATTGGATTTGAGGAGTGGTTACCATCAGTTGAAGGTGAAGAAGGATGATGTTCCGAAGACAGCGTTCAGGACGAAGTATGGACACTATGAGTTTGTGGTTATGCCTTTCGGTGTAACTAACGCGCCCGCAGTTTTCATGAATCTGATGAACCTGATTTTCTACGACTTTTTGGATAAGTTTATCGTTATCTTTATTGACGACATTCTGATCTATTCGAAGTCGGAGGAAGAGCATGCCTCGCACTTAAGGACGGTGTTGGAGATTTTGAGGAGGCATCGGTTGTATGCTAAGTTTTCGAAGTGCGAGTTTTGGCTGGATAGAGTTGCTTTTCTCGGGCATGTGGTGACTGGAGATGGTATTTCAGTGGATCCCGAGAAGATTAGGTCCATCAGGGAGTGGCCTGTTCCGTCGTCTGCGTCTGAGATTCGGAGTTTCCTTGGACTTGCTGGTTATTATCGGCGATTCATTAAGGACTTTTCTCGTGTTGCTGAGCCGATGACCAGGTTGACGCGGAAGGATGTTGCTTTTGTTTGGTCGGGTGATTGCGAGAGTGCTTTTGGTATTCTGAAGGAGAGGTTGACGACTGCCCCTATTCTTGTTGTGCCTGATCGCAGCGGTGGATTTGAGATCTTTTGCGATGCTTCTGGCAAGGGTCTCGGTTGTGTGTTGCATCAGCATGGGCACGTTGTGGCTTATGCGTCTCGTCAGCTTAAGGTTCATGAGAAGAATTACCCGACGCATGATTTGGAGTTGGCTGCCGTTGTGTTTGCTCTTAAGATTTGGCGGCACTTCCTGCTGAGTGAGAAAGTGAAGATTTTCACCGATCACAAAAGCTTGAAGTACATTTTCACTCAGAAGGAGCTCAACATGCGACAGCGTCGATGGTTGGAGCTTAGGGCAGATTATGATATTGATTTGCAGTTTCACCCTGGCAAGGTGAATGTGGTTCCGGATGCTTTGAGTAAACTTTCAGCGGTGATGATTTTGACCTCGCAGTGGAGATTGCAGCTGGATTTTTGCGAGTCTGGCGTGGAGATTGTTCTTCCTGGGGAGGCTTCGTCGTTGATGTACATGCAGGTACAGTCGACGATCGTGGATCGGATTAAGGCTGGCCAGGCTGAGGATCCAAAGCTGGTGAAGATTCGGGAGCAGGTGGAAGCCGGTCTGCGGACTGACTTTTTGATTCATGAGGATGGCTCGCTGAGGTTTGGAGCCAGGTTGTGTGTGCCAGCTGGGGATATTAGAGAGGAGTTGATGGTGGAGGCACACAGTTCGCCGTATTCTGTGCATCCTGGTGGCACCAAGATGTACCAGGATCTTCGTCTGAATTATTGGTGGCATGGTATGAAGAGGAGTGTGGCTCGGAGTGTAGCCAAGTGCTTGGTTTGCCAGCAAGTGAAGGCGGAGCATCAGCGTATGGCCGGGTTGCTACAACCGCTTCCGATTCCGGAGTGGAAATGGCAACACATCACTATGGATTTCGTGACTGTACTGCCAAGGATTCCGAAGCAGAATGACGCGATTTGGGTGATCGTAGATCGATTGACCAAATCTGCGCACTTTATTCCGTTCCGAGTGGGACAGTCCACTGAGACGCTAGCAAGGAGATATATGGAGGTAAAATTCTTCTACTCTCCGTTTTTATTTCCTTTTCCTAGTTTGGATGGTGATGTAACGTGAATCGTGCAGGAGGTTGTGCGACTTCATGGAGTCCCTGTGAGTATCGTGTCTGACAGAGACACGAGGTTCACATCTCAGTTCTGGCAGAGTTTGCAGAAGAGCTTGGGTACGCGTCTGAGTTTCAGCACGGCGTACCATCCGCAGACGGATGGCCAGTCCGAGAGGACGATTCAGATTTTGGAAGACATGCTGAGGGTGTGCATGTTGGATTTCAAGGGTTCGTGGGAGGACCATCTACACTTGGTGGAGTTCTCTTACAACAACAGCTTTCAGGCGAGTATTGGCATGGCGCCATTCGCCGCTCTTTATGGGAGGAAATGTCGATCGCCATTGAGTTGGGATGACGTTGGTGATCGGGAGCTGTTGGGACCTGAGATGATCGTGGAGGCCGTGGATATCGTCAGGAATATTCGGGAGAGGTTGAGAATTGCTCAGGACCGTTTTAAGCATTGGGCGGATGCTAAACGTCGTCCTTTGGAGTTTCAGCCGGGCGACCATGTGTTCTTGAAGATTTCCCCGAATCGTGGTGTGATTCGTTTTGGGAATCGAGGGAAGTTGAGCCCGCGATACATTGGACCGTTTGACATTTTGGAGAGGGTTGGCAAGGTAGCGTATCGCTTGGCCTTGCCGCCATCTTTGGAAGGAGTTCACAATGTTTTCCATGTGTCGCAGCTTCGTCGATACATTAGCGATCCATCTCATGCTGTGGATTTTTCGGAGATTACCGTTCGCCCCGATATGACGTATGACCAGCATCCAGTGCAGATTCTGGACAGGCGTCAGAAATCGCTTCGGAACAAGATTGTCAATCTTGTGAGGGTAATGTGGCGACACGGCTCACCTGGAGAGTCTACTTGGGAGAATGAGGATGAGATGCGAGAGCGTTTCCCACTTTTGTTTCCGGACTCGTGAGTATTCGGAAATTCCGAGGACGGAATTTTTCTTAAGTTGGGGAGGATGTAACGACTGCTTTTCATGTATCTGGATTTATTATAATATAATATATGTTTTGGTGGATTTTCTCCTCATGTGTGGTTTTCGTCTCCGTAGCTTTCATTTTCGATCGATTCGTCGTATTTTCTCGTTTCTTCCTTAGGATTGTCGATTTCGAAGTATGTCATTCGTGACGGACTTCATAACGGTCGTATCTTACTATTAGATCAAGCCTAGGAGTCTTAGGAATCGATCCCGGGGCCCCGCGCTCCGTATCGGAACTTTTGGTGCTCATTAGCCGGTATAAGAAGGGGCACCGACCGACTAGATGAAGATCCAGTCGGTCGGCAATCCTTCTTGGACCGACTAGTTGGCTTTCTAAATTTCTCAGGAGTTACTGTTTATCGTTAGTCGGTCTAAGAACGTTGGTTAACCAACTAGGTTGCAAACTAGTCGGTCGGCAATGCTTCTTTAACCGACTAACACATCATCTAAATTTTAGTATCAGTTACTGTTTACTCTTAGTCGGTCTAAGAACGTTCATCGACCGACTAGATGCTAAACTAGTCGGTCAGTATTTGTTCATGGACCGACTAATTCTAAATCCTATTTTCGTTCAGAAGTTACTGTTTACACTTAGTCGGTCTGCGTTGGTCGACCGACCGACTAGTTGCCAAACTAGTCGGTCAGTGGTTGCTCTTTGACCGACTAATCTGTGTTAAAACCCTAATTTCTGGGCAGCCGCCAGCCCAACCTATTTATACCCCTCCCAAACGTTTTCTTCTTCCTCCACTCGACCCAAAACCCTAAAATCTCCCCCATTGAGCCCCCATCTTCCTCCAAGCCCTATTCCTTCATCCCAAGCCCTAGATTCTTCATCTAAACCCTCCATCAACTCTATCTACCTCTCATTTTCCCCAAATCTCCATCAAATCCCCAAAATCCCCCAAAAACCCTAATTCTCCAAACTTCTCCATTTGTTTCCAGATCTGGTCCTAGGGTTCTCCGGAGTGTTTCTTCCGCTTCCTCTCGGTAAGAAATCGATCTCTTGACGTTTTTATATCCTATTTGTATTTTTATGAAACCATAATGAATTTCATGTTGTTTGATGTTTGTTTCCCCATAACAACGATTTCCCCCGTAAATTAGCATCCGCGAGACGAACCTTCGTGATCGTCATTCCCGGTGCTAGGCAAGTGAAACTTGCCACTTAGGGTTAGGGCCATGTTTTAGGCCATTTGCTTGTTGTAGGCGTAAAAGAGACTAGGCGACGAAATGATACTCGCCTAGGCGCAATTCGGGGAACTAGCTTGACAACGAAGCTAGTTCCGACATTTAGCATGTTGCACAATTACCATGTCATGTTTACTTTCCATTAACGGTACACGAATTAATTGTCATGTCATTGCATTCTTTAAGTGCTTCTGTGATTGCGTAGCTTCGCTACAAATGCTTGTGTTCCTGGCTCGTGTTCCAGAAGCGGGCCATGTGTTGGTTGATAGCCAATGCCCGAATTGCTTGTTTCCGGCTAGGTGCACCCCTACGCCAAATGTTTAAGAATGCGAGCTCATGTGCGGGGCAACCCCGGCTCACTTGCTGAGCTCATGTACGGGGACCCTGGCTCCATTACGTGTGGGTATTGGGGGTAAGAGTTAAGCGGCCAATCAACTGGGAGTCTGCCCGATCAGCAACTGCAGTGGTAAGGCGTAAACTCTGGGTTTGGGGTAGTTGTTAAGCGGCAAATCAGCGTGAATGTGAAACCATTCAGCTGTAAGGCGTAAACATCTACAAATAACGTGAATAGTGAATTGATTGAGATTGATAGTAGCTTGGCTACTCTTGTCTTGTCCCGATGATTGTTCTCTTGTACAAATTGTCTTGCCATGTCTTGATTGTGCACTCATGTTATAACTGCCATGTCATGCATACTATAACTGCTAGGTTGCTAGTTGCCTTACTTTCAGTTTCCTTGCCCAAGTCTTTTAGACTTGCTGACATGTGCCCCTTTACTCTTTTGGGTGACACATGTTAGATCCCGAGCCTGAGTACCTTGTTGAGGACGAGGTGTTTGCTGACGCCGAGCCCGAGCTTGTGTTTGACGGGGAGTACGTGGACACTGGGGACCAGTCCTAGTGTCTTCGTTGAGTTTTACTTTCGTTTAGACTGTTGTTTTGTTGTCGGTGCGTAGCACTTATACTTTGTTATGTCGTTGTTTTTGTTGGCCTTGTTCTGGGCCTTTAGACTCTTTTCTTTTAGCCTGGTGGCTTTTCTGGGTGTTGGACTTATTTTCATGTTGGACAATTTATGAGATATGAGATTTTATTTCAGTCTCTCTTTGTGTTATTATTGTTGTTCCGTTGTGGTTACAGGGACCTGCTTATGTTTTATTGACGCTTATCGGGTTTGGGGCTTCACAGCTCCACTCTCGTGCGGACCTTTTCACGTCTCGCCTCCATTTTAGGGAAGCGGGTCGTGACAGAAAGTATCACTTGGGATACAAAAACTTTATGTCACTTTGATCCGCCAACAAGCCAGTGTGAGGAGGAGGTCCTGAAGATTCTCCACATCCAAAACACTGCCCATCTCTTGCCGGACAAATTTACTGACAACCAGAAGATTGTCAAATCACACGTCCCTGCTGCTAACACTCCAGCTAGGATTGACATACCGCAAAATGGATGCAATCCGCCTGCAGCAGAAATGGTTGGACCTCTCAAAAAGAGAGGACGACCACCGGGATCCAAGGACCAAGTCCCTCGAAAGAGTAGGACCCTTGGCAATGGTAAACAAATACCACCACAGGATGCTAATTTAAGCCCTGCTACCCCATATCTCCCAAACTCTCATGAAGAGGAAAAACCGGGAGAAAATGAATTATCGATACACTATGTACGAACTGGGGAGTATTGGGACAAAAAAGCACAACAATAGATGACACATTTGCGTGTAATATTGCCATCAACGTCGCATACTGCGACGATGATATTGAACCACGCTCTCTGACAGAATGTCAAAGCAGAGATGATTGGCCAAAGTGGAAAGCGGCAATAGGAGTGGAGTTGGATTCACTCACCAAACGCAAGGTCTTCGGACCAATAGTCTAGACACCAAACGGTGTAAAACCTGTGGGTTATAAATGGGTATTTGTTAGAAAACGAAATGAACAGAATGAGATCGTACGCTATAAAGCAATGCTTGTAGCGCAGGGTTTTACCCAACGTCCTGGGGTGGATTTTGAAGCCACATACTCCCCGGTCATGGACGCGATCACCTTCCGATTCCTCATTGGTATAACAGCACAAGAGGGTTTAGATATGCAACTCATGGACGTGGTTACTGCATACCTATATGGCAACCTAGACCGAGACATCTATATGAGATTGCCTGACGGTTATTCTTTGCCTGCAGCACTAAAAGAGAGAGAACGTGACATCTACTCAGTGAAACTGCAAAGATCATTATATGGTCTAAAACAATCTGGAAGGATGTGGTATAACAGACTGAGCGACTTCCTTGCACAGCAAGGATTTAAAAACGACCCAGTCTGTCCTTGCATCTTTATAAGAGCAAAGGCAACAGGATTTGTAATTATAGCCGTCTATGTAGACGACTTAAACCTCATCGGATCTCCTGAAGAGATCGCAAAGATTTCTAGAAGCCTGACAGAAACTTTCGAGATGAAAGACCTCGGAAAATCAAAATTCTGTTTAGGCCGTCAGATAGAGCATCTTAAAGATGGGATCCTGTTACACCAGTCAACTTACACATCGAACTTATTGAAAAAGTTTCAGATGGATAAGTGCCACCCCCTCAGCACTCCGATGGTCGTCAGATCATTGGATGTACACAAAGACCCCTTCCGGCCGCTGGAAGAGGGGGAGGAAGTACTAGGCCCCGAAGTGCCTTATTTAAGTGCTATCGGTGCACTCCTTTACCTGGCTAACTGCACTCGCCCTGACATAGCGTTTGCAGTAAACTTACTAGCCAGATATAGTGCTGCACCTACACAGCGGCACTGGGCCGGAGTTAAGCATCTTCTGCGCTACCTCCAAGGGTCCATAGACTTAGGTCTATTCTACATGAAAGGTGCATCAACTGGTTTAGTTGGTTATGCTGACGCAGGTTACAGGTCTGATCCTCATACAGAGAAGTCTCAGACCGGATACATGTTCACATATGGCGGCACTGCCATATCCTGGAGATCTGTGAAGCAGACCATGACGACCGTCTCATCCACCCACTCAGAGCTACTAGCGATCTTCGAAGCAAGCAAGGAATGCTTCTGGCTACGCTCGGTGATCCAGCACATACTCACCTCCACCGGCCTGACGACCGGCGTTCTTGCACCCACTACACTCCATGAAGACAATGCAGCATGTATAGCCCAGCTACAGGACGGCTACATCAAAGGTGACAAGACGAAGCATATCTCCCCCAAGTTCTTCTGGACGCAGGACCTTCAGAAGCAAAAGCAGATTGAGGTACATAAGATCCAATCATGTAATAACTTGGCGGATTTGCTTACCAAATCCCTGCCTACTAGTATCTTTGAGAAACTTGTATATGGGATTGGGATGAGGAGAGTGAGTAAATGTAAACTGGGTCAGGATGAGAGAACTATGAACTCATAGATACATAGGAGACTGATGTATAGATTCATAGGAAATCTGCAAGCCTGAAGCTTGGTCAGATAAGGGGGAGTCAACTGCAGAGTTGTACTCTTTTCCCTTTGCTACAGGTTTTTTCCCACTGGGTTTTCCGTAGTCAAGGTTTTGACGAGGCAACCTCGTTGACTCTGGATCCTGAAGTATCCACCCCTAGACACATCCCCAAAACAGGGAAAGTTATGGGTTAACTGTTCTTTCTTTAACAAGACAGTTACCCTAACTCGGATCCTGAAGAATCCACCTCTTATTTCAATGTTGATTGGATAAGGGGAAGTGTTATGAATAGGCCCATTGGGCCAATTGGGTATCCAACCCACTATTGAAAGTTATAAATACACGGGTAGGTGGCTCTTAACCCTCTACACCTATTCTCCTTAAATTTCCCTTCACAACAACTTTTCCTTTTTTATAAATATTTTAAATTAAATCACATAAATGCATGTCTGTTCAACTTCCAAGATTCTTTAAATTCACAGATCTCGAATTTCACAAAATTAAATAAAGATTTATTTCTTTAAAAGTTTCCCCCAAAATACAAAAGTTTTACCTCCAAATTTTTTCACAAACTCTCATCTCAACCGTTGATTTTCTAAGATTAAATCTCAACCATCCTTCTATCAACTTATTTATCTTAGTCAGCTTGTCTTAGTCAGCATTAAGATTCAAAAACCGTTGACAACTGTAATAGAGACTAGAAATTGCCCGTGCACTTGGTGCACGTAGCAAAAATAACCACCAACGAACATGGCCGCAATGCATGCGCGGAACCGGGAAGGAGCGAAAAGCGTGTGTGTGCATGTCGGCAACGTCGGATGGTAAAAGGGGAGCGAATGCACGGACCCCCAAAAACCAACCCACACAGTAAGGACGCGAGACCCACACAGATGTTTCGATGAGTGCAAAAACGGGTGAAAATGAGAATATTGGGTTTAAGTGTGTGTCTTGGGGTTTTTTGGTTTTTTTGCTTGGGTGTGTGATTTTGGGTGTTTGGGTTTGGGTGTGTTTTTGGGGTTGATTGGAGTTTTGTGTTTTTTGAGTTTTGGGTTTAAGAAGGGTGTTCCATGTGGCGATGTGACATTGCCACATTAGACAAAGATTCAAAAACATCCCTCATTTGTAATATAGAATATAGATTCGCTATAAAGACGAGGCTGTGGGTGGGGCCCACGGTGGAATAAATAATAAACAAACACAAATAAGAGCCAATAATAAAATAATAACCAAAATTACGATAATAAAAAAGATAATTATCATCACAACCAATAAATTAGTCTCTCGCTCTCTCAACAGATTGAGAGCGGAGTTCATCGAAAGACCGGTAACACTGCGACCGGTGAGTGCTCCAACTGAGAATTCCGGTGTCGGATTCGGATTCGGATTCGGATTCCATCGCGGACCCGTTATCTGGCGATGGTCTAATCTCTCCAACACTCTCGATTCTGACTTCTTTGGAAAAAGTGAGAGGAGGAGAAAGAAATCGATGGGGTGTGCTGGATCTTCGCAGGCCAAGGGAGAAGGTGAAGTCTCAATCCCCATGTCTACAGGTTCTTTAATTAAAAACTATTGTCTTTTCTTTAATTTCTTGAATTTTTTATTGATTTTTTAAAACCTTGGATTGTTTTTGTAGTGCTATTGTAAATTCTCTTTATCGAAATCGTGCTTGTTGATTTCGGTTGGATCTTGATTTCGGTTCTTGGAGGTTTATACATGTTGTGATTAATCTGTAAGGGTTTTGGATAGCATGATGATGCTTTGTAATCGATGTAGTGTATTTTGATTCCGTTCTGGCGAATTGTGGGTGAATTCCGTCCAATGCGAAGCAATTTCTCTGTACAGTGTTTGTTGAATGCATGTAGGGGAATAGTTTAATTTTTAGGATGTTATTGGCTGTCTTTTTCTTGAGTTTACTTTCAAATGCTTGATTAGGCGTAATTCAGTTCGGTGTAGTCCTTATCAGCACTCTAATTGTTTGTTTCAAAAGGACCTTGTTGTGGGTTTTGTGATGTAATGGCCATGAATGTCTAGATCAGTACCATTGGTTTTCTTTCTATTTGTTTAGTAATCTTAGTTAGGACTTCTCAAGTTTGATGAAGACGAAGTGATGATCCTTGTGCAATGCCTTGAGGGTGTATCCATAGAGTAGGATTCAGATTGTGTACTTGAAAGAAGGGCGTTGTTTTGTCTATGTTGGAACTTTTAGGAATTTAGGTGTGAGTTTGAGATATATATTATCTGGTGATGAGGTATAAAAATAAAAAGAAATAGGGGCATTTACAGAGAGGCTTTGTTCAGGTCTAGGCATTTCATCACCATGCTAGGTGTGGTTGATGCGTTAAGGGAAGTGATCATCTATCCAAGCTGATCTTTTAAAGGTAGATGAGATGACGGAGTACCAATGATATATTCTTGGTAAATTGTTCATCATAGAAATACCAACATATATGAATATCTTGTCATATAAATGATTGATAAGCAATTTGTGTAACTAACTGATGAGTGCATCTCTTCAGAATCTGATTATGTTGTTTTGTTAACCGATGAGTAACTTCTAAGGAAATTTACTGTATACTACTGTTTACTCAAATGAATGAATTTGCAAGCTTGGACCTTTGATGCGTTGAGGAATGCATAGTATGATATATACCGATTTTCCATGTTCCTTATATGGGATCTACATTCTTATCTTAGTTTAATGACTTTTTGGTATGCCTCCACATTCATCATACATTGGTACTTGATAAATTTGAAACTTGTTTCCATATGATCATGTTTGTCCTGGATAAATATCAACTTTTCTTCTAATATGCAACTTGATCTGCAGTTTTTACTTTCAAATGTGTATATTTTTTCTCAAATATATTTGAAACATGCTTCTGAAGTATGTACTTTGCTTATACTTCAGCTTATTAGCCTCATGACATAAATTTTTTTGACTTGCGCCACTTGATGCTCTTAGAGGCTACTAAAAAACTGCGGAAGCCCAAGCCATGGAAACATACTCAACCAATAACAGGGACAGAGCTCAAGCAGATGCGTGATGAATTTTGGGACACAGCTCCTCACTATGGTGGTCAAAAAGGTGCTGATTCCCACATTAATCTGTTGGTTGGTTAAAATTTGGCAACTATTTTCAGCATGTAGAATATGCAGTACAATATGAAGTTAGAATGTTCTTTATTTGCATGCATCAACTTGTAGCTTTAGTACAAGTTTTGCACCAGTGATGATATTATGTTTCAGTAAAATAATTCATAAGAGATTGTAAGGAACAATGCCCGTGGATGGGATATTTAACACTAAATAGTTACGGTTAACGTAAGCTAACAACAAATAATTCTTAACTAAAAGATGTATAGGAATAATAAGAATTTAAAACCACAAGTAATAGAAATTCAAACTATAATGCAAATCAATCACAAACACAATGCTTTATCCTGATTCGATCAACTATGACCTATTCCACTCCCCAAACAATTCTCGCTTGAGATTTCCACTATTCACTCATAAACTGAAAGAATAGCACACCTTGCAATTTGACAAATAACCATTGCCATTTGCAAAACCCGACCTTAGAGATCGAAACCATATCGAACCCGAGAGTAACAAACCACCTCAACAACCCTGAGACGTACTATTCAAACTGAGGTACACCTTTTTAGAGCAAATTACATGACTCCCTAAGTCGAAGCACATATAATTGTAGTGTGGCTAAGGAACTTAGGTTTCTATTTTATAGACTAGATATCTTGAAAGAATAGAAACAAAGCTCAAGAAGATAGGAAATGAGAGACTAGAGCTTAAGGGTAATATGGGATTGCATTTTCTCTTTCTTTTCTATTTCATGTATTTTTATGTAATCTCTTGTAATGAAAAACACCAAATAGTTTTTTTTATAAACATGAAATTATGTGAGAGATATATCCAAAATGCACCTCCCAACGGTTAGAATATGGCTATATGCTTAAATCCCATTTTGTGTAACGGCTAGTTGTTTAGTTGACTAGAGTTCATTTATTAGTTGACTAATGGCCATTAATCGACTAATAAAATAACCATTGTCGACTAATCTGTAAGTCAGAAGTCACAGCCAGTTTTCTAACGGGTATTAGTTGACCAGTGTTAAGTCATTGGTCGACTAATACTTCTTTTCTAAGCGACTAAGAAGTCATGTCAGTGTTTTGTTATTAAAGTCTCCATGTATAATTAGTTGACTAGTGTTTTAACTATTAGTCGACTAGCTTAGTCATTAGTCGACTAGACTAGTATAACAACATTTGTCGACTAACATAATATTACTCGACTAGGAGTCAAGTATTAGTCGACTAATAATGATATAAATACACAGACTAAGTATGAAATTTAGGAGTTTTGATATAAATTAATTCTATATTAATCCCAAGTTATTTTCTAGGGTTTCAAGTGTGTGACATCTTCAATGCCTTATCAAAGATTCTAAGACAAGAAAAAGAATAATAAAATCCATCAATTTTCATATTTGGCTTATTTCTCTTTTGATGTAATATTTGATCTTCATCTTCTTGTCATAGAAGTCTTTCCATTCATCTTGTTGTCTTGGCTTATCACACCTTCACGTAAACTTGTGATTTGTGATATGGCTTTGTCATCCATGCCTGAGCTATCTATGTTTGGTCCTTTTGGTCCCGTGACAATATACTACAAGCATAATGTGTGCTCATCATCAATACATGCATTGAGAGAATCCAATACCCAACAGGAATGATTCAAAACAATAGAGCTATAGGGTTACTCTAAAGTTTAAGCTCCTTTTTCTTGCGGAATTTCAAGCTTGCCTTTGGTTATCAAGAGTATCTTTTGGTCATTGAAGGATATTTTATCGTGATCTCATGTTTCTTGTTCTCACAAATTCTCATATTCTACAGTATTCCATGGTAAGAAATTAAGGTCATGTTTGGTAACAAAAACTGAGAATAAAGTGAGTGAAGTAGGACCAACCATTTCAGTGGTTTGTTTTGGCGAGACCCAATCTGAAGTGTGTTACAAGTGATGAATGCCACATCGGCTTTTCTTCTCTGCAAAACCCTGTACTGTCTTTGGCATATAAGTGGTCCAGAGCTCCTTTTTTACATTAAATTTAATTTTTAATAAATTACATTATGGGTTTATAACTACCATTGCCCTTCACTTTCCCGCTATCTCTTCAAGCAATCAAACAAAAAAGAACGACAAAGTTGCTTCCAAATGACTTCCGAGCTATGGAAATAAACAAAAAATTTGGGATTTGAGTCTTAAAGAAGTCGCCTTTGCTGAATTGAGTTCCAACCTTTTCAATTCGCTTTCTTGTAGCCAAACACCCCCTAGTGTTAATGCCTAATGCTAGAATCTTCTACAGGGCTAAAATAAAAAAAATTTAACCTCTAAATTACATTTTCTCTGCCCAAGCATTTGTACAGAGGGAAGTGAACTGTGATGCAGGATACTGCAGGTGCACCTGATTGACAACTCAGGATAATGACATTTTCTAGGGGGCAGTGTATGTCCACATTATTGAAAAAGTCTCACAGCAGAGGAGTGGAACATTTATGTTGCACTCTTTCAGGGGATGTAATTCTATAGGATTTCAGAGGGATGTATGAGGGTCCAAGCCATCCTTACTCAATTTCTTTAATAGGCCCCTTTATCGACTTAAACTAGGCATCTGAGCCGAACTGTGCCTTTCTAGTTTTTTACACAATAGATTAACTTTTGATACACAACATTCATAGCATTAAGTGTTTTGCAGGGCCACTGAATATTATTTGTTTTTTAACTTTTTATTAATTTGACAAAAGATTTGGTTACTTCCCAGTAACCCTATAGTATTAGGCAACCGATGTATATTGATTTCATGAAGCTAGTGGCAATCCTTCATTGATTCATTTGATGCAAATTGCAAGGGAAAACTAGCTAGAGGAGTTTGACATTTAATTTTGTTTCTTTTGTTTTTCAATTGAATTTGGTAATCCTGAAGGGTGCTTACATAAGGTATTTTTGTCTCTAGCCCTACTTAAAAAGTATTAAACCATCTAGCGTTTACTTCTCAACCTTCAAAGCCGCTTCCCAACGAAAGTTTACTATTTAACTTGATAAACGTACTTATGCAGTTTAACTTCTTCCATACCCTGCAAAAAAAAAACTCTCAGTTAAACACCCAAACGAGTCAGCCATATTGAGTTTGTTTTGCTTAGTGATGTTTAGTTGCACTTGAGCATTTATTTTAAATATTGTACTGAAATAGAATGACAGTCTTCTTCTTGATATGTGGAGTGGTACATCTTTTTTCGCAAGAGAATTTCCATTCCAGTAAGTTACTCCATGGTTAAAACACTTGCTTGGAAGAAACCATGAATATGTCGTAGTAATGTATTTGAATTTATTTGTTCATAAATATGATAGATCGTTCTCAGTTTGCCTCCACGAAATTTGTTCTTTGGATCATAATCTTTTCCATTTTAGCCAGTTTTATGGCTATTTTCATGTACTTAAACTTTCTGTGTGTTCTAACCGCAATGCCTCCTTTTCTTTTGGACCATCTTTTCTTTAGATTAAATTGCAAGCACGTTATGTTGTGAATTCATCGCCTTCAAACGTAACCAATCAATTTCCTTTTGTGCCATCGAGCGCTATGTATCATTTTTTGAAGAGAATGTCCTTGGTCTTTAGTAAGTGTCCATGGGTGTGAAGAGATTTATGAAATCAACTGAGATCTTCTATGAGGGTGTTGCTTACAAATGACTCAGTTTTTTTTATAAAGTGGATAATATTTTTTTTGATACAATCCTACCACATTAAAAAGTGGTATGCAGGTTAGGCTCCACATTGCACACCTAGACAAGCTTAGGCCACATAGTTGCCAACCTGATCAATGGGGCTTGAAAGGCCACATCATAAGCAGCCGCCAAGGCCCTAATGTGTTCTTTGCAACATCAATCGCCTAGTCCAAGCTATAAAATTTGAAAAGAGACTTCAGAAGATAGATGCATGGGAAAGTAATATCATCAAGCAAATCAAGCATCAGCTTAAGCTAGTACGCATACCAAAAGTTAAGTGGAAAAGCTGTTCAGGTGATTTATGGATAATTGATTTATTGTACCCAGGTAGATGTGGCACTATATTTTTTCAGTTTAATACGTTGGTGAACATGTTAGGTCAAATAATTTAAGAAGAGATGCAGTTACTTTGGTTGCTATTATAGTGATTAGGATACATATGAAATATATTTACTTTTAGACTAAGAAAAGAGTAACCAACATTTTAAGGCAATATCTGATGGGAGATTAGTATTTTGATAGCATGCATAGTGGGCAAAAATAATGCAAGCATGATTACTAGGTTATTAAGAAGAACGTGGGGATTGGAAATGTAGGGAAGAAATTAAAAAAAAAACAAATGATGTGGTATCGAAAAAATATTGAAGGTGGCTGATTGAAACATAAGGCTTAGAAACTTGAACTTATAGATCTATGTAACATATTAGGATCATGATTAGGAGAATAGGCCGATATCGACATGTTTTAATTGTATCAACTATCAAGCATATCGATACATCATCATCATCTTAGCCTTCATCTTTAAAAATTGGGATTGGCTTCATGGACTCAATAGAAAGGATGCCGGATCATGATCACATCGGATCATAATATCATATACTCATTTTACACATTACGATCCAAAGCTTTCTCTTTAGTCAAAATAAGATATTTCGTGTTCATTTTTATCACTTCCATCCATATATTCTTCGATCTAGCTTTCATATCCATTTTTATCCCTTTCATCTACATCTCTTGATCTCTCATATGTTTTATCTTTCTAACAGATGCATCACTAAGTTTTCTACGAACATGTCAAATCATCTCAAGCCCTGTTCTATTGTCTTATTCTCTGTAGAGATCACTTCTATATTCGTTTAGATATTCTTATTTTTACCTTATCATTTATAATATTTTCACACATCGACCGTAACATTTGCATCTTTACCGCACCCAAATTTTGTTCATGTTTCTTGGTAATAGCACAATACTATATACTATGTAACAAAGCAGGCTAATCGTTATCGTATAAAATTTATCCTTTAACCATAATCGTACATTTCAATCTTACAACACTTCTATTATGATTTTTAATTTTTATCATACTGCATTAATTCTATAATCAATAACTTCTTTAATTCCCGCTCCTTAGATAATCGACCCAAAATACTTAAAGTATTTATTTATTCTTATACTTTTCTCAACTTGCTTTGTTCTGTTATGATCATCATGTCTAACTTTGTTAAATTTACATTTCATACATTTGATCTTGTTCATATTAAGTTTAAAAGCCCTAGTCTCTAATGTCTACTTTCACAAATCCAACTTTGCATTTACACCATTTTTAGTCTTATCTACCAAAACAATATCATCTGAAAATAATGTACAATAAGGCATCTCATCTTGAATATGCTTAGTGAGTTGATACATCATCATACTAAAGAAGAGGCAACTCAAAGACGAGCCTTGATGTAACCCAATAGTAACAGAGTTATATGTTATTCCTCTATAAATCTTTACTAGTGACTGCTTCTTGATACATATCTTGAATTAAAGTAAAGTACTTTAGAGGAAGATCTTTCTCAGTAAGGCTCACCAAAGAACCGCTTTCGGGATTCTATCACGAGTTTTTTTCATGTCAATAAAAATCGTATGCAAATCTTTCTTCCTTGTCTATATTGTTTCATAATTTGCTTGATGAGATTTATTGCTTCTGTTGTCGAATGTCCCAACATGGAATCAAATCAATTTTGTGATATGATGATATTCTTGCTTAACCTAAACTCAATCACCATCCCATACAGCTTCATAGTATGACCCATTAACATGATAGTCAGAGCAGCTTTGTATATCATCTTTATTTTTATACAAAAATATCAAAGCACTACTCTTTCAATACTTTGATATTCTATTTGATTTTTAAAGTTTGTTAAATAGCTTTACTAACCATATAACGGCTACATCTTCTATATAGTTTCACATCTCAATAGAAATCTTATCAGGTCCTTATACTTTTCTTGATTTTATTCTTTTTGAAGCTTCTCTAGCCTTTCATACCCTGATTCTTCGCATAAAATAATGATTTATTTCATCTGATGGAACACCATTATCTTCTATATTCTAGGTATGACTTTTGTTAAAGATTTTGTCAAATTGCTCCCCTAACCTGCCTCTAATCTCCTTATCTTGATCAATTTTTTTATTTCAGCTTTAATACACTTTACTACGCACACGTTCCTTTGCTTTTTCTCTCTTATTCGTTCTAGTTGATAAATATTCTTCTCTCCCTCAACTTCTTTAAGCATAATGAGGTAAGACCTATCCAAAGTTGGCTGATGTCAGATGCCGCTGATTTCAACTAATAACAACTAATGTATGAGAAGTTAATGGGTTCGAAGTTTGAAAAGTTGAAATTATGTCGTATTCCATAAAATGAAAGAATCTTACTTATGAGTCAAAATTAGGGTTCAAATAACTTGCCAGTACCGATATGTATCAATTTTTTCATATTGGATCTATATAGGGCGATATGAAACATAACACTCTTTATATGACCAGGTTAAACTTTCTACCATTTCAGTTATAATTTGAAGCTAAGGCATTATGAAGCTAAGAAGTTAAATGCCAACTAAAAAAGTGAATTGAAGTCAAACTGATTGATCCAAAATAATCCATCATGAAGTCAGATAAATGGAGGAAAGTATACCGTCTTGGTTGATAGAGATAATCCATCGATATACCGAATGGATATTTGAAGTAATTTCTGAAGACAAAACTCTACCTACGACCAGCACATGCTGAGCTGAGATATGGCAACCGGTATATAAAATCTGTTACTGTAATATGTATTGTTCGATGCTTTCAATACAACTGATACAGATGCTACAAACTATTGAATGATACCGAGACTGAAATCGAGGTATGAAACCTTTTGATTAGAAGGTTGCTAGGGTTGTTCACGAGATTTGAATAGAAATAAGTTATTGTCAACCCAAATTGTCAGACAACCAATCTCTACTCAATGTTAACTCTAAGACTATTGAAAAGGAACTATTACTGAGTAGCCCAGGAATGTTCCCACGGTGAATCATTAAGATATGAAAGATTTGGAAGAGGGAAAGTCAACAATTACAAGCGGTAGTAGCTGAAATAATTCTTAATGGTTGTGTGAAAGTTGGGGGATGATTTAGAAAGGAAATGGGTAAAAGATGTGATTTTTTTAAAAGTTAGATTGGCTTTTCTTGTAGAGATGAACATTTTTTTATGTTTACACCATCTAGTTTTTTCCTCATTTAGTAATTTATATCAAGATTTACGATAAGATAAGTCTTCATAACCTTATGCTATAATTAACTATAATGCACCATCTCTCACCAATCATATAAATTCCATAAATAATTACTACTTATGCCAACTATGTTAGACCAAGTCAAAATATACAATGGTCCAAGTCAAAACTTTTATGGCATGCCATTGCCTTTTTTAACAGATCAATTTAATGGCATTTTGAACACTTGCCACTTTAATTGAACATTACTTTTGGGCCTGTGTAAAGGTGTTAACAACTTGTTTTTCAGTCATTTCCTATTTAGTTCCTCTTTTCTCTACTTCCTATTAAAGTGATACTTAATTGCTATGTGGTTTTTGTGTATATGGGAAATTGGATTTTTCTTGCCATGTCAAAAGTGAACTTGTCATCAAGCTATGAAGCACAAACCCTTCAAAATGAGTATCGTGTTCATTTGGAACATTAGTCGGATACCAACACTTGCATGACATTTACTCGACACATATTGGATGATCCAAAGGTGTGTTAAATTTTAAAACCCAAAAAGCATGTTGGGGCAATGCCAAGCTTTAAATAAAACCTAAAAAGCTATGCGTTGGACACTTTAGAGCCACACGTCTCTTTATAAAATATATAAAAATGATATTCTTAAGTAAGTGTATACTATGTCAAGTTGTCAACAAAGCCTAACCTTCACTTTAAGTAGATGATTGCGTATCAATTAGATTATTTTGGGATTTTTTGTTTTTGTTACTTGATCAGAAGTAATGGATTTTTTGTCTTGAAAATTTATATTTTTTTTCTTTTATGTTTAGTAAAACACATTCTAATCACCGCATGTTTTAATGTATATTATGTATAGATATGCATAAAGGCATATATTGTTGTATTATTGTGTTTCTGTATCCTATTTTTAAGATTGTTGTGTGTTATTGGTAAGAATGATGGGAAGCCAACTTGGATTTAAATAAATAGTTTGGTGTTCGAGTCAATTTAGTTTTATGATCTTTGTGTTCTTTTAGAATTTTGTTATTTGAGTCTATTTAGAGTTTCATATTTTGAGAAATTCGAGTCTTTTTAGAGTTTCCTATTTTAAAGAATTTGAGTCCTTTTGAGTTGTCTGTTCTAAGAAATTTTTTTATTTTTATTTTATTTAGGTGTTTGAGTTGTAAGTGATTTAATATGAGTTTTCTTCTTCTTCTTCTTCTACAAATAAGGTTTATAGTTCTACTTTTTTATTATGATGGAGAGATTGAATAAACAAGGTTCGTAGTTTTAAGATTGGAATAATTTTCTTTTTCCCTGGACTTCTCTGCAAGCACATTGCTTGTGAAGTAGCCAATGATGCCAACATATTTGGCATCGAGCGATTACAATACCAACACATGTTTTTTTTTTGCAACGAACATGTCGGAACCAAATCTGACACACCCTTTCGGTTTTAATGAAAAAATGGGTATGCCTCAGTGTTCTTCTAGGTGGCCCACTACGCATTTGACTTGGTATGTGGATAAACCAAAACAACAAACTAGGAGCATACATGATCTGCCTTGTCGCGGTTATATACATCAAGCTTCCAAGCTTCAAACCGAATTTCTATGAGCATGTATAAAATATTCTGAAGAGTGTCGGAATGGAAGAATGGAAAGTAATGGCAGCCATTTGGTGTGGTGAGTAAATACAAAAATCTAATTATGTGTGATAATAGGTTTGTAATTGTCATGACAAAGAATCCAATCTTTCGTAGTCGCACACGGCGTATGACAACTAAGAATCATTTCATTAGAGTAACAGCCAAATGTAAATTACGCTTGAATATATGGAAAATTGAAAAAATTGTGGATATATTTACTGAGGCAATTCTCTGAAGGTATTCAATTTATAATTAAAGTCATGGGTGTTCAACAATATGCGACAAAAGGGAAGCCTAAGTAGGTATATCATGGTTTAAACATTTTGATACCGACTTATTTTGTATTAGAATATGATCTAAGTTGATTGCCATGAGTAGCAGTTTCTCTATGGTGTAAGGTGGAAATGAGTTAATTTGGTTGTAAATCTTGAGTATAGCTGATTAAATTAGAATAGTCACATGCTTAAATATAGATAGATGGGGCTCCTCTTTAGAAGAAAACTCTCTAAAATTCTCAAAACCTTTCGTCCCAGATAAAATTTCTCTATAACTCGTACCCCAAGTTACAACCATTAGCACTTGCAAGAATGAAGTATAGTGGTGTGGTGGGGAGAAGTTTTCTGGTAATAGTGGGATTAAACAGAGATGCACATTGTTTTTGTACTTGTTATGGATGTACGCTCACATGAGATTCATGAACTATGATGCATTCCTAAGAAATTCCAATTGCATGGGATGTGAATAAAAGTAGTGTTGTTAGGAAATTCTAGGGGTTGTGGGGATGAAATTTGATGATTTGGGAGTAATGTGAGATTTTCATTGATACGGGCACAAGATACAAAGATGGTTGGTTCCAATTAGAGAGGAAACTACTCTCCTACCCTTTGATTCGAGATAAAGGACTAAATCTCCAAGATCTACTCTTAACATATTCCTATTAAAGATCAGGACGCTCTTGATTGGTTCATTAAGGAATAAGCATTTATACAACTAGCCTGATGCTTTGGCAGAGATTTGGGATGCACTCCGAGCTGCTGCAGAAGCTGATCTGACTCTTGCACAGGCAATTATAGACAGCGCGGGAGTCATTGTTTCAAGTGCTGACATGACCACCTGTTATGATGAAAGAGGTTTGGTGAAAGCATTCTCTTTGTTAGTATTCTTCTAAATGCAAGCAGAATTTTGATTGCCAACTTTTGTTGCAGGCGCCAAATATGAGTTACCAAAGTATGTTTTGAGCGAGCCAACCAATTTGATCAGAGACAGTTGACCTCAAACGTCAATGTAAATCGTGTAAATCAGTAAAGGACTTGTTAAGATCCTCTCTGAAATTACCCCTAGGCTCGCATTTAAAAAAAAGCAAATGTGAGCCTGCTGTAGGTTTCAGTCAACTTATCCTTTTCTCAAGTACAATGCTTCCGGCGATGTTCCTGTGACATTGTATATGCTTCTCCTTGATGAAAAAGCATCAAATGAAAAGTGTGGATCTTGTTGAATGTCCTTTGGAATGAGCTTTTTTATTATTCAGTTTCTTGCACTTTCATCTTTAACTACTTAATTTCTGTGTAGGGGCTTCAAGGGTGTTTTGTTGCCGTGTGAGCAAGAGAGATTTTGTTCTCCCGCAATATATGTTTTACTTCTTTATTGTATTTAATAGTTTTGCATCCTTCTCCTTTTATTTACTTTTGCCTTGCTATTGTTGCTACCCCATAAATATTGTGTTATGTTATATCTGTCCCCAAAAAGGTCCATCGGCTTACGTTATTGGGAGGAAGACTTGCAAATAGAAGAAAGACTCGAAAACCATTGAGAAAAAAAAGGCAGACCAAAAGAAATTTAGAAGCAATTTAATAATTTTCAATAGGGTTCAGAAAGCACTATAAGTATATAGTGTTGGTTATTGCATCACTACAGTTATAGTTTTATAGTTTTGATGATAAGCAAACAATTAGGGTGCTAATGAATTTTTATGAAGATTGTGAATGTTTGTATAACAATGGTCAACCAATCCATTTAAGCTCGCTTATAGTGACGGTATGGAGCCAAAGCTTGAAGGATGGAGAGGTAATGGATGTTGAACTCATATTGAAGATCAAAGCTATTCAAAAGACTCAAAAAAGTGTGCACAACATAAGTTGAAGAGCCCATGAGTCGAACGTGGCAACGAACTCGAACCCCTGATTGGTGCAAAGGAATCATTATTACCATATACGTGGCC
The DNA here is from genome assembly GCA_030789695.1 of Scilla litardierei. Classification (NCBI taxonomy): domain Eukaryota; kingdom Viridiplantae; phylum Streptophyta; class Magnoliopsida; order Asparagales; family Asparagaceae; genus Scilla; species Scilla litardierei. Next base: position 190,859,344 of record CM061136.1, on the reverse strand, counting down.
ACATTGTGGACCACAGCCCACGCCATCGTAGTCCTTGACCCATCATTGCTCAAATCATCAGCAAGGCCCCCTCAAACAAATCAAAGCAACTGTCTAGGATCAAGGGACCAGCCCACAACGCATGTGCAACACACACGCACAAGGCCCATCATAAATGCATGTAACCATCTAAAGCATGATCCATTTACGTACAACTGTAAATGAGACCCGATAACCCGGACCGAATTCGAACCCAAAATTATTACCGGGCTTGATTTGGTTACGATACGCAAACCCCAAAAAAAAAAAAAAAATACTAAGCGGAGTCCAAGTAGCAAATGCGATTTTTTTTTTTGGGTTTGGGTTTGGAATCTTTGGGTGTTGGATGATTTCGATCCGAGCCCGGCCCGTTTACATCACTAATTAAGGGTTCGGGTGGGTCCAAAGTCCACGTGACAAATCTTGCCAACTTGAGGCATTTTTTTAAATTTTATTGTATAAAGCTCGGACTGTAAATGGTAACTGTTGTAAACTTGGCGGCTATGGAGACCATAGCCCTATATTTATAGTGGTATGGTTACATAATGGGTGGATACCCACTAACGGGTAGGCCCACCAAGAAGCCCGTTTATAACACTTCCCCTTATCCATCCATTGTTGTAAGCCATGGTGAACGCTTCAGGGTTCATGAAGCTTATTTGATCATGGGGTTGGAGATACTTCTGGATCTCTAAGTTTAAGAGTGCTTGCCTCGTTAAAACCTTTGCCAAGGAAAACCCAGTGGGAAAAACCAGTGGCTAAGGGAAAAGAGTACAAGTCTCTGTAACTTCCACTGATCGATGGATAACATCAGTGGTGGATACTTCTGGATCCTGAGTTAATGTGGCTGCCTCGTTAAAACCTTTGACTGTGGAAAACCCAGTGGGAAAAACCAACAGCCAAGGAAAAAGAGTACAGCACTACGTTAACTCCCCTGATAAGTACAAGCTTCAGGCTTGTACATCTCTCAGCTGTCTCATCCCAATTCCTAGTACAAGTTTTCTAAAGGTACTGCGAGGCAAAGCTTTAGTGAATAGGTCAGCCAGGTTGTTGCAGGACTGGATCTGCTGGATGTCGATCTGGTTGTCCACTTGCTGTTCATGCGTCCAGAAGAGCTTGGGGGAAATGTGCTTCGTCCTGTCACCTTTGATGTAGCCACCTCGTAGTTGAGCGATGCAGGCAGCATTGTCTTCGTACATGGTGGTAGGCCCAAGATCTCCCGTCTTCAGGCCGGTGGTCTTGAGGATGTGGTTGATGACTGATCGAAGCCAGAAGCATTCTCTGCTAGCTTCGTGGATCGCGATAAGCTCGGAGTGGTTGGATGAGGTCGCTGTGGATGTCTGCTTCACGGATCTCCATGAGATGGCCGTCCCACCGTATGTGAATACGAAACCGGTCTGGGACTTTGCGGTATGTGGGTCGGACCTGTATCCCGCATCTGCGTAACCGACCAGGTCGGTGGATACACCTTTCTTGAAGTATAGTCCCATGTCTACAGATCCTTGGAGGTAGCGCAGAAGTTGTTTCACTCCGTTCCAGTGGCGCTTTGAGGGCGCTGAACTGTATCTGGCTAGTAGATTTACTGCGAACGCTATATCGGGACGCGTGCAGTTTGCCACGTATAGGAGTGCTCCAATTGCACTTAAGTAGGGTACTTCAGGACCCGGTGTTTCCTCCCCCTCTTCCAGCGGTCGGAAGGGGTCTGTCTCAACGTCCAATGATCTGACGACCATTGGTGTGCTAAGCGGATGACATTTGTCCATAAGAAAGTTCTTCAGCACTTTCTTTGTATATGTCGATTGGTGCAACAGGATTCCTCCGCTTAAATGTTCAATTTGTAGTCCTAGGCAAAACTTTGTTTTGCCGAGGTCTTTCATCTCAAAAGTCTGTGTGAGACTTTTGGATATCTCATCTATCTCTGCGGGAGATCCGATGATGTTTAAGTCGTCTACGTAGACGGCGATAATTACGAATCCTGTTCCCTTTGCTCTTATGAAGATGCAAGGGCAGACTTCATTTGTTGTGAATCCTTGTTGCACTAGGAATTCACTCAGTCTGTTGTACCACATTATACCTGACTGTTTGAGACCATACAGTGATCTCTGGAGTTTGACGGAATAGACGTCCCGAGGTCTTTCTGTCATTTTTGTCGGTAGTTTGTATCCGTCTGAGATTTTCATATAGATGTCCTTATCTATATTTCCGTATAGGTATGCAGTCACAACGTCCATGAGCTGCATATCCAGACCTTCCTTCGTGGATAGGCCGATAATGAAACGGAAAGTGATCACGTCCATGACCGGGGAATAGGTATCGTCATAGTCTATTCCTGGTCGTTGGGAAAAACCTTGTGCAACAAGGCGCGCTTTATAGCGCACGATCTCATTATTCTCGTTTCTTTTTCTCACGAATACTCATTTATATCCCACAGGTTTAACACCTTTTGGTGTTAGGACTACAGGTCCAAAAACTTTGCGCTTCGAGAGTGAGTCCAGCTCTACTCCTATTGCCTCGTTCCAATTTGGCCAATCCTCTCTGCGTTTACATTCTGCTAAAGAGCGTGGATCGGTCTCATCGTCGTATTCAGTGACGTGAGTGGCAATAATGAGCGCGAAGTTATCATCGATGATTGTGCTTTTTCTGTCCAGTACCTCCCCGATACGTACATAGTTTAATGAAATTTCTCCTATATTTTCCTCTTCAGGGGTTGTTAGGAGTGGAGAGGTATCTGGGCTGAGTTCAGCATCCTGTGGTGGTATCGTTATTGTTGCTCCAGGATTTTTCCTCTTTCGATGATTCTTATCTTTGGAGCCTGGGGGTCGTCCTCTTTTTGTTGAGGTACGGCCGCTTCTGCTGCAGGTGGATTGCATCCATCTTTGGGTATGTCAATCCTAGCTGGCGTATTTGCAGCAGGGACGTGTGATCTGATAATCTTCTGGTTGTCAGTGAATTTATCCGGTAAAATATGAACTGTGTTCTGAATTTGAAGGATCTTCAGGATCTCTTCTTCACATTGATTTGTGCGCGGATCAAAATGGGATAAGGTCTTTGTGTCCCATGTAATGGTCTTTGAAGCTTCTGGCTTCTGTGTGTTAATGCCTAGTTTTGGAAAAATGCTTTCATCAAACTCACAATCTGCTAGACGCGCTTTAAAGGCATCCCCTGTAAGGGGTTCGAGGTATCTAATGATCGATGGTGAGTCGAAACCAATATAGATACCAAGACGCCGTTGAGGACCCATCTTGGTTCTCTGCGGTGGTGCTATGGGGACATAGACAGCACATCCGAATATCCTCAAGTGAGAGATATCGGGCGGGTTCCCATATGCAAGTTGCATCAGAGAATAAGATTGACTACCTGACGGTCGTAATCTTATCAACGATGCAGCGTGCAGTATGGCATGTCCCCATGCACATACCGACAACTGGCATTGCATCAACAATGGTCTAACGATCCATTGTAGTCTCTTTATGAGAGATTCGGCTAACCCGTTCTGGGTGTGAACATGAGCTATAGGATGTTCAACTTCTATGTCGGTTGCTTGGTAGTAGTCTAGGAAGACTTGTGAGGTGAATTCCCCAGCATTGTCCAGACGCAATTTCTTGATCTGGTTGTCTGGGAAATGTGCCCGCAATTTTATAATTTGTACAAGTAGCTTTGCAAAGGCTACGTTGCGGGTGGACAAGAGGCACACATATGACCATTTTGAAGATGCGTCGATTAGTACCATGTAGTACCGAAATGGTCCACTTTCGGGGTGAATAGGCCCGCAAATGTCACCATGTATTCTTTCTAGGAAGCTTGGAGACTCAGAGTCCACCTTCAGGGTGGATGGTCTCGTAATCAATTTCCCTTTGTAACAAGGGGGACAAGGATTTGCACCCTTCCGAAGTAGCGTCAGGCTTTTCGGATTAATTCCACGGGATTGGGATATGATGCGACGCATCATATTCCTTCCAGGGTGCCCTAGTCTATCGTGCCAGAGTTTGAATTCTGGTTGGTTTTGGCACTTATGGTGCTTCAGTGTGTTTGCTTCCATTGCTCTGATCCTTGTGTGGTAGAGACCCGACGGGAGTCCCTCAAAACGTTCGACGGTGTTTTTAGCACCGTTTTTATGAAACGTTACATCAAGGTATTCACTGTTTCCTTTGCTCACCGTTTCTAGGTGGTATCCGTTTAAGCGGATATCTTTAAAGCTTAACAGGTTTCTATGCGAGCTAGGAGAGAGAAGGGCATCTTTTATAAGTAGTTTTGTACTATTGGGGAGCATAAAATGTGCTTCCCCTGATCCTTCAATGATACTTGATGGACCGGAAATCGTATTTACGGTGCCATCATATTTATTAATGCTTTGAAAAAAGCAGATGTCTTGGAGGATCGTGTGCGTAGAGGCACTGTCCACTAGGCATTTAAAGTCCATCTATTTTAAAAGAAAAATGTCGCAGTATAAGGCAAAAACACAAAGGAATATACTACGAAAATTAAGTTGATGTCTGAAAAGTACTTAAACATGCCAGAGATAAGCAGATAAATTGTTTCTCAAAATGAAAAACTACAATGCATATGAAGTAGATAAATGTCCTCAGTCGAGCAGGTCATCGTTGGAGAAGTCCTCAGCGATGAACCTGATTGGTGCCAGGTTTTCTTGAACCGACAGGTTTGTCTCAGCTTGCTTCTGGCTCGCTTTGTACAACTCCTGAAGGTGGCGTGGAGTACGACAATTTCTGGACCAGTGTCCAGTCATGCCACACCTGTGGCATTTATCTTCCCAGTCCTTTCTGGGGGCAGAAGTCTGGCCGTCGTCTTTTCTTTTCCACACATTTTTCTTCTTTCCCTCTTGGTTCTTTCTTGGAGGGGGTCCTCGAGCCTGCTTCTTCATGGTCTTGCCCTTCTGGGGTTTGCCTTTGAAGTTGCCCCTTTTCTTCTGGAAGGAGATGTGGTGCGCTTCAGGCGCAGGAGCAGTGCCGGTAGGGCGTGAGTTGTGGGTGGCCAGAAGGAGGTCACGATTCTGCTCTGCCATCAGAAGGCATGAGAGAAGCTCAGAGTATTTTGTGAACTTTCGTTCACGATATTGTTGCATCAGTATGACATCCTTCTCATGAAATGATGTATACGTCTTCTCTAACATGCGTTCCTCCGTCACCTTTTCACCACACAACTTCAGGCGTGAGGTGATGCTGAAAAGTGCCGAGTTGTACTCGGCGATAGACTTGAAGTCTTGGAGACGGAGGTTCTCCCATTCATATCGCGCTCGAGGTAGGATAACATCCCTTTGATGTTTATACCTGTCCTCGAGGGCGGTCCACAGCTCATACGCGTCTTCCACCGTTAGGTACTCGGCCTTCAGGGTCCGATCGATATGGCGTCTGATATAGATAATTGCTTTCGCTTTATCTATATCAGAAACCTTATCGCCTAAGGCGATGGCGTGACTCAAACCCTGTGCTCGCAGATGGAATTTTATATCCAGCTGCCAGCTTAAGTAATTCTTTCCTGAAGCATCCAAAACGTCGAAATCGACGCTCGCAATTTTGGCCATTTATCACTCTAGCATGTAAAAAGATAGCATTAATTAGATATTTTGCAGAAAAATAAATAATCAAGCACATCAGACATAAATATTTGCTGTGTGGATCGGCTAATCACCATAATTAATTATAGTCCATTACAGTCCCAAAAAGAAAGAAAGTACAACTCGGGAACCCCCGTGGGGCCCCTATTCTTCTGGAATAGTCCTTCATCTTCTTGAGGCGTCCGCTGGGCTTGTAATTTTACAAAATTATCCTCACTACATTTTTCTCTCAAAAAGAAAATAATGCATGAAAAGTAAAATGGTGATCACTAGCCGATCCAAAACCACAGCAAATATTAATCATTCGTCGCAGGCAGTTATAATGCAGCAGGCATCATCACAGGCAGTTTATACATCACAGGCAATTTATTTATTCATCACAGGTAGTTTATAATGGAAAATGAAATCTAACGTTTAAAAATTATTGGACCACCAGGCAACGTCATGCACCGTTAGGTTAGTTGACTAACGGCAGAGCGGTCGCAGGATCTTCTTAATTTTTAAACGTTTTTTAAAGAAAATCATAAATCCCAATATAATTGTGATGAGTAAAAATTACATGCAATTTGGTCCAGATTTTAACGAAAAAGAATCGCAATGAAATCTGAAATTTTTTTGAAGAATTCGAAAAATTTTCTGGGTCAGAAACCCTAGTTAGGGTTTTGGGGTACGCACGCCGGGCCCGTACCCGCTACTGGCGGGCGGGCCCGTTTGCCGCAGCAGGCGGCGGGGATGGGGGGGGCCCGCCGCTGCAGGCGGCGGGGATGGGGGGGCCCCGCCAGCGGCGGCGGGGGTTGCCTGCCGCTGCAGGCGGCGGGGGTTGCCCCCGCCTGCGGCGGCGGGGGTTGCCCCCGCCTGCGGCGGCGGGGGTTGCCCCCGCCTGCGGCGGCGGGGGTTGCCCCCGCCTCTGCAGGCGGCGGGGGTGCCCCCGCCTGCGGCGGGGGGGTTGCCCGCCGCTGCAGGCGGCGGGGGGGGGGGGGGGGGGGGGCCTGCTGCCGGCGGGGGTTACCCCCGCCTCTGCAGGCGGCGGGGGTTGCCCGCCGCGGCTGGCGGCGGGGGGGCCCCCGCCTGCTGCCGGCGGTGGTTGCTCCCGCCTCTGCAGGCGGCGGGGGGCCCCCGCCTCTGCAGGCGGCGGGGGTTGCCCCCGCCTCTGCAGGCGGCGGGGGTGCCCCCGCCTGCGGCGGCGGGGGTGCCCCCGCCTGCGGCGGCGGGGGTGCCCCCGCCTACCGCGGCGGGGGTGCCCCCGCCTGCCGCGGCGGGGGTTGCCCCCGCCGGCGGCGGCTGCAGCGGCGGGGGTTGCCAGCCGCTGCAGGCGGCGGGGAAACCCCCGCCTGCAGTGGCGGGGGGGGGGGGGGGGGGTTCCCGCCGCCGCAGCGACGGCGGGAAGGCCCCGCCGCTGCCGGCGACGGGGGGGGGGGGGGGGGTGGCGTGGGTGAACCCTATTTAGGGTTTGGGTGATTTTTGGAGAAAAACAACGGGTAAAAATCCGATTTTTAGTGGAAAACCCAATTTTTTTCTTCCAAAAATACGTTTTTTATTGAAAAAGGGGTGATTTTTATCAATAAAAACGGTATATTTTTGATCGATTGATCCAAAAAATTGAATCACACATATGCGCATATGCAAAATTTAGATCTAGAGAGAAAGTTACCTCTAGATCATACCCGCCGGATCTAGCGACGTTCGGTGAAGGAAGCTCGTTCGCGTCGCGTCCGTCCGTCGCGTCCGTCCGTCGCGTCCGTCCGTTCCTAAAACCAAATCTACGGCAACAGCAACAATCCACAGTAACAGCTACATCATCGCCAAACCAAATCGGCCACTCCCCATCCCACCACCACGACACCCCCACTTCTCCATCAGCCACCACCAACAACTACACCAGTAAGCATCATCCCACATTCCACCACCATCATCCCCTTCAACCACAGCACAACAACAATCAGCCTTCCTCTCCCCAATTCAAACCAGAAATCAAAGCAAGCAACAAAAACAGAAAAACAAAATCCCAAAATCAGCCAATTGAACCTTATTTTAATCAAGCCGTAGATCGCGCCACACCCTCGCCCTTGGCCGCGCCGCTCCAGCCTCCATTGCCGCCGTGTATCGCCTGTGGGTCACCGCCGATTCCGATTACCGTGCGCCACCCTCGGACCCCTGCGTCGACCTCGGATCGCCACCGACGTGACCCCCCGAAGCCGCTTCGAACCGCCCCAGCCGCCCCGATCTGCGCCGGCGTCGTCGTCCGCCTTCGAGATCCGCGCGCCGCCTCGAAGCCGCCAGGTCGGAGATCACCGCCCGCCCACCTGAAGCGCCGCCGCGCGCCGCTGAGCCCCCGAGCGCCGCCTGCACGGCCGCCGGAGACACCGCCGTGGAGCCGCCGCCGGAGGACCCCGCCTGCGCCGTCGGAAGCCGCCATCTCCTCTCCCCGAGCGTGAGTTTCCCCGAGCCCCATGTCGTGCGTGGGCTCTCTCTTGGCTGCCTGCAAAATTGAAATGAAGGCAAAAAAAAAGAGGAGAAAGAAACGACAGTACGAAAGAAAGAGAGAAAGAGAGGGGCAGGGAGAGAGTTAGAGATAAGGGGTTGTAAATGTATGGTAGGGCCTTGAGTAAGAAAATAATAATAATAAAGGGAGTAAGGGTGTGTGTCAGCCTAGTAAATAAATAGGGTAAACCTTGTTAAGATAAATGAGAGAAAGAGGAGTTAGACAGAGTAATAAAAAGAAACCAGTTTGTGTAAGAGAGTTTGATATTATAATATTTGGGTAAGAAGGGTTTTTACTAGTGATATTAGGTGTGGGATATTAATTGTAATATTAAAATGCTAATAACCCATTCAAATTAACATGATACACTTGTAATTAGATTAATAGAGTTAATTAACATTAACTAGTGTATTTTACATGTTAATCTGCTTGTACTATTTAAATCCAGCCTGCGAGTAATTGTTAGGTTGATTAAACTAGTATAAAATAAGGTGTGCCATGTTAGTAATACCCTATATAAAACGTTACACTAGTCAGAGAACACGATAAAATTAACCAAACCCACTTTAGAGATTAATTTAATAACGTTTTGGTTCGCAAAACATCTAATTCGGTAATGTGTTTATCTAAAACAGACTCACTATCACCGCAACAAAGTACCCGTCGAGACGAACCCAACGGCACCAAAATCACCGAAATCAGGCAAGTGTGCAATTTATATTGAATTTACGAACTGGATGTTAAATTAGTCTCTTGTATGTAAATGTTGCTCGTTACTCTCGTAACCATGGAAATTGTTGTATAATGATAACTGGTCTTGTTATTTAATTGCTGCACCACTTGAAATAATTAACTAACGTGAGACATCGTGAAATCGTGCGCCTCGAAGGCGAAATCGTGATTTTCGTGATGTCATGTAAGTTGACAAATTCGTGCTTGTACTTCGTGAATTAGGCTGGCTCGTGTTTCAGCACAAATCTTGGGTGGGGTAAGGGTTGAGCGGCTGCTAGGCGTATGAACGGGTACTCTCTTCAAGGGCACCACCCGTATGCGGTGGGTTAGCGCCAATCACGGTAAGCCCCCGTGAGAAGAACGACTCACTCATCACGTCCTAAAGGCGAGAACCCTATTATAGACATGACATGCTAACAACCGTGAAATGCTAACTTGAAACTTGCAAAGTGAAATTGTTATCTCAGTGAAATTGACATGCTTTACTTTACTTGTCAGATTGTTTAGAACTGCATGATAGGATGTACTTACTTTAAAATCAGCATGTTTAAACTTTCATTATTATCTCGTTTAATTTATAACTGCCTCTTAAAATTCAGTGTAAATTGTATATCTTGCCTTGGGTTCTAACATCTTCTTGTAGACCCTTGCTGACATACATTCATGTTTTTGGATGTATGTCAGATCCCGAGCCATAGCACCAGGAGGACTAGTTGCGATAGCTGAACCAGTAGGCCAATGATCGTTGACTAGTGAACCGTCATTGTAATTCACTCATTTGTTGTACGGGTCATAAGACCCTCTCTTTCCTATTTCTGCATTGTTGTAATTCCTTTGAGATGTCTGAGATTGTAATAATTTTCTTTTTATCTGTGTTGTTTTGAGTAATGCAAAGCAAGAACCTGCAGTTTTCACACAGACGCTTATTGTGTAAGTCAAGGAGGGAAGAAAAGCAAAAGTACCTCCTCCTTACTTGCACAAGCGGGCCCGTTCACGTCCTCGCTCCCAAGTCTAATGGGAAGCGGGGTGTGACAATCGTTGTTGTAGAGATCATTGCATACTAGTCTATCCGGAATATCAATGGCATGTCTTTATATTCCTTCAACCAGGAATATATAGGGATTGTGCTTAAGGGTATCCATTGGACATCATTTTCATGATTCCAATGTTCTCACACAAATCCAAAGATTTTATCCATGCAATCAGAATATAACAACGTACATACTCAATTGCATTAAATAATTACATAGATAAAGTTGTATCAAATAGCTTACTATCGTTTGAATGAGATGCATCGATTACAATAATTTACGTAATGGCATACTGTTGGATCACCTGTGGATGTCAAGTACACATAAGAGGGGGTGAATAGTGTATATCCAATAAAATTTGCACTTAAAATATTCCTTCTAATATTCTACCTAAGAGTTCAATCAGAGTTACATAATTGAATCTTAATCAATAGTTATATAACTTGCAAAAGATAATAAATTACAAAAGCTGAGTTATTGCAAGTATAACAATTAAGCACATATGTTTATAATGCAACACAGACAAGGTAATCGCAAACACAAATCATTTACCCTGGTTCAGACACCATGTATCCTACATCTTGCCTCACGTCCACTCTGGGACAAATCCACTATTCCTCAAATAGTACACCACGTTCACTTCACCGCAACCCGGTGGATAGACCAACACGCATCCAACAAGACCAACACAACAACCTGTACTCTGAGAGCAATTCCTCACACTTGAGGTTACACTTTGAAGCACAAACATGTTTACAACTCACCGAGCCTTGAAGATGAAGCACACTGTGTTTATTGTGTGGCTAAGGATTTGGGTTCTACTATATGAGATGGATCTTTGGAAGAGTAGAAGAGAGATCAATAGGATTGGAGAAAGAGAGCTATGAGATATAATAGATTTTGGTCTATTTCCTTTTCATTTTATTCGTCCTTTTCATTTCATTTCATCTAGAATTGTTGCTAAAACACTAGAGGTCATTCACATATATCGGGGTGAAAATTGCGCAAGAGAACCCCAAGAAAGTCATTCCCAATGATTAGAAACGACTGGTAGAAAAGCTGCAACGGGTAGCTCTAGCCAACTATAATTCATGTGGTAGTCGACTAGTAATTGTGCATTGGTCGACTAGTTTTTCTAGATAGCACATGACAGTTTCTACTAGAGGGGCTAGTTGACTAGGGTACAAGAGCTAGTCAACAGCCAAAAAATTAACTTATATCAAACTAGTCGACAGAGGGTCTGTTTGGTCGACCAGTAAGCATAGAAATTAATGTGATGTTTGACTATGAAACGTAGGGTTTTATGCTCCAATTAATACTCTATTAATTCTAGTTGTTTACATATGGGTTCATGAGTGTGCATGACATCTTCAAGGCATTACATAGAATCTAATGACAAAAATAAAAAGATAAAACAAAATACAGCGATTGTCTTTATGAGCTTGATTTATTATAGATTTGCTTCATCATCATCTTGTCATTGAATCCACCCTCTTCAATTCATTCCCTTGGAGTCACACCATCAATTTGCTAAGCCTTTTATGGAGATAAAATCACCGTAAAATCGTTACATCCCATGCACTAAAAAAACACCAGAATATTAAAGCCTTTTATAGAGATAAAATCGTTTGCCCATTCTCACGCGAATAAGACAACGGACTCCTATCATTTTTGTTGGGTATGGGCGATCAGACCTCGCATGTGCTGTCCATTTCCACCCAACAATACTTCGTACCCGTAGTGGTTTCGGTTCAAGATCCATGTTACTCCGATTGTGGGTCCCACCGGCTGTCCTTTCACCGTAATAAATGCCTTTTAAAAAAAAATAGAGATATGCAGTTTGACCGGTACGTATGATCCAACGGCTATTTCCTACAGAATCACAGGAATGTCAATATTGCGGGGTGGGACGTGTATTTAACTATCCAAGCTTGCCCTGTCCCGTCTACGGGTCGGGGCAGGAGGGGTCTCGGACCGGGGCGGGGCGGGTAACTTCTTATCAAAACCGGGTCGGGCCGGGTCGGGCCGATCGGGTCAGGTCATTACTATCATCCCTATAAATCCAAAACAAAATTTTTATTTCAAAATTGGGAGAATTGTGATATATATGGTAATTTGGAATTGGGAATTGGCTCAATTGGGAGAACAATGGATCAGAGTATGAGTTATGGGCCATGAACTGGTCGCATGGTCCGCATCAAAATAGTATGGTTTTTTTAAAAACTTCTATAGTTTACCGGGTCGCGCCGGCCGCATACGAAGCCCAAGCCTGCCCCGACCCGTCTGCGGGCCGGACGGGTCAAAACCGGATCGGGCCGGGTCGGACCAGTCGGGTCAGGCCATTACTGGTTGTGAGAAGAATAGCTCAAATTAATTTGATCTAGAACAATCAATTATGATTGTGATTAAAATTTTTGAAACTTTTTTGACGGGAAAATCTTAAGTTTTTTGGTTGGAAAGATGAAAGCCGGAGGACGAGAAGAAGTGTGGTCGGAATGGGAAGAGGAAAGAGGACGTGGATGTGAGTGGGTGTATATTTGGGTAAACTTATGAATGAAGAGAGGAAATTATCATGAGAACAAAAATTTATTACTTGAATGAGTTTATATTCATGCATATGTGAAAGAGGGGAATGAGTAAATGATTTATTTGGCAATAAATTAAAAACAAGCATGCAAAAATGAGAAGAGCTGCATAATAATAATTAAAGTATTGTTAATTGTACCATACATATTTATGAATAGACAACCGTACACTTTTTGATCTAAAGGTGTTGTAGTACACTTGTGGTGTATTCACAGAGTAAGGTGTGTGCAAATAACAGCACTATAAAAATTAAGCTAAATCCAAATATAATCTTTTTATAATAACAGCGTGCGCGCCCAACCGTATACAGGAAAGCGACGAGCGTCGCTCTACGAGACCGTCACTATTCATTATTATTGCCAATTTTAAAAAGCCGCAACAGTCCATAAGAGCCGGTTGCTCCCATCGCGAAGCCTGCAATATCCGGGCCCGCTTGTCAGTGAGCGGGTGGGTTTCTGGGTGTATTAGTAGTCCGTATGCATATTTCTCCGATCCACTTGTGCCCCCCCTCCGACGCGAAAGTACCGCCCTTACGAACACCGAGCACGGGCTCTGCTTCTCTTTTTCTCTGTAAAGGAGAAAACGCAACATCTGCTTCTTGTGATTTCTCTCACAAGAAATAAAAAAAATTAAAAATAAAGAGAAAAGAGTGAGATTGAATGAATCTATGATCTATTTACGGTAGAGAGCTACTTGCACCATTCAAATCGAGTTGCTAGCTCTGGATTTCGCCCCTAATTCGAGATTCAAGTGAGCTTTGCCTTTCAATATGCAATTTTTTAGGGTTCATGTTTGTTTTCTATAATCAGATGTCGTTTTGATATTGAGTGTACTATGTAAGCGTATCCGTTTTAATCTAGGCATTTTTTTTGATGTCAGGTGTTTATATTTGATGTTTGTTATGTAAATGTAGGAAGTCTTTTAGATTGATGGGATGAAATGCATGCGATGTTTCGTCAATTTTTAAGATCGAGGTCGAAAAGATGGCATTTTGGAGAGAGGAATTTCGTTCCTCCTCTCTTTGGCTGATTCTTTACTCTTTAAACCCTAGAATCTTATCATGACCCGGGCCATTCACCGTGAGTTTCGCGAAGATGATGCTACTTCTGTTGCATTCACACCAAGCGATCATCTCAGAAACCATGTTCACTTGACAAATTGCATACACTTGAAGAATCACATGCACCGCCACAGCCCGGTACTCTCCGAGAGGTCCCTTATGAGGGATCTCGTCTTGCTTCAGCGGTCGAGGTCCCTTAGGGACCCTTCTGCTAGCCCCCCCTCATGGATATCGCCTTCGGTTGCTAGTACATTGGGTAGGAATGCCAGAGATGGTTCAGTGCATAGCGGGAGGAGATCTTTAGGAGTCGATCGATGTAGGGAGAGCGGAGCAGGGAGGTTGTCTGTGAGCTCCGTTGCAACTTCAAAGGTTGCTGCCGCAGAAACTAGTAATGCTCATGGCGTGGATGAGAAGGATATCGATGATGAGATTAGCAAGGGAGAAGAAGTTGGGAGGAAAACCCATACGAGCAAAGGCAAGAATGCATGTGCTACAACCCTTTTGGAACGGTTGAACGGAGCCCCGATTCGGACAGATAATGAGAGCATGACGGATTCAGGCCAATGTAGTCATAGAAGGGATAATAAGATGGTAGATGATATAGCCGAGAAGCCGGAACAAAGCGGTATTGGGTACTGCACTGGGTTGAACCGGATGAAGAAGCGCAGGTTCAGAAGTGCGAGGAGAGCACGTGGCTCTGTTGTTGATTCAAGAGGAATTGGGACTCGCAATGATCAGCCTGATGTTGATTCGAGGCCAGTAGCTCAGGGTTCTGCACATCGGAAACGGAATACAGGGGAAAAACTAGAAGAGGATACTGAGATGGAGGTAAGCAGAGCGCCAGCAAAAGGATGCGGGATTCCATGGAACTGGTCTAGGATTCATCATAGAGGCAAAACATTTCTGGATATAGCTGGAAGGAGTTTGTCGTGTGGACTGTCCGATCCGAGGCTAAGGAAGGCCGATGGCACACTTTCACAAGGCCAAAACGATACTTCTAGAATGCCCATTGCATTTGATCACTTGACTTCATCAACTGATTCTGATTCTGAGGCATTACCTTTACTAATTGACCCACCAGGATCTCAGGAAGGCAATGAGCATCACTTTTTGCTGCAGGACTATTCAGGTGAGCTGGGTATTTATGCCAATAATAGTTCAAGGGGGGAACTGGATTCTGATCTCCAATCTGAAGCGAGATCAGGTGCTCATCCCAAATCAAGAGCAGGGCGCCTTGGTAGGCACTGGAGTCTTACACAAAAATACATGCCGAAAACTTTCAAAGATCTTGTGGGCCAAAATTTGGTCGTCCAAGCTCTTTCGAATGCTGTTTTGAGAAGAAAAGTTGGGATGATTTACGTCTTCTATGGGCCTCATGGCACAGGCAAGACCTCATGTGCTCGCGTGTTTGCTAAAGCTCTGAATTGCCAATCAACCGACCATCCAAAACCTTGTGATGTGTGCAATTCTTGCATCTCGCACAATCTGGGCAAGAGTCGATATGTAATGGAAGTGGGACCAGTTAGTGCATTTGATTATGAAAGCATTATGGAGGATGCTCTTGACAAGGCATTGTTGTCTCCATTATCATCTCACCATAGAGTGTTCATCATCGATGATTGTGATACCTTGCCCCCTGATTCCTGGAGTGCTATCTCAAAGGTCATTGATCGAGCTACCCGGCGCGTAGTTTTTATCCTTATCTGTTCGAGTCTTGATCGGTTGCCTCATATAATAATATCCAGATGCCAGAAATTCTTTTTTCCAAAACTCAAAGATTCAGATATCATATATATGCTGCAGTGGATTGCTACCAGTGAAGGCCTAGAAATTGAAAAGGATGCATTGAAATTGATTGCATCACGGTCAGACGGATCATTAAGAGATGCTGAGATGACCCTCGATCAACTTAGTTTGCTTGGGCAAAGAATTTCTCTTCCTTTGGTCCAGGAACTCGTGAGTTATTTATCATTTCTGTTAGAGCCTTCACTGTTTCCTAGTAAGTTTTGCAATTACCATTATTGTCAGATTGTATGATTATGGATGGTCAGAGATTTCTCATGATCTTGCACTGTTAAATTTGAATATGTGCTTGGCTGATTGCGCCTGTGCACACACATACACATACACTTACACATACATCTGTGCATGATGCGTGTATATGTGGATCCATGTATGTGCGCAGTCACTGCAATGATATTAACGTTAAAATAAGAAAGTCATGGAACTAATTTCTAGCATATGACGCATCATTCAACTGAATGATACACGTGGTCTCTGTCTTACCTCTCTGAAGAACTTTAGTTCTTTGAGGAATGGCTGTATTTGGAAGTAAGAGGTGAAACTGATGCTTTAATTTAAAACTTTATTGTTTATTACGGGCGTGGATTTCCACCAACCATGCATGGAAACTGTTTCTCTCAATAAATTTCACACTTCCTTCCAGACAATGTTGATCTTCTGCTATATTTCATTGGGAATTTTTTTTCAGAATGTTGACATATAAGACATAAAGATGTAGGTGGTTTGAGGAAAAAGACAATGTGTGCCTACACATTTATTTATTTCTTTTAAAGCTTGAATGGTTTTAAAATTGTTTGCACATTGCGCTGACTCTGTCTAAATTTGTTCATCAGCTTCATTCTTCTTCGTCAAGAGCAATGCCATCAAAATGTGCTGGAGAAAGAGGCTTCATGAGAATTCAGGGAACATTTTACAGCTCTGTTTTAACCCCCAACATCAGATCTTTGAATGAGCTCCAATTCTCATGATTGAAAACTATGGCTTAGAAGGCATTACCATAAATCTCGGAAACCAGTTTGGTGCCCCCCAACAGAGAGAAAATCTGTATTATTAGTTATTTATTGCGCTTTGCAATCAACAACCAAACCTCCAGATTCTCTTAAGAAAGCCACTAGATTTGATATCACCTAACTGCATCAAATCCTAAGGTCCAAATGAAACCAAAATTGCAAGCACTAAGACTTGCTAGAAGTAGAAGATACTTTAATAACTGTAACCTTATTTAACAGCGTAATAAACAAATTGCACACACACGCGTTTGCGGTCAAGAGCGCAGCCAGGAATTCAAAGTCACTTGGAGTAAAAGGATTACTGAAAATTAAACTGGGCTTCAAGGATCAGAGTAATGGCCGAAGTAAGTATCGAATCAATGACGGGAGTAAGTACGGAGCTAAAAAAGTTACCCGGGCCACACCCAGGTTAGACACCATATGGCTACACCTCTGAATAAGGTTCATATTAGACTGTATATTAGACTGTCTGTATTTTCCAATTGAGCTACCTCAAGTGGCCGGACGCGTCTTTCACTTGTGGAAGATCATGAGCACGAGTCTTAGTGTAAATGGATTTTTTTTTTAAATTAAAAATACAAGGGGCAAAACTCACCATGAGATGGCGTAGGTTTGAGGTGCACGGATGCTATAACGGTTCACGGAAGTTGGATATGATTAGAGCAAAGGAGTATGAGTTAATAATAGGAGTTATATAGGAGCTTCTGTCGCGGTCGTTAGTGGGGGGATTTCCCCATTTGGGGATTTGTATGCCCACATGCCTTTCTTAATGCCTTTCTTAAAAGAAGAAGAAGAAGAAATATATGTAATTAAGAATTGGAACAATATTATGGGCTGATGTAAGAATGATAATTGATATCTAGGTTAGAATCGTAAACAGATTTGTTGCAGTCACATGTACTATATTTGATTATTGTCCTTATCTGATTCACAACCATTTTCAAAGACTTTTCGCATCAAAGGGTGTAGTCACATGTATTGCATTTGATTATTGTCATTATCTGATTGCATCACAACCGTCACCAAAGTCTTTTCTCATCAAAGGGAGTGACTACGATTACATCAAATTGCTTCTTTGATATATGATTGTCCACCTGTTGGTTGACTGCACTTTATTATGTAGGTAATTGCATTTATTTTTCTAAGGCACATAATGTGCCAAACATGAACCAAGGGGGGTTTGGTGGGTTAGAATTATTAAGCTTAAGGGGAAAGAAATAGATAGGTCACTGTGAGGTGGATCAAAAATATCCTTCCTAAAAGAGAGAGAGAGAGAGAGTGTGACTTTCCCACCTATGCCTTTAAAAACACTATGAACCACAAAGAACATGTTTGCAATGCGGTTATAATTCACGGGCTTTGAAATGAAAACGGTGTTTCGAGGACACATCTTTCTGATAACGAACCTGCATATTCCCTGAATACAATGCGATGTGGAACCTGTATGTTGCACATCACAATGGTTAGATGTGATTCTTAGTTTTTACCTGTTACATAATATCGTTTACAATTTTGTCCTCTGGAAACATATTTATTATTCTTACTAGCTTATAATTTCTGTGCAGATGTTGCTTATGATCTGCACCTGTTATAAACTTGGATTTAGAAATCCTTTTTAAATTAAAACAGTAATGTTGATTTAAGATGCTATCAATTGAGTTCTTTGGCACAGTTGTGCGGCATACACTTCCTCATTGCATCAAGGATACATAAATTGCAAGAACTAGCAAGTGGCTTTATCAGGAAATTTGTCATTCTAGCCTAATGGTAGTTGGATTTTGATTTATACGTGTTACTTATAAATTTTGACATAAAGCTTTTAAAATTGTTTGCCATTTATCCAGGTTGGCTTGGTTTCAGATGAGAAACTGGTGGATTTGCTTGATTTGTCATTATCCGCTGATACAGTAAATACTGTGAAGAGTTTAAGAGAAATTATGGAATCTGGAGTGGAGCCATTGGCATTAATGTCACAACTTGCTACAATAATTACTGATATTCTTGCGGGTAGTTATGTATTCACGCGTGAAAAACTGCGCCAAAGGTTTTTTCGCCGTTTGACTTGTGAGTTTACAAACTATATGATTCAATGCTTAATACCATGCACTGTGATGTAGTGCCTAGAAAAGACATTGGTTGTGTACATTATGTATTTTTTGCCTTTATAACCGTGCTTGTGCAGTTCATACATGATTTGAAAACATGCGTTTCTTGTGGATTCTATTGACCTTTCGTATCCTACAGTTATCCATCTTCTCTATCATTACTGTGCTGCTAAAATTTTATCTAGAATTTGCACAACTGTGTAATATTCTGCTTGATTTGCTGATTTCAGTGTCCAAGCAGGATATGGAAAAGCTGCGTCAGGCTTTGAAAACACTATCTGAGGCTGAGAAACAGTTGAGGCTGTCGAATGACAAATTAACTTGGCTTACAGCTGCACTGCTTCAGCTTGCTCCAGATCAGCAGTATACGTTGCCAACATCTTCTTCACATACAAGTTTAAATCATAGTCCTACGATTGTAAATAATATTAGCCAGAGAGATTTGCCAAGGAATCATATGAATGAGCGGGAAGAGAGGTTTTCAAGCGAAAAAGTTCTGTCAAGAGGAGTTGGGCTATTAAATAATAGCTGTAGAGGCACTAATGGTGTTGTGCATGGTAACAACAAGATGATCAGCAGTTACTGCCATGGAAAGCGGGATGTTGAGCATGCTTCTGAAAGTCATATGCCATCCATTGGAGTTCCCTCTGCAAATGAAGAATTTAAATCTGCTAGAAAGTACAAAGATAATGAAAAGATTTGGAGATTGGTTGTTGAGAACATACGGTCGGATACACTAAAGCAGTTCTTATTCCAGGAGGGAAAGTTGAGTTCAGTCAGCTTAGGTGCAGGTAATATCTCAGTTCTCTTAACTTTCTGTATCCCCTTTTGCTAAATCATGATTATTTCCTTTTTGCGTAAAATAATGTTGTACTATTATCACATTTAAATGCTCCACTAAAAGGTTCAATGGATGAAATTCGCAGACTTAGATATGTTCCATAGGATCTATGTTTATATTTCGGTTGGTGTTTTTTGGTTTGTCTATTGTTTTGTTTCGTTTTGTTTTTGGTTTTTTTTTGTTTTTTTCGTTTTGGGTTGTTTTGTTTTGGGGGGGGGGGGGGGGGGGGGGGGGGTTGGGGAAACAAGATTGGCAATCTTGATTCATAAAGCGGAACACCATAAACTTAGATTTATTGTTTTTAAACTAGATTACAATTGTTTTAAAAGTCAACTCTATTGGATCCTACCCCCGTCATCCACTCTTCCTTCCCCCTCGTCTACGATGAGTTCCAACCTGACTTGTGCTGTTTGTGCTGTTCTAAAATTTCTTTACCCATTTTTCTTTTGTTACTTCTTAAATCTTATGGTGTTCTTCATTAATTTTGCATCTCATTATAATATTTAATCATCGCATACTCATGCAGCTTAATTATTTAATTACTATCTCCTGCAACCACTTTTTTCTTTATGTCACGCCCCGCTTTCCATAATACGGGTGCGAGGACGAGAAGAAGGTCCGCATGGGCCGGAGCTGTGAAGCTCGGACCCAATAAGCGTCTGTAGAGTACACCAATCAATTCACATGTTCTTGCATTTTAAAGTTCAGAACAATAAGGGCTCAAAGGAAATAGCATTCATTCATTAAGATATGAACCAGCAGTACAAAAGAAAGTCTAATCAAGAAAAGCCTCAAGCATGGCTACAACTGATACTGGTGCTACGCATCCAACCTAAAACAAGGGACTAAATGGTGCTACACACCCAAAATAGAAAGCGGGAAAACTCCAAGTCAGCAACTGAAGGGACCTCAAGACTGGTCCTTGTCTGGATCGTACTCCTGAGTAACGTCCTCCTGCTCTAAGTCCGCAGGTACTGCCTCATGGTCTACGAATTCTGTCTCAGTACCTGACGTACAAACACCCAAGAGAAGATGAGTTGTACGTCAGGCGGAGTCTACAAGTAAAGGTAAGAAGACTCTACTGTAACGTGTATATAATTTAAATACAGATATTTAAATGTAGTTTACATGACAAGTTATATGATGCAACAGCATGACATTATATAGCATGGCAGGAAAGTAGAGACGGTGCAAGAAAGTAAATGTGACATGGCAAAGGCCGTAGCGTATGCTACCGGCTACAAGACGAGACAAGACAAGACCATGTGTGTCACGAATGGTTCATGCCTTACGGTTAGAGGGCGGCCAAACCCTCTAAACAGTGCGACAGCCCAACCTAAGTGCACAAGACAAGTCTGTACAAGGGATCACTCTCTCTATCTTGGAGAGTACCCTATTAACCGCATGTTGTGTATCTGTATAAGGGATCACTCTCTCTATCTTAGAGAGTACCCTATTAACCGCATGTTGTGTATCCGTATAAGGGATCGCTCTCTCTATCTTGGAGAATGCCATATTACCCGCAGGTTATGCAAAACAATTCGTGAATGAGGTTACATGGCATGACGTGAATAACGCATGGCAGTTATAGTGGTTGTGTCAAGACTTCGTTGTCAAGCCTAGGCTGTCGTGTGTGTCCTAGACGCCATCATTTCACGTCTTGGTCTCCTGTTCGTACTTTACAATTTAAAGAAGGTAATGGCCTAAACGTGGCCGTAACTACGCAAGTGAAAACACTTGCCTGAAGTGGCGAGGAGTACGTCCGTAGGGAGCGTCTCTTCACGATAATGTGTCGGTTACGTTTCGCTGTAACAAGTCAAACGGGACAGTGTCAGGTCGCGTTTTTAGGAGTCCTATTATGGTATGTTTCTAAGTTGAACGTGGCTATCCTAGCAGTCCCAAATCACGTGTTCACACGATCAGACCTATTCTACGGTTCTCTACGACGATTCTATCCTATGTGCACAGTCAATATAGTCCAATTGTCGGCCTAAGTTGTCACAACAGTTTAAATGTGCGTAAAGGTAAATTTAATGTTTAGTTGCCGATTTTTAATTAAGTTTCAATGGCGTAACATATGGGTTGATACGAGTCGGGTCACCGACCTAATACGACGAACACGCACGAGTCTGACGTCGGATCTGGAAGCAACAACGGTTCGCGTCACGGCTTCGGTTCCTCGGCTGCGGGTAACAAGTAAGGAGGCCCGTCGGGGTCGCCTCGGTTGCGAGTAGCACAGCGAAGCGTCTTGCGACAACGGGGAGGTGCAGCGGCAATGACAGCTTGCGGCAGCGAAGGAGGGCAGCAGCAAGAGGACAGCGGAAACGGCAACAGCGAGGGTCTGCGGCCTGAGGTGGTGCACGGCAGCAAAACATTGGCGTGGACAGCTTGCGGCCTGAGATGGGCAGCGTCCGCGACGGCAAGGGTGGCGGATCTGGACTTGGTCGTGATGAAGAGAGGGGAGAGGGTGGTCGAGTGAAGAGGCCGGCGGTGGGTGGAGGTCTCGGCCGGCGGTGTGGGGTAAGAAAGCGGTGGCCTGGCGCTTTGCGTGGAGGTGGAGGAAGGTGAAGGGGGTCAGACTGGGGTGCTGCGGCTCGGTGGCTTGTCGGCAGTGAGGGGAGAACAGAGAGGGTGGTCGGCGGCTCCTGGGGCTGCAGTCGGTTGCCGAGAGGGGGTGCCGGCGTTGAGCTCCGGAGATGCTCAGCCGTCGGGTCGAAGTGAGGTGAGAGGATGGGGGAAGAGTTTTTAAAAATAGGGCTGCTGTTGTTTGTGCCGCTCAAAAATAATAGGAAACCCTAGTTCCTCTAGGTTTTTTGCTGTCAATATAATAGACTTAGGTTAGGCTTTATAGAATAAAGGAGAGAGGATGAGAATGTGGGGGTAGGGTGATGACGTGGGAGAGAGGGAACGTGGGGACAGAGATAGGGCTGATCTCAAGGGATAGGGGAGACTGTTAGGATCTGTACGATTAGGAGAAGATATTAATAGGTTTTAGATTTGTTAATGGTTTGGTTAAAGGATTTGTTTTAAAGAAAATGTAAAAGGTTTGATTCCTTCAACTGTCGGATCATTAATTTAGGGTTTTAAAAGAAATAATAAAAACAAATTTGTTTTGAAAAGGACCGCACATAAATTCAAATGTTTATTAAAAAGGTTTTATTAATAAAAATGACATTATTGCAGATTGGTCTTTCAACGTCCAAAAATTGCAAAGAAAATACCGAGGCGATCGCGCCTTCGAGAGGATCGTGAATACGTGGTCCGATCGCGCGTTTGAGCTACGGAAAGCAATAATAAAAATTCCAATACGGAAACACGCACACGAAACAACAAAGATACGCACTAGAAATACGTACAGTCGGAAGTGACTGTTACATCCTTCCCACCTTACAAAAAATTCCGCTCTCGGAATTTCTAACACCTACTGACCAGGAAACAAATGAGGGTAACGCTCTCTCATTTCTTCTTCTCTCTCCCAGGTGGACTCTCCTGACGATCCGTGACACCACATCACTCTCACCGGGTCGACTACCTTGTTCCTCAACTGCTTCTGTCGACGGTCCAAAATCTGCACTGGATGCTGCTCATAAGTCAGGTCTGGTCGGACAGTGATCTCTGAAAAATCTACGGCGTGCGATGGGTCACTGACATATCGACATAGCTGAGATACGTGGAAAACGTCGTGAACTCCCTTCAAAGATGGTGGTAGAGCAAGACGGTATGCCACTGCTCCCACACGTTTCAGCACGTCATATGGTCTAATATACCTCGGACTTAGCTTTTCCTTTTTCCCGAAACGAATGACTCCGCGTTTTGAAGAAATCTTCAGGAAGACATGATTTCCTGGCTGAAACTCCAAAGGTCGTCTTTTGGTGTTCATCCAATGCTTGTATTGTTCTTGGGCAATCCGGAGTTTATCCCTGATGTCTCACAACATTCACAACATCTACAATCATCTCCAGACCCAACAGTTCTCTGTCTCTGATGTCATCCCAGCTCAGTGGCGATCGACATTTCCTTCCATATAGGGCAGCAAATGGCGCCATGCCAATGCTTGCCTGGTAACTGTTGTTATAAGAGAATTCCACTAGATGGAGATGATCTTCCCACGAACCCTTCAGATCGAGCATACAAGCTCTCAACATATCCTCTAGAATTTGAATCGTTCTCTCTGACTGGCCATCAGTCTGCGGGTGATACGCCGTGCTGAAGCTCAGACTCGTACCAAGGTTCTCCTGCAGACTCTTCCAGAACTGAGACGTAAATCTCGAGTCTCTGTCGGATACGATGCTCACCGAAACTCTATACAAACGCACAATCTCCTTTAGATACTTCCTCGCCAAGATTTCCGTGGACTGCCCTACTCGGAATGGAATGAAATGTGCAGACTTGGTCTATCGATCAACGATCACACAGACTGCGTCGTTCTGCTTAGGACTCCGAGGTAGACCAGTCACGAAATCCATCGTGATGTGCTGCCACTTTCACTCCGGAATAGGAAGCGGTTGTAGTAACCCTGCGGTCCGATGGTGCTCCACCTTCACTTGCTGGCAAACAAGACACTTGGCAACACTCCGTGTCATACCCCTCTTAATGCCAATCTACCAATAGTTCAGACGAATGTCCTTGTACATCTTCGTGCCTCCAGGATATATGGAATAAGGCGAGCTATGTGCCCATTCAACAGCTCATCTCTAATGTCTCCTACAGGTACGCAGACTCTACTGCTGTATCTCAGGGATCCATCCTCATAAATGATGAAATCCGTCCGAAGTCCAGCTTCGACCTGCTTTCTGATCCTTTGCAGCTTCAGATCTCCTGCCTGAGCTGCCTTGATACGATCCACAATCGTTGACTGAATCTGCAAGTTCATCAACGAAACGATCACTCCTGGTAGGACAACCTCAATGTTCATCCCTCTCAGCTCCTCCTGTATTCTCCAGTGGGCAGTATGCATCATCACGGCGGGGAGTTTGCTCAAAGCATCTGGTACCGCATTCACTTTTCCCGGGTGATCCTGCAGATCTATCTCATAATCCGCCATCAGCTCCAACCATCGTCTCTGACACATGTTGAGATCCTTCTGAGTAAAAATGTACTTCAAGCTTTTGTGATCGGTGAAAATTTTCACGTGCTCACTCAGCAGGAAGTGTCTCCGGATCTTCAATGCATATATCACAGCTGCTAACTCCAGATCATGCGTCGGGTAGTGCTTCTCATGATTCCTCAACTGTCGAGAAGCGTACGCGTACACGTGACCATGCTGATGTAGAACGCAGCCAAGACCCTTGCCTGATGCATCACAGAAAATCTTGAAGCCTCCGATCCGATCCGATACAGCCAAAATCGGTGTTGTGGTCAATCTTGCCTTCAAAATACTGAAAGCCTCCTCACAATCTACCGACCAACAGAACTCCATGTCCTTCCTTACCAGCTTCGTCATTGGCTCTGCAATTCTCGAAAAATCCTTGATGAACCGACGGTAGTAGCCAGCCAGACCAAGGAAGCTCCAGTTATCCGATGCCGACTGCGGGGTCGGCCACTCGCTGACTGCTCTGACCTTCTCCGGATCTACCAATATACCACCTCTAGACACCACGTGTCCAAGGAATGCGACTCTGTCCAACCAGAACTCGCACTTACTATACTTGGCATAAAGTTGATGACGCCTCAGTGCCTTTAACACTACCCTCAGATGTCGGCTGTGCTCCTCCTCTCAAACTTCGAGTAAATAAGAATGTCGTCGATGAAGATGACGACAAACTTATCTAGAAAGTCATAGAAGATCAAATTCATCAAATTCATGAACACTGCGGGAGCGTTGGTCACACCGAAAGGCATGACCACGAACTCATAGTGTCCGTACTTTGTCCTGAATGTCGTCTTCGGAATGTCATCCTTCTTCACCTTCAGCTGATGGTATCCACTCCTCAAATCCAATTTTGAGAAGACTCTCGAACCTTCGAGCTGGTCAAATATGTCATCGATGCAGGGCAACAGATACTTGTTCTTCACAGTCACTGCATTCAGTCCTCTGTAATCCACACACATCCTGCGGGATCCATCATTCTTCTTCACCAATAGGACTGGTGCACCCCACGGCGACATACTAGGATGTATGAATCCCTTCTGCAACAGTTCATCCAGCTGCTTCCTCAGCTCCTCAAGCTCTGCAGGAGCCATACGATACGGCGCATTCGAAATAGGTTGCGCTCCCGGCATAAGGTCTATTCTGAACTCCACATCTCTGTCGGGTGGCAACCCTGAAATATCTTCTGGAAAGACGTCGTCGAAGTCTCTGAGGACTGCTGGTTTCCTGATCTCCATCTGCATGGCGGTAACGATCGACTCCTCTGGCTTGGCCCGGAATTTGATGGGCCCAAGCGATCGCTCTCTGCTGTGAAACTCGAACCTCGGGTGGCCTACTGCGGCAGTCGATTGATGCATGGAAATCTCCTAGCCAATCGATGCCAAGAACAACGTCGAAATGCGGTAGATCATGGACAATGAAGTCGGCATAAAGCTCGTGTCCATCGACCGCCACCGGGATCGATCAGCATATCAAATTAACCGTTACCACACCTTTCCCTGTAGTGATATCCCAACACTTTGGAAGAGTGATATCCCAACACTTTGGAAGCCTATGGGTGGGAATGGAGTGCTCTGTACGAATCTCCGGGTTATGATGCACATAGATGCACCGGAGTCGAACAAAGTTAGTGCCGGATAAGATGACACTAAGATGATGCCTAATATAAAGAGGTAATAACTAAGGTCAAACAAGGGTCACTTATCTAACCAGTAAAGTTATACAATCCATGCAAATAATATGAACTATACTATAATATGAAAGACTAGTTCCAAGAGATTACCTGTAATGACGCCATCCACGTCCTCAGCTTACACGACTGTCATGGTATAAGCTGGCCTCCAAGGTGGCACTGCTTGTCGGTAAATCTGCTCCTATGGTGCTAAAGGGGGTTTACGAACAACAGCTCCTCTCTGAATAGGAGCAGGCGCTCCACGTTGCACTGGGACTGGTGCTCCGCCCACAGTATGGTGTGCCCTTGGGCAATCTTTAGCAACGTGTATGTCAGCACCACATACCAGACACAAACCCAGCTTCCTCCTGTAATTGCTCTACTGATGCCCTGGCTTGCCACAGAAATGGCATGGACCCTTGGTCTGGCTCTGTGCAGGTGCTCCTGGCCTCTTGAAAGGCACTGATTGAACGGGCCTCACAACATGCCTAGCTGCTGGCTTGTACTGCTCCATCGGTCGCTTTCCTCCACCAGCAGGAGGATCAGGAAGTCTCGCCACAGTCTCGTGGTTCCTGGCTGCGTTCAGTACAGCCTCCATAGTGGTCAAGTCCGTCGAAGTCATAAAAGCTTGGATCTTGGGGTGCAGCCCTTGGCAAAACTGATTAGTTCGGTTCTCTTCTTTCTTGACCATATGCGGGGTGAATCGACTGAGCATCTCGAACTCCACCTCATACTCATCCATTGACATACTCCCCTATGTCAGATTCACGAACCGTTGCAAGAGCATCTCGAACTCCCCTCTCTCTTCGCAGCCTTAGGAAAATACTTCACCTTGAACATGGACTTGAAAGTGCTCCACTCCACTGGCTTCTGCAGACGCTTCTGCACTAAGTGCCACCAGTTCCTTGCATTATCAGTCAGCTGCAGCTTCGCTACCTCCACCTTGGTCTCCTTAGGTATCTTGGCAGCTATCAGTTTATCCTCAGTGCTCTGGATCCACTCGTTAACGTCCAGTGGTCCATTCCTCCCAGAAAAGGTCCTCGGCTGCAACTCATTGAACTGCTTCACTACAGGTGCAGCTCTAGGGACAGGTGGTGCAGCCGGAGCAGCCTGTGCAGTCTGAGCAGCACGGGCAGCCTGATGGGTCTGCTTGACCAAGTGATGCCGAACATCCAGCATCTCTCTCATAACACCTAGAAATTGACGGAATTCACCACCTTGACCTTCCATGGCCCGTCAGCTGAAGTCTCGGCTCGATTAGGGCGTCTTCTTGCCATCATGTGACATGGAGAACCCAAATTAGACTTGCATATGTTAAACTGGACATTAAATGAATGCGAGTACTTTTATCATTTCGATCTTTTCGCTTGACCTGCATGGGCCACCACAAAAACATGTCACGTCCCGCTTTCCATAATACGTGTGCGAGGACGAGACGAATGTCCGCATGGGTCGGAGCTGTGAAGCTCGGACCCAATAAGCGTCTGTAGAGGTACACTAATCAATTCACAGGTTCTTGCATTTTAAAGTTCAGAACAATTAGAGTGCTCAAAGGAAATATCATTCATTCATTAAGATATGATCCAGCAGTACAAAAGAAAGTCTAATTAAGAAAAGCCTCAAGCATAGCTACAACTGAAAGGAAACTACTGGTGCTACGCACCCAACCTAAAACAAGGGACTAAATGGTGCTACGCACCCAAAATAGAAAGCGGGGAAACTCCAAGTCAACAACTGAAGGGACCTCAAGACTGGTCCTCGTCTGGATCTTACTCCTGAGTAACGTCCTCCTGCTCTAAATCTGCAGGTACTGCCTCCTGGTCTACGAATTCTGTCTCAGTACCTGACGTACAAACACCCAAGAGAAGAGGAATTGTACGTCAGGCGTAGTCTACAAGTAAAGGTAAGAAGACTCTACTGCAAGGTGTATGTAATTTAAAGAGATATTTAAATGTTGTTTACATGACAAGTTATAAGATGCAACAACATGACATTATATAGCATGGCAGGAAAGTAGAGACGGTGCAAGAAAGTAAACGTGACATGGCAAAGGCCGTAGCGTGTGCTACCGGCTACAAGACAAGACGAGACAAGATAAGACTGTGTGTGTCACGAAGGGTTTACGCCTTACGGTTAGAGGGCGGTCAAACCCTCTAAATCGTGTGACCGCTCAACCCTACCACAATCGAAGTGCATAAGACAAGTCTGTATAATGGATCACTTTATCTATCTTGGAAAGTGCCCTATTACCTGCAGGTTGTGTATCCATACAAGGGATCACTCTCTCTATTTTGGAGAGTGCCATATTATCCACAGGTTGTGTATCCGTACAAGGGATCACTCTCTATCTTGGAGAGTGCCATATTACCCGCAAGTTATGCAAAACAATTCGTGAATGAGGTTACATGGCATGCCATGAATAATGCATGGCAGTTATAGTGGTTGTGCCAAGACTTCGTCGTCAAGTCTAGGCTGTCGTGGGTGTGTCCTAGACGCTATCATTTCACGTCTAGGTCTCTTGTTCGTACTTTACAATTTAAAGAAGGTAATGGCCTAAACGTGGCCGCAACTATGCAAGTGAAAACACTTGCTTGAAGTGGCGAGGAGTGCGTCCGTAGGGAGCGTCTCTTCACGGATAGTGTGTTGGTTACGTTTCGCTGTAACAAGTCAAACGGGACGGTATCAGATCGCGTTTTTAGGAGTCCTATTGTGGTATGTTTCTAAGTTGAACGTGGCTATCCTAGCAGTCCCAGATCACGTGTTCACACGATCAGACCTATTCTACGGTTCTCTACGATGATTCTATCCTATGTGCACAGTCAATATAGTCCAATCGTCGGCCTAAGTTGTCACAACAGTTTAAAGGTGCGTAAAGATAAATTTAATGTTTAGTTGTCGATTTTTAATTAAGTCTCAATGGCGTAACATGTGGGTTGATACGAGTAGGGTCACCGACCTAATACGACGAACACGCACAAGTCTGACGTCGGATCTGGAAGCAGCAACGGTTTGCGGACGGCTTCGGTTCCTCGGCTGTGGGTAGCACAGTAAGGAGGCTCATCGGGGTCGCCTCGACTGCGGGTAGCACAACGAAGCGTCTTGCGGCAACGGGGAGGGGCAGCAGCAATGACGGCTTGCGGCAGTAAAGGAGGCAGCAGCAAGAGGACAGCGGCAACGGCAACAACGACGGTCTGCGGCCTGAGGTGGTGCACGGCAGCAAAACAGCGGCGTGGACAGCTTGCGGCCTGAGATGGGCAGCGTCCGCGACGGCAAGGGTGGCGGATCTGGACTTGGCCGTGAGGAAGAGAGGGGGAGAGGGTGGTCGAGTGAAGAGGCCGGCGGTGGGTGGAGGTCTCGGCCGACGTTGTGGGTAAGAAAGCGGCGACCTGGCGCTTTGCGTGGAGGTGGAGGAAGGTGAAGGGGGTCAGACTGGGTGCTGCGGCTCGGTGGCCTGTCGACAGTGAGGGGAGAACGGAGAGGGTGGTTGGCGGCTCCTGGGGCTGCGGTCGGTTGTTGAGAGGGGGGTGCCAGCGTTGAGCTCCGGAGATGCTCAGCCGTCGGGTCGAAGTGAGGTGAGAGGATGGGGGAAGAGTTTTTTAAAATAGGGCTGCTGTCGTTTGTGCCGCTAAAAAATAATAGGAAACCCTAGTTCCTCTAGGTTTTTTGCTGTCAATATAATAGACTTAGGTTAGGCTTTATAGAATAAAGGAGAGAGGATGAGAATGTGGGGGTAGGGTGATGACGTGGGAGAGAGGGAACGTGGGGCAGAGATAGGGCTGATCTCAAGGGATAGGGGAGACTGTTAGGATCTGTACGGTTAGGAGAAGATATTAATAGGTTTTAGATTTGTTAATGGTTTGGTTAAAGGATTTGTTTTAAAGAAAATGTAAAAGGTTTGATTCCTTCAACTGTCAGATCATTAATTTAGGGTTTTAAAAGAAATAATAAAAACGAATTTGTTTTGAAAACGAATGCACAGAAATTCAAATGTCTATTAAAAAGGTTTTATTAATAAAAATGACATTATTGTAGATTGGTCCTTCAACGTCCAAAAATTACAAAGAAAATACCGAGGCGATCGCGCCTTCGAGAGGATCGTGAATACGGGGTCCGGTCGCGCGTTTGAGCTACGGAAAGCAATAATAAAAATTCCAATACGGAAACACGCACACGAAACAACAAAGATACACGCTAGAAATATGTACGGTCGGAAGTCACCGTTACACTTTATGATTTATTTGTTACTTTCTTTGCTAGCTTCTGCAATTATTGATCCATCCTTCAGGGTGGCTCAATCTACCTCTTCAACAGCTGTGTTGATCCTTTTCTTATATGAAGCTAAATTATTTCTTCTGCTGTTTAGCTTTTGCATTTGACTTATGTTCAGTGCTTAAAATTTAACAGCTGATCTTCTTTTTCTGTGTAGCTCCTGCTGTACAATTGATCTTCAGTTCACCTGCACATAAAGCCAGGGCTGAAAAGTTTAGGGGACAGATTCTACAAGCATTTGAATCTACTCTTCATTCTGAAGTAATACTTGAAATCAGATGCGAGTCCAAGAAAGATATTGGCCATAATCCACTTGATATGGTTAGGTCTGAAAATGGTTCTCAGATGACATTGAGACACCATTCCGTAGCTAATCAAAGACCACATTATTCAGGGTCAGAAAATCTTATTCAAAGGTTTCCCAATGAAAATGTCCAAGGAATTGGTTCAAACCATGCTGGGTGGGCACATACTAATATGACAAATGGTGAAATCACTGAAATAGCTTCTTCCCCTAAAGATCATGAAGAACATGAACTAGCCAACCACATTGTCGAGCACAGAGGAGGATGCATAGATAACGTGTGGCTAGATGAAGCATCATCCTCACAACACCATAATAATAGGGTGCACGAAGAGCAACGTCCGAGACAGAGCTTGGTGAGAGGCAAAGTATCTCTTGCACATGTCATTCAGCAGGCCGAAGGCTCTGTACAACAGGGTGGCTGGTCGCGGCGCAAGGCAATTTCAATCGCTGAAAAGCTTGAACAAGAGAATTTGTAAGTAATGGAGGATGGTCTTTCCATGTTAATACCTTTTGCTTGTCATTTTTACTCTTTCACAAACACTAAATTTTGGTAACGCAACTCAATGACTTCTGTAATGCAAGTTTTTCATAACTAAGAAAATATATGCAGAATTCACACTAAAGCCTACAGTGTATCTTTTTGCTTTCGCAGGAGATTAGAGCCTAAGTCAAGAAGCTTGATCTGTTGGAGAGTTCCCAGAATCCATCGAAGGAAGGTATGCCTTTTACCTTTTTACTGTTTGACAAAACAATTTATGACAAACATTCTCTTATTGCATCATTGCAAGACTAGAAAGCTTTGCTTCTCTTTAGGATTGCTTGCTGATTAAAACTCAACGTGCTATGGTTGCTTTCTGTCTGCCAATTTTTGTTGCTAGTTCATTAGAAGCTTATTGTCAAGTTCCCTTGTTTAGGTCCTGACTTGTAAAGTTGAACACATTGATTAACTCTAGGGCTTATTTCTATGCAGCTTCCACATATGAGAATTAGGACAAGGAAACCACGGTATCTGCTGAAAATTGTCACATGTGGAAGATGTTTGAGTTAGATATCCAGGATAACACTATTATATGCCTAGCGCTGTGTCTCAATGATGTACAACAGTTTCTGATTATCAGTGTAGTTTCTGCTCATGTCTTAATTCTTTGTCTCTCAACTATCATTTTTAGTTGCCTTTGAGGAAATTTGTAAAATATTCAAAAAGTGAAATAATGGAAATGCAATTACGGGATTTCCCCTTTTCATGTATGTGAATCTTGCAAAATTGCCTTCTAAAGTTATTATTTTCAGAAAGTTTCTAGCCAGAAATGTATTCACATTAATCTGGATTTTTCACCATTTCTGTGACTGTATTGGAGTCCCTTATCAATGATATTCTAGCTAAGTCATGTATACTAAATACTTAATAGTAGCAATTTTATCTAAATATATGTGTCTTCCCAAGCTCCAGTCAGTTCTTCTCATGCGTGGAATTTAGTAGGCTTCATCATGCTGAGGTTAGTTGCCATGGGAGAAGTCAACATTTGATGTGTCATCGGCACATATTATTCTGTTCAAGTGGTTAATAATCTTTTTGCCCCGCTTCTACATACTTCTGCATCTTCTACCATGTCTCAGCAGATGCTTTTGGTGATTATCATGCACTATTTTACAATACGGGAAATGGTTATTAAAGGTCATTGTCATAATTATCATTGCCTTATCATCTAATATAACAATGTCCTCGTTTCTGGAGTTTGAGCAACTGCCTTCTATGATACCCCATGGGTGCAGATCATAGGATTTTTGTGGTAATTATTTATACCACTTGTAAATATTTTAGATTAGTCTGTGTGCTGTTTTAAACTGCTGTGGTCTGGAAATCCATGTCATATCCATTTTCTCTCTCACTCATAAATCCATTGATGCCATACATATGCCAGAATTGATCATGTATTTTCAGGACCTTCGCATCTGGGTATATGTACTGTGTATTTGTAATCATGTCTCACTCTTCATCTCACCGAGCATCATTCTTACCCAGTCATACTATTACCACCACAACTTATGTTGACATCGAAACTGTTATATGGGTTCTAGCATTAGTATGCTTACGTTTAGTTCTTTCTGCAAGTCTCTGTAGCTGCGTTGGCCATGAACACTTCTGTACTGCCAAGTATGCATAAGAAACATAAAGTTCTTATGACGATTCATTATATGATACTTCTTCCATCTTGATTTCACTATCTTTCATGTGAGACATGCCATTTCTGTCTACCTTGTTTGCTACAACAGTTGTGTCAGTTCAGGAAGTTCCGTCAGCGGTTCTCCCTTAGTTTAGGAAGTCCCTTGACTCAACCAGCCTCCATGACGAAAAGCATGGTATTCAACTAGTCAGGTTGGGAAGAGGTAATTATTAGAGGTAATTTTCTGCGGTCTCCTTAACTAGGTTTAGAAAATATGGTCTACTCTAACCGGCCCTCATCAGTTAGTTCGGAGCATGATGTGAGTTATTAGGACACTAAACCTATCTTAACGGACTTAAAGAGGAATAAGGAAGCTATAGTCCACATTAAGGAAATGAGATTCTAACCTTAGTTAAAGGTCGAAGAGTCCTCCCGGAGCCCAAATGGGGAACAGAATACCACCTTCTTAACAAGGTTGAAAAGGTGACAACAATGAATCATTAGTTGGAATTATGGGTAAGTGCTGAACATGTCTCTAATCTTATTCACACATGGACAAAAGTAAAAGCACAACATGCATACCTTGGAATTTTAATTTAATGGCAGAAAGATCCCGAAGACTAAAAAAATTAACAATCAAATTACAACTATTGTAAGGTTGTCTGCACTCTTCAACTGATTTGTCAATGTACTAGTCATAAACCGCAGTGGCGTAACCAGAATTTTTTTTTGTCCTAGGCGAAAATACAAATGATACAAAGAATACTATTTAAAAATATTATTGACTTTCTACCACGTGCTTCATGTCAAACATAAATCACCATATTGCAATTTCAGTAATGATAAAAGTTTATCACATCTAAGAATATGTTTTTAGGTAATTATGTAACTAATTAAAAAAATAATCATACTTATTTTGGGTGTTGCTTTGGAAATTTTTTTTTTCCAGGGAAATAACCATCATACTCATGAGACCAAATTAAAATGATAATATTAACCAATGATAATATTAAAAAATTAAAATGAAAAAGTCATTCCTTACAAATGTTCTACTAGGATCAAAATATAAACAAAGACATGAAATCTCCATTAAAAACAAAGAAAGACATCAAAAACCAGTAATTCTATATCAATGCAAACCCCAGTTTTGCAGCAAAAAAATTAAAATCTAATTTTACACTGAATGTTAACGCAACCAAACCAAAATCATATAGTAGTTAGAGCTAAATATGGGGATCGAATAAATCAAGAAAGACAGTTCTTGAAAAATCAATGATTTCACCAAAAAAAATACACCCAGAAAGGGGAACAAACCTAATTCAAGTAAATCAAAAAATCATAGATTGAATCATATGCAGTTAATCATGGCGTCAATTGGATATATAACTAGCAGGTGGAAACCCTAAAAAAATTATCATATTAAAAAAATTACAAAATCAAAACTCATCCAAAACCATCATGAAAACTTTGAAAAAAAAGCATATATAAAACCAAAAACCCTTAACAATTTAGACACATTGGAATCGCAAAGCAAAGCAACTCCTTTAACTGGAAAATTAAATGGTATGTGTACTGAGCAATTAGGCCCGTTTGCATAGCTACACACTTCAAAATTTTATTGACCAAAGAAAAATTCAATAAATATAAAATATAAAATATGCTGATACTTACTGATCAATTAGGTCTGTTTGCATAGCTACACACCTAAAAATTTTATGACAAACGAAAAATTTATTTATTTAAAATATGCTGATAGGGCCAAAACAAGTTTCGAGACTAAGACCATCACGTTATTACCATAACCCTTTAACCAAATGAGCCAGTAAGCTGAGGTGATTGAAAGTATAAATAGTTTTTATTTGATCTTGCCCTGGGCAGCTGCCCAGGGCAAAGCTTAAGTAGTTACGCCCCTGATAAACCGTGCACTCGGGCACAGTTCATTTAAAATCTTTGTTTCTCCAAAAAATTATTCACCCTCCAAAATTTTGGGACATATAATATTCCCCACTTCACAATTTAAAAGAACAAAAATTTAGCGGGCACCGAGGAAATCTCAAGGGTTTTTTTTACCGAATGGGAGGGGTGAGAGTGTGTGTGGTTTTGATGAGGGAGAGTTAATGCGAGTGAGATGTGTTAAAGTTTCATTTCTTGGGAACAGGTGGGGATTCAGATTTTTGGATGAGATCCAGCTGGGTTAATTTATGTTAGAGTGAATGGATGTGATTTCTGCCACGTCATTAATCCATGTCATCAGATCTCTTTGAATCTAGTCATGTCAGCGATCCATGCGTTGAGGTTTTTTTGGTTTTTCCAAACACTCATCTCAACCATTCTTTTACCAAGATTAAATTCTAGCCATTCTTCTGTCAACCTTTTTATATATCAGCATGACATCAGCTTGTCCTAGTCAGCAAGGCAATTCAAAAAAGTCCTCAAATGTAATATAGATATACTGTCCCTGATCCAAGTGGGTGTGTGGGTATATGGTTCATGTGCCAAAAAAATAATAGCGGATTAATATTGGACAAAGGACGAATGAAAACTAGATTGCCTGAATGGGGGAATTCAGATGTCCACTAACGACAGTATTTGCTTTCTATACTGGAAAGGATCCTAGTAAATCTGTCTCCCAATATAATTACAGTCCAAGTCTTTCAACCCAAAACCACAACCCCCCGCCAATAAAAAAACCCCTACACACACACACACACAGAGAGAGAGAGAGAGAGAGAGAGAGAGAGAGAGAGAGAGAGAGAGAGAATTCTAGAACAGTTATGAATATTGTTAGCAATCACATTCTTATTAAACAGATACGATGGTAATGGTGAAACCAGGCCTTTGATTTCCTGGCTCACCATATATATATTTTATGGGCAGCCTCACGCGCGCATTATATACACATATGAATATACCTTGTTTTAAAATTTTGATGGGGGCATGTGCCTCCACACCCTCAACCTTGGTCTGCCTCTGATGTTTGACAACAATACTCGAGATGGTTGACAACAGTATGATGAGATCATCACATATCAACGAAGGCGTAAAAAGAAGGATCGCGGGATGTAGAACTAGGCCGAGGGCATTTTTGTGAAGTTTAGGGTATTTTGCAAAGTTTGGGTTTTGGAGGGTGTTTTGTAATTTGGGCTAAAGCTGTTCTTATATGATGGGGGCGGGGTTTTCATTATTCTCTTATGCAACGTGAGTAGTAAACCCTAGCTTAGAAGAGTAGAACCCTAGATCAAGTGAGAGTAAGCTTTCTCTCTTAGATTCACTCTTGGGGAGTTGGTTTCCTCCCAAAAAAAACCCTTATCTTGTATTCCCCATTTGATTTTTATAGAAATCTCATTTTTCATCTTACAAACCCTAGCTTTCTCATCACAGTACTTGAGTATATGGTTTGTGCAAGTGCCACCCGTAGACGATGCATTTGAATTTATATAACATTCAGTTTGCATTTAAAATAATTTTTTTAGCGTTCTTGAGCCATTTGGATTTATAATACCACAGTTAGGGGTGTGTCAAAACAATGGGTTCCGGTTTCTAACCCGGTTCCGAAAACAAATCCGAATTTGAATATTCGAACAATTCGAAATTGTAATCGGAGTCGGGTTGAAAAAATTTACCTAATTTCAATTCGGATCGGATACAATTACTAGGTCAATTGTTTCCAATACTGGGACTTGGTTGCCTCATATTAATTTCATAATGCTAAAGCCCAAAAACCTTATTTAACATCATGCCTAGTATGATTGTGTGTCGGGGCCAAACATGATGCGAAAGGCCAAAGCGAGCGCCGGGGGGGGGGGGGGGGGGGGGGGGGTGTGTGTGTGTGTGTGTGTGTGTGTGTGTGTGTGTGTGTGTGTTTAAGGCCAAAGCAGCGGGCGATGAAGGGGACTGAGGCGGCAACGAGCTTGACGTCTGAAGGGACGGGGGACGTGTAGTAGGAGAGGAGGGATGAAGAGATGGTCTGGAGGAGGAGGTAGTACAAAGGTTTTGACAAGCAAAAGTTGTCCGGCCAGCGGGGGTCAGAGTGGGATGTGGATGTGGCTTGGAAGATGCAGAACCAATGGAATGTGGTTTAATGTTTTGGAAGGAGAGAGGCGGAGATTGGAGGGCAGATTGGGGATTTGTTTGGTTTGTGAGAGGAAAACTGATAGCTTGAGAGCTAGGTAGGTTGGTCTCCGGTGAGATGAACTCCAACGGGTAATTTCCAAAATTAGCATTAGAAATCAAGTTATTAACCTCATCATTCTCGATTCCAATTCAAAACTCTACCCCTCTTAAACTTGGCACACACAAGTAGAAAAAAGAGGGATGAAAGGATTTGTTGAGGGGGGAATCGCCTCAATCGTGGTCGGCTGCTCAACCCATCCCTTGGATCTAATAAATGTTCGAATGCAGCTGCAAGGTGAAGCCCTAGCCCCTGCTCCTGCTCCTCATCTCTCGAATCTCTGCCTTGCCTTCGCATTGTGAAGGTTGAGAAGGGGATCTGATTGAGCATCGTCCAATTGGGCTAGATGTCCACGCTAGACTTCATCGCCGGTGAGTCACGACGATGGTGGGCCCCGTCGATGTTGGGTTTGTTCTGATTGGAGCGGTGGTGGAGGTTCTTCTTGTTGCTGTTGCTGCTGTTGCTGCAGTGGATGAACTTCAATTTGGAGAAGAGTTTGAATGTTTAGTCCCGCATCAGCCATAACATCACAAAAATCATGGTTTAACTAAGGTTTTTGGGCTCAGCCGAACAAAATCAATAACAATCAACGGAAGGGGAATTGGTATTGGGTCTAATATTCTCTCTTCCTCAATACCGGAATCCGATTTATCGGTTTCAGAATTTTTCCTCCATCCGAATTAAAATCGGATTCGTATTCAGATTTTCCTAAATAAATTGGGTTTATCTGATGATGCTGGATTTTCGTAAATAAATCGGATTTACCCAATGTCCACCCCTATCCAAGGTACATGGCTCGTGACATGCTAAATGTGCCTAACAATGCGCCCAAAGCCCCGATGCTGCGTGCGCAATGCGGTGCAATCACGTGAAGTGGAACCAATATTACTATTTAAACCACTTTCATTACATTGCTAAAAAATTTCCTTATAATGTTGACTTTTTGAAATGGCAACTATTAATCTTGAAATTCTCTAAAATATGTAGTATTGAAAATTTCCAACATCATGCCGAGGTAAGTGCTATATACACAACAATGATGGAGGATTGAGGTATATGTAACTTTTTTTTGTTCAAAAGTGTCAAAAATGTCACCCTCCATCTCTTCCATTTCTTACTAGGTTGTTACTGAGATGTAATAGAGTGCTAATATAATATTTCTAATTTTATATTTATATGTATTCTTATTTAATTATTTATATTTCGGGGCCCATGCTTAGTACTTAATGTTATTATGCAACCCTTTAGGTCAATTCTCATCCAAATCTTGGTCTTGTTAGTCGGAATGAAGGTGGTAATGTCTATATCCGAACATGTACGTTCTCAATCTTGAGGTCAATGTGGAAGTAGGGAATTTTAGGGAGAGGGCATATTTTTCTCAGCTGTTAGGTTTGGACTTTTCTGAGCACGCACAGGCTGGCACCAGGATTTCTGCAAGGCAGGCTGCAATTATTTGAATGCTGCATTAAGCCATCTTAGAAGATTGAGACATACGAATCGAGGGGGAAAAGGGTATCCAGAGCAAGAGGGGGGTCGTTGTTGAATCATCTCATTGGCCATCGTTGAGGACTGTTAGACTCTAAACATAGCTTGACTTTTAAAACCTCATTAGTGAGAATTGTCTGTGTAGGAGGTGGCGACCGGACCCATCGTTGCCATCGCTGTCACTTTAATTGGTTGGATGCGAGACCCGAGACACAAATTCTAACAGTTATTAATTGGGAGCGTGTTAGCTTGTCGGACCAAAATATTACCCGTCCAATTAGAGGGTGATGTTAAAGATGGAAGTTCTCTGGATTAAACCAAAAATCTCTCAAATTAAAAATTGAAGATTTTGTATTGTTTAATTTCTTTTCACTCCTCTTTTTATTCTTTTCTTAGTCTTTTTTATGACCATCCTATCTCCATTAGCATTTACTTACATCAAAAAATTATAGCAGAAACTGACGAGCATGAATTAAAAAATGGTTAAGCATGATCTTTTCTTCCCTTGTCATTTTTGTTTGGTAGAATACAGTTTAATGCATATAAATTCCTTGTTAAGGCCTTTTTTTCCTTAACGTACATTCCATGGCCAACGGATTGTAGTCCAGCAGTATTTAACTCCGATTCCTGTGTGGGTGCCATCAAGATCGATTCCTGGTGATGCGGAACGCGCGCACGTCTTTAACCAGCTTTCCGATGTAACCAAAATAACGGTGAGTTTTCTTCGTAATTAAGAACGAGCTCTCTAGGAAAATTAATAGAATTAATAATGTGTTCTTTCAAAAGTTACGATGGATGCTCTCTAAAATCAAGAAGGAATTCATAGAAAAATTTTAAGAATTCAAAAACATATGATCATGAAGTGGGTAGAATGAGAATGATATTTATTTCATCTCAGGAGAGAGAAATCTACGATATAGATTTTTCAGTTTTTAATTTGAGAGATTTTTTGCTTTTTACCAAATCTGGAAATTTCCCATCTTTAACTAAATTCTTGATCGGACGCTTGAGACTGGTTGGACAATTAATTGGTCCAAAGCACGTAGGAGCTAACATGCTTCCGTTATTAATACACTACCATAACCCTTGTCCGTAGGGCACAGTTCATTTAACATATCAACCTCTCAAAATCTTAGTTCTCCCGAAAATTTAAGATGGATGTCAGTTCTCCAATTCATTTATATAGTCAGCATGGGAGGGCATGAATGTGACTAAAGAATTTAAAATTGGTACTTCCTACTGTCAGGTTCCTTATTATCATTACCATTAATAATGATAATAACCTTCCTACTTTAATGAGGATAAAGTAAGATTATTAATGTTAAAATTTTAATATTAATGTTAAATTTGTTACTTCCAACTTTAAAATTATTATCCTCATTAAAATTTTAATTGTAATAATCCAACTGACAGGTTCACCATCTTCTGCCAGGTTCAACAATTTTAATGAGGATAAAGTAAGATTATTACAATTTTAATGTTACTTCAAGGATAATAATCTTCAAATTGTCTTCTTCTGTGCATGGAAATTAAAATTGTATTCAAAATTGTACTCATGCAAACTATTTTGAAGTAATATATGCAACGATAATAACCCACTGGGCTTAGATTGGGTTCCAAAATTGTCATTGGAGTAACATTGAAGTAACTGTTACTTATAAAAGCATTTAGAACATGTCTCAATTTCAATTTCAGTTTGCATTCTAAATGTTTTATCATGCACTATTATTTGAATTCTAAATTTGACCGAAACAAATACAAAGATGAAACAACCAAACAACCAAAATACATAGTTCTAAACAGATCGAAACCATTTCAAAAGAGGAAAGAGAGAATCATGAGGCCCGTACCAAAATGGGATTCAGATCGAGATGCAGAGGACTGCCAAAGCTCAGTGCTTCGTGTTCCAAATGCGAGAGGGCTACTTGGCTCAGATCAGAGCCCAACAAAAACAACTGCTTGGTGCTGTGAACTCGTGGTACAAAGCCAAACCAGTTGCAATGATTAATTTTAGTTGCAATGAAAAAAATCCAAGCTACAAATCTAACCCAGTTACTGTTGTGGTGCTTCTAATCACCTGAGGATGTAAGGCGGTGAACTCGAGGTTGCAGATCGGAGGAGGGTTGCAGATTGAACCCGAGAGTTGCGGGCCGATGTGAAGGGAAGAAGGCGCCAGGCAAGTGATTTGAGGCAAAAAAAACGGCAAGGTTAAATTTGTGTTTCCCCACAAAAAGGCAGTACAAACGTGAGTTGGGAAGTGGCTCTGTGTGTTTGCGGACATCACAACCTGAGAAGGAGAAAGTGCGAAGTTGTTTTTTTTTTTTTGGGGGGATACATAAAGTTGGTTAAATGGGCTTATGCATTCTGCGTCCATCAAGGATCGAACCCTGGTGGCCTCATTAGAAAGCGAAGGTAAATACCACTAAACTAGGAAGCAAAGTTGTTTAAAATTTTTGCATTTGCCTAGATTTTGATACAAACGTGAGTTGGGAAAAATGTAGCCAACAAAATTTTTTTTGCAGTTGCCAAAAATGTAGTACATTTGATATTTTTTGCAGTTGCCTAAATTTTGATACAGACGTGAGTTGGGAAAAATGTAGCCAACAATTTTTGTTTTTTTTTTTTGCAGTTGCCAAAAATGTAGTACCTTTGATGCAAACGTGAGTTGGGAAGTGGATCTGCGTTTGCGCGCATCACAACTAAGAAAGAGTACGTGTGAAGTTGGTTTTTAGCATATTTGTCCTTTAAATCTTGCATATTTTGATATATTCCCTTAAATCTTTGTATTTGTTCATAAGTCTCCCAAATTTTAAACGTTAACTTTAATAGTCCCCCAACATGTTTTCTGTTAAAAAGTTAAATTAATTAATGATTAATTAAGGATTACGGCTAGTTAATTAAGAAATTATGTTAAATGAATCATTAACCCCCCTTAATTAGGTTAATTACTCCCAAACCAAAAAACAGGGGCGAGATGGCGGAGCCGCCTCCCCCTCCGCTGTTTGAGGCAGAGGAGGAAGGGGCGGCGTCGCCTCCCCCTCTGCCTCAGACGAGGCGGAGGGGGAGGGGCGCCGCCCCCTCCTCATCTGCCTCAAACAGCGGAGGGGGAGGGGACCCCCCCCCCCCCCCCCCCCCCCCGCGCGCGAAAACATGGGGAGGGGGTGACGCCCCCTCCCCCTCCGCCTCAAACAGCAGAGGGGGAGGGGGCGCCGCCCCCTCCTCATCTGCCTCAAACAGCGGAGGGGGAGGGGACCCCCCCCCCCCCCCCCCCCGCGCGCGAAAACATGGGGAGGGGGTGACGCCCCCTCCCCCTCCGCCTCAAACAGCAGAGGGGGAGGGGGCGCCGCCCCTCCCCCCAGAAAACATGGGGAGGGGCGCCGCCCCCTCCGCCTCCGCCTCACACAGGGGAGGGGGGGGGGCGGCGCCCCTCCCCCCGAAAACATGGGGAGGGCCGCCCCCTCCCCATCCTAACCCTAACCCTAATCTTAACCCTAACCCCCCAATTAACCCCTTAAACTAACGGAATATTTCCATTCCGTTAGATTTTAACAGCAATTTAGAGAGAGAGACTATTAAGGTTACATGTTTAAAATTTAAGGGACTTGAGAGCAAATACCAAGATTTGGGGGATAGATATCAAAATACGCAAGATTTAAGGGACAGATATGCTAAAACCCCTAAATTTTTTTATTATTTGGTTTTTTAAAAAATGCAAAAATCAATGTCCTAATCATTGTCCGAGTCATTATTTTTTTTGTTATTTGGTTTTTTGTCCCAATCATATTCTGGGTGACATGTAGGACAAAATTAAAAAAAGTTGTCAATTGTATAGATTAAAAGAGATTCACCCCTCCATATATTAACAAAGCGGAGATAGAACACACTCGTTATAAAGTTAATCACAAACGTCCATATACAAATATGGAAGGAAAAATTGATGGGATTTGGTTTGCGCACCCAACGTTTTACTCATGTGCACATACCATTTATTTACAAGTTTGCCATTACTTCGTGCACATACCACTTATTTTCTAGTTTATTACTGAAATTACTCACCGTGCACTCTCATGGCCAAATTTCCAAAAAAAAAAAAGCCCTTAGGGCTCAATCGGGGTTACGTCGGGGTATCGACAGGTTTCCCGTATCCTCCTCTTCTGCCCCCATCCCCATCCACCGCCCCCTCCTTCGTACTCCCCATCCCCACTGCCCCCTCTTCTGTCGCCATGTGCGGCCGGAGAAGAAGATGGTGATGGTTCGCCGTAACATCGTGATCCACGGCGCGAATGGGACGAGGATGTCGTCGGAGGAGTCGAGGGAGATGAACGTAGCGGAGGATGAGGCCGAGAGGAGGGGGCGTGGGATGGGGAGGGGGTCGGAGTGGGGGCAGGAAGAGGGAGATGGGAATGGGGCGGAGGAGGGGACGGGCAAAGATGACGATGGGGGGATGGGACGGACAGAGGAGGGGTTGGGTATTGGGAGGGGACTGGGGAAGAGGGGGAGTCATCGTCGACGGGGTGGGTAAAACAGTGGATGTGTACGCGGTATAAGAGGGGAAAATGTTTAGAAAAATCTGAATGGCAAACCTGTAAATAAGTGGTTGTGCACGTGAGCAAAACGGTCGGTCCGCAAATCAATTCCCAAAATTGGCAACGTGAATGCGTTTGTTGGACCTGAAGGTTATTATATTAGGAACCAAAGACCGTAAATTAAGTTGGAAGTCGGACACCCCTTTGGTTTCTCCGTGTGCATAAACCTCACCGACACGTCATTACGAGCAATGCCCGTGCTTTGCACACATGGATATGGGATCTTGATATCTTAAAATATGCATGCTTTGAGTTACGTGCGTTGACCAGCCAACGACGTGTGTGTTGAAGGATTTAGCTTATCACTTTCAGGCCTAATGGAGGCAGCTGTTAAGATTGCAAAATGTGATGTTTTGTTAATGGAGTTTTGTGCAATATTGCCTTTTGTTACAAATTTGAACGCGTAGGGGGGGACGTAAATAAGAGATGGTCGTGTTACGTCACAGTCGGAGGCGTTCAAGAAATCGACGAATTTCGACCCAGTAGCAGCAGCCGGCTTCCAAGAAATTTAAAGCGCGCGGCGCCCACCGTACAAGCTGTCGCGGGAATTTCCTTCGAGAAACAAGAATCCTACTCGTATGGCTAGGAATCCTTCAAGAAACGAGATGCAGTGGTTCGTCGCAAGTGACCCATCGGAAGATGCGAGGATATTTCCCATTTGGTCATGGGCTCAAGTCTCCATCTCTCGTGACGTACTCACTCCCGTCCATAGAAACCATGTGGTTGTGAAAATTAAACCATATGTATCTATTTCAGCCCACGTGTGATCGAAACCTAGCAAGGAGGAGACCATCTTTTGAGTTCATCGTAAAAAAGAACTTCCACTGCCAATCAATTAGGCGACCTCTTCGAAGATCATCGCCGCTGCTTATCAACTGATCTCAACTTAACTTGGGCCTCATGTTAGGGTTGGATGAAACTGACACAGGTCAAATTCACCAGGAAAAAGATACATCGAACAGACCCAAGAAAGATCAGCTTGTTATGAATAGGTGAGACATTTGGTCTCCACCCACTATCATCCACCATTAAACCCACTCTTAGTGAGTGTCCCTTGGGGTCCCAAGTGACTTGTAACTCATATATGTTAATATAAAAATGGCTATGGTGAGTACAATAGAACCACTTCTTCTTACAAATCTCAACACATTATCATTATCAGCACGCTCCGCTGAGCCGAATCCCTGCCGACGAACAATACAATTAATTAAAATAATAATAAGATATCGGATCAGGCATTCTGCAATAATTTTCAGGAAAAAAAAATAAATGGATGGTCACATGTAATAATGAAGACACACTCGTAGTCTTTTATTTGGGAAAGTATATACCAAATCGTATTGTTTCCCGTATCATCAATATACTGTATCTTTGACATTCTCCCGCGTTTTGCGGAGAAAAATATACGCCATTCTTCCCTTTATGGAGCGCGAGCCGCGAGGTTAGCGTCCGTTTCTCAGAAAACACGTCGGCCTTTTGTCCTCACCGTCTTGTGCGTATCGTTGACATTTTTGTGTGGTGCCAGTTTCTCACTCCATGTCGATGCCGTCTCCGTATCCGAGCCTATTCTTCCTTAAATGACGATATTACCCCTACAAGCAACCGGCCTGGGTCGAGGAGCTCTGCTATTCGCACTACCCAAAATGCTGGAGATATTACCTTAACAGCTCTGCTATTCGCAACTATGATTGAAGGAAAAGGTTAAACAAAGATGGTATATTTAACAATTTTAAAAAATTTATTGTATGCTTAGCAATTTAATATTTTGGGTAACGCAAATAGCAGCACGTGGCGCCGAGGTCAAAATACCACAAACGCCCCTCCCGCCGCAGTGCTGTTGACGTCGCCCATAGAAAAACGCGGAAATTTCTGATGTTAAGAAGATGACCAAAACGCTGCACTCCTCCCAATATTTCTCCCCATCATCATCCTCCATCCTTCGATTCATCATC
This sequence comes from Scilla litardierei, assembly GCA_030789695.1. NCBI lineage: Eukaryota > Viridiplantae > Streptophyta > Magnoliopsida > Asparagales > Asparagaceae > Scilla > Scilla litardierei. The sequence goes on along the minus strand of CM061136.1, from coordinate 190,814,408 downwards.
GAAACCCTAACCCTAATTCTAAAGCCGATTCTCTCTCCAAACAATCAAGAAGAAATCCATGACGAGCGCTGTCGCATTCACTGGCCTGCGCCGCAAGAGGACCTCGCCGTCTGCCGGAGCATTCTTCGCTCCCACCGGCCTCAGCGATCTCGCCCTCATCCAAGCCCTGGCCTCGACCTCCCGCGATCTCGTCACCTCCTACTCGAGTCCCGCCACCGCCTTCCCTTTCCAAAAGAAGAACGCGCGGTCTCTGGTGCTAAAGGTCAATATCTTCCTATCTCTCTTCGAGTTCTTGAGAAATTCGCCCTTTTCTGCCCCGCTCCCTTCGTCTGCTGCTATTTGCCTCAAAGAGCTCTACATCCTGATCTTTCGATCGAGGCTGCTCTTGGATTACTGCTCTCAGTGCAGCAGGCTGTGCCTTCTGCTGCAAAATCCTCGGGTTTCCGGCAATTTTCACGATTTGAATCAGGAACTCGCCACGATTCTTGATGTCTTGCCTCTCGGAGAGTTCAAGCTCGCCGCTGATCTCCGAGAGCAGCTCCATTTGCTTCAGAGACAGGCGAGAAATTCGAAATTGTACATCGATCCTCAAGATGAGCTTCTCAGGCTTCGAATCTTCTCGTTTCTTGATGAATTCAAGAAAGGGCGGGCGCCCGATCACGCCGAGCTGAAATTCGCTTTCGTCGATCAATTAGGAATCATAAATGCCCAAGCTTGCAGGTCTGAGATCGATTTCCTTGAAGGACAGATCTTTAACGCCGAAGAAGACGCCAGCGAGCCTTCCATTCTCGGCGGAGTCGTCGCCCTAACTCGGTATTGTAGATTCCTGTTGTTTGGGTTCGTAGAAGAAGGTGAAGTTGCTGATTATTGTGTCAACAAGCTAAACAACAGAGGTAACGTCTCGATGACAATCCCAAAGGATTTCTGCTGCCCGATCTCGCTGGATCTGATGAAAGACCCGGTGATCGTTTCGACCGGTCAGACTTACGATCGAGCATCGATTGCTCAATGGATTGAAGAAGGACACAACACTTGCCCCAATTCCGGACTGGTCCTTGCACACACTCGATTGGTGCCAAACAGAGCTCTAAGAAGCCTGATTTCCCAGTGGTGTGCTGCCAATAGAATCCATTACGATTCACCGGAGTATGAAAACTCGGCTGAGAACATGGCAGCTGCTTGTTCTAGTAGAGCCGCCGTGGAGGCGAACCGGGCAACGGCGAAAATCTTGGTGGGAAAGCTTGACAACGGGTCCGAGGACGAGATAACCGTCGCCGCAAGGGAACTGAGGCTGCTCGCCAAGACCGGGAAGGACAATCGCGTCTGCATTGCAGATGCAGGAGCGATCCCGCACCTTCGGAAGCTTCTCTCCTCGTCGAATCCGATTGTTCAGGAGAACTCGGTAACCGCCATGCTCAATTTGTCGATACTCGACAGGAACAAGAGCAGAATAATGGAGGAAGAGGGTTGTCTGAGGCCGATCGTCGAAGTTCTGAGACACGGGCGGACGGCGGAGGCACGGGAGAATGCGGCGGCGACCCTGTTTAGCCTGTCTGCGGTACACGATTACAAGAAGCGGATCACGGAGGAGCCCGGTGCGGTTCAGGCCTTGTCAGGGCTGCTGAGGCATGGGAGCCAGAGGGGGAAGAAGGATGCTGTGACCGCGCTCTTCAACCTGGCAACACATACGGAGTGCTGTGTTATCATGATGGATTCGGGCGCGGTTTGGGCATTGGTGAAGTCGTTGGCGACGGAGGGAGTTGCGGAGGAGGCGGCTGGGGCTTTGGCGCTGCTCGTGAGACAGCAGATAGTGGCGGAAGTCGTGGGCAGGGATGATGTGGCCATTGGGGGCTTGGTGAATCTGATGAAGAGAGGGAGCCCGAAAGCCAAGGAGAACGCGGTCGCGGCATTGCACGAGCTGTGCAAGAGCGGAGGTGTGGCGTTGACGCAGCGGGTCGCAAAGACGCCGGCACTGAATGGGCTGATTCAGGCCTTGTTGTTCACTGGGACAAAGAGGGCCCGAAGGAAGGCAGCGTCATTGGCTAGAATGTGCCAGAGATCCGAGACGGCATTGGCGCCGAGAGACGTCGCAGGTGGCGGATGGGGCGCGGAGTATTCGATGACAAGGAGCGGCTCGGTCAGGCGGAGCTCGAGCTTTGGTGGTGGTGATGTTTCGGTCTCGGTTGCAGTTTCTGTGTTGTAGTACAGATTTTTAGGAGCATGATCCAACACATTCTTTCGTTCTTGTTTGGATGGTGAATATTAAGAGAGATGTATACTGTATCATATTTATCATATTGACGTTAAGTTTGGAGGTGTGTTTGTTGGATTAATGGAATAGTAGCATCCAAGCTAAAGGACAGCCGTTTGCTTCATCTGACTTGTGTGTAGGTTGGGTATTCGGTTGGGCTTCCTTGCGAATGCAAACAGTCTTGGGGGCTGTATTTTCTAGCGTCTGTTACCGAAATTTCTTTAGACGGCAATATCAGAAATCAAATCAAAGTTCGTGTTCTTTCATTGAACAAAACAGTAGATGTTACAGTCGCATCTAATTCTGCGTTTAGTGCAGGTCTATTTAAGGAATGGACTTTGGTATGCCAAACGGGAGGGAGTAGCCGTGCATAATTGAACGGAAATTTATCACTTGAAATCTCTCGGCATGGTCACGATGAATGATTCAGATTGCTGCCAGGCAGCCAGCCAATTGTGAGTTTAGACCTGTGTTGGTCAAAACTCGTATTTGTGTATTGAAGTAGACATTTATTTTCAAGCGTTCGTTAAGATGCTTCATGTTTGTCTATCCGCACAAGCAAATAATAGCCAAATGTGTAATATTTCAATATTCCAATAAACATTACTCCTAACTGGACGAGGTGGTTCGTGAGATACGTGACTCGTGAAAATTTTGTTTTAAATTTATATCAAGCTTCTTGCTTTGTAATAGATGTTGAGTTTTATTCTGTTAGCCTAATTTTAGTTTTAGTTTTAATTTTTATTCATTACAGTAATATATATACACCAAAATTTTGATCACAAGTTACTCATTGGTTGACGAACAATATTCATGTGTATGCTTTTCTAAACATCTGCCGTTTACCTTTGGACGTTTTTTATTGCCATCTGTTTTATGAAATACATGGGGATTGTGTTAAACAAGTAGATTTTTCTTGTATCGTATTTTTGCCATATGCCGAATGACTAACATGGGTTTAGACCTTAGAGCGTCTTGTTTACGTTGCCTTTCTTTAGTGATTTTCTAGTTTGAACATGTTGTTTGTCGAACGAGACTCGTCTTTTGCTCCATGTACTTGGTCAGAGCTTATAAGTTTGTGTATGGCATTTCTAATTGATTATGATCCCATTAAAATTGACTCTGCTCCCAATTTAAATAGCCTTCTTGTGTGACATATGACAGTAAGCAGCATTTGATTGGTACTCATATTTGACACAAGCCTGCTATTTATCATATGGAGAACTCGTCATCTTCATCAGGTTTGCATCCAGAGACAATAAGTAGCATATTTGCTATCATACATGTCATACGAATATGCCCATCTTCTTGATTTATTAATCTCCAGAATGTAGAAGGAATTGCAACTAGCGAGGCACGATGAGCCAGTTATGGGCATCTTCCATGGCTCTTGTGAGGTAAACAAGATCAACGTTGGAGTCGTTACCTTCGCTGGCCGCCACAGCATTGTTATTGTGATGGCTGTTATTCAGAGACCTGCTGTTGTGGTTGTGGTGGTCATTTGGAGACCTGACACTGTTGTTGTTAGTGTTGTTGGTGCTCTGCAGCGACAACGCCCTCTCGCTCCTCTGAATCCTCTCCAAGAACCCAAACCTACAAACGGGGCACTTTCCATGGCTCTTCACCCACGGCACAAGGCAGTCGCTGTGAAACACATGGTTGCATGGAGTCACCAACACTTGTTCCCCCGACACGAAATCTTCCAGGCAAACGGTACAATTTTTGGCCTCATAATTCCTCTTCTCTTTTTCTTCTTCTGCTTTGCCACCAGTCACGTTGACGTCGACAATGTTGCTGCTGCTCTTGGTGCCGAAAAAGCTTCGTGACCAGGAGTTCTTCTTCTTCAGAGAAGCAGGAGCGTCAGAGGTAGTAGGGTTGTATACGTCTTTCCTGAGCAGCTTCATGGCCTTCTTGAACTCGCCGTCTGTCAGGCCAGGATGTTCTTGCTCAAGGGCCCGTCGAAGATGCCATTCGGCTCCTCCGATGCCTAGGGGGGAGTCCCTGGTGAACTGAGCTAGCCGGGGGTTCACCCTTTCCGGGGGACTGGGAACTAAAATCCGAGAATGGGGTTGGAGTTGAGCCGGTAAGCTGCCAACAGAAATTGTTAGTTCTTGAGATAACGTATCAATGGATATGGTAATATTCTGATATGATAATCGCATTCTGGCTATATGCTTATAAAAGTTGTAATCGTGACAGTTTACTACAAAGTATGCATCTATTGGTTGTCTACTTGTCTATGAATGCATATGTTAGATTTTGATTCTTACTGCCATCATGAAGATTATTGGGAACATCTAGCTTACTGGCATATGCAAAGTTAATTGCACAGACCGATGAAACATCGAAATATTGACACACAATCGAATGACAAGTGATATCCATTATTCTTGTCACATGCATCTCCATTCAAAAAAGAGGATATTGAGCATACTCAGAATGACCGCAAATCAGTAGAATTAATTTTCTACTGTTTCTACAGATGAAAATGACTCATGGCTTCCTTTCTATGAAGGGCAACCTTCTTTCTTGGCTTCCTTGTATTTTTCACATATTTGAATTTTTCAACCATTGTAGTTTCTCTACCAATAACAAATTAAATAATCTTAAACAAAGGGTAAATTCAGCTCTCATTCGTATTCATTATCAGATAGGCGTTCGGAAAAAAAAATTAGGAGGAAAAAATAAAGTTACTTGGTTAAGCCGTAAGGTCCAGTCCTCACTATCTCCTCAGATAATCTCCATGATGCATATGTGCCACCAAGTTCCTGGATATAGGAATATGCAATATCATACAAGAAGAAAAGCTTTTGCTTCTCTAAGATGAAAGCAAGTCAAGGAGCTAGGCTTACCGGCTGATGATAGACTGGCGCAGGGATGAAGTAGCCAGGCCTGGTTCGGCCATACTCATCGGCTTGAGAGACTTCATACTGATTCCCACGGTTCCAACTCTGAGGATGGCCTTCATACTGGTTCCCGCGGCTCCAATTCTGAGAAGAAGTTAACGCGAGGCTGTTGGAGCTCATTCTTCAGGCCCTGTTACAACCAAGAAGAACACAGCAAAAAACGGGGAATGCTTGCTTTTCTTCTATATTTCTTTATGTTTTGGTTTTATTCTTTCTTGATGGAGTCGAATCTGCTTTGTGAAAAAAGAGTATTCTCTGCTGCAGTCACTGGATGCTATGCTATGAAAGGGACTAGATTAACGACAAATTAATATTCTTGCCAAAAAATATCTAATAACATGACCATTGAAGGAAGAGGGGGGCAATTGCAAGCAAAATCATTAAGGGTTCCCCTTTGCCCACAAATAACACAGAAGATCCCTTGCAAAATAATGCTGGCATATTAATGCAAGGAAAGTAGCAATCAACACCACCAGATGTTGTTCTTGCAGCTTAGGAAGCATAAAGGGTTCCCACTTCTCGGATGAAGTATGGACTCTGAGCAAGCAAAAAAATTTAAACATGGTAAATAAGAACAGATTGCTACTATCAGGCCCATTCTTAGGCTGCCAATAGTTTCGCTTTCCTAAAGAGATCAAATGATGAAGGCGCGGAAAATTTCTTCAAACATTTCACAGATTAAGAGTTACAGATTACTGCTCAACCCTGAAACTCAAGTTTGAGACCGGCCAAACCAAAAAAATTCAACATCAACGTCCATAAAGAAAATGTTTCCTTGTCTTCTGCACTTTTGTACCCAGCAAGAGCCTCCAGTTGCTATCAAATGAGCTCCAAGGTCACTTGCTCATAGTTGATGACAAGTAGAAGTTCCAAAAGATAGAGGCAGTAGACATAAATCCCACACGAGTAGAAAGCGGAACAACCCTGGATCCATTAAATATGTGAGTACAAAGACATGTTCCATGGTATAGATAGTTCGTTCATTAACAAAAATACCAGGTCAAGAAGATGGTGCCAGTGATTTCACAAAACAAAGGAATAACATCAAACTTGGTGATGATAACCACACTTTCATGTTATATTTAGTATATGTCTGAAGCACACAGGACTAGACCACATGATGTGGTTATTAATTAATTAAATAAAATAGGTTTATGTTGGCAGACAGACGAACTAATTCCTGAAGGATATACGTGACTCAAGGATTAGTTGGAACAAGCACTGATGATTAGTGTTTATGTAAGGAACATGAAGGATCTATGCATGGTTAATGAGTTTAACCCTCAAAATAAGTTTAACATAGACTCAGAAGAAGGCGGGATCAATAATTGGGTCTGGAATGCTTCCCTATTGTATCCAAATTCAAATATCCCAATTCAAACAAAACACTGGCACACGTACACAATCCAAATCTACTAAGCACTAATATATCCAAGCCATATCCACTTCAATCAAACTGTTGTTGGGTTTGAAGTGCTTACTTTTAAATACTTTTACAAGTCAAAATTTCATATAATAATATAACCTAGATGCTTGGATGAGAGCAATATTAATTCATGATTGGATGTGAGCAATACTTATACAAGTCAAAAATTCGGAAGTATGCATTTAAACTTTAGATGCTTGGATGAGAGAAATACTAAGCTGGTGACCTTTCATCCCCAAAACTACTGGTTACTATGTAAATCATTCTCCCCTCTAGACATTTTCGTTTGCCCCATCACCCCTCTTTACCTGCCTCTAATGAAGTTTTGGAATGGAGAGCATTGACAACACCCAGCAGCATGCATCAACAATACCTAGTTGCATGGTGTGAATGATCAAATTGGATTTCTTTACTTCTTTTGTCTTTTTACTGCCATTATTATTAGTTCTTGCTGTCTATAAAATAAAAGGTGTACATAGATTTTTATTTTTTATTTTTTTTGAAAATCTGATGATTTATGAAGAGACTTTTTCTCTAAAGGTAATTCTGATCTCATTCATATTCTACTATTTGTTCTTTCCACTATATTTCTATCTCGTTTACAATCCACTTACATTTTTGCAAATCTTTCATTATTCTTATTTCTTTTATACACTACTTCTTCCATAAAATTTCTGCATTTAGATTTAACTTATGCACTTGAGGATGTACTTTTCTGAAAATGGATTGTTTAATTCAATTGGTAGGAAATAGAACAGAAGGTAAACATTCCCCCACGCACGCACGCACGCACGCACGCATGTCAAGTAATAAATAAATAAATATCTATTATACAAACAAGGGCTATCTACCTGGATTGTCCCATTTGGCAGGTTTGTCCCAGTCACAGCTGACTGGGACACATTCCTCCAAAAGAAAACCCCCACACCCATTGTATTCACAAGTTTGCCATTTTGGACTTTTACTTGCATTTTAACACCGTTTACCCTCCGACGATACCGGCACACACACCCACGCTTCTCACGCATTTTCAGTTGGACACATTCGTCGAATTCTTTTCGTGGGTTTTTTCGCGCCGTGCACTATGTGCACGGGTTATTTCTAGTCTATTATACAATAGAGGAGCTTTGTCCTAGGTGGCAATGTCACATTGACACATGTGATGCCACGTAGGACAAAAACCATATCCCCTGACTTAATTACATGGTTGTCATTCCATCATCATCCCAAAAAAATACCCACCCCCAAGCTCACTTATTTACATTTTTGCCCTAAGGGATTTTTCCCCTGTAACCCAAAGGTTTTTGCATTTATCCGTTTATCCCTGACGATACCGACACATATACCCACACTTCTCACTCCTTTTCGTTTGGGCGCACCACATCTTGTTCGTGGTGATTTTTTGGCTCCGTGCACTGTGTGCACGGGTTATTTCTAGTCCACTTATATTTGGGGTAGGGCAACTTTCTTTATGTTCAGAACCATCTGGCCTTAACTTGCTGGCCTTAAAATTCATTAGGTCACCCTAAAATCAATACCAGACTTGCCAGCTTCATAGAAGAACAAGCATAATCAAGTATTAAACCAAAATTTAGGCCATTATCTATCCCACTACATCATAAACTAGGAAGCCCAAGATTAGATCACATTGAATACAAAAGCAGCATGTGTTTATCTTGTATATAGACTTGAAACAAGGGTAAAGCTAATGCCTTAGCAAAAAAACTTATTGATCTAGTGTTCACAGCAAACCCCAACTTTTTCAATTTCATTTTGATTCTTCAAAGAGCTAAAATAGAGTGTCTTCAACAGATTTAGAAAGCAGAAACAAATCCAATAAAGAAGGATCCAGGTCATTGAAGAAATCAGAAGAAAGGTTCCAAAGCATGTAAAGACTATATCAGCTTAGTTCCAGTAAAATATATAAAAACTAAAGCAAAATAGTTGACCACTTACCCAAAGTTCAGTATGCTAACAGGAATCCAAAACCTAAAGCCTGTGTCAAAGCAATAGAACTTGAAAGTTAGTGAAACCAATTTGACATAGTCTTCAGTGAATAGAGTTTAAGAAATCAACTTACCATAGAGAAGTGCAGGAAGTGCATCCTTTCGGTACTTGGCAGGCAAATCTGACAGCTTCCCTAGCCATAAATTGTTCCATGCAAAAATGACAGCAATAACACATGGACCAAGTACTATCTGGTTTAACAAAACCTACAAAATAGTGTGATTGGTTATTTATTAGCTCAAAAACTGTTGGGACGCTCTATACCATGCTATAGCAAGCTCAGTCGTTGAACGAAACGTAGGCTTACCTTCACTGACAAATTTATAACAGTCTGTTGGGGCATATAACGCTCAAGAAGCTGATACCATGCATAAGAGCCAGGACCATATAATAAAAATCCATAGGAGGCCATGCGCAGAGACCGAAGCCAATCATGATCTGACCATAGCAGCGAGACATTGTCCTAAAAGCAACATAAGGTGAGACTCGAGAAATATAAGTATGAAGATCGCACGATGGAAAAAAGATGCTGGTCGTTACAAGACATGTAGAAAAGGCAAGATGATGTCCCCATTTATCACCAATGACCACACCATGATTCTAACCGGAAAAAAGGCATTTATTTAGGAAACTCACCTTTAAACAACCAATCCACAAATCAAGTCCAATTAGCCAGAATCAGACAACTGTGATTATGTGACTAACTGTAACCACTCTCTAGAGGAAATAAATTGAGAAGAGTTTAAAATGGAAGCATTCTCATATTTCATTCTTGCTTTTAACTGGACTGAATGCTCCGGAGAAAATATGGCTCCACATTAGTAAATCCCATCATTCTCTTTATTAGGGCTAGCCGTCATTGTTTTTTGCTTATGCTTAGATTGTTGAGAAACTCTCGAGCATCCTTAGTGAAGGATATTTAGGCTTTTGTTCTGTTCAATCAAAAGCTCAGAGAGCAAGTCTCCTCTCGAAAGAGGCTTTTATCAATTGATTTCCATTGTTCTTCTCAATCTAAAACCCTAAAAATATTCCTCTCTTTTTAATTTTTCCACCTTTAAATTGATTTGCTTGATCGATCCAAGCGGATCGTATCAATTGGTATCAGAGCTCATAAGATCTAATGGCGCAAGGCACGAGAGCCACCATTGAGGAGAAGCTGCAAGCCCTACATGAAGAAATCACCAAGGAGATCGAAACCACGATGGAAACGATGAGCGATCGGCTTGAGAAGAAGATGGAGGAAAACAACCGAACCCAAGAAGAGAAGCATGCAAAAAGCGAGGCAAATCAACAAAAAATCATGGAGATTTTGCAAACCCTAGTTAAGGGAAAGGGAAAGAAATCTTGGGCGGCAGGTTGAAGATGACTCGGATCCCGAAGTCCAGGAGTTAAGGGCGCGAGATGCAAGGGGTTGTGGCGCAGTTTGCAACAGCCGGGGACATCGAAAGTCGTCGTATCAACGAAACCGGGCGACGGCGACGAACGGGCAAGCGAAGAAGACGCGCGCGCGGGGCGTCTTGGCCTGGGACCCCCTCCCTGGGGGTCGGCCAGACCCTGGCGAACCCCCCCAGGGGGGGGCCGCGAGCCCAGACAGGGGGCGGCGGGGCTCTGCCGCAGTGGCAGAGGCCCCGCGCGGCCCCCGCCTGGCCGCTTGGGAGCCGCGCCCAGGCAGGCGAGGTCGGGGCGGGACCCCAGGGGCCCTTGCTTGGCCCCTGGGGGTCCCGGCGATGGCGGATGAGGCCCAATGGGGCTGCCGACAGGGGGCGGCCAGCAGCAGGAGGCCTTCGGGAGGGGCCCGGGGGTTTTTCCGAGGCGAGGTCGAGGACGGGGGGGTCATTTCGGTGGTCGAGGAGGGCATCGACCAGCTGCTGCAGCTTTTGGAGGACCCCATGGGCTGGCACCAGACGGTAGGCCTTTTTGGCCTGAGGACGAATATGCAGATGAGGACTAGATCCCCTTCAGAACCACGGAGATAGGCGTTGGGACCAGGAGAGGCGGGGGAAGCAGAGTTTCATGCTGATAGGCGGCTGAAGAAGCTGAAGATGTCCGTGTTTGAGGGGAGCGATCCAGATGAGTGGATCTACAGGGACGGAGAGGTACTTTCATGGGGGGCTCAAGCCCTCCATTCGAGCTGAGCTGAGGATTGCAGAGCCTGGGGGGTTTGGAGGACCTGATTCGCCTCGCACAGAAGGCGGAGGAGAAACATACGGAGGAGAGGAGGATACGTGGGACTTGGGGGACTCAAAATTCCCGATCCACACCAGCAGCGGCAACGCCGAGGGCACCTGCCGGTGCACCAGAGACTAGGTGAGAGACTCGCCCCACTACTCTTGGGCGACGGATGACGGAGGCGGAGGTGAGGGAGAGGCGTGCCAAGGGGTTGTGTTTCCGTTGAGATGAGAAGTTCACCCCCTGGCCACAGATGTTCGAGCCGTCTGCTACAGATTACCATGGTGCCAGATGAGGAGGAGTATCAGGATGACGAGGAGGAGCCCAGGGTGGAGCCACTCGGGGAGGAGGAGAAGTCTCACCTAGACTTCGCGGAGGTCTCCCTGAACTCCGTGGTAGGGTTCACACCGAACCACACCATGAAGTTGTCAGGTCAGTTGAGCGAATGGCGGTGACGGTGCTGATAGACAGTAGGGCCACCCACAATTTCATCTCTAGCCGAGTGGTGGAGCGTCATGGGCTGCAGTTGAGCACCATGGAGAACTTTATTGTTTTGCTGGGAACTGGGAAGATGGAGGAGAGCAAGGGGCACTGCAAGGGGTTGTTTCTGACCTTACAGGGAGTGCAGATTATGGAGGACTTCTTACCCCTGGAGTTGGGGAATGTCGATATCATTCTGGGCGTGCAGTGGCTGAAGAAGTTGGGAGACGTGCGGGTGAACTGGAAACGTCTCATGATGGAGTTTGAGGAGGGTTGACCGCACGGTGGTACTAACAGGGGGACCACACCCTATACTTTTCGTTGGTGCCCTTTAAGGCCATTACTCGGGCTTAACAGAGGGAGGGAGAGGGGTACTTAGTGGAGTGTCGTGCAGTTGGAGTTGAGCAGGAGCGGCCGGCAGAGGTTCCCGAGGTGGTTGAGCAGATGCTGGAGCGGGTTTCAGGAGGTCTTTCAGGATCCGCAGGGGGCTACCCACCGGTGAGGGGACATGAGCATGCGATAGTCTTGAGAGAGGGAGCAGCCCCAGTGAGCGTGCGGCCGTACCGATATCCTCATGTGCAGAAGGACAAGATTGAGAGGATGGTCGGGGAGATGTTACAGGTGGGAGTGATCCAGCCTAGTGTGAGTCCTTTCTCTTCACCAGTGATGTTGGTGAAGAAGGACGGGTGTTGGCGGTTCTGCGTCGACTACAGGGCGCTGAACAAGGAGACTGTGGCTGACAGATTTCCCATTCCCGTGATCGACGAGCTGTTAGATGAGCTGCATGGCGCAGTTGTGTTCTCGAAGATCGACTTGAAGGCGGGTTATCACCAGATCCTGATGAGGCCCGAGGACGTGCCGAAGACGGCGTTCCGCACACATGAGGGGCATTACGAGTTTCTCGGCATGCCTTTTGGCTTGACGAATGCTCCCTCCACCTTCCAGGCCTTGATGAACGAGGTATTTTGGCCGTACTTGAGGAAGTTCGTCTTGGTTTTCTTCAACGACATCTTGGTTTACAGCAGAACCATGGAGGATCATGTGGGGCATTTGGAGACAGTCTTCCGGGAGTTGGGGGGCGCAACAGTTGTATGCGAACCGGAAGAAGTGTAGCTTCGGCCAGCTGCAGATAGAGTACTTTGGGCACGTGGTGTCGGCGGAAGGAGTAGCAGCGGACGGGGCAAAGATAGAGGCCATGTTGGACTGGCCAGTGCCTACTTCTTTGAGGGCGTTGCGGGGTTTCCTTCGGGCTGAAGGGCTACTACCAGAAGTTCGTGAGGGGGTACAGTACGGTTGCACGGCCGCTTACTGACCTTTTGAAGAAGGATGAGTTCGCTTGGAGGGAGGAAGCGACCAATGCCTTTGAGGCTTTAAAGGTGGCCATGACTACGGCCCAGGTGCTGGCGCTGCCTGACTTTAGCATCGCGTTTATAGTGGAGACGGATGCATCAGGAGTAGGTTTGGGGGCGGTGTTGATGCAGTTGGGGTGGCCCGTAGCCTACTACAGCCACGTGCTTTCTGCTAGAGCCCGGCTGAAGTCGGTGTACGAGAGAGAGTTAATGGCGATCGTGTTGGCGGTGCAGAAGTGGCGGCTGTACCTACTTGGGAGAGAGTTCGTGGTCAGGACAGACCAGAGGAGCCTCAAGTACCTGCTTGAGCAGAGGTTGGTAACTGAGGAGCACCAGCATTGGCTTTCGAAGCTGGTAGGGTACCGGTTTATCATTGAGTACATGCCGGAGTTGGAGAATAATGCGACTGACGCCTTGTCTCGACGAGAGGAGGGGTTGCACCTGAGGGCGCTCTCGTTACCGATGTGGCTAGACGGGGAACCCATGTTACAGGAGGCAGAGACCAACCCAGAGCTGAGACAGATCAGGGAGCGACTACAGGGCCGCGGGGAGGCGCTGAAGGGGTACTCTTTGAAGGGGCGCAGTCTGTTGTACCAGGGACGGTTGGTCTTACCGCGGAGGTCGGCCTTCATACCAGTGCTGTTTCAGGAGTTCCACAGTTCAGGGATTGAGGGACACTCGGTGGTGTAGCAGACTTACATGCAGATGGCCCGAGAGGTTTACTGGCAATGGATGAGGAAGGCGATCGCCCTCTTAGTGGCGGCTTGTGATGTCTGTCATCGTCACAAGTACATGGCCATGGCACCTGCAGGGTTGCTGCCAGCCTTTGGCTTTGCCTGAGCGGGTGTGGGAGGGATGTGACGATGGACTTTATCGATGGGTTATCCAGGTCAGCGGGGTACTCGGTGATTTTCGTAGTGGTGGACAGGCTGAGTAAGTACGCACATTTCATACCACTGAAACACCCCGTACACGGCAATTTCGGTGGCCACAGCGTTTACTCGAGAGGTGATACGGTTGCATGGGATCCCTAGTTCTATAGTGTCTGACCGGGACCCGGGTTTTCTTGAGCGGGTTTTGGCGGGAGTTGTTCTGGGTACAGGGAACGGTGTTGAAGAAGAGTACCGCATATCACCCCTAGACAGACGGGCAGACAGAGGTGATTAATCGCAGTATAGAGACATATCTGCGATGTTTTGCCTCGGAGACACCGCGACAGTGGTACCCGCTGGTTGGCCTGGGCGGAGTATTGGTACAATACTTCGTACCATTCAGCAACAGGGACGACCCCTTTCCGGGTGTTATATGGAAGAGACACACCAAAGCTGATTCGATTCGGGAGTATACAGACACCAGTCTCGTTGGTGGAGGATTACATGGAGGAGAGGGATGGGATGCTGGAGGAGCTGAAGAAGCACTTGCTACGGGCTCAGCAGGTGATGAAAGCGAGGGCAGATGGACATCGTCGGGATGTGAGCTTTCAGGAGGGAGACATGGTATATCTCAAGCTGCGACCATACAGACAGACATCAGTGGCGAGGAGGAGGAATGAGAAGCTGTCTGCCAGATTCTTTGGCCCCTTTGAGATTGAGGCCAAGATTGGTCAAGTGGCCTACAGGCTGAGGTTATCCACGACGGCTACGATCCATCCGGTTTTTCATGCTTCGCAGCTTCGCCACGCTATTGGAGAGCAGACGGTGTCATCCACACTTCCACCGACACTGACAGAGGACATGGAGGTGATGCTGGAGCCGTTGGACGTCAGGGCGGTGCGTCAGGGTTCGGGGCGTCGGCAGGAGGTATTGATACATTGGACAGGATTGCCGGACTGCGATGCCACGTAGGAGGCGTTCGATGTTGTTGAGGAGCAGTTTCTGGTCTTCCACCTTGAGGACAAGGTGGCTCTTCTAGGGGGTATTGATGCGGACCATGCCGCATCATCAGCCGGCACGCGCTCCGAGGAGGCTGCACCACGTGCGGTGGACTAGGAGGGACCACCCATGATCACTTACGTGCGCAGGAGGAAACGTGGAGGCGTTGATTAGTTATTATTAGCCTTAGGGGTATCTTGGTCGCTCTAGGCCAAATTAGTAAATCCCCTCATTCTCTTTATTAGGGCTAGCCGCCATTGTTTTTGCTTATGCTTGATTTTTGAGAAACTCTTGAGCATCCTTAGTGAATGATATTTAGGCTTTTGTTCCGTTCAATCAAAAGCTCGGAGAGCAAGTCTCCTCTCGAAAGAGGCTTTTATCAATTGATTTCCATTGTTCTTCTCAATCTAACACCCTAAAAATATTCCTCTCTTTTTAATTTTTCCACCTTTAAATTGATTTGCTTGATCGATCCAAGCGGATCGTATCAGAATGCTCCAGAGAAAATATGGCTACACATCAAGTGAAAGTTTAAATCAAAAAAAAATGACAGCACGTAATAGAACTGGTTCCAATTTCTTCTTAATAGTAATTAATCAAGGAAATGGGAGGAGATTTCAAGGGCATGTAAAAAAAAGTGAAAGAGAGGTAGTAACTAATGTCTTCGAACTGAAAATTGTGATAACTATCCGGATTTAAATTTGCAATGATCAACCTAATCTTAGCAAATAAAAAGAATTGAAAGTAAACTCCAATGAAATATTTCAGCCTTAAAGCATTACTATTAATTTCTTTTGAACAATGCAAAAATAAAGACAGGACTAGCATCTTAGCTTGATGGAAGTATATAGATAGTAATGGAACTCAATAGTAATGATTGTTTAAATATGCTCATAAAACACACATCGTTGACAAAGGCTTCACCTTTACATCTTTCCTGCCACAAATAAGATTGAAAAATCTTGCCATAGCTTCTACATGAAATCTATCAGATTCGATTATAAACAAAAAAACAAGAACTTACGATGAGGGATTTAAATTTAAGACAAACTGACCTTGGTGTCGTCACTGCCCCCAGATTGCCGGAGCTTGGAAAACCGATCCCTGAGCTGGGCGATTGTATCGCCGGAGAGCGAGAGGGCAGAAGCGACCGCCGACTGCTTTAACGGGAAATCGGATAGGGACCATCGGCTCGTTTTTCCTTGTTGAATGTTGATCGGTTCTGACGACGACGACGACGATTTGGGGTTGCGTCGACGGCGGCCGTTGGGACGTAAGTTTGGCCAGAACCCGCCGTTCCCGAGAGCGTCCATTACTGTTTCGGGTAAAACGGAAGAAAATTGAGCCTCGTTTTTGTTTTCTTTTCCCCCTCTACTCCCTCAAAAATGGATGTGAATTGAGCGGGCAGAATTTAGGGCGCTCGTAATGTCAGTGGGAAAAAGAAGAAAAAGGAAAGAAATTAACAAGGAAAATAATTTTCCATTGTTGGTCTTAAAAGAAAAGTGAAAATAAAAAAAAAAAAAGAAAAGAGTAGAAAATAAATAGCAAAACTTTTCTTTTAACTTTTCATCGTCTTGACCCAAGGAAAATGAGGGAAAAGAAAGCAAAACTAACTATTCTCACATGCATGTATTTGTGTTTATTAACAAATATAATTAGTTGTTATTTATATTTGTTAATAAACACACATGTATGAATGTGAGAATATTTAGTTTTGCTTTCTTTTCCCTCATTTTTCGTAGATCAAGAGGAGGAAAAGTTAAAAAAAAGTTTTACTATTTATTCTAACTATTCTCACATTCATGCATTTGTGTTTATTAACAAATATAATTAGTTGCTATTTTTAATGAGTTCATGAATAGTTCATGAATTTTTTCAAAAAATTATGAATAAATTTTTCAAAAAATTCATGAATCATTAGCAAGATTTTACACATGAATTATTTAAAACTCGTAAATTATTCAAAATTCGTGTTCCCGAATTTTTCAAAATAGTATGTGGATAATTCGGATTTTTTTAAAATCATGAATGTTTAATATATTTTTATTCGTGAACTTGTTCGAGAAATTAGTGAAAAATTCGTGAATTTTCGAAAAACAATCGTGTAATTTTCGGGTTTTGCTTGAAAAAATGGGCATTATGCACGGTTTTTTCTAATAACTTACAAATTATTTCCAAAATTTTCATATAATTTGTAAAGTATTTATGTACTATTTAATATCAAATTATTTATGAATCATGATATTTGTAGGGTTAGTGAATTTTTCGTTACACTTCGTAAATTATTTGTTAACTTTCTGAATTATTTAGAACAACTAACAAATTTTTAATTCATTATGAGATTAAAGTACCTCTTAAATTTTTAAAACAAATTATTCATAAAGGTAGCAAATACACCTCTTAAATTATTTAGCAAAAACACCTCTTAATTTTTTTCATTTTGAATTAATAACATAATGGAAGAAATATCATTATTTTCCTTTCAACTTTCTTCAAAATATTCTTTGGTAACCAAACATGAGAAAGAATCCCATTTCATTTTCTTTGGAGTCCCGCTACCTTGTCTGGGGCCGACGCCGTTGACCGGGCTGTGGGCCAAGCCCGGCCCGGCCTAGAGCCGGGCTTCCGGTCAAAAGTAGGCATGTCGGCCCGGTCCGAGCCCCTTTCTTCATTTTCGCGCAAACCCAACCCATTTGCGTGCACGCCCAACCTGGGCTGGAAACGGTGTTACCAAGGCCCCCAAGGGCATTTCAGTCTTTTTAAGCAAAAAGACTCAAAAAAATCCCCAACGGCCAAAAATGGTCATTTTGGGGGTTTTTAGTCTTTTTACATCCAAAAAATGCATATAAATTGCTCCACACGCACTCTCATTTTTTTCACAACTCTCATACACTCTCATACTCTCTATTCTCTTACACTCTACCGTGTTCAAGCTCTCAAGTCTCGGATGTCTTGCTCTCAAGTCTCGGATGTCTTGCTCTCAAGTCTCCACTAGCAATCTTTATTGGCTCTCAACTCTCTGGCAATTAGCAAGCTCACAGCGCTCTCAAGCTCCGTCTGCTCTTTACTCCACTTACAAACCTGCAATCAAGTTCCTTTCGATTTTAATTTTATTTATATGTTAGCATAATGGCCGAACCAAACGACCGTATGAATGTTAACATAAACTTTAATAACACTGAGGAATATGACAATTATACGAGAATATTATGCAACCCTATAGAAAAACACTAGACTTTGCTGATACGTCACAAACTAAAACACATGACTGGTTCTGTTGCAGGTCAGGTCCGTCAACAATGAGATTTATTTGTTACTGGGAATCACATGTACAATGATTACAAGTTTTTGACTAACTGTGAAATTTGCACGACTCAGAACTCGCTTCGAAGGTGAAGGGTTCAAGATTGCCTGGAGGTCGCTGAAGGTTGTCGTCTCATGGTAGCTGAGGCGAGTTTCCTGCGAGAATAGCAACTCGTCAGAAAAGGCGGGGCTGGCTGTCAGCCCGTAGCCTCTCTGATGCTTAAGTCAGCAAGTGACGTAAAATTTATGCGTCGGGCACGCTTGGCGATCTTAAGACAAATCGACGAAGCGTGGCGAGCTTATGAGGAAGGCGCAGATATACAAAAGATATCCGACCTTTAATATGGGAATGAGTTCGAGGTTTAACCGACAAAACCCCTCTATAGAGGCATGAGGGGGGTATTTATAGGGCTGAGAGGCGGTTGCTCGCCATCATGTCAGCTGTCGAATCAACCATGCTGGCACCCGAGTGGTGAAGCAATAGGTTGGCGAGCTGTGTGAGAGATATTTTCCACATTAATGGTGTCAGATGGTGGTAGGTGCATTAATGAGACGTGAGGGGTGGCTATCAGTTCTCGTCCCTAACCTCTGGCATTAACGGATGGGATGTGAGCCTACGTCACCCTGTCAGAGATATTTATGCATGGCCACCCTTGGGGGCGAGTCAAGCTCGGCAACCAAGCTCGGCTCCTCCGGATGGTGCTTCTTATCGGATGGTAGGTGAGCTTATCCTCGACACGGCGAGCTTAACGGTCGGGTCGGTGAGCTTCTCTGGTTGACCTTGGAGGCGAGCTAGTGTCGGAGAGAGGCGAGCTTCCCTGGATCGTGGCGATCTTCCCCTCGGGCTAGTGCCCCTTCCGGGGGGTCGGTGAGGTGTTCGCTTTGGGCCCCTAGTGCATACGGGCCTCAATTTCATGGGCCGGCCTTAAGGTCGAAACAATTGCCTCCGTTTTTCAAGCTCGACGCGGGAAGCCCAGCTTCAGCTTAATGACGAATCGTGCTCCCGCTGGATAAAGGCTGGTCAGCAACATTCAATGAGATCTGACTGCCGAATTCCAAAAGTCATGATGGCGATCCGGCGACGGGGAGAGTTCGAGGCGTCCGTCTGCTGAAAAGATGACACGTGGCTGACGTGATTGGGGGAGAATTCGAGGCGCCAGCTCAGACATGCTCGGATCTCGCCACGTGGCCCACGTCCGACGGTCGTGATCGCCCACCTCCTCATATAAATAGAGACGGAGAGGGAGTAGGAGAGGGTTTTACCTGAATTTTCGAAACTTCAGCTTTCCCCCTTCCATCACCGAGAGCAGTTGTCTTCGACCGCCGTCGTCTGTTCGTTCGCCGGAGCACCGTTCGTCTGTTCTGCTTTAGGTGTACTTTCGAGCCTTCGTCTGCTTCTTCCACTGCTTCTTACACGTCGAACAGTACCTTGGGGAGGTTGGCGGGGGTGGCACCACCGAGTCAAAACCAGTGGCATCGGAGACGCCGTCGATGTCCTAGCCAGAACAGCGGGAGGGAGACACGGCAGTTGAACAGGACGTCGCTTCATCGTTGGTGATCAGGAGGGACCCTAAGAAAGGGAAAGCGCCCAAATCGACCACCACGGCCGCCAAGGTCGCAGACGGCGGCGGAGCCATGGCTGCGGTCCCTAAGGGAATCCTGGCCTAAATGTCTCAGCGCTGCCCTCTTACACAGCCCGCCTCCCCGATCTGCGCCAAGTATATCCGGCCCCCTTACACAGCCCGCCTCCCCGATCTTAGCGAGCGGGTTTGCTTCCCAAGGGACTACGAGGTCGGCGTGTACTACCCGACCTTTGCCGTGGGGCTCCGCTTCCCGCTCCATCCATTCCTTCTTCTCGTCCTCCATTTCCTCGAACTCCCTCTCTTTTAGTTGATGCCAAACTCCATCAGTGCGATGGTCGGCTTTCTCGTCCTCTACTCCACCCACGGGATAAGTCCGACGCTGCCGCTCTTCCAGTACTTCTTCAAGGCGAAGAGGAAGGAGGAATACACTATGTCCGTGCAAAGAGAGGCCGACTTCTCGTCCTCGAACTGCCAGGCAAAGTGAGGGACTGAAAGGGGAGATTTGCCCTTGTCTCGACTCCAGTGGACTTGGTGATCACTCCGTATTTTACACCTTTTTCCCGCATGTTCGCATGCCATTTAGATTGCTCAAATCATGTTTTTCACGATTTATCGACAATATTGCGATACTTTTCACGATTTGTTGTTTTTGTCGTATTTCAGGAGATTTGGAGCGATTTGGAGTGATTCCGAGACACACCTACTCCAGAGTGTCACCGACAACTTCCCTGAGGGGTATTTTGATATTGGAGAGGAGCGGAAGAAGAAAGAACGTCGTAGGAGCGACGAGGAGGCAAGAACATTCAGATTGGGCATTTTTAGCATCTCACTCGGCCGAGCGAAGGAGTCGCTTGGCCGAGCATCGAGACACCGCTCGGTCGGCCAGATCAGACACGCTCCAAGCAATGTATCAGTGTGCACTCGGCCGAGCATCAATTGCCATCCGCCCGAGTGAAGTACCCCGTCCGCCCGAGTGGCACTCAGACGACGCCCATCAAAAACTCCCGACTTACTGTTTTTCGTCAGTCTGAGCATCAGAAGCCCGACTCGGCCGAGTGGCAATTGCCGACCGCCCAAGTGAAGATAGCCCATCGGCCGAGTGACGACAACTCACTCGGCCGAGTGACCCCCGAAGTGAAGACCCCCAAGACCCCAGAGTTACTGGAATCCGTCAGGGTTTCTTACTCGGCTGAGCGACATTTGTCACTCGGCCGAGTGAGCAGCGCTGCCTGTAGCGGAAATCACGATTTTGGAGCTACGCAGGGGCAGTTTGGTCACGAATTTTTGGGCAGTTTTGGGGGTATTTAACCCCAGATTCTAACCTAGTTTAGGGAGATATTTTATTACTTTTGGCAGCCCTTTTAGATTAGACTTTTTAGAGTTTAATTCTTGTGATTGGAGAGGAGAGAAAGTGTTATTTTGTTGGATTCTTGGAAAGCTACATTGGTTTGCCTCCCTCTCTATTAAAAATCCTATTTTTATTGCTATTTTGAATATTGCCATGAATTCTATTGCTATTTCAATTGATTGTTCTTCCATTTGCGATATGATTTGTGAGTATTCTTAACGTCTTAGGGCGTGGGGATGAACCCTACGAGCCCAATTTCCGATTTATGATGATTCGGTAGAACTATTGCTAGAATTGCTACTAGGGTTAGTTTGGGATTGATATAACACGGATAGCTAGGAGTTCATATCGATTGGGATTTGCAAGAGATTGGATCTCAATTCGATAGGAAACCCTAGAAATCCGAATTGGGTTGAAATTGAGTTTTCGTAGTACCGGTTTGCAAGAGATTGGACCGATACTAGGGTTCTCGGTTGCAATTCTATACCGATACCCGTTTGTAAGAGATTGGACGGGTAGGAACTATCCCAACCTAAGTCGTAGCCCGAGTTTGCACGAGAGTGGGCTCGGGATGCGATTGAACGATGACGTTGATCCTAATGCTAGCTTGCCTAGGCTAGGGTTTGCAAGAGATTGGACCCGAGCCTAGGTTTGCTATAGACCGGTAACAGCGCGAGTGCGTGAGCTAGGTTTTACATTCAGTTGCAACTAGTCCACCCGACATTCTACCCTAGCAATTGTGATACCGATGAATCACAATGACGAGATACGGTGAGTAGCGGTGATTCCCTATTCCCTAGGCGTCTTTATTTGATTTTATATCTCTTTACTTTGTTTGACGATTGTGACAACATCGCCGAAAGGCAATTTCCTATTTTTCTGTCCCTATAGCCAGGTTGTTCGGAGAAGGCACTGTCATACGTCATCCCTGTGTTCGATACCCGCTCGCCGCTACACCATGCGCTTGCGGTAAAACTACACGGTCGCTCTTTAGGGTGTACGCCCGGGCGCGATCAAGTTTTTGGCGCCGTTGCCGAGGAGCGGCATTTTAACAGAGTTTGATTTGAATCACCCGGTCATTTCTCTTCAATTTCTTTCTGTATTGCTTCATTCCTTTCTAACTCTGTTTACAGCCCCATTTTGCAATCCCTCCCGAAATTTTCCACGAAAGCTTAACAGGTGAAATGGAGGATGCAATTCCAATGACTGAGTCTGGCCAGGGTGATGATGAATCTTTTGCGGAGCTCCTCAAGGAACTTATTGATGAGGTCTACGCTACCGGAGCTTTTGCTATTTATATGGAGGACCCCGTCGAACAACTGTTTGCTAGCTTCGTGATGGATCAAATCTCCCCGGATGGGACTATTGGGGGCGATATCAGAGTTGATGTGAGGGACGACAAGCTATATTTTGAAGGCGATAGAACATGTGTCAAAGAGTACTACACTCCCGAGGAACACTTCGAACAAACCGATACTCAGGGAGATACACTCTATGACCCCCACTCTTGCATTTATGAATTTGCTGACGTATTTCTTGATCTCAGGAATGAACCGGAGTAAGATGGTGGTCCTATCGATGTAAGCGCGGAATCGGAAAGCGTCTATTCCGATGCACCGTCCTCACTAGGAAGCGAGTCTGAGCCTCCACTCGAGAGTGAACTAAATTCAGATGTTGAAGGAGAAGCCAAATTCACACAAGATGACGAAGCAAAGGGTACGGCAACCTTTGAGGTAGAGCTTAAACAATTACCGCCGAATCTAAGGTATGCTTTCTTGGTAGTAAATTGACCTTCCCGGTGATTGTAAATGCCCACCTTGGCCAAGACCAACTTGAAAAATTATTAGAAGTCCTTAGGGATCACAAGGATGTCCTTGGTTACACAATCTTTGATCTTAAGGGAATAAGCCCTAGGCTATGCACGCATAGGATCCACTTGGAAAACACCGAAGCCTCTTCTATTGAGCCTCAAATGCGGTTGAACCCGAATATGAAAGAGGTAGTGAAAAAGGAAATCCTAAAATTGCTTGATGCTGGAATTATCTATCCGATCTCTGATAGTAGATGGGTTAGCCCCGTTCACGTCGTCCCCAAGAAAGGGGGGATGCCCGTTATAAAAAATGATAAAGGAGAACCCATTTCTACTCGCACTGTCACGGGATGGCGAATGTGCATAGATTATAGGAAACTAAATAAAGCCACCCGAAAAGACCATTACCCATTGCCCTTCATTGATCAAATGCTCGAACGCCTAGCTAAACATAAATACTTTTGTTATTTGGATGGATATTCTGGATTTTTCCAAATCCCTCTGCACGAAGATGATCAGGAAAAAACCACTTTCACCTGCCCCTATGGTACCTATGCCTACCGTAGGATGCCCTTCGGTCTTTGTAATGCTCCCGTAACCTTTCAGAGATGTATGACATCCATTTTTTCCGATTACATTGAAAATATAATGGAAGTCTTGATGGATGATTTCTCGGTTTATGGGAGCGAGTTTGATTCTTGTTTGGCTAATCTCACTAAAGTTCTTAAAAGGTGCCAACAAAATAATCTAACTCTGAACTGGGAGAAGTGCCACTTCATGGTCACGGAAGGTATAGTTCTTGGGCACCTTGTCTCTTCGAGAGGGATTGAGGTAGATAAGGCAAAGATTGAGGTAATCGAGAAACTCCCTCCTCCTATTAATGTTAAGGGCATTAGAGGCTTTCTTGGTCATGCGGGGTTTTACCGCCGCTTTATCAAGGATTTTGCCTTGATTGCCCAACCTCTTACGTCCTTGCTAGCTAAAGATACTCCTTTTATTTTTTCAGGCGAATGCTTGCAAGCCTTCAATACCTTGAAGGAAGCACTAGTTTCTGCACCCATAATACAACCACCGGATTGGAGCCTTCCATTTGAGCTAATGTGTGATGCTAGCGACCAAGCCATTGAAGCGGTATTGGGACAAAGGAAAGACAAGAAGCTTCATACAATATTCTATGCGAGCAAGACATTGGATGACACGCAGAAAAACTATACAACTACCGAAAAAAGCTTCTAGCGGTCGTCTATTCCATCGAGAAGTTTCGCTCCTACCTCCTTGGTTCCAAGGTGATTGTCCACACCGACCATGCGGCATTGAAATATCTTCTAAACAAGAAGGAGGCCAAACCTCGGTTAATTAGGTGGATACTCTTGTTGCAAGAATTCGATTTGGAGATCAGAGACAAGAAAGGTACGGACAATGTTGTGGCGGATCATTTGTCTAGGCTTATTCGCGACAAGGAGGATGAGAGTTTACCTATCGATGACACATTCATGGATGAGAGGCTATACGCCATAAGGCCCGAGGAAGTGCCTTGGTACGCGGACTTCGTCAATTATTTGGCTTGTGGAATTAAACCGTATGGGATGCCCACGCAACAAAAGAGGAGATTTTTGCATGAGGTCCGTAGCTATTTTTGGGAAGATCCATACCTCTTCAAGATATGCAAAGATAGTGTTATTCGGAGGTGTGTTTCTAAGGAGGAGGCAACGTCTATCATTTCGCATTGCCATGGTATGCCATGCGGGGGACATCATGCCGCATCTAAGACAACCGCTAAGATTTTGCAGAGCGGATTCTTCTGGCCAACAATGTTCAGAGACACCCACAACTTTGTGAAGGGGTGTGATAGGTGCCAACGGACCGGGAATATTTCCAAACGTAATGAGATGCCAATGAGGCCCATCCAAGAAATTGAGCTTTTTGATTGTTGGGGAGTAGACTTCATGGGACCATTTCCGTCAAGCAACCGTAACAAGTATATCCTATTGGCCGTTGACTACGTCTCCAAATGGGTGGAAGCAATCGCTACCCCTATCAAGGGTTGTTTCTAAAATTTTCAAGCAGAATATCTTCCCACGCTTCGGGGTGCCTCGTACCTTGATAAGCGACGGGGGGAGCCATTTCATAGAGATCAAGTTCGAAGCCATGCTAAAAAAGTACGGGGTAAACCATAGAGTTGGCATGGCATATCACCCCCAAACGAGCAGCCAAGTGGAGGTCTCGAATAGAGAGATCAAGCAAATTCTTGAGAAGACAGTAGATCGATCTAGAAAGGATTGGTCAATGAAGTTAAACGATGCTCTATGGGCATATCGCACAGCCTTTCGCACTCCCATCGGCACCACACCGTTTCGACTTGTTTATGGGAAAGCTTGTCACTTGCCGGTAGAGCTGGAACACCGCGCGTATTGGGCCATCAAGACCCTCAATTATGATTATAAGAGTGCGGCGGTGAGGCGACTCTTAGACATCAACGAGCTTGATGAGATTAGGAGAGATGCCTATGAGAGCTCGAGAATTTACAAAGAAAGGACCAAGATTCTCCACGATGCACGCATAACTGTTACAGACTTCAAGGTCGGAGATAAAGTCCTCCTATTCAATTCCCGGCTCCGACTCTTTCCCGGAAAATTGAGGTCACGGTGGTTCGGACCTTTCACCATCAAGCACATACAACCGGGAGGAGCTTTTGAGTTAGAAAGCAAAGATGGAGCCACATTCAAAGTAAATGGACAAAGGCTCAAGCATTATTTCGAGGGAGTCCCTATGGGAGAAATAAGTAGAATATATCTGCTTAAGGGACGGCCAAACGATCTTTCATACATCCTTGACGAGGTCATTGAGGAGGCAATCCCCCATTCCATCGGCGCACTATTCAAGGATGATTTTGAGGAAGGGTCGGACTTGGCCCAAGAAGAAAAGATGGAGCAATCCCCCGATCTCTCCGTGGAAGTTGATGAAGACGACGCTGATGTCGCAAGAATACGAGAGCTCTGCAAGCTCTCAAGGATGAAGTCTCCGAAGAAAGCTCCACCGATACAGAAATCGGTGTCACCGGTGAAGCCAAGGCCCGGAGCAAGCACTAGCTTGGAGGAGCTACCCCCCAACACTACCCAAGACGAAGGAGCACTGAGGAAGAACACGCCGCCACAACATCCAAATCCGAGCGTTCTTCCCGATAAATTCGACGGGTGCATCTCATATGCACCCAATATCCCGCATTAAATTGAATATCCAAGGGGGTCGAGCTCAAGACCTTAAACGAGCGCTTGTCGGGAGGCAACCCGACGGTTATCGCTTTATTTTTACTTTGTTCATTATTTTTGTTTTAGAAATTATTAGTGTTTTGAGTCGTTTGCCTGAAAAATTCGTGATAACGGGTCCTATTTTTCTTTGACAGGAGAGGAGAAAGGGATATCTATCATTAGGAGGATGAACAAGGCGACAAAGAGCCCTCCAGGAATGCGCTCGATGCTTAGGAGGAGGAAGAAATCAACTGGAGGAAGAAAAACAGAGATTAGAGCCCAAACGGAGCCAAACAGCAGAAAACAGGAGTCGCTCGGCCGAGTAGAATATCCGCTCGGCCGAGCACATAAGTTCGTCCGCCCGAGTGGCGCACAAACGAGGGAAGTCTGCTGTACACAACTCTTTGTTTCTTTTCTTGATTTCAGTATAATTGCCACTCGACCGAGTATATATCTTCACTCGGCCGAGTGAAACTGATACGCTCCTAGGGCGAGAACTGCCGAGTAGCTTGAGCCACTCGGCCGATGGTGGCAAAGCCACTCGGCCGAGGGTGGCAAAGCCACTCGGCTGAGTCGTAAGCGGGGAGAAATTTTCAAAAATATTTCCGTTACGTTCACTCGGCCGAGCGACATAGTCACTCGGCCGAGTCGTAACTTTTCCTATATAAGGCGCTGCGGGCTGGGCGCAGAATTCAAAGCGTTATTTTTCGATTTCTCGCCCGAGCCCGCGCCCGATCAGCTTCCTACGCCCGCTGCGACCCCTCCACTCGCCCGACCGCCTTGCCCGCCGCCGCGCTCGGCCGACCACCGCCGGCCGCCGCCGCCGCCCCTCCGCCCGAGTCGCCGGTGACTCCCTCGCCGCCGGCCGAGCTCCGGTATGCCCTATTTCGCCCATTTCTCCATTTTTTGAGGATCCATATGCTAATAGAGCCCCTAGCCCAAATTAACTTCAATATCTATCCATTATACCCCTAACCCCCCCCATGCATTTTGAATATTACTCGCTGATATCTTCGTTTGATGTGCAGGCTATATTGGGGAGCTTAGGGGAGCCTAGGGGAGCTTCCGGGGAGCGTTTTTGGCTTCGTGGAGGAGGCTCCTTCGCACGCATCCACTATTTTGCTCTCGCGGCGTGTTACGGTATACTCGTTCCACTTACTTTCGCACGCCGCGTTTTTTTCTATTTTTGGTGAGCACCCGGGGCCCACATGCCGCCCTGGACACGGCCACAGTCTAGGAGAGCTTCCGCCAAGCGGAAGCGGCTGGATGAGCCCGGCCCCTCCCACGAGATGGAGGACTCTCCTCCGCCTACACCACCTCACCCCGCACAGCCACAGCCTGCAGACCCCGTTCACCCCGCACAGCCACAGCCTGCAGTCCCCGTTCACCCAGCACAGCCACTCCCTGCCGACCCACTGCCACCACCGGCTCCACTTGTCGGGCCGCTGGGGATTACGTTTCGGTACGACGCACACCGAGTCGTTTTTGAGCGCATTTCCCAGCGCTCAATTGTACCCTCCAGGTTCGCACACCTTGCAGACCTAGGACGCCTGGGGGTACTTGAGGGGATGCTCACGTTGTATGACAACGTGGGCTGGCGAGATTTTTTCCAAGTGTCGGCAGACACCTTCGTCCGTCCGACACTTGAGGTGCTTAGTTCTATAGCCCGGACCGACGAGGGATGCTCGTTTAGGTTTATGGACCGAGAGTGCCAGGTCACTCTCGGTATGATGAGAGCATTCTTTTCGTGGCCCGATATCCCCGGGGCCGACAGTGGTTATGCCCCCACTCACATCCCCCCACCTTCCTTCGATTCCCACGCTTTCTGGGCCCGGATCACGGGTTTACCAGCTGCCTTTGACCCTAGTAGGGCCAAGGCCTCAGCCATCGTCCACCCCTGCCTCCGCATAGCTCAGCGCCTTATGGCGAATACCTTTTTGGCGAGGTATGAGCCTGGGACGATGTCCACGCCGGAGCTTTATATGCCCTATGCGATGATGCACCCGAGAGTTCTAGCTAGGGGGAGTGACGAGTTGGTCCCCGCCGTCGTGATTGATATCGCGAGCTGGTTTTTGGACCGCATCATCTTATCGGTGGGCGCTCGCTCACCGATATGTTGCGGGGGTCTGATCACCCTGCTCGCCCTGATGACCGACGAGGACCTACCGGCCGATTTGCGTCTTTCTCCGGGCCCCACTTCACTATCTATAGACGTCATGGCCCGGATGAAGATGCTTCGTCCGCACGACCAGCGGCACTGGGTTTGGTTGCACTGTCCCTACGGTGCTGACTACATGATCCTTCCAAGCCCAGCTCGGACACAGATAGCACCAGCACAGGTGGACTGGCTTCCGGCGATGGATCTCCTGATCCTCGCCGCCTACGTGCTTGAGGCCGAGGAGGCTGAGCAGGCCCACGCTGCACACGCTGCACCCGTTGACCCCGTGGCCCCTCAGCCTGTGCCTGATATTTCTGCTGCTCCCGACACCACTGTCCACACTTCTGTCGGTGTCGGGAGTACACTTGCTGAGCCCACCACCACTCCCACCACAGCTGGCCCCCGGTCCGTTGAGCCCCTTTGCTCCGCACTACCCGAGCGCCCACCTACTTTTGTTGAGAGCGGAGAGCCTTCTTTCGCTGCCGTCGTGGAGACCATGGCCAGTATGATCTCAGCTGGGATTTCGCCTTTTGGTCCCCACACTGCCTCCCCAGCGGTTGTCACTTCTGTCTCCACCGTAGCTGTACTTTCTGAGAGTGTCGTGACGTCTGTTCCCACGTCTGTGTCACTGACCTCTCTTGCCGCCTCGTCTCCACTATTATATTCCACTTCCGCTGCTGCTGCTTCCACCTCACACCAGCCTGCGCCCCAGCCTCGCACTGAGGCTGGGCCCCCACTTGTGAACACAGCACCCTTCCTCCACATGCCTGCTGAGCCCATCCACTACACCACCCGAGTCGGCCAGCCCCGTCCTGCACAGCACTGACACGTGCATCCCTCTGCACCACCTCCCCTCCCGACACTGTACTTCAGAGCATTCGTGCTCTTGAGGGGGCGGTGAGTGCCCTCAGAGGTGACCTCAGGACCATGTCTGCCACCGTCACCGCTATGGCCAGCCGCTTCGACCTACTTCCGGGCATTCACTATTGCCTCACTAAGATTCTCGAGCGGCTTGATCGCACCCTGGATACACACCCGGAGCGACGGTTGTAGTTTTACCGCAAGTGCACGGTGTAGCAGCGAGCGGGATATCGAACACAGGGAGGACGAATGACCGTGCTTGCTCCAATCAACCTGGCTATTTAAGAAGAGAGATTTGCCTTTGGCGATCCTGTCACAATCGTCAGACAAAGTGTAGAAATATCAAATCAAATAAAGAACGTCTAGGGAATGGGGAATCCCCGCTACTCACCATATTTCATGAATGTGGTTCATCGGTATCAAAATTGCTAGATTAGGATTTTGGATGAACTAGTTGCAACTGAATGTAGAACCAAGCTCACGCTCTCGCGCTGTTGCCGGTCTATAGCTATCCTAGGTTTGGGTCCAATCTCTTGCAAACCCTAGCCTAGGGAAGCTAGCATTAGGATCAACATCATCGTCCAATCACGCACTGAGTCCAATCTCTTGCAAACTCGGCTCGCGATCTAGATTGGGATAGTTCCTGTAGGAATATGATGCCCTCAAGGCCATTTATTCCTGTGTGAATAGCACAAACATCTTGTTCGAAATAACAGTAAGCTGTTTGGTAATAATTTATCTAAGTTATATTGTAATGTAGTTAACATTAGATATCAACTTAGGTAAAGTCCTGAGACTTTATGCAAGGTCAAACGGGTATCGAGATGAGTATCTCGATCATGGAGAAACGTTTGACCGTCTGTAGCATAAGTCTGAAATGGTTCGTGGTCGTAGATGTTTCGAGACAAGGATATCGAAACATCGGACAGACCATTGTGTCTTAGTCTTCACCGTTTAGCTGTGGCGATGATCTCATGATCGCTTGACTTGGCGAAGTCGAAGACGAGACACAGGTGCTCATTAGAATAAGTTCACTGAACGATCCACTAGAGTTATCATATGGTTATATTGACAATCTGTCAGTGATAACTCTGAGTGATGATAGGATAGTTGGTCTTTTGACTTGAGCTCATTTTGACGGACCTGTGTGTGAACGGTGCCACTTAGATCAACTGACCTAGCTTCGAGGCAAGGCCTGTCGAAAGGTCTTTTGATTGGGTGTCACTTGAAACGTACGAGGCGAGTAATGACCAAGAGAGGATTCGTCTCTCCCGGTCAATGGGAGTTAGTGTCGTAGAGTTAGTTCGGTCTTTAGTAAAAACTCTGCGCAGAGTATGTTGGAAGAAGTCCAACATTTATTGACTAAAGATTGATAGAAACTAACCGGAGTCAAGTTATTGGGGTTGACAGTTTGACCGTACCTAGGGCTGTTGACGAACACAACGTTCGACGAACTACTCGTGAACAAGCTCGGTACATGTTCGTTTACGTTCATTCGGGAAGCTTAATGAACAAGCTTGAACAGATTTTTAGAGCTCGGTTAGTAAACGAACAGAGCTTGAACATAACTATGTTCGTTCATTTATGTTCATGAACAAGCTCGTTAAGTGTTCGTGAACAAGCTCGTGAACAAGCTCGCTAAGTGTTCATGAACAAGCTCGTTAAGTGTTCGTGAACAAGCTCATTAAGTGATGTTCGTGAACAAGCTCGTTAAGTGTTCGTGAACAACCTCGTTAAGTGATGTTCGTGAACAAGCTCGTTAAGTGTTCGTGAACAAGGGCTTGAGTGAATTAAAATTAAAATTAAACACTCACTTCCTCAAATTGAATTAAACACATCCACCTCTTCAACTTCCCAGCTTCCCACTCCTAGACTCCCAGGCTCCCAGCTCTCTTTTGGTCCATTGCCATTGTTCGTTTGTTTGTTTGCAAATCTGTTCATGAACAAGATTGATTGTGTGTTCGTTAACACGTTTCCGAACATGTTCACGAACAAGCTCGATAAGTCTTGTTAATGAACAGAACGTTCGTTCGGTAAGCTCGGTTTACGTTCGTTTATGTTCATTTACGTTCATTCGGTAAGCTTAACAAACAAGCTTGAACATGTTTTTAGAGCTCGGTTAGTAAACAAACAGAGCTTGAACATGGATTTTGTTCATGAACAAAACCAAGCACACTGTTCAAGCTCGTTCAAGCTCGTTCGTCAACAGCCCTAACCGTACCCCAGACTTGATCTACACGACATGTTTAAGACGAAGAGACTATAACTACGGAATTCATCACGGAAACAGTCAGGGGGGTCCCAACAATACTCATGTCAATGAGTTAACCACATAATGATGATTCCTGAAGCAGGGACGACAACCACTGCTCGTGGTCACTACCGTATAGGGCTTCGAGCCCAACCTGTTGTAAGGGTCAGGCTGTAGGGTCTCACACAGAGTGCAACGCTTCGTCTAGTAATAGGTAGAAATTAGTCAGGGAGAATATTTGCATTTGATGCAAAAGAAGAGATAATTGCATTTGATGCAATATGATAATTTAAGCTTAGATAGGGACTACTTTGCATTTGATGCAAAAGCGATTAAATGCGTATTAAATTGTTTAATACAATATTTAATAAAATAAACGCAAGTAAAAGTTCACGGGTAAGACGGTAATGTCCCGGTCTAAACCCAGGTTCGAACGGCGTCCAAATCGGACGCCAAATGCTCAAGTTAGAGCCAAAACAGCCCAAAGCATCAGACCAAGTCAGGCCCAGGCAGAACAGGCTGCCTGGGCTAGCCCAGGCGCTGCCTGGGCTAGCCAGGCACAAGCCTGGGCTTAGCCCAGGCTCGGCCTGGGCAAGCCCAGGCTCGGCCTGGGCTAAGCCCAGGCGCAGGCCTGGGCTCTGCCCAGGCGCCTGGGCAAAGCCCAGGCCCGCCTGGGCGAGCCCAGGCGCGGGCCTGGGCGCGCCCAGGCGCCTGGGCGAGCCCAGGCGCGGCCTGGGCTCTGCCCAGGCCGTGTTGCGCACGCAGATTGAGGCTGTGGGGCCCTTGGTGGGCCCCACACGCCTAGGGTTGCGAACCCTAGGCAGAATCATCTTGACGGCTGCAGTTTTGCGAAAATTGACTCTTGGGCTGATCTTTGGACGGTCAATTGGAGGGTCAAACGAACTCCGATTGACGAACGGTTTTTTCCTATGCGTTCACCGTTGAACGCTTGTCGTATTGATAGGTTGTATCGATCCTGAAGCTCAACGGTGAGTGAGTTAAAATTCACGGAAGTTTGCACTTTGTGAAGTGCAAACTAACTTAATTTTAACTAACCCAATTATTTAGTCCCACATCGGATTTTGAGAAATGGGGAGAGTCCGCCGCCTATATAAATAGTGGTCTCCCCCCTTTCTCAAAAGTCGTCCCAAGCTCTAGATCTGAGCGGCTCTCGTAAATGTTGGAGCACGCTCGGATCTAAGCTTAAATTAATAATTTCTCTTCTCCCTAAATTTCTGCCTTACTCCTGCGGGTTCTAGCAAAACCGCAAAGGAGTTCGGATTCTGAATCTGAAATCTTGGCGGAGGTTTCACTCGCGTGAAACTTTCTTCGGCGCGTGGTTGGCTCGGCGGCACGGGGATTGATCGCCTCGGGATGCGGAGCGGTTCGAGGAGCGGTTCAAGGAGCGGCTCGGCGTGGGACGGGAGCAGCTCGGAAGACGGCGCGGAACATCTCGCCTGCTCCAGGGCTGAGATTCCGGGTATGTGGTTAAAGTATTTTTAGCATTAGTTTAGTTTAATCGCAGTAGGCTAGATCCTTCTTGGGATGGTCAGATCCATCCCAAGTCGGCATAGATCTTGGCATAGGGTGTTGGACCTTAGGGCTAAGTTAAAAATTGTTTTTAACTGCATGTTAATTTAGGTTAACATAGTTTTCTTCCGCTGCTATTGTTTTTCTGTCTATGTCCCGTCCGACTTAGGACGGGACTAGAGTTTTTGTGCCCTAAGGGACCGCCAATTCCCCAACAGTGGTATCAAAGCCTAGGTTTGCGTAGTCGATCTAGCCTGCGATTAATTTTAAACTTAAGAATGCTTCTAAATACCTTTTAAAATGTTTTTAAAGTTATGAGATAAATTTTAAAAATGTTTTATATGTTCAAAAAAAAATTTATTTTATAAATTTTTAAGCATGAAAGTTTTTAAAATGAAGTTTTAATTTATGAGATATTTTAAAACTGTTTTAAAAGTTAAAAATTTTTATGCGATAAATTTTTAACGTAGCATGCAAATTAGTGATTTTAAAATTAATTTTTTTTAATAAGATAAAAAAATAATAATAATAATTTTAAAATCATATTTTAAATTTAAATGTTAAATTTATGTATGCATGCTAAAAATTGTTTATGCGATAAACTTAGTATATTTAAATGTTAAATAGTTGTGCACTATCTTTATGCGATAAATTAGTGTAGAGTTATTTCAATGGCTTGTTTATCTTGTCCCTTATTTGATAACACAAGACAACCTTTTAGGTTAGCCATTAAAAATGATTAAAATTTATTACTTGAATTTTAATGACATGTTATGCTTTAATAAATCATTAACAACAATATTAAGACCTAATTCCTGATTAGGGTAGTCCTTTAAATGAATTTTTAAATTCTAATAGTTATAATTAATTTTCATTAAAGGACTTCGCTTCTAGCGTTGTTAATAAAATTTATTAAAATCCTAATAACGATTAGGGTAGCACGTGAACCTTATAGTTGATAAGGACTTAATAAAAGTTATTAAACAAATCCTAAAAATTTTGAATTTAAGGATTCAACTAGTTGCTAGGATTAATTAGTTGTTAATAAAAGCTGTTTAGTCTATGGCATACATACAAAAATGACAAGCTTCATTCAATGGACCATGATCCAGTCAATGTGCTTGGCTAAGAGTTCTGGGTCAACCCTTGCTAGTCCAAGGGGTAGTGATCCTGGCTTAGTCAATTCCCTGGCTGAGTTCCGCTGGACCGCAATGTCGCGAATCATGATTGTATGACACCCTGGACTATATCTAAGTCAAATACGTTAATGATCTTTTTCAAGATTAGCCGTAGCCCTCCTTGTTTTAGGGGTTAGTAACTATAGGACCCGCGTTATAGTTGTTGAGATACACTCAAGCTGTAACCTGGCAATCTTATAGGAACCAACTTCTTAAATACATAAGATGACATCTTGACTTGACCCAAACCGACGTTGTCGTGAATACACCGAGCGGCGGCGCGAGTTTAGTCAAGGATGTAGTCTGCCCAGATGTAGTCTAAGACCTGACCCTAACCAACGTGTCGTGCATACACCGAGCTGAGGGGCAAGTCAGGCTAGACATGAAAACAAGGGTCCGACTAGACTAGACATTGTGATTTGGATGAGCACACTCATGATCACGAATGGCTAGGGGCAAAAACCGATTAAGAGAGTCATATCCGATATGATCGATGAAGAGTCATCTTCCGATCGCAGAGTCAATCAACTTGTTGAGCTACACTCAAGGTTGTTTAGACTCAAGGTGATTGGAACTCTTACCCATTAATTTTAATTCGATTAAATCGTTCGTTATTAAGCTTTAAAACGTTCGTAAAATTAGTGGGAGGGTATATATAGATAAAAGCCAATCTACCTATATTTAATACTGAACATATGCTAAAACTAGGGCAAGACTATGTTTACCATAGGAATTAAAATATAATATTTTAATAAGTTAACTAGTCAATAAGTTGATTAATTGAATATCAAGTTAAATTCTAATTGATAGAATTAAAACTATATTCTCGTTGACATTAAATGACCTTCTAAAGAATAGACTTAAGAAATATGATTTCATTAAGTTCTGGGTCCAACAAATAAATTAAAGCTACATGTCACTCGTCTCTATATGAGGCAGCTTGAACATATAGTACATTCAAAGTATGTTTCTCCCTACAACTTGTCGAGCTACCCTCAAGGTTGTATGGACAAACAATTTTGATCCGCAAAGTTCGAGAATTCGATTAAACCGTTTGAGTCGAATACGAGTACATGAGCGATGCAAGACTATGTATCCCAACCGGATCTTGAGACAAGCAACTTCTTGAGCTACACTCAAGATTGCAAAGCTCAAGCGTTTGGATACATAAGTTGCTTGCATAGCTATTTATTTATGTTGATATCTAAATGTGATTTAGAAAAGGAAGAAGGCACTTCGGAAAGTCAATTGAGAAAGTTAGTTTAATTTATCATTAGTAGAGGCATAAGTAGGAGGAAATGAAAACGTGACATATTTTGATGTCACATTTCGGAATAAGTTGTTATACAAAAGACGTTTAACACATTTTGACGAATGTCGTCACATTGCTTCTGAAGTAATGTTTTGTGTTAAGTAATTTGTAAATAACTATATATATATATATTAAATGTTAATATATAAATACACAAGATAGTAGAAAACTTATATGGTAAAATTAGACTAGGCCGTATCAAGAGATTAAGCTTCACAAGTCACATAAAGAGGGGTCTGACCTCTCGTATTATGAAGTCTATAGACACTTGTGAGTCTTAGCCTCTTAGATACAAAGGCCGAAACCCATCTGTAAGACAGTTGGAGAATGAGTTGTCGAACTCAGTCTCGTACATACTGATGTACCCGAGTCTATTTTTAACAAAATAAGTTATTCGTATATTTTATTAAGACACGTGTTCTTGATGAAACACAAGTCTGATAAAATAAAGAACGAAATGACTAAAGTATTTAAACTGATTCGATTAGATCGAATGGTCAAATACTTAGCTAAATAAAATCTTGTGTAATTAAAAGAAAATGTGATTTTCTCTCAAATCAAGTCTGTTAACACATCGGTGTGTTAAAAGGTATGAATCACACTTAATTAGATTTTGTGTGATCCATT
This sequence comes from Scilla litardierei, assembly GCA_030789695.1. Lineage (NCBI taxonomy): Eukaryota > Viridiplantae > Streptophyta > Magnoliopsida > Asparagales > Asparagaceae > Scilla > Scilla litardierei. The sequence continues at coordinate 190,778,740 of CM061136.1, read as the reverse complement.
GTAAGTGACTTTGAGTTAAGTCCTCCCTCTGGGATAAGTCCCAGATAGTAATGCCTAGGTTTTGATAAAGTTCTATGAGAACATTATCAATAATATATTCAATAAATCAATCGTAAGAAAGTTGTATTATTACTCGAATCTCGTGAGACGGATTGTCGAGTTAGACATCATAACTGATGATGACTTAGTCAACTTCTAGGATGAAATTCGGAGTAGTAACTCCGATTTAAAACTTGATGAAGGTCCGTGTGCGTAAATAAATTTGAGAATTTAGTTTACGTGCCCAAGGAAAATGTTTCCTCACTTTCTGTAAGTAAATCTTTAAGTTGAAAGATTGGTGCAGAAAAGGAAATAGTGAAGTACAATAATGTTGGACGGGAACGGTTTTCATCCTAATTTCTTTAAAACGGATTATGATGAAACCGGTTTCGCCAACAGATGTGTACAGATCTACTCGGACCAAAGCTCGATGTAAACGCTCAAGTTGACCACGAAAATTGGAGCATTCACTTATAAGTTCGTTTTTCTAAATATGATTTAGACGAACCAACTTATATGAATTAGCCAGATAGTTTTCAAGGTCAGTGGGAGCGTGTAAATTACATGCGAGACATCAAAGAGATGGAACATATATTTTGATTAAGTAATCAAAGAGTTTGATACTTTATCAGAAATGGATATGAACCATTTGAAATGACCAATAACTAATTTGAAATTATTATCATAAGATAAGATGAACTGGATAAGATCCAGGGAAATAAAGTATTATAGATTCCAATAGACCAAGTGAATTATTTGAATGAGATTCAAATGGTTGGTCTAACATAAACATAGAAACCCCTTAAGTCTATAGTGTAGACGGTTTTAGTAGATCCACTCACGAAGGCTCTATCACATGAAGTCGGGAAAACTTATGTGTAAAAACGATATTAGATATCGAGATAAATGGGCCTGAGTGCAAGTGGGAGATGTAGGAATATGATGCCCGCAAGGCCATTTATTCCTGTGTGAATAGCACAAACATCTTGTTCGAAATAACAGTAAGCTGTTTGGTAATAATTTATCTAAGTTATATTGTAATGTAGTTAACATTAGATATCGACTTAGGTAAAGTCCTGAGACTTTATGCAAGGTCAAACGGGTATCGAGATGAGTATCTCGATCATGGAGAAACGTTTGACCGTCTGTAGCATAAGTCTGAAATGGTTCGTGGTCGTAGATGTTTCGAGACAAGGATATCGAAACATCGGACAGACCATTGTGTCTTAGTCTTCACCGTTTAGCGGTGGCGATGATCTCATGATCGCTTGACTTGGCGAAGTCGAAGACGAGACACAGGTGCTCATTAGAATGAGTTCACTGAACGATCCACTAGAGTTATCATATGGTTATATTGACAATCTGTCAGTGATAACTCTGAGTGATGATAGGATAGTTGGTCTTTTGACTTGAGGTCATTTTGACGGACCTGTGCGTGAACGGTGCCACTTAGATCAACTGACCTAGCTTCGAGGCAAGGCCTGTCGAAAGGTCTTTTGATTAGGTGTCACTTGAAACGTACGAGGCGAGTAATGACCAAGAGAGGATTCGTCTCTCCCGGTCAATGGGAGTTAGTGTCGTAGAGTTAGTTCGGTCTTTAGTAAAAACTCTGCGCAGAGTATGTTGGAGGAAGTCCAACATTTATTGACTAAAGATTGATAGAAACTAACCGGAGTCAAGTTATTGGGGTTGACAGTTTGACCGTACCCCAGACTTGATCTACACGACATGTTTAAGACGAAGAGACTATAACTACGGAATTCATCACGGAAACAGTCAGGTGGTCCCGACAATACTCATGTCAATGAGTTAACCACATAATGATGATTCCTGAAGCAGGGACGACAACCACTGCTCGTGGTCACTGCCGTATAGGGCTTCGAGCCCAACCTGTTGTAAGGGTCAGGCTGTAGGGTCTCACACAGAGTGCAACGCTTCGTCTAGTAATAGGTAGAAATTAGTTAGGGAGAATATTTGCATTTGATGCAAAAGAAGAGATAATTGCATTTGATGCAATATGATAATTTAAGCTTAGATAGGGACTACTTTGCATTTGATGCAAAAGCGATTAAATGTGTATTAAATTGTTTAATACAATATTTAATAAAATAAACGCAAGGAAAAGTTCACGGGTAAGACGGGAATGTCCCGGTCTAAACCCAGGTTCGAACGGCGTCCAAATCGGACGCCAAATGCTCAAGTTAGAGCCAAAACAGCCCAAAGCATCAGACCAAGTCAGGCCCAGGCAGAACAGGCTGCCTGGGCTCTGCCCAGGCCGCCTGGGCTCTGCCCAGGCGCGGGCCTGGGCACGCCCAGGCGCGGCCTGGGCTCTGCCCAGGCTGTGTTGCGCGCGCAGATTGAGGCTGTGGGGCCCCTGGTGGGCCCCACACGCCTAGGGTTGCGAACCCTAGGCAGAATCATCTTGACGGCTGCAGTTTTGCGAAAATTAACTCTTGGGCTGATCTTTGGACGGTCAATTGGAGGGTCAAACGAACTCCGATTGACGAACGGTTTTTTCCTATGCGTTCACCGTTGAACGCTTGTCGTATTGATAGGTTGTATCGATCCTGAAGCTCAACGGTGAGTGAGTTAAAATTCACGGAAGTTTGCACTTTGTGAAGTGCAAACTAACTTAATTTTAACTAACCCAATTATTTAGTCCCACATCGGATTTTGAGAAATGGGGAGAGTCCGCCGCCTATATAAATAGGGGTCTCCCCCCTTTCTCAAAAGTCGTCCCAAGCTCTAGATCTGAGCGGCTCTCGTAAATGTTGGAGCACGCTCGGATCTAAGCTTAAATTAATAATTTCTCTTCTCCCTAAATTTCTGCCTTGCTCCTGCGGGTTCTAGCAAAACCGCAAAGGAGTTCGGATTCTGAATCTGAAATCTTGGCGGAGGTTTCACTCGCGTGAAACTTTCTTCGGTGCGTGGTTGGCTCGACGGCACGGGGATTGATCGCCTCGGGATGCGGAGCGGTTCGAGGAGCAGTTCGAGGAGCGGTTCAAGGAGCGGCTCGGCGTGGGACGGGAGCAGCTCGGAAGACGGCGCGGAACATCTCGCCTGCTCCAGGGCTGAGATTCCGGGTATGTGGTTAAAGTATTTTTAGCATTAGTTTAGTTTAATCGCAGTAGGCTAGATCCTTCTTGGGATGGTCAGATCCATCCCAAGTCGGCATAGATCTTGGCATAGGGTGTTGGACCTTAGGGCTAAGTTAAAAATTGTTTTTAACTGCATGTTAATTTAGGTTAACATAGTTTTTCTTCCGCTGCTATTGTTTTTCTGTCTATGTCCCGTCCGACTTAGGACGGGACTAGATTTTTTGTGCCCTAAGGGACCGCCAATTCCCCAACAGTTCCTACCCGTCCAATCTCTTGCAAACGGGTATTGGCGCGGAATTGCAACCGGAAACCCTAGTATCGGTCCAATCTCTTGCAAACCGATACTACGGAAATTCGATTCCAACCCAATTCGGATTTCTAGGGTTTCCTATCGAATTGGGATCCAATCTCTTGCAAATCCCAATCGGTATGAACTCCTAGCTATCCGTAGTAAATTGATCCCAATCTAATCCCTAGATATCAATTCTAGCAAAATTTCTACTCATTCATCACAAATATGAAATAGGGCTCGTAGGGTTCATCCCCACGCCCTAAGACGTGGAGACTACTCACAATTCATAGCAAGATCACAAAAATAATCAATGAAATAAGCAATAGAATTCATCACAATATTGAGATATGCAATAAAAATAGAATTTTTAGAGAATAGAAGAGCAAACCAATGGAGTTCTTCAATTATTCCAACAAAAATCAAACTTTGTCTCTTCTCCAATCTCAAGAATAAAGCTAAAAAGTAATTCTAAAAAGCTGCAAAAAATCTAAGAGGAAGCTCCCAAAACTAGGGTAAAAACAGGGGTTAAATAGCCCCCAAAATCGTCCAAAAACTGTGACCAAAATACCCCTGCGCAGCCTGTTTTCCGCAATTTCGCTACAGGCAGCGCGTCGCACTCGGCCGAGTGACAAAAGTCACTCGGCCGAGTGAAAACCCTGTAATTTTCCAGTAAGTCGGGGCCTTCAGGGGTCTTCTCCTCGGGAGTCGCTCGGCCGAGTGAGTTGTCGTAACTCGGTCGATGGCTTCATTGTACTCAGGCGGACGGGATCATCCACTCGGCCGAGTGGGTCTTCTGAAGCTCAGGCAGCCGAAAAACAGTAACTTGGAGATTTTTGAAGGGCTTTGTCTGGGCACCACTCGGGCGAACGTGGTCTCTTCACTCGGCCGATGTGGTCTCCGACGCTCGGCCGAGTGCACATGTAAATCGTGTCTGATCTGGTCGGCCGAGCGGTGTCTCGCTGGTCGGCCGAGTGGCTCCTCCACTCGGCCGAGTGGGACACTAAAAATGCCCAGATTGCTTGTTTTGGCCTCCTCGTCGCTCCTGCGACGTCCATTCTTCTTCCGCTCCTCTCTAACAGCAAAAATACCCCTCGGGGAGGTCGTCGGTGACCGTCTGGAGTAAGCGCATCTCGAGATCACTCCAAATCGCGCCAAATCACCTGAAATGCGACAAAAACAACAAATCGTGAAAAGCATCGCAATATCGTCGATATATCGTGAAAAACATGATTTGGGCGATCTAAATGGCATGCAAACATGCGGGAAAAAGGTGTAAAATAAGGAGTGATCAAAATCCCCCATGCCTCTTACTCGTCCTCGAGGAAGATAAGTAAAAGGCGACCCCGGTGGATTCGAAAAACGAAAACGGCAAAAAAAAATGAAAAATGAAAAACGGAGAAGAATGAAAAACGAAATAAAAATAAGGAAGAAAGAAAGGAACGAAGAGGCAAGCCGCTAGATCATTTTCTCAGGACGTGGGTTCCGCTTACTCGTATAGCATGCACTGAATGAAAAACACATGGCAAAGAGTTTTATTTTGATATCATAGTATAATAGTGCAAAATAGAAATAGAAAACACACGAACAACAATATAATCATGAAAACCGGAATAATTTTATAATTAACATCGTCTGAATCATTTAAAGCGGTATACAAATCACAGATCACACACTTTTCAATTGAATGCTTTCTATCCGGAGTATAAGAGTATCACACTATAGAATAGAGAGAATAGAAAAGTAGGGATTTCATGATATGAATGCTAGGCTTAGATTTCTGGATTTCATAAAGCTAAAAATAATCTCACCGAGTATAGAATATTACTTAGCCTAGGTCGTCGTGCAACGTCAAGTAGTCACTCTCTCACACATCAATGGATCTCCTCCCCCAAGCTTATCCATAAGCGTGGTGGCGTAAAAAAATATTTACATCCCCATTTTTATATAGCTCCAAAAGCAATGAAAAGAAAGAAGAAAGAAAGAAAGTGAGATGAGATCTTTTATTGAGGATTTTTCCTCTTTTCTCCTTTTTTTGTTGTTGTTTTTTTTTGGATATAGCATATATACACAACGATCCCAACTCAAAGAGAGATAAAGATATACAAGAATATTTTCTCTTTTCTCTTTCTTTTTTTTTGAATAAGAAATTTGGAGCTAGGAATGATTAGCGGGGGAAATGCCATAAAATAGAATCGCTAAGGGGAGATTCACCAATGATTTTAAAAGTAGAGAAATGATGTTCAAGATTTGTGGAGAAAGAAATAAATATAACTCTCGGTTCACTCTATAAGACATGCACGACAACTTCAGCAGTGTAATCTAATCTACTCAGTTTCGATCACAAAAAAGCTAACTAATCCAGTTTTATCATAGCTAACATCATTCAATCATCCTGAAGTGAAGTGTACAATTCATGCATATAGAAGTGATATAGGAAAAGAAATCAGTACTCCAGATATAGGCATTCAATGCATGAATCTTGGTGTGTTTTCTGTGATAGCATACATATGAATATTCAGACTCAGCTAATAATAAAATTTCATCCATTTTCATGTGGAAAAAGTGTGGGTTACTATCTCTATATGCAAGGCAAGTCATAGCATATGATATCAAAAATAAAATCTAAGACATGACAAATATAGCATGCATATAGAGTAAGCTAAATCCACGTCATCATCATCACAGAAAAGTCATCTCTAGCATGAGATGAAAAAGAAATAAAGATAAAGATAAAATAGAACTATTTACAATGCGGCACACAGAAAAACAAGGAAAAACGTGATGCATGGTAAAATGGAAGAAAAATGATGAAAATGAGTGCAAAAGCGAAAAATGGTGTGAAAACTAAAAATAAAGGTGGAAAATCGAAAAACGTGAGAACTCACTCCCCCAAGCTAAATGGCACAGTGTCCTCAATGTGCAAAGTGTGGCACACCGAGAGACAAGAAATGTGAGGGGAAAGTGAGGATGCATGCATGATGGAAAGAAAATGAAAATAAACGAAAAATGAAAATATGATGCGGACATGATGCATGCACAGATAGGAGTGATACAGATATAAAGGTGGCACCAAAAACTATCCCTCTCTCCCAAAAATGGAGATATAAAGATATGATCAAAATGAGACACTCAAAATAAGTGAGGGGAGGGGGGTGGACAAAAAATGCAACAGGACCCAGCAGAAACGGGCAGCACAACGGCATGAATAATCGATGGCATCAAGGCTGCCTAAGAAGGTGGTGCTGCACCGTCTCCGTCCTGAGGCGGAAGTGGTGGTGGTGGCTGGACAGGCTGCTGAGCGGGGGTGGGTGTAGAAGTGGTAGCAGGCTGAGTGTGTGTGGAAGTGGGGGTGGGAATCTGCTGGGTGGGTACGCGGGGGAGACGCTCCAAGACCTGGGTAAGACAGTAGTGAATCTGCGGGAGCAGCTCGAAGCGGCCAGCCATCGCAGTGACGGTGGCGGACAGGGTCCGAAGGTCGCCTCTGAGACCACTCACCGCCCCCTCTAGAGCACGAATGCTCTGAAGTACAGTGTCAGGGGGAGGTGGTGCAGAGGGACGCACCGGTCGGGGCTGTGCAGGTCGGGGCTGGAGTACTCGGGTCGAGTATGTGACGGGCTCAACGGGGAAGGGAACGAAAGGTGCTGCGCCCGCAAATGTGGGCCTGGCCTCAGGGCGAGGCTGGGCAGGGCGGTGAGAAGTGGAGGCAGCAGCAACGAAAGAAGCATACAAAAGTGGCAGCAAGGCGGCCAGAGAGGTCAGTGGCACAAAAGTGTGGACAGACGCCACGACGCTCTCAGAAAATACAGCAGCAGTGGAAAAAGAGGGCTCTCCGCACTCAACTACGGTCGACGGGCGCTCAGGGGGTGCAGAAGAAACAGGCTCAGCAGACAGAGGGCCAGTGGTGGTGGTGGTGACAGCCTCAGAAGCAGGGGAGGTGGGCTCAGCTAAAGTACTCGTGACACCGACAGAGGTGGGGACAGAGGTGTCGGGAGCAGCGGGAACATCAGGTATGGGCTGTGGTCGGTCCTGAGTATACACCCAAAGAACGGTTGTAGTTTTACCGCAAGCGCACGGTATAGCGGCGAGCGGGAATCGAACACAGGGAGGACGAATGACCGTGCTTGCTCCTAATCAAGCTGGCTATTTAAGAATAGAGAGAATTGCCTTGGGCGATCCTGTCACAATCGTCAGACAAATGTGCGAAATATCAAATCAAATAAAGAACGTCTAGGGAATGGGGAATTCCCGCTACTCACCGTATTTCATAAATGTGGTTCGTCGGTATCAAAATTGCTAGAATGAGAATTTAGATGAACTAGTTGCAACTGAATGTAGAACCAAGCTCACGCTCTCGCGCTGTTGCTGGTCTATAGCTATCCTAGGTTCGGGTCCAATCTCTTGCAAACCCTAGCCTAGGAAAACTAGCATTAGGATCAACATCATCGTTCAATCGCGCACCGAGTCCAATCTCTTGCAAACTCGGTCCACGACCTAGATTGAGATAGTTCCTACCCGTCCAATCTCTTGCAAACGGGTATCGGCACGGAATTGCAACCGGAGATCCAAGTATCGGTCCAATCTCTTGCAAACCGATACTTCGAAAGTCCGACTCCAACCCAATTCGGATTTCTAGGGCTTCCTATCAAATTGGGATCCAATCTCTTGCAAATCCCAATTGATATGAATACCTAGCTATCCGTAGTAATTCGATCCCAATCTAATCTCTAATTATTGATTCTAGCACAATTTCTACCAATTTATCACAAATACGAAATTGGGCTTGTAGGGTTCATCCCCACGCCCCAAGACGTGGAGAATACTCACAAATCATAGCAATAGCACAAAAATAATCAATGAAATAGGCAATGGAATTCATCACAACAATGATATAAACAATAAAAATAGAGTTTTTGGGGAAGAGAGATGCAAACCAATGTAGTTCTTCAATTAATCCAACAAGAATCCAAGTTTTTCCTCTTCTCCAATCACAAATAATAAAGCAAAAAAGTAGTCTCAAAAAGCTACAAAAAATCTAAGAGATGGCTCTCTAAACTAGGGTAAAAACATGGCTTAAATAGCCCTCAAAATCGTCCAAAAATCCTGACCAAAACGCCCCTGCACAGCCTGTTTTCCGCAAATTTCGCTACAGGCAGCGCATCGCACTCGGCCGAGGGACAAAAGTCGCTCGGCCGAGTGAAAACCCTGTCAATTTTCCAGTAAGTCGGGGGCTTCAGGGGTCTTCAGTTCGGGGGCGGCTCGGCCGAGTGAGCTATCGTCACTCGGCCGATGGCTTCACTGCACTCGGGCGGACGTGGTTTACCACTCGGCCGAGTGGGTCTTCTGAAGCTCAGATGGCCGAAAACAGTAACTTCGGTATTTTGGAGGGGCTTCGTCTGGGCGCCACTTGGGCGGACGTGGTATCGTCACTCGGCCGATGTGGACTCCGTCGCTCGGCCGAGTACACATGGAAATCGTGTCTGAACGGGTCGGCCGAGCAGTGTCTCGCTGGTTGGCCGAGTGGCTCCTCCACTCGGCCGAGTGGGACACAAAAAATGCCCATTCTGCTTATTTTGGCCTCCTCGTCGATCCTGCGACGTCCATTCTTCTTCCGCTCCTCTCCAACAGCAAAATACCCCTCGGGGAGGTCGTCGGTGGCCGTCTAGAGTGAGCGCATCTCATGATCACTCCAAATCACGCCAAATCACCTGAAATGCGACAAAAACAACAAATCGTGAAAAGCATCGCAATATCGTCGATATATCGTGAAAAACATGATTTGGGCGATCTAAATGGCATGCAAACATGCGGAAAAAAAGGTGTAAAATAAGGAGTGATCAGGCTGAGGGGCCACTGGGTCAACAGGCGCGGCGGCAGGCTCGGCAGGGGCAACAGGGTCTACAGGAGCAGCGCGGGCCTGCTCGGCCTCCTCGGCCTCGAGCACGTAAGCAGCGGGGATGCGAACATCCATCGCAAGGAGCCAGTCGATGTGGGCTGGTGCAATCTGAGTCCGAGCTGGGCTCGGAAGAATCATGTAGTCGGCACCGTAAGGGCCGTGCAACCAGACCCAATGACGCTCACCGTGCGGACGAAGCATCTTCATTCGGGCCATAACATCGATCGACAAAGAAGTGGGGCCCGATACTCGCCGCAGGTCGTCAGGGAAGTCCTCGCCGGTCATAAGGGCAAGCAAGGTGATCAGGCCTCCGCAGCATATCGGTGAGCGAGCGCCCACCGATACAATGATGCGGTCCAAAAACCAAGCCGCGACATCAATCACGACGGCGGGGACCAGCTCATCTCCATCCCTAGATAGAGCTCTGGGACGTGTCATCGTGTAGAGCATGTAGAGCTCCGGCGTAGACATCGTGCCCGGCTCATATCTGGCCAAAAAGGTCGTCGCCATAAGGCGCTGAGCAATACGGAGGCAGGGATGGACAATGGCCGAGGCCTTGGCCCTACTAGGGTCAAAGGCAGCGTGAAGACCCGTAATCCGGGCCCAGAAGGCACCGGCGTCAAAGGAATGTGGTGGGATATGGGTGGGACCGTAACCGCGATCGGCTCCGGGGACAGCGGGCCACGAGAAAAATGCTCTCATCATATCGAGAGTGACCTGGCACTCCCGGTCCATGAACCGAAACTAGCATCCCTCGTCGGTCCGGGCGATCGAACTCAGTACCTCAAGTGTCGGACGGGTAAACGTATCCGCCGACACCTGAAAGAAATCTCGCCAACCCACGTTGTCGTACAACGTGAGCATCCCCTCTAGTACCCCCAGGCGTCCTAGGTCAGCAAGGTGTGCAAACCTGGAGGGTACGATCGAGCGCTGGGAGATACGCTCGAAGACGGCTCGGTGTGCGTCGTCTCGGAACGTAATCCTGAGCGGCCCAATCAGTGGAGCCGGAGGTGGTGGCTGTGGAGCGGCAGGGAGTGGCTGTGCGGGCTGTGCGGGCGCTGCAGGCTGTGCGGGGTGTGCGGGGCCTGCAGGCTGTGCTGGGTGGACGGGGTGTGTGGGAGAAGGTGGAGGAGAGTCCTCCAACTCGTGGGAGGGGCCGGCGTCATCCGACCGCTTCCACTTAGCGGAAGCTCTCCTCGACCGCGGCAGTGTCCGGGGCGGCATATCGGCCCCGAGCGCGAGCCGAAAAGTGTAAAAAGTGCGGCGTGTGCAAAAGAAAGGAAAGAGTGTACCCCGACACGCCGCGAGTGCTAAGCAATGGAAGAGTGCGAAGATAGCGCCTCCGCGAAGCCAAAATCAGTCCGTAGAAGCTCCCCTGGGCTCCCCTAAGCTCCCAAAAAAACAACCTGCGCATGAAATGGCGATATCAGCGGGTAATATTCAAAACGTACGGAGCATTAGGGGTATAATAGATAGATATAGAAATTGATTAGGGGTTGGGGGTCGTTTAACACATGGATCCTCGAAAAATACACAAAAAGAGGAGAAAAAGGGCGAATCAGGCGATACCGGAGGTGATCGGGGCGGCGGCCGCCGGCGGCGACTCGGGCGAGCCGCGGCGGGTGGTCGGCCGGCGGTGGCTGGCCGAGCGGCGGCGCGAGGTGGTCGGTCGGGCGAGTGAGGGTGAGAGCGAGCGAGGGTCGGTCGAGGGAGCTGAGGGGTCGGGCGCGATTGGGTTTTTGCGTTTTCGAAAAACGTGCCCCCCCTTCGGCCCTTATATAATAAAAGTTACGACTCGGCCGAGTGAAGAGGTCACTCGGCCGAGCGAGACCAATGGAAGTAACCGCCTCGCTTACGCTTCGGCCGAGTGGCTTTGCCAGCCTCGGCCGAGTGGAGTAAGTCCATTCGACCGAGTGGCTTAGGCTACTCGGTAAGACTCGCCCTAGGAGCGTATCCGTTTTACTCGGCCGAGTGAAAATGTATACTCGGCCGAGTAGCAGTTATACTAAAATCAGGAAAATAAACAGAGAGTTGGGTACAGCAGACTTCCCTCGTTCGTGAGCGGCTCGGCCGGACGAACTTGTGTACTCGGCCGAGTGACTAGTATACTCGGCCGAGTGAGCCTTAATTTCTGCTGTTTGTCTTCGTTTGGGCTCTAAACTCCGTCTTTCTTCCTCCAGTCGATTTCATCTTCCTCCTAAGCGTCGAGCGCCTTCCTGGGGCGCTCCTCGTCGTCTTGTTCATCCTCCTCATGATGGATTTGCCTATCTCCTCTCCTGTCAAGAAAAATAGGACCCGTCATCACAAAATTTTTGGGCGAACGACTCAAAACACTAAAAATTTCTAAAACAAAAATAAAGAAAAAGTAAAAATAAAGCGATAACCGTCGGGTTGCCTCCCGACAAGCGCTCGTTTAAGGTCGTGAGCTCGACCCCCTATGATTTTCAATTAGTGAGGGATGTTTGGTGCATATGAGATGCACCCATCAAACTTTCCGGGGAGCACGCTTGGATTTTGAAGTTGCGGCGGCGTGTTCTCCCGCGGTGGTCTCTCGTCTCGAATAGTGTTGGGAGAGGCTCCCCCAAGCTAGCGTTTGCTCCGGTCAACGGCTTCACCGGTGACGCCGATTTCCGTATCGGCGGAGCTTTCTTCGGAGACTTCGATTTCGAGAGCTTGCAGAGCTCTCGAACCCTTGCGACATCAGCGTCGCCTTCATCATTTTCAGCGGTGAGGTCGGGGGAATCATCTATCTTCTCATCTTGGCCTAAATCCGGGCCTTCCTCGAACTCCTCATCGAAAAGAGCGCCGATCGAGTGGGGGATCGCCTCTTCAATTACCTCATCAAGGAGGTCCATGTAGTCAAGCTCCTCGTGGTAAGGCATGTGTTTCATTGCCTTAGGAATGTGAAGTTCCACCTCGATGTTGCCGACATTTAAAGTTAGTGTACCTTCTCGCACGTCGACAATCACACCGGCGGTGGCGAGGAACGGGCGTCCAAGTATCAATGAAGTATCTCCCTCCTCCTTAACGTCCATGATCACAAAGTCACATGGTAAGCATATTCCCCCCGGGACTTGTAGCGGAATGTCTTCGGCGATCCCTACCGGCCTTGTTATTCGCCCATCGGCTAATTGAATGCGCATGTCGGTAGGTTTCAACTTTGTCCCGGTGTTTAGCCTTAAGAACATGGAGAGAGGCATGAGGCTCACACTAGCCCCAAGATCTACCAACGCCTTTTGAAGAGGGACGCCGCCCAAGGTGCAAGGAATCTGAAAACTCACCGGGTCTTTAAATTTGGCCGGCTCCTTCTCCCTCTTGGTGAACCAAGAGCCCTCCTCGGCTAGCATGATCTTTTCCTTCTTCTTTCTCCCCGAAATCAAGTCCTTTAAGAATTTAGCATATGTGGGGATTTCCACGATGGCGTCGAGGAAGGGAATGTTGATGCTAACTCCTCTAAGATACTCGAGAAACTTTGCTAGCCTTTTCTCCATTTTCGCTCTAGCAATCCTTTGGGGGAATGGTACCGGTGGCATGAAGCGCCTTTCCTCGATCAATTGCTCCGCTCTAGATTTCTCCTTTTCTTGTGGCTCTTTCTCCTTATCAACTTCAACTACCGGCTCAATCGGCTCCGAACTTTCCTCCACGGGCTCCTCGGTAGGAATCATGGCGGGGGTGGTATCCTTCCCGCCTCTAGTAGTAACGGCAACTACGGTGTTGATGTGACCGGTGTTGCCCCGTGGGTTTTGCTCGGGTTGCGCCGGCAATCGTTGAGTGTTCCGATTGAGCAACGCCAATTGCTCCGATATTTGAGCCACAACGGTATTAAGGGAGTCTTGCCCCGCCTTCAAGGTAGCATTGACCTTATTTTGCTCGACCATAAACGCCTCCACTCTAGCTTCGAAGTCGGATCGTTGTTGAGCTTGTGGAGGGTTTTGATTTTGATTCCTCCACCCTTGGTTGTATCCGGGCGGCCTATAAGGTGGAACTTGTTGCTTTGGTTGAAAATTTTGTTGTGGAGGCCCCCTCGGCGGATAGTGTTGTTGTTGGGGTGGTGGTGGTGGTCGAGCTTGTTGAGGCGGTGCTTGGGGCGGGTTCAAAGCTCCTTCATTGTTGGCGTAGGAGAATCCGGGATGATTTCTTGCGGCCGGATTGGCCCAATATCCTTGGTTTCCCGCGACATATTGTACTTGCTCCAAGGATCCTTCTCCTTGCTCTCCTCCCATATACATGGCTTGAGATTGGTCTTGACAATCACTCATTTGGTTCGTTGGAGCGGAGGTGGAAGGGGCTCCTTGGGGCTCCGTGATAAACTTCTCCAATCTATCCACTACCTTGTGGAGAGAATCAAACTTGCTTGTAAGCTCCGCTACGGCCTTCGCCTCATAGATACTAGTTGGCTTCAAGGAGGACGTAGAGTGTCCTCGCTCATCGCCCCATTGTTGGTTGTTTGAGGCCATCTCCTCAATTAGGGCCGTAGCTTCCTCGGGAGTCTTAGACAAAATAGCACCATTCGCCGCGGCATCAATAATTTGTTTGGTCCCCGGTTAGAGACCGTTGTAGAAGCTATGCACTAGCTCCCAATCTTCTATGCTATGGTGCAGGCATTGATGCTGCAGATCCTTAAAACGCTCCCAAGCCTCATAGAGCGTCTCTTGGGGTCCTTGCTTGAAGGACATGAGAGCGCTCCGGATCTTCACCGTCTTGGATGGCGGATAGAATTTGTCAATGAATGCACTCGCCAACTCGTCCAAGTGGTGAAAACACCCTCAGCTTGCGTCCTCAACCAATAGAGTGCCTTGTCCTTTAGCGTGAAGGGGAAGAGACGCAGTCTGATGGCATCGATGGAGACCCCTGGCATCTGGAATGTGGCGCACTTCGACAAGAATAATTGAATGTGGTAGTGAGGATTTTCATGGGCATTCCCATGAAATGGATCCTGCTGCATCAGAACCACTAATCCAGTTTTCAGCTCGAAGTTCTTGTCAGCCGCCAACTCCGGCATGGCAATGGATGAGGTAGTAGAAGAGGTCTTAGGCCGAAGCCTATCTCGAATAGAAATTATCCTCGCCATCCTTGCCGCTAATTGGTCCGCAGTTTCCGGGTTGGTCATAAACCTCCCTTCAGGATTTTGTCTCCTTTCCGCTCTAAGTCTCCGCGCGGTACGTTCGATCTCGGGATCAAATAATATAGCTTCAGGGTCCGCCGTAGATCTCGTGTACATGCACGGGGAAAACAGAGTTTCAAAGAAATGATTAGTACCGTGGAAGGGGTAGGCAAAAATAAAGAAATAAAAAAATAATAATAAAAAATAAATAGCTAGGGCGAAAGAAAAAAATCAAACGCAATCGCCTCCCCGGCAACGGCGCCAAAAACTTGATCGCACCCCGGATACACACCCGGAGCGACGGTTGTAGTTTTACCGCAAGTGCACGGTGTAGCAGCGAGCGGGATATCGAACACAGGGAGGACGAATGACCGTGCTTGCTCCAATCAACCTGGCTATTTAAGAAGAGAGATTTGCCTTTGGCGATCCTGTCACAATCGTCAGACAAAGTGTAGAAATATCAAATCAAATAAAGAACGTCTAGGGAATGGGGAATCCCCGCTACTCACCGTATTTCATGAATGTGGTTCATCGGTATCAAAATTGCTAGATTAGGATTTTGGATGAACTAGTTGCAACTGAATGTAGAACCAAGCTCACGCTCTCGCGCTGTTGCCGGTCTATAGCTATCCTAGGTTTGGGTCCAATCTCTTGCAAACCCTAGTCTAGGGAAGCTAGCATTAGGATCAACATCATCGTCCAATCGCGCACTGAGTCCAATCTCTTGCAAACTCGACTCGCGATCTAGATTGGGATAGTTCCTACCCGTCCAATCTCTTGCAAACGGGTATTGGCGCGGAATTGCAACCGGAAACCCTAGTATCGGTCCAATCTCTTGCAAACCGATACTACGGAAATTCGATTCCAACCCAATTCGAATTTCTAGGGTTTCCTATCGAATTGGGATCCAATCTCTTGCAAATCCCAATCGGTATGAACTCCTAGCTATCCGTAGTAAATTGATCCCAATCTAATCCCTAGATATCAATTCTAGCAAAATTTCTACTCATTCATCACAAATATGAAATAGGGCTCGTAGGGTTCATCCCCACGCCCCAAGACGTGGCGACTACTCACAATTCATAGCAAGATCACAAAAATAATCAATGAAATAAGCAATAGAATTCATCTCAATATTGAGATATGCAATAAAAATAGAATTTTTAGAGAATAGAAGAGCAAACCAATGGAGTTCTTCAATTATTCCAACAAAAATCAAACTTTGTCTCTTCTCCAATCTCAAGAATAAAGCTAAAAAGTAATTCTAAAAAGCTGCAAAAAATCTAAGAGGAAGCTCCCAAAACTAGGGTAAAAACAGGGGTTAAATAACCCCCCAAATCGTCCAAAAACTGTGACCAAAATACCCCTGCGCAGTCTGTTTTCCGTAATTTTCGCTACAGGCAGCGCGTCGCACTCGGCCGAGTGACAAAAGTCGCTCGGCCGAGTGAAAACCCTGTAATTTTCCAGTAAGTCGGGGCCTTCAGGGGTCTTCTCCTCGGGAGTCGCTCGGCCGAGTGAGTTGTCGTAACTCGGCCGATGGCTTCATTGTACTCGGGCGGACGGGATCATCCACTCGGCCGAGTGGGTCTTCTGAAGCTCAGGCAGCCGAAAAACAGTAACTTGGAGATTTTTGAAGGGCTTCGTCTGGGCGCCACTCGGGCGGACGTGGTCTCTTCACTCGGCCGATGTGGTCTCCGACGCTCGGCCGAGTGCACATGTAAATCGTGTCTGATCTGGTCGGCCGAGCGGTGTCTCGCTGGTCGGCCGAGTGGCTCCTCCACTCGGCCGAGTGGGACACTAAAAATGCCCAGATTGCTTGTTTTGGCCTCCTCGTCGCTCCTGCGACGTCCATTCTTCTTCCGCTCCTCTCCAACAGCAAAAATACCCCTCGGGGAGGTCGTCGGTGACCGTCTGGAGTAAGCGCATCTCGAGATCACTCCAAATCGCGCCAAATCACCTGAAATGCGACAAAAACAACAAATCGTGAAAAGCATCGCAATATCGTCGATATATCGTGAAAAACATGATTTGGGCGATCTAAATGGCATGCAAACATGCGGGAAAAAGGTGTAAAATAAGGAGTGATCACGGCTTCCTCGCGTGCCGATCGTACCCGCACCCACCCAGCAGGTACCCACCACCACTCCTACACCCACCCAGCCTGCTCCTACACCCACACCCCCACCCACCCAGCAGACTGTTCCCCACCCACCACCACCACCTCCTCCACCTTCGCCTCAGGACGGAGACGGCGCAGCACCACCCTCTTAGGCACCCTTGATGCCATTGATCTTTTCTGCCGTCATGCTGTCCGTCTCTGTTTGGTCCTGATGATTTTTGCCCACCCCCTCCCCTCACTGTTTTGGGTCCACATTTTGATCATATCTTTCTATATCATTTTTGGGGAGAGAGGGAGAGTCTTTTTGGTGTGACACTCTTATATCTGATTCACTCATATATCTGCATGCATCATGTCCGCATCATATTTTCATTTTGTTATTTTTATTTCTTTTTCATCATGCACGCATCCTCACCTACCCCTTACATTACACGTCTCTCGGTGTGACACACTTTGCACATTGAGGACACTGTGCACTTTAGCTTGGGGGAGTGAATTCTCACGTTTTTTCGATTTACCACCTTTATTTTTAGTTTTTTTTTCACGCCATTTTCCGCATTTGCCCTCACTTTCATCACTTTCTTTTTTTTACCATGCATCACGTTGTTCTTATTTTCTTCGTGTGCCGCATTGTAAATAATTTTATTTTCCCTTTTTTTATCTTTATTTCTTTCATCTCATGCTGAGATGACTTTTCTGTGATGATGATGACGTGGAGTTAGCTTTCTCTATATGCATGCTATATTTGTCATGTCTTAGCATTTATTTCCAATATCATATGCTATGATTTGCCTTGCATTCAGAGATAGTAACCCACACTTTTTCCGTATGAAAATAGATGAAATTCTATTATTAGCTGAGTCAGAATATTCATATGTATGCTGTCGTAGAAAACACACCAAGATTCACGCATTGAATGCTTATATCTGGAGTACCGTTTTCTTTTCCTATATCACTTCTATTTGCATGACTTGTACACTTCACTTCAGGATGATTGAATGATGTTAGCTATGATAAATCTGGATTAGTGTGCTTTTTTGTGATCGAAACCGAGTAAATTAGATTACACTGCTGAAATTGTCGTGCACGTCTTATAGAGTGAACTGAGAGACATATTTATTTCTTTCTCCACATATCTTGAACATCAATTCTCTATTTTAAAATCATTGGTGAATCTCCCCTTAGCGATTCTAGTATTTGGCATTTCCCCCGTTATTAAATTCCATGCTCCAAATTTCCCAAAACCAAAAAAGATAAGAAAATTTTTTATATACCCTTCTCTCTCTTTTGATTTGGGATCATTGAGTATATATGCTATGAAAAAAAGAGAGAGAAAAGAAAGAAAAGAAAAGAAAAAGATTTGAGAAAAAGAAACGAAAAGAGAAAAGAATCTCGATAAACGATCTCATCTCATAAACTCTCTTTCTTCCCTCTTTTTGTTTTTATTTTTATTTTTATTTTTCTTTTGCATTTGGAGCTTCAAAATAAATGGGGAATGTAAATATAGTTTTGTATATGCCACCACGCTTATAGATAAGCTTGGGGGAGAGAATCCGTTGATGTGTGAGAGAGTGACTACCTGACGATGCATGACAACCTAGGCTAAGTAATATTCTATACTCGGTGAGATTGTTTTAGCCGCACGAAATCCAAAAATCTACGCCTAGCATTCATTTCATGAAATCCACGCTTTTCTATTCTTTCTATTCTATTGCGTGATATTCTTATACTCCTCATAGAAAGCATTCAATTGAAAAGTGTGTGATCTGCGATATTGTATACCGTTTTAAATGATTCAGACGATGTTAATCTTAGAATTATTCCATTTTTCATGCTATATCAATATGCTTGGGTTTTCTTTCTCTATTTGCACCATTATACTATGATATCGAAATAAAAGTCTTTGACATGTGTTTTACATTCGGTGCATGCTATATGAGTAAGCAAAACCCACGTCCTGAGAAAAATGATCTAGCAGCTTCCCTCTTCGCTTTCTTCTTTCTTATTCGTTTTTCGTTTTCCGTTTTTCCATCGTTTTCATTTTTTCTAAATTCACCGGGTTCGCCTTTTACTTATCTTCCTCGAGGACGAGTAAGAGGTAAGCTTGGGGGATTTTGATCACTCCGTATTTTACACCTTTTTTCCCGCATGTTTGCATGCCATTTAGATCGCTCAAATCATGTTTTTCACGATTTATCAACAATATTGCGATACTTTTCACGATTTGTTGTTTTTGTCGTATTTCAGGAGATTTGGAGCGATTTGGAGCGATTTGGAGACACACCTACTCCAGAGTGTCACCGACGACTTCCCTGAGGGGTATTTTGAGATTGGAGAGGAGCAGAAGAAGAAAGAACGTCGTAGGAGCGACGAGGAGGCAAGAACATTCAGATTGGGCATTTTTAGCATCTCACTCGGCCGAGCGAAGGAGTCGCTCGGCCGAGCATCGAGACACCGCTCGGCCGGCCAGATCAGACACGCTCCAAGCAATGTATCAGTGTGCACTCGGCCGAGCATCAATTGCCGTCCGCCCGAGTGAAGTACCCCGTCCGCCTGAGTGGCACTCAGACGACGCCCATCAAAAACTCCCGACTTACTGTTTTTCGTCAGTCTGAGCATCAGAAGCCCGACTCGGCCGAGTGGCAATTGCCGACCGCCCGAGTGAAGATAGCCCATCGGCCGAGTGACGACAACTCACTCGGCCGAGTGACGACAACTCACTCGGCCGAGTGACCCCCGAAGTGAAGACCCCCAAGACCCCAGAGTTACTGGAATCCGTCAGGGTTTCTTACTCGGCCGAGCGACATTTGTCACTCGGCCGAGTGAGCAGCGCTGCCTGTAGCGGAAATCACGATTTTGGAGCTACGCAGGGGCAGTTTGGTCACGAATTTTTGGGCAGTTTTGGGGGTATTTAACCCCAGATTCTAACCTAGTTTAGGGAGATATTTTATTGCTTTTGGCAGCCCTTTTAGATTAGACTTTTTAGAGTTTAATTCTTGTGATTGGAGAGGAGAGAAAGTGTTATTTTGTTGGATTCTTGGAAAGCTACATTGGTTTGCCTCCCTCTCTATTAAAAATCCTATTTTTATTGCTATTTTGAATATTGCCATGAATTTTATTGCTATTTCAATTGATTGTTCTTCCATTTGCGATATGATTTGTGAGTAGTCTTAACGTCTTAGGGCGTGGGGATGAACCCTACGAGCCCAATTTCCGATTTGTGATGATTCGGTAGAACTATTGCTAGAATTGCTACTAGGGTTAGTTTGGGATTGATATAACACGGATAGCTAGGAGTTCATATCGATTGGGATTTGCAAGAGATTGGATCTCAATTCGATAGGAACCCCTAGAAATCTGAATTGGGTTGAAATTGAGTTTTCGTAGTACCGGTTTGCAAGAGATTGGACCGATACTAGGGTTCTCGGTTGCAATTCTATACCGATACCCGTTTGTAAGAGATTGGACGGGTAGGAACTATCCCAACCTAAGTCGTAGCCCGAGTTTGCACGAGAGTGGGCTCGGGATGCGATTGAACGATGACGGTGATCCTAATGCTAGCTTGCCTAGGCTAGGGTTTGCAAGAGATTGGACCCGAGCCTAGGTTTGCTATAGACCGGTAACAGCGCGAGTGCGTGAGCTAGGTTTTACATTCAGTTGCAACTAGTCCACCCGACATTCTACCCTAGCAATTGTGATAGCGATGAATCATAATGACGAGATACGGTGAGTAGCGGGGATTCCCTATTCCCTAGGCGTCTTTATTTGATTTTATATCTCTTTACTTTGTTTGACGATTGTGACAACATCGCCGAAAGGCAATTTTCTACTTTTTGTCCCTATAGCCAGGTTGTTCGGAGAAGTCACTGTCATACGTCCTCCCTGTGTTCGATACCCGCTCACCGCTACACCGTGCGCTTGCGGTAAAACTACACGGTCGCTCTTTAGGGTGTACGCCCGGGCGCGATCACTTGGCTCTGAGGTCGAACTGGGGGACTATGAATCCATCAGTGAATGACGAAGTGGTCCTAAAGAGAAGCGACCTGGAGAACGCCAAAATTCTAGAGGAGATCCCAAGGTAGAGCATGGTCTTTAAAGAACTGGCCGTGGACGAGATGATCGCCCAACCCGTCTGGTTTGAAGGTACTCCGAGTTTCGCGAACAACTTCCGAAATGCTCACCTTGATCTGTTTTCTTTTTACAGGCGCGACCATGAGCATGTCCATGGAGGAAGTGATGAAGATGGCGAGGAAGGCGTCGTCGAAGAAGCCGACGAGCAAGGGCAAGGGCCATAAGCCCACCTCAAGGAGCTCGGCACAGGCCAGGTAGAAGCGGAGTCTGGAGACGACCACCATCGATCAGGCCAAGAAAGAGGAGCGGATCAAGAAATCGAGGAAGGATCATGTGGCCCAAGCGCCTTCTTTCCGTACGATCGAGGCGGCAGCGGGCGGACTGGTCAACATCGACCCGGAGGAGCCAGCGGTCAGCCATGTGGCCGCTGAGTATCAAGACCCACCGATCAGTGCCACTGCCACCGTCCCCATTAGTCCGGCTGCCCCACTGAGACCTCCGACAGTGCCGACCATTACAAGCCGTCCTGTAGTCGCGACCTGGCCCTATGGGTGCCCGTCGTCCGGGCTGGGGAAGCCGGACCATCTGAGCTGTGAGGCAGCACTGGCCACCTTCAAGTAGATGAAGGATGAGGTTCTCACCATCCCGCCGGAGATGATCGTCGTGCCGTGCTACCCTGTGGGGGCCCATGAGTCCATCTTCGACGAGGTCTGTGTGGCAGCCCACCTGCCGGAGAATAGCGTGCTGCCGAGGGACCGAGAGTCCCTGTTGAATGTTGGTGTTGAACGTCTCTGCGACACGGCCGTCTGGCATAGCATGCAGGTTCGTCGCCCTTCGCCTAAGATGCTGGACTTCTTCCTTCTCTGACACGCTTACGATTTTTGATCCTCTTTGTAGGCAGTCGCTGCTCTGGTGTCTCTCCAATGACACATGTCAGAGGTAAGTCGGCTCGAAGCGGCGCTTGGGAGGAAGGCGGCCGCCCTCAAGGATGCCGAGGCGAAGCTGAAAAATGCCACCGAGAGGCTGGCGAAGGTACGAGGGATTATAAGATCCGGAAGGACGAGACCGCCAGGCTGAACAATGCCGCCGAGGATCTGCAGGAAAGGGTCCGTGAAGAAGAGGCCCGGAGGGTAGCCGCCAAGAAGCTCCTGGACTCGGAGAAATAAGCGACCAAGGCGAAGATCGCCGAGCTGGAGCAGCGGAATGCTGAGCTGGCGAAGGTCGACCTAGACAAGGTCAAAGTCCAGTCTGTTCTCCAGTACCAGACCAGCGAGCTCGTCCCTGCCCTGCTGGCCATGAAGGCGGAGGGCTTCGACGACGGACTAGAGGCCGGCTTCGAGAGGGCCAAGGCAAGGTTGGGGAAGCTCTACCCTAACATGGATGTCGACTTCGCTCGGCTATCAGCGGTGTCTGATGACGAAGCGGAGGCTTCTACTGCCTTTGAGGCCGAGGTGGCAGAGATTCCGACCGCTGGCGACCATGGAGGCGACCAGGCGGACTCCCATGTCCCAGAGGGCAGTAGTCAAGGGAGTGGAGGCCGAGTCGAGGCACCATAGGATGGGGCGAGAATGTACGGCCGGCCCTGGGGCCAAGCCTGGAGTCTTTTTTTGTTTTGATCCCGAGATGTAAAAAGTTAAACAAAATAAAATTGTAATTTTTTGCTCACTATCGATGTTGTTCGTTTTTTTCGTTATGCGACCTTTGTCTTTGTATGTGTATGCACTTAACATTCTGTCATTGACGAGCTTAAGGATGAGAAGAATGAGAATGTTGTAGATTCGCATGTCCGCTCTGGATCTTGTGGTGAGCAGCTGAGAGGGATGTCGATAGGGAGGAGCCGACCCAGCAGCCTCTGTTAGTGGGCGAGCTACCCTGGAGGTCTTTGAGAGGGCAGGTATTGGGCCGTCGCCGACCCTACAACATCTGTAAACTCTCACATAGAGAGTGACCAACGCCCATAGAGAGAGTATCTAATTCCCACAAAGAGAATTAGGGTTTCATGAAACAAATAGACGCTTACCTATGCCTTGATAAGCTACACTTACTCAAAGATGAATGCAAGGCATGGAAAAGGATCTCCAAGTGTTGAGATGTAACGACTGGTTTTCATGTATTTTGGATTATCTATATTATATATATGTTTTGAATGGATTTTCTCCTTATGTGTGGTTTTCGTCCCCGTAGCTTTCGTTTTCATTCATTTCGTCGTGATTTTCTAGCTTCTTCCTTAGAATCGTTGATCTTGGAGTAAGTCACTCATGACAAACTTCAAATCACTCATATTTTAGAGTTAGAGTGATCTTAGATGCCGTAGGAATCTTTCCGAAGCTTGCGTTTTAATTCGGCACTTATCGTGCACGTTAGTTGGTTCAAGAAGGGGAACCAACCGACTAGATTGAGATCTAGTCGGTCGGCAACTCTACTCAAACCAACTAGTTCATTGAATCAATTGTACAGGAGTTACTGTTTACTCTTAGTCGGTCTAAGAACAACCACCGACCGACTAAATGTGAAACTAGTTGGCCAGAACTTGCTCTCAGACCGACTAGTCACTTTGATAAATTTCACCTGAGTTACTGTTTATCGTTAGTCGGTCTAAGAACATCTTTCGACCGACTAGATGTCAAACTAGTCGGTCATCCATCGTTCTTTAACCGACTAATTCATTGACCATTTTGATGACCTGAGTTACTGTTTGCTTTTAGTCGGTCACAGTTGGTCGACCGACCGACTAGTTGTTAAACTAGTCGGTCAACAACCCTTCTTTGACCGACTAATCAACCCAGAAACCCTAATTTTTGGGCAGCCGCCGGCTGTGCCTATTTAAACCCTCCAAACGTTTTTCTTTCTTCCTTCATTTCTACTGTGCCTCCTTCTTACCCAAATCATCATCCATCTTCCCCTAGCCTTCCTCCTTCATCAAGAGCCCCTCTCCCTCTCCATTTAGGCCGGCCATCACCTCTAGGTCGCCGGAAACCCCCCAAAACCCCCAAAATCTCATTTTCTCCAGATTTTCCCATCCATTCCAGATCTGAACCATAGGTTCCCCGGATCGTTTCTTCTGTTGTCGTGCTTGCTCGGTATTGATCTTCCGCTTCTATACGGTAGGGTTCGATCCTTTGATATTCTCATAACACTCCTTGTGATTTTATTGAAACCCTAATAATGAGCTAGGTTGGATGTTGTTCTAATGTTGTTTTGCCATGGCAGCGATCTCATCTCCGTAGTTAACATTTTGTGGCGTGCCTCGTTGATCGTCATCCTCGGTGCTAGGCAAGTGAAACTTGCCACTTAGGGTTTTAGGCCATGTCTTAGGCCATTTGCTTGTTGTAGCGTAAAAGAGACTAGACAGTGAAATGATAGCTGCCTAGACGCCTATTTGATCTAGTTTGACAACGAAACTAGATCCGTCACCTCAATTGATCTAGCTTGACAACGAAGCTAGGTCCAACCCTTTTAACTTGTTGTTCATGCATATTAAACTGTCATGTTTAATTCCTTACCCGTACGCCTTACTACATGCCATGCCATGTCATCCATGCATGGAATATTGCATCGTAGCACACGCTACAAATCCTTGTACAAGTCCGTGTTTCCGTGTTATCGGCTAGGCACCCGTTATGCGGGCATAACCCTACGCCATACTTGTTAAATACACTTCCTGGCTCGTGTTCCAGAAGCGAGCATTCCGTGTTCGGGGTAATGCCCTGGCTCGATATACGTGTTAAGCACATTTCCTGGCTCGTGTTCCAGAAGCGAGCATTCCATGTTCGGGGTAATGCCCTGGCTCGATACACATGGAGGGGTAGAGATAAACAGTCACTTGAGCTTAGGAGTTGGCCAGATCAGCCACTCTAGCCAACAGGCGGAATCTCTATGCACAACTTGTTTACTTGACGTGTTTACTTGACGTGATTTACTTGACTTGTTCTTGTCCGTGTTTATACCTGTAAAACTTGTCATCCATGCTATACTTGTTACTTGCACCCTACCTTGTTTGTCACTTCCATTTTTATACTTTCCATGCTGAGCATCATACTATAACTGCTAGGTTGTTAGTTTCATTTCCTTTCAGTTTCCTTGCCCAAGTCTTTTAGACTTGCTGACATGTGCCCCTTTACTCTTTTGGGTGACACATGTTAGATCCCGAGCCAGAGTTCGTTGTTGGGGACGTGGTGTTATCTGACGCTGAGTCAGGACCCGCGTTTGCTGTGGAGGAGTACGTGGACACTGGGGACCAGTCCTAGTGTCTTCGTTGAGCTTTCCCTTTTGTTTTAGACTGATGTTTTTGTCGGTGCGCAGCACCTATACTTTGTTATGTTTGTCCTCGCTGGCCTTGTTCTGGGCCTTTAGACTCTTTCTTTTAGCCTGGTGGCTTTTCTGGATGTTGAACTTAATTTTAATGTTGGACAAATTCTGAGATTTGAGATTTTATTTCTGTCTCTCCTTGTGTTATTATTGTTGTTCCGTTTGTAGTTACAGGGACCTGCTTATGTTTTATTGACGCCTAGCGGGTTTGGGGCTTCACAGCTCCACTCCTGTGCGGACCTTTTCACGTCTCGTCTCCATTTTAGGGAAGCGGGGCGTGACATGAGATGAGCTTGATTTCACTTGGAGGATTTTCCTTGAGCTAGCTTCAATGCATGAAGAGTATTAGAGCTCTAAGATGAAAATGAGAGAGTTTACGAGTGGCTTAATGATTCTCAAAGATATGCAATATGAACCAACAGTTCTAATAGAACGAACCCATCTCATATACATAGGAATCCACCAAAACCCCTCAAACATAAGCAAAAAGGTCAAAGGAGAAAATCTGCAACGGCTAGAGTTTGGTAACTTACGGCTTGGACATGCGACTGATCGATGAAGGACGGACAGTCGACTGATCAACTGTTATATTGTTCCCAAAGGCTTTAATCTGAGCAAGGACATGTGATTGTAGAAGACTACACAAGCGCCTGTACAATGTGCATGCGTCTGAATAACCTTCAACATGCGACTATCACAAGGGATGGAAAGGAGCCGAGAAAATGCAAATTTCGCACTAGCGCCTACAGACAATGGATGAACATTTCTCAAGCGCCTTAAACTAGACATGTGACTGAAAACTTTTCATCAGTCGACTCACTCACAAAGTGGGTTGATGCCCAGAAAATGCAAGTTACGCGCCTTGGCACGCAGATGACTGTATGACAATTTCTATGCGCCCGATGGAAGACATGCACCTGAATAATGAACTTCAGTCGACTGTTCCAAAAGCTCAAGAATGAGTCAATAAAAAGTTGCCTTGAGCTGTGCACAACAGTCAGTTGTAGAAGGCTGGCCAGGCGTCTTTAATCCTTCCATCAGCAGTCTCCTGTCGAAGAGTCAAAAACTCCATTACGAGTTTAAGGCAAGGGGACCCTATAGGATTGGTTTCTATGATAATCATAAGGCTCACTATGATTGAAAATGCATACTCATGCATGAGTAGACCATCTATCGAGGCATTACAATAATCATAGACTCAAAAAGAGAAAAGCAAGTAAATGAAATTACATGGATTGCATTTGCTTCACTTAGAGTCTAATCTTCAAGCTCTCGATGCCTTGATGCTCCCCACCATCTTCCAATCTTTGGCACCTCTTAATGAGGTTCCCTTCATCAAGTCCCAAGCTTTGTCAATGTTCCTGTTTACGGGTGTTTACTCACCACAGAATCGTTGACCGACGACTCGACGGTCAACGTGGTCAAGGGGTCGGTTGGTATCCCTTGGTTCTTCCGAATGTGCGCGTCCCCTCTTCGGCTCAGGAAGCGGGTCGATTGGAGGACTGAAGGCCTCGGTCAGCGGGGTGCAGAGTGGTAGCCTCGGCACCTAGGTGAACACTCGGCCTCGGTTAATCAGGTGCCGAGGGGTAGCCTCGGCTCCATGAGTATCGCTCGGTCCTCAATCGATGGCGTTGCTCGCTAATGGCGAGCGGGTTCGTTCCACGCTGAGGAGTTACCTCGGTGCCTCAGTTCAGCTTCTTCCTGGACAGACGAAGAAGCTCGTCGGAGGGGCCGGACCTTGGTTCCGGCTAAGTCCCCTCCGATGCCTAAGTCAGAACAGATCTGAGTAACGCTCGGCGGGGTCGGTATGGCTCGAAAGAAGGCCAGCACACGTATCCTCGGACTGAGCTTTGGGAGGGGAGATAACGAGAAAGCAAGGTCGGTTAATGGAATACCTCCGTTGTCGATCTCGGGGATTCGATCTTCTTCTCGGTTGCCTCTGTAGTCCCTTTATAGGGTTTGGCCCACAATTGCCCCCAATCCACGTCCCCTTACTGCTTCCCACTCACGTCCCTGCGATCTGCCTCCATAGAAGCGCCTGCGTACGTCGTGGGGGAGTCGATTAATGGGCTCCTTAATGGTCATTAAGGTGTCGCGCTTTTAAGGAAACGGTTATCTCCTGCGAGTGTGAGCTAGTCGTGCATATTTCGGGTCGCGGCCGGTCGGACTCCGAGTCATTTCGTGGGCCTCGTCGGATGGGCCAAATCCCATTCGTGGGCTTCCCGCCTTTGGCTTGGGCTTGGGCTTGGGCCTCTTGCTCGTGGGCTTCTCCAAAATAGTCGTATCAATTGTCCCCATTGTCCGAGCCGTTCGAATTCTGTCGGTTCGGTTCGGACGATGTGACTCTTGTGGGGTTTGACAGGCGCGTCAGTCGATGCCAATCCATTAAATGGTGGCCATCATGATGCGGCTCGTTTGAACTTCTCTTGGTGCGGGATTCGAAGCGCCGTAGGTCTTCAGATGCTGCCATGTGCTTCTCTTCGGACGGTTTGGATTCTGAGATTGCCCTCCATATAAGAACGTCGGCCTTCCGAGTTTAGATTCTTTCGTGCCTTTCTTCCTGATTCTGATCTTGCAAGCTTCTTCGAATCCTCCTTCGTCTTCCTTCCTTCGGATTCCCTCCAAGGTAACTATCCTCCTCCTTTCTTTGCCCCCCCTCAATTTATCTCATGGCTGCACTTAGAATGTGTGGTTCCGTGTCGGGGTCAGGGGACCCTCCGGCGCCCGGGTCTGGCGACCCCCCGTCTTCGAGGCCCGGCGTCCTCTCAGTGTGTAACGACCTGTTTCATCGAGACAAACTATTTACGTATTTGACCAATTTTTCAATTTTTAAACTATTTTATAATGGCTTGTCAGGAGTTTTACTGATTTCAAAAATTTCTTATAAAAATATTTTGAAGTATCAGGTTAGTTATGGAGTATTTTAGTAAGATCGGATTTCATCAAATACTCAAAACATTTCCGATAAAATTCGTTTTCAGATATTACCATTTTGGCTTTATGAATTTATTTTCTATACAAACATCATCAAAACGATTTCAAACTTTTACAGTAACATTCAATGATCATTTAGGGCTTCCCATATTTATTTCGTAATTTTCTGAAGTCAAATCAATAGAGAACCCGCAAACCCGCTTTCTAAACGTTTTGGCCAAAAACTAGTATTTCTGTAGCTCAAACCCCGTAACGGACTTCGTATTCGCGATCCTCGCGACGATACGAACCCGTGGGTATGTTTTCGTAATTTTTCGGACACGTTCACTTGTAGGGGCAAAATCGTAATTTCGTTACAATTTATACCGCTACCGTCACAAATTACCCTAGCTAATTACTAATTACCTTAACCTAATTAACTATTAGATTAATCTAACCATACCTAAAATGTGTTAGGGAACACGTTTATAACTTTCCTAGCTTAGTCTAAAGTTTTCATTTAATACACCTAACACTATTAATTACCTTTGACTAAGTTAATCATTATTAATCTCTACTACTATATTAATCCCTATTTATAACCCCTAACCGGAACCCTAAGCTCACGCAGAGCCCCTCCCTAAACTCCATCTCTCTTGATAAGCCTGCACATAGTCACGCTCTCACCCTCTCACTCACTCTCTACTCTCTCTCTCCCCTCCACTTTGAACCCAGGGCAAACCCTTCACCATCGCACACAGCCCGCCCCCTCTCATCTCATTCTTGCTCGAACCCATGCCTTCGACCTTGACTTCGGCCACCCCACTCGACGGCGACCCAACCCCGCCGTGCACTGCCCCTCCGACGTCGGAAACCCGCAGCGCCGCCGCCCAGCCTCGACCGCTACCCACGTCGTCGCCTGTGCTCCCGATGCCACCGCCGACTGCAACCCAGGCGAGCACCCCGCCTGAGCTCCGGCCTCCTACCCGAGAGCCCCGCTGCTCCGACGAAGCAGCAGCAGAAGCTCCGACGAGGAGCTCCGATCCTCGCTGCTCCGACCCTCGCTGCTCCGACCTGCCTGCTTCCGTCAACTTCCGCTCCCCGGAGCCCCATCGTCAGCCTCCCCCACCTCACCGTTGCTCCGCCCTTCAGAGGACTTCCCGAGCGACAGCATCTCCGCCACCCAACTCTCCGCCCTTGCACCGATGGCCGCTCACGTACGTCGAAGCCTCCGTACCACGCCCGAGCTCCGCTCCCCACGAACGCCGCACATCACGCTGTCGTCGCCGTCAGCTCGAGCCCCCGCTGCCCGCTCCGATGAAGAACGCCGGAGACCGTCGCGCCCGCCGCCTTCGCCGCCACTCAACCTCACCGAAGCCCAACGACGGCCTTCCCCCGTCGTCCGACGCCCCCATGCAGCAAAAGGAGGGTGAGCGCGTTCGACGTATTACGCAAAATACGAATACGTATTTTTCGTAAATACGTATTTTAATATTTATTAAATGGGTTTAATGGTGTTAAATTAATAATAAATAATATATAGGTCAGAAAAATATGAGGCTAGCTCCAGAAAATCAGAAATGACATTCTGGACCCAATGGCGCTAGTTTCATCTCAATCCGACGCTTAGTTTTTCCAAAATTAATTTTTAAGCCTAAAAATTAAATACGTGATTTTCGTTCAAAAATCCGTAACTTGATATTTTCACGTACACTAGTAGGTGAGAAAAATATATGTTAAATTACTCTTCGAGACGGCCATTTTGACAGTTCATTTGCAACTTTTCGATACAGAATGCATCCGGAATAAATTATTGAATAATTACGTACTTAATTAAAAATTAGTTTTTAAATTGATTTTAAGCTTTTAAAAATTATAAAAATTAGTATAAACTTCAGAAAAATATTTCCTCCTACAATAAAATTATTTTCCTTATATCTAGGCTATAGAAAAATTTAGAACACTTTTTGACGACATCGATTATAAAAATCGAAACGATCAGATTAAATAGGTAGAAAATAGGGTAACCCGTAACTGATGTTATCTTGTATTTGCAGGTACCAATCCTCGTGCACCAGCATCTTTATAAGCTCTAACTCCAACCTCGTCTTGCCACGACAATCTCAAAAAGTGTAAGTCACTCTAATTCTATCTTTAGAAATCTGGATAGTGTACTTGTACGAACTTAGGACATGCCACCTAGTCTCAGAACAGCTTTTGACTTGAACAATTGAATAGAGACCTAATTAACTTGATGACTAATCAATAGTGGAATGACCAAAGGACTAAATTGAAATAGTGCACTTTTATGGAATTAGATATCATAGTTGTTGGACTTCAAAGCATTGCTCAAGATTAAATTGTGATAATTGCTGGACTTCAAAGCATTGCTCAGGATTAAATTGAGATAATTATTGGACTTCAAAGCATTGCTCAGGATTAAATTGAAATAGTGCACCTTTATGGAATTGGATATCATAGTTGTTGGACTTGAAAGCATTGCTTAGGACTGATATTCTCTGTTGAGGCTTCTGCCTTGATTTTTCAGCAAGTAAATACCATATATGTGATTTGTTGTACTCATTGACGAAAGTATTGTTGTACACATTGTTGGATGTATGCAATGATGGGCCTATGTGGTTATACGGATACCGATATGGATACGGACACAGATACGGATACGATTGTAAATGTGAAATGTGATACAACACGGGTTATGGGGTAGTCTTGAGCTACGTAGTGTGCGGGAGTGACTGGGTCCACCCTTATTAGTTAAGCTGTACCATCACCCTGTAAGGGATGGTAGGTAGATATTCCACGAGTTGCTACGTGGGATGGGTGCACTTCTAGTTGCATATCGTACACTCGAGCTAAGACTGTGCACTAGCTGATTGATACAGGGCCCATGAGGCCATATTGATACGAACACTGATGTGAACATTGGACTATAATAATACACGGGATACGGGGTAGTCTTGAGCTATGAAGTGTGCGGGAGTGACCGGGTCCACCCTTATTAGTTAAGCTGTACCATCACCCTGCAGGAATGGTAGGTAGATATTCCACGAGTTGCTCCGTGGGATGGGTGCACTTCTGGTTGCATATCGTACACTCAAGCCAAGGCTGATGCACTAGTTTGATTGCTGTATTGTGCTCATGGTTGTTGGTATTGTCTGAACACACTATTGGGCCTTAGGGCATTTACGGAGCACACTATTGGGCCTTAGGGCATTTACGGAGCACACTATTGGGCCCTCGGGCATTTACGGAGCACACTATTGGGCCCTTACGGCATTTAAGACTGATGCACTAGTTTGATTGATGATTGATAATTTATTGATACCATTGCTTCAGACACGACTACTACTATTCTACGGACTAAGTCGAGACTACTCGAACGTGATAGAACGGTTTAATAATAAGCGGTCTTGAATTACGACTGAATCAGTGTCTAGGAAGGAATGGGAAGGGGGTTGGTCAACCAAGGGACTTGTTCCTGCGGTCTTTGAAGTGACCTGTGCCTTCAAGCCCTGACTGACTGGCTGATTTGGAAGTTAAGTTAGACTTCTTATTATTAGGCCAGCCTACACTATTAGATAGCCAAACGACGCTCACCTCCCTAAGTGTTGCTACAACCACATGGATGTCTAACTATCGTCATCACATTGTCTGTGTTCGAAATTTTGTTGCTACTATATGCCATGTCACAGTTATCACTCTTACACTTACACAGTCACCTTTACGTACAGTTACCAATACTTTACATACCTGTCAGCTCATACTTTACTTTTTGTACATACATGACCATCTTTTGTTTACTATAGTCTGTTCCATACTTTTGCACTTCTTTATTTCTATTGCTAGAATTGTTGTGACTTACCTACGGTTCCATCTCTGTGGCACCGCAGACGACGTACATATGGAGGCAGATGCTCTAGGGTTAATAGCGCCAGAATTTGACCATGAGTCTGCAACTTTCAGAGTTGTTCCAGTTGTATTTACCTTTCCTTCATGTACGATTGTTGGATTATTTTTGTACAATTCGGATGTAATAATTGGACACTATTTGGGTATTTTTGTACATCTCTGCATCGTGGCTATTTTGTTTTCACTGGTTAACTGCAGGACCTGTGCAAATATCCAAAAGTAACGGGCCCGGGAATCGGGTCGTTACACAGTGACATGTCCCGTTCAGGACAAGGGGAAGTGTTTGCTCTTTGTGGATCCTATCGACAATGATGTGGCTCGGGCTGCTGAGAGGTTTGACGCTCCCCTGGTGATCCTCGGGTCATCGTCCATGGTCCCCTTCTCGAAGGTCAATGAGATCTAGGAGAAGTATCTGTGCCACCCGTACGACGTCCGAATCCCTTTTAGCGACGAACGGGTTTGCTTTCCGCGGAGCAGGGAGGTCGGTGTCTACGTCGAGATGTTTCGTCTGGGACTCCGCTTCCCCCTTCATCCTTTCATCATCCAGGTCATGGAGTTCTTGATGGTGGCCCTGTGCCAGCTGACCCCATACTCCATCGCGGTGTTGGTTGGGTTCATCATGATCTGTCGCATCCGTAGCTTGGAGCCGTCCCTTCCCATCCTCTTCCATTATTTCGGGTCTAGACGGTCGGCCTAGGGTTGTGGCAGAACCTCCGGGCCCGCGCGGGCAAGGAGTGCTTGCTTGGTCTGCCTTGCTGGGTGGAAGACTGGAGCTCGAGCTTTGTTTTCGTTGTCTTTCCTAGGGACTCCGAGATTCTGACTGGTTGGGGAGGGCTATGTCAATATGACTTGACGTTGACCCTCTCTGAGGCCGATCAGGCCGCCGCCTCGCTTTTGTCTTCTCTACCCCTAGAGGAGAGGTCGGTCTGGCCTCTGATGGACGACATGCTTCTGAAGTCCGTCACGTGGTCCTCCGGTAGGCGCTCCTTTTTCTTTCAACCTTTTCTCTTGCTTACCCTAATCTTCTTTTCTTCTGCAGAGATGGCGGGCCGAGAATTCACTCGCAATGTCGATGAGCTCATCCATCGGGGAGCCGACAGAAGCCGAGGGAACCCCTCGGGCCAGGCACCTCGTCGGATAGTGGAGGAGGAGGAGGAGCGTCAGGTCGACCCGATAGTGGGGAGGCTGGAGCCCGCGGTCGTGGCTGCGCCACCTGCCCCGATCGTAGCGGATTCCCCCATGGCAGGGACCGTGGCTGCCGAACCTTCCTGCTCCCTCCATACCGAAGGAGGCGATAGGAGGGTCGGCTCGGCGCCCCGCGTGCCTTCGGGCGGTCGTGGTGTGGGGCGGAAGCGTTTGTTGGATATGGAAGACGTTAGTACACCCTTGTAGGGGATGTACGAGGGAATACGGACCTCGAACGTCACGTACATGAAGTCGTGCGCAAAGGGAATATGTTCCCTTGCGGAGAGGATCTCTAGATTGATGGGAAAGTCGCATTATATGTGCATAAGTGCATGTGACATATGGCTAATAAAGGGGTAATATCTTAAGCTTATATTGTACCATGCATATGGTACAACTTAAGCTTATAATATGCCATGTACGATGGTACACCTTAGTTAAATTGTTCCAAAGGAACAATTGATCCTAAAATAACTACCTTGGGGGCTATAAATAAGACCCAAGGGTTAGCCATTTCCTTACACTTTTGCATGGCATTCTTGCATGCATTTTCATTCTAGCGAAGCTCTGCCGAAATACTTCCTCTCCCTCTATCCAAGTTCTTAATCTAAAAGTAGAGATTTAGATTGTGGATTTAGTAGCCTTACTCCGTTCGTGAGAAGACTCGATCCGTCGTGGCGAATCCGAAGGCAAAGTTCCGAGACTACCGTGCCGCATACGCAAGCGTAAGTCTCAACTTTATTTATCGATCCTAACTCTGTTTTGGCATGATCCTACATTGGTATCAGAGCCATATGGGTTCGCCCCGGTCAAACCGCCGTCCCGTCGAAACTATGAACGAGTCGTTGTCTTTTTCACAAATGGGTTTCCTACCATTACGGATATGGTAGGAACGCTTCGTGACGGAGAGAACGCAGCGGTTGTTCTTTTCACGTTAGGGTCTCCTATCATTACGGATATGGTAGGAACTCTCCGTGACGGGAAGAACCGACCGTTCACGTAGTATGTTATTTTTCATTTTTGGCACACGGCCATTAGAAAATAACTAATTTCTCGACGAACGGGTGCTTCATCGAGGAAGATGATGGTAGTTATCTCCATCGGAGAAGATGAAATTTTAGTGCATGTGCGCCATGGCCAAATGGGCTATGAAGGCCATGCACCCCCCTCCCCATGCGGAGGGGGTTGGCTACGGCCAATAACCACCACGGCCACCCCTCCGATGGGGTGTGCGGCAACCCCATTCAAAGGGGGTGGCCGGCCATGGCCAAAGGGGCCATGGCCGGCCAAAGCCAAATGGCCTTGGCCATGACCGGCCAAGGCCAAGCCATGGCCGGCCATGGCCGGCCAAGGCCAGGCCGACAATGGCTAGCCTCGGCCTCGGCCTGCCGGCCTGGCCGGCCATGTCAGTGGCCAGGGCCGGCCTGGCCAGCCCTGGCAGAGGCCAGGGCCAATGCCCTGGCCTCGGCCAGGGCATGGCCGGCCCTGGCCGGCCTCGGCCAGGGCAGAGGCCCTGGCCGGGAGAAGTTGCAGACCAAAAATAATTGGTCGACCAATTTGGTCGTTTTGGTCGACCAATCTGGCAGAAGGTCTGGGTCGATTGCAAACTTGCCAACTGACCCATACGGGGTGACAAAAGGCCTTGGTCAAACTCGAATGTGCCGATTAGCCCATACGGGGCTAACCACAGTGCCGACTAGCCCATACGGGGCTAACATTTTAATGAAGTTTTTCATTGGGCTCTACTCCTTTAAGATTAGCCATAGTGCTCTACTTCATGCGAGATTAGCCATGTCATTGTGCTCTACTCTACGGAGATTAGCCAATGCACACATAACATTGTGCTCTACTCTACGGAGATTAGCCAATGTATTTTCAAATTTTTTTTTGAAAAAGGTGTTTTCAAATAGGTTATGTCCCGTCCTTAATCGGGATAGCGCAATTTAGAATTCCAAGTCCTACCACGATCCGGCCATGGTTATCTAACCCATGGGTGTGTAGAACAGGTCTCGTGGCTTGGCAATTGTTGCGCTAAAATTCTTTGCGCAAACTCTCACCTATTCCATTTTGAAAGATATGTTTTTCAAAGTATTTTTCCGCTGCTAATACCAAACGGGTATTATTTCTGATTTCTTTTTACTTGAGATAAGTAAGAGGGATACTTTGAAAGTTACTTCTAGATGGTAGTTGGGAACGTAGTGAACTTCTCGATTCTAGAGTAACATTTCAACGCATCCAAGGAACTTATCAAGTGTTTAAAGAATCGAAACTTTATGCATAGAATTTTGATCGTGTTTTTCATTTTCTTTGCAGTTTTTTGATTCGAATATGTCTACCGCTTCTAAGAACATTGTCGCAGAGCTTAACAAAGGTGAAAAGCTCAACGGCGACAATTATAAACTTTGGTCAATTAAAATCCAATATGTTTTGGAGGAGCAAGATGTGCTTGAAATACTCCAAAACATAATGGAAGAACCTGAGTTGGGCAATACGGCCCAACACAAGAGGGACCGGGAAGCTTATGAGACTTGGACTCGAAAGAACAAAATAGCACGTATTACGTTACTGTCCGCAATGGACAATGACATAATGCGTATATTTCGGGAATTCGACCTAGCCAAAGACATATGGTCTGAGCTAGAAGTAAAGTTTGGTGGAACTTCGGTTACCAAACTCCGCTCCTTAAATATTCAATTTGATTCGTACAAGATGCGGTGAGATCATTCTATGAAAAAGCATCTCCGCCACATGGCGAATCTCATATCTGAATTAAAGGATGCGGGTGTTATGCTGTCTGACGAACAGCAGATCCAAGCAGTCATTCGTTCACTCCCAGATAGCTGGGATAACATGAAAATGCACCTCACTCATAATGAGTGCATTAAAACTTTAAGCGATGTATCAAAACACCTCGAACTCGAGGAAGAGCGGATTCAAGCCGCAAAACCTAGTGCAGAAGTGCACGTGGCCGCTAATTCCTCACATGGAGGAAATAAGCGGAAGAATAAACGCTTAAGGTTTGTGAACGAACGAAAGCAAGAACCGGCGACCTCAAAGAAGACTAAGAACAAAAGGTGGCAAAAGAATGTGCACTCAAAGAAGAAAAACTTGAAGAAGATCAAGGGCTTTAAGTGCAACAAGTACGGTCACTTCGCCCGTACATGTACGGATGGAAGTGATAAGGTAACTTGTAGGGCTAGTTACATATGTGTTTCTAGTTCCATGTTTCTTGCTGAATCTAACTATTTTTGGTTGATTGATTCAGGGGCCACAGACCACATAGCGAAGGACAGAAGGTTCTTCGTAGAGTATCGAAAGATAACTCATGGAACAAAGTGGATATACGTCGGCAACAACACTCGTGTTGAAGTCAAAGGCGTCGGAACATGCAAGCTAGTTCTCGACAACGGCCGGACTTTATTATTGCACGCCGTCCTCTTTGCTCCAGATATTAGAAGAAATATCGTATCCGTGGTCATGTTAATGTCTTTAGATTATGAATGGAGGTTCTATAAACAGAAGGTTGACCTTGTTTGTAATAGTTCTTTAATTGGGTCGGGTAATGTTTGTAATGGATTAATTGTTTTAAACACAATGTATGATGATTCTTCTTCCATTAATGAAAGTTTCCATTTGACAAATGCTTCTAACTCTGAATCTGAGATCATTTGTTGGCATACAAGACTTGGTCATATTGGACCAACTAGAATGGATAGACTTGCCAAAAGTGGCTTGCTATCTAATGTTTCAAAAGTTGAAATGTCAACTTGCGAACATTGTCTTGTAGGGAAAACTTGTCGCAAGCCGTTTGGAACTGGCACAAGGGCCGAAGTTCCATTACAGCTTATCCATTCGGACATTTGTGGTCCAATGAATGTTAAGACAAGACGCGGGAAGTCCTATTTCATCACATTCATTGATGACTTCACCCGTTTCGGTCACATTTATTTGATTTCCCACAAACATGAAGCTTTATCTTGCTTTAAAAACTATATGAGTTTAGTGGAAAATCAACTAGATCGCAAGATAAAGGTCTTGAGAACCGATCGGGGTGGAGAATATCAATCAACGAGTTTTAAGGAACTCTGTGATGAAAAAGGCATAGTTCATCAAATAACTATGCCTTATACTCCGCAATAAAACGGTGTTGCAGAAAGAAGAAATAGGACATTGATGGAAATGGTCCGATCAATGATGTCTCAGGCAAATTTGCCCATCACCTTTTGGGGTGATGCATTATTGACGGCAGCATTCATCTTAAACCGTGTACCCTCGAAGTCGGTAAGTTCTACTCCTTATGAGTTGTGGAACAATAGAACTCCAGACTTAAGCACTCTAAAACCTTGGGGTTGTGCCTCTTACGCACATTTATCCTCTCACAAATATGGCAAACTTGGGCCACGTGGGAGGAAGTGTATCTTCATCCGATACGCTGAAAACTCCAAAGGATATGTTTTCGTCGGTCAAGAGGACAATGGGGGTCTAATAGAATTCGAATCGAGGGATGTTGTCTTCTTGGAAAACGAGTTTCCAAGACAGGGTGAGATAAGTCAAGACTTATCCTTGTTTGAGACTTGGGATCAAGAAGGATCGGAACGTTCGAGTGGGAGAATTCTTGGTGAAGAAGAAAATACGTTTCAAACTTCACCAATGGATGATACGAACGATACCAATCCTATTCCGAGTGGGAGTGATATTATTCCGAGTGGGAGTAATGTCATTCCAAGTGGGAGTGATCAAACTCAAGCAAGACGTAGTAATCGAACGAGGCTAACACCTCTGAGATTTGAGGATGAATTTCCTCAAACATTCATGACATTACTATAAGATGATGACGAACCTGCAAATTTCAAACAGGCCGTCACATGCCCTGCTAAAGATAAATGGATAGCTGCAATGGAAGAAGAACTTCAATCCATGAAAACAAACCAAGTCTGGGACTTGGTTGATTTACCTAAGGGACGTAGAGCCATTGGAAACAAGTGGGTTCTCAAAATCAAGCATAAGGCTGATGGCTCCATCGAGAAATATAAAGCTCGCCTTGTTGCGAAAGGTTTCACGCAACAGGAAGGAATAGACTACGAAGAGACTTTCTCTCCTGTCGTGCGTTTTACCTCCATTCGCTTAATTCTGGCAATGGTGGCTTGTTTGGACCTCGAGTTACATCAGATGGATGTAAAGACTGCTTTTCTTAACGGAGAACTAGATGAGGAGATCTACATGGAACAACCAAACGGGTTCGTACAAGAAAAAAACAAACATAAGGTTTGTAAACTTCGTAAATCCATATATGGTCTTAAACAATCCTCAAGGCAGTGGTATATTCGCTTTCAAGAAGTCGTTTTGTCGTATGGTTTCTCCATGCTCGACGAAGACAACTGCGTATATATTAAGAGGATTAAAAACAAGTATGTAATTATATCTCTTTATGTAGATGACATACTTATAGCCGGAAATGATAAGCGTCTTATCATGGATATCAAAGCTTGGCTTTCATCCGTCTTTGAGATGAAATACATGGGTGAAGCTGCATATATCCTTGGGGTTAAGATCTCAAGGAATCGTTCCAAGAAAATTCTTTCTCTCTCTCAAGAGACATATATAAAGAAAGTTTTGGAACGGTTTAATATGCAGGACTGCAAGCCAATTGATACTCCAATAAGCAAAGGCGAGGGTCTATGTTTGGAAATGTGTCCCAAAGATCCAAAAGAAAAGAAAGCTATGGAAAAGGTTCCATACTCCAGTGCTGTCGGGAGTCTGATGTACGCCATGATGTGTACCAGACCGGACATTTGCTATGCTGTTGGTATGGTAAGCCGTTACCAATCCAACCCAGGACAGGCACACTGGAAAGCGGTGAAGATGATATTAAGATACCTCAAAGGGACTGCGGACTATGCGTTATGCTATCAAGGCAATACCTTGAGACTCGAAGGCTATACCGATGCTGATTGGGCGGGTGATCTCGACAAGCGAAGATCTACCTCAGGCTTTGTTTTCTTGCTCGGGAATGGTGCAATATCCTGGAGCAGCAAGAAGCAAACCTGCATCGCTCTATCAACCATGGAATTCGAATTTGTAGCATTCAGCATGGCGGTCCAAGAAGCTGTTTGGCTTAGGAAATTCTTAGACATGCTAACGGATGCCACTGACTCGAGCACTGTTCCTATATACAGTGATAGTCAATCTTCGATTGCATATGTCAAAGATCCTAAATTTCATTGTAAGACCAAACACATTGATATTCGATTCAAGTTTGCGAAGGACTATGACAAACGAAAGGAAGTAGACATAGGATACATATCCACGCATGAGATGATAGCGGATCCCCTTACTAAGGCGATCCCCAGAGATGTGTTTTTCAAACACTTATCATCTATGGGAATGCGTAGGTGCTGAGCTGTATCATGTAATATTTCCCATGTCTATAGAAGATCAAAGTTTAATTTGCATACAAGTTTCTTACAAATGATTTTTATATACATTTGTGTTTAAGTCTCAGCTATTTTATTGTGTGTATGTCGGACAGATTAAGGTTGGCTCTCTCACATGAGCAACCGCCTTATCTTATCAGATGGATAAGATAGAGATGAGACTAGTTTAAAGTCAAAATCATTAGACAAATGATTTAGAGTCGTGACTTAAACAAGATAGTCGAATGAAAGATCTGCATCATATGGATGCTTACAAAAGATCTGAGATCTGTATCACAAGGATATTTGAAAGAGATCTCATAGGATTTTTTAAATCCTATCTGTCTTATGCAGGATGAGAGTCCGGGAATATTTCATGAGTAGTAAGGGGACTCAAAAGATAGGCACTGTGGTGTCTGATCTTTCATCCGTACAACATCATTAAGACATACTCTCCCTGAGAAAGGAGTGATGTTGTAGTACGTGTTCATACCACGTATGCATTTCGACCACTGAGTTAGTAGCAATAATGTTTGCTATTATGTGAGACTCAAAGGCCATACGGGTCTTAACTCTTACCCTCAAGGACTCCAATTGGTTCCTTTAGATTTGACGAGATGATCGCTATCTTAGCGTGTTGCTAATGGGCTATGATAATTCGGCTCGGCGGGGCACGTTAGAAAAGCGAATCAAGTCAAGATCAGAAGGTTCGCAAGCAGAGGAAGATTGATTTCATATTCGCATTTGGACTTTAATGATTCAAAGCTGGCCAGCCAATTGTAATCCAGATGGGATTCAATTGTTGAATATAAAGTATAAGAAATGTGAAGAAATAATCTAGGGTAAAGCATGCGTTGAACTACTCAACTTTGCACCTTCGAGGTCGTTGTGTATCTCTAACAAGTGCACAACAACAGACTCTACGCGCATGACGGTCGCACGGTCTATTTCTCGGTATGATAGATGAAAGAACTAAGAGAAA
Source organism: Scilla litardierei (assembly GCA_030789695.1). Taxonomy (NCBI): domain Eukaryota; kingdom Viridiplantae; phylum Streptophyta; class Magnoliopsida; order Asparagales; family Asparagaceae; genus Scilla; species Scilla litardierei. The sequence goes on along the minus strand of CM061136.1, from coordinate 190,738,396 downwards.
GACGTTCTCTTACAATCCCCTCAAGTGTGAGTGGGAGATGTTGGATATGGAAGACGTTAGTACACCCTTGTAGGGGATGTACGAGGGAATACGGACCTCGAACGGCGCGTACACGAAGTCGTGCACAAAGGGAATATGTTCCCTTGCGGAGAGGATCTCTAGATTGATGGGAAAGTCGCATTATATGTGCATAAGTGCATGCGACAAATGGCTAATAAAGGGGTAATATCTTAAGCTTATATTGTACCATGCATATGGTACAACTTAAGCTTATAATATGCCATGTACGATGGTACACCTTAGTTAAATTGTTCCAAAGGAACAATTGATCCTAAAATAACTACCTTGGGGGCTATAAATAAGACCCAAGGGTTAGCCATTTCCTTACACTTTTGCATGGCATTCTTGCATGCATTTTCATTCTAGCGAAGCTCTGCCGAAATACTTCCTCTCCCTCTATCCAAGTTCTTAATCTAAAAGTAGAGATTTAGATTGTGGATTTAGTAGCCTTACTCCGTTCGTGAGAAGACTCGATCCGTCGTGGCGAATCCGAAGGCAAAGTTCCGAGACTACCGTGCCGCATACGCAAGCGTAAGTCTCAACTTTATTTATCGATCCTAACTCTGTTTTGGCAGGATCCTACAGCGTTCTCCTCCGGAGTCTGCGGGGCCCAACGAGAAGAAGAAGAAGATGAAGACCGGGGAGGTCACTCCTTCCATGGCTCACGGGGCATCACTTGCCTCAGGTGAAACCCTCCCTTTGGCCTTTGTGGCCACCACAGTCAACTCATCCGAGCTGGCCTTGGCCGGGGCCGGGGGGGGCCTGTTGAACCTCCAGGCGGGCCCCGAGGTTATGCTCGGGGACTCGGTTTTTGTTGACCGAGCCGTGGCCACTCAGCTGGTGCAGAGCTCCGTCCTTCCGAGGGACCGCTCCCTCCTGGAGAGGGCTCCCTCCGACCGGCTGATGGACTCCTTAGGCTGGCAGCTTCAGTAGGTTGGTTACTTTGTTCTTTCAAGCCTGCCTTATGATTCTCCTGGCTCACCTCTTTCGCGTTGCAGGCCACTACTATGGCGGTTGAGGCGCAGCACGGGCGACCCAGGCATCTGACCTTGGGGAGTCTCTGGCGCGGGAACGCTTGAGGGCTGGGGCGACCGAGGTGGCGACCGAAGAAGCCCGCATGGAGGCCTGGCAACTTTGACGTCAGGTGGACGAGCTTGCCTTCGAGGTGCAGGACCTCTAGGGGGCACTGGCCGACGCTCAGAGGTCGGCCCGAGTGGCGGAAGACGCGTTCCGTCGGAAGAGGGGCGAGCTCTGGAACAAGCTGGGGGCCATGCGTCAGGCGAACCGGTTCATCGAGGAGGTGGAGAGGGGCTTTGATGGGGTCCTAAGGCCGCGGATTGCGGAGGCCCTCGGGGAGGCCTTCGGTTCCTACGAGGACCTCCTGGCCCCCCGGATTGTGGGGGTCTTCCGAGACTCCTTCCAGTGGTTCGCGAAGCGTGCCCGACAGTCGCTCCCCCACCTCCGCCAGGATCCGAAGATCCTCCACGCTCCGAGCAAGGCGAGGTTCCAGAGGACGCTTCCTCCCGGGCCCCAGGCCCTTAGGTGGCACTTCTCTATTTTTGTTCCCCTCCCCCCTCGGCTTGTAATACCGAACGATTTTTGGGTGTAATGTATAAAGCTTTTTTGTTGGTCCATGTATTTTTCTGCCCTTCGCCATTTTCCTTGTCGTCTGGGCCTTCTATGGGCAGATCTGTTTCACAGGGGAGGGGCGCCCTTGGTCTTTTTGAGCCGCTGTCATGTTCAACCTGGTTGGGGAGGCGGCCGGCTGATATCCCTTCATTATCCGTTGTGAGTGTGAATGGTCCTCGGGATTTTGCGTCCTTCAACCCGATAGACTAGGGCCTTGGAGGTGTTCTCGGCCGACCTGCTGTGGCTTTCCCCTTACTCGCCATCCTCAGGCCAGTCGGGTGACCGCCTTGCGAACTGTGGGCTTGCCATCAGTCTTATGGTCAGTCGGGAAATCAGCCTGCTGGGAGAATCGCCCCCAGCCCCTCGGTCGATTGGATCGTCCGTGCTGCTGGGGGTGTTACCCCCAGGCTTACACCCAACCAATGTTCTGACCTGCTGAGGGAGTTGCCTCCAGCCTTACGGCCGGCCATGTTAATCTGCCTGTTGGGGGAGTTGCCCCTAGCCTTACAGTTGATCGAGTCGGCTGGTTTGCAGGGGGAACTATCCCTCGGCTTAGGACCAACTGATGACCCCGCCTGCTGGGAGAGTTGCCCCAGCCTTACGGACGGGCTCTATGATCGGCCTGCTGGAGGAGTTGCCCTCAGCCTTACGGTCGATAGGGTTGACTGGTCAGCAGGGGGAGCTACCCCTCGGCTTACGACCAACCGATGGTCCCGCCTGCTGGGGGATTTACCCCCAGCCTTACAGACGGGCTCGGTGATCGGCCTGCTGGGGGAGTTGCCCCCATCCTTACGAACGGGCTCGGTGATTGGCCTGCTGGGGGAGTTGCCCACAGCCTTACGGTCGATCGGGTCGGTTGGTCTGTGAGGTGAGTTACCCCTCGGCCTACGACCAACTGATGGTCCCGCCTACTGGGGGAGTTGCCCCCAGCCTTACGGACGGGCTCGATGATCGGCCTGCTGGGGGAGTTGCCCCAGCCTTACGATCGATCGGGTCATTATTCTCTCCCGGGGGTGATTTTCCGCCTGCTCTATAATTGATCACCCAGCCAAATAAAGTGAGAGAAATAGAGCTATACTAACATAGTTCTCTTTCCATTCCTTGAAACCGGGTGTACATTTGAATGAAAACAAAAAACGAAGGAGGCGAGGGCAAGCTAGCCTTGCCCAGGCGAGGCGGCGACTGATCGTCCCGTCCGCTCACTCGTTGATGCGCATGGCCGTCTGGACCACATTCACCTTCTTCCCCTTGTCCAATTGCTTGGACGTTCCCTCCCCGGGGGCGGGGGCCAAGTCGTCGATGAAGTTCTTCAAGTGGCCCCGACTGACCGGCTTCTCTATATCCTTCTTTAGATGCCAGCAGCCATCGATGTCACGGCCATTGTCCTGGTGATACTTGCAATATTTCTCCTCGTCCCTTCCACCTCTCTTCATCCTCGGAGGTGGCCTGCTTATGCGCCCCTCCTTTTGGGCATGTGCGAGGACGGCGTACATGGCGGTGTCCGGCTTGGAGGGTCGTGGCTCATCCCTGTGCTACTTCCCTTTGGCCATATTCTCCCGCCGATGCTCGTCAGGGCCGTACTGCCCGCTCTCGTCGTGCTTGGATCCCCGTCTGGCCCTCATTGGGTGACTTCTGTCATCCACAGTCAGCGCCTCTTCCGTCAACATGTAGCGTTCCGCCCCGGCTATGATGCCGGCGAGGTCTTTCAGAGGATCATTGTGCAGTGCTTTTTTTCAGGCCCCTATGTCGGAGCCCCTTCTTCAGGGCCGTCTTGACGACCAGCTCGGGACAGCTCTCCACATTCAGTCACTCCGCGTTGAAGCGGCGCATGTAGTGCCTCAGGGTTTCTCCGGGACCCTGCACCACATTGAACAGTGTTGCGGGGTAGAACTCGCGTACAATGAATTTGTATTATAGGGAACCAAGGGCACGATGGTTAAGCTAATGATGGGGTTAGGGTAGGCTATTTGACAGGTGATTAGTGGGGTATAGAGGCTGGACTTGTTGTTAAGGCTGACCACGGTGTCGAATCCGACAGGGTTCGGACAAGGGGGGCCGAGCTGCTGGAGCTGGGGGCGAGCACGACCGGGGGGGACGAGCTATCCTGCGCAAGGAACAACTCGTCAGAAAGGCCGTGTTGGGGTCCAACCCTTAGCCTCTCCGATGCCTAAGTCGGTAATAGGACTTAAAGCAGGGGCTAGGCACGCAGGTCGGACTAAAGGTGAGTCGACCGCACGTGACGAGCTATGAGTTGAAGAACAAAGATATGGACGACCTTTGCTCTTACGTGTGAGTAATGAGAATTGAGAGTAAATTTCCCAACCTCTTCACCATCGGAGGCGAAGGGGTATTTATACCTGACGGGAGGCGGTTAGGTGAGGCTGACCTGGCATGCTGACTCGACGTATTGAGCTGGCCCCGCTGTCAGTGGAAGCTTCGGACGAGGATGTCAGGAACAGGAGTGTCAGCCATGCTTTTGTCAAACGACGCAACAGCTAGGGGCGCTTTTGTCAGGGTGTCAGGGCCGAAAGCATTAAATGTCAGGGGGCGTAGCAACCAGGGGTGCTTTGTCAGGTGGTCGGGCGGCGTAAGTGTCAGCAGCGTCCTTTGTGCTAGGCTGTTTGTCGTGTCCGATGTGCCAAGGTTCCAGCGGAAGGCCTCCCAGTGGCAGGGCCCTTGACGAGCCGTCGGGCCGGCCTGGGCAGAGGATGGGCGGCCCGGCCGCACATTTTTGGGTGTGGATCCTGGATCGCCGGGGGAGAACAGGTGCGCTCTGTCAACATCCGGGCGTGCCTTGTGCGTGATGTTCCTGGCGGATCGAGGGAAAGCGAGTAAGTGCCTCTGTCAGTGGGCGAGGCGAGGTGCGCCCATCCCCATGTCGTGTCGGACTTTCGGATCGACTGGCACCCTGCGGGCCTATAAAATTCGGGCGAGGGTCGCCCCGTCATTGGGTTGGCCGCCCGTTCGGGAGGGGCAAGCCAACGGGGCACTTCGGTGGTTTAGGGCGGAAGGTCGGACTATCACGATCTTCTGGTTGTAACAAGTTACGGGGTAGAACTCGCGTACAATGAACCTGTATTATGGGGAACCAAGGGCACGATGGTTAAGCTAATGATGGGGTTAGGGTAGGCTATTTGACAGGTGATTAGTGGGGTGTAGAGGCTGGACTTGTTATTAAGGCTGACCACGGTGTCGAATCCGGCAGGGTTCGAGCAAGGGGGCCGAGCTGCTGGAGCTGGGGGCGAGCACGACCGGGGGGACGAGCTATCCTGCGCAGTGCGCAAGGAACAACTCGTCAGAAAGGCCAGGTTGGGGTCCAACCCTTAGCCTCTCTGATGTCTAAGTCGGTAATAGGACGTAAAGCGGGGGCAAGGCATGCAGGTCGGACTAAAGGTGAGTCGACCGCACGTGACGAGCTATGAGTGGAAGAACAAAGATATGGACGACCTTTGCTCTTGTGTGTTAGTAATGAGAATTGAGAGTAAATTTGCCAACCTCTTCACCGTCGGAGGCGAAGGGGTATTTATACCTGACGGGAGGCAGTTAGGTGAGGCTGACCTGGCATGCTGACTCGACGTACTGAGCTGGCCCCGCTGTCAGCGGAAGCTTCAGACAAGGATGTCAGGAACAGGAGTGTTAGCCACACTTTTGTCAGACGGCGCAACGGCCAGGGGCGCTTTGTCAGGGTGTCAGGGCCGAAAGCATTAAGTGTCAGGGGGCGCAGCAGCCAGGGGGTGCTTTATCAGGTGGTCGGACGGTGCAAGTGTCAGCAGCGTCCTTTGTGCTAGGTTGTTTGTCGTGTCCGATGTGCCAAGGTTCCAGCAGAAGGCCTCCCAGTGGCAGGGCCCTTGACGAGTCGTCGGGCCGGCCTGGGCAGAGGATGGGCGGCCCGGTCGCACATTTTTGGGTGTGGATCATGGATCACCGGGGGAGAACGGGTGCGCCTCTGTCAACATCCGAGGTTGCGCTGTCCGGGCGTGCCTTGTGCGTGCTGTTCCTGGCGGACCGAGGGAGAGCGGGTAAGTGCCTTTGTCGGTGGGTGAGGCGAGGTGCGCCCATCCCCCTGTCGTGTCAGACTTTCGGATCGACTGGCGCCCTGCATGCCTCTGAAATTCGGGCGAGGGGCGCCCCGTCATTGGGTTGGCCGCACGTTCGGGAGGGGCAAGCCAACGGGGCACTTAGGTGGTTTAGGGCGGAAGGTCGGACTATCACGATCTTCTGGTCGTAACAATTGCCCCCGGCATTCGAGTTCAAGGCGGGAGCCCGATTCGGCTCGGATGACGTAATGCTACTCCACTTTGAGATGGCGGTTCGGATTTTGGTCCGTGCTCGGGAGTGGCGGCGCAGGTCTGGGAATTCCCGCCAAGTTGGTCATTATTGCGATTTAAAAGCGCCTGGGGAAATTGAAGCGCGCCTCCGCCAGTGGTCACGCGATGCGTGGATGAAGGCGAATTTCACGTCCGTCGAGGCGTCAGGGATGCTCTAATGGGTGACGCGTGGTGGCGCATCGACGGTCGTGATGGCCTGTTGTCATCTATAAGTATGGGGAGAAGGGGATTGACAGTTGCCTTCTTCCGGCTTCAACTCTTCTTCCCGCCTTCCGGTTTCTGCCAGTCGCTCGCCGACGCTGTTGTCGCCGCAGCCGCCGACGGCCCCTTTTCGTTTGTCTTCAGAGCTCGGCCTCCTGCTAGGTAATCACCACATCCTTTAATCGATGGCTTTTCATTTTGACTCCGGGACAGGTAGCAGCACGACGACGGAAGAGTCCATGGCCGAGGAAATGTGGTGGGGGGGTACAAGGGCCTCAGCGGAGGGAGACGTGGCGCATTGACGTACCGAGGGCGATTGTAGCCGTCAGGTGCAGGACTGACAGGATCAACATCAGGGAGATTAGGGTGCGGTTTGTGCGTCCACCCTGCGAGGTACGGGTCCCCGGGCCGGTTGATACGGTGTGTTCGCCCAGGGATAACGAAGTTGTGATCTACGCCCGATCTTTTGAGTTGGGGCTTCGCCTTCCAATCCACCCTTACCTCTTACACCTGATGAACTTCCTAGAGCTGCCGATCTTCGCCTTGGCGCCTTGCTCCTGGGGCTTATTGGTGGGGTTCGCCGTGCTATGCTTTGCCAGCTCACTGAGTCCGTCCCTGGCGTTGTTCTAGCATTTTTTTCGCCGTTCGGAAGAGGGGGATGTACCACTGTGTCTGTGCGAGGAGGGGGAGGGAGCTCATCGTCGGGGTGCCCGCTGATGTAGGTAGGTGGATGGAGGATTTTGTCTTTGTTGAGATGCCGGTTGACACGGTACTGATGTCGAATTGGGCGGCGCTGAACCCTCTGGTGAATGAGAAAGTGAAGCTAACCGGAGAGGACCTGGGGAAGGCGCAGATTTTGGCGGAGCTGCCCGAAGCGCACCGTCGGTTGGCGAATTTGATGCAGGACAGTCGGCTCGTCGAGGATTTTTGGTCCCAAGGTACTTTTGAGTTTTGGCGAGCCTTTAGGTAGGCTTACCCTGATCTTTCTTTTTCTTCACAGGAGGGGACGTGATGCTTTCGCCGGAGGAGGCACCGGGGGCTGCCGGGGTGCCTGTCGCGGAGAACGCCGACCTTCAGGATAAGGGTAAGAAAGTGATAGGCGAGGAGGGACCTGTGAAGGAGGTGTCCCGAAAACAGGGAGCCGAGGTCGCATGTGAAGAGGAGTCGAACCGGCGGCGGAGGGTGTCCGTATCGGCTGCCTCTCCCGGTCGAACTGGTGAGGGAACTGGCGAGGGCCTCTCCGAGGATTCGCCCATTCGGGGGGTGGTCCTCTCGGTCCCGGCGCGGACGTCCGAGGTGGACAGGCCCCGCAAGGCACCCCCGGTCCCGAAGTGGCCTTATGGAATCCCCCTGCGTGAGATGGGAAGGTCGATGAACCCGAGTTGCGAGAGCGCTCTCATCCGTTTCAAGAGGACCCGAGCTGAGGTTGAGGCGTTTTCAGGCGATCGTCTTTATAAGCCGCCCTTTCGGATAGGCCATGATGAGTCGATATTCGAGGATGCCGGGGTAGCGGCGCGCCTCGCGGAGTATTGCATGCTTCCGCGGGATCGTGAGTCTTTGATCCGTGTGGGGGCGGAGCGGTTGTTGCTGTGTGGCATGTCATGCAAGTATGCCGATTTCCTCGTCTCGTCCCCTGGTTTTCTTTATTCGTGTCCGGCTAACCAGGGTCTTTTTGTATATGGTCATGGCGACCCGACGACGACCCGACGATCTTACTGTATCTCAACCACCCTCAGCAACCGCCCTCAGCAACACGACAGGGGGATGGGTGCACCTCGCCTCGCCCACTGACAGAGGCGCTTACCCGCTCTCCCTCGGTCCGCCCGGAACAGCCGCACAAGGCACGCCCGGACAGCGCAGCCTCGGATGTTGATAGAGGCGCACCCCACTACAACAAAAATGGTCATTGACAACTTCTAAAAAAGGTTGTAATAGGGTCAGACAACTTTTTAACAAACGTTGTAATATGCGAAGTTGTAATAGGGTCAGCTCCTTCGACCACTTTTTTTGCATGTTGTAAGAAAAAGGTGTAATAGATAAATATTACAACTTTTTTGAAACGTTGTGTAAAATTCTATTACAACGTTTAGAAAAGGTTGTGTTTAAAGATATTACAACTTTTAATACATGTTGTGCAAACATCTATTACAATTTTTAATAAACGTTGTGTAAACTTTTATTACACCGTTTATAAAAGGTTGTGTAAAGCAATATTACAACTTTTTTAAAAAGTTGTGTAAAGAGATATTACAATTTTTAATAAAAGTTGTGGAAACTATTATTACAACATTTATTAAAAAGGTTGTATAAAGCAATATTACAACTCTCTTTAAAAGTTGTGTAAACTGCTATTACAACTTTTATAAAAGGTTGTGAAAATTTCTATTACAACTGGTTTAAATAGTTGTTTAAAACTCTACTACAACTTTTATAAAACGTTGCGGAAAAAGCACAAAATTAAAAAAAATACGCGGTTGCAGCTGTTCCAAATCTCCCTGCAGTAGGTGTACACATAAACACAGACAACAATTATATAAAGAGAACCATTTTTTCACAGCAGACCAACATCAACAAATCGTCACAAATCATGTTGCCAAACTGCATAGCATCCACTCAAATCAGAGCTCTATACATAAATAACATCTGTAATACATTCTAGCCCTCAGTTAGTAAACCATGGGCTCCGAGTACTAATACTACAAATGTTCACCCTCAGGCTCCAGATCGCTCACAATAACAATAATGAATAGATTACAAATTGACTCGTATACATCTCTCCTACAGAATGCTCAGTTCCACTTATTCCTGAGTGTCACCGATGAGCAATCTTGAGGTCGATGAGCAATCTTGAGGTAGTGAGTTGCCGCCGAAGAGACCAGCATATTCTTTTTGCCCTTTGATGTGGCTTCTTTGATGTGGCTTCTTTACTCATGCTTGCTCATAGCCCCCTGGCTTTTCCATGTCGTGCCTGCTGCTACAGATAACTATACCAAATTCAGAAGTTGGAATATGCAGGATGAGGATGAGGTCAAAAATATAAGCAGCAGGTTCTTGTTTTACCTTGTGTGTATATATATATGGTTGCTGTGTGTGCATGGTCAGAGGTCCAAATTTGCTCCACATTCGTAACATAACTTCATAGCTGTTGTTGCCTCTTCTTGCTTTTGTTTCTTGTGATTCTCCAGCTGTTGCTCTTCAACATGAATTCAGATGCAACTAAATACAAGTATCACCCTTCTCAAGAACAAACGTCCGGGCTTGCTAATGGCAATCTGGGAGTACGCAGAACATTTAAGACCGTACTTGAAGTTGAAGGTGAGATGAGGACTACGGATAACAGGTGAACACGGAGATGCAACCATGGTAGTTAAGTAGTGCATATTTTACGTTCTCAAAAGCATCAACGTTTGAGAAGTAATACTATGCCACCCAACAGGGAAGTAATCAATAAAATTCACAATTTCTAATGCAACAGTTGAATCAGAGAATAGAGACATGAAATATGCCATCTCATCCTCACCGTAAACAATAACTTGTCCTGAAAAGGAAAGGAGCTTACATCATATTTGAGGAGATTACAGAAGATTACAGTACCTTTCTATACTTCTTAGGTATCAGCCCTCTCACGGACCTTGCCTGTTCCGTCTGTAAGCAAAAGCTAATTTGAGGGTAAAAACGTTACAAATTGCATGTACAAGCCTGGCACCCTATGTAGCAGTGGTAAAGTGGTAAGCCCTGAAAAGATGTTGGAGGGCTCGGTGGAGATCACTGAGCCTGAAAAACCTTCCATTTTCTATCTCGATGAGGAGTGAGCTCGATTGAACTGAGAACGTCAATGCAAAAGTCCGAGCATCACATTCATGAGAACAGAAGTTGGGGAAGCGGTAAATTGGATCATGGTAGGAACTAGGAACAAATGCAAGCATCTTAAACACTTGACTTGTAAAATGTATTTTGGCATCTAATCTTATGTTGATTAATAATTGAAATTAACAAACAACTGTAATTTGGAAAAGTTTTAATAATCACTGGCGAGTTTAAGTATTCTGGTGACACTTTGATGTACAGTCACTCAGAATTGTTATGTTGATATATATTTTCGATCATATCCAGTCTGTGATGTGGTACATTAAATTTTGATGAAGAAAAACACAATAACTACACAAATATTCAGCATAATACTCTTGTCTGGAAATATTCAGCATAATACCTGAAAGAGAACTCTTGGTTTCAGCCTACGGCTGCTCCTCACGTTTCGTTTAATAAGGAGCTCTTTGGCGTGGAGCTCCTTATTAAACGAGGCTTCACACACACCCTTCAGTATCACTGTTTTGTGCACCCCACCGAGCAGTCCTTCGCAATCACCTTACATACCTGAAAGCAGGCAATTCGTCACAGTGAGTTGTCTTTGTAATTATCTCAAGAAAATAACTGACAATTAGATTATCCAAAACTCTTGAATCATTTTTTGTTGAACTGCTGGGCAATTCAGGAGTACTCAAGATACTTTTTCTAGGCCAACACATTTTATGATGATCTGACTGAAAGATACTTGTGCCATTGGTGCACATATACATGTAGTTTCAGACGGGACATGACCTTGATACATTGGTTGGTAGTCTCAAAATTACGAAACTGATGTTCACAGAGACTGTGCATTTTGATTTTTTTGACCGTCAAAGAGCAAATGTGAACAATATTGGCATTATCCTCGTAGCTAATCAACCCGCTTGCAACCGCTTTCGAACATGATACACATGCGTGGAGAAGTAAGAATATAAGCAAAATTACTTTTAGATGAAATATAAGTATCAAGGTAAGGCCAAATGGATTGATGAAAGCTGAATTGATGAAAACACCCAGCACAGAAACACAAATTGTAATGTCAATGATAATATATCTTATTCTACTAATTCTGATAGAGTCGAAGGATACAGAGCATCCTGGTTGACTTGCTGTTCAAAAGGATTTCCTCATCATTTTCAAATCAACGTTTGAACTAACAGGGGTCTACTCTTCATACCAAAGATGTAGGGGAAATGTATAAATTGTAGTGTCTAAGCCACTGACAAATGCCTATCTTTGTTTTGTCTACCTCTAATAGCATGACAAAAATAATGCACACCTCCATTAGGATCCCTATGTTTTCTAAAAATTGTGAAACCTAAAGTTTGTTTTGAAATTTCTTAGGAAAAAATAGAAGGCAGGTTGCTTGTTCAGTTGTTCACCAGGATCAAGATAACATGAACAAAACCAAATGGTACTGCAATCATGAGCTATTGCACCCTCTTCCCCTTTCATGGCCCTACCTTCATGCATGTATGTCTTGCTTTTGTCCTTTTCTATTGGAGAAAATGCTGATAGAAAGAAAGCAATCAAAAAAATTTGTAATGTTGATGGTCTCACCACTCTCAAAGATAAATCTAACATCTCTCTCTACTCCCCAGTACGGCTGGCAACTGGCAACTGGCAACACTCTGCTTGTTACAAAGCTAGTGTGGGGGAATCCTGATCCTTGTTATTACATACACATTGTTCATGATGAAGGACGGGTATGATGAAGGGGCCCCTGCAACACTTTTAGGAAAAGATGGAACATCCCCATGACCGTCTCTTTGAACGCTTGGCCTTTGCATCTCTCGTCCACAAGCCTGCAAAGGTTTTAATTTCTCTTCTGTCAAAAAGAAAAGATTGCGATTCAATGTTGTGAGCATCTTTGCAGGAAATCACATCTATGATTGTTGCAGTGATTCTAGCAAGTGTTATTACTGATCAAGGACTGCTCCTTCATCGGCAATCGAGGGCAAAATCCAATTTCCATGCGTCTCTACTGTGCGTATTTCAAGCTAGTATTCAAATAATTCATCCCAAGTCCCAAACCAAGCTCATGGCACCATGTAGTTATCTTACCTGAAAGAGAACTCTTGGTTTCAGCCTGCAGCTGCTCCTCACATTTCCTTTTCAATGCAGATTCCCTCTGTCAAAATTGGCATACAAATAAAATTCTCACATGAACATGCAAAGATGTTGAAAATTCCAGGAAATTAAAGGCTCCAAAATACCTTCTCACGGATCAGCATGCGTTCTTCTTGGCTGAGCGAGAATTGCAGCTTCATTTGGACATATCCACCTGACTTGAGAGGGTAAGAATTCTCCACAAGTCCGTTCTCCACAACCGATATCGTTCTGAATTCTGTCAACAAATGGCGAATCCCAGTAAGATGAATCTAAATCCAAACAACTCATTGAGATCGACACACACACACACACACACACACACACACACACACACACACACACACCCTCGATCTAACAAGTGGAGATAAAAATGGAGGCAATGCAGATATCACCATTATTCAACAAATAGAGGAAATGCAGATAAAAATAAGCCGTCATCATTCATATCAAACCTGATATCACCCTTATTCAACAAGCAGCGGACCAATTGATAATTCAAAAGCTGTGCCCTAAGACCAATACCCAAAAACTACATCACCTTGTTGTTCTACCAACTAGTAATTCTTGCCTCCTTCTTCCACGCTCTCATTTAGATCAATGCCTAGTTGTTTCTCTACGAACTACAAGCAACAATCTCAAAGACACGCTCAAGATGGCATGGATGTCGATAAAATGCAAACATATCATACTGTTTTTGTACCCATATTGATGAAATATTGATGCACGCAGTACTAGGTTTGACAAACGTAATATGTACATGTTAAAAACAAATTCAGAATTCCAAGTAACCTTGGAAAAGGCTATACGATACAACAATTGTTTATTTCCAACCCCAACCATACAATGAAATTTGAATGATGGTATGGAGAACCGAAGAACTTATACAGTGTATAAATAATCAAATATAGCGATATCACAACACGAATCAAAACCAGTATCTGCTCCATCTTCCAGGATAATAAACCAACAAACCAGCATCTGCTCCATCTACTTTGTTCTTGGATCCACAATAATGCCCTTCCCTCAGTTCACTTCAAGATCATGCCTACACAAATAACCCGGATCAGTCGCTGAGCTGTTGAAAGATAGCTGTTCGATACAATTACAATTAATTACTCACATGAATACAAAGTCGGGGATAGTCAACTGCTCCCGATGTACATATCTGAACAGCTGCAAAAGCCTATCGACGTATACAACTTTTTTCCAAACCTGAGAGATGAAGAACATACCACAAAATAAGAAACTGAAAAGGGTGTGCATGTGTGCACAGATGCGTTCAGGTGTGTGAGTACCTCTCCAGCGACAAAAAGTTGCAGAGCAAAAATTGTGGTTTTCAGTCCCAAAGTTTGATGGAGGACGTAAATTGACTGCGAATTGGAAACAACAGATGCATTAGGGTTTGGGAAAACATCTGAAATCAAAAGATAAATAGTCTAAATGAGAAATTAATACAGACATGCAGATTGCGCTGGTGCTTTCGACCCAGAATTTGCTGCAAGCGCTTCATAAATCCTAGATTAGGTTGCCTGCAATATTAGGAATCAAAAGTTAATAATAAAGTCCACACAAACAGAATTCACACACCTGAACGGAACGATTTCGTGATATCGAAATAAAAATCTCACCAGATGCAAAATCGGGGCTTTCGAAAACCCTAGTGTCGCCATCGATCTCCCTCATTCCCAAGCTCGCTGTTTAACACCTAAAGGATCGAACCTCGTTGAAGACAAGAGGATTGAAATCAATAGAGTCAGAAGGATTTATACACAACGCAAACGGAAAAGGACCCAGTTTTATCGGGAAAACTTAACGGGTTCTCGCCCACGAAGATTCGGATGAGTGGTGCCCTCGGGCGGTCGCCCAAAACTCTTGATCGATGGGGCTGAGCATGAGAGTGGATGGGGCTCCAACTGTTCCCAGCGGGGAGATGAGATCGCGAAGAGAAGAGGGGTTTGTGATGAAGAAGAGGGAAGATGATATCGGGAATGGGGGAGAGGAGATCGCGAGCTAGGGCTTGGGGCTTGGGGCTGTGGCTTGGAGGAGAGGAGATTGCGAGCTAGGGTTTGGGGGAGAGGAGATCGCCCAATTTTCACTATTTTCAGTATTTTCTATGAAGGCCGCATCTGATGCTTTTGAGATCGAAAAGGGGGTAATATACTATTCTATGCCCATAGCTAGCTTGATCAGGTCCAGGAGAAATCGACAGCGAATAAAGTGTGGATCGATGGCTGTTGTGGGTTGAGGGCCAGGGGCCCATGATTCGACAGTCGCCGTTGTGCAGATCCTACCAATTCTATGGGCGCGCCCGAGCTCGGTTCATCACATCGTGTTTGGCTTGATGCCTAATAAGTGTCGGTACGCGGCTGTGTTGAGTCAATGTGAGATGTTCCCATTAACGTAATTCTTAGCAGAAAATAGTAATGTCAAGAAGAAGAAAAATGTGCGACAAAGTGGAATTAATTAGCAAATTTGACACGACGCTTTTTTTGTCGTGGCTCAATCCTTAAGCACTATAAACGGGGAACTTGTAATTTAGATTTTGAATTTCACAAGCACTAAAAGCACGTTTCATGACTAGTTGTTTGTAACGACCAGTAATTTTCAACAGTTCAATTTACGTAGTTATACGTATTTTTAAGAATAAATTTTACATTATAAATGTTAGTCAAGAATTTTCTAACAAAACTGACTTTAAAAATTCTTATAAAAATATTTTAGCGTACTAGACTTATCGTATTATATTTTAGCAATTTCAGATTTCCTCAAATACCCAAAACATTTCTGTTAAAATTCATCTTCCAAAAAATTACCGTTTTGATTCGACGAATTTATTTTCTATACAAACGTCTTCAAATCGATTTCAAACTTCTACAGTAGCCTCCTATGATCATTTAAGGCTTCTCACATTAATTTCATAATTTTCTGAAGTCAAATCGATAGAGAACCCGCTTACCCGCTTCCTAAACGTTTTGGCCCAAAACTAGTATTCCCCTAGCTCAAATCCTGAAACGGATCTCGTATTCGCGATCCTCGCGACAATACGATCCCGTGGGTATGTTTTCGTAATTTTTCGGATATGTTTACTAGTAGGGGCAAAATCGTAATTTTGTATCTATCTACTAATTACGTTTTAACATTTTACTTAATTACTAATTACCTTACCTCTCACCTAACCCCTACCCGTAAGAAGCCATGTGTTTCATGGGTGACTTCAAATTCCACCGTTTGTCAAAAAGCAATACCTAACCTATTAATTAGATTTGACTAACTAGGCTTAATGATTATTAATTGCCTATTTAATCCCCCTCCCAGCTTCTCAAATTAACCCACACTTAAAATATCTCTCTCCAGTTTGTTTGCACACAGGCCAACTCAACCCAAAGCCCGCTCGAACCCATGCAAACCCACTCACCCACACAGACAATCTCTCCCTCTCTCAGCATCTCTCTCTTCTCCCTTCGCTATCACCCAGACCCAAGCGCCGCTTCCGCTCTCAGCCCGTTGCCCTCACCCCCTATGCTCATCGACTTCCGCCCCGCATCCCCGAGCTGCCCCGAGCACTTCCGCCCAGCTGCGACCCCGACCCACGGCGTCTCGGAGCTCAGCCCCCGCTCGAACCCATGCCTCGCCGCTACTCACCGCCGGCGACCTCTGCTTCTGCCTCGTCGCAGCCCACCGAACATCCCCGAGTCGCCGCCGGAGCTCTTGAGCTCGCTGCTGCGAGCCACGCCACCGACCCCCGAAGCACGCTCACACTCTCTCCCATCACCGTACACGAAGCTCCCTCGCTGACCCCCGACCTCCGCCCACCGCTCCTCCGGCCTTCGACAGCCTCGACGCCCTCACCACGCCGCCGCCGTCCCACGGCGAGACCACACCCCCGGAGCCCTCGCACAGCCATCGAACGCCACCGCCGCTCCACCTCGCCGCCGCAGTCGCCGCCTTCGACGACGATCCGCCGTCGCCGACCACCCTCGGCCCAGCTCGTCGCCGACGAGATCACGGAGAACGCCCCCCCGCTGTCGACGTAAGTTAAGAGCGAGGAAGCGTAAGTTTGCACAGTGGCAAACTTGTAAATACGATGAAATTTGTAATTTTAAATAATTATTAATATGGTTTAATGGTTATAAATCTATAGGTAATTATACAGGGGCCAGAAAAATATGGGGATAGCTTTGGAAAATCAGAAATGACATTGTGGACCCAATGGCGCTAGTTTCATCTCAATCCGACGCTTAGTTTTTCCAAAATTAATTTTTAAGCTTAAAAGTTAAATACGTTATTTTCGATTAAAAATCCGTAACTTGGTATTTTCACGTATAGTAGTATATGATAAAAATATATGTTAAAGAACTCTCCGAGACGGTCATTTTGACAGTTCATTTGCAACTTTCCGATACCAATTGCACCCAGAAGAAATGTTTGAATAATTACGTCACAAATTAAAAATTAGTTTTAAATCTATTTTGAGCTTTTAAAAATTATAAAAATTCCTACAAGCTTCAGAAAAATATATCCTCTTGCAGAAAAATTATTTTCATCATATCTAGGCTATAAAAAAATTTAGAACGTTTTCCGACACCGTTTTAGCCAGTTTTGAAAATCAGAACAATCGGATTATTTAAATAGGAACGTTGTGTGTTTAATCACTGTTTTTGTGTTGCAGGTACAAATCCTCTTGCACCAGCTCCCCTAGCTCCAAACTCATCTTGCCACGACGAGCTCGATAAAGTAAGTCACGACTAATTCTAATATTAGAAAATTAGTAAGTGTCCCCGTATGAACGTAGGACATCACTACAACCTCAGAACTGCTACTTGACTTGAACCGAACTTGAGACCTGATCTAATAGTAAAGTAATCGACTATAGATTACTTTGCCAACTTTTAACTTTGGTGGTTGTTAAACACAAACATCAACTTGGGTAAATTGTGTACTACCGAAACTACCACCCTTAAACCAACAGTTTTTGTATTCCATGTTTGTTGGACTTGTTTTTATCCTCAAATTTCTTAGCATCTGCTCTACTTTTTGGTTTTAAAACCAGTAGTCCTGGTTAACTATCATCGTGATCAAGGAATTGATAACATCTTGAAACAATACTAGACACCCCGAATGTTGGACTTGTCTTTATCCTCAGTTCGTTTTAGCACAGTCAGCTTTGGAATGAGTTACCACCCTCTGGTTTTCAATGTAAAAGTCAACCAGTGGACTTGGGTTGACTAACATGTGATACACCGTATGGAATATCTTGTGAAACTTGTTGTGGAATATCTTGTGGAATATCTGGTGGAACATCTCATGAAACATCTTGTGGAACATCCCGTATAAACATGAACATAGAACACTTGACACATCACTGGGGTTTTTGGGGTAACTCATAGTTTGCGAGAGTATGAGAGTGACTAGAGTTCAATCTTCCCGTCCTGCTGCCTGTGTTCCGGCATACCGTCCCGCTGCCTGTGTTTCGGCAAAATACATGTCCTGCTGCCTGTGTTTCGGCATTCGTCTGGGTCGCGCCCAGGCAAGAGATGGACTTGATGGTCACATATTGTACTCTCCAACTTGAGTCACGTAGTGTAGTTACTTTTGCACAGTCACTTTTACTTTACGCACTACAGTCACTTTTACTTTACGCATTACAGTCACATTTACTTTACGCAGAACATACACTTTACCTACTACACTTGTGCAGTCACAGTACTTTACTTACCTTTAGCTACAGCAGTATCATGTTTCACTTACTTAGCCTGCCTTACACTCGCACCACCACAATACAGTTGTTCTCTCCTTTCAGTTCTGTTTGCCTTTACTTTTCATCTATGTACAGTTGTTGCTCAATACTTTACTTTTCACTCTGGTCTGCTTGTACGTAGTTACTCTTGTCATACTTGTGCACTGCTTCTTTTCTATATTTAGAATTGTTGTGACTTACATACGGTTCCATTTCCGTGGCACCGCAGACGACGTACAGATGAAGATAGATGCTCCTGAGCTAATAGCGCCAGAAATCGACCGCAGCTTCCAGAGTTATATTTCAGTGTTGTGTACTTTATTCTTTCATGTATATTGTTAGGACATCTTGTACGGTATGGAATGTAATAATTGGACACTATTTGAGTATTTTTGTACATCTCTGCATCGTGGCTATTTTGGTTTCACTGGTAACCTGCAGGACCTGCGCAAATATCAAATAAGTAACGGGCCCCCGCGAGCGGGTCGTTACAAGTTTGGTGGCCCATGCAGGTCCGCGCTAACTACCTCGTGAACAATATAGCAAGATCAGGGTGTACATTATAAAATACTCAAGTAGAATTCTCGAGTACTGGATGTCTCGAGTATTCACCGGTATTGGATATACGGGTGAAGTGTCCTTAATACCATCTTCACTAGGTCTTCCTTGATCCTCATCACTTCCTTTGAACTCTTAACCCTTGCTTTGGAACTCGTGTTCCATTCTTGGATATACCCTCCACAGTAACCACTTTTGCTAACCGTTATAGTTATTGGTTGAACTATCTACCCACTTCATCACCTTTCCTTCAGTTGATGATGGCATGCATATAAATGATAATCTTCCTTCAATGGACCATGATACCGGTCAATGTGCTTGGCTAAAGTCTGTTGGATCGACCTAGCTAGACTGGGCATAAGTGATCCTGGCTTAGTCACTTCCCTGGCCGTGTCCGCTGGACCGCAAGGACGTGAATCATGATTATGTGATGTCATCGATCTTATTCACTGTCAACCTTCCTTTAAGCTTGATGAACTTTCACCTTCTTAGAATCTTTCTAGTTTGCTTGGACCCTAGCTACGTTTATTTTAAGGAGGGTAGCGTTCGAGTTTTCGATCATCAGAAGTTCGGATTCCTCAACTGAAGCAGATCGAAGGACGCTCATAAGGATTGGAGGATGGTGCTAGAGATTTTGAGACGAGCCAAACCTGACATGCAAGTATAGGCTGTTTGCGTCTTTTTGAGCTCATGTTTCTCTTCTAGCCCCTACTTTCTATCGTGTACCAGATTTTCCATGAATTTGAATCCCTTTCCCACCTACTACCTTACCCCTCTTTATTTCCTTGTCCGCTTCCTCACCTCGAGCCCCGGTTCCACCTAACCTAGCCTACCCTACCAACGACTTTCGGTGCCCCTCTTTAAATCCTCTTCTCTTCCTCGCCAAGCCACCCCGTGGTTTCCTATACGCCTTGGCGACACCCACTCCTCCTCCCGGCCTAGTCCCCAAGCGAACTCGACCCACCTCACCCGAAGCTCCGCCAGCTTCCGCTCCACCCCACATCGGAAGCCCCTGCCATGGATCGCTAACCAGCCGCAGCTCTCATCGCCGAGGACCCGCAACCACCAATGGCCCTTCGATGTTCTGTTTTGGGATTTTTGGCCTTGGCGACAACCCTCATCGCCACCCTCGCTACCGCTGTGTGGCTGAGATCTTGGGAAGCCGTGATCCTTGGGCTTCTCTTGAGCTCTCTGCCCTGGGTCTCACCCAGGTTGAGATCCCGTTTAGGCTTCCTCTTGCGTCTACTCCTTGTGGTTTGCGGGAAAGCGTGTTTTTAGTTGTTCATTTGTTGGGTGATGTTGGGTGTTGCGAATATCGAGCACTGGTCTACAGAAGGAGTGATGGCAATGGTTATTGGCATGATATTAGCCTTGGGTGTTGAAGTTGGATGTAGAACTTGTGCTTGGATCTGGATGAGAGCTTGGATCTTGCCTTATTGTAGGATATTATGGCGATTGATGGAAGAAATACTGGCAGTAAGTACTGACTTTGGGTATTGGCCTTGTACTTACCTTTGGACGTTGATTTGGACGTTAGCATGTGGTTGGGCATTATGGAAATTGATGTTGTTGGTACCCGTGGAATAGTCGATACATGCTATATTATGAACAACATCTGTGGCCAGACCCCGTTAGTCACCAGTAGCCCGAATAAACTTTATAGTCTTCCGGTTTATATGGTTTAAATAGGTTGCTACTGGCTTATCACCTCAGGTTCCAAGTTCGAACAGAGGTTGTCATCATAATAGCCCTCATTTTCATGTGATGTTATTAGCTTATGTTAATTTTAGGCGACCTGAGAAGTCAGAGTAACTATTGTGATGATACTGGTCTCAGGAATAGTTACGGAAGCTATGGTGATGTCAATAGTATGTATTCATATATAACATCTCTTGTTTTCTTGATGCTGTGATATCACATTATATTTACAACCTAATTTACTATATTACTATCTCTTCTATCAATTATTTGCTTGAGTTTCTTCATAACATTAATTATTTTCAAAAGAGATTTTTAAACAAAAGATTATTTTTAAATTCAGAGGACGGAATTATTTTAAGGAGGGTAGAATGTAACGACCAGTAATTTTCAACAGTTCAATTTACGTAGTTATACGTATTTTAAGAATAAATTTTACATTATAAATGTTAGTCAAGAATTTTCTAACAAAACTGACTTTAAAAATTCTTATAAAAATATTTTAGCGTACTAGACTTATCGTATTATATTTTAGCAATTTCAGATTTCCTCAAATACCCAAAACATTTCTGTTAAAATTCATCTTCCAAAAAATTACCGTTTTGATTCGACGAATTTATTTTCTATACAAACGTCTTCAAATCGATTTCAACTTCTACAGTAGCCTCCTATGATCATTTAAGGCTTCTCACATTAATTTCATAATTTTCTGAAGTCAAATCGATAGAGAACCCGCTTACCCGCTTCCTAAACGTTTTGGCCCAAAACTAGTATTCCCCTAGCTCAAACCCTGAAACGGATCTCGTATTCGCGATCCTCGCGACAATACGATCCCGTGGGTATGTTTTCGTAATTTTTCGGACATGTTTACTAGTAGGGGCAAAATCGTAATTTTGTATCTATCTACTAATTACGTTTTAACTTTTTACTTAATTACTAATTACCTTACCTCTCACCTAACCCCTACCCGTAAGAAGCCATGTGTTTCATGGGTGACTTCAAATTCCACCGTTTGTCAAAAAGCAATACCTAACCTATTAATTAGATTTGACTAACTAGGCTTAATGATTATTAATTGCCTATTTAATCCCCCTCCCAGCTTCTCAAATTAACCCACACTTAAAATATCTCTCTCCAGTTTGTTTGCACACAGGCCAACTCAACCCAAAGCCCGCTCGAACCCATGCAAACCCACTCACACACACAGACAATCTCTCCCTCTCTCAGCATCTCTCTCTTCTCCCTTCGCTATCACCCAGACTCAAGCGCCGCTTCCGCTCTCAGCCCGTTGCCCTCACCCCCTATGCTCCTCGACTTCCGCCCCGCATCCCCGAGCTGCCCCGAGCACTTCCGCCCAGCTGCGACCCCGACCCACGGCGTCTCGGAGCTCAGCCCCCGCTCGAACCCATGCCTCGTCGCTACTCACCGCCGGCGACCTCTGCTTCTGCCTCGTCGCAGCCCACCGAACATCCCCGAGTCGCCGCCGGAGCTCTTGAGCTCGCTGCTGCGAGCCACGCCACCGACCCCCGAAGCACGCTCACACTCTCTCCCATCACCGTACACGAAGCTCCCTCGCTGACCCCCGACCTCCGCCCACCGCTCCTCCGGCCTTCGACAGCCTCGACGCCCTCACCACGCCGCCGCCGTCCCACGGCGAGACCACACCCCCGGAGCCCTCGCACAGCCATCGAACGCCACCGCCGCTCCACCTCGCCGCCGCAGTCGCCGCCTTCGACGACGATCCGCCGTCGCCGACCACCCTCGGCCCAGCTCGTCGCCGACGAGATCACGGAGAACGCCCCCCGCTGTCGACGTAAGTTAAGAGCGAGGAAGCGTAAGTTTGCACAGTGGCAAACTTGTAAATACGATGAAATTTGTAATTTTAAATAATTATTAATATGGTTTAATGGTTATAAATCTATAGGTAATTATACAGGGGCCAGAAAAATATGGGGATAGCTTTGGAAAATCAGAAATGACATTCTGGACCCAATGGCGCTAGTTTCATCTCAATCCGACGCTTAGTTTTTCCAAAATTAATTTTTAAGCTTAAAAGTTAAATACGTTATTTTCGATTAAAAATCCATAACTTGGTATTTTCACGTATAGTAGTATATGATAAAAATATATGTTAAAGAACTCTCCGAGACGGCCATTTTGACAGTTCATTTGCAACTTTCCGATACCAATTGCACCCAGAAGAAATGTTTGAATAATTACGTCATAAATTAAAAATTAGTTTTAAATCTATTTTGAGCTTTTAAAAATTATAAAAATTCCTACAAGCTTCAGAAAAATATATCCTCTTGCAGAAAAATTATTTTCATCATATCTAGGCTATAAAAAAATTTAGAACGTTTTCCGACACCGTTTTAGCCAGTTTTGAAAATCAGAACGATCAGATTATTTAAATAGGAACGTTGTGTGTTTAATCACTGTTTTTGTGTTGCAGGTACAAATCCTCGTGCACCAGCTCCCCTAGCTCCAAACTCATCTTGCCACGACGAGCTCGATAAAGTAAGTCACGACTAATTCTAATATTAGAAAATTAGTAAGTGTCCCCGTATGAACTTAGGACATCACTACAACCTCAGAACTGCTACTTGACTTGAACCGAACTTGAGACCTGATCTAATAGTAAAGTAATCGACTATAGATTACTTTGCCAACTTTCAACTTTGGTGGTTGTTAAACACAAACATCAACTTGGGTAAATTGTGTACTACCGAAACTACCACCCTTAAACCAACAGTTTTTGTATTCCATGTTTGTTGGACTTGTTTTTATCCTCAAATTTCTTAGCATCTGCTCTACTTTTTGGTTTTAAAACCAGTAGTCCTGGTTAACTATCATCGTGATCAAGGAATTGATAACATCTTGAAACAATACTAGACACCTCGAATGTTGGACTTGTCTTTATCCTCAGTTCGTTTTAGCACAGTCAGCTTTGGAATGAGTTACCACCCTCTGGTTTTCAATGAAAAAGTCAACCAGTGGACTTGGGTTGACTAACATGTGATACACCGTATGGAATATCTTGTGAAACTTGTTGTGGAATATCTTGTGGAATATCTGGTGGAACATCTCATGAAACATCTTGTGGAACATCCCGTATAAACATGAACATAGAACACTTGACACATCACTGGGGTTTTTGGGGTAACTCATAGTTTGCGAGAGTATGAGAGTGACTGGAGTTCAATCTTCCCGTCCTGCTGCCTGTGTTCCGGCATACCGTCCCGCTGCCTGTGTTTCGGCCTGCTGCCTGTGTTTCGGCATTCGTCTGGGTCGCGCCCAGGCAAGAGATGGACTTGATGGTCACATATTGTACTCTCCAACTTAAGTCACGTAGTGTAGTTACTTTTGCACAGTCACTTTTACTTTACGCACTACAGTCACTTTTACTTTACGCATTACAGTCACATTTACTTTACGCAGAACATACACTTTACCTACTACACTTGTGCAGTCACAGTACTTTACTTACCTTTAGCTACAGCAGTATCATGTTTCACTTACTTAGCCTGCCTTACACTCGCACCACCACAGTACAGTTGTTCTCTCCTTTCAGTTCTGTTTGCCTTTACTTTTCAGCTATGTACAGTTGTTGCTCAGTACTTTACTTTTCACCTTGGTCTGCTTGTACGTAGTTACTCTTGTCATACTTGTGCACTGCTTCTTTTCTATATTTAGAATTGTTGTGACTTACCTACGGTTCCATTTCCGTGGCACCGCAGACGACGTACAGATGAAGATAGATGCTCCTGAGCTAATAGCGCCAGAAATCGACCGCAGCTTCCAGAGTTATATTTCAGTGTTGTGTACTTTATTCTTTCATGTATATTGTTAGGACATCTTGTACGGTATGGAATGTAATAATTGGACACTATTTGAGTATTTTTGTACATCTCTGCATCGTGGCTATTTTGGTTTCACTGGTAACCTGCAGGACCTGCGCAAATATCAAATAAGTAACGGGCCCCCGCGAGCGGGTCGTTACATTGTTCATTATTATAAATGGAAATATTGCGGGTCGGGACGGGTATTTAACTATCCAAGCTTGTCACAACCCGTCTACGGGCCGGGACGGGGCGGGTCTCGGGCCGGGTATTTAACTAATGATTTGGGCAAAATTTGTAAATATTGGTTATCAAAAAATTTGTAAATATTCGGTCAAAATTAACATTCACAACTATTCACGAAAAAAAATTGTAATAAACATTTTTTACAACTATCCACGAAAAAAGTTGTATAAACATTTTTACAATTTTCAGAGGAAAAAAAGTTGTGGTTTCAAAATTAACAATTACAAGTATTCACGAAAAAAGTTGTAATAAACATTTTTTACAACTATCAACGAAAAAATTTGTAATAACAATTTTTACAACTTTCAAAGAAAAAAAGTTGTGGTATCAAACTTAACATTTACAACTTTTCACGAAAAAAGTTGTAATAACCATTTTTTACAACTATCCACGAAAAAAAGGTGTAATAAACATTTTTTACAACTTTCAGAGAGAAAAAAATTGTGGTAAACATTTATTACAACTACCAAAATAAAAACGTTGTCACATGAAAGTTGTAAATGACTAGTTTTGTTGTAGTGCCCGTTCTCCCCCGGCGATCCAGGATCCACACCCAAAAATGTGCAACTGGGCCACCCATCCTCTGCCCAGGCCGGCCGGCCCAGCGGCTCGTCAAGGGCCCTACCACTGGGAGGCCTTTCGCTGGAACCTTGGCACATCGGACACGACAAACAACCTAGCACAAAAGACGCTGCTGACACTTACGCCGCCCGACCACCTGACAAAGCACCCCCTGGCTGCTGCGCCCCCCGACACTTAATGCTTTCGGCCCTGACACCCTGACAAAAGCGCCCCTGGCCGTTGCGTCGTCTGACAAAAGCGTGGCTGACACTCCTGTTCCTGACATCCTCGTCCGAAGCTTCCGCTGACAGCGGGGCCAGCTCAACACGTCGAGTCAGCATGCCAGGTCAGCCTCACCTAACCGCCTCCCGTCATGTATAAATACCCCTTCGCCTCCGATGGTGAGAGGTTGGCAAATTACTCTCAATTCTCATTACTCACACACAAGAGCAAAGGTCGTCCATATCTTTGTTCTTCCATTCATAGCTCGTCACGTGCGGTCGACTCACCTTTAGTCCAACCTGCGTGCCTAGCCCCCGCTTTAAGTCCTATTACTGACTTAGGCATCGGAGAGGCTAAGGGTTGGACCCCAACCTGGCCTTTCTGACGAGTTGTTCCTTGCGCAGGATAGCTCGTCCCCCCCTGTCGTGCTCGCCCCCAGCTCCAGCAGCTCGGCCCCCCTTGTCCGAACCCTGCCGGATTCGACACTGTGGTCAGCCTTAACAACAAGTCCAGCCTCTACACCCCACTAATCACTTGTCAAATAGCCTACCCTAACCCCATCATTAGCTTAACCATCGTGCCCTTGGTTCCCCATAATACAAATTCATTGTATGCGAGTTCTACCCCGCAACACTGTTCAATGTGGTGCAGGGTCCCGGAGAAACCCTGAGGCACTACATGCGTCGCTTCAATGAATTTCAATACACGTGTATCTAGGTGTGATTAAAACTTGTAAAATGGTATTAAGTTGTGAGTAAAACTTATAAAATTTTAGTTTCAGATTTTGTGTTGAATTACCATGTTAATGAGCAACATTTAAGCTTTTACAGGCAATGCCCAAGCAATGGTTTTAGCGACACAGCGGGTGATGGCAGGAAAGTGATATTGTGGTTGGCGCTCACCCCAAATTTACAATGAAGCCCTTCTATTCTTGAGTTCCTAGCTAATTTGTAAACATAGTTGCTTTCATCTGCTCCCAGAGTTTAGACAGAGATCTGTTACTTTCATGTTTTCTGAACAGCAACACAAAAAGTTAAAAATATTGATACCAAAAGGAGATGCCAAAATGTCGCGTGTGTGACAACCATTTCCTCGCAATTTTGTAACTGGTGGCACCGATCTTATATTTATAGATCCAAAATTTCCATCTGACCAAAATTACTCACATTGCATTTCTGCCTGTTGTGCTTGGTGAATTGTTTGGCATGTGCACGGAGCAATTTTTAGCTGGTTATTTCGTGGTTTTTGAAAATGATAGTCTCGCAATTTTTCAAAAAAATTTAAGTGACATGTGCGCAGATCAATTGGGTGGGTGCGCAGATCAATTCCCTTTCCCCTCCAAACTCGACCAACTTCATTTTCTCTTCCGCTTTCTCTTCGCCGACGATTTCTCATTGACTCGCAAGCAACCGACTCAGCTCCCAACTGTCCACACCAACAACGACAAAATCACATATTTTCCCAAAATTCCATCATCTGTCGATTCGATCCATGAAGGAAACCGAATTGGACGAAGACCAGATTCAGAAACCGCCGGCGCTGCGCAAAGAACCGTCCTTTTCTAGGTGGTGCGGCGACGAACAGCAGCAGATCGAGCCGGGCATTGCGGGCGAAGATCCCGACGAAGTCGATCACCTGTTGCTTCGATCCGAAGGGGAGCAGGCCAGCTCGGAGTCGGGGAGCCCGAGATCTAATCAATTCAGGCAGCGCAGCATGAATCTCAACCATTCGCCGTCTCTTGCTCATTTCGTAACGAACGCGGAGGGAAAGGCTTACGTCCCTTTGGACATCGAGAACGGACTGCACGCTAGCGAATCGATGGAGAAGCTCGATTCTTTGGAGAGCTCTTCTCCTCCGATGAGCTCGAGCTCGAGCTCGTTCTCATCTGTAATGGTGCTTAAAACCTTGTTCTTTATACTTGTTTGGTACACTTTTAGTACTCTTTTGACGATGTAAGTTACCCTTTTAATAACTAATTTTGCTAAATTTGTGTAGAAATTTGCTAAAAATAGCTGACTTTTTACTTCTTTTTCTCGTGTTTAGATACAATAAGACATTGTTGGGGGATCATTTGGGGAAATTTCCGGTTCCTTTGATGATGAACACAGTTCACTTTGGGATGCAAGCTGTTGTTTCGAATGCCATCGTATTCTTCCAGTCGAGATGCTGCAAGGGCAACAGGGAACCGGTGATGACGTGGAGAGATTACTTCTTCAGAGGTACATTCTTTTTTTTAAAAACGAAACGTTCTTTTTTGAATCGATAAGGATTCAACATTGAGTTTATTTTCGTTTTTTTTGTTGCAGTTGTGCCCACGGCATTGGGAACTGCACTGGATATAAATCTCAGCAATGCTTCACTTGTTTTCATATCGGTGACATTTGCGACGATGGTTAGTTCCATTGAGACAATATCTGGGTTTCTCTTTGCTTGATGTGGAAAATCAAAATTTTTAATTTTGATTCTGTTTGTTTTTTGTTTCTCAGTGTAAATCTGCTTCTCCGATATTTCTCCTGGTGTTTGCTTTTGCGTTTCGGTGAGTAAAAATGCCTCAAAAGTTTTAGATGGGGACAACGGTTTGAGCCTCAAGCTTGCATAACCAATTGGTAGCATAAATTATCTAGCCATGCTGTATGAACCACCATATCATTCTTTTTCCTCTGACATCTACTCATGGAGGCATTGACACAACGTACTATGAATTAGTCAGACGATTATCTTATTCTTCCATTTTGTTGTTATAGTAGTTTAACTATAATATTACTTCTGTTAATCCCATACTTCAATATGTGATATCGAGTGGATCTGGTCGCATTCAACTAATTATTCTGTTTGGCCTATGTATGTCTATTGAGTTTTAAAAATTAATTTTGTCTTTGCTAGGTTGGAGAGTCCAAGCTTTAAGCTTCTAGGCCTCATATTGGTCATCTCGGTTGGAGTTCTTTTAACAGGTAATGCTTAATTGCTTTCATTTCTTTGCTGCTCTTTCTTAAGTCATATCAATCATCGTCTATATATTTGATTGATTGTAGAATATGTGTAATATGAATAAGCCGTGGTAAAAAGAAGAAGGTGCTTTAAGAAATAAGTCACCCAAAAGATGGCTTATTCAAAAAGAGTCCTCCAAATCATAGCATTTGCTATTAGGTCCCCCAAATCATTTAAATCACTCGAAAATAGTCGATTGGTTAAAGAAGTGCTAACTCTGAAAGGAATATTCTGTCTAAACTAACGGAAAATTTGAAATACCCTTTATACCATTGTCTTCCACACTCTTCCTATTCATCATCTTCAGTCTCTTCTTCTCGACATTGCAGGCTTCCGCCGGCAAAAGAACGGGTCGATGCAGATGATGTTGCCGACTTCATCTCCAAATCCCCCATTGAATTTTTTAGTTCATCTACAAAATATGACGAACGATTGGGAAGTTGATCGACCAGTGACTTTTTTCAGAAGTATACGATCAAAATGTTACAAGAGGAAGCATCAGAAGTTAATTCTTTTTTTAATGCAAATGGAGAACGCTGCCCCTGCCAAATAAGCCCATGCCAAATTCTTTGAACTCCAAATCATTTAAATCACTCCAAATCATTTGAACTCCAAATTCTTTTTAAAATCCCCCAAATCATTGAAATCCTTTCCCCTCCAAGGATGCTTGTGCCATCGTTGGCGATTGAATTCATCAAGTCCAAATGCATCTCGTTCTCGGCTATCAATCCCCCCATGCCCCTCATTTGCAGGCTCCCAACGCCAAGAAAATCTCTTATCAATCTGTCCGCATTTGACGACGTCGGCCCATGATGATGACGATGCTGAAATTTCGCCTCAAGGTCAACGTTGCAGAGCCCCACGCTAAAGCCCCCGAACCCGCCGGCCATCGCCTCGTGCGGGTCCCCTCCAAAGATGACTGTGCCACAATTGGCGAGCGAGTTCATCAAGTCCTGCAAATGCGTCTCGTACTCGGCCATCTGCGTTCTGACGTTCTTTGGGATCGAAGATGACGACAAGCTTCCAAATCCTCTAATCAATGAAGATGCCGCGGCATTGCTGTTCCCGCTGTTGATTGTCCCCCATTTGCGCGGCCTTTTGAAGCTGAGGTGAAATAAACTCGGGTATAACCATCTTTAAACTACACCCGAGTTAAGCTTTTTAATAGATTCCGTCCAAAAGGACTCTTTTCGAGTGATTTAAATGATGTAAGTGACCTAATAGTAAATGCTATGATTTTGGGGACTCTTTTCGAATCAGCCATCTTTTGAGAGACTTATTTCTAAAAAAACCCAAAAAAGAAACAAAGTTATAGGTTGAGAAAAATTGTAGATAAATCTTCAAATGGTCATGATTGAGACACAAAATACAGGAATTGAACACTTATTACAAAGCTTATATTGGATAAATGGCAAAGAAACACTTTTTAGTACTTGTGCACCCAAAAGGAATTATGAAAATCATTTCAAATGAATCCTGGGCTTATATAAATGGATGAATCTAAGGAATACTGGGATGATACAAATTATTTAACATCAAGAGACAAATGGTTACTCAACTAATCTCCTGTTTACCAAGACAAGTTATTTTTAGTGCCTGGAGATGCATCAGTGGAACGTGAATACATTCATATGATCCCTTGAGACGCGATTCAGGATATCGACTCTTTACATTAATTTCATGAATCTAAGGAGCCTTCTTGTCACTAAACAGTCAAAACTATTGATTTTGGTGGAGACTTTTGTTGACAGCTTATAAAAAATTATTTTCTACATAACAATAGGAACAAACCTTTGGCACATGTTAAGCTTAGTGCTTGTTGGCTAAAGTTACATCCCTTTATGTCAAAGAAAACCGATAGTATTACCTTTAGAATTTTCATAATTTAAAATACATCCAACTGTTCTATGGAGATCAGATCTTCTGTAAATTGTTGTCTTTAGAATACTATAAAATCCCGCTATCTGTACTTTAAGAACGTCTTGCACCGTTGCTTCTACTTGACAATACTGTCTCTTTTTGATTGGTCTCTGGTTGCCATCTTAACACATTGGCGGTAATCAGCTACAAGTTCTTGAAAAATCTTCTGTTAGAAACTTTTTCTGTCGCATCTCACATGCTTATAATCTTTCTGTCTTGTATTTATTATGCTTCTGCTTTATAGACAATGTATTAACCTATTAGAATATTTGTTAGTTGCCAGGGAGACTCAGTTTGAGTTTTGGGGATTCCTTTTCGTTATGCTTGCTGCAATTATGTCAGGATTTCGATGGTGCATGACTCAGATTCTTTTGCAGGTTTGTTAGATATTTCTTTACACACCCACACCAAACCACAACCACACACCTATGGTGACAAATATTTACTGTAACCATTTTCTTTCTCATCTAACTCATGGATTTTTTCTTTTTGCATGTGACTTCTGGATGCAACATGAAGAAAGAAACATATGGTAAGCAAAGAGTCACATTTTCTTTTAGGCTTAATTTCAGAAGCCCTTGCACGTGTACCTTAACTTTAATTATCTCACTATTATAAGAATTCGAGAGAGCCAATAATTTGTTTCCATTATAAGGAGAAATGCCATACAAAAGACATGTCATACATTGTATGGTAAGTTTGCACACCTGGCCTGCACTTTAAAGGATCATGCTACTTTGAGACCTATGAGCATACCAGATGATAAGTTCAAACGATATAACATGCTTTAACCAATTTGAATTGCTCATAATACACCATCATCTGCTGTCACTTCAGCATAGATGTGAGATTAGGATTCACTAGACATATGATGTGAACATGAAGATGTTGACTAAACCACTTGGAAGAGCTTGCGTTCAGCTTATGTGTGACAAAGCAAGCATGTTGATGTGTATGATTTAGCTTGAGAAGAAATGCTAAGGAACACTAAGTTTTCAGTTTATAGTTTAGAATTAGTAAAAAGTAGGAATACACAGGAAGACTAGTGAATTTGGTTTCAGTTTTAGCTCTTTGAATTTTTTTGGTATTTACCGGTTTCATCGGTTTCGTTTTAAGTTTTGGTTTTGGATTTATTCTTTATGAATATTTTCATATGTACAAATATTTTTTTTCTATTACATCACAACTGAAATCAGTTTTCTTTTTCCTTTTGCTGCTTTCTTTGACATCTGTTCTTCTTGTCGACGTTAGCGTCAGACAAACCAAGCAAATCAGAGCGATATTGTCGGTCCGAAACCATCAGAAACCGTCCAAAACCAAGAAACATCTATAGTTTCGTATCTTCCCATTCAAAATTAAGAGGAAACGGTTAAACTCAAATGGTTTCAGCCAAAATCTCAATCATTGATAAACAATATCCAATTTAAAGGTATGCATTATATTTTTTAGTTTTAGACCAACTGTCAAGTAATGTGCTACATATAAAATTTAATCCTGGTTATAATCATCTTTCATTTTTAGCTCTATAGGTAACACCAATGCCCAAATTTGTTGGACCGTGGTCTTTATTTCAACAGGTTCAAAAATCAGAATCTTGATTGGAGAACCGATTTGATTAAAAGGATAAATTTAGGAAGAGCGAGTTAAAAGGAAATGCAGATGCAAATGGGGAATAGACATTTCTTTATTATGAGTGCATTTGGCCTCAAAAAGGTTATTTTGGAAAACATAAAGTGAGGTAGCAAAAATGGTGTTTTCGGAGTCGAAAAGTGAAGGAACCAAAAACTAAATTCATGCCTTTTATAATAGTATAGGTTAAAACTCAACATAAATCAGAAAATAATTAGAGCGAGATCATCTCCTCTCACCTTTATTTTTCACATATATATATACACACACTAACTGATTGGGTATGTATATACCCAATACCTAATATCCAATTATAACTAAAATTCTCTAACACTCCCACTAAAGTTGGAGTACATATATTAACCATGCCTTGCTTGTTACACAAAGCAGAAAACTATTTAGCAATCAAATGCCTTGTAAGAATATCAGCTAACTGTGTACGTGGAGTAAAAGGAGTGCATAAACACTTCTTATTTATAACATCTTGAGCGAAGTGACTATCAACCTTTGTATGTTTAGTTCTCTCGTGAAACACATGATTTTTTGCAATATATATTGCATTCTAATTGTCACAAAATATAGGTCCATGATTTAGAAAGCCTAGATCCTATAAGAGATTCTTCAACCATATTATTTCACATGTAGCATGTGCCATTGCACGATACCTTGCTTCAGCATTAGAATGTGACATAGCGACTTGCTTCTTATTCATCTAAGTGATTAATTTCCTTCAATGTAAGTATAACAATCCGTAGTAGATTTTGGTCTCTTCTATCAATTACATAATAGAATATGTAAAATCTTCAATCGTGAAATAATCATTCTTTTTATACCACATGCTTATTTCTGACAACTTTTTAATGTAATCTAAAAATCCATAATGTAGCCTATCAGTGAACCTCATATGGTTTGTGAATGAACAGACTTACCAACACAACAACTTATGTAATATATGATCTGGCTACAGTAATATAGATAAGGTGATAAATCAATCGCCTATAGCGAGTAACATCTACAAACTCCAGTCTTGACTCGTCTTATATAGCTGTACTAGTCATAACTCGTGCCCGCAGACATGGTTCATTTAAGATTTTCCATTGCGAAATCTTTGTTCCCCGAAAAAATTATTTTCACAGCCAAAATTTAAAAGAAATAAATTAGCTTAAAAATATTTAGCGGCACGGCGCCTTCGGCGTGGACGCCTCGGTGCAGAACAACAAAATCAGCGCATGCACCTTTGACGCAGAACAACAAATTCGACGTGGATGCCTTCGGCACAGAACAACAAATTCGACGTAAAACAACAATTTCGGCCCGGGTGCCTTCGGCGCGGAATAACAAATTAGTGTAGGGCGCCTTCAGCTTAAATAACAATTTCGGCACGGGCGCCTTCGGCACGAAGGCAGGCGCCATATACATATAACCCGTGCCCTTGGGACACCATGCATTTAAAAATCTTGGATACACTAATTTTAAACAAACATCAATAATTAAAGCTCAATAATTACCAGGTCCCCTCAAAATCTTAGTTCCCAAAAATTTAGTTTCCCCTAAAATATCAGCAGACGGGATCGAAATTTTACAGGGTTGTGCAACACGGATCAATGAGTTAGCAGCATCTCCCGCGTTCATTCTCCCACAGCTCCCGTTCATTCCCAAGATCAGATTGTATGTGTGCAGATATTTTTTTTCATAACTAATATTAAATGAGTTAGTTTCTCTCCACTTTTCTTCCCCACAACAAATAAGTTTTCAAAAAAAAGTTTCAATGCTTTTGTGTATTCCCAACAAACTTTTGTGGATTCCCAACAAATTTTCCTTCAATCCAAGAAATTTCCCCCCAAAACGTGACATGACACTACCACATAGGATAAGTTCAAAATCTTCCCTTAATTGCAATATAGATATTTGTTTATTGGAGTACTCGTTGGCTTGCAACAATCATCCCCGTCTTCTATAATAGATCAAGAATATACTTTTGTTGGGAAAGAGATGCTTCGTATTTATTGTGAGAAATCTTTCTTCTTAGAAAGTATCCCGATCTTCTAATACCCTTGGTACTAAAATATCTTCTGTGTTACTTTGTCCTTTTTATGCCCTAAACATTATTATCCACCATGAGAATATTATCCACATGGATGGTTAAAATCACTGACCAAGAAGAACACCAAATGAATATAATCAGAATAACATATTCAAAACCTAACATCCATAACCATCTACTGAACTTGATAAAACAAGCACAAAGGCTCTGTGTTTGGCCGTAAATTGTCTTTTTGAGTTTGCACCCAACATTATCCTATTGAGGAATATAACCCGGAGGTTGATTAATATATGCATCCTTTAGGAAATCTTCAGAGGAAAACATTCTTCACATCAAGTTGAAATATACTTTACTGCTAGTTGATGTCAATAAAAAACAGAATCTGAATAGAGTTTAGCCAAGCTACCTGAGAAAATGACTTCAAGTAGCCGATGCTATAGTCCGTTATAGCTTTTAGCGACAAGTCAAGCTTTATACATATCAACAGATCCATTTGGATAACATATAACTTTAAACACCCATTTGCATCCTATTATAAACTGTTCAGGTGAAACGAGAATCAGTTCCCACATACTTTTAGATAATACGGTATTTATTTACCCATATATTGCCTGCTTCCAAGCACAGTGTATTAAAGCATTTTAATGAGATCTTGGAATAAACATAGAGGAAAAGTGAAAGACCAAACTGATGTCATGGAGGAGTAAGGCGATCATATGAGGTACAATTTGAAACTGAATAAGCAGTGGTAGATTGTTTATCTTTTCTATAAGCAATATGAATACGTAGATTATAGAACAATGGATCCGATGGAATAGCTTAGATAAAATTGTCTATTCTGAATTTACAGTATTAACATGAGGATCAATCGAGGATGAAGTCGATGGCCCAAGCTTTGGACTTCTGGCATACACATGCAAGAGTTAAGCTCTAATTGTTTCATACTAAAGGATGGTTGAGCAGCAAAAAATAAGGCATACGACTTTAAAATATACATCAGTAAACACAGGATACATTGGTTGATGTGGATTTGGTACCTTGATTGATGTGGATCATAGCAGTATCCCTTTTGGTTCCTAGAATATCTTACACACATTTTATAGATCGAGGGGACAACTTATCCAGATCAGTTGTAGATTATGAACAAAACATACTGTTCGAGTCCGTAAGTGCACGGTGTCGATGGCTTTGTAATATAGAAAGGTTGTTGATCCACATGGAAGGCGATTGGTATAGGTCACGGGTTTACGGTTTAGAGTCGTGTGACTGTGCTAGTGTGGGGTGTGTCCAAGAGTGTCACGATTAACTTTCACGAAAACTTAGTAATAAAGGGAAACTAGGGCTCCAGGAATCACCACTAGGATCGTTGGATGTCGATGCTATGTTATAACTCATAGGTTGGATTGGTTTCATAGGACGAGATTGTCGCGTCTTGAGCGTAAAATCGTAGCCTACTATCATTGAACTACTCATCTAACGTATCCCGTGCTTAGCCCTACCATCATGGATGGCCTCACACACGACACGAGCATTATGATCGACAATTGATTCTCAATCTCCACTCACGTCACTATCGTGAATTAGATTTTTCATCTGTGATGTGATGACTCTTATTGATGCTACTATCGTAGATCATCAATTAGGGATATAGAGGCATCGGTGGAGTCCCGTAGAGTGCATGCCACTATCGTGGATCACGAACCCTAAGTGAATCCACTAATGAACCTAATCAAGCCTATAAGGTAATTTCTACGGCATGCGTCACTATCGTGGATCACGAACCTTAGATGAGAACCCTCTAAACTTGGATAGATTGAACACATCACATCCCTTAATCACCAAATTAACCTAAATTTTTTAACTTTAACATCTAACTCTAAAATCTTAGGGTTCATCCATTAGACCTAGATGGAACTACTCACAATTCATAGTGAAAGCAATAAAAACGATAATAGCAATAAAGTTAAACATCATCACAATCATTGATAGCCAAAAGCAACAAGAACGGAGAAGAAAACAATACCAAACCAATGTAGAACGAGAAGTCTCTTTAGAAAATTAAGATCCAACAAGTTTCCAAGCACAATTCTTCTCCAAAACCTTAATCTCCTCTCAAGAGAATATGTGGCTACTCTAAAAACGAAATTAAACTAAATTATGGGATCTCCCTAACCCAGGAAAGTAAAATTGTTTATATACATATGGGTATGGACCCATTAAAATAAACTACACTCAAAATCAGGTCAATTCTGCGTCTGAAGAACCGCTCGACTCGACCGAGTGGCGATGCCACTCGGTCCGAGTCAGGCTTCATTGCCCCATCGTCTTCGCTTGATGCCTTAGCTTCTCGGCTAGAGGAGTTTTCACTCGGACCGAGTGGGATTGCCACTCGGTCGAGTTCAGAAGGTTGGAGATGCACTTGAAATTAACGTTTTGCCGTAATTTCCGCTCGACGGAGTCACCTAGGCACTCGGTCGAGTGGACAAGCCTGCTCGGTCGAGCCCGGAAGTTCGAATTTGGCTCAAAAACGTCGTTCTGTCGGAATTTCCACTTGGCCGAGTAGCGATGCTATTCGGTCGAGTGACCTTCAAATGCTTCAGACGCTAAATGTTGGCTTAACCTCCCATTGCGCATTGCCCACTCGGACTGAGTGGGACAGACCACTCGAACCGAGTGGTCTGGGAAAAGCTGATGGTAGATTGGGGACTTCATTCTTCTTGCTTTCTTCTCCTCATTTCTTCATCTCCTCGATTCTCCTTCTCCATCTAGTAAATCACCTAGCAAGCCACGTCATTGATGCTCTGGCTAGCTCGATTGTGTCCATAACTATATTTTGCTCCAAATCGCCTCGAAACTCCTGAAAATGGAATAAAAGCTCCGAGAGTAATATAATCTAATAAACAATCAAATGAGCGATAAAAAAGAGTTTCAAGCGACTAAAATGATATGAAATAATGCGATAAAAGTATATAAAATATGGACACATCAAAATCCCCTAAGCTTTCCTTTTACTGGTCCTCGAGAAGACGAATAAAAAGCTCACTAGAGGGTAAAATCAATAAAGTGGAAAAAGGAAGTCAAAGTTAAGAAGGAGCGGACTAAATCATCTCCTCAGCTCATAAGCACGCGACGATACTTCAACTAATCAGTTAAAACATACGACTCACAAAAACAACATCGAGTCTAGAAACGATATATTACATGGATTTTCAAAGAATGGAGCGAACTCGACAATGAATATATACTATGATTATAGAGAAAAATTTCCTATCATGGCAAACTAGCTAATATACTAAATCCATAAATTGAATCTCAAATCTCCACAACTCATTCTCTATCCAACGTATAGTATCATGATCAATCCATCAAGCATGCAGGATAATTTCTTTTTAATCAACTTTCACGAATGAAGATAGTAAATTCAATTAAAGTTGGAAATCACTACATTAATCTTTTTCACGAATCCTAGAAAATCTTCAACCTTGTCATGCCTTTATTCTATATAGAAAATGGGGTGTAGATATGAGATTTTTCTTTTTACAATTGTTTTTTTTGGCTATTTTCTCGTTTTTGGGGTTTCTTTTTATTTATATACACGAGATAACTCAATATATAAAGGCGGCATATGCATCCTAGACTAGATGATCTTAGGGCATCGTGTTACGAAGAACCCCTCGGGCATTTTATTTAGATATTTTTGATTTTTTTTGAATTTTTGATGTTTTTGGGATTTTTGCAAACTCACGTAAACCTGATGCGTAAACCTGATGGAATGAAAAGCGCGATCAATGATCGTTCTTGGCTATATACAAAAGAAAAAGATAGAATTCGAGACATGGCTTAGCTTTTTTAGAATTTCTAATCAACGCTACTCGAGCGCCGTGGGTTATCCAAATCCTTTTGAATTGCTACTCATTATGAACAATATCGTTAACATACAATCAAGCAATTATTCATTCAGTCTTCGATTAAGTCATGCAAATTCAGTTTAACTGTTTCGAGAATATTAATTGTTGAGAAATATAAAATCAAATCATGAAAAAGCATTTTAAACTAGCTTCCTAATCAAGGAATTAACTCCAATTCATCAAGCAAGGAGTTCAGAATAAAAATCCATCTTATATTTTTCAATAAGCACAATAGACTCAGAAAACACTGTGAGTATGAAAAGAAATAATTGAGTGCGCGTAGCTTATAGTACAATCATAGGAGAATCATCTTTAGTCTAAAAAAGAAAAGAAAAGAAAGAAAAATGAGAAAACAAGCATGAAGCACTCAAAAGAGAAAAATAAAAATGATGATTCTAAAAAGAGGAAAATGAGTGGAAAATGGTAGAAAAAAATAAAGAAAAAGCGAAAAATAAAGAAAATTAAAAAGCGAAAGCGACACTCCTCCAAGCTAAATGTAGCAGTATCCTCATTGCTGAGAACAATAGCTAGTCGGATGGTCAAATCGAAGGGGGGTGGGTGAGTGAAATGAAAAATAAAAGAAAACGAAATAAAGTCTCAAAAAGTAAAATAATGAAAGAAAAATGATCCTAATGCAACTATATGATCCTAAACTCTAAATGCGAAGCATGTACACAAATGATGCAATGACATTGATGGAGTGAAATGTGTTCTCCCTCAAGCTATCTGAAGCGGAGCTCTGAAAGTGTAGACAGATGGGCACAGAAAAATAGGGAAGAACTGGAGCAAAACATCAAATCAGACAGTCGCACCACCCTTTGGAGGTAGTGATGGGTCCCGCTGCTGTGGATCATGTGTGGCATAAGACGGTGGTGCCGAAGATACTGGAGGTGCAGGTGGGGCAACTGGTACTAATGGTGTAGCACGTGCCTGGAGAATGTATAAAATCTCCCTAACATCTCGTTGAGTCTCCTGCACTGAATGATGACAAGTAGAGACTGCATGAGTGAGGGTGGTGAAGCGCCTTAGACCGGTAACCTCAGTCTCTAGTCTCTACAGCAGCAAGACGCGAATCAGTGCCACGGGAACGGCCATGTGGGCGGGCACCACTAGTCTCACCCCTCTCTCTATGTGTTCGTGCGTGTGCACAAGAATAAACTCATGGGAGGGTGATCTACATGTGGACTCAGGCACAGATACAAGAATGGAAGTGACCTCAGGTGTAGATGTGGGAATGTAAAGAATCTCTGCAGATACAGACGTCGTGATGACAGAAGTGGGGACAGATACAACGACGCTGTCGGAAAATATGGCAGTGATGGGTGGTGCAGAAGCGCTCTCAGACGGAAGCACTGACACTAAGGTGCAGACTCGACAGAAATATGCACGATTGTATGGAGTCTAACAGATGTTG
This sequence comes from Scilla litardierei, assembly GCA_030789695.1. Classification (NCBI taxonomy): domain Eukaryota; kingdom Viridiplantae; phylum Streptophyta; class Magnoliopsida; order Asparagales; family Asparagaceae; genus Scilla; species Scilla litardierei. Next base: position 190,699,456 of record CM061136.1, on the reverse strand, counting down.
GAATAACAGATGTAGGGACAACAGAATCGGGCTTGATAAATACGGGATCGACAGGTATAGAAGTACCCACAGAAATGGGTAGTGTAGATGATAGTGCATGGACATGAATCTCAGGGGTAGTGGTGGGAACTACCCTCTCAGAACTCTCGGCATGGATGGTGGTGGGTGTGGTCGTAGGAGCACTGGCAGCCGTGAGCATAAACGCTCGCTACGGGAACAGAAGTGGTGGCTACTCTCTCAGTCTCACCCTCAGAACTAAGCTTCCAATCACTATCACCCTTCTTAGCAACTACTCCATCAGGCTCAAGCTCATGGATGGACCGTATAGGTACTCCCAGTAGAATCCAATCTCTATGAACCTCAATATGTGTGACCATGTGCGACTCACGTCCAGGACCTACAAGATAGATTCAGTGTCGGCGACCGTGAGGCCTAATGATGTGCCACCGTGCAAGCACGGCTATCATCAAGGTAGTGGCCCCAGGCATCTTCACAAGATCGGCTGGAATGTCTAGTCCTAGCTTGAGAACGAGAAGAGTGAATAAACCTCCACAACATATCTCCTTCGAGGAGGAGGCCGTGGAAAGTAGGCGGTCACACAACCAACACGCTGTGTCGAAAAGGAGGTGAGGGCGGAGGGTGCCATCATCATGAAGTCTGATGGGCCTGGTCATCCCCTTCATATGGATCAACTCGGTTGTTGGGATGGTGCCTAGCTCAGGCCTACAAAATATGGTCGTGGCTAAGTGGCGCTGAGCGTAGCGGAGACACGTATGAATGATGAAGATGATTTAGATCGGCTGGGGCTAAAATGTGGTATGCCAGTGATCTGTGCCCAACAACGATCAACATTGAAGGAAAATGGATCCATGTCCGGTGCGAAGGCTAAATCAGGATCAGGGATGGAATGCCAACTAAAGAAGGCTCGAAGCATGACGTAGGTCACATCTACGTCACGGTTCAAGATCCTAATTGAAATGCCCTGAGGAGTTCTAAAAATAGAACTCAACGCCTCGTAGGTGAGATGAACGTAGGTGTTCGCCGTCACCGATAGGAAATCCCCCAACCTATGACTTGGTATGGCCTACACACATCCTCTAATAACCCTAAGCTCTCTAGGACGGGGATATCTGCAAATCTAATGGGAATGATAGGACGTCTCGATATGGCCTCAAATTTATAACGATGTACATCATCTTTGAACGTGATGCCATATGTGTTCAAGGTGCCCTGAGGAGGTTGGGGTGGAGGTGGAAGTGCGAGGGGCTGGTGTGGGATCACGTGGAGGTGGAGATGGTGTGGGTGTACGTGGGGGTGGAAATGATGATGGCGTGCATATACGTGCCTGTCGAGAAGAAGCACCGGCATCGACAGTCTTCTGCTTCTTCGTCGGGGGTTGCCTACCACGTGTTCTAGGCGGCATGATATAAAATGTACGAACGAAATCGGATCACGAAATATAGTACGAAAAGATGATAAAGGAGCGAGTGTACCCAGCTATTTTGCGAAGCAAAGCGAACGTTCGGAAGCGATAAGTCGTCCGACGCCTGGAAGAAAATTTCCTCCCCCAAGCTTGGTCGAAGACAATTCAAGCCCAAATGAAGTCTCCCTAGCTCCAATCAATATGCAAAACACGATTAATAAAGAAATTAGTTGCAAATTTTAAGCTCAATTGGAAGGGTTAAAAATTAAAATTATTGGGGATTTGGGCTTAGGGGAGAGATTGAGAGAGATATGGAGAGATGGAGATGGGGATGAAGGGGGCTCAATCGAGTAGTGAGGAGCGCTCGGTGGAGTGAAACTCGGCGACAGAATGGGGTGATGGCCTGCCGTCGGCGGTCGAGTAGGAATGAGAGAGGGGTGAGAGGCTCGATCGAGTGGTTAGGTATTTGGAAGAATGAGAGGAGGGGGGGTTAGGGTTTTAAAGAGGGCTCGAGTCGAGATGAGCTACTCGACCGAGTCATATTCAGTATGGTGCAGGCCCCATTTCATTAAGCGGTCAATCGGTCGAGTGACCTAAGTCACTTGTGAGTAGAGTGGCATTTTTGTGTGTCGTCTGCTGGCATCTCCACTCGACCGAGTGGCATATTCCGCTCGGTCGAGCAAGAATTGTGGCAGAGTGCGTTTTCCCTTGCTCTACTGACTCCTCTGAACTCGACCGAGTAGCAATGCTACGCGGTCCGAGTAGCATCTCTTTTCATTTCATGGTGAGATGAGCCGCTCTTCTTCCTCTCATTTTGATTTCTCATTCGTTCCTTCATCGTTTTGCGTGCTCCCTTCATTGATTACCTGCACAAGAACTTAAGCGTCAGAAATTTTTATAATTTTATATTAAGGTTTTCAATTGCATTTTAAAATGTTTTTATTGAGGTTTTGAATAAAATGAAAGAAATAAAAGAAATAAAAAGTAAAAGGAAAAAAATTCGGGTTGCCTCCCGATACGTGCTTGTTAAAGGTTGTAAGCTCGACCCCTTTCGATCTTCATTGTCGCTTCAAAATATTTGGCGCAAAGAAGATGCGCTCGTCATGCTTTCCGATTAGGCCATGAGGTGGAAACTGGTCTATCGCGTCTCGTGGACCTTCAACGGTCTCATCAACCTCATCCATCCTTGATTGGCTCTCCAAAGACGCCTTGTTGATGTGCTCACGGATCTTGACGACCTCAGGGTCGTCATCATTTCCAGCTTTCGGATCTCGTTGGGAATACGAAGCGACAAGTGGTTTTCCATCCAATACCTTCAAGTAGGCGGGCAACGCCCTATTATGTATGAGGTCGCCGTCATCTTCTATTTCTTGCCTCGTGAGGTCTTTCATGATCTCCTCATTGGTGAAGCCGTCAACAATTTCCTCTTCCAAGAGCTCCAAATAGCTTGCATCTTCGTTGGGGAAGCGCTCCTTCATCGGCCTTTGCAAGTGGAATTCCACTTCGATATTCCCAACATTCATGGAAAGTGTCCCTTGTCGGACGTCTATGGGGACTCCGGTGGTAGCCATGAAAGGACGTCCTAGAATCAGTTGAGAGCTCTCCTCTGCAGACATGTCCATGATCACGAAGTCCACTGGCACGCAGATTCCTCCAGGTATTTGCAAAATGACGTCCCTAGCAATGCCCACCGGATAGGTGCCAGATTGATCCGCCAACTGAATACTCATTGCCGTGGGCTCCAACTCCGTCCCGGTATTTAGTCTCTTGAATATGTAGAGTGGCATTAGGCTAATACTTGCTACCAAATCTACTAATGCTCTCTTAATAGGGGTGCAGCCAATGGAGCACGACACCGTGAAACTGCCGGGATTAGGAAGCTTCTTGGGCATTTTGTTCTTAAGCATCGACATGCAATCATCTGCTAGCATGACGGATTCCTGCTTTCTCCTTCCCGCTATCAGATCCGTCAAGAATTTTGCATAAGTCAGGATTTCCGCCAGTGCATCCATAAAAGGGATGTTCAAGTGAACACTATTTAGAACTCTATAAATTTGGCATACTTCTTCTCGAGCTTCGTCGTGGCTAACCTCTGAGGGTATAAAACTGGAGGACGACTTCCCTTTTCTTTCTCCTTATCCCTTGTCTTAGATGTCTAAATTGGTTTACCCAAGAAAGGTGGAGTGTCGATCGGGATTATAGCAATAGGAGTGGCCAAATGAATGTATGATGTCTCCTCTGCATCGCCAGATGGCTCTTCATTGTCCTTATCTTCATTCACCAAGATGATTGGCTCCGGAGATATGGAACTCTCTTCATCAATGATTTTTGAGGGTCGTGGGTCCACTAGCTTTGGAACCGATACCATAACTGCTTCGGTGGTCTTTCCTCCTCTTGTTGTCACCGCCACCACAGCATTAACGTGTCCCCTTGGATTAGGCTCAGATTGAGCCGGAAGTTTTCCTTGAGCCTTAGTAAGTTGGATCACCTAGGCCGTCAATTGGTTTACGATGATAGTAAGCTGCTTCTGACTAGCCACTGACTCTGCATTTTGCTTGGCTTGGACATTGATAAAAGCTTCCAATGCCCATTTCATGCCCAATTTGGTGCCGTCGATTGTTGGTATCGTTCTTGATATGGTTGGGCAATTGTTGTGGCCCGATGGTCTATACGGCCTAGCTGGCCTAAATCCTTGTTGCTGCTGCTGCTGAGGAAGTGCTTGCCGTTGAGGTGGAGGTTGTTGTGGCCTTGGCTGAGTGGGTGGTTGCATGGCTTCATTGGGGTTGTCGTAGGAGAATCCCAGATGTGTCTTCCAAGCCGGATTTGTCCATTGTGGCCTTGGATTACTCCTATCATCTGAAATGTAGTTGATTTGCTCCGTCGACACATCTGTTCCATAAAAAAACCTTCAATTGGATTGTACACTTGCTCGGCGTAATCTTCCCATGCAGCACAAACTAGAGCCTTGGAAGATGAATGCATGTCATTTAGCTTCTGTTCGATCCGAGCCACTTGCTTTGAGAGACAATCGAGTTGACCGTCATAATTCATGACTTGCTTCAACTCGGAGTGGCTTCCACCGGCACTCCTAGATGATGTTGAGCGATCATCGCTCCATTGTTGATTGTTGGAGGCCATATGCTCCAATAATGATGTGGCCTCCTCCGTAAGCTTAGTCAAGAGTGCTCCATTAGCTGAAACGTCAATAATCATCTTCGCGTCAGACTTCAACTCATTGTAGAAGCTTTGGATGAGAACCCAATCTTGGACTCTGTGATGCGGACACTGATGTTGCAAGTCTTTGAAGCGCTTCCATGAGTCATACAGAGATTCCTGTTGGAGTTGCTTGAAAGAAGTGATGGCACTCTTAAGCCTCACCGTTTTGGTTGGTGGGTAATATTTGTTGACGAAGGCTTGGGCTAGCTGCTCCCAAGCCTTGAATGTATTCGTAGGATGTGCCTTCAACCAATATGCAGCCTTGTCCCGAAGAGTGAACGAGAACAGTCGAAGTTTGATGGCGTCTTCACTCACATTGTTTACCTGAAAGGTATCACACTTCGTCAAGAACAGATCAATGTGGTGATTAGGATTCTCATAAGGATGTCCATGGAAGGCATCCTGCTGCATCAACGATATCAAATCCGTCTTTAACTCAAAATTCACTGTCGTCATCTGCGGTCTTAATATAGAGGATATGTTTGAAAGGTTGGGCTTCATATAATCCTTAATATTGCTCGGACGTGGAGGAGGTCCATTTTTTGCCATTTGGTCCTCCAAAAGTTTCTGCCTCATCTCAGCTATAAGTTTCCTGTCTGTTCTTTCAATCTCAGGGTCAAACGGTAGCATATCGTCAGGTCCCCCAAGACGTGTGTCCATGCAAAATCAAGAAACTCAGAGAAAATATCAGTAACAAAGGAGAATAAAAAGTACGGTGGGGTAAGAGGTGGATAGAGAAACTAACAAGTCTTCCAACCAAAAAACTAAACCCAAGCAAACCGTTGCCTCCCCGGGTAACGACGCTAAATGCTTGTTCGAGTCCGCAAGTGCACAGTGTCGTTGGCTTTGTAATATAGAAAGGTTGTCGATCCACATGGAAGGCGATTGGTATAGGTCTTGGGTTTACGGCTTAAAGTCGTGTGACTGTGCTAGTGTGGGGTGTATCCAAGAGTTTGTCACAGTTATCTCTCACGAAAACTTAATAATAAATGGGAACTAGGGTGCCAGGAATCACCACTGGGATCGTTGGATGTCGATGCTAGGTTATAACTCTTAGGTTGGATTGGTTTCATAGTGCGAGATTGTAGCGTCTTGAATGTAAAATCGTAGCCAACTATCGTTGAACTACTCATTTAACATATCCCGTGCTTAGTCCCACCATTGTGGATGGCCTCACATGCGACACGAGTATTACGATCGACAATTGATTCTCAATCTCCACTCACATCACTATCACGAATTAGAGTTTCGATCTGTGATGTGATGACTCTCATTGATGCTACTATCGTAGATCATCAATTAGGGATATAGAGGCATTAGTGGAGTCCCGTAGAGTGTGTGCCACTATCTTGGATCACGAACCCTAAGTGAATCCACTAATGACCCTAATCAAGACCATATATTAATTTCTACGACACGCGCCACTATAGTGGATCACGAACCCTAGATGAGAACCCTCTAAACTTGGGTGATCGATCACATCACATCCATCAATCACCAAATTAACCTAAAATTTTTAACTTTAACATCTAAACCCTAAAATCCTAGGGTTCATCCATTAGCCCTAGATGGAACTACTCACTATTCATAGCAAAAGCAATAAAAACAATAATAGCAATAGAGTTAAACATCATCACAATCATTGATAGCCAAAAGCTATAAGAACGGAGGATAAAACAATACCAAACCAATAGAGAACAAGAAGTCTCTTCAGAAAATTAAGATCCAACAAGTTTCCAAGCACAATTCTTCTCCAAAACCCTAATCTCCTCTTAAGAGAATATGGGGCTATTCTAAAAACGAAATTAAACTAAATTCTGTAATCTTCCTAATCTAGGAAAGTAAAATTGTTTATATACATGTGCATGGACCCATTAAAATAAACTAAACCCTCAAAATCGGGTCAATTCTGCGTTTGAAGAACCACTCGACTCGACCGAGTGGCGATGCCACTCGGTCTGAGTCGGGCCTCGTCGTCCCGTCGTCTTCGCTTGATGCCTTAGCTTCTCGACTGGATGAGTTTTTACTCGGACCGAGTGGGATTGCCACTTGGTAGAGTTTAGAAGGTTGGAGATGCACTTGGAATTAACGTTCTGCCGTAATTTTCGCTTGTCCGAGTCACCTAGGCACTCGGTCGAGTAGACAAGTCTGCTCGGTCGAGCTCAGAAGCTCGAATTTGGCTCAAAAACATCGTTCTGTCGGAATTTCCACTCAACCGAGTAGCGATGCTACTCGGTCGAGTGACCTTCAAATGCTTCAGGCGCTAAGCGTTGGCTTAACCTCCCCTTGTGCCTTGTCCACTAGGACCGAGTGGGACGGCCCCACCCGGATCGAGTGGTCTGGGAAAAGCTGATGGCAGATTGGGGACTTCATTCTTCTTGCTTTCTTCTCCTTCTTTCTTCCTCTTCTTCGCAATTCTCCTTCTCTACCTAGTAAAGCACCTAGCAAGCCACACCATTGATGCTTCGGCTAGCTCAGATGTGTTCATAACTCCATTTTGCTCCAAATCGCCTTGATACTCCTGAAAATGGAATAAAAGATCCGAGAGTAATATAATCCAATAAACGATCAAATGAGCGATAAAAATGAGCTTTGAGCGACTAAAATGACATGAAATGATGCGATAAAAATATAAAAAATATGGACACATCAAAATACCCCAAGTTTACCGCTTACTCGTCCTCGAGGAAGGCGAATAAAAAGCTCACCGGAGGGTAAAATCAATAAAGTGGAAAAAGGAAGTCAAAGTTAAGGAGTGACTAAATCATCTCCTTATCTCATAAGCACACAACAACACTTCAACTAAGCAGTTAAAACATACGACTCACAAAACAGCATCGAGTCTAGAAACGATTATATAACATGGATTTTCAAAGAATAGAGCGAATTTGATAATGCATATATAATATGAATTTAGAGAAAAATTTTCTATCATAGCCTACTAGCTAATATACTAAATCCACAAATTGAATCTCAAATCTCCCCAACTCATTCTCTGTCCAGCGTATAGGTATCATAATCACAATCCTTCAAGCATGAAGGATAATTTCTTTTTAATCGACTTTCACGAATGAAGATAGTAAATTCAATTGAAGTTGGAAATTACCACACTAAACTTTTTCACGAATCCTAGAAAATCTTCAACCTTGCCATGCCCTTATTCTATATAGAAAATGGGGTAGAGATATGTGATTTTTCTTTTTACAATTGTTTTTTTGGCTTTTTTCTCGTTTTGGGTTTTTCTTTTTATTTATATACATGAGATAACAATATATATATAAAGGCGGCCTATGCATCCTGACCAGATGATCTTAGGGCATCGGGTTACGAAAAACCCCTCGGGCATTTTATTTAGATATTTTTGAATTTTTGAATTTTTGATGGTTTTGGGATTTTTGCAAACTCACAAACGCAATGGAATGCAAAGAACTCCTATAAGTTATGTAAATTCGGCATTTTTAAAGTCCAATTATATATTAATGAAGTGGGGAAACTTATTAGGCCTTTTCAAATGATGCCTGGGCCTGAGTCGCTGAAGGCATATGAAGATTTTTCAAAAGAACAGTGTGCTCGTAGGGATTTAAACGGGTTGGAGATGAATCAGATATTAGTTTTACCATATTACCATATTCATATCCGAAGTCATTTTACAAATACGGTTTTGCCTATGGATAATTTACGAAAAGAAAATTTTACATTCATTTCCGTTAAAAAAATTATCAGATGTGAATCGGATGTGGATATCGACCATTTTGACATAAACAATACACATCAAAGATGGATGTATTGATAAAAATACCAAAAAATAACAATTGTATTATGACATCATATTTGGGTTAAGAGATGAGCAAATGCATATGTATAAATGATTATAGTCGATGGTGATCAACTGCGAATGAGTCATTAGTATTATATTATCGGTAATATTGAATACATATATCTGAATCTATATTTAAAAGAAATCTAATTTTATTATCTGAATTCATATCTATATCCATTCAAATATAATATTTTTATTTCTAGATCTGCATCTGAAAGAATACGGATATAGCCAACGGACTGTAGTCCAGCGGCATATTCCCCGCCTTCCCCAAGGGACCCACCAGGGTTCGATCCCTTGTGGGTGCGGGGCTCGTGCGCGCTTAGCCAAGTTTCTGGTGGATTAAAAAAAGAATACGGATATATATCCAATTCAGTTAATCCAAATTTGCTTACATCCCTAGCTGATGGGTGGGCCTGGGCCTGGGCCGAGCCATTGTATGCCTTTAAATTTTATATTTTTTATTTTAAAAACCCAATGTGGGTGGAGCGGATTAAACCATTATAGGCTTTAAAGTTTTCTAAATACCCAATGTGGGCCTCTGCCCACACTGGGCTGTTTGTAATTCTGCTCCTAGCATAAACCCTAACTTCTTTTATTTAGTACAAAAGTGGAAGAAAGGGGTATTTTAGTCTACAAAATGATTAGTCGCCCTCGTATGGTATAGCATAATTAAAAATTTGATGGAAAATATGGATGTGAAAAACTCATGAAACATTTTGGGAGCATATTGATCTATTATGCAAAAAGAGAGGGAGATTATTTGCCTTAAGCCAAAAGTTTAGAGGTGGATGGAGTTCTGAAATCAAACCTTTCTTTTATATACATAGCAAAAACTGAAGGCACCGTGGTTCACATGTACCACTGAACTGTAGAAGAGAGTAGTTAGTGGTAAGGCTACATGTTGACCTATAAAAATCAATAACTTGAAGGTCAACTGATGCGTGACAACAATATACGTCTGTACATGGAGAAATCTTAGTTAATGGCTTGATGTTAGCTTATTATGCAGAGCTGTGCCAAGATATTATTTTTGATGGCTGTACAAACTACAAAGTTATATTAGTTGCAATTTGCAATATACAGTGCTATTTCACCAACGTGAAACTTTGTCCTCGGGGAAGCTTTTAATGTGCATATATATTCTTTGCAGGTTTGAAGAATCCCATCACTTTGATGAGCTATGTTACTCCTGTAATGACAGCGACAACTGCAATTTTCTCACTTATGCTGGATCCCTGGCATACTCTGAGCAAAAATAAGTACTTCGATAATTCAACCCACATAATGCAGAGTTGCCTATTGATGCTTCTTGGTGGAGCATTGGCATTTTTTATGGTAAGAGCATATACTAAATTGTTCTTGTAAAATAATTATTATGCTTTAGATGTATTTTTCAAACATCTTTTTTCTCCTGAAGTAGTAGCATATGCAATTGCTCTGGTCGCATTTTTCATAAAATAAATCCACTTTCTGTTTGCAGGTTTTGACTGAATATGTTCTGGTTTCGGCAACTAGTGCAGTAACAGTGACAATAGCTGGTATTGTCAAGGAAGCTGTCACTATTTTGGTACAAATTACCTCCCAAACATTCATACAACTTTTCTGCTTGCATGAAATATATTGTTATTTGTAGTAATCTCATCCTAATTTCTCCATTTCCTTCTTCTACTTGACCTTTCCCATCATTTGGATTCATATATTTAAATTGAATGGCTGCGTGATTTATTAGCTTTCATGTAGTAATCTCCAAGCCAAAAGCAATTTGCTGAAGGCAATTTCCTACATGAAAAAAACCTTATTGCAAGAAACCTTTTTCTTCTATATAAAGGGCAGTAAAAGCAACTCTTTTGGATGTTGGGTCTGAAATTTACTATGATATAATGGTAACAAGAAAAAGTGAAAAACTCAAATTTATCATGCCGGAAAATGGATTGTGTTTGAAATTTAATCAGGACCATTATTAAATTTCATCTACTATGATTGCGGTGTAAGATAAAATTCGTTTTTGAAATGATGACACAGTGAATCTTAGCTCTAGCTCTCTGTTAATTAATGACACAAATTAGTTATCCATGTTCAAGTCTTATTGGATCACAGTATCAGATTTTCCATCACATTAGGAAACATGTCTTTCTTGAATCCTCCAATCTAAATCAGGCAGCTAAAAAGCTTGTGCCTTGTTTTCTTTTTCTTTTTATGGCCTCTAAATCAAAGCCTGCAGTTGACATTTAGTCTACTAGCTTTTGGGCAACGCAAAGCTCATAAAAATTATTTTCATTTTTCTTCTAATTGTATAATTCAAAATGATATACATATGAAACGGTGATGTTCATCATTTAATGATGCCATTGGGTTTGAGAATTATCAAGTGAATAGTGACATGTGAGTTGAGTTGATTGAATTAAATTCTACAACAATTACTTTTTTTCTTCTGGAGAAAAAAGAGTCCGTTATGTTAATTCATGACACCTCAAATTAAAATCCCAACTCCAAGTGAGAGGAGGGAAAGAGTTAGCATTTTAGTACTAAACATGTTAGAAAATGTTTCTAACGCATTAATCTTTGCTTGAACAGCATGTCCTACAAGTTTATTGTCTGACTGAGTTCTGATCACTTGTTCATTGTCTGGCTGAGGCCTGACCACTGGCTAATCTGTGGCTGAAATCTCGCTTGTCCTTCTAAAATCATTTTCCTTGAGCATGAGTCCCTAGTGGTTGCACTGGGACCTTGTCTTCTAATGTGATATAGTTTCTTATTTTCAGGATAACATGCATAGAGGTTAATGATTTCTAGGATATCATGATACCTAGTTTCTCATCTTCCCCAACCCTTTTTTTCTGTTACCGTTTTAAATTAATGATTCTCTGTAAAATTTTTCTCATGCATCATAGTCTTAAGATCTAGAACTTTGTTGTCTCAAATCTGATCTGCAAAATATACTTCTATATAGCAGTATTACTTCAGTGTTACTTGGTGATCAACAAATTTTAATTAATACTCTCACCTTATGTATAACACGGCTTACCTTTTCACTCATTTGCTAAAGTTTTCTTTGTCATGCTGAACGAGTCTTGGTTAGTGTTTTTGTGCCCTGCTGCATGCATACAAATATACTTCAAGTTCTTCAAATTTTCCTGGAGGAACATGCTTCCTCAACTACAAAGAATTCATTTTACATACCAGTGGGAATGTGAGCTTGCAAGGCTTTAAGTTAGATATTATATTTGTTTGTAAATATTATTCTCTTTTACCTGAATGTACATTGTATGGAAGTTTAAGAATATTAATTTGAAAGTTCCAGACTTTAGTCATGCTACTATTTCTTTTGTAAGCACTCTTGCAGCTTCGTTCTCTTCCATTTGATTAAAGTTGAAGCACCCGAGTATTTTTGATGAACGAAGCAGTTCACCTGAGAATGTTTAAAACTCAAAACATTCTCGTTTTTTTTTCATTTATGCGTTTAAAATTCCCCCCAATCATGAAATTTGAAAAAGCAGAATGATGTCACTACTTCTGAACTACATCAGTTCTTTGCGATTTCTTTTGTGGAATTTTCTTAGACGGAATTAAAGATCATGGAATACTGATGCGGACTAGGGTTTTGTAGAAGAGATTTGGGGATTTTTATTTGATTGGAAAATAGGGTTACAAGATAACTACCAATTTTGGGAGAGTTGGCCCCTATCCTAGCTTTTGCCAAGGGAAAAGCCTAAACTCTCTTCTAGATCTCCTCGGAGAACTCGAGGGATTGTCAAATGACGGCTACAATTTCGATGCCCTAACCCTAGCCCACGCCCTCTCTTATATAATGAAGAGACGTGGTGCGTACAACACAAAACAACCAGTAGTGCATAAAGACATTCTATCCCCAAATCGTCGGTGTGTCCAGCAATCACTCCGTAGTCTTCTTGCGCCTCCTCTCGTAGGTGATAAGCGTATCACTACTCCCCCCCAGGAGTTTCACCTTGTCCTCAAGGTGGAAATCATGGTACTGCTGCAAGATATGATCATAAAGCTTCCACGTTGTCTCAAACTCAGGCAATCCCGACCAACGAATCAGAACTTCCCGTGCTCCTGATGCTCCTGTACGAATGCCTGTAACCTCCTCGGGTGCCAAAAGGACCTCCATGTCGACCGTGAGAGTTGGGGGCAATGCAGACGACGCCACGTGATCTCCAATAGCTCGGTGTAGCTGTGAGACGTGAAAGACTGGATGGATCCTGGTAGTAGGAGGTAGCTTCAGCCGATACGCCACATTGCCGATCCGGGCCTCAACCTCGTAAGGTCCATAATACCTCGCTGCCAGCTTTGCATTGCGCCGGTAGGCCATAGAACGCTGTCTGTAGGGTCGAAGTTTCAGATAGACACGCTCTCCAACGACGAACTCCACCTCCCTGCGATGTGCATCTGCCTTCTTCTTCATAATTTGCTGAGCTCGCAGTAGGTGGCGCTTCAATTCCTCTAACACCCGGTCGCGATCCTCCAACTGCTGCTCTAATCCTGACACAGGGGTAGATCCCCTGCTGTAATGCACTAGGTGAGGCGGATCTCGGCCATACACAATCTGGAACTGTGTCATCCTCGCAGCTGAGTGGTACGAGGTGTTGTATCAGTACTCAGCCCACATCAACCACCCGGCCCACTTCCTAGGTGTCTCTGACGCAAAACACCGGAGGTATGTCTCCACACTGCGGTTAAGCACCTCCGTCTGGCCGTCCGTCTGTGGGTGGTAAGCCGTGCTCCGTCGTAGCGCTGCCCCCTGTAGTCTGAACATCTCCTTCCAAAAAGTGCTCAAAAACACCTTATCTCTATCCGACACAATCGAGCGAGGGTACCCATGCAGCCTGACCACCTCCTTCAAAAAAGCAACTGCCACAGACGCTGCAGTAAATGGATGGCGTAGTGGGATGAAATGGCCGTATTTGCTGAGGCGGTCAACCACAACAAATATCGTAGTAAAGCCCTCCGATCGTGGCAACCCCTCCACGAAATCCATCGAGATGTCCTCCCATATCCTCTCCGGTAACTCCAAGGGCTGTAGAAGACCTGCTGGGGATGTCGCCTGATATTTGTGGCGCTGACATATATCGCACTCCGAAACCAGCCTCGCAATATCCTTCCTCATACCTGGCCAGTAGAGCTCCCGAGCCATCATCTGATAAGTCTGGTATCCTCCTGAGTGGCCCCCCACGGCGTTGCTGTTGAACTCATGGAAGAGAGTAGGAATGTGACTAGAAGTCCGGGGAATCACCAGCCTCCTTCGGTACAGTAGTAGTCGCTCCTCTAAGGTGTAACCCGGAAAGTCTGTAGATCCCCCAGCGATTGCCTCCCGGATCCGTCGCAGCTCCTCATCGGCCTCAATCTCCGCTAGCAGGGTGTCGCTCCGCAACAACAGTGGGATAGAAAGAGCCACCACCTGTACCCCTTCATCTCGTCGGGAAAACGTATCTGTCGCCTTGTTGTCCGAGCCGGGTTTGTAATGAATCTCGAACTTGTACCCGCTCAACTTGGACAATCACATCTGGTGCTCCTCTGCCACCATGCGCTGCTTCAGGAGGTACTTCAGACTCCGCTGGTCTGTTCGTACCACAAACTCCCTCCCCAGCAAGTAGGGTCTCCACTTCTGGATTGACAGCACGATCGCCATCAACTCTCGCTCATAGACAGACTTCAGCCTGGCCCTGGAAGATAGAACCTGGCTGAAGTAAGCGATCGGCCGCTGCTCCTGCATCAGTACGGCCCCTAACCCAAAGCCCGAAGCGTCTGACTCAACTATAAACTTCTTCTCAAAATCTGGGAGTGCTAGCACCGGTACCGTCGTCATCGCCTCCTTGAGGGCCTGGAATGCCCTCGTCGCTTCTTCTCCACAGCAAAAACTATCCTTCTTCAACTGTTCCGTAAGGGGCCACGCCAAGGTGCCGTACCCCTTCACGAAACGTCGATAATACCCTGTGAGACCCAGAAACCCCGCATCGATCGGCTGCCACCTGTTCGCCGACACGATGTTGGAAGGTAGCAGGGGCGTTCGTCAGCCCAAAGGGCATGACGAGGAACTCGTAGTGGCCTTCGTGAGTTCTGAAGGCGGTCTTCTGCACATTCTCCTGTCTCATGCGAATCTGGTGGTACCCCCGACTTCAGATCGATCTTCGAGAAGACCACCGCTCCGTGCAACTCGTCTAGCAGCTCGTCAATCACCGGGATGGGAAACTTGTCTGGGACAGTTTCCTTGTTGAGAGCCCCCTGCCTGCAGCACACGCTAATGAACGACACCCCCTCCTTAAGCACAATAGCGTGCTTATGGTCCCTTGGCCTCACATCTCCTATCCTGCGATGAACGGGGGGTCGACCCGTCAGGGGCTCGTCCCTAAACCCTCGGCAACTCCGTCTGGGGCTCGTCCTGCGACCCCCCTACCGGCCCCTGGGGGCCTCGAGGGTTCGCCGCTCGCATGAAATTGACTAGCATTCTTTTACTTGCTCCAGTCTCCCATCCAACCTCTAGATCTCCTCATAGAACAGGGATTGTCAAATGACCGGCGTGTCCAGCAATCGTATCAAATACATGATGTTGTTGACTAGGGAAACCCATTTATTTATCTTGTTTGATTTTCTAGCTGCTATCATTTATAGCCGTGTAGTTTGAGAACGTTATGAAACCTTACTGCATGTCGCTATCTGGAAACACTACATCTAATTCCCTTTTCACATATCATACTGTTTGAACCAAGGAAGGAATGATGATTGTTTCAGTTTCGAAGAGGGACGCGTTGAAACTGAAACTGGAACTCGGTTTCGGCCGTTTTCGTTCGGTTTCGCTTGGTTTTGGCCCGTTGGTTTCGGCCAGTTACGGCAGAAACCACTTGATTTTGCTAACCACTTGATTTTGCTCGGTTTTGGTCAGTTTCGGCTGAAACCAAGTGGTTTTGGTCGAAACATCGCTTGTTCCAATGAAATATGAGTTTATATTTAAATATACAAACCTCATATATACATAAAAGTATTTATTAAAATTCTAAAAAATATAAAAACTTAATAATTTCATTGAAATTTTAAAAATTATATTATAAAATTCATGAAAAATTGTTACAAGTGCATTAATATGGAAATATATACATAAAAATCCATATAAATCCAAAACCACCGAAACTCAACGAAACCAACGAAGCGGGAGAAACTGTGCGAAACTTAAAATCTTTCTAATGATTGAAACCGAAACCGAATTCTCAAACCTAGGTTTGAGCTGGAATTTTGTTTTAATTTTTACATGTTTATCTATTTTTTTCATTTACAGATTGGTAGATAGGTACTTTACATTTACACTTTCCAAAAACTGATGTGCACTTTATATCTGATTCATGTAAACTAATGCAATGATCCCGCCAGGTTGCTGTATTTTACTTCCATGATCAATTCACCTGGTTGAAAGGAATTGGGCTTTTCATAATAATGGTCGGTGTTAGTTTATTCAACTGGTACAAGTAAGTGAAACATTTACCTTTTGATTTTGTGAAAAATGTTCAGCTTTTTTTATCATTAGTCCTATCAATCTAATGTTATTGTTCATGGGTGTGTATTTTGATCTAGAACCTTCTTGCTTTTACGGAAGGATTCATATATATGATGTTGGATTTGTTTAGGTTGTACATGTACGATTCTAATGGAAAAGAGTCAATTGTGTCATCGACAAATTAATACTGCAGTTACTGGCCTAAAAAGACTTTGCTTTGAGCTCTCTGCGTATTGATGTATTTATGACATTATTTTTCAGATATCAAAAGCTAAACAAAGGCCATCCAAGTGAGGGTGGAGAAATGAACTCAACTTTCAATGGAGCTGCCAGATATGTTATCCTCGATGAAGACATTCTGGACAGTGATACTTGATCAGACACCAGACTATGCAACATGTTTTTAAACTAACAGGTATAATTTTGTCACGCATCTTCAAAATGAACATCTTATTTAATAAGCTTCAATTCACGTTTATTCTTGAAATTCAACCACTGTTATTTCATTAATTTTGCTAGTTGTGCTTAGCAGGCTTTTGGTGCTTGTCCATATATACTACGCAGAATTACACTTAGTAATTGAACTAAATAGGATTACACATGGATGAAGTGGGTTACATAATCGTGCTTATTGTTTATACACTTGTGCTTGTAACTGCGTTAAGCAGAAGGATGCTATTTCTTTTTGCACTGTTGGCAAATGGTGTTGAGTTTGTGTGAGAGATATGGTTAAGGGCTGCAAACGATATCCGAAAGTATGATAATACGATCTGACTCTTCGGCGATTATTGTGTTTGGATATAAAAGTTGAACCATAAATCCTTATTGGGTCGGATTTGGATATGAATCTCTACTAAAAGGAAACCTGAAAATTAACCTGAAAATAGAATAAAAGCTTACGCACCGAAGCTTTATTAAGACTGATCCATAAAGTGGGAAAAATCAAAACATGATGATTTTGATGAAAAATAAAATTAGAATCTTGTCAGTTTTCATGGAATATGATTGAACTAAAACTCATTTTCAATAGATTCTTACAATGTAGGTAGAATCTGAAACCGACCCGCAACATATGAAAAGGAGAGATTTCAACCCGAAACAGAATCCTTGTCCGAACTTCTTATTGATTTTGGATTTGGGTATTAGCACAAACCAAATCCGAACCTGACCAGTTTACATCCTTAAAGACAAGTGAATGGTTGTAATGACAAGGGCCATTTTGATGTATACTTGGTTAGCATGTGACGCATGACGGAAGATCTCAAGAGGAAAAAATTGAAAAACTAATAGATTTAGGGGTTTAAATTGGGAAAATTAAGGATTCTAAATATATAAGGGATGTTGAGAGTTTCTGTCACTTGCCATCCACTGCACACCCAACAAATCAGTATGTCAGAGATTAAAAGATCTAGGCCTTTTGTCAAGGCTCTCTCGAACTCATATCTTCTAAAAAAAATTTAAACGAGACTTTTTATAAGTAATTCTTATTCTTTCCTTCACTGAATAACTTTCAAAGGGATACAACTTATTTATAGTCTAAGATATGTGCACAATATGTGCTTACATAAGCAAAGTTAAGCAAATCAAATAAAATTCTAACAAATAAAACCAAATAAAAGCAAATCTAATAAAATCAAATAAAATCCTAACAAATATAATCAAATAAAATCGAATATAATAAAATTAAATAAAAGTTTAACAAATAAAATCAAATATGATTCATTGAACTTGGACCTCATCATTCTCGTCGGTTGTGAAAATTCACCACATGATGAATGATGGTAAGGGAGTACAAAGCGGTAGTAGTCAGCAGTCTTTTCGTTGTTGAAAAATGTGTCCTCGTACTTTGAAATGAATCAAAATGAGTTGGAAGGGGAACACTTATGCTTAAGGTTAGGGCAAAAGAAACATTACAAGTAAACATCTTCATGAGAATGTGCCAAGATCATGAAAGAAAGAAAGACACGCAAAATCTGTTGGCCAATAGACTGTGAAAGATTAGTGATGATGAAATTGATGTGCTCAATCAACTTAAGAGATATGTATTACATCTACAACTCTAACATAGGCTCAAAAGATAGTCAAGCTGGGTATCTAGTTCAAACTACGGTAGTGGATTAGGATGAAGCTGAGGCTTTATCTCTTATTGTGGCTCAACCTTAGGTTCCAATGCGATCTCAGGCTCACACTATTGGCTTAAGTTTTAGCTCGAGCTCAAACTCAAACTGAAACTCAACCTTAGGTTTTGGCTTAGGCTTAGGCTCGATCACGTGTTTAATTGTGGACACATGCTTAGGTTTGAGCTCTTGATAACCGTTGAATAACTTTTTGTTGTTTCATTTTCATCGTCTGAATAAGCTTGTTGAGATCCGAATCTTTTAGATCTCCTCACAAGGGTCTATTTATGATTCTCTTTTAGGATTTAAATTTGAGTAAGGTTGATGCAAATGATGGATTGGTTGGAGTTTAAGAAGATGCAGATATGACATAGCGATCGTGAATTTTGACCAATTTTAAAAATGAATCTAAAATTGCTTATATCAAGATAATGCTTCTCTACTTAACTTACAATAAGCATAGATGTATTACTTTTTATTTCGGAAGTTAAAAGGTGAAAAGAAATCTTTCAAATGGTACTCCCAGTCATACCCATACATATCATCAAAGCTATAAAGAGTGGGATCTATATATCTTGCTCATATTTTGTTAGAAAAGAATAGCTCATGTAGTAGTAGTCATTCTAATACTATATGAAATTATCTTCCATCTTGCGGAAATGGTTGAAGATTCTCGAAATTTTTTAGAAGTTGCTGTAGCACATGGAAAATATTGGAAGATAAGCAAAGTTCATTTATTTATTTAGAATTTTCCCCAAAATTTTTAACTGAATTGTTACTCTGTTTTCCTTTTTCTTTGTTCTTCTCTCCTTTTGATTTTTTTACTTTTTAAATCAATTTTCCCTCTCTTTTTTATTTTTTCTCCTTTTCAATTTCCCCTCTCATTTTGATTTCTCTCTAATTTTCAATTGTTTCTCAATTTTTTCCTGTTGATTTTTTCTTTTTTGACTGCAAAAGAATTAAATTTTGGGTACTAAAACCTAAAGAGAGAAGGATTAAAAAGAATTAAATTTTAAATCTTTTCGGGTTAAGGTGAATTTTTTTATTAAACTCTATCCTAAAGGGGAAAAAGATAGATAAAATAAAGAAGATAAAGAAGAAGATCAATGGTCAGAAAAAATAAATTAGGACTTTGACTTTGATACGAAATTTGGCACATGACAAAAGATCTAAAGAGGAAAACTGAGAAAAATTAATAGATTTAAGGGTATAAATTGGTAAAATTAATGATTTTAAATATATAATGGATGTTGAGAGTTTCTCGCCCAAGCCATCATGCGCTCATTCCATTAAGGTTCAAAATTGGTAAAAATAAGGATTCTAAATAAATAAGGGATGTTTAGAGTTTCTCTTCCCGCCCACTCCAATAAGTTTTTCACCAAGGCACTCTTGCATCTACTCACTCACATTTCATAAAAAGGAGATAAACCATAAACCTTTTCTCAAAGCAATTCTTATTCATTTGTTCACATTATCTTCTAATGGAATAGAATTTATTTATAGTCTAAGATATGTGCACAACGCGTGTTTACATAAGCAAATCTAAGCAAATCAACTAAAATCCAATAAAATCAAATAAAATCCTAACAAATACAACTAAATAAAAGCAAATCTAATAAAATTTAACAAATAAAATCAAATAAAAACAAATCGAATAAAATCAATTAAATCCTAACAAATAAAATCAAATGAGATTCATTGAACTTGGGAAGTTGCTATACACACAAACCTAATTGCTGAACACACATACCATTTATTTACAAGTTTGCCATTCATAATTTATTGGGTTGTCATTGAAATGTTTTCATTTTTTACCCTCACTTCATCCTCCCTCATCTTCTCTTCTTCTCCGTCGTTGCCGACAGATCCTTGCAGCCCCCCACACAGCCGACCTCTCCACTTCCTCTTGTCCTCCCATCCCCTTCAACTTCCTACTCTTCCTTCCTTCACCATTCCCCTCTTCCACCGTCGCCGTCGCCGTTGCCGCCGTCCCCCGCCCGGGGAGGGGATGTGGGGACGTGGTGGCAACGATGGCAGGCGGGCGGTGGTGGGCGGGGGGCCGGGGGGGGGGAGTGTTGTCATTTGGGGGATATAGGGGCGTGTAACATAAAAAACTGCTTTTTAAATATTTTTGGTTGTGTAAAGTGGTCTAAGTGTACAAGTCCAATTAGGTCTGTTTGTTTAGAATTACCATTGCACTTGGCCCTCATCAGTATGCCCCCAAATTGACCCAAAGGGGGTAAACCCACACTGATGTCTCGGTTCCAATCATATCCTAACAATCTATCCACTACATTTCCTTTGCAAAATGGGGTAAAGATCACAATCTTTACCTTTTTCCTCTGTCCTTCTTAACATGGGTGCTCGTGAGCCGGATTTGTGCGCCACGATCTCAACAATCTTCAATGTGGCTTCTATCATGGAAGAATCCAGATGGAGAGCCTAAGCAACCCCCCCCCCCCCCCCCCCCCCCCCCCCCCCCCCCCCCCCCCCCCCCCCCCCCCCCCCCCCCCCCCCCCCCGGCGGGGACGAAATCTGCTTTTTTGGTCTCCTCTGGGAACTATATGATCCTAAGCACCGAGAGTATGCCCTATTATGCCCAAAACCTTGTGTTGTTGACCACTAAACGAACAAATCAAATGACATGTCAAGAATCTACTTAATTATTATTATACAATTTTCTTCAATTGGTTGATCCTAGTGTACATGAAACTGCCAGATCAGAGCAATATAAATCTATAATATCATAACAATATTAAGTTAGTTCCTTGAAGAAACTGGATTATTCTTCCTAATGTTGGATCATAGTTCCTTAAAGAAACTGGATTATTCTACCCAGTGGCGGAACCAGAACAGTGGGGTCCTAATACATATTTTTAGTGGGTGACCATTGTTCTTTGCTATGATGTTTTCAGCAAAATGAGCAAACTGTTTGCAGCTGTCTCTATGTTTTTTCGTGCCCCCACAACTCATGTTCCGCCCCTGATTCTTAATGCTGGATCATCATCGTCATCATCATTTCCTCTTTCCATGAACCAATCAGCTTGGAGGTCCTCCTTCCTCGGCAGGCTCTATAGAATCCAACTCTTGATCACACCTAATACTGAAACCAACGTTTATTTTTGAATAAGCTGTAATCTATGTAAGTAATAACTGAAAACAACGATTTTGATGAGACATTGAGAAATACCATCATATATAATTATATTACTGCTGCCTCTGCTAACTTGACATGATACGTGATTATCCTTACGAAAGACATAATATTCTTCATTTCTTTTTATTTTTCTGCAGGAATTTTCCAAAAGCTGGAGTCAAATTGCACCCCCGGCTTGCACTATCAATTTAATTTTTTTTCCCGATGTTGCGCGGCCTTATCCGCTCATAGATCGTGAGCAACACAATGAACGAGTCTTCTGCCATGCCAGCCATGGCTTTTGCTCACCTCAAAAATGAATGTTTGTATTATACGAGCTCTCTCAAGCACCACAGAGAGAATGATGTACAAGTGGTGAAGACTGAGTTTGAGGCACTGATTTCTGGAGCTCCTTGTGGCTGGGGCCTTTCAACTGTATATTTGGAAATTCTAGTGTATCACACATTTTCATTGTGCTCCGAGTCAATATATACGAAATGAGAAAAAAAGTGATTACATTGAGGGAAAGGAATGTTATTCACGCATGTAGCTCTGCTACTGTGGGCATACCTTCTTTCAGGTTTGTTGGCATGATGCTTTTCACCTCCAAATCTTTGGTAAGAGAATAATGGATATCATGACATATAAGAGATCTCTCTTCTCATATACGATGATGTGATATATTCTCATCTACAAATATAGTATAAGTGGGTTATATGGAGTGTATTTTTTGTCCATTGTATCTTTTGTGAAGAAGAACACGCTATATGAGAGAATCTCTCAGGTCATATACTCATTATTCTTTTGTGAAGAAGAACACGTTTTATGAACATTCCTTTTAGTAACATGTATCTTATGGAAAATGTAAGATGGTACATTTTGAAAATAGATACAATTACGACTATGGAGCCCGATAACCATGCTTTAAAAGTTTTGTTGGTCTTGATCATGTGAAAATACCTAAATATTTTAATGGAATAATGAGGACAAATACCAACACATACATACTAATCTGTAGACATAAGACCAATATGAAAGGGATCGATGTTTCAAAAAAGAAGTCGAGAACTAGACCTTCGACTATTGCCTAAGGAAAATTTTCTCAAATACCAACTCATACATACTAATCTGTAGACATAAGACCAATATGAAAGGAAAACTAAAAAAATGTGTAAAATATGGAATTGAGTCACAATAACAAAACTGTTACGACTAATGTGGACCAGCCCGAATTACAACGGCCCACGACCCAACCTCAAAGGAGACGCCCACTAGAGAAGGCGGGTCCGCCCGGAAGGGCCCACGGACGGGGCTGAAGGCCCAGCCACTTCGCCCTCGGGGGCATCCGACTAGCCCCCATTCGGCCAGATTAACCGCCCCTCGTAATCCGCGATCCCATAATGGCCATTAACGGACCCGTTAACGGGCCACCCCTCCACTACGCACGAGTGGGAGGAGGCGGAGGCGGATCGTGGGGACGTGAGAGGAGGCGGGACGTGGGGCAATCACGAGGGACCCTATAAGGGGAAGGCCAGAACGACGGGCAAGGGGATCGAGACTCAGGTAATCAACATAGAGGTACTCCATCAACGACCTAGGCATTCGCCACTCCATTCCCTTCCTCCCCCATACTCGCGCCGCCTGGGTTGATGTTCCGGCTTCCTTACAAGCCGGACCTCCCCCGCCGAGTATCCTTTCAGACCTTGATCTGACTTAGGCATCGGAGGGGATTTGGCCGGAACCTAGGTCCGGCCTCCCTGACGAGTTTCCTCATCTGTTTAGGAAGAAGATATCCGAGGCGCCGAGGCTAACCCTCAGCGTTGGTCGGCTACCCCCACCGCAGTCGTCAGGTGGACGGCTGCTCAAGCACCAACCCACTTGCAAGGCGCCGAGGCTACCCCTCGGCGCGGATTCAGCCGAGGCCGAGTGCGACCCAACCGAGGCCGAGCGCGACCCATCGAGCCGAGGCTTCCCCTCAGCTCTCTCACGCCGAGAACAAGAGGGCTCGGCGATCCCAAGGGACCCACAAGTCGGCCCCTTGACCACGTTGACCACACAGCCGACGGTCAACGAACTGTGGTGAGAAAACACCCGTAAACATCTGGAGCCGTCTGTGGGAACGAACTAACACCCACGTAAAATCACCAAGATGGAACCAATCAGCAATGGCCTAGGGCGCATGCCGCCCATCCCGGAGGAGGGCGTGTACCACGCCACCGTCGAGACCCCGAACGGCTGCGCTGCTGGGGAGACCGACAACGCCCATCTGCCCACGCAGGGGCAACTCCGAGCCTACGCGCAGGAGACCAATGCCAACATCCAAACTTTAGTCGCGATGATTCAGCAGCTCGTTAGCAGCACTCCCACCCCTGAGGGTGTGGAGGGACGGGCCTCTCGCCAGGAAGAGGATCGCCGAACTCTTCGTTCCGCCGTGGTCGCCGACCACGGAAAAGGAGTGCAGAACACGGAAAGGAGGTTCACCATGCCTGGTTTTTCCCCGGAGCGATCTCCCACTCACACCTCATTCAGAGAGGGAAATGGGGGGAATCGGAGCGGACGGGCGACATCTCAAGGACGGCCTCGTCCGCACGTCCGTGATCGCACAAACGTAGGCGGGATGATCGCCGATCAGCGAGCGTCCGGTCTTACCAGAGCGGAGGCAGCCAACGAGCAAAGTCCCACCACCAGAAGATCCGAAAAGAACGTTCGCGCCGATCGAGCCCGGCACCCAAGCTGGCAAGGACCCAAGAGGAAGTCAAGCTTTCGTTGGCCCCCTCGTTGCAGCTGAACAGCAATGAGGCGGGCGAAGGAGAGCGACCCGGGTGCATCAGCGGAGAACGATGCCCCCTGACTCGGAGGATAACTGAGGCGCGGATACCCGCGAACTTCAAGGTACCGATGCTGGAGAAATACAATGGCGTTAGCGACCCCGCGGACCATGTGATGGATTACGAGGGGGTCATGGCGTTCCAGGGGGCCGATGACACCCTGCTCTGCAGGGGCTTCTACTCCACCCTACGGGGGCCGCTCGGACCTGGTACCTCAGCCTGCCCGGTCGGTCGATAGACAGCTTCGAGGGGTACTCACCCCCGCAGACCGAGCGAACCGTCCACTCATAAGGCTGGAGGCAACTCCCCCAACCGACAAGCGCGATTGCCGGTGACAAGCCGAGGGGTACTCACCCCCGCAGACCGAGCGAACAGCCCATTCATAAGGCTGGGGCAACTCCCCCAGCCGACGAGCTCGACTGTCGGTCACAAGCTGAGGGGTACTCACCCACGCAGACCGAGCGAACCGACCATTCAAAAGGCTGGGGGTAACTCCCCCAGCCGACGAGCGCGACTGCCGGTCACAAGCCGAGGGGTACTCACCCCACAGACCGAGCGAACCGCCCACTCATAAGGCTGGGGCAACTCCCCCAGCCGACGAGCACGACTGCCGGTCATAAGCCGAGGGGTATTCACCCCCGCAGACTGAGCAAGCCGCCCACTCCTAAGGCTGGGGGCAACTCCCCCAGCCGACGAGCATGACGCCCGGTCATAGGCCGAGGGATACTTACCCCCGCAGACCGAGCGAATCGCCCACTCATAAGGCTGGGGGCAACTCCCCCAGCCGACGAGGGCGACTACCGGTCACAAACTGAGGGGTACTCACCCCCGCAGACCGAGCGAACCACCCATTCATAAGGCTGGGGCAACTCCCCCAGCCGACAAGCGCGACTGCCGGTCACAAGCCGAGGGGTACTCACCCCCGCAGACCGAGCGAACCGCCCATTCAAAAGGCTGTGGGTAACTCCCCCAGCCGACGAGCGCGACTGCCGGTCACAAGCCGAGGGGTACTCACCCCCGCAGACCGAGCGAACCACCCACTCATAAGGCTGGGGCAACTCCCCCAGCCGACGAGCGGGACTGCCGGTCACAAGCCGAGGGGTACTCACCCCCGCAGACTGAGCAAGCCGCCCACTCCTAAGGCTGGGGGCAACTCCCCCAGCCGACGAGCACGACGCCCGGTCATAGGCCGAGGGGTACTCACCCCCGCAGACCGAGTGAATCGCCCACTTCTAAGGCTGGGGCAACTCCCCCAGCTGACGAGCACGACGCCCGGTCATAAGCCGAGGGGTACTCACCCCCGCAGACCAAGTGAATCGCCCACTCCTAAGGCTGGGGCAACTCCCCCAGCCGACGAGCACGACGCTCGGTCATAAGCCGAGGGGTACCTACACCCGCGGACCGAGCGAAGCACCCACTCGTAAGGTTGGAGGCAACTCCCCCAGCCGACGGGCACGACGGCCGGTCATAAGCCGAGGGGTACTCTCCCCCGCGGACCAAGCGGGGCGCCCGCTCATAAGGATGTGGGCAACTCCCCCCAGCCGACGAGCATGACAACCGGCCGCAAGCCAAGGGATGACCTCCCTCGCGGATCGAGTGACCCACCCGCTCGCCTGGCTGAGGACAAACACCCTGACAGACAGACTCGGTGGGAATAACGACATCCCAAGCCAGACGAGCCCGTGACAACACCCCTAGACGAGGGCGACGACGCCCGTCCGGTCTAGGAACATTGAAGGCTATTCCAAAGGGGAGAACCCCTGAAAAAGAGACCAGTGGCGCAAGAAGAACTGACTAGAAGATATCATTTTCATTAATGGTATGGGTTACATATCACTCAGCAACGTCCTCTCAAGCACTGTTGTTGACAACAAAATTTGTCACCCAAGAAAGGGGATGGGATACAAGGGCTCTTCAGGGGTCCGGGGCGCGATAGGCAATGTCGCCCGGGGTCCGGAGCACTGTGGTTGACAACAAAATTTGTCACACAAGAAAGAGGACAGGATACAGGGGATCTTCAAGGGTCTGGAGCGCGAGAGACAGCGTTGTCTGGGGCCTCGCCTTGCTTCGAGCAGTGGGGATCGTCGGGTCCCGGTGGAGGGAGGATCGGCATCCCGACGAGCTCCGCAAACTGCCGGAATGACTCCCTGACGACCTCCACTATGCGAGGGGCAAGGAGGTCCTCATAAGTCCCGAAGACCTCCCTCAGGACCGACGCAATCTTCGGCCTTATGGCCGTGTCGACGCCCTTCTCAGCCTCCTTGGCAAAACGGTGCCTCCGACGCAGCTCGGCGAGTTGGCCCCAGAGATCCTCCCTCTCCCGCCGGAACTTCTCTTCCGCTTCTCGGCTCAAGTCATGGACATCCACAAGTTTTCGCTTGAGATCATGTACTTGAGACCCGAGTTCGTCGGCACGACGGCGTTGCTGCCGAGCTTCCATGCAGGCACCTTGAAGGGCTACATCAGCCTCCCCAGCCCGGGCACACTCCAGATTTAGGGAATCCTCAAGGCTTCTCAATTGGGTCGCCCGGCGCTGTGCCTCAACAGCCATCGCGGTGGCCTGCAAACGAAAGGGAGGTGGATTATACCAAGGAAGATCGAAGGGCAAGACAACTGTCCGAAAATGGCAGGAATTCGAACCTGTCGGAGGTGACCGACCAGAGAATCCAACAGTATGTCCACGGGGGAAAACTCCAAGAAGGAACGGTCCCCCGGAAGGACGGAGTCCGCCGCCGGCCGGCTCGCCAAGGCCATATCAAGGGGCACCGAACCCCTGGGGGGATCAGCGGGGCCCGCTGAGGCGCTCGGCAGGACACAGACAGCCCCCGAGACCGAAGGGGTGGCCGAGGGAGTATCGACGGCATGGGCGGCGGGGTCGGCCGCGACGGTCGGCACGATCGCCTTGTCGGGATCCGTCGGCAGGAGCCGGAGAAGCGGCGCGCCCGCCTTTCTTCCGCGACTTCTTCCCGTTGGGGTCAGCGGTAACAAGGGGAGAGCGCTTGCAACTCCCGCCCGCGGATGGCCGAGGAGCCGATCCGAAACCCTCAACAAGGAGGGGGTCGACCCCAGTGCCTTCTCCTCCAGGGGGACCCGAGGCGACCGGGGGGGGGACTTGGCCTCAATCCTCCTCGAAGGAGGCTCGGACCGGCGCAACTCTTCATCTATAGAGCGGCGAGGCGCCCGTCCAGAAGAGCTCCCACGGCCCCGGCGAGATCCTAGCCGAATGAGCTCGTCAACATCGTGGGTGAATTCGCGGCCGACCGGCCATCCCTGCGAGAGAAAACGAAATCAGGGTGAGCCAGAGGTTAAACGGAAGGAAGGGAGACAACATACCGGGGGACCACAGAGTACACTTAAGAAGCAGGTCGTCCAACAAATCCCAGACCGACCTCTCCTCAAGAGAAAGTGACGACAGGAGGCGGACCGCGGCCCGCTCGGCCTCGGATAAGGTTGCCGCCCTGTCGGTTTGTTGCGAACTCACCCAATCTGTCAAGATCACCGAGACCCGGGGAAAGACAACGAAAACAAAGCTACAGTCCCAGTTCCCCGACCAAGGGGTCAGACCGAGCAGACACACCCGCCCCGCGCGGGCTCGGAGGTGCAGCCAAGATCCGAGGCCGACCGACTGGATCCGGTAAAAGTGAAAGAGGAGGGGGAGAGACGGCTCCAGGCCGTGAGTGATACAAAGCGTAATAAACCCGGTCAGCATCGCGACAGAGGATGGCGTTAGCTGGCACATGGCGACTTTCAAGGAATCCGTGAATTGAATTATAAAAGGGTGGAGGGGGAAGCGGAGCCCTAGATGGAACATCTCGACGTAGACGCCGACCTCGTTACTCCGTGGGAAGCAGATCCGCTCGTCTCCAAAGGGAATCCGGACGTCATAGGGATGACATAGGTACCTCTCTCGTATTTCCCTAGTGACTAAAAAAGGGGCCATGGATGACGATCGGATGATTGATGGAGGGATGCCTAATCGCTCGGAAGACGAGGCCACATCGTCCCCAATGGGAGCCGGAAAAATTTTTCCTTTCCCTTTATCCGGGACCCCCGGGGACGGCGAAGGAGCTTTGAGCCCCGAGGGATGGGCACGATCGGGACCAGGCGTCGGTCCGCCAGAACGTGTATCACCTATTCTAAGCATGGCCATAAGTCCGAGTTAAAGAGTGGAAGAATTACCTTGATAAAAGAGCTGGGAAGAAGGCAGATGTCGGGAAGAAGAAGCTGGCAGAACGGAGATCAAGAAGGAATGAGCGCGAAAGAATTGAAGCTCGAGGGATCGGAACGTATATATAGAGGACGATGGATGGATCTGAACGGTCAAGGGAGAGCACGAGGCGACGTCAAGACGGCGGCGATGCTTCGAAAATTGCGCCAACGGAAGTTCAAACGGAGCGGTAATAATGACATTCATTTAATAGCGGAACCTCGACTGACGCACCCATCGGATCGTGAAAGTGTCACATCACCCGAGCCGAACCGACGGAAGCCGAACGACCCGGGCGATGGGGGCAATTGTACGACTAATGTGGACCAGCCCGAATTACAACGGCCCACGACCCAACCTCAAAGGAGACGCCCACTAGAGAAGGCGGGCCCGCCCGGAAGGGCCCACGGACGGGGCTGAAGGCCCAGCCACTTCGCCCTCGGGGGCATCCGACTAGCCCCCATTCGGCCAGATTAACCGCCACTCGTAATCCGCGATCCCATAATGGCCATTAACGGACCCGTTAACGGGCCACCCCTCCACTACGCACGAGTGGGAGGAGGCGGAGGCGGATCGTGGGGACGTGAGAGGAGGCGGGACGGGCAATCACGAGGGACCCTATAAGGGGAAGGCCAGAACGACGGGCAAGGGGATCGAGACTCAGGTAATCAACATAGAGGTACTCCATCAACGACCTAGGCATTCGCCACTCCATTCCCTTCCTCCCCCATACTCGCGCCGCCTGGGTTGATGTTCCGGCTTCCTTACAAGCCGGACCTCCCCCGCCGAGTATCCTTTCAGACCTTGATCTGACTTAGGCATCGGAGGGGATTTGGCCGGAACCTAGGTCCGGCCTCCCTGACGAGTTTCCTCATCTGTTTAGGAAGAAGATATCCGAGGCGCCGAGGCTACCCCTCAGCGTTGGTCGGCTACCCCCACCGCAGTCGTCAGGTGGACGGCTGCTCAAACACCAACCCACTTGCAAGGCGCCGAGGCTACCCCTCGGCGCGGATTCAGCCGAGGCCGAGTGCGACCCAACCGAGGCCGAGCGCGACCCATTGAGCCGAGGCTTTCCCTCAGCTCTCTCACGCCGAGAACAAGAGGGCTCGGCGATCCCAAGGGACCCACAAGTCGGCCCCTTGACCACGTTGACCACACAGCCGACGGTCAACGAACTGTGGGGAGAAAACACCCGTAAACAAAAACCATGTGGGCCTTGGCCCAAAGTGGACAATATCATACCAGTGTGGAGATTGATGAGTTGTGCGCCTGTATTTAAAACCCCAACATATATACTTGCACAAGTAGAACAATTGAAGTTGAAGGTTTATCAGCTAGAAGTTAAATCAACATTCATAAATGGAGAGCTTGAAGAAGTATACGTAAATAACACCAAATAACACCGAAGATATACACTCAACGGAGAAGAAAACAAGGTGTATTGTTTGCACAAAACATTATATGGCTTAAAGCAAGCACCTCGAGCCTTGACCAAGATTGACATGTACTTCCGCAAGCAAGGATTTCTAAAAAGTTCGAGTGAGTCATTCTTGTATGTCTAAGAGCATCTCCAACCGGCCTTCATATCTTCAAAATGAAGGCCGGTTTAGCTCCAATAGAGCTTCAAATTGAAGCCAAAAATGAAGGGTGTGAATAGTGCCCCTTCAAATATGAAGGGACAATATTCACCCCTTCATTTTAGAATCTCATGCTAAAATACTACTGTGGCACTCTATTAAGTTAAACATGATTAGTTACAACTTTAATATTTTTCATACCACATAACCAAATTTAATAATTTTAGTACCATTGGAAAGAGCGCGATAATACATATAATATGAGACCGATATTTAATATTTCTCAAGCACTGAGTTGTTTTGTTGTTGAAGAGAACATCTATATAAAAATTAATATTATTTTATGGACAAATATGAATATTTAATATTTTTCACCAAATTATTATAGTTATAAAATAACAATAATTTTATCTTATTTATAAATTTCTTTAATAAGTAAATAATTTATTTGATTAACCCATTTTCAAAAGAAATATTTTATCATTATGTAAAGATAACTAAATATGATAAAATAAGATTTGAAGGGTTGCACATTCTTCAAAATGGAATCTTTGAGGAATATTCCATTTTGAAGGGACTTTTTTTGAAGAAGAGGGTTGGAGATGCTCTAAAAGAAATGCACAAGATAACCCCACCTGCTTTCACACACACACACACACACACACCCCCCCCCCCCCCCCCCCCCCCCCAACCCAAAACACAACCCCTCCCATTTTCACTACTACTACATCTCCTCCTCCTCTTCCCTTCCCTTTTCCTTTATACACTCACATACACCCATTTTGCTATTACTATTCATCTCTGCTTCTTCTTGTCCGCTTTCTCAACAAGCAAGTATTCTTTCTGCACAGACCTAGAGGTATAGTTGTCGAAGGCATTGAGATGGTAATTAGCATTCGGCTGTTTGCCATAGTCTGCACTATACTTTATGTTGTGCTGTTGAAGGCCCCTACAGCTAGTCGTGTCTTTGGGTTACAGGATGGCATCGTCAAGATTGGGTCCAGCGGTTGAATGGTGATCAAAATATTCAAAATTGAGGAGTGTTACAGTCTGTGTCGATAGATCATGTCAATCATTATGAGTCCAGTTGACAAGTAGGTATGGAGCTGCAGTGGTTGTCAACAGTATACATAAATAGTTAAATACCACACCACCTCGGATTGATCCAATCAGATCAGAATCTTACATGAGCCAGGCACCGGGCTGTAGATGCGTTGCTCGTCGTCGTCGTAAGCCGAGCGTTGGCTCAAAGAAGCGAGGGGGGCCACACTGATCCAAACATTATCGTTATGCTCATTGGGGACATGCATAACGACGATGCCAATGATGGTAGGCCCTCTCTTTTGTAGGTGCTTCGTGTCAAGGCTTTGTTAATTGCGATTAAGCCCAGTTGGAGATATTTTTCGACAGGGTCATGTTCTGCTTACGCATCTCGTTACCATCAGAGGTGACATGTGCAGAGATTTCAACTGGAGGAGATGAGGATGGGGGCTCAGGCAATTAATACACGCTGAAAGGATGATGATTTTAAATCATCGAACGGGTTGTCTGTGGTTAATGACATTTCTTGGGGCCAGGGTGGCTTCTTCTCAATTTTATATATTTTTCAACAATGGGGGTGACCCCCTTGCCCCCAACTTAGTGGGTAGTTGCACCCCCACTCATCGTCATGTTGCACCATTTAAGCTCATTTATTCTTGAATCTATGATTGATTTCAAGAAGGAAAAAAAGAAGAAAAAGAAAAAACAAGGGAGCAGTGGAGCACAGAGCATAAAGATAAAGGCAAAAGTTTATTGGACTCTCTAGCATCTGGACTGGAGCCTCACCAAGCTCTGGACGCACATGATAAACGAGAGGTTTACTTAGGGCCTGTTCTTTTCGCGAGAATAGGCCAGGGAATAGGGTTTTTTGCACTGTTCACCTCTGACACTCGAGATTCCACGTTGGGAATCCGGTGACCTGTTCTTTTGCCCTTGTTGAAGGAGGAGGCAGAAAGCTTGCGTGGAGGGGGGTTTTGGAATACCACGGGCTTGTCAGGAGTTATCGTTTTTTGGTTGGAATTGGCTGGAATCCGTCTTCAAGCTGGGTCCCACGCTCGCTTTTGCTCTCTCTCCCCGCTTGTGATCACCCCCCTGCCTCGAATCTGCCATTCCACCTTCGTATCCCTCTTCTCGCAACAGCAGCAGGCGAAACCCTAAAAATAGGCGCCGGATCTGGGTGGCTTCGACCCCAAGCCAGTATATTTTTGGGTTGTCGCCGCCGACTGAGAATGGCAGCTTCGTCGGATCTGACCATGGTTGATTGAAGGAGGCGATGAACTAAAAAGAAGTTGGATCCGAGCGATTGAAACGAAAAAAACGGTAAAGTTGGCATTTTTACTTAGAAATAGTTTACGTTTATGCATGATTTCTTGTCCAAAGAACTGATCCCCACGAATTTATGTGGACACTAGCTTCGGACAGTAGATTGCGCCGTAAGGGTTGCCGTTTGTTATCCCTGACGTCGGGGATCTGCGGGTGTGCCCAAGGCAGTGTGATCTCTGTAACGCAAGCTTCATCTCCATTCTTCTCTTCTGATCACCTGACAGGTATATCTCCGGATATCATTTGTGTGTGGTTTGGATGTTCATTGCGGGTCGAAATACTGAATTTTTGTCATCTGTGGTTTCTTTGATGGACATGGGTGTGGTTTGATATTGTGATGCTGTGTGCACATGCTCGGGTTTCATAAACCCCGCCTCCGCATTCCTTGAATTTTGAATATATTTGGGATTGTTTTATGAAGGCTTTATCAAAAAATTTAAACAGATCATTGCCCACCAAGTATGCTACATTTCATATATTAGATGTTTTTGCCATCCAACGCAATACATGCAAGCTGAAAACATTTGATAATGACGGCCAAGGAAACATTGCCCTATGAGGAATCATAAGTACGTGAAGGGGGTATGCGTGATATAGACCAATAAAATCGAACTGCTTAAATGATTTGGAATACATTCTGAGGGCAATTTCAAGTATTTTCATGCATGGCGTGTAAAGGTGTTGGTGGCGGCATCCAGTTGTATGAAATGAAAGGTGAGGCATAAATAAAGGGTTCATGTAACCCTACATGCCATGCTGTAGAGAATTTGAAGTGGCAAGCACACTGGCATGCAACAGCTAAAATTGATATTGATTCCATGTTATTTTTCCCAAAGTGCCGTACTTATAAATTTTTCACATATTTTCAAATAATAAGTTTTGCTAGATATGTGAGCCCAGTGATGAAGCATATGCAAAGGAAAAATTATGATAGGCTGGCAGGAAGGTTCCTATATATGAAATTGGCTTATGGATATGATTAAATTCAGTGTATGGAAATATTTAAATATGAGGAGCAACCGCCATGCCACCAAGGGGGAAAATGAAAATAAATGTAATCCTGAGGGCTACTATTACAAATTAATTTAGTTTCCAATTATTTGTAATTTTCTGACACGGTTTTTAGTTGATGATAATTCATGTATGATTGTTGGTTATATCATTTTAAGCATAATTATTTAGTTGATTCCTAAATGCTTTAGATGGATAACAACGGGGGCATGATCGGGGGTAACCCACGTGCCGCGGCAGCGGCGGCAGTCATTCTTGTCATCATACACTGCATGCGTAACCTAGAGGGTAGGCCAAACCGTATACCTAGAGAGCCATCGGCTATGCGGGATCTACATAGGAACTCCCACATGCGTAGAATTCTCTATGGGGGTGAAAGTAGTTGTTTACACTACTTGAGAATGAGGAGCCATGCATTCATGAATTTGGCCGGATTAATGAGACAACTGGATTTACTTAAAGACACTATACATGTGTCCGTAGAGGAGCAGTTGGCCATGTTTCTACATATCGTAGGGCACAAGTCAAAGAACAGAGTCATGCAAGTTGATTTTATACGCTCCGGTTCAACAGTTAGCCGATACTTTGGCCAAGTAATGCAAGCAGTATGTGGCATTCGGGATATGTACTTGAAGCAAGCTCCAAATGAGACCCCTACTGAGATCGTCAATAATCCTAACTGGTACCCTTATTTCAAGGTACGTACGTGTCATATAAATTTGATGGAGTGACATGAAGTAGTTAGAGTAGTATTATTTTACTCTTTTCTAACCTATTGACCCACCATTACGATGTAGGATTGCATTGGTCTCATTGATGGGACACATGTCGATGCCATGCTACCTGCACATCTTGTACCCCGGTTTAGAGGCCGAAAGGGGGTGACACAAAATGTTCTCGCAGCTGCAACGCCGAATAAAAGATTCACGTATGTAATGGCAGGTTGGGAAGGGTCAGCAAATGATTTCACCGTCCTTAAATCTGCGTTGGCATTACCCCCCCCAAACGGTCTTCGAGTGTACGAAGGTTAGAGGTTGATTTTAACCAAATTTTTAATTCGTAGCACTTAATAAATCTTGTGAATAAATTATACTAATTTACAACGGTTATGATTGTAGGTAAATATTACCTATGCGATGCTGGATATACTACCATGCCAGGATTCATATCTCCATACAGGGGCGTTAGATATCATCTGAAGGACCATACTGATCGAGCTCCTCGAAATCACAAGGAGCTCTTCAACCTACGTCACTCGTCTTTACGAACTAAGATCGAGTCGACTTTTGGTATCCTAAAGAACAAGTTTAAGATATTGACTTCCAAGCCCCACTATCCATTCCCATGTCAGGTTGATACCGTCCTAGCATGCACTGTGTTGCATAATTACATCCAAGTTGCAGATCCACATGACCCTCAACTTAGGGAGGATGCTGTGGATGTGATTGCGGAAGATGGAGATGTTCACGATGACTCGATTTTGGATATGTCCCAACAGATGTCCTTGCGTGACCAAACACAACAGAGGGACAATTGGAAACTTCGAAGAGACCAAATAGCGTGGGATATGTGGGTCGACTATTGTAACATACATAATCAGGGTAACACGCATGAACAAGGTCTTTGAAATTTGGGTTGGGGTCTATGTGGTAGATATAAGTTTGACATTGTCTTCTTTGTTATGAACTATTATTGTAGATTTTTCATCTTGCAACTGAGAACAAGGTTCTGAACTAATGCTTCTGCTAAGAAATGTGTGTTTCTTGTTGTTTGAATATTTTCATTAAATGATTTGAAATAGTATCGTATTCTTTGTGTAGGCATGGCAGGGTCATCTCAACGAGGTCAAGGTCGTGATCCGATGGACCCAATCTCTGACCCACCATCAGATAATCAATGGGTAGACGACGATACACGTAATGAGAGTTCTCCCCGTCGACCTATGGCACGTAGGGTGGGAGATATGCAGTACCCTGGGCAGGGCAACTATGGTGGCGGCAACTATGGAGGTGGCACAAGTGTGCCTTATGCCCAATATGCCCAGTATAGCATGCCGTTGCAAATGGGTGGTCACCCCGGATATATGCCAAGTCAAGCTGGCTATATGCAATTGCTTCAAGGGGGTGGCATGGGCCAGGGGGTTGGGAGCTACCAGGGGGGTGGGATGGTCCCTGGGGGAGGGATGCAACATGTAGGCGGGGGCTACCAAGTGCCGGGTTTGGGAGGTTTTGGTGGACAACAGCAGTATGTTAGCCCCCCTCACCCAAGTGCATTCACCCGGGCGGCATCACACAGCGGCAATGACCCCGTATTTGGTAGCGATTCTTCCAGGAAGTCGGGGAGGCGGGATGAGTCAGGTGACGCTTCAGTGTCTAGCCCAAGCAAGAAAATGAAGCACAATGCAGAAAAGGGGATGGGGCACAAAATATGGACTTGGGAACATGACTTGGTCCTCATCCCCTTCCTTGCGGAGCAGGCCAGGGAAGGGATGAAATCAGATAAGACGTTCAAATCTTGTGCATTCAATGCTGCTGCGGCCCACATCAATGAGACATTTGGCACGTCGTACTCAAGCCAAAATGTACGGAATCATATGAAAGGATTGCGAAAGAAACTAGCCGATGTGGAGAAGTGCCGCAGTTTAAGTGGCGTTGGGTGGTGTCCCGAGAGGCAGATGATTTTAATGGAGCCGGAAACGTATGCCACGTGGGCCTCGGTAATAATTTCACCCTTCCCGCACAAATACATACGCGTCTATGTCATTTCCTTTTTACTCTATATTATCACATTGTGTATACGTGCAGGCCCATCCTAAAACAAAGGACTTCATTAATCAGCCCTTACCATGG
The DNA here is from genome assembly GCA_030789695.1 of Scilla litardierei. Lineage (NCBI taxonomy): Eukaryota > Viridiplantae > Streptophyta > Magnoliopsida > Asparagales > Asparagaceae > Scilla > Scilla litardierei. The sequence continues at coordinate 190,663,401 of CM061136.1, read as the reverse complement.
CTTGATGATCTGAAAGTGATTATAGGTGATGACGGAGTGACTGGAGATTTTCTTAAGGGGGTGTTTACACCTTTTGGCGGCCCATTCACTGAAGGTGAAGGTGAGCAGGGAAATCCTTCCCTGCTTGGGCATGAAACATATGAGACACCATCACCGTACACCCCGCAGGCACCCTCGCGCAGTCCTGGGTCAGCGGCTACTAGCAATGTAGGCCCTCAACCTTCTGTTAAACAGGTAAGACGTAGACCACGGGTGAATGCTACCAACGATGCATTGCAAGGTGTGTTTGTGGAGAAACTCACCGAGGTAGCCGAAGCCTTGAGGATCTCAAACCTACCCTGGACTGTGGAGATTGGTAAGAGTGTCTATTCACACACGGAGTATCCTGGAGAGAAGTTGGATAGGGTGTATAGCCACCTTATTGAGGTAGATCTCGAGGGGAGAAAGTATGTGGGGATGCCTGAGGTTGCAAGGAATAGGTACATAAAGAAGAAAATGGAGGAGTTCGACCGTGAGGATGAGGAAGACGACGATGGGAGTAATATATGAAGCTTGTAATTTCCGAACAACATTTTGTAATATGTCTTGCATGCACAATGGGGGGAGCACGTTGCGGGGATTATTAAATATGGCGTATGTATGTATGTAATATGACTACGTGATTTTAGGCTGCTATTATGTGGCTGTACGTTGAATGTCTGAATGACTGACTGACTGTAGTGCTTGGTTGCTTGGGAATATGTGGGTATGTAATTTATATAGCGTCATGTCCTTGCATTTATGTGTCTCATTTGTTTATATTTCCTACTATGGTTTTCACGGTGGAAGCATGAATTTCAAAATTATTTCCTTCTTGCATTATTTCCTTCTTGTGGTTTGTGTATTTATGTCAATGCATTATTTTGATCTTTTGATTTTATCCATGCCCCTGGGCCTGAAATACATTCATATATGGCAGACATGTGGGTTGGGTGAATTATATTTTTTGGATCTAAATATATTTTTACTCTTTTCCAGCTTGTGGTTTGGGTGAATGCAACTAGATTTATTTGCTATTTTCCATCTTGTGGTTTGGTTTTTGCTCTTGTTATGTGCATACATTAATATAAGCCATACTCATGTTGGTATTTGAACATATTGGTTTGTTATCATTTTGAACATGTAGTATTTGCCCTCATTCTGTACTTGCCCTCAATCTGCACTTGCTTGTAGTATTTGCACATTTTCACCATGTAGTATGTGAACATATTGGCTTGTGGTTGGGTTTACTTTCATACTGTCCTTGCCCTCATTCATCAATAAAGGGGGGGGCCTCCAGCTGCTTTCACTTTGGGTGTAATTCAGGAGTTGAAATTTTTTTTTCCTATTTTTGGGACATGCTATAAATTGGGATATTTTTTGTATTTGAAATTTTTCCTTTACAAGCCCAATGATGACACACATGATTTCTCCAGAATTCTTTGATACTAACCCAATTATGAGTAAGGCATGCTGGAAGGTTCCAATAATAGAAACATGGGTTGGGTTTTATTTCCTATTGAGCAGCACATATGTGTATCTGTCAAATTCTCATTCACATCAAATTCTGTTTTAGTCATATTATGTGCTGTTGTGTATCTGGGTGCTGTTGTGTATCTGTTGTCTATCTGTTTTACTATGTGCTGTTGTATCACCACATTTTGAATTGTGTATCTGTTTTGTACCAGTTGTGTATCTGTTGTGCATCTATTTTACTATGTGCTGTTGTGTATCTGGGTGCCTGTTTTACAATTTAGTTTTGTATCACCCCATACCTAGTTTTGTATCACCACATAGCAAGGGACACAACAGCACAACATCACAATTTCCAGGTTTATATTTCATGCCCAAATTCCCATATTTCCTGTTGTGTGTCTGTTTTACTCTTGCCCTTCACCCACTTTACTCATGACCTGTGACTAACATTCTCAGGAACTTTTTAGACTCAGTTACCGTGGAGCTGCAAACATATATCACAATCAGCACATAGCACATATATTCTATGATGGAGCTGCACACATTTATCATGTTGGATCTGGAAACATTTTTTTTTTGCTTGTTGTATCGATTTCACAATCAGCTGGAGCATGGTAGCATATGATGTAGGGGGGATTGACTGTTTTTTTAAGGCTATTCCTATGATATACACCTGAGTTGGGTCCTTGTTCTAACAGCAGTTAACTTTATGTTTTTTACTGCCTTGCACAGAAGCAAGTTTCCAATTTCTGCATTTTGAATGTATAACCTGAAGGCTGATGCACTTATCATGATGCACATATGCAAGTTTCCAATTTCATACTTGGTTTTCACGGTTTAGTTGTTGTTGTTGGTGACCTATTGTTACCCCTATCTGGAATGTGTTGTGTGGACACTTGTTGTTGTTACTAGGTGAACATCCAGGTTTTTTGGTGGCATCTTTTCATCACATATATTGTTAGACACATGTTTTATCAGTCACACCATGCTGTATATCTGTGATTATCTTGTTACTAGTCAGATTCGGATACAAATAGTTCATTTGTTTATTTATGCAGAACAGTAGCAGTATATCTGTGATTATCTTTGTATCCAACAAGTCTTAAACACCAACATAGCTTTAAGCAGCTTCATTGTCTAAGTTTGTGATTGATTAGTCTCAGCTGTAAAGCTGGCTCTCAGCTGTAAAGCTGGCTCTATTGATATGAACATATAGGTGAGGCATCAAGAACACAAGTGGCATCATAATTAGCCCCCCTTTCTTTACTGTCTAGCACTGTTTTTGGATAGCATCCAAAATAATTATCATGTTCATCTTTGGCCCTTTCAATTATTTTTTTCTGCTTATTTTTAACTGCACAGTTGTCAAGAGATGGTTTACCGAATTGCAATAAAGCATAGCCTGGGTTACAGTTATTGATGCATTTTGCTTCTTGGGCATTTCAACATTGACACTCCACCATCAAAGCACCAAATCACAGCAAGATATTAGCATTGGGGTCGATAGAAAGTCAGGATATTAGCACCAAATCACAGCAAGATATTAGCACCAAATCACATGCAATTAAAATGTTTAAATGAATTTCAATTTGGATTGCCTTTGCTTGTCATGCTTTCATCTTTGGTTTACTATCATCTGTGTATGTTGGGCATGCATGAAGTACAATCTGGGACTATTGATATGTGAGTGTTCTTGTGTACTCTGTGTAATTACTGTCTGGGACTATGCATGAAGTACAATCTGTGTAATTACTGTCAATTGTGTACTCTGTGAATTTTTCTGGGAGCTATGGGAGACTTCTGATGTTTCAATCACATCCCAAATACATTTCTGAAGGCTGTAATTTTATGCATGTGACTGTGAATGTTGCATAGCTTTGTCCATGTGACTACGACTGAATTTCATGACAGATACACAAATGTGCATGCGAATCGGGAATAAAACACATGTTATTTGCGTATCATGTTTATATTATTAAGGGACAACCGCAAGCAACCTAGTTGGGTAGCTGATACATATGGCAACCTGAGGGCTATATAATTTTAAATTTTACATCTAATTTATAGGCGATTGGTTTTGTATATTATTTTTGTTTTTTCCTTCGCATTTGCCTTGCTCTTTTCTGCAAAAGACGGGTACGTTGACATAAAGCGATATGTACTTTTCATAGGTACGCCTTCCTCGTCCCGTTCTCACTTCATTAAATTGTTCCGTTTCTATGCTCATCTCATACCTTCTATTTTGTTTATTTCTATGTCTGACCAGGTCTAAATGAGTGAAGGCTCATCCACGTCTATTCGCTCCCGCCTTCGGGAAGTGACCCGAGTACCTGCTTTGGAGACGGATGATTCAGACTACAAGAGATGTCGTTGTGGTCTGCGTGTACCTCGGAAGACTTCATGGACCCAGTTAAACCCGTGCAGGAGGTTTTGGAGCTGTGACATCTGTGAGTTCTTCGTATGGAAGGACCCCCCGCACAGTGACTGGTCAAAGTTTATTATCCTGCATTTACTGGAAGCAGCTGAAAGAGGGGGAACAGGTGATATATCTGCTTGGGCACAGACAGGGAGGAGGTTGGATTCTATAGACGATCGGTTGGCTATGGTCGTTGGCCAATTAGAGACATACAGGCTGACCTTAGATAGGGTGCATAAAGATTATAACTCCCTGAAGTTTGTTCTGTATTCCCTCTTAGGCCTATGTTTTATCAGTTTTCTTATGTATAACAATCTTCATTGACTTGGAAGGGGATCGTGTTGTATGGTCGGACTAAAATCCTTGTTTGAACTTGTGTTTTTATGTATCTTTTGGAATTTTTGTAATCTCCTTGTATTGGGGGTAGTTTTGGCGTAATGTTACAGCCTGTTTTTTTTTACTTATATGCATGCTTGGATCAGTTGGCACCTGTAATTCCTCAGGGGTTAATATCATTTGTCGATTTGTTGATGTCGTTGCGGTTGGGCTGCCGTGTGGTGTTATTTCATCATGAGTTTCCCAGTTGTGAATTTATACCTGTTGATTATCTGAGACTGTCGGCGTTTTTTGTACTACGTGACACACATTATTGGACCATTATTGTTGTTCCGTGCCTGAGACGAAGCTTGGTTTTTATTTCCGTTTGTCTTTCACAGTACAGTAACTATTTATATTGAATGCCTTAAACGGACCGACCAAAAATTTCATTCTGTCATGCACATTTGCTACTCTGTGGCGTTTCCATGATTGATAATCAATGGGGTTTTTTTACATCCATATTCATTTTTATTTCATTTTACATTTTATACCTATATTGGTAGGGGGGTTACCATTACCCTATTCTCACCATATAACCCCACACTCCAACTTTCCCACTTTCTCATTCCAACTCCTCACAAGCCAAAAGAACACACAACTAGAAAGTGGACCCCACTCTCTATTCCCAACCCCTCATTCCATACTCTATTCCACCCAAAAGAACACATAACTACATTTTCTCTCTCTTAGGAATACATCAATTCCCCCTATTCCAAATTTCATATTCCAAGAAAAGAACAGGCCCTTAAGGAACTGCTTCGCTCTCTTCCTTCAGTCACCCATCAAATGAATGATTAAGAGCACAGAGTTGAGATGGGGACAAAGACAAGAGAGCCATGTGGGGTTCCCCTCAACAGCTCCGTGGAGCCATGGAAATCATAAACTAATTATCTACTCACATGTTGGAGAGAGAGAGAGATTATCTTTATTTAATTATTCATAGAGTTGATTTATTGGTTTGTTTATGTTATCTACCCTTTGAGCTTATCCATCTCCCTCTCTCTGGTTCTTTGATCGTATCAACAGATTTTAATATTATCTTGCTCGATCTTTAAGGTATGGGTTTCTTGTTTTTGACAACAGGATGGAGCGAAGAATAGTAATATTATGTTCACCCAAATTATCAATAGTAATTAGCAGGCAACTTGTTCTGAACCATTAACTAAACATGAACTCTTAAACTTTTTAGAAAAGCAGTAATTTTTACAGGAGGCTCGTTAATTGAAGATGAGATTAAGTGTTAAGGGTGGATGGATAACAAATCATAAAAGCCGTCGACCGTCGTGTAACGAGAACACGGGGGTTTGCTGCAATATCTCTTTTTGTCATATGCAGAAAAGAAGAACACTATACGATGGTGATGGTGATGGTGATGGTGGTGATGATGATGCGTGGATGGCGCCATTGCAGGCGGCCGCCGCCGTGGGGTTTTCGTTGGTGAGGCAGTACAGCTCGTGTTTCGTGTGAGCTGTATATTTTAAGGAGTAGAGACTAGAGAGTGGAATTTGGTAACATGCATGCATCTGTTGAGCTGTGTGAATCTCTGTGATGGGTTGGGTTAAACTAATAAAAAGATTTATATAGCATTGCAAACAATAACAAGACTATTCTACATTTAAACAATAATTAACCTGTTTTAACAAATTTCTGTACCAACAACCTGTAACCTAAAGTTTATCAAAAGTGAATAATAGTAAACATATGATATATGTGGCAAAGCCACATATGCGTCCCAAAAAGTCCGCCCTTGTTGTGAATAGATATGAACCAGAGTTGGTAAGGATTGTGTGTATCTTAGAGATACGCCCATATCTATGTATCTTATCTTGTAACTCTCCTATCCTGCCTATAAATAAAGGGCTGGGGTTTCTTCCCTAGTAGTTGATCCATAACACGTTATCAGCACGAGCCTCTAAAAATTCCACAAATATCGATCGTTGCGAAGGCGAAGGGAGACGAGAGATCCACGTGCGAGGTGCAAGTCTTCATCAAACGAGCGTCGTCATCCCCGTAGGCTTCGTTCAACCGTCGCTATATCTGGAGGACGGATATAGAGGTAAATCCCGCTAAAAACGTCGTTTTTATCATATGTATGATAGATCTACCCATAGATCTCGCAAGATCGATATGAAAATTGCTAATCGCCATAATCGACAAACTTCATCGTCCTAAAATCATATTTTAAATACGGCTTTCAATATATTTTTGTGCCCTACCCCGTGCTCGCCGGCGGCCTTGCCGCCGACACCCCCCACGCCCTAACGTCGCACCCCCCATAAAGGGGGCGGCCTCGCCCCAACGCCGCACCCCCCGAAGGGGGGCGGCCTCGCCTAACGCCGCAGACGGACCGCCCGAAGGGGGGCCGCCGTGTCGCCGCAGACGGACCCCCCCGAAGGGGGGGCCGACGTATCGCCGTCCGAAGGGTGCTGTGCGCCCCCGCCCCCGCGGCCTAAATGGGGGGGGGGGCGTCCGCCGCCCGAAGGGCGCTGCGCGCCCCCGCTCCCCGCCTGAAGCGGGGGGCGGCCGTCCGCCGCCCGAAGGGTGCTGCGTGCCCCCGCCCCCCGCTCCTCGCCCCCTGCCTGAGGGGGGGGGGCTGCCGTCCGCTGCCGCCCGAAGGGCGCTGCGCGCCCTCGTCCCCCCCGCCTGAAGCGGGGGGGCTCCCTTCCTTTTAACCGCCGCCTGGCGGCACCCTCCGAGGGGCGGCGGCGGCTAACCCTAGCCGCCCCCCCTCAGCCGTAATTGATTATGGGCCCAAAGCCTAGTTTCAACAAAAAATTCTGACTGTGGGCCTAAAGCCCGCTGCCAAAATGCGGGCCTCAGGCCCGCAGGCCAGTTTTTGATTCAAAAAAATATAATAAAGGGGGCTTAGATATAAGCTTTTAAAAGGCTTTTGGGGGGCTAAAAATTCATGAAAAATCACGATAAATTATGGGGCAATAAGAGGACTCATTAGGACATTTGGGGATTGATTGGGGATGAATTAAAAAGGAAAACTTCTTCCTTTTACGAAGAACATGTCCAATTATTGGGCTCTTTTCCAATCTCTTTGGATAAACCCAACTAGCACAACCCTTGCATTAAATGATTTCCTTTGAAGAATCATTAATATATGCTTTGCATCATTTTGGCTTATTCTGCGGATAAACTGTGTATGATTGTGCATATCTTTAAAACTTAATAATTAGGACGATCCTGCGACCGCTCTGCCGTTAGTCAACTAACCTAACGGTGTATGACGTTGCCCAATGGTCCGATGTCATGTCCTATTTTACACTATACGTGTATTGTACTGAACACATGTGGTATTTCTACCTACGATGCATACATGTGTATGAAATAAGCGTAGATATCGATGTATTTTACATAGTGCAAAGGGGATTAGGCCGTAATACGTGGCTAAGGGAAGAGAAAGCGAAATGTGAATGCGTGAGAAGATCAAATGACGTCGTGGGTGTAAAACAACAGGAATGTGTTAGACATGTGTGTGTGAAGCATGTATGCTTGCATGGATGCGCGTGGATGTGTGTAGGAAGAGCCATGCTAGTGTGAAAGGGGTTAGTGGTCAATCTTTAGAAAGGCTAGGGGCAAAACGGTCATTTGGACTAAATTTGCTGTGCGTACATACTTAAGTGGTCGGTGCATAAAGTAATGGCAAACTTGTAAATTCCTAAAAGTTGAGGTGTATTTTTGGAGGGGTATTTAGGTCATTTAAGATGTGGAATACTTATCCTAAGGAGGTTCTAGAGTTAGATATTCCTTAGGAATTTTCTTCCATCTTCTTTATCTTTCTTTTCTTTATCTTTCTTTCATTCCTTTTCCTCTCTTTCTATCCCCTTTAGGCCGGCCACCCCTTCTTCATTTCCTCCTTAGTCTTCAACTCAAAACCCTAATTACTTCTCCCAAAAATCAAGTAGCACAAGTGGTTGCAAGTGGGAAGAAGTTGGAGAAGAAAGAAGAGAAGGAAAAGAGGAAAAACCAAAGTTTTGAGGTAGGATTCTAACTTGGTTTTGGAAATCTCTTTAGGGTTTATTTCTATCATGTTTCATATTATGTTTTACTCAATTTGTAGTATGTGTAATCAAATTTACGTGTCATGATTCAATTCCACCAATTTCCCCGAGCAAAAACCACCCCTCATGTAATTCTGAAATTCTGTTGTGTGATGTTGATGTTATTATGGTTACTGTAGCTCGAATTAGGGTTCAAAAAAAATATGAGCTTGTAGATCTTGAAGTTCTACCCCAAAATCATATAACTTTTGACATAGGTTCAATTCAGAAATTAGGAGCAATAAATCCATTTTTACAACATGTCTGTTTGATTTTCAGTGTTGACACAGTTTAACAAAATTGACCTAAACACCTGCACACACAATGAAATTTTGTGTTCTTGTCTTGTTGGAAATTTAACAAGATTTTCCAAAATTTCATCAGATTTCTTATATATCGAATATTTGGCTGCAACATGCTTAAAATTGGCTTCCAATACAGACCCTGAAATCTGTTTAAAAAACAGATTTGACATACTTCACCAATTAATTCACCATAAATCATATAGTTCATATTTTTACATAAAATTTTATCTGTGAATCCAAAACTGCCATATCTTCAACTTTCATTTATATAGTTTTGTCAAATTCCCAAGAGAAATGAATGAAATGTGTTGATCTTTATGGTTGTTCTTGCAATTTCCAGCAAGCTGAAATGTTAAGAGATGCAATAACTATGATTTGATGCTAAATTTTCCTCTATTATGCATGTGCATTATTGTTACTTGAAGTAGAAGTTCATTGTGATATTTTCTCTTGGATTTACTCATGTTATAATGGCCATGTTATTGACTCCGTCACGTGTTCGATGAAATGCCTCAATGAAGGCAACATTCGGTAATTTGAGAAACGTGTATGTGTTAGTATAGGCCCTGAGCCACATTGATGATTGGTAAAGTTAGAGTCTTGAATGGCATGGATACATTGTAATTATGACTGGATGAGGTGTTGTAATAGAGGGCATGTTACGTGAGTGCATGACCCCCATGTCTAATGATGGATAGTTAAGGTGATATGTGCATACCCATGCCATCGTGACCCATAACGTGTCACTTATGATATTAACTTATAAAATTGAATAAGCCTCAGTCCTCTCTAATGAGGGTGAGTTAGCAAATCCCGGGTTTTAGGTGGGATTTGAGTAAATTGTGGATATGAGGTCTGGATTGAGGAGTTGGTGGGAATGATTATGCGATATGTGATATTTATACCCACTCGCCTTTACCGGGAGTGGAGGGGACATACGGAGGTTGTGTTATTATGTGGAGAGCCTCACTCTTGCCAGGGACATGGGAGCTGAGAGGCCCGGTGTTGTACAGTGTCCGTGTCCACTGCGCCGTGTGCTATATTCATCCCAAATTTGGGGTGAAGTACATGTCCTGGTATCATACAGTTTACCCAAGTTCCAATTAACTCAATTATAAAGTATTAAATGAGAATTTGGCATGTTACTCCTTCTGCTGGCAGTACTTCCCTGTTTCCTTTACTTGCTTCACCGGTGATAGTGTGTTATGCTTCTGACACTTGTGATTCCCTTTTAAATTGTGATTACATGAATATTTGTATCGTTATTCGTGCTAAACCTTTTCTTGCAGCAGCTCGACATTGGACCGCAGGTATGATCCCTTACTTAGCTATTTATACGACACTTACTTTGCATGCCTTATTTCTCTTGCCTTGTCTTGTGGATTAATAACCTTAAAACGGTGTTCCAAATCCAAGTTGGTCCCTACTGGGGCACGCATTGACGTGCTCCTCCCTATTTTTCAGGTAGCAGAGGTAGCATAGTTGGAGGTGACTTGGAGTTGGGTTTCAGGTGTAGCACTTGGTGTGAGATGTAGCTTGTGTAGTGACATGGTTGTCTTGGAGGGGGAGAGTGATGGTGTATACGTAGTGGTGTACTTGGGCTATGTAAATTAATGGAGTGATGGTGTATACGTAGCTTGTGTAGTGACATGGTTTTTTTTGGGTATTTCCGGCTGCTGGAAGAAGGGAAGGATATACTTGGTCCAGAAGTCCCTTATTTGAGTGCTATCAGAGCACTTCTATATTTGGCCAACTGCACGCGTCCCAATATAGCGTTCGCAGTAAATTTACTAGCCAGATACAGTGCAGCGCCTTCGCAGCGCCACTGGACCGGGGTAAAGCACCTTCTGCGCTACCTCCAAGGGTCTACAGACTTAGGATTCGTTTACAAAAATGGATTATCCTCTGCACTTGTTGGTTATGCTGATGCAGGTTATAGGTCTGATCCCCACAATGCAAAGTCACAGACTGGGTACGTGTTTACCTATGGTGGGACAGCCATTTCCTGGAGATCCATTAAGCAAACCATGACGGCTACCTCATCCAATCACTCAGAGATCATCGCCATACATAAAGCAAGCGGAGAGTGTGTCTGGCTACGGTCAGTTGTAAATCACATCCTGGTGACGACCGGATTGAAGTCTGGGGATCTTGAACCTAATACCATGTTCGAGGACAACGCTGCTTGCATAGCTCAGCTACGAGGTTGCTACATCAAAGACGACAGAACGAAGCACATTTCTCCCAAATTCTTCTGGACGCACGAGCTACAGAGAGATGGAGTGATCGATGTCAGACAAATACAATCATGTGGCAACCTGGCAGACTTGTTCACTAAAGCTCTTCCTACTGCTACTTTTAGGAAGTTTGTACAGAAAATTGGGATGAGGCGCCTAAGAGATCTGAAAGCTTAAGTGCTTGTACAGATCAGGGAGAGTTGGAAGTGTCTGCACTCTTTTTCCTTAACTATGGTTTTTCCCACATGGTTTTTCATCGCCAAAGGTTTTAACGAGTCAAATCACACTAACTCTGGATCCTGAAGTATCCACCCCATGTGAGACTCTTACTATGCTCAGAATCTTGAAAATTCATGAGCAGAGTCCACACCTATGGCTGGATAAGGGGGAGTGTTGAGAATGGATATGAACCAGAGTTGGTTAGGATTGTGGGTATCTTAAAGATACGCCCATATCTATGTATCTTATCTTGTAACTCTTCTATCCTGCCTATAAATAAAGGGATGTGGGTTCCTCCCCCAGTAGTTGATCCATAACAACCCTCTTCTATTGGATGATTGGAACTGTTTAGTTTGATCTTCATAGTCTAAAACCTCAAAATACTAAATATCGGGTGATCCCAATTGTTTTACCTGCTCATCCACCCGTCACAAAAGGTCTATTCATACGAACTGATAAATTTGGGACATGCACTCTACCCTATTTTTTTGGATGATCATCATTTTGATCATCATATTCTAAAATCTCAAAACACCAAATATCGAGTGATCTCAATGGGTTTTACCCGTTCATATACCCATCACAAAAGTTCTGTTTATGCAAAACCGGTAAATTTGGGACATGCAACCTCCTCTATTTTTCGGTAGATACTTGATTTTTCCATTGTAACTACTTGATTTTCCTTCTAATTATTATGTATGGTGTGCAATATTGAAGTCTATATAAGTTATCGATGGTCTCCATGGCACTTAATGGATTCATGGAAGTTAAGTAAAATATAAGAAAATTTACAAAGGGTATAGTAGTAATTTTACCATTCCTTTTTTTAAAAACAGAACCAAATGATCTGACGATGCTTACACCAAAAGTCGTACATGAGACTGACACATGTGAGTCTTATACCACAACCTTGAGCAATCTTTCAACCCGTCAAAGATTGCCCATATTGATCTCTATGTTATAAAACATGAGATGGACTATGTTACGAGGTGGAACTCGCACACAATGAATTTGTATTGAGGGAAACCAAGGGCACGGTGGTTCTGTTGACAAGAGGGTTTAGGTTGGCAATTTAACATGTGATTAATGGGGTGAAGAGGCTGGACTTGCCGCCGGGGTGGTCACAGAGTCAAATCCCAACGGACACGGCGGAGGAAGATCGGGTAGCGGGAGGCTGGAGCTGATGTCGACCAAGGGGCGAGCTTTCCTGCAGCACGAGCAACTCGTCAGAAGGGCGGGGTTGGGGTCCAACCCTTAGCCCCTCCGATGCCTAAGTCAGTAATAGGACTTAAAACGAGGGCTAGGCACGCCGGTCGGACTGAGGGTGTGTCGACCGTACGTGGCGAGCTATAAGTGGGAGAACAAAGATATGGACGACCTTTGCTCTCGTGTGTGAATAATAAATTGGGAGAGAGAATTTGCCAACCTCCTCACCGTAAGAAGTGAGGGGGTATTTATACCTGACGGGAGATGACTAGGCGGGGATGACCTTGTTGGATCTGGATCCTAGCCTAGAGGGGGGGTGAATAGGCTAATAAAAAATTCTCGTGCAACCCACGAGAAATCACACGCAGTTAAAAGCACAACCAGAGCAGACACAGAGTACACAGCAGATTTACCCTGGTTCGGTCGTCCCAACGACCTACTCCAGCCCCCAAAGCTAATACTAGATTGAATAGTGCAATAGGTACAAAGTCACAAGTTAGAGCACGCTCAGAGCACTCTCTACGTCTCTACACTCGCCGGACTCTCAGTACCCCACACACAGTGTTTCCTCTCACTATCAATCCTAGCAAAGCTTTCTACCAGCTAGTCCCAAACTAGCTGGGTCCCACTTGTCTAGTCCCAACTAGACAAGTCCTAAAATAGTCACCAAAAACAGGTAAAAGTTTCCCCTACCAAGAACGTTACACTAAGACACAAATAAAAGAGTTTAAGGGTTTAGAAATGCTCAGTTTGTGTCCGTGTAGGCGTCTCTGTCAATCAGCACGTCGTCAGCTCCAATCTGACGCAAACGGTGTCTCAATCTGACTCCTGGATCGCAAAATACACACTGGTCTGTGTGTAAATAAATTACAGTTCAATCCTTAATTATTGGTCGGTCTGTGCGCTCAGCAATTCCTTTAGAAGTAAGCAGTCGGTGCGCAAAGCAACGTAGTTCAATTCCTATAATTCTCTGGCCTGTGCACAGAGCAACTTCCTTTAATGAATTCCCACCTCCATGTCAACGAGATCAAGGCCTCTTACTGTCGATTTCTTCGTTTGGTGGCCAGTGACTTCAAAAAGGGGAACGACGACGGCGGTATGCTCCAAGCGGCGGACTTCGACTCGGGAGGGGACACGCAGCAGCTCCTTCGGCAAGCTTTTGCTTCGACGTCGATGACGGGAACGTGACAGCGTGGGCTTCGAGCTTACTGCTTGGCGATGAAGTATGCAGCGAAGGCGTTTGATTAAATTCCTGATCGAAGATGTTCAGTTGCTTCGAGTCTCGTCGGCGGCGATGGAGTTCAGCGGCGGCGGCGATGGCGTACAGCAGATGTGATGATGCGGTGCTTGGCTACGACGGCGAGATCTTGATGGCGACGGCAGCGGACTCGTTTCAGAACAGGGCAGCGATGGCGAAGTCTCTTTGGCGATGATGGACGACGGCGACTTCTTCTTCGACTTCTTCGTCTCCGGCTCTCCTTCGAGTTCGGCAATGATCAACGACGAGTTCTTCGTTGTCGACGTCCTCCGGCGATGCTTCGCACGATGAGTTCGTTGATCCACTTCAGCGATGATGGCGGATCTTCGTGCAGCAGTGGGGGTGATGCTTCGCACGATGGCTACGTCGACTTCCTCGACTCTGCAAGGATGATTCGCACGTCGACTTCCTCGACTTCCTCGACTTCGTGCAGCAGTGGGGGCGATGCTCCGGTGATGGCTTCGCAACGGCGGCGTCCTTCAGGAGACGGCGACGGCAGGATCCTTCGGCGATGATGAAGAGGCGACTCACTGCTGCGATGAGTGTGGCACACGATGGGTTGGCGACGTCAGCTTCTTGATGGACGGCATGCCTGAGTATGTTGAAGTTGTGAAGGTTGGTGATGAAGGCAACAAGGTCTTGAGTGGCTATGCTTGGATGTGTCTCCATGGAAGCAAAGACTTTGGGCCACCTCGTTTAATCTATCCCTAGATCTCTCTCTCCCTCTATAATGTTTGCGTAATAGGGGCTTGGAGAAGAGATGTGCAGCCTTAAAAAATTCGTAGCCCCCCTCTCAGTTGCTTTTCATTGCCGCACTGTTCATTAGGGTTTTTAGAGAGAATTATATAGGGCAAGATATTTGTGCGACTTAGGGATTCTCTAGGGATGAGGGAGAATCTCTACAATCTAGGAGATTGGGTATTGGTAGACGTTTGTATTTGACTAGGATTAGAGAGATTGGTTTTGACTTGATCTCTTCAATATTTGAAATACAAATTCGGCTAGGAGAATCAAATATGATCTCTCTAAAAGATTCGATAAGAGATGTCATCCCATTTCTCTCCTATTTTTGGCCTAGTCCAAATGAATAGATCTTTGACCAAGTCATCAAATTATTTCCATCTCATCCAATATTGACCAAGTCAAACTTCTTTGTGCACACACAGTCCCTCGCTGCTCAAAATGCTATACGAATAGCAATTCTGCTGAGTATCGAAAGTATATTGTTTCACCAAGCCTGAAACACACTGAGCACACACATTAGATATACCGACACGTTTGTCATCATCAAACCAAGTTCCTAGATCGTTGCTTCCAACAATCTCCCCCTTTTGGTGATGACAAACCCATAAAAGATTTGATCAATAGAAATGAGTGTGTGAAGTGTGTTGAAGGGTGTAATGCAATATTAATCATGAGATGAACATTCAAGCACTACAACATGGCATGCACAAACTAATAACAAATACAATAGCATGCTCCCCCTTCTCTCAAGCTCCCCCTTCAACAAGTATTCAAGAATATTTCATGCTCCCCCTTCAACAAATAATATCATCATCAAAGCTCAAAGCTGTCAAAATCTTTTCTTTCTCCCCCTTTGTAATCACCAAAAGTGGATGAATGAAGTCACAAAAATATTCCATGCAAAAATAAATCATTATTAGAAGTAGCGTGCAATTTGCATGGAGATTCCAAATAATAGACAAGTCAAGTTCATAGAATTTCATACCAAGACTTCTCCACCTTTGTGTAAGTGAAAAGATATAGACAATAAAGTGCAAGAGGAGATTCAATATCAGAAGATCAACCAAAACAATCCACATTTTCCATTTTTCATGAATATCACTAGGATTGACTTTTCCCACCTCATCAAAGATGAGTTCAAGTTACCAAATCCCAAACCATGGCCTAAAAGGACTTTTAAATGTGGGATGGCATTGCTTGACGAGTTATATACACCAACACTAATGATTACCCATTTAGTACAAGTTGGATACTCGTGGGTTGTGTTTTAGCCATGAAGTGTATCCATTTTTCATACGGAGCAAATATCGTTTTTTTTTCAATTCTTTTGTGCTCAATTTTAATTCATGGCTAAACACATCATATCCCTTAGAAATTTCAGAAAATTAATCATTCCTACATTCACTTTCCATTATTCTTCAAAAGAATCTTCAAAAGCACTAAAAAGTCAAATATCGTGAAAGTGCAAATGTAGGTGTAGAAGTCAAGTTTGAAACTTATGAGACATGTCATGGCTACTAAAAAGAATAACATCATGTTCATGTGGCTACAACAATAATGAATTGACTTCTACAAGGGATAGATTGATCATTCATACAATACAACTTAAGAGATACATAAGAGGATAATCAATAAGCATTTTTTTTTATTTTTCAATTTTTTTTTCAGAAATAAAAACATTAAAAATCATGCATGCAAGCACACAAAATAAAATAAAAACAAGCACTCAAAACAAGTCTATGAAGGTATGCAATGAAATGCAAAGAGGGATAGAAAATTATACCTTCTCGTCGCTTTTTGACGAAGGAGCTAAAAGAATGAGTCATTGAATTTAATGCTCCTCGCCAAAACTCCATCACACCTACATGAAAGGTGTTAAGTGTGACCTTGGAATCCAACAAGGTCCACTAGTGTTAGCCAATATTGTTTTAGGAACCCACACTTGTTTAAACTTGATATTAGTGTTCCTAAATTTGCAATAATATGAAGTATGGCCTACACTATCACAAGTAAAGCACTTTGCATATAAGTTCTTCGCAATAGACGGTACATTGTGGAACTTCTTGAATTTTTGCTTTTCAACGTTTTTCATACCAAAACCAAGTCCTCTTCTATTATTGCCATATAATTGATTCTCTAAAATAGTGTCCAACGATTGTTTTCCCGTAGAGAATTTCTTAATGGCAAGTTCAAGATTAGAGACTTTGGTTTTTAACAATATATTTTCTTCCATAAGCAATGTGCATTTACTTATAAAAGCTCTCTTGTTTTCCTCTTCCTTCTTTTCAAATTCAACCATTTTTCTTTTGAAATCATTATCCAACATGCAGAATTTATCATTAAGCTCTCTAATAACATAGTCTTTTTCAGTCTCGAGCTTAATCAAATCAAGTTTAAGAATGCTAATATTATTCATCAAGGAAGGACAAGAGAGACAAGGTGCTTCATCATTAAAACTGGATTTTTCCTTTTTCAAAGTATCAATAGTAGAGTCACGAGCAACAATATCAATTTTGAGTTTTTCAATCTCTTTAGACATTTCATATTCAGATTGTTGCATTTCAGAGTTTTCATTTTGGTAGTCATCTATAGTGGATTCAAGCTCTACTATTTTATCTTGCATTTCTTTACAAAGAGTAAGGAGTTCAGTTTTACTACCAGAAGTTACCTCATTGTGTATTCCCATCAATGCCATGCAGAATGGGCTTCGTGTTCCTCCTCCTCGCTCTCAGCTTCGCTATCCATGTCCCAAGTAAGCACCTTGGATATTCCCTTTTCTTTAGCTACCTGAGCTGTCTCATGTGGGCAATCCCTCATTCGATGTCCTCTTTTCTTGCATTTAAAACAAGTCATTCTATTAGTAGTATTCTGATCATAATTTTGCTTAGAAGACTGAAAAAAGTTAGAGCGATTAAACCTGGGTGCCATTTCTGCTCTTCCTTGCTTGGTCTGGACAAACTTTCTGAAATTTCTGACCATTAGCGCTATGTCATCATCATCATCTTCACTCTCGTCAGCTTTCAGAGTAAGTGGCTTGGTAGCTTTCTCTTTTTCATCAGGTTTCTCCCTTTCATCAATATTTTGCAATTCAAGCTCGTGGGACATTAAATTACCTATCAAGTCCTCCACATTCATCTGCGATAGATCCTTTGCTTCTTGGATGGCAGTGACTTTAGGCCTGAAAGAGCTTGGCAGTGCTCTTAATATCTTTCTCACCTGCTCAAGGCTAGAATATGGCTTACCGAGCGAACTAGACTTGTAGACAATGTTGGTGAACCTCGCAAACATTTCTGATATCGTCTCTGATGGTAGCATGCGAAATCCCTCGTATTCTGTGCTCAGAAGTGCAAGTTTAGATTCCTTCACCTGTGACGTTCCCTCGTGCGTCACCTCCAAAGTATGCCATATTTCCTGCGCAGTTAGACAATGTGAGATACGATTGAATTCAGATTTATCTAATGCACAAATAAGAGCATTCATAGCTTTAGCATTTAAAGAATAAAGCTTCCAATCATTATCATCCCACTTATCATCAGGTTTAGGCAACTCAGTATTTTCAATTTTGATAACAGGTGATTTATATCCTTTATCAATAATTTGCCAAGCTTTATAATCAATAGAAATAAGATAGATTTTCATACGATTTTTCCAGTAAGCATAATCTCCTCCATTAAATCTAGGTGGTCGGGAAATAGACTGACCCTCAGCAAAAGCACTATCAATGTGGTCCATGGTCAGACTAGGCTAGATCTACTAAACTGGCTCTGATACCACTTGTTGGATCTGGATCCTAGCCTAGAAGGGGGGTGAATAGGCTAATAAAAAATTCTCGTGCAACCCACGAGAAATCACACGCAGTTAAAAGCACAACCAGAACAGACACAGAGTACACAGCAGATTTACCCTGGTTCGGTCGTCCCAACGGCCTACTCCAGCCCCCAAAGCTAATACTAGATTGAATAGTGCAATAGGTACAAAGTCACAAGTTAGAGCACGCTCAGAGCACTCTCTACGTCTCTACACTCGCCGGACTCTCAATACCCTACACACGGTGTTTCCTCTCACTATCAATCCTAGCAAAGCTTTCTACCAGCTAGTCCCAAACTAGCTGGGTCCCACTTGTCTAGTCCCAACTAGACAAGTACCAAAATAGTCACCAAAAACAGGTAAAAGTTTCCCCTACCGAGAACGTTACACTAAGACACAAATAAAAGAGTTTAAGGGTTTAGAAATGCTCAGTTTGTGTCCGTGTAGGCGTATCTGTCAATCAGCACGTCGTCAGCTCCAATCTGACGCAAACGGTGTCTCAATCTGACTCCTGGATCGCAAAATACACACTGGTCTGTGTGTAAAGAAATTACAGTTCAATCCTTAATTATTGGTCGGTCTGTGCGCTCAGCAATTCCTTTAGAAGTAAGCAGTCGGTGCGCAAAGCAACGTAGTTCAATTCCTATAATTCTCTGGCCTGTGCATAGAGCAACTTCCTTTAATGAATTCCCACCTCCATGTCAACGAGATCAAGGCCTCTTACTGTCGATTTCTTCGTTTGGTGGCCAGTGACTTCAAAAAGGGGAACGACGACGGCGGTATGCTCCAAGCGGCGGACTTCGACTCGGGAGGGGACACGCAGCAGCTCCTTCGACAAGCTTTTGCTTCGACGTCGATGACGGGAACGTGACAGCATGGGCTTCGAGCTTACTGCTTGGTGATGAAGTATGCAGCAAAGGCGTTTGATTAAATGCCTGATCGAAGATGTTCAGTTGCTTCGAGTCTCGTCGGCGGCGATGGAGTTCAGCGACGGCGGCGATGGCGTACAGCAGCTGTGATGATGCGGTGCTTGGCTACGACGGCGAGATCTTGATGGTGACGGCAGCGGACTCGTTTCAGAACAGGGCATCGATGGCGAAGTCTCTATGGCGATGATGGACGACGGCGACTTCTTCTTCGACTTCTTCGTCTCCGGCTCTCCTTCGAGTTCGGCAATGATCAACGGCGAGTTCTTCGTTGTCGACGTCCTCCGGTGATGCTTCGCACGATGAGTTCGTTGATCCACTTCAGCGATGATGGCGGATCTTCGTGCAGCAGTGGGGGCGATGCTTCGCACGATGGCTACGTCGACTTCCTCGACTCTGCAAGGATGCTTCGCACGTCGACTTCCTCGACTTCCTCGACTTCGTGCAGCAGTGGGGGCGATGCTCCGGTGATGGCTTCGCAACGGCGGCGTCCTTCAGGAGACGGCGACGGCGGGATCCTTCGGCGATGATGAAGAGGCGACTCACTGCTGCGATGAGTGTGGCACACGATGGGTTGGCGACGTCAGCTTCTTGATGGACGGCATGCCTGAGTATGTTGAAGTTGTGAAGGTTGGTGATGAAGGCAACAGGGTCTTGAGTGGCTATGCTTGGATGTGTCGCCATGGAAGCAAAGACTTTGGGCCACCTCGTTTAATCTATCCCTAGATCTCTCTCTCCCTCTATAATGTTTTCGTAATAGGGGCTTGGAGAAGAGATGTGCAGCCTTAAAAAATTCGTAGCCCCCCTCTCAGTTGCTTTTCATTGCCGCACTATTCATTAGGGTTTTTAGAGAGAATTATATAGGGCAAGATATTTGTGCGACTTAGGGATTCTCTAGGGATGAGAGAGAATCTCTACAATCTAAGAGATTGGGTATTGGTAGACGTTTGTATTTGACTAGGATTAGAGAGATTGGTTTTGACTTGATCTCTTCAATATTTGAAATACAAATTCGGCTAGGAGAATCAAATATGATCTCTCTAAAAGATTCGATAAGAGATGTCATCCCATTTCTCTCCTATTTTTGGCCTAGTCCAAATGAATAGTCTTTGACCAAGTCATCAAATTATTTCCATCTCATCCAATATTGACCAAGTCAAACTTCTTTGTGCACACACAGTCCCTCGCTGCTCAAAATGCTATACGAATAGTAATTCTGCTGAGTATCGAAAGTATATTGTTTCACCAAGCCTGAAACACACTGAGCACACACATTAGATATACCGACACGTTTGTCATCATCAAACCAAGTTCCTAGATCGTTGCTTCCAACAGACCTGGCATGCTAACTCGACGTGCTGAGCTGGCTCGGTTGTCAGCGGAAGCTTCGGACAAGGATGTCATGAACAGGAGTGCCTGACCTGCTTTTGTCAGACGGCACAACGGCCAGGGGCCCTTTTGTCGGGAGGTCAGGGCCGAAAGCATCAATTGTCAGGGGGCTCAGCTGCCAGGGGGTGCTTTGTCAGATGGTCGGGCGGCGTTAGTGTCTGTCGTGTCCTTATCTTAGTTTGTTTGTCGTTGGTGACAAACTAAAGGTCTGGCTATGCTATCCCTGACGCCGCGGTTCATGGGGTCCGGCCGGGTCGTCCGGATCGGGGGCTGTCTGGCCCGGCCGCGCCCCCTGTTCTGTCGTGGGTCGTGGGCCGCTGACACGGAAGGATACGCATGTGCTTATGTCAGCATACCCGGCGGTACTGTCCGGGTGCTCCCCAAGCGCACTGCCCCTGGCGGGCCGAGCAACTGCGGTTGTACGCCTCGGCCGGGTGGGGGGAGTGCTGCGAGGTGCGCTCGTTCCCAAGTAGCTTCGGTCTTCTGGGGTGGCGACCCTTTCGTGAAGGGGAGAGTTCAGGTGGTATGTCAGCGGATCTGGGTGGGAGTCGAGCTCCTACGATCTTTTGGTCGTAACAATTGCCCCCGGCCTTCGAGTCTGAGGCGGTAGCCCGGCTCGGCTCGGAGGGCGAAGCATCTCCGACGTCCTGGACCATCGGTAAGGGCCTTGGCCCACACCCGGTGGCGGCGGCGGCAGCTTCGAAACTCCCGCCTTACTGGTCATTATTACGATTTGAAAGGGGGGTAGAGAAAAACGAAGCGCCTCCACGATTGGGTTCGCGACGCGTGGATGAAGTGACCCTCATGCCAGTCGAGGCGTCAAGGGCATCCCGATGGGCACCGCATGGCGAAAGACCGACGGCCGTGATGACCCGGTGGCCCACTTTACAAATAAAAGGGTCTGGAAGGCGGTCGGCGGGAGTTTTTTATCCACCTTCGATTCTTCTCCGGCGTTCGATACTTCTGTCTGTCGCTTGCTGGCTAGTTTGCTACTTCCGCCGCTGGTCATCTTCTTCCGAACGTCTTCCTGATTTGACGGATCAGCCAGGTAATAATAATTAATTTCCTTCCTTTCCGACCGATGGCCTCTCGTTTCGAGGTTGGAGGCGGTAGCCAAGCGGGGGAGGAGTTGGTGGGTAAGGGGGCGTCGCAGCGGGGGGTGCGGCGGCCCAGGGAGAGAGGGTCATGGCGTTCCGTTGTCCCGAGAGCGATTGGATCCCTCCGATGTAGGTTGGATAGGATTAACATCAGGGAGATTCGCGTGCGGTTCGTGCGACAACCCTATGAGGTTCGGGTCCCCGGGTCAGAGGAAACAGTGTGTTCGCCTGGAGATAATGAGGTCGGGGTCTATGTCCGGTCCTTCGAGTTGGGGCTCCGCTTCCCGATCCATCCGTATTTACTTTATCTGTTGAATTTCCTGGAGCTGCCGATATTTGCCCTAGCGCCCTGTTCTTGGGGCTTGTTAGTGGGGTTTGTCGTTTTGTGCCTTGCCTGCTCCTTGAGTCCCTCACTGACGCTGTTCCAGTATTTCTTCGTAATCCGGAAGAGGGGAATGTATCATTGTGTTTGCGCTAGGAGAGGACGAGGACTTATCCTCGGGGTGCCCGACGACGTCGGCGAGTGGATGAGGGAGTTCGCCTTCGTGATGATGCCAAGCGACGTGGCGTTGATGTCGAACTGGGGGGCACGGAATCCCCTAGTAAATGAAAGGGTGGAGCTGACTGGGGAGGATATTGCCAAAGCTCAGATTTTGATGGAACTGCCCGAGGCGTACCGTCAGTTGGCGAGTCTGACGCTGAGCAGTCGGCTCGCCCAGGACTTTTGGCCCCTAGGTATCTTTGATATTTGGTAAACCTTGGGCTAGGCTTGCCCTGATCTTCTTTTTTTTGTAGGCGGAGACGCGATGCGGGGGCCGGAGGAGGTGTCGGAATCGACCGGAGCCTCGGTCTCGGAGGACACTGATCCTCGTGAGAAAGGCAAGGGGGGCGCACGAGGCAGGATCCCGGGAACGGGGAGGCGGGGTTCCCCGTGGGGAGAGGGTGCATCCGGGATGGGGGGCAGCTGAGCCAGGTACCTCTGCCGATAGGCCTGGCGAAGATCTTCATGCGGGCTCGTCCGCACGGGGGGCCGGACCCTCCGTCCCGCCGAGGGTATCAGAGGTGGTCGAGCCTCGCAGAGTGCCTTTGGTTTAGAAGTGGCCATACGGAATCCCTTCGTGGGAAATGGGGGGGGGGTCGTCGAGCCCGGGTTGTGAGGGCGCCCTCGTTCGTTTCAAGAGGACCCGAGAAGAGGTCGAGGCGTATCCAGATGACCGTCTCCACAAGTTCCCTTTTCGAGTAGGCTGCGACGGGTCGGTATTCGAGGACGCGGGAGTGGCAGCGCGCCTCGCTGAGTATTGCGTGTTACCGCGCGATCGCGAATCTTTGACTCACGTGGGGGCGGAACGGTTGTGTGGCTCTGCTATATGGCACGTCGTGCAGGTGAGCCGGTTCTCTTGCCTTGCCCTTGGGCTTTCTTTATTCGTGCCCCGCTAATTCGGGTCTTCTGTAGATGGTTATGAACCCGGTAGCCCTGCGGGGCCGTACTCCCATGGCCGTCACCAGAGCGTCTCTTGAGGTAGCGAGGGCGAACCTCGGCGAGGTGAAGGCGAAGCTGAGGGACACGGAAACTGAGCTGGAGATGGTTAGGAAGGCCTATGAGGTGGACAAGGGGCGGGCCGCGTACTTTGATTCGTCAAAAGCAAAGGTCGAGAGCCAACTCCAAGAAGTAACGCGGGAGAGGGATGACATCCGGTCGAAGCACATCGCGGAATTGGTTAGCAAGGAGGCGGTGATCGGGGTACAGATGCGGCAAATAGCAGGCCTAAAGGAGGCCCTTGAGGCCGAGAAAAGGGAGAGGGGTGTCGCGACGCGGCGGCTGGAGGAAAAACGGGAAGCTGAAGGCGAAATGATCGAAGCCGCTATCCGCCGCTATCATGATGAGCATGTTGTGCCGATGTTGCAAGAGGCTAGGTATGCGGGGATTCGGCAAGTGGCGAGAGATGTGAGGGCTCGGTCGGTTGAGAGGTGGCGCCACTAAGAAAGTGGGTTTGGGGAGGCCCGTACCTTCTTGTGTGAGGGTTATAACCAATGTTTTGTTGTAGTGTGTGGAAGGTTCAATGTACGGCATTGCTATTTGGGTAGATGCATTGTATTGGTCTCGTGTCGAACTGTATTCTTCCTTGTTTTGTCCGTAGACCGTCAGCTTTGTGAGGGACGTAACTGCCCCCAACTTCGCTCTGCCGAGGATATTCGGGTTGTCGGGAGAGGGAAGTTGAGATATGCCGCGTTTAGCAGGGGTTTGCTCGAAAACCCAGTGTGATTCCCGGTGGATCAGAGGCGGGGCGAGGTTGCTCGGTCCGTACGAACGTTTGCTAAGCGTTGAAACCGAGATCCCCAATTAGTTGGGCGGCGGATTCCTGTTTCGGCCGCCCCGACGGAGGTCGGACTCCTCTTTGGTACGAGCGACGCCTTCTTGTTTCGGCCGCCCCGACGGAGGTCGGACTCAGTCTTGGAATGAGCGGCGCCTTCTTGTTTCGGTCGCCCCGACGGAGGTCGGACTCAGCCTCGGGACGAGCGGCGCATAGAAAGAAGAGGCGAAGGGTGGAGTAATTTCGAATGGGGGTAATCATTTCGCCGGGATTTGGGCGGGAATTGTTGGCGGTCGTGTGACTAGACGTCATTCTGGCGATTCGACGGCGGGCGGGAAACGAAGCGACCCGACCACTTCAGTGTTGACGCGTGGCAGAATTGGCGGTTGCCATTACGCGAAGCGTCAGAACACGTGGGTCGACGCTGGATAGGGAACGGATTGATGACACGTGTCTCGAGGTCGACGGTCATGATGCTTTGCGCAGTCGCGTAAAAGCGATCTCAGGGAGGGGAGCGAAGCAAAGCTGATTGTTGGGCGAAGGTTTTGCAAGCGGCTGGAGCTTGTCGGAGAATTCATTATCCTTGCCAGAGTCGTCCTCGTGGGAGCGGTCGACGAAGTAGCGAAGACGTCCGAGTTGTCGGAACCCATTAGGTAAGAGGTCCGTTTTATAGATGTCTTCCTCGACGTCTTCATTTCACGGTCAGGGGTCGAGGGTGGTTGGGGAAAGGAGCTCCGCCGCGGAGACTGGAGAGGTGCCTCTCGAGATTGCGGGCGTGAAGTCGGTGCTGAAGAAATCCATTGCGGAGATCTTCGAGATGTATGTCAGGCCGCCGTATTCTGTTCGTGAACCGGAGCCGCAAGAGAGGGTGTGTTTCGCGGGCGACCGTGAGGTGGGAGTGTATGTTTCCTCGTTCGAGCAAGGGTTGCGCTTTCCCCCCATCCGTTCTTGCTAGATGTGTTAAACTTCCTGGAGCTGCCCTTGTATCGCCTGATGCCCAATGCCATTAGTGCCGTTGTGGGATTCCTAGTGCTGTGCGTGAGCCACCAGGTTTGCCCATCCCTGTCCTTATTTCACCATTTCTTCTCGGTGAAGAGGTTGGGGTCCTGCTACTATCTCTCCGTGAAAAAGAGCCATCCGCTCATTAGGGGGTTGCCCGGGAAGATTAAGTTATGGCGCCAGCAGTATGTGTTTGTGGGCGTGCCGGAGGATGTGTTGATGAGATCTGATTGGACGGAGCTGAATCCCGAGGCGAAGGAGGGGGTTGAATTAGGGGATGAGGAGAAAATGGTGGCCCAGCTTCTAATGGCAATACCAGTGGAGGGCCGAGATTACCGGATGCTCGCTCGGGCTGAGATGATAGCGGCGAACATCTAGCCCGAAGGTACAACAGATTTTGGTATTAGTGCGTCTGAAGTGCTTACCCTGAACTTTCTTTCTTTGGCAGGTCGCACGATGAGTTTGTCCCTTGAGGAAATGATGCAATGCGCATCGGAGCAGGCGGGGCGAACTTCGAAGAGAATTGGCCCTAAGAGGTTGCGAGAGGAAGGAGGGGTGGGGAGTTCGACGGGGGTGTCGGCGTCCACGAAGAGGAGGAAGCTGCCAACGAGGTCGTCTGTTCCTGATGCGTCGGGGCGAGGGGAAGCCGGTCAGCAGGAGGGTGTTACCGGGGAGGGGATAGCAACCCCCGTCATCGACCTGGAGGGCGGGGACGAAGGGTCGATTGGGGGAGGGGTGGATGCCCCCGGGATGCGGTCGTCTAGCCCCCTGGCACCTGCTGGAGTGGAGGGGGCGGCCGCTACCGTTCAGTCGGGGAGGGCCGAGTCGTCAGGCGGCCCGACCGGGTCTGCCGGTTGGGACAGTTGGCCCTATGGTTGTCCGTTGTTCGGTCTCGAGAGGGCCGCCGATCCTCGCTGTGAGGCCTCATTGGTCCATTTCAAGGCCAAGAGGACCGACGTCGAGGGTTATTCGACGAGGCTCTTCATCGGGCGCCGTTCAAGGTGGCGAGTGATGAGTCCGTGTTCGAGAACGGAGGCGTGGCAGCGAGGTTGGCGGAGAACATTTTCTTGCCCCGCGATAGGGTGGCGCTGGAAGCGGTGGAGCCCGAGGGTCTGTGTGGGACCGCGGTGTTGCACGGCGTCCAGGTAGGTTTTGTAAGGCGGATGACGTTTTCCAGTGAATTTTATTGAACACTCTAAATGGGTTCTCTTCTCTTCTTTTCTTTGTTCAGGCCGTCAAATTGATGCTTGGAGTGATGAGGCACGTGCCTGCCATACATAAGGCCGAGGGTGCCATAGCTAGAGTGGTGGCCGAGTTCGCCGCCTTTCGTAAGAGTGCTGGCGAGGACCTGGCGAAGGAGAGGGAGAGGGGCGACCAATATGAGGCGGAGGTAGAGCACCTGAAGGCGGTCCTGGCCGATCATGAGCTACAGGCGACCGGGGCTAGAGAGAGAGAGTGAAGGAGCTGGAGGAGGCCCTTGGGAAGGAGGAAGTTCGTGCGGAGGGTCTGGCGGGTCGTGCCGAGGCCGCTGAGGAGGAGTTGGCTCGCAGGGTCGATGAATTTCGGACGTACCAGGAGAAGACTGTCATACCTGCCCTCGCAGATTCGATGTCCCAGGGCATTGAGAAAGGTCGGGCAGAGGGGTGGGAAACCTGCTTGGTTCGGATAAAGGAGAAGGTGGCGGGTCTGTCCCCGCCAGTTGAGCTCGACCTCGACGGACTCGCAGCTTGCAATGACGAGGAGGGGGACGGCGAGGGGGAGAGTGACGAGGCAGAGATCGGCGGGGCGGGGGGAGATTGCCCTGAAGGGGACGGGGTGGACGTCGCGACTGGCGGATGCGCCATCGGCGCGGGAAATGTAACCAAGTAGTTATGTATAGGCGTTTAGGAAAGAATGAAAGAAAGAAAAAAAAGTAAAGTTATATGGGGTTGATACCCGCACTTTTCTGGAATCTTCCATCTGTGTGTGTGTGGAAGTTCCCTTTCAGAGTTACGCTTTGGTGCGGCTGTCTCTAGCTCGGCGTTGGGGGAGTTGTGTCAATTCCCTTTATTTAGGGTAGTGCACCCGAGAGAATTTACAGCTGGTTAGTCTCTTTTTTCGGGGGTTGCTCCCGTGCCTTAGTACGCCTGAGTTATAGCTAGTGGTCAACCGGGAATAGTCTTTCCATCAGCTTTTATCAATATTTTAATAAACAGGACGAGCCCGTAGGCGAAACGTTAAGTCGTTCTAGTTAGGTTGACGTCCTCGTTGTATTTGATGCGTCCCTCCCCGGCGTCGTGCCCCTGAAGGGGTGCAGAGTTACTTCAGAGGGTTCCCGCTCGGGGTAGGGGTGGCTGGTTGTGTTGATGCCGGGGGCGGTGGCTTTGGCCCTCGTTCCCAGAATTGGGGGGAGAGAGAGTCCTTGGTGGTTGCTCTATCCCGCGGGGCCTTGCCGCTCCTATCGACTGGAGTCGCCGCGTGACGGGCGCGGGAGGACGTGGTCCGCCACCGATCCGTGCATCTTCCTGGCGTATGTGGTCCAGGAGAAGTCGAGGAGTGGAAGGCGGGGCGCTACAGGTGTAAGTGGAATAGCCTGTTGGAATGCTCCGGCGCTCGGGGGTGAGTCCCCTGGGGTCGGGGCGACTTTGGCGGGTGATGGGTTGCCCGATGGGGTGATTTGGCAGGTTTGTCTCGTCCATCGAGTTGTCTGCCAGTTGCGCCTGCGTCCGTGTGGCGTCCGTGGAGGGGCACTGTATGCCATTGGAGCTCCAGTTTCAGTGCCTTAAGTTGTCTAAGGGAAGGCGGGGAGCGACAGGCAGGGTGCCCCTCGTGTAAGAGGAATATCCGGTTGGGGGATCGTTTACTAGAGCAGTTGGCGTTCCTCGCATTTTCCGCGTCTTCTAGGGGGAGAGTGTGGTGAAAGGATTGGCCTTTCCTCAAATTCTCTCTTTCGCCCCCCTTCACTTTGAAGACGCTGAGAGGGGGGTATTTATAATGGTGTGTTTTTCGCCTCCTCCCTTTTCTTAACGTGATGAGCTTGGGCCCTCTTGGAGTTATGTTCCTTGGGGACCGTTCCCGACGGGTGATGCCTGACGTGACTCCTCGGCTCCTGTTTTTCGGCGGGTGTGCCGCTTATCAGTGGCGCTGGTCCCGAGCGTCCTTTTGGTTTGACGAGTCATTTCGGTTGTCGGCTTTATAGGTGTCAAGCGTTACTCCTCAGTGATGGCCCCGCGTGGGGGTTGCCTTGATCCGCGAGCCCTGATTTGTTTCCTGATGTTTGAGAAGAGGGGTCGCAGGCCCTCTTTGGGGAGGGCGGGTATTGGGCCGTCGCCTACCCCGCCTGTGGCGCTCCGGTTTGGGTGGCTAAGCTCCGTAAGCTTGCCCCGGAGGTCTTCTTTTGGGGGGAGCGAGCGCGTAGCTCGGCCCGTGCCCCTCTCCGGGTTGGGTGGCGAGGATTGGTCCTACCCCGGAGTCTTTGAGAGGGTGGGTATTGGGCCGTCGCCTCCCCGCAGCCTCTATAGTCGGACGGGTATTGGGCCGTCGCCTACCCCGTATATGGCGCTCCGGTTTGGGTGGCTAAGCTCCGTAAGCTTGCCCCGGAGGTCTTCTTTGGGGGGGAGCGAGCGCGTAGCTCGGCCCGTACCCCTCTCCGGTTTGGGTGGCGAGGATTGGTCCTGCCCCGGAGTCTTTGAGAGGGCGGGTATTGGGCCGTCGCCTCCCCGCAGCCTCTAGAGTCGGACGGGTATTGGGTCGTCGCCTACCCCGCATATGGCGCTCCGGTTTGGGTGGCTAAGCTCCGTAAGCTTGCCCCGGAGGTCTTCTTTGGTGGGGGGGGAGCGAGCGCGTAGCTTGGCCCGTGCCCCTCTCCGGTTTGGGTGGCGAGGATTGGTCCTGCCCCGGAGTCTTTGAGAGGGCGGGTATTGGGCCGTCGCCTCCCCGCAGCCTCTATACTTAGACGGGTATTGGGCCGTCGCCTACCCCGCATATGGCGCTCCGGTTTGGGTGGTTAAGCTCCGTAAGCTTGCCCCGGAGGTCTTCTTCGGTGGGGGGGCGAGCGAGCGCGTAGCTCGGCCCGTGCCCCTCTCCGGTTTGGGTGGCGAGGACTGGTCCTGCCCCGGAGTCTTTGAGAGGGCGGGTATTGGGCCGTCGCCTCCCCGCAGCCTCTATAGTCGGACGGGTATTGGGCCGTCGCCTACCCCGCATATGGCGCTCCGGTTTGGGTGGCTAAGCTCCGTAAGCTTGCCCCGGAGGTCTTCTTTGGGGGGGAGCGAGCGCGTAGCTCGGCCCGTGCCCCTCTCCGGTTTGGGTGGCGAGGATTGGTCCTGCCCCGGAGTCTTAGAGAGGGCGGGTATTGGGTCGTCACCTCCCCGCAGCCTTTATAGTCGGACGGGTATTGGGCCGTCGCCTACCCCGCATATGGCACTCCGGTTTGGGTGGCTAAGCTCCGTAAGCTTGCCCCGGAGGTCTTCTTTGGGGGGAGCGAGCGCGTAGCTCGGCCCGTGCCCCTATCCGGTTTGGATGGCGAGGATTGGTCCTGCCCCGGAGTCTTTGAGAGGGCAGGTATTGGGCCGTCGCCTCCCCGCAGCCTCTATAGTCGGACGGGTATTGGGCCGTCGCCTACCCCGCATATGGCGCTCCGGTTTGGGTGGCTAAGCTCCGTAAGCTTGCCCCGGAGGTCTTCTTTGGGGGGGGCGAGCGCGTAGCTCGGCCCGTGCCCCTCTCCAGTTTGGGTGGCGAGGATTGGTCCTGCCTCGGAGTCTTTGAGAGGGCGGGTATTGGGCCGTCGCCTCCCCGCAGCCTCTATAGTCGAACGGGTATTGGGCCGTCGCCTACCCCGCATATGGCACTCCGGTTTGGGTGGCTAAGCTCTGTAAGCTTGTCCCGGAGGTCTTCTTTGGGGGGGAGCGAGCGCGTAGCTCAGCTCGTGCCCCTCTCCGGTTTGGTTGGCGAGGATTGGTCCTGCCCCGGAGTCTTTGAGAGGGCGGGTATTGGGCCGTCGCCTCCCCGCAGCCTCTATAGTCGGACGGGTATTGGGCCGTCGCCTACCCCGCATATGGCGCTCCGGTTTGGGTGGCTAAGCTCCATAAGCTTGCCCCGGAGGTCTTCTATGGTGGGGGGGAGCGAGCGCGTAGCTCGGCCCGTGCCCCTCTCCGGTTTGGGTGGCGAGGATTGGTCCTGCCCCGGAGTCTTGCGCGTTTTGAACTGAAATTTTCATGTAGAAAAGGCAAAATTCGAAGATACAAAAGGGGACAAGATATTTCATTCATGACTTACAGTTTCCGGCTATATCACGACGGGCGTTCCACGTTCTTCTGAGTGATTAGCACGTCCTCATCAGGGGGGGCTTTGGGGGGCGCGGCCGGTCCTGTTCCCCCCGCGGTGCCATCAGCTGGAGCTAACTTTTGATGGTAGGGGTCGTCCCTCCGCCCGGTTAAGTCGATCCTCAGGTTCAGCTCTGGTCCCTTGTGCTTGGTCGACCCCACGTAGTAGCTCCTAGACAACTTCTGGCTTCCCCGTACGAACCCAACCCATCGGGGGGTTTGGAACTTGACCATCTGGTGGAGAAGGCTGGGGAGCGCTCCGATGGCCGCCATGTAAGGTCATCCTATGATCCCGTTGTATGCCGACGCAATGTCGACCACAACGAACAGTGTCATCCGAGTGACGACCTGCGGCTCTTCTCCGAGGGTTATTGGCAAGGTGATCACTCTTACGATAGGGGTCGAGTGACCGGTGAAGCCGACGAGGAGTCTGGTTCAGGGTCTCAGGTCCGTCGGCCTTAGCCCCATCTTTTCGATTGTGGACATGAACATGATGTCGCAGGAGCTCCCTGTGTCGATCAGGAGGCGGCTGACGATGGCCGTCCCTATCTGGGCCTCGATGACGATGGCGTCGTCGTGGGGCAACTCGACTCCCTCTAGATCCTCGTCGCTGAAAGTAATGGGAGGGTAGGTTATCCTTCTTCCTCTCGGATCCCCTCTAAGACCCGCCGTCATCACTTGTCTCACGTACGCCTTTTTGCTTGACGACGATGCTCCTCCGGAGGATGGCCCACCGCATATCGTGTTTATGCACATGACGGGTTTCGGGGGGTGAGGCTCTTCCCGCTCACCGTTTGTAGGAGGGTCTGCCCTCCGTGCCCCTCGGTGGTTTCCCTCCTCTCGGTCTGGTTTCCTGCCCTCGACGAAGCCCCCTAGGTGGCCCGCCTGGATCAGCCGCTCGATTTCCCTTTTGAGGGTGAAGCAGTCGTCGGTGTCATGGCCATGATCCCGGTGGTATCGGCAGTATTTTTTGAAATCTCTCCGGGCCGGATCCGACTTCATTTCCTGAGGCGGCTCCGGCAGCAGTCCGGCTCTCGTAGCCGCGGCCATCACCTCGATCAGGGGGGCATTGAGTTGCGTGTAATGTGCCCGTAGGGGGCCTTCTTGTCTCGGGACGACTCGGGTGGGCCCTTGGGTCGGGGCGAACTCGCGCGCCGGGCCAGGGAGATCTTGCGGGCGTCGCCCCGCCGGTTCGCGCCTTGGTTGGGCCAACTGGTCGCGACCTCGGTGCCCCTCTTCTTACCTCGGCCGAGGGTGTGACCGGGGCCCGCCTTGGAATGGCTTCGCTGGGGGAAATAGGGCCTTTGTGCCGAGAGTTTCTTTGGCCAACGCATGCCTCTCCGCCATAGCAACCAACGCCTCATAGTCGGCCGGCGGATCCCGGAGCAGGGATTTGTGGAGGCTCCGAGTCCGCAACCCCGTCTTGAAGGCCAGCATAAGCACCTCGTCGCCGCATGTCACCACCGCCCGTCTCTCATCTTAAAAGCGGCGGAGGTATCTGCCCGTTGTCTCCCCTTCTCCTTGGACTATCGTGCTGAGGTAGTCTAAGGGCTTCTTTTTCGTCCGCCCGGCCCGAAACTCTTGGCAGAACTTGTGGGATAGTTCGCCAAAGCTCCCAACGGATCTCGCGGGTAGGCCGAAGTACCAGTCCAACGCGGTGTCCCTCAGGCTTTGGGAGAAATGCCGGCATAGGAACGCCTCATCCACATCCTGCGCCTCCATTGCCCCCGGTACTGCTGCACGTGCGTGAGGGGGTCGCCTCTTCCGTTGTACGTGGCCAAGTGGGGGGGGGGGGTTTGAACCTTATGGGCCTTGGGGCGGACGTAATCCACCGTGCAAGCGGCGTGGCCTCCTCCGGATAGGTAGGGCGATCGGGCGCATCCCCTCTCCGCCATTCGGGGGTCTGGCTTCGGTCGCGCCTCGGCCGCCGACAGTCCTACGGCCCCGGGGAGTAGCCCGACGGTCGCCTGGCGGGGATCCTTCCCCGGGTCGAGGATTCGACGGGTTGCGGGCTACAGTTCTCCCAGCACCATCGCCTCCCGGCCGGCTCCCCTCGGGTCTCCATCCGCTCCTGATTCTCCCGCAGAAGCCTTTCGCGCTCGGCGGTGAGGAAGCGTAGTTGTCGACAAACGGCTTCCTCGTGCAGGCGATCGGAGTGGTGGTGCAGGCGATGCGGGCTGCCTCCTCCTCCCGGTGGGGACATGGCCAACAACGGGCCCCGCCCGTCCCCGAGCCGCCGGCCCATCGCCGTCACCTCCAGGATTTCCCGGTTGCTTTCGTTCTCCCTCCTTAGCCTCTCGCGCTCCGCGATGATGAGGCGGAGCTAGTGGCGGGTGGTCTCTTCGTCCTGGTAGGCCCTCCGGGCGGTCTCGGCCGCTTCGTCCAAACGCCTTTGCGCGACGGCCGCCTCCTCCAAGCGCCTCCACAGCCGCGCGACCTCCATTTCCTCTTCCAAGAGCTTTTACTGGGCCGTAACCTCCTTGGCGAGCCCCCTGTTCTCCCCCTCCTCCTCGAACTGAGGGTGGAGATTCCGCCTCACGTTCTGGGGCTCCGAGGGACCGGGCTAGGGCTCTGCCCCCGTCGCCGGGTAGCTTCCCATCGCCTGAGTAACTGCCTCGAAGCTCTTCAGGGCTGCATGGGCCGAAGTATGGTCAGTCTCGGTGCCCATCCCCAGAAGGGGGTCAGGCGCCGGGGTGATTAGTAGAGAGAGCGGCTCCTGACCCACGGGATCCTTGCCGTGGTCAGGGTTCCGAGTGATCGGCATGGAGTCTAACATGGGTGTGACCCTTCGTTCCCACAGACGGCGCCAATTGTTACGAGGTGGAACTCGCACACAATGAATTTGTATTGAGGGAAACCAAGGGCACGGTGGTTCTGTTGACAAGAGGGTTTAGGTTGGCAATTTAACAGGTGATTAATGGGGTGAAGAGGCTGGACTTGCTGCCGGGGGTGGTCACGGAGTCAAATCCCAACGGACACGACGGAGGAAGATCGGGTAGCGGGAGGCTGGAGCTGATGTCGACCAAGGGGCGAGCTTTCCTGCAGCACGAGCAACTCGTCAGAAGGGCGGGGTTGGGGTCCAACCCTTAGCCCCTCCGATGCCTAAGTCAGTAATAGGACTTAAAACGGGGGCTAGGCACGCCGGTCGGACTGAGGGTGTGTCGACCGTACGTGGCGAGCTATAAGTGGGAGAACAAAGATATGGACGACCTTTGCTCTCGTGTGTGAATAATAAATTGGGAGAGAGAATTTGCCAACATCCTCACCGTAAGAAGTGAGGGGGTATTTATACCTGACGGGAGATGACTAGGCAGGGCTGACCTGGCATGCTGACTCGACGTGCTGAGCTGGCTCAGTTGTCAGCGGAAGCTTCGGACAAGGATGTCATGAACAGGAGTGCCTGACCTGCTTTTGTCAGACGGCGCAACGGCCAGGGACCCTTTTGTCGGGAGGTCAGGGCCGAAAGCATCAATTGTCAGGGGGCTCAGCTGCCAGGGGGTGCTTTGTCAGATGGTCGGGCGGCGTTAGTGTCAGTCGTGTCCTTATCTTAGATTGTTTGTCGTTGGTGACGAACTAAAGGTCTGGCTATGCTATCCCTGACGCCGCGGTTCATGGGGTCCGGCCGGGTCGTCCGGATCGGGGGCTGTCCGGCCTGGCCACGCCCCCTGTTCTGTCGTGGGTCGTGGGCCGCTGACATGGAAGGATACGCACGTGCTTATGTCAGCATACCCGGCGGTACTGTCCGGGCGCTCCCCAAGCGCACTGCCCCTGGCGGGCCGAGCAACTGCGGTTGTACGCCTTGGCCGGGTGGGGGGAGTGCTGCGAGGTGCGCCCGTTCCCAAGTAGCTTCGGTCTTCCGGGGTGGCGGCCCTTTCGTGAAGGGGGGAGTTCAGGTGGTATGTCAGCGGATCTGGGTGGGAGTCGGGCTCCTACGATCTTTTGGTCGTAACAGACTATATACATCTCAATTGAGGTGCTTGTATGTGACATTTTGTCAAAATTAGAAAGAAAACTAATGATTATAAGGTCACTGTTATGAATGAGGGAGGCCTTTGGCCTCCCCTCCTTCATTACCCATTCATTAGGTCCCCCATTACTTAGAGTAATGGGGACCCTTGGTCTACTAGAGGCTTTTGGCCTCCCCACTATGAGATAAATAAATAGAGCACCATGGCTCTTAGCTATGGTTACTCATTCTTAGCAATGATCTCTCTCTTTCTCGAGTTTATTTTCATCCAACACGTTATCAGCACGTGTTCTCCATTCTTGAGCAAAAATCTTCATCTAAATTCATCCCTACGCGCAAGGAATCTAACGTTGCTGCGGCGGTTCGTTGGAGCGTTGCGGCATTCTCAAAGCGTTCGGGAGCTTGGATTATTATTTCTACGGATCATCGTCGCGTTCTTCCCTAGATCATTGATCGAGAGGTACAACCCTATAATCCTGTAGATAAAATTAGACTAAATAATTTTTACATTGTTTTAATATACAAGTAAAAAATAAATAAATTTAGTCTAATAAAAGAAAAAAAATTTATCCCTATTACAAATTTTTTTCTCTGAATTTTTTTTTTCCTTTGCCATTAAAATTCTTCGGTGGGAAGAAGAACCGAAATGAAATCCTCCCCTCCCCCCTGACGGAGGAGGGGGCCTTCCCACAACGCCGACCACGCTCCCCCCTGTAGCGGGGGGGGGGGGGGGGGCTTTTCCGCGCCGCCGCCCCCCGATGCAGGGGGGTGGCCCGAGGCCGATCCCCCCTGCAGCAGGGGGGCTTTTCCGCGCCGCCGCCCCCCCGCTGCAGGGGGGCGGCCCGAGGCCGATCCCCCCTGCAGCAGGGGGGCGGCCCGAGGCCGATCCCCCCTGCAGCAGGGGGGCTTTTCCGCGCCGCCGCCCCCCGCTGCAGGGGGGCGGCCCGAGGCCGATCCCCCCTGCAGCGGGGGGGGGGGGGGGCTTTCCGCGCTGCCGCCCCCCGCTGCAGGGGGGCGGCCCGAGGCCGATCCCCACTGCAGCTGGGGGGCCTTCCGCGCCGCTGCCCCCCGTTGCAAGGGGCAGGCCCGAGGCCGAGGCTAATAGCTTATTTTTGGCCCGAAGCCATAATAATTGCGGCAAACAACTTTGCAGAACTGCGGAATGGGCCACAAGCGCTTATACTAAAAATAATTTTTGGCCCGAAGCCACAAAATTCTACACAAATTCGGCTTCTTCATAATTTTAAAGAAGAATTAAATTTGCAAATTGAAATTTATGAGAAAAACTTTGTAAAATCAATAATTACATTTATATGTTCCTCTATTTATTTAAACATCTCTCTTGCAAATTATTATGTATGGTTTACTAGAATTTTTAAAAAATATAATCATCTCAGTGATCCTGAGACCGCTCTGCCGTTAGTTTACTAACCTAACGGTGTATGACGTTTCCACGTGGTCTACGAGATAATTATATTTTCTAGTTTACTTTTTCCATATTTTTTGTGCTTGAGATATATGCGTGGTTGTTTAATTTATGCCTGTAGCATATAAACTGCGTGGATGTTTAAAATAAGTAAAAATGTGTCTTTCGGGATCGGCCATTGCATACCTATTTACATTTCTAGCACTTTTTATTTTTTTGAGAGAATTTGTAAGTGAGGAAATTGTATATATAGACAAGGCTCGGTGCAACAGCATAAGAAGACGGATGCAGAAATAGGGACCCACCCGGGGTTTCCAAAGTTGTATTTTTCATTCTCTTTTCTTTGGACTGTAATCGGACTTTGGACTGTTTATTATTTTGGGTATCTGGCCGATCCCCGCATTTTACTTATTAATTTCTTTATGCATGGATTGTTGAATTTATTTTGATTCATGCTTATCTTTAAATTGCATAGATAAAATGGCTAAATTGGCAAGCGTCGATTTCGAGGTGCTCGATGCAGCTGGCAAGAATTACTTAAGCTGGCGAGTGGACCTGAAGTTCCACTTGCGCTCCATGGCGCTCCTGCACTCCATCCTGGCCCCCGCAGTGGCCCAATCATCGGCTCCCGCAGCATCTGATGCATCTGCTAGCAAAGCCCCAGAAGCGGCCCCTTCAGCTGGCAGTACCTCTACCACTGTCTCTGACATGGATAAGGCGAAAGCCATTATCTATATCAGACGACACATAGATCGGACCCTGAAGGCCGAATACTTGACGGTAGAGGACCCTCAGGAGTTATGGACAGCGTTAGAGGCACGCTACAGACATCAAATTGATGTCATACTCCCGCGTGCCAGCTATGAGTGGGAGAACCTCCGACTTCAGGACTACAAGTCCGTTGCTGAGTACAACTCAGCACTTCACAACATCACCTCACGCCTGAAGTTGTGTGGTGAAGAAGTCTCGGAGCACCGTATGTTGGAAAAGACATTTACCTCGTTTCACGAGAAAGATGCTATCCTCATGCAGCAGTATCGTGAACGCAATTTCATAAAGTTCTCTGACATGCTCTCTTGCCTCCTGAGGGCAGAGCAGAATAGAGACCTTTTACTGGCCACTCATAACCAGCGCCCGGCAGGCTCAGCTCCTATTCCCAAAGCCCACAGTGTTCACCCCCCGAAGTGGAAGAACAAGAAGAGGGGCAGAAAGAACAAAGGAAATGCCTCTAATGCTCCTCCCCAAAGCAAGAATAACAAAGGGAAGAAAAACTTCACTTGGAAGCGTAAGAACACTGATACAGTGTCAAATCCAAAGAAGACATGGGAGGACAAATGTCATCGTTGTGGCATGACTGGACATTGGTCCAGAAACTGTCGCACACCTCGCCACTTTCAGGAACTGTATCAGGCGAGCCAGAAGCCTTCGCCTGAAACAAACATGGCAAATGTGGAAAATCCGACGAAGTTCACTTCCAAGGATTTCGAAAATGACGACATGCTCGATTGAGCCTCATCTTTATCTATGCTTTTCAAAGAATAAATTGTAGCTTCATCTCTAGTATGCTTAATAAAGACGATCTTTTATTTTGAATGTATGCATTTTAAATTTCCATCAATAAATTATCGTTTTTTTTGCTTTTATAGATGATGTATGCGTGCCTAGTGGACAGTGCCTCGACACACACTATCCTTCGCGGAGAATGCTATTTCAATAGCATAAGTAAATATGACGGTCCTGTCATTACAATTTCAGGACTGTCCAAAATAATCGAAGGATCTGGTGATGCAATATTATTGCTCCCAAATAACACAAGACTAAAAATCAATAATGCACTATTTTCTCCAAGATCAAATAGAAATCTCATAAGCTTCAAGGACATCCGTTTAAACGGATATCACTTAGAAACTAGAGATGAAAATAAGGTTGAATACCTGTATGTCACTCTTCGTAAAGATGGCCAGAAGACCATCTGCGAAATATTTAAGGGACTCCCGTCGGGTCTCTACCAAACATACATTCAACCAGTAGAAGCCAATATGACTGAGCACTAGACGTGCCAGCCAATGCCACCATTTCAACTATGGCATAACAGACTTGGTCACCCTGTATCCATTCTGATGCGACGCATCTTATCTGAATCCCGCGGACATCATTTGAAGAACCAGAAGATTCTTCAGAAAGGTGAATTTCTTTGTCCCCCTTGTTTCAAGGGGAAACTAATAACGAGACCATCGCCCCTAAAAGTGGGTTTAGAGTCTCCTGGCTTCCTTGAGAGGATACATGGTGACATTTGCGGGCCAATTCATCCCGCAAGTGGCCCATTTCGGTACTTCATGGTACTAATAGATGCATCCACAAAATGGTCTTATGTGTGCCTCTTGTCCACCCGTAACCTAGCTTTTCCAAAGCTGTTGGCACATATAATTAGGTTACGTGATCATTTCCCCGATAACCATATCAAGAAACTACGTCTTGATAATGCGGGCGAATTCACATCTCAAGTCTTCGAAGACTATTGCCAGGCAACGGGTATAGAAGTTGAACATCCAGTAGCTCATGTTCACACCCAGAATGGATTAGCAGAGTCTCTTATAAAGAGACTCCAATGGATTGCACGTCCATTGCTTATGCAATCCCAATTGCCGGTGGATGCTTGGGGGCATGCTATTCTGCATGCCGCATCTCTTATCAGGATACGCCCCTCTGGAGGCAATACATTATCCCCGATGCAACTAGCATACGGCTCAACTCCAGATATATCTCATTTGAGAATATTTGGTTGTGCGGTCTATGTTCCAATAGCACCACCTCAGAGGACCAAAATGGGTCCTCAACGTCGTCTAGGAATCTATATTGGATTTGATTCACCCTCGATTATTAGATACCTAGAACCCCTAACGGGGGACGCATTTAAGGCACGTCTTGCTGATTGTGAATTCGATGAGAAAACTTTTCCAAAGTTGGGCAAACATTCCAAGAAGCCTGAAGCTTCGGAGACCATTAATTGGGAAAATAAGTCTTTGTCCTTTTATGATCCGCGTACAAATCTGTGTGAAGATGAGATCCTGAAGATCCTTCACATCCAGAATACAGTACACCAATTACCGGATAAATTCACGGACAGCCAGAAGATTGTCCGTTCACACGTCCCTGCTGCTAACACTCCAGCTAGGATTGACATCCCTATAAATGGATGCAATCCACCCGCAGCAGAAATGGCTTTACCTCAATTGAAAAGAGGACGGCCACCAGGTTCAAAAGATAAAGTTCCTCGAAAGAGGAAGATTCCTGGTGAAAATAAGATTATCCCTCCACAGGATACTGAGCTCAGGACAGCTACATCTCCCCGCCTAATTTCCCCCGCAGAGGAAACATTAGGAGAAACATCATTAAACTTTGTACGTACTGGGGAGGTACTGGACCGACATAGCACAGTCGTCGTCGACGATTTTGCGTTCACTATTGCCGTTCACGTCGCTGAATACGATGATGACGTCGAACCACTTTCTCTAGCGGATTGTAAACGCAGAGATGATTGACCAAAGTGGGACGAGGTGATAAGAGTAGAGCTGGACTCACTCTCGAAACGCAAAGTATTTTGGACCTGTAGTCCAAACACCAGTAGGTGTTAGACCTGTGGGATATAAGTGGGTTTTCATTAGAAAAAGAAATGAAGAAAATCTGATCGTCCGCTACAAGGCGCGTCTTGTAGCAAAGGGTTTTTCCCAAAGACCGGGTATCGATTATGAAGATACATACTCCCCGGTAATGGACGCGAATACATTCAGATTCTTAATAAGCCTATTATCTCTGGCAAGCCTAGAAATGCAGCTCATGGACGTTGTGACTGCATATCTTTATGGTGATTTAGACAAAAAGATCTATATGAAACTAGCAGATGGGTTTAACTTATCCACAGAGATGAAAGAGATACCTCGGGACGTATTCTCTGTTAGACTACATAGATCCTTGTATGGACTAAAATAGTCAGGCAAAATGTAGTATAACAGACTAAGTGATTTCCTTGCACAGCAAGGATTCACTAATAACGAAGTCTGCCCGTGCATCTTTATCAAAAGAACGGGAAAAGGATTCGTCATCATAGCAGTTTACGTTGATGACTTAAATCTCATAGGCTCTCCAGCAGAGATTAATGAGATATCTGCAAGACTAAAGCACACTTTTGAAATGAAAGACCTAGGGAGAACGAAGTATTGCCTTAGCTTGCAGATTGAACACCTACGAGGTGGAATCCTTCTACATCAATCCAATTATACCAGGAAGCTTTTAAATAGGTTCCAAATGGATAAATGTCATCCTTTATGTACCCCTATGGTCGTGAGATCATTAGACGTACAAAAGGACCCCTTCCGGCCTTTGGAAGAGGGGGAGGAGATACTGGGTCCAGAAGTACCCTACCTAAATGCCATTGGTGCACTTCTCTATCTGGCTAACTGCATGCGTCCCGATATAGCGTTTGCAGTCAATCTCCTAACCAGACACAGTGCAGCGCCTACAAAGCGCCACTGGAATGGAGTAAAGCATCTTCTGCGATACCTCCAGGGTTCCGTAGACCTTGGACTTTACTACCAGAGAGGTGCCTCCTCCCAGTTACTTGGTTATGCCGATGCAGGCTATCTTTCAGATCCGCATACGGCAAAATCACAGACTGGTTTTGTCTTTACCTACGGAGGTCCTGCTATCTCCCGGAGATCGGTAAAACAAACCACTACTGATACATCTTCCAACCATGCAGAGCTCATCGCGATCCATGAAGCGAGCAGAGAATGTTTTTGGCTACGCTCCGTCGTCCAACACATTCTCCAATCCACTGGCCTGAAGACCGGTGATCTGGAGCCTGCTGCCCTATTCGAAGACAACGCCACGTGCATTGCTCAGCTTCAGAAGGGCTACATCAAAGGCGACAGGACAAAGCACATTTCTCCCAATTTTTTCTGGACGCACGAGCAGAAGAACGACAAGCAGATTGAAGTTCGACAGATCCAGTCATGCAACAACTTAGCTGATCTTTTTACTAAGGCATTGCCTAAATGTACTTTTGTAAAGCTTGTAAAGGACATTGGTATGCGACAGTTGAAAGACCTGCAAGCCTGAAGCTTGTACGAATCAGGGGGAGTAACCCGTGGGTTGCACTCTTTTTCCTTAAGCTGTTGGGTTTTCCCACTGGGTTTTCAACAGCTAAGGTTTTAACGAGGCAAACACACTTACTCTGGATCCAGAAGTATCCACCCCTTGCCTCAGTAGCTGAGACCGAAGTGATGAATGTGTAAAGGGGGGTGTTATGAATGAGGGCGGCATTTGGCCTCCCCTCCTTCATTACCCATTCATTAGGTCCCCCATTACTTAGAGTAATGGGGACCCTTGGTCTACTAGAGGCTTTTGGCCTCCCCACTATGAGATAAATAAATAGAGCACCATGGCTCTTAGCTATGGTTACTCATTCTTAGCAATGAAATGATCTCTCTCTCTCTCTCTCTTGATTTTATTTTCATCCAACAGTCACATCTCTTCTCTCACTCCCCCTTTCTTTCTATCTTTGGCCAAATGTCACAAACATGCACCTCATCTTGCATAGAGCAATTCTCTAAAACATAGAGTAGATGTTTATTCTTTTTAGGCCATCAGTGAAATTGTTTTAGAAATTTTTTCATTTAAAAAGCAGAAAAGGTTAGAGAATTGCTCTCTGCACCTCAAATTTGAGGTGCAGGGAGGTGACCGGTGGTTTAATTGGGAGAATTTGGAGGAGAGAGTGTAAGATCTAATCCTACATTTTGATTCTCTTTCTATTTTAAGTAAAACATCACTTCCAAGCACCTCAATTGAGGTGTAAATAGACTTTCTCAAAGGTTAAAAGGTGAAGGATTTCGCACGTGCGGATCAATCAAATTTTCTTGGCACGTCAAGAAAATAGCATAGTTCAATGCATTTGGCTCCTCATCCACTTCGTTGGGCCCCACCACAAAAAAATGAAAATAAAAATAAAAATATACGAAGCGACAGCTGCTGACGATGCATGAATATGATCGACGGCGACTTCAATTATTGCTAATTACAACACATAATGACATAATTAGGCGGGCAGGCTAATCAAAATTAATATATCGCATCCAAAAAACCAAATCCCCCCATTTTTTATTCCATTCTAGATCTCTACTATGTAAATAAAAAAAGAAAAATGGGGGAAAATCCAAATCCCAAATTAACAACTACTGTACGTCACAAAAGAGGGAGGATAAATGAAAAAAAAAGAAAAGAAAAATTGAGAAGTGAAGTAAATCATACGGCAATGCACGATTATTGATGGACAGCTGTATGTAAAGCCATCTGCCGCTCCAAGTAGCTTCGTCTGAAGACGGTTGAATATTCCGGCAGCTCCCCGAGCCCCGCGAAAAGCGCGTCCTCCTCGTCATCCTTAAACTCGCCCATCTTTTCGCCCTCGTCGGCTGCCGCCAGCTCAGCGGACCCCACGAAGATTGGGCCGTAGAGCAGCGTGTCGCTCGGCGGCGACGTGGACGACGTGGACCCCACGTCCGAGTACCAGAAGTCGTCGGGCATCATCAGCAGCGCCCCAGAGTCCTCCCCGATCAGATCCGAGAACCTCGACTCCTCCGGATCCGCACCTGATTCGGTCTGCGGGCTTGGGGTCATCGGATCCGGATCCGGATCCGCCAAGTGTTCGGCCTCGGCCTCGGCCTCGGCCTCCACTTTAACCGCCGTCATCGTGTCGTGCTTCGGGCTGTTGTTGCTGCTGATGTGGCGGTGGTGATGATTCTTGGGAAGCGGCCAGGCGTGGTTGTGCTCGCAGGTGTAAGTTACCAGCAGCATGGTGGGATCCGCACTGCTCCGCTCCACCTGCTTCCTCGCCGGGCAGCCCTTCGAGCTGCTGCACCTGTAGTATCCCCTGTCAACGGACGGAGGCTCATGTTAGCATGGATGGCTGGCGATGGGCTAAAGTGCGCCGGGCCGGCAAAGGGACGTCGCATACCTCGGGTAGGGGGATCCCTTGATCGGTTTCTGGCCGTACTTCCTCCATGCCCACGAGTCCGCCGGCGGCGCGCACTCGCTCACGCCCTTCGCACGTGACGCATCCCCCGCCTCGGGGATCGGGATCGACACCACCCGTTTCTGTACCGACCGCCGGCTGCAGTTCAAAATTCAATTAAATAATCGAATTAAACCAAACTGAACTGAACAGAGCCGAGATCTGAGATAATTCTGTACCTTCGTTTCGGAGAGGGAGAGGAATGGGAGGGAGGCGACGGCCGGGCGGACTTCGGGTTCGGGTCGCAGGCAAGCCGGGCGCACGGCGGACCCGCCACGTTGTTTTCGGATTCGCTGCAGTCCATCGAGATCATGCTTTCAGCAAGGCATGAATTTGAGTGCAGATTCTTCCCCGGTCCAGACATAAAACTTTTTATCCTCCAAAAACTGAAGACTATATAAAAAAAGAAAGAAAGAAAGCTATGGGCAGCAGTGGCCGGCCGGCACAAGAAGAGAAAAGGGTGAAAGCTAATGGTGACAGAGAACGGGGGCAGCTCTTTCTATAGAGTCATTGTTAACATGTAAATATAATAATATAATAATATAATAAGCCGATAGAGAGAGAGACGTGCTAGCAAATATTGAATATATCGAATAAAGAAGTCGAAAGGGACCCCAACTCCGGCACCTCTCCTCTCTCTATCCTTACGTTTTCCCACTTGCTTCCATTATACTAATCGTCGATTACGAGGAAAACGAGGCGGGATCTGGCACATGATGATCCACCCTACGGCAAAGGGGAAGGGACGATCCGATCTTGGATTCGCATTTCGTTCTTAAATCAACAGCTTAAAAATTTGTTTCAATCATACAATCGATACTGAGCTCACTTAGACGTCACAATCACTACCATCTGTGAGCGGGAAAAAATAATGAAGGGACCGGTTCATGCTCCGCTTTTTCCGACGAACTAATAAATCATTTGCATTATCCTAATCGAAGAGGAGGATGAAGTTGGCGGTGGATGACGACGACTCTCAGTTTGTCAAACCTCGCCTTTCATTATTTACGCCTTCAAGCTTCCATGATACCTGCCCTCCGTTGATATTTCCATAATGCGTAGTCTGAATAGCACGATCGGAAAGAAGAACGCTAACGCTACTGCAACTCTCGTATTCAAACGTGACCCTAGAATATAATGATCTGTGGGTCCCATTACAATTTTGACTGATAGGCTCCTCAGAAATCCAAGGATGAAGTTGGTACGTCGGTTCCTGCTGCACTATTTTCTTTGTATGAGGCGTTCTCGTGTGAAACATTTGGCCAGGTTCATGGGTGCCAATTTGACGCAAGTTAATGTTATCCGCTGCTGGGCCTGTATACTGTTCAATATTGAGAGAGACGTGTTCGATTAATTTAATACTGTGGTCTCAGCCTGAATTGAATGGAAAGGGACCCCCTTCAACTGCTTCTAAAGGTTATATCTTGAGAGAGGTTTCAGCTGCCGGAGATGCAGAGAGTCTCATCGTATCGTGCTGGTAAATGCTGCCATATAACGTTCCGGGCAGGGATGTAAACGGGTTGGTCTTGGATCTCTTGGTGGCCCACACCAAAAACATTCCTGTAAATATCGAGGACTACCATGGCTAGCAGGTGGGAAGCATAACATATAGGTATGTAATATACACGTTTAAATTAATATTCTGAAGAAATCAGCTTGAAGACTGCCATGGCTTGAATCCTGAGCTAGGTTAAACTCTGTTTCAAAGATGGTGGTATCATTCTTTAAGCTAACGTCCCTAGATCATAATTGGCTTAAGAGTCTTCAAGTCGGTCCTCTTTGTTTAGGCTTTCGATCAAAACAGGATGATGCTTTGAGTCGCGGATCGAAGCTCTTTCGAAGGCCATGTTTTCTAGGCTAATAGAACTGATCATGTTTTTCTTGGGCCTATAAAAATTGATATGCAACATTCGTAATCCATCTCGCTTGCGGTTTGTCTACGAACGCCAAG
Source organism: Scilla litardierei (assembly GCA_030789695.1). NCBI lineage: Eukaryota > Viridiplantae > Streptophyta > Magnoliopsida > Asparagales > Asparagaceae > Scilla > Scilla litardierei. The sequence goes on along the minus strand of CM061136.1, from coordinate 190,618,855 downwards.
TGTGGAGTGATAAGCATTTTTGGAAAGCCGAACGGTATATCACTTAGAAACTGATGCAAGTGTAGTCTGTTTCGGGGTGTTTTCTCACCAATATTGGGTTTATTGTAGGATGATCCGGACATAGCGTTTGAAGTAGGCTGCTCTCTGGACAATGAGCAAGCTAACCTCAAGTGAAATCTGTTTGTATAGAGATTTGGTTGTGAAAGAATGTAGTCTGTAGTTACTCCACTTGCACCTGACTTCAAACTCTATGCCGAGCATTACCCAAAGAATGAAGATAAGAAGAAGCTCATGGAGAGCATATATACCGTATGCCAATGGGGTAGGAGACTTGTTGTATGCTATGGTATGTACCCAATCCGACCTATCACATGCAGTTAGCAAGTCGAGTAGATACATGCATAATTTGGGAAATGTACACGGGCAAACTGTTCAATGAATATTTAGATACATCAATGGCACCATTGATGTCGGATTAACATAATAGACGAGCTAATGTGGGTTCGCAAGGTGTCAGATCTATTGATTCAGACTTTGCTGACGAATAGGATGGAAGGAGATCCATGACATGCTATGTCTTCACCATGTCATGCGCTCTAATCTATTGGTGGGGTATACTTCAGTCTACGATGGTCTTGTCTACTACAGATGTAGAATACATGACACTGGCTGAAGTAGTGAAAGAGACGATGTGGCTAATGGGCTTGATGAATAAACTTGGATTATACCAGAAGACGTATGATCTCCATTATGACTGCCACGATGCAGTGCACTAAACTAAGAATCAGGTCTACCATGCATGCACCAGGCATATCGATGCGAGGTACGACTTCGTCAGAGACTATGTAGGAGAAGAAGAAGACAATATCAATTTGCTGAGGATCGAAATAGAAGTCAACCCTGTGGAAATGTTGACTAATGTTGTATTTGGAGCTAAGTTTAAGCACTATTTGGACTTGCTCAATGTTGTTCCGAGGTGATGTCAATGTCAGACCGGGTCAGAGGCATTGAGGCTCAGTGGAGCAAGGTAAGCCCCAGTGTGGGCATTGAGGCTTTTCGGAGCAAGTTGAGTGGAACATAAGGCAACTCTTACTGATGTGGTGCATTGAAGGTCGATTGTGTGATGGAGGTTTAAATCTCGACAAGGTGGAGATTTGTGAAAGTTGGATGGTGCTGAAGAAGTGTTGAAGATAAGCAAACGAGTTATCTTGTGCTGGATCTTGCCTATCTGGCTCTGCACAAGTCAGATATGTGGATTCTGAGCTAATTGACTTTTTCAGGCATGGATTCTCAAGTCATAGGATCAGCGACCCTTAGGTCGGCAACTCTACAGTTTGAGCTTTGAATAGCTCGGCCCGGCACTTTGTCAGCTCGGTCTTCTGCTGGGAGTTCGACAGCACGGATGGGGCCGAGATGCAGTGTCATATTCGAAGTAGAGTTGTGATTGGATTAGGATTTCATTTGACTTGGAGTTCTGGTCAAATACGAACTCCTCTCCTATTAGAACACCTATTGTACCCTATGCTATAAAAGGGCTGTTTAGATAAGGGTTTCATGTGATCAATTGCTATCGCGATATTGAGAGTTGTGAGCCACCATTGTTAAGAGCCAACTTTGAGAGATTGTGTTGAGGATTTTTTGGAGAGATATTGAGTGCTTCTTCTTCGTGGTGAAGTTGAATATTTCTATTTTTGTTCTTTCCTTTCGTAATAAAGCTCATTTGTGTTTTCCAGGCCGGTCCATGGCCTAATGATGCAATCTTTCTTTGTGTTCTATTATGGTTATCTCATCCTCTTCCCTCACTACGATCACCGACGGTCCGAGTTTCCGCCGTCGTGCACAAAAAATTCATGAGCAGCTCAACTTGTTTAATAGATTAGGTTTTATATATTAAATATTGATGTCAAAATTAAATATAAGGATAAAGCATTAATTTTACTATTTGTTTACATATTGTTTGAGCATCTACACAATCTTACTTTATGAAATGAATTCTTTAAAGATAGAGGATGTCACAATGCGTCTCCAATGAGACTAACAACTCTCCAATGAGAGCAATACAAACATCTCTCCCCTTGCGAGCTCCCACTCACACTTGATGAGATTACAATTTCCTTGAGCCTTAAAGATGAAGCATAATGTGATTGTAGTGTGGCTAGAGATTTGGTTTTCTACTCTATAGGATTTGATCTTTGGGAGAATAGAAATAAACTCAAAATATTAAGAAAAAGAAAGCTAGAGCTTTGAGGATTTTTTGGGCTTTTCTCCCTTTTTCTTTTTCTTCTTTTTCATTTCATTGCATCTAAAATCCATACCCAAATGATCTGAGTTCAATCAATGTATATAGGAACTAGGGAAATAGGGAAACTCTTCCCAGACTAGTAGAAAAAGCTGTAAAGACTAGTTTCTAGTTGACTAGTAGTCATCACCTAGTCGACTAGGTAATTTACTCTATTTGACTAGAAATTCTACAGTGCAGAGGCCAATTTCGCTAAAGTATGTTGGCTAGTCAACTAATTCATGAATTAGTCAATTAGTTCTTATACTCTGGTCGACTAACTCCTTAGAAAAACTTGGGTGAAACCATATATCAGTTCTAGTCAACTAGCGATCTGATTAATCAACTAGTTTACTCAGAAACCTGTTATTTGGCAATGAAACCTAGGTTAATCGAATAAATCCATATTATTTCTAATTTTTTGCCATGGTTTCATGTGTGTATGACATCTTCAAGGCATTACCCAATATCTAAGACAAGAAATAAAATCTTACAACAAATACATAAAGAATATGCCTAATTTAAGTTTAGTTTGTTGTGGCTTTAGCTCCGCGCTTGTGCCTTACAATTCATCAACTCCTCCTCTTGATGCATTGGAGTCATGTCATCATCATTTGCCAAGCTTTGTTTTGAGATCATTATCTTATTATCTTATGTTCCTGAGCAAATTTCACTTACCCTAAATTAATCTGTCACATTTAATGACATTATTAGACCACAAAACAATATTCGATCATCATCAAAATATGTGCAATTCAATACTGAACAAAAATTTGTACATACTTTAAAGAGAGATGATGAAAAGGGGTCAATCGATTTTGGAAGTATTCGATAATCGATATACGAGTTGAATTTAGAGATTTCATCGACATCAAATAATTGGAGGACTTTTTGCTCATAGTGGAGTTTACCACTGGTTTTTTGAAGGCTCTGACATGAGTGATTCGAGTTGGAGAATATTGTTTGTCTATGGAGTTGGTCGTTTTGAGTCAATGTAATGTAATGTTTGTTAGGAATTGACTCGAAATATAATTTGAATCCTAATTGAATTAGATTCTCTTTTTTAGGTTTTTCTTCTAGGAGTCCTATCTTAATTACTAGACTCGTGACTATTTTTAATCGAAAGTAAAATATTTCTTATTTCTTTTGGTTTTCTAAACTCTCGTAAACAAATGTTTTTTATTTGAGTGATTACTGAATTTTTCACGGGTACAAGGCAACTCATAGGAACTCAATACGTAACTTTGCTACATGCATGGTTTCACTACTATAAACGCATTGAAAGTAATTAACTTATTGTAGCCTCCCAGAGCTTTTGTTGCTTGGTGGAAAATTCTGACCTCCGCTAAACGATAATTTGAAGATTATTCTTGCATATATACATAGCTTGATGTAATCAACATGCAGGTCTACTACTTGTATCTGCTTGCTCCTCTATATACATACATGATTCAAAAAAGAAAACTTACTATCCTTGATCCTTGATCGAAACTTAGCAACTTACATATCGTTCATAATTGCAAATTAAGAACGACTCTAATTTCATAGCCAAACAAGTATAATGTGCCGACTTTCTTTTGACACTTGGTTTGCATATTCTTATACAAAAACAACATACCGGGATTGGGTTTAGGACGGTTTAATGTATGAACAACTTAATTTAGGTGGTTTTCCCCCCTGAATTAAACAATATAAATGGGTTTCCTCTTGTGTGATCAGCCGACACACTAGTATATGCTCAGCAGTGCATGAAGTATGCAAGTGTACTAAAGGACATTCCATTCTAATTTTAGTAACCAGTCTCTCCTTCAAAAATCATTCATTAGCACTCTCTCAAAAATTACATAAAGCACTGAAATGAAAACAAGCACAGCTACTTGGAGTTATGAAGAGATCAAATACCAATCAATTAGCCTGGGAAAGTTTTGTGACATGTAGCATCAGGTTGCAGCTGCAGCCTGAAATGTTGTAAGCAGAACAACACTATAAAGTGTGTGACATGCATATATATTTTTGGGGATGCGAATAGCAGGGCAATTCTCCTTTGGCAGAGAGAGCTAACAAGCGCGGCGATCGATCTCTGCCGAAGGAGGACTGCACTGTTATTCATGTGCTCCGCATATATCGTCTATCTTCTTCGCCTTCTCAATCGAAGGCGATGCTCGAGTTTTCAGCATTTTATACCACATATATGCATGATTTATAGGGAGCTACAAATACTAGTACCCTGGATATGCTGCAGGATATGCCAGGTACTATTCCTATGGAGCTTCCTCCCTTTATCGCTCTCATTTTCTCATTCTGTTTTCCACTATGAGAAAAGTATGGTCCTCGTTCTCTCGTGCACATTCTCCTCAAAAAGTAATTCAAATCGATTTTTACACACATGCCATTATATTCTGCTGCATGGTATGCTTCATTAATCAATACGATAACGTATGTTTACTCATGATATTAGTATGAATATGCAAGAGGGCTGCAGCGTCGAAATTCTGCGTGCAGCAGAAGAATATAGCGTGCCTTTCACTTCAAGGGAACATGCTTCCGAATGTTCCTCTCTCTCTCTCTCTCTTCTCTACTTGCTTGTGCAATGATGCGAATTCGCCAATTGGATATGCCGTTTGGACTGCGGGAGTCGCTATTTGATTTCCATGTCCATAAATACGTGCATGGATTCGACACACTGTGTGTCTCATCAACCAAATAGCAGCACAGGTTGATGATTTTCTCAGTGCATGGTTGCAATATTACAGGGCAAATTCTCCTCAGGCAGTCAGCCACCCATTTTAGACCCCCCGAGTGAGCCTACCGCCAAAGGAGATTTGCCCGGCAATTCGACCGTGCAAACTCTTCTTGCATGCAGCCTCTGCAGGTATACATAGTACAGCAGGCCGATGGTACTCTCAATAGTTGAATCGATTTTTATTGTAAGTACATGTTTTTGCCTGCACACAAGATTCTAACTGAATATGATGCCCAGTTACAGGCATGCATATGCAATACATGTATGCATGTTTGATTATTGGGCGGTCCAGTATTTGATGCCCTTGTTTATGCGACTGGCAGGGTTCTCAGCATGGAGAGCTCTCTGTAAAATATCATACGGGGCGAACGAAAAAGATTCTAAGTGCCTCTTGCATGAATCTCAATGCACGCGATGTGTAAAGATACGCTACCTGCTTTAGCTTCATTTCACTATTAATTTTACTTGCCTATAACATTGATTTTTACTGACTTGTATTTCTTTCATATGGTCTCCTCTAAAAATTGTTTTACTGTCAGAAACACCGTTCTTCAACCATTGAACACACGTATCTGGTCTCCATATTATAGTTCTTTCTTTACAATGTAATTCAACTGAGTAGAAATATTGATCTTACTACTAACTCCTGCTCTTGCAATCCTCCATCCTCTTCCAGAAATTTATATTACAATAATCAGAGAAATGGTCACGCTTAGTTTTAATGATACTGTAAAAATGCAGTTGGACCTAAAGCTTGATCTGTTGCCTCAATAATCTATGATTCTTCCCTATTAAAGTAGCAGTAGACCCCTGAACAATTATACCATTCCAAGCTGTGCAACAGACTCCTTAATTAAAACTATCAACCTGGAACAAAAACATTTTCAAATCTGGGAAAAAAAATTATTTATTTCATGAATGTTGAGGGTAATACCAATTGTTGTGCTTTAATATCAATTGGCGGGATCACCGCTCTTGGGCTCATATATCCTCTTGATTGGTCTATCAAGAAAAAAATCGTCCTGCAGACTTCTAACATTGAAGCAACAAACAAAGCAAACGACATTCTCTACAAAACAACAATATATATAATAAGATAAGCAAAAAATGTACCTAAGAACGTGTGCAGGCAGAATTACCTGCGCACGCCCTCTCTGTTCGGGGGTTTTAAGTATTTTTTTTTGAATTTTTTTTGCAGTAGGTAGATATACTTGTTATGTATCTCCCCACAAAATTTCAGGTCAATCCAACACCGTTTGAGTCTCCGTTCATCGATTTCAAAAACGTTGCGCAAAACTATCCAGAATTCTGGACAGTTTTGCGCAACGTTTTTGAAATCTATAAACGGAGGCTCAAACGGTGTTGGATTGACTTGAAATTTTGTGAGGAGCTACATAGCAAGTATATCTACCTACTGCAAAAAAATTCAAATAAATACTTAAAAACACCCGAACAGAGGGGGGCGTGCGCAGGTAATTCTGCCTGCGCACGTTCTTAGGCACATTTCCCTCATAAGATAATGCAAAAAAGATAAACATGCACCTGACACCAAGATTTATAATGCTTCCATCTAATACTTGGTGTTCGTCTAGCGGAAGAGATTACTAATGCTTCAATTTCATTGGATTACAAGTTACGTCGTTTGGTTGAAGAACCTAGCTAACCTGCTAATAATTCAGAGAAGCAAAACTATGGAAAAACTCTCAAACAATCCTCCTGAAGCCCTCAATTCATCCTCTGTAAAATCTACATGAAACCGCAAATTTGCACAAGAAATTCACACCAAGCTCACACCATAACCATAGCAGAAACATCTTATAAATTATAACCTTTAGAATACTAAAGTCTCTGTCAATAGGATTTGGAATCCGGGTTGGATTCGCCTGCAACCGTACACATGCGTGCCCACAACGTTGGCCGTTGGATCAAGCAGCAACAGTCCTATGCACGACACGCGTCCCCGGGCCCGCACCACACTCCCTACACTGCAACACGGGCTTCACCTGCGTGTTGCTGTTAGGGGTGGCAATTTTCGGCCCGGCACGATAGCCCGGCACAGGCCCGGCACGATAAGATCGTGCTTGGGCCAACAATTTTGACCCGAAATCCTTATCGGACCGGGCCGGCCCGGCCCGGTTCATTTTCGGGCCGGACTCGGGCCAAGCTTTTCAGCCCATGGGCGGCACGGCATGGCACGAAAAGCATTTGATCGCCCCACTTCAATTTGACCACACACTGATCTAAAGCAGATTTCAGTAATGTACATTCATTTATGGTGTTGAGTCCAACGTCATGAATCTTATTAGATCAAGGTCCAAATATCATAAATTTTAACAACTTCCCGCCAGCACCAACTTTGATGTCTTTGGATCTTGGGGGGGTCGATCTCAGTTTTCGAGAAGAGACAAAGAACCACCAAACATATTACTTCATCTTGACAAATAAATGAAAACAATGTAGGACACATCAACTTATGCAACCCACTTAATCCTCTTCTTTCGTGCTCCATTTCAATGCATCTTTAAACATATGAGACAAGTTTATGTTTGAAAATATGATACAATATTGTCACAATACATAATTCATTCAACCCTATCGGACCGGGCCGGACGGCCCGAATTTTTATCGGACCATGCCCGGGCCTCTCCAAAATGGCCCGAAGTCTTATCGGGTCGGGCCAGCCCAGTCCTTTAAGAAAACCGGACCGGGCCGGCACGGCCCGATAAGACCGGGCCGGCCCGAATTGCCACCCCTAGTTGCTGTGAGCCTCGGCGCCCACCCATGGGCTGCCGCGTGTGGGCTACATTGTAGCGCTGGTCTGGGCTTTACTATTTACTGATTAAACCGAATAAATCATTTTGGGCTAGGCTACAATAAATCAACATTTCGGGCTCCAAAAAATCCTTATAAACAGTTAGTTGATCCCGAGATATTTATGGTATTTTATATGTCATTTTTCAATACTCCATCTTGATACAAACATACCATAAATCCTCAACCAAGCCGAAACTCCATATCATCCACGTTCAAAACATAAGCCACCTCATCATGAGACCAGAGGACTTGACAAGCGATCTTCACACTAAGTATCACCAATTAACCGAGTATCCAATGAACACTTTAATCTATGAATTCGTCGTATCCCATAAATCCATACGAAGCAAAAACATTAGTGACTCTTCATGTCACCTTATGGCACCCTAGTCTTTTCAAGGAAAATAAGTTTAGGCCCCACTCAAACTTTTCCGTCAATTGTCCATCGCCAGATTCTCCTTCACGTGAATTTCTTTAGGATGTGCTAATATATCAACATCTTTCCTATAGCATACCTCCACCATGAGTTTATGTCAGGTGATAAAAGATAGAAAAAATATGGGGTTAACGTGCAAAAAACACCGGTGGATAAGTGGAAAAAGAGTGCAAGAAACCCAGGGGTAAAATGGTGAAAGGGGGGAATTGGAAAAAACATGCGGGGGGGCAAGTGGGAAAAGTGTGTAGTGCACGAGGACCCAAGAAAAAATACACAGAAAGGATGCGGGACCCGCACACAACTGAAAAAGAGCGGGAAGTGTGGGTGTGGGGGGGTGTGTGTATCGTTCGGGGGTAATACAGGAAAAAGCATGTGTTAAAGTGCAAAAACGCAGGTCAAAGTGAAAAATGGCCGATGGCAAACTAGTAAATATGGGGACGAGGGATTAGCCTTTGAGTTTGATAAAAAAACAATGGTAATCTTGCAAATAAGGGGAATGAGGGGGATTTTTTGGGATTTCTAAAACATCACCCAACAACACAACCAACACCACATCCACCCTCAAGTGGACCCCACTGTAACGGCCGGTATTTTCTAAGCGTATTATTTGTGCGTGCCCGTATTTTCGTTTTAACCATCCGGATGTTTACGTACGCGAGTTCTATGTTTGTGCGTCAACGTGAGCGCGTATCCGTTCTTCTTTTTACCGTATCATCATTAACCGATTATCAAGTTTCACTAATTATCCTAACTTAATTATCCCCTAATTACAAAATTGCTAATCACACTTAACTTTCACTAATTACGTCATTTTTTAATAATCACACCTTATTAAATTACTTATTTACATTAACTAAAATGATGAATTACTAATTAAACTTCTACCATCGGATGAAATTCTTTAACCCTAGCTAATTAACCCCTAATGAATCCCACCTCCACATGTAGGTGAGATCCAACAGTGTTATCAATTTTCCCCCACTGCCAACTCCCCCCATCAAGCTGTCCCCTCCGTGTCTTTATTTCATCAGCTGCAAACAATTCACGTCTTCTTCCCTGCAGCCATCTTCTTCCTCTGCAAATTTCCCCAACCAAATCAGTCCAACCCAAAAACATTCTCCCCTGCAAAATTCTCCAAGCCAAGCACAAACACAAACCCAATTCTCCCCAAAAACACATCAGTCCCTCAATCATCCAATACCCAAAAGCTCAAACTGAAATTAGAAGAGGGGAGCAAGAGATTTCAGATCTGAAATCTAAGTCAGATTCTTACAAATCCATTTCGGATCCAAAAATCTGAAAACAAAAACCCAAATCAAATATCCAAACTCCATCTCCTTCCATTCTCCTCCTCCCTCTCCCTCACCTGGGAACCGCCGCCGGCCGCCGGAGCAACGCGCGCGCCGCCCGCCGGATCCCGCCGGAGCCGCCTGCAGACCGCCGCGCAGCGCCTCAACCCGCCGGAAACCGCCCCTCCCTCTCGTCCCCGCCGCCGGAGACACCGCCTGGGAGCCCGTCGCTCGCTCGAAGCCGCCGGAAGCCGCCGCCGTCCGCCCCTGTGCCGACGCCGCCTCTCTCCGCAAGGTGAGATCACCCTCCCCTTTTTCCCTTGTGCTTAAGCCATGGCCTGCGAAAGTTTGGAAAAAAGAAAAAAAAGAAAACAAAGGGGGAAAACTGTGAACCGAATGAGAAAGAGAGTAATGGCCTTATATTAATGAATAAAAGGAGTATGTCAGCCTTTGAGTTAGAATTATTAAAAGAATGTCAGAAAGAGGCAACCATGAATAAATAAAGAAGATGTTGACAGATTTTTCATGAGTAATGGGTTAATAAAGAAAGAGATATTATTATATGTATAGGTGGTAGATATGCTGTTAGCATATATGTAGTAGGTGTAATCTTTAATATGTAATGATAACTTTGTCATTATCTTAGAATTGGGATTAATAAGGTGTCAGTAATAATTAGCATGTTAATTAGTTAGTTTAATTTCAGCATGTATTAATTGTTAAATGATGCTAGGTTAAGAATATTTAAATGAAATAAGGTGCACCATGTTAGTATAACCCTATACAATGTTACACTAGCCAGAAAACCGATAAAATTAACCAAACCCACTTTAGAGATTAATTAATAATGTGTTTGTTTTACAAATATCTAATTCATTGATATGTTTAACTAAAACAGAAAACCACTATCACCGTAACGAAATACCCGTCGGGACGTACCCAACGTCACCAAAATCACCGAAATCAGGCAAGTATGCAATTTATAGTGAATTTACGAATTGAATGTTAAATTAGTCTCTTGTATGTAAATGTTGCTCGTTACACTCGTAACCATGGAAATTGTTGTATAAAGATAACTGCTCTTGTTATTTAATTGTTGCATGCCTTGAAATAATTAATTAACGTGAGACATCGTGAAATCGTGCGCCTCGAAGGCGAAATCGTGATTTTCGTGATGTCATGTGAGTTGACAAATTCGTGCTTGTAATTCGTGAATTAGGCTGGCTCGTGTTCCAGCACAAATCTTGGGTGGGGTAAGGGTTGAGCGGCCGCTAGGCGTATGAACGAGTACTCTCTTCAAGGGCACCATCCGTATGCGGTGGGTTAGCGCCAATCACGGTAAGCCCCCGTGAGAAGAACGACTCACTCATCACGTCCTAAAGGCGAGAACCCTATTATAGACATGACTTGCTAACTATCGTGAAATACTAACAAGAAACTTGCAAAGTGAAATTGTTATCTCGGTAAAATTGACATGTTTACTTTACTCGTCAGATTGTTTAGAACTGCATGATAGGATGTTTTTACTTTAAAATCAGCATGCTCAAACTTTTATTGTTATCTCGTTTAAATTATAATTGCCTCTTAAATTCAGTGTAAATTTGTATATCTTGCCTTGGGTTCTAACATCTTCGTGCAGACCCTTGCTGACATACATTCATGTTTTTTGGATGTATGTCAGATCCCGAGCTTGAGTATCAGGAGGTTCCTTACGAGACACCTGACTTGGAGAGTCAGGAGTTCGCTGTAGACGCCGAGTTTCTCCCTGCGGAGAACTAGTGGACTATTCCATTGCTGCTTGCCGTAGTTTGCTTTCCGTTGTTGTGTGTACGTTATTATTGTTGTATTTCAGCCCAGCTGAGGCTTGCAGTTTTATTTCGTGTGCGGACGCTTATTATTTCTGGAAGTGGCTTGTAATGTATGAATAATTCTGGTTGTTCTGAAAAGCGTGCGAAGGACCTGCCCTTACGTTTTACCACAGACGCTTCATGAACCTGAGTTTCACAGCTCCGGTTCAAGCGGACCTCAGTAACGCTCTCGTTTCCGTCGTTTTGGGAAGCGGGGCGTTACAGGTTTTAGTGGTGGCCCACGCAGGTCCGTCTCTTTGCATTTGCGAATTCAGAACAATGAGAATATTTTCATCGGCCAAACATCTAGAAGATCACATACGTGGGGTTAACTCGGGTTTTTCCTATCTCAGAATGGCTGAGGAACGAAGCACCCAAAATGGACCCGTACCTGCTGGAGGCGGAAGTGACGACATCCGCCAGATGCTTGGAGTTATGAAGGAAATGCTTGAAGTTCAGCACCACTTGGTCCAGCAGGGACGTCAGGCTGCACCAGTTGCTCCACCGCCTCGCTATGAGCCTGGAGCCAAGCAGTTCAAGGAGATGCATCCGACGAGCTTCTCTGGACGAGAGGGCCCACTAGCGGCCGAGGAATGGCTTCGCAAGACTGCGGATAACTTGGGTCTTGCCCGAATCAATCCGAACGATTGGGTAGACCTCGCCAAGCAGCAGCTGACAGACAATGCACGTCATTGGTGGGATGCTGAAGAGGCTAGGCTGATCAAGCCGATTCCTTGGGCTACTTTTCGTCAGAGGTTTGACGCCCAGTACTTCCCGAAGTCTGCAAAGAGGGAGATGCAGCAGCGCTTCATCAACCTGGAGCAAGGCACCAGGACAGTCGATGAGTATGAGGCTGAATTTACCATGCTGAGTCGATTCGCCACTACACTGATAGCAGACGAGGAGGACTGTGCACACCGCTTTCTACAGGGCTTAGACCTGGACATACAGGAGATATTGTCTGGGCACACCTTTACTACTCATGAGCAAGTCCTAGTGGCCGCGAAGCAGCGCGAGCAGGTAGTTTATCAGAAGCGGGCACGCCAAGCGGGCAAGCGCCCGATGGAGCCACAGAGGAGTGCACCTAGGCCCGGCTTTCGTCCTGTTCAGACCACACAGTTCAAAAGGCCAGCTGCACCTATCCCCAACCGAGCTGAGTTGGTTTGCCATTTCTGTGGCAAGCTCGGTCATGTGAAGAAAGACTGTAGGAGGATGCTGAATCAGTGTTTGGTCTGTGGATCGCCTTCTCATGCTGTAAAAGATTGCACCCACGGTTCTCGACCACCTGGACCCGCTCAGAGGACCATACCGGCACCTGGACAGCGTGGACCACCTCTGGTTCCACAGGATCGGGCCTTTCAGCAGGCCAATCCGCCGAAGCGTCGAGCTTTCAATATGACAACCGTTGAGGCTGAAGCTGAGGACGACGTGATTGCAGGTAACCCCTAAACTAGTCTTCCTTATTTATGCATTATGTTTGATTAGTTATATCCATGTTAATCTAGTTGCATGTTATCCTTAGGCGTCATCTTAGTTTCATCTCACCCGGCCTTGACCCTGTTCGACTCTGGAGCTTCCATGTGCCTCCTATCTCGGAAGTTCGTAATCGAACACTCGATACCCACCTATACACTTCCCAAGTGTTGGAATATTACAACTGGGAACGGTGTAGTGAAGGTTGCACTGGGATGTAGACCATGCCCGTTGGTAGTTAGTGGACACGAATTGTATGCTGACTTCATTGTCCACGACCTACCCAATTTTGATGCTATTCTCGGCATTGATTGGTTAGGAGCTTTTTACGCCACGATCGACTGTCGCCGGAAGAAAGTGGTATTCGAAATTCCTGACCACCCGGTGTTCGAGTTTGTCAGCGGAGGACGTTCGCTTGGACCTGTCAAGTTCTGAGCCCAGCCGTGCAGACTTACTATTGCATCCATGATAGCTGAGCCGGAGAAGCCTGCAGTAGTGAGAGATTTTGAAGACGTCTTCCCTGAAGACATTTCTGGATTGCCGCCTGACCGAGCATTGGAGTTCAGCATTGATCTTATGCCAGGAGCTCAACCAATTTCGAAGGCACCTTACCGTATGGCTCCTGCAGAGTTGGAAGAGCTGAGGAAGCAGTTGGATGAACTAATGCAGCAGGGTTTCATTCATCCCAGCGTATCTCCCTGGGGTGCCCCCGTCTTGCTGGTGAAGAAGAAGGATGGATCGAGAAGGATGTGTGTGGATTATCGGGAGCTAAACAATGTCACAGTGAAGAACAAATACCCGCTACCCCGTATTGATGATATTTTCGATCAGCTTGGTGGATCGAGAGTATTTTCAAAGTTGGACCTCCGAAGCGGATATCATCAAGTCAGAGTCAAGAAGGAAGACGTGCCCAAGACAGCTTTTCGTACTAAGTACGGGCATTATGAGTTCGTTGTCATGCCGTTTGGTGTGACCAACGCTCCTGCTGTGTTCATGAATCTCATGAACCTTATCTTTTACGACTTCCTCGACAAGTTCGTGGTGATCTTTATTGATGACATCCTGGTGTATTCGAGAAGCGAGGAGGAGCATGCAGAGCACTTGAAGATGGTATTGGAGACGCTCCGTCATCACAGACTGTATGCCAAGTACAGCAAATGCGAATTCTGGCTGGACAGAGTTGCATTTCTTGGGCATGTAGTATCAGGAGCTGGTATCTCAGTAGATCCGGAGAAGGTCAGAGCAGTCAGTGAATGGCCTACACCTCGATCGGCATCGGACATCAGAAGTTTCCTCGGATTGGCTGGATACTACCGCAGATATATTAAGGATTTCTCGAGGATAGCTGAGCCGATGACGAGATTGACAAGGAAGGATGTTAAGTTCAGTTGGTCAGACTCTTGTGAGCAAGCTCTTTCTACTTTGAGAGAGAGGCTGACATCTGCACCAGTTTTAGCTATTCCGGACCGAAGCGGAGGCTTCGAGATTTTCTGTGACGCATCAGGCAAGGGACTTGGATGCGTTTTACACCAGCACGGTCATGTAGTCGCATATGCTTCTCGACAGTTGAAAATCCACGAGAAGAATTATCCGACTCACGACTTGGAGTTAGCTGCCGTCATATTTGCTTTGAAGATTTGGAGGCATTTCTTACTGAGTGAGAAAGTGAAGATTTTCACTGATCACAAAAGTTTGAAATATATATTCACTCAGAAGGAACTGAATATGAGACAGCGCAGATGGTTGGAATTGATGGCGGACTACGACATCGATCTTCAGTATCATCCAGGGAAGGTGAATGTCGTACCAGATGCTTTGAGTCGACTGCCCGAAGTGATGATTCTCACAGCTCAGTGGAGATTGCAGCAGAATCTGCGAGAGATGGATGTTGAGGCTGTCCTACCTGGAGTCACATCGTCGTTGATGAGCATGCAGATTCAATCGACGATTGTGGATCGGATCAAGACTGCCCAAGATGGAGATGCTAAGTTGAAGAAGATCAAAGAGCAAGTTGAAGCAGGACTTCGGACAGATTTTCTGATTCATGAGGATGGATCTTTGAGATATGGTAGTAGAGTCTGCGTGCCTGCAGGAGATATCAGAGAAGAGTTGATGAATGAGGCTCACAGTTCGCCTTATTCTATTCATCCTGGAGGTACGAAGATGTACAAGGACCTTCGTCAGAATTTCTGGTGGCATGGGATGAAGAGAAGTGTGGCACGTAGCGTTGCCAAGTGTCTTGTGTGTCAGCAAGTGAAGGCTGAACATCATCGCACAGCTGGACTACTACAACCTCTGCCGATTCCAGAGTGGAAGTGGCAGCACATCACGATGGACTTCGTGACTGGCTTACCTCGGAGCACCAGGCAGAATGATGCGATCTGGGTCATCGTCGATCGATTGACCAAGTCTGCGCACTTTATACCTTTCCGAGTTGGGCAATCCACGGAGATATTAGCAAGGAAGTATATGGAGGTAATGACCCAACTCATACCTTAATGATTTCCTCCTAGTACTAGTCGTGATATGAATTATATCGTGTAGGAGATCGTGCGCTTGCATGGAGTCCCGGTGAGCATTGTATCAGATCGTGATACGAGGTTCACGTCTCAATTCTGGAAGAGTCTGCAGACCAATCTGGGTACCAGTCTGAAGTTCAGCACTGCGTATCACCCACAGACGGATGGACAATCGGAGCGCACTATCCAGATATTGGAGGATATGTTGAGAGCTTGCATGTTAGATCTCAAGGGTTCGTGGGAGGATCATCTGCACCTGGTGGAGTTCTCCTACAACAACAGTTATCAGGCGAGCATTGGCATGGCGCCATTTGCTGCTCTCTACGGGAGGAAATGTCGATCGCCACTGAGTTGGGATGACGTCGGTGATAGAGAGCTCTTGGGGCCAGAGATGATTGTGGAAGCAGTTGATGTTGTGCGTGATATCAGGGACAAGCTTCGGATTGCCCAGGACCGTTATAAGCATTGGGCAGATGCTAAACGGCGTCCTTTGGAGTTTCAGCAGGGAGATCATGTGTTCCTGAAGATCTCTCCGAATCGTGGAGTAATCCGATTTGGGAAGAGAGGCAAGCTTAGTCCGAGATTTATTGGACCTTTCGATGTGCTAGAGCGAGTTGGAGAGGTAGCATATCGCTTAGCCTTGCCACCGTCCTTAGAGGGAGTTCATGACGTCTTCCATGTGTCCCAGCTCCGTCGTTATATCAGCGACCCTTCTCATGTTGTGGACTACTCTGAGATTACAGTCCGACCGGATTTGACTTATGAGCAGCAGCCGGTGCAGATCTTAGACCAACGTCAGAAAGTCTTCCGTAACAGGACTATCAATCTAGTCAGAGTGATGTGGCGTCGTGACTCGCCAGGAGAGTCTACCTGGGAGCGGGAAGATGAGATACGAGAGCGTTATCCTTATTTGTTCACTACTCTTTAGCGGATAAGAATTCCGAGGGCGGAATTTTTCTTAAGGTGGGTAGAATGTAACGGCCGGTATTTTCTAAGCGTATTATTTGTGCGTGCCCGTATTTTCGTTTTAACCATCCGGATGTTTACGTACGCGAGTTCTATGTTTGTGCGTCAACGTGAGCGCGTATCCGTTCTTCTTTTTACCGTATCATCATTAACCGATTATCAAGTTTCACTAATTATCCTAACTTAATTATCCCCTAATTACAAAATTGCTAATCACACTTAACTTTCACTAATTACGTCATTTTTTAATAATCACACCTTATTAAATTACTTATTTACATTAACTAAAATGATGAATTACTAATTAAACTTCTACCATCGGATGAAATTCTTTAACCCTAGCTAATTAACCCCTAATGAATCCCACCTCCACATGTAGGTGAGATCCAACAGTGTTATCAATTTTCCCCCACTGCCAACTCCCCCCATCAAGCTGTCCCCTCCGTGTCTTTATTTCATCAGCTGCAAACAATTCACGTCTTCTTCCCTGCAGCCATCTTCTTCCTCTGCAAATTTCCCCAACCAAATCAGTCCAACCCAAAAACATTCTCCCCTGCAAAATTCTCCAAGCCAAGCACAAACACAAACCCAATTCTCCCCAAAAACACATCAGTCCCTCAATCATCCAATACCCAAAAGCTCAAACTGAAATTAGAAGAGGGGAGCAAGAGATTTCAGATCTGAAATCTAAGTCAGATTCTTACAAATCCATTTCGGATCCAAAAATCTGAAAACAAAAACCCAAATCAAATATCCAAACTCCATCTCCTTCCATTCTCCTCCTCCCTCTCCCTCACCTGGGAACCGCCGCCGGCCGCCGGAGCAACGCGCGCGCCGCCCGCCGGATCCCGCCGGAGCCGCCTGCAGACCGCCGCGCAGCGCCTCAACCCGCCGGAAACCGCCCCTCCCTCTCGTCCCCCGCCGCCGGAGACACCGCCTGGGAGCCCGCCGCTCGCTCGAAGCCGCCGGAAGCCGCCGCCGTCCGCCCCTGTGCCGACGCCGCCTCTCTCCGCAAGGTGAGATCACCCTCCCCTTTTTCCCTTGTGCTTAAGCCATGGCCTGCGAAAGTTTGGAAAAAAGAAAAAAAAGAAAACAAAGGGGGAAAACTGTGAACCGAATGAGAAAGAGAGTAATGGCCTTATATTAATAAATAAAAGGAGTATGTCAGCCTTTGAATTAGAATTATTAAAAGAATGTCAGAAAGAGGCAACCATGAATAAATAAAGAAGATGTTGACAGATTTTTCATGAGTAATGGGTTAATAAAGAAAGAGATATTATTATATGTATAGGTGGTAGATATGCTGTTAGCATATATGTAGTAGGTGTAATCTTTAATATGTAATGATAACTTTGTCATTATCTTAGAATTGGGATTAATAAGGTGTCAGTAATAATTAGCATGTTAATTAGTTAGTTTAATTTCAGCATGTATTAATTGTTAAATGATGCTAGGTTAAGAATATTTAAATGAAATAAGGTGCACCATGTTAGTATAACCCTATACAATGTTACACTAGCCAGAAAACCGATAAAATTAACCAAACCCACTTTAGAGATTAATTAATAATGTGTTTGTTTTACAAATATCTAATTCATTGATATGTTTAACTAAAACAGAAAACCACTATCACCGTAACGAAATACCCGTCGGGACGTACCCAACGTCACCAAAATCACCGAAATCAGGCAAGTATGCAATTTATAGTGAATTTACGAATTGAATGTTAAATTAGTCTCTTGTATGTAAATGTTGCTCGTTACACTCGTAACCATGGAAATTGTTGTATAAAGATAACTGCTCTTGTTATTTAATTGTTGCATGCCTTGAAATAATTAATTAACGTGAGACATCGTGAAATCGTGCGCCTCGAAGGCGAAATCGTGATTTTCGTGATGTCATGTGAGTTGACAAATTCGTGCTTGTAATTCGTGAATTAGGCTGGCTCGTGTTCCAGCACAAATCTTGGGTGGGGTAAGGGTTGAGCGGCCGCTAGGCGTATGAACGAGTACTCTCTTCAAGGGCACCATCCGTATGCGGTGGGTTAGCGCCAATCACGGTAAGCCCCCGTGAGAAGAACGACTCACTCATCACGTCCTAAAGGCGAGAACCCTATTATAGACATGACTTGCTAACTATCGTGAAATACTAACAAGAAACTTGCAAAGTGAAATTGTTATCTCGGTAAAATTGACATGTTTACTTTACTCGTCAGATTGTTTAGAACTGCATGATAGGATGTTTTTACTTTAAAATCAGCATGCTCAAACTTTTATTGTTATCTCGTTTAAATTATAATTGCCTCTTAAATTCAGTGTAAATTTGTATATCTTGCCTTGGGTTCTAACATCTTCGTGCAGACCCTTGCTGACATACATTCATGTTTTTTGGATGTATGTCAGATCCCGAGCTTGAGTATCAGGAGGTTCCTTACGAGACACCTGACTTGGAGAGTCAGGAGTTCGCTGTAGACGCCGAGTTTCTCCCTGCGGAGAACTAGTGGACTATTCCATTGCTGCTTGCCGTAGTTTGCTTTCCGTTGTTGTGTGTACGTTATTATTGTTGTATTTCAGCCCAGCTGAGGCTTGCAGTTTTATTTCGTGTGCGGACGCTTATTATTTCTGGAAGTGGCTTGTAATGTATGAATAATTCTGGTTGTTCTGAAAAGCGTGCGAAGGACCTGCCCTTGCGTTTTACCACAGACGCTTCATGAACCTGAGTTTCACAGCTCCGGTTCAAGCGGACCTCAGTAACGCTCTCGTTTCCGTCGTTTTGGGAAGCGGGGCGTTACACCCACCATGCACATGTGTCACACCACCCCTTGCCACATGGACAAAGGTGCCATGTGGGACAAATGTCCCATCAAGCACCCTAATTTGCATAGTACACTTGTACCCAAGAAGAAACACACACAAAGGATGCACGACCCGCATGCAACTGAAAAAGAAAGAGAAGTGTGTGTGTGCTATGTGTGTATATCGTCAAGGGGTAAAATAGGAAAAAGCAGGTGTTAAAGTGCAGAAATCGCCGGGGGGGTCAAAGTAAAAAAGGCTAATGGCAAACCCATAAATATGCGGAAGATGGAGGGACATTTAGGTTTTTGATGAAAAATCAATGGCAATCTTGCAAATAATGGGAATGAGGGGGGGGGGCTTTTTGGTTGGGATTTCAACAAAATCACCCAACAACACAACCAACATCCCACCAACCCCCCCAAGTGTGTCTCACAATGCCCATGTGGCACCCCTCCTTGCCACATGAAACAAAGGTACCACATTGGACAAACATCCCATCACTCCCCCCCCCCCCCCCCCCACCCGCAAATTATAATATAGATATATAAAATCATGCTCTAATATAGGATCAGGCCATCGATCTAAAGGTGCCAATACATGTACGTCAATGATCATCCTTTGTCAGAAAATTGTTGCTTGGTCTTGTCAACAACCTCAAGTATGAGAGCTTCATGTGAATTTGTCAACAAACACTAAGAGCATCTACAAACGTACGCCATAATGTCAAAATGGCGTTTTTTTCTCTCCAATCGCACGCCAAAAAAGGAAAAAATCGTGATTTGCTACAATGACATGCCAAAATTCGCGTGTGGGGGGAGAAATGGGGTGCTAAGTGCGTATCTCAAGGTGCTCTATTGGCCATTAGATATCTCATGCGGATCTAGGGCCGTGCAATCAAAAACCAATGAAAAAGAAGATGAAGTCGGGGAGCTGTTGCGATCAAAAAACAGAACAAAGAAGGACGTGGGGGCATGCAACACATCCAAACTGCATCATATGTTTCTTATGTTTGACTATTCCAACTTGTATTTTTAAATTTAATTTAATTAAATATTAATTTATTATTAACGTAAAAAGTATTAAATATTGGACTCATTTTAAAGCTCTAAATGATGTCTTTCCATTAGTTAATATCTTAAATTAAAATAAGTTAAGATAATGTAATTATTATGCAATGTTTAATTTCCCAAATTATTAAAGATAAAATGGATTTAGGATTATGAAGTAGTGAGGTGGAGCTGCCTCTATTTCCAACGCTCCTTTTTGGAGATATTCTTGGAATATTCCAACCTATCCTTCAATCCTGATGCAGCTTTGATTACATGGAGTCACGTGCGGTGCAGCTGAATGAAAAGAGCCGTTGGAGCCATGAAATAAAGTGCTTCCCAGTGCCCCATGTAATCAAATCTAATTCAAAAATGGCTCAAAAGTTGAGTGCTTTCCACCTGTTTCCCTGCTTTTGATCCCTTTTTTCCCCAATCTACATCCATTTTCTACAGCATTCGTCTCTCATTCACAGCTTCACATGGATCATGAGAAGATGATATTTGAGAATCTAGACTCTCTCTGGTTCTTCTCCAATGTCCTCTCACAATCGTCTCCTCCTCCTCGGCCCACTGAACCCCTCAACTCAGATCTCGTAGTTTCTCCGGAGATGTTGGTTGATGACGCAGAATCAGAGCAGCAGATGCGCAAACCAAGAGTCCTTGAAGTTCCCTGCAAGGATCAGAGGGGGAAAAGATCAGGCAAGATTTGTGAGGCGGAGGAGATGAAGGAGGCCAAGGAGTTGATCCGAATGATGACTGCGCTCGTGAAGGACCACCCCGTGTCCCATTGCTGCAGGGTGCCGGCACTGAGCGAGGAATTGGCCATGAAGGAGCACCTCAAGTCTTGGGCTCATGCTGTTGGCTGCAGTGTGATCAGATGACTTGCGTTCACTTTGATCTGTTGAATTGCTTAATTAATTTGTAGCTTTTGGTTTCGGGGATTATGGTTTTTGTCTACGGTGTTAATGCGTGTTTGTGCTGTAATTTCTTCAGAAGTGTTGATTTTTTAAAAGCTGTCTTGAATCGCAATTTCTTCCAAAGGGCTCATTTAAGCAGGTGGGGGTGTTTTCCGGTGCTGGAGTGTGTGTTTTTTTTTTTGTCCCTTTTCTTCTCTAGTTTATTTTTTCTTCTGTAAATTAACGGGCATATTGTTGGATGAAAATAAACTCAAGAGAGAGAGATCATTTCATTGCTAAGAATGAGTAACCATTGCTAAGAGCCATGGTGCTCTATTTATTTATCTCATAGTGGGGAGGCCAAAAGCCTCTTGTAAACCAAGTGTCCTCATTACTCTAAGTAATGGGGGACCTAATAAATGGGTAATGAAGGAGGGGAGGCCAAAGGCCTCCCTCATTCATAACACTCCCCCTTACACATTCATCACTTCGGTCTCAGCTACTGAGGCAAGGGGTGGATACTTCTGGATCCAGAGTAAGTGTGTTTGCCTCGTTAAAACCTTAGATGTGGAAAACCCAGTGGGAAAATCCAACAGCTTAAGGAAAAAGAGTGCACCCCACGGGTTACTCCCCCTGATCCGTACAAGCTTCAGGCTTGCAGGTCTTTCAACTGTCGCATACCAATGTTATTTACAAGCTTTACAAAAGTACATTTAGGCAATGCC
Source organism: Scilla litardierei (assembly GCA_030789695.1). Lineage (NCBI taxonomy): Eukaryota > Viridiplantae > Streptophyta > Magnoliopsida > Asparagales > Asparagaceae > Scilla > Scilla litardierei. Next base: position 190,597,028 of record CM061136.1, on the reverse strand, counting down.
TTAGTAAAAGATCAGCTAAGTTGTTGCATGACTGGATCTGTCGAACTTCAATCTGCTTGTCGTTCTTCTGCTCGTGCGTCCAGAAAAACTTGGGAGAAATGTGCTTTGTCCTGTCGCCTTTGATGTAGCCCTTCTGAGGCTGAGCAATGCACGCGGCGTTGTCTTCGAATAGGGCAGTAGGCTCCAGATCACCGGTCTTCAGGCCAATGGATTGGAGAATGTGTTGGACGACGGAGCGTAGCCAAAAACATTCTCTGCTCGCTTCATGGATAGCGATGAGCTCTGCATGGTTGGAAGATGTAGCAGTAGTGGTTTGTTTTACCGATCTCCAGGAGATAGCAGTACCTCCGTAGGTAAAGACAAAACCAGTCTGTGATTTTGCCGTATGCGGATCTGAAAGATAGCCTGCGTCGGCATAACCAAGTAACTGGGAGGAGGCACCTCTCTGGTAGTAAAGTCCAAGGTCTACGGAACCCTGGAGGTATCGCAGAAGATGCTTTACTCCATTCCAGTGGCGCTTTGTAGGCGCTGCACTGTGTCTGGCTAGGAGATTGACTGCAAACGCTATATCGGGACGCGTGCAGTTAGCCAGATAGAGAAGTGCACCAATGGCACTTAGGTAGGGTACTTCTGGACCCAGTATCTCCTCCCCCTCTTCCAGAGGCCGGAAGGGGTCCTTTTGTACGTCTAATGATCTCACGACCATAGGGGTACATAAAGGATGACATTTATCCATTTGGAACCTATTTAAAAGCTTCCTGGTATAATTGGATTGATGTAGAAGGATTCCAGCTCGTAGGTGTTCAATCTGCAAGCTAAGGCAATACTTCGTTCTGCCTAGGTCTTTCATTTCAAAAGTGTGCTTTAGCCTTGCAGATATCTCATTAATCTCTGCTGGAGAGCCTATGAGATTTAAGTCATCAACGTAAACTGCTATGATGACGAATCCTTTTCCCGTTCTTTTGATAAAGATGCACGGGCAGACTTCGTTATTAGTGAATCCTTGCTGTGCAAGGAAATCACTTAGTCTGTTATACCACATTTTGCCTGACTGTTTTAGTCCATACAAGGATCTATGTAGTCTAACAGAGAATACGTCCCGAGGTATCTCTTTCATCTCTGTGGGTAAGTTAAACCCATCTGGTAGTTTCATATAGATCTTTTTATCTAAATCACCATAAAGATATGCAGTCACAACGTCCATGAGCTGCATTTCTAAGCTTGCCAGAGATGATAGGCTTATTAAGAATCTGAATGTATTAGCGTCCATTACCGGGGAGTATGTATCTTCATAATCGATACCCGGTCTTTGGGAAAAACTCTTTGCTACAAGACGCGCCTTGTAGCGGACGATCAGATTTTCTTCATTTCTTTTTCTAATGAAAACCCACTTATATCCCACAGGTCTAACACCTACTGGTGTTTGGACTACAGGTCCAAAGACTTTGCGTTTCGAGAGTGAGTCCAGCTCTACTCTTATCGCCTCGTCCCACTTTGGCCAATCATCTCTGCGTTTACAATCCGCTAGAGAAAGTGGTTCGACGTCATCGTCGTATTCAGCGACGTGAACGGCAATAGTGAACACAAAATCGTCGTTAACGACTGTGCTATGTCGGTCCAGTACCTCCCCAGTACGTACAAAGTTTAATGATGTTTCTCCTAATGTTTCCTCTGCGGGGGAAATTAGGAGGGGAGAGGTAGCTGTCTTGAGCTCAGTATCCTGTGGAGGGATAATCTTATTTTCACCAGGAATCTTCCTCTTTCGAGGAACTTTATCTTTTGAACCTGGTGGCCGTCCTCTTTTCAATTGAGGTACAGCCATTTCTGCTACGGGTGGATTGCATCCATTTATAGGGATGTCAATCCTAGCTGGAGTGTTAGCAGCAGGAACGTGTGAACGGACAATCTTCTGGCTGTCCGTGAATTTATCTGGCAATTGGTGTACTGTATTCTGGATGTGAAGGATCTTCAGGATCTCATCTTCACACAGATTTGTACGCGGATCATAAAAGGACAAAGACTTATTTCCCCAATTAATGGTCTCCGAAGCTTCAGGCTTCTTGGAATGTTTGCCCAACTTTGGAAAAGTTTTCTCATCGAATTCACAATCAGCAAGACGTCGCTTAAATGCGTCCCCCGTTAGGGGTTCTAGGTATCTAATAATCGAGGGTGAATCAAATCCCATATAGATTCCTAGACGACGTTGAGGACCCATTTTGGTCCTCTGAGGTGGTGCTATTGGAATATAGACCGCACAACCAAATATTCTCAAATGAGATATATCTGGAGTTGAGCCGTATGCTAGTTGCATCGGGGATAATGTATTGCCTCCAGAGGGGCGTATCCTGATAAGAGATGCGGCATGCAGAATAGCATGCCCCCAAGCATCCACCGGCAATTGGGATTGCATAAGCAATGGACGTGTAATCCATTGGAGTCTCTTTATAAGAGACTCTGCTAATCCATTTTGGGTGTGAACATGAGCTACTGGATGTTCAACTTCTATACCCGTTGCCTGGCAATAGTCTTCGAAGACTTGAGATGTGAATTCGCCCGCATTATCAAGACATAGTTTCTTGATATGGTTATCGGGGAAATGAGAACGTAACCTAATTATCTGTGCCAACAGCTTTGGAAAAGCTAGGTTACGGGTGGACAAGAGGCACACATAAGACCATTTTGTGGATGCATCTATTAGTACCATGAAGTACCGAAATGGGCCACTTGAGGGGTGAATAGGCCCGCAAATGTCACCATGTATCCTCTCAAGGAAGCCAGGATACTCTAAACCCACTTTTAGGGGCGATGGTCTCGTTATTAGTTTCCCCTTGAAACAAGGGGGACAAGGAAATTCACCTTTCTGAAGAATCTTCTGGTTCTTCAAATTATGTCCGCGGGATTCAGATAAGATGCGTCGCATCAGAATGGATCCAGGGTGACCAAGTCTGTTATGCCATAGTTGAAATGGTGGCATTGGCTGGCACGTCTGGTGCTCAGTCATATTGGCTTCTACTGGTTGAATGTATGTTTGGTAGAGACCCGACGGGAGTCCCTTAAATATTTCGCAGATGGTCTTCTGGCCATCTTTACGAAGAGTGACATACAGGTATTCAACCTTATTTTCATCTCTAGTTTCTAAGTGATATCCGTTTAAACGGATGTCCTTGAAGCTTATGAGATTTATATTTGATCTTGGAGAAAATATTGCATTATTGATTTTTAGTCTTGTGTTATTTGGGAGCAATAATATTGCATCACCAGATCCTTCGATTATTTTGGACAGTCCTGAAATTGTAATGACAGGACCGTTATATTACTTATGCTATTGAAATAGCATTCTTCGCGAAGGATAGTGTGCGTCGAGGCACTGTCCACTAGGCACTCATACATCATCTATATAAGCAAAAAACGATAATTTATTGATGGAAATGTAAAATGCATACATTCAAAATAAAAGATCGTCTTTATTAAGCATACTAGAGATGAAGCTACAATTTATTCTTTGAAAAGCATAGATAAAGATGAGGCTCAATCGAGCAGGTCGTCATTTTCGAAATCCTTGGAAGTGAACTTCGTCAGATTTTCCACATTTGCCATGTTTGTTTCAGGCGGAGGCTTCTGGCTCGCCTGATACAGTTCCTGGAAGTGGCGAGGTGTGCGACAGTTTCTGGACCAATGTCCAGTCATGCCACAACGATGACATTTGTCCTCCCGTGTCTTCTTTGGATTTGACACTGTATCAGTGTTCTTACGCTTCCAAGTGAAGTTTTTCTTCCCTTTGTTATTCTTGCTATGGGGAGGAGCATTGGCTGGTTTCATAGAGGCATTTCCTTTGTTCTTTCTGCCCCTCTTCTTGTTCTTCCACTTCGGGGGGTGAACACTGTGGGCTTCGGGAATAGGAGCTGAGCCTGCCGGGCGCTGGTTATGAGTGGCCAGTAAAAGGTCTCTATTCTGCTCTGCCCTCAGGAGGCAAGAGAGCAGGTCAGAGAACTTTGTGAAATTGCGTTCACGATACTGCTGCATGAGGATAGCATCTTTCTCGTGAAACGAGGTAAATGTCTTTTCCAACATGCGGTGCTCCGAGACTTCTTCACCACACAACTTCAGGCGTGAGGTGATGTTGTGAAGTGCTGAGTTGTACTCAGCAACGGACTTGTAGTCCTGAAGTCGGAGGTTCTCCCACTCATAGCTGGCACGCGGGAGTATGACATCAATTTGATGTAACGGCCTGTATTTTTAGCCGTGTTTTAGATCGTGTGTATCGGTATTTTATTTCAGTCGTCTGGTTGACTTTTCCGTCCGTATGTTTCTTGTTACGTATGTGCGACTCTGTTTTTCCGTTTTTACCGTATCATCGTTAATTGATCATCCAGTTTAACTAAAAACTTTAATTTAATTATTTTGCTAATTACTTTTGTTATTTTTACTAATCACTTGTTATTTTAATAATTACTTTAAACACTTAATTAATCTTAATCATTCACGTGGAGATTTTTGTGATTGGGAGTGAACCCAATTCATAGCCGGATACGGTTTCTCTTAAGTCAACACAATCATTAAATTAGTCCTAATCACTAACCTACACACATTTAAATTGTCCCCTACTCTTTCTTGAATGATGAAAACGTTCCCTGCTCTTCTTTGAATAATGAAGGGAAGTGTGACACGTTTAACCAGATTCATTCCCTCTTGTTAAGTCAACGACCACAATTAATTTCAGTCCAAATCTCAAACCTAAACTCATTAAAATTGTCTCTGCAAACATTTCTTCTTAAGGCAGACTTCCCTTCACCTCCATCTTCATCACACAGTGGCCTCAAGCTCCATCCGACAACCCAAACCAAAAATCATCTTCCCAATTCAAACCCCTGCAAACAACCATCTGCAAATCCCCAACCCTATCAGCCTCGATTTCTCAAACCAGAAATAATCCACAACCACAGTCAGTTCCCCAAACCAAAAATCGATCTCCCAAATTTCCCAAACAAAACCCATTTTCCTACAAACAAATCCTCCATCAAAAGAATACTTCCACAAAACAGAAACCCAAATCAATCTCAGATCCAAACCAAAAGTCCAGAATCATAATCAAGCACAAAAATCAGATCAGAAATACTTCACATTTAAACAACTTCAGATTCTAGAACTCAAAAAGAAAATCTGAAAAATAGTTACAGATTCAATTTAGACCCAAAGAAACCCTCCTCTCCCTTCATCTCCTCCTCCCCTTGGCCCCCACCAGCCTCCAGCACAGCCGCCACCGTGCCCTAGCCTCTGCGCGCGCCGCCAGCTCGCCATCGCCTGAGGGAGCCCGCGCCGCCGCTACCGATCGACGCCGCCGTCGCCTGAACTCCAGGACCGCCGGCCGCCGCACCCCTGTCGCCGGAGACCGCCGTGAAGCCGCCGCCGATCGCATCTCCTCCCGCGTCTCGTGCGTAAGCCCCCCTTGTGTTGGTTGTTGCCGCAAACACTAAACAAAAAAAAAGAATAATGAAGAAATGAAGAAGAGAAAGAACGGACAGAGAGATGAGAATAAAGAGAGAGCCAGTGGTATTTAATAAAGAGAGAATAAAGAAATGTGAGAGGGAATTTGTGTATGGGTATTAAATAATGAAGGGGTAAGTTTTAACATGTTGGATGTTACTTTAACCCTTAGTCAATGTTGGAAGTAGGTGGGGTAGGTGCACAATTAATTGAGATGTTAACCATGAAATTAACTTTATAATTAGTTTGTAATTAGGCTAGTGTTAATTTTAAATGATAACTTGTTAATTCAACATGTTAGTTGTCAATTAGTGTTATTAAAATGTTAATACAAACTATATATTATATTATATTGTCATGAGCAGTTAGATATAAGTTGTGTGTGTATGAACTGTGTGTGTATTATTTGGTGATGGGTTTAAACGATATTTAATTGGCGTAATAATGCGAATCCGTTAACGCAGATATGTCACATCACCTTTACCGTTGCTCGGACACCCAAAACTGGCCCAGTCAGGCAAGTACATTTTTTTTACGTGTCTTATAACCGCTGCAGTTAAATGTTTAAATTGAGATATTCTGCTTCGCAAGTATACTATTTTTCTACAATTTTCAAGGTGCAAGTATTTACCACCCGCAAGTATATTGCTTCCTACAATTGTTTTCAAAGACGCAAGTTTTATCATCAGCAAGTGCATTTTTTTTATCTGTCGCATTTAATTGGTTAAACTGAGATGTTCTGATATGCAAGTTGTGTTTGTTCTCCATGTTTAATTATCGTTCCATTTGAAACTGCATATGTTACCTTTGTGCAATTACAAGATATAGGCTTGTGCGTGTGCGTGTGCGTGTGCATATTAATTGATTGCAAAAGACACAACATAGACTTGCTGGCTCGGTTGGCTACACACAGACTTGCGGCCTGTTTGGCAAATCATAGCGGCCTGTTTGGCAAATCATAGCGGCCTGCTTGGCGAATCATAGAACAAAATGGCATGTTTGGCTACTCTGGCTTGTGCCAGCACTATAACTCCTGATGGCTCGGTTGGCTGTATCTGACTTGTGGTTCAGACAATAAAAGAACACTTGGGTAGGGTTGGGTTCCCGGCACTAGCCGACAGTAAATGGGTCGCCTTCGGGGGCACTTGAAGGTGTATTCATTTACTATTCGTCTAACGGTGGGGGCCTTAGTCACGAACTTGCACACTAATCGTATTGATTGAAATGGATATATGGACGTGTTTAACATTTAAACTGTTGTTATTTCCCTTTTAGTAGAAATGCCATGTTGCCATCTTTAATAGAATTACCATGTCATTTACTTTGCACACTACACATGCCATGTTGTTACACTACACTTGCCATGCCACTACTTTGCACACTACACAAGCCATGTTCGTTACTTTGCACATTACACTTGCCGTGTTCATTACTTTTGTACACCACTCTTGTCATGCTATTACTTTGCACACTACACGTGCCATGCTACTACTTTACACCCTACACTTGCCATGCCATTGCTATGCACACTACACTTGCCATGTTGTTACTGCGCACACTACGTTGTCACTATTAAAATCATATTGTGTCATTTTGAAAACCTTGCCGAGGGTCTTTTTTTTCTACTAATGTTTTAAATCTTGCCGAGCGACCCTCGCTGACGTATATTTCCTTGTCTTGTGAAATATACGTCAGGTATTAGACAGATTTGCAGAGGAGCAAGCCTAGAGACTGAGCAGGTTGACCAGAGTGCCCAGGCGTTGTGAACCGCTGCTGGAGAACAACGAGCCTTCGCTTCGCCGCTAAAATTTAATATTTGTGTTAATTATATTCAGGTGTAAATCTGGTTGTGTTCCTGTTTCTAATGGCCATGCTAGGCCTTATTTGTGTACATGTAAATCTGGACATTGATGTAATAATGATGAAACTCTATATTGTTCTGAGTTTGAATGCAAGGACCTGCCTACGGTTTAATCACAGACGCTTATTGGACAGGAGCTTCATCGCTCCAGTCCAAGCAGGCCCGCTCGCGTCCTCGCTCCCAAGTATAATGGGAAGCGGGGCGTGACATTTGATGTCTGTAGCGTGCCTCTAACGTTGTCCATAACTCCTGAGGGTCCTCTACCGTCAAGTATTCGGCCTTCAGGGTCCGATCTATGTGTCGTCTGATATAGATAATGGCTTTCGCCTTATCCATGTCAGAGACAGTGGTAGAGGTACTGCCAGCTGAAGGGGCCGCTTCTGGGGCTTTGCTAGCAGATGCATCGGATGCTGCGGGAGCCGATGATTGGGCCACTGCGGGGGCCAGGATGGAGTGCAGGAGCGCCATGGAGCGCAAGTGGAACTTCAGGTCCACTCGCCAGCTCAAGTAATTCTTGCCAGCTGCATCGAGCACCTCGAAATCGACGCTTACCAATTTAGCCATTTTATCTATGCAATTTAAAGATAAACATGAATTAAAATAAATTCAACAATCCATGCATAAAGAAATTAATAAGTAAAAATGCGGGGATCGGCCAGATACCCAAAATAATAAACAGTCCAAAGTCCGATTACAGTCCAAAGAAAAGAGAATGAATAATACAACTTTGGAAACCCCGGGTGGGTCCCTATTTCTGCATCCGTCTTCTTATGCTGTTGCACCGAGCCTTGGCTATTTATACAATTTCCTCACTTACAAATTCTCTCAAAAAAAAGAAAAAGTGCTAGAAATGTAAATAGGTATGCAATGGCCGATCCCGAAAGACACATTTTTACTTATTTTAAACATCCACGCAGTTTATATGCTACAGGCATAAATTAAACAACCACGCATATATCTCAAGCACAAAAAATATGGAAAAAGTAAACTAGAAAATATAATTATCTCGTAGACCACGTGAAAACGTCATACACCGTTAGGTTAGTTAACTAACGGCAGAGCGGTCTTAGGATCACTGAGATGATTATATTTTTTAAGAATTCTAGTAAACCATACATAATAATTTGCAAGAGAGATATTTAAATAAATAGAGGAACATATAAATGTAATTATTGATTTTACAAAGTTTTTCTCATAAATTTCAATTTGCAAATTTAATTCTTCTTTAAAATTATGAAGAAGCCGAATTTGTGTAGAATTGTGTGGCTTCGGGCCAAAAATTATTTTTAGTATAAGCGCTTGTGGCCCATTTCGCAGTTCTGCAAAGTTGTTTGCCGCAATTATTATGGCTTCGGGCCAAAAATAAGCTATTAGCCTCGGCCTCGGGCCGGCCCCCTGCAACGGGTGGCAGCGGCGCGGAAGGCCCCCCAGGTGCAGGGGGATCGGCCTCGGGCCGCCCCCCTGCAGCGGGGGGCGGCGGCGCGGAAGGCCCCCCGCTGCAGGGGGGATCGGCCTCGGGCCGCCCCCCTGCAGCGGGGTGCGACGGCACGGAAAGCCCCCCCCCCCCCCCCCCCCCCCCCCCGCTGCAGGGGGGATCGGCCTCGGGCCGCCCCCCTGCAACGGGGGGCGACGGCACGGAAAGCCCCCCCCCCCCCCCCCCCCCCCCCCCCCCGCTGCAAGGGGGATCGGCCTCGGGCTGCCCCCCTGCAGCGGGGGGCGGCGGCGTTGTGGAAAGGCACCCCTCCTCCGTCAGGGGGGGGAGGGGAGGATTTCATTTCGGTTCTTCTTCCCACCGAAGAATTTTAATGGCAAAAGGAAAAAAAAAATTTCGGAGAAAAAACTTTGTAATAGGGATAAATTTTTTTTCTTTTATTAGACTAAATTTATTTATTTTTTACTTGTATATTAAAACATTGTAAAAATTATTTAGTCTAATTTTATCTACAGGATTATAGGGTTGTACCTCTAGATCAATGATCTAGGGAAGAACGCGACGATGATCCGTAGAAATAATAATCCAAGCTCCCGAACGCTTTGAGAATGCCGCAACGCTCCAACGAACCGCTGCAGCAACGTTAGATTCCTTGCACGTAGGGATGAATTTAGATGAAGATTTTTGCTCAAGAATGGAGAACACGTGCTGATAACGTGTTGGATGAAAATAAACTCAAGAGAGAGAGAGAGAGAGATCATTTCATTGCTAAGAATGAGTAACCATTGCTAAGAGCCATGGTGCTCTATTTATTTATCTCATAGTGGGGAGGCCAAAAGCCTCTAGTAGACCAATGGTCCACATTACTCTAAGTAATGGGGGACCTAATGAATGGGTAATGAAGGAGGGGAGGCCAAAGGCCTCCCTCATTCATAACACATATAACATTTGTTTGGTTTAATTTCAGGGATTTTAGTAAAAGAACGGAATTGATTTGCGAACCCACCGTTTTACTCTGTGCATATACCACGTATTTACAAGTTTGCCATTGAAATTACTTCTTCGCACATTCCAATTCGTTTATTCCGGAAAAAGCTCCTACATTTATTTGCAAGTTTGATATTACTCTCCGTCCCACACCCTCTCTTCCCCAGGCCCCTTTGACCCCCCCTCCCATCCCACATCTCCCTCCTCCACCCTCTCAGCCCCCTCCCCCTCTTTCACAGCCCCCTCCAACCTCCTCTCGTCCTCTCGTCTGAACCGTTGCAAGAAATGGGAGAAAGAAATGTGATGAAAGAAAAAAAGATACAGAATCTAGAGAGAAAATAAGAGATATTTGAATATTCAAATGGTCGCCGGAATAAATCTTCGTCGTCAGGGGGCGACGGGGCAGACGATGGTAAAAGAGGAAAATATTTGAGAAAGTTTGAATGATAAACTTCTAAATAAATGGTATAATGCGCAGAGTAAAAGGGTGGGCATGCAAATGAACATTCAAATGTGTGTGTGATATATTGTTAGATTCGGTGTCTTGCATTTCTGAATAGTATAGAGTGATGGTATGACAAAATATTGCTAAGCTCACGCATAAATAATTAGCTTGCACACATATTCTCTGTTTTGTGTTATATCTACAGCTAATTTTTTTTAATCTTGATGCTAACACTAAGAATTTTAAGAATAACACCTGTTACGACCTAAAGATCGTGGGAGTCCGGCTCCCGTCCAGAACCACTAATATACCTTACTGACTCGTCCCTTTGCAAACGGGCTGCCGGTCTGGAGGTCCGAGGCTAAATGGGAATGGGCGCACCTCGCAGCGCCCCTTTCCCGGCCGAGGCGTATAACCGCTCTCGCTCGGCCCGCCAGGGGCAATGCGCTCGGGGTATACCCAGACAGCGCAGCCTTGGATGCTGACAGAGGCACGTACATACCCCTCCCTGCCAGCGGTCCATGATCCGCACCCGAAAAGGTGTGCGGCCAGGCCGAACAACCCGCGAACAGGTCGACCCGGCGGTCCCACGCAAACCCCGCCGCGGGGGATAGCACCTTCGGACCCTTGATTCATCACGCATGACAAACAACCTAGTATAAGGACACGACTGACATTAGCGCCGCCCGACCATCTGACAAAGCACCCCCTGGCCGCTGCGCCCCCTGACACTTAATGCTTTCGGCCCTGACACCCTGACAAAAGCGCCCCTGGCCGTTGCGCCATCTGACAAAAGCGAGGCTGACACTCCCGTTCCTGACATCTTCGTCTGAAGCTTCCGCTGACAACCGGGCCAACTCAGCACGTCGAGTCAGCATGCCAGGTCAGCCCCACCTAATCGTCTCCCATCAGGTATAAATACCCCCTCGCTTCTTACTGGGAGGGGGTTGGCAAATTCACTCTCAATCCCATTATTCACACACGAGAGCAAAGGTCGTCCATATCTTTGTTCTCCCACTCATAGCTCGTCACGTACGGTCGACACACCCTCAGTCCGACCTGCGTGCCCAGCCCCTGCTTTAAGTCCCGTTACTGACTTAGGCATCGGAGAGGCAAAGGTTTGGACCCCAACCCGGCCTTTCTGACGAGTTGCTCGTTGTGCAGGGTAGCTCGTCCCTTGGCCGAGATTCGCCTTCGGCTCCCGCCACCCGATCTTCCTCCTCCGCATCCGGCGGGATTCGACTCCGTGGTCTGCTCCAGCGGCAAGTTTAGCCTCTTCTCCTCATTAATCACATGTCAAAAAGCCTACCTAAATCCACTTATCAATATAACCACCGTGCCCTTGGTTCCCCCTAATACAAATTTATTATACGCGAGTTCCACCCCGCAACAACACCAAAACTTTCTGATTGACTAACTAATTACGGATAAGTTGTAGTTACACCCATTGAAACTAGAATGTTGAGTCTAATCCAAGAGGCCTCAAGTTATTCTTAAGAAATCTAAGTATATTAAAAATCGAGCGTGTTTAATTTTATGTATCCCATAAAACGAAGGGTTCAAGTGCAATTTGCCCCAAATAAAAGATGGGTATGTTACATCATTAGTTTTTTCTCCTCGCTTTTCTTCTTTTTTCCTGTAGCAAAACATTGGAAACGTAACAACGTTTTTATTAGGGGAAAAAAAGCTAACTGGGAAAATGATAAAAGAGCGTCTCTAGCTTTCTATTCTTGCACTCTTTACAGAAGTATCCTCCATGTATGCAGCTAGACTTGTTGTATCACAGGAAAGCATATCACATGATATGGAACAACAACAACAACAATGAAGGTAGTATACATGTTTTAACATGATTTTTCTCCTATGAACTTTCTCAATATTAGATAGCATTTACATGTTAGATAAAAGTGGGAGAGCGATCGATATATTACACATTACACGCTCTCTAAAAATCGAAAGCTATTAACAGAGTATGCTGACTTAACGTTGGAAAACAATCGTGACAATGATGCCAATTGCGGTATATCGGATGTCTACTTCGCTATTCCTTGTTGCCAACTGCCTCCGGCAGCTTGAGGGTTGGGGGTCTGTCTGTGCCTCTTCTTGAGTACTCCCTCCACCTTCGCGCAGCCGCTGCAGCTCTCTTTGCTCTCTCCTCAGCATCTTCTTCTGTCAACCATAGTGTTATTTGTCAGTTTATTAACCATGAAAGGTTCTTCATTTACATCCAAAATAATAGTTTCTAAATTTAACGGCACAGTTCATCTAATGACCTACATGTCTGCATGCATATAAAGCCCGTGTTCGACCGCAGAATTAGGTAAAAATTGAAATTCAAAGCATTTACAACGATCCAAGCTTTTTAAACCGTTTCAGATTTTCCCTCCTAAAATATACCTGTATTCTGGTGCTCTTTTGGCTTTCCCCAAACATCACTCCAAGATCCACCGTCACCGGAATCTTTTTGTTTCACCATTCGCATTCGAGCCTTTGCCTGCGGGTTCAAAAGAGGACGATTCATTTGAACATAAGTAATGTTCAAAACATTGTCATTTAATAAATGGACACCTATTCGGGCCGGAGCCTCTTTATTAAACCCTCCCCAAGGAAAGTGACAGAGTAGCCTATTTTTATCGGCCTGTCAAGGGCCTAGCAAGGCGCAAAGGCCCGCCTTTTCCCATATCGGGCCCAAGACCCAAAACCCAATTGCTTGGGGAACAGTTATCTAGTCACAACAAGACGTGGAAGACCTTTGAACCAAAGTGAGATGACTAAAATCCCTTTGGTCATATTCAATTCACCCCAAAGGAAAAAAGGTTTGAATTCTTCACGCTTTGCTTGTATGTGGCGGGCAAGCCCAGATTGGAGATCTCAAGACCAAGCTCAACTATTGACTATATCAGACACATCCACTCTCTACTCCTCCAGGCCAAAACCGCAACCTCACACCATCTTATTGGACATACGTCAGAAAGCTACAAGAGGTATGCAAAAAGAGAGGGAACTGAATCATTGTACGACGAGATTCCACAAAGGAGAATAACAGTATATTCAATGAGTTAACACGAGCATTATTGTTTAAGTTTGTATGTAGATGAAGCAAAGACTAGAGTATTCAGTCATACCAGAACTTTTGATTGTCGTTTTTCCCACCTGGAGCTTGCCTAGCATTTGAATGCACAAAATAAGTTAGAATCTGAAAAAAGCTATAAATGACATACACATTATCATTTTCATGAAACAGAAGTAAATACATGTTGTCTTACAAATAATTCAAAAAAATAAGATAGGTATGGAATTTTAATGTTAGAAGTAATAAAACATGTAGCCAATTTGACATGGTCTCACTTGTGCACATCATAACAGTCAATGCAATAGCAGGTTATTTCACACATGGAAAAAGAAGTTCACAATTTGGTTGTTAAATGTGAAGAGAGCATAGACAATCCAGAAAAAAAATCTATTAAGCTATAGGACTATTAAGCTATAGGACTTCTTTATTCACTAGTAGCAATATTTACCATGCACACCCATTTAACAATCACGTGTGGACATCACTACATTCCATGTAAGAACTTCAGAATTATTTGGCAAACGAAAAAGGAAAGTCACAATTTGATTGTTAAATGTATAGGAAGCATAGACCATTCAAAAAATTCTATAAGGCTGTAGAAGTTTCTTCGTATCGCTTTTAGCAGTATTTATCATGCCAGCCCATGTTCATAAGAGTTGGAATGGGTATCACCAAGATGAATTCGCTAACCATTCCCTTGCAGAGTCCGCAAGTGTTGTGAGAATGCTGTGATTCACATTGCAGATGTTGTCAATGTAGACTCAGTCGCAGAAGAAAAACCGCCTTTCATACCATCAGGCAAGTTACAATGAACTTACTGGCCTCCATTCCGTAGCTGGCTGCCAGTGAAGGTCTCAAGGAATACATCCACAGCATAAATATAACCAAGGTTTCTTAGAATGGGATTCAACAAGTGCATAGGTTGGGATCCTCAGAGGTTGCACCCTAGCTTTCTTGACAGCAGCGATTTGATGGTAAAGAATGAAGAAATATTGATCAAGATGCCAAATGAAAGTGAAGGTTACCAATTAACTCAAAAAGCATGGGATTCAACTGCAATATTAGCTGAGGAGATTGGGACGACGCCCACTCTGGATGAATTTCCAAAAACTAGGAAGTATGGCCACCCTAAGCACCCTGCGGTGAACCAGTTCCCAACCAGCATCACTATAACGCTAACGATGAACCAGAACCTTTAAAACTACCCTGTTAAGTGTATAATTAGTAATATTCTAACATATCTATCAGCATTTGCAACATTTGGCCATGTTATTTGTATTGTTAGATAATCTACCCACATGTGATAACCATATCACGCTTGTATATGTGCTTCACTGTATACCCTAATAGAATTAGGGATGGTCTTTCCCAAATTCGTATCTCTACCACTATTAAATATAGAACCAACATTGCATACTGCCCAACTCAACACCCTCCCTCACACGGAAGCCGGACAATGAAAAAATTGTCAGAACACCATATGCATTGGAGGTAATGTTATTTTGCTGTTAATTATTTGCAACAGCAAGGTGAACCCGTGAACTCCATGACGGTCTGACACGATTTCAGGAACAACATTGACCGGAAAGGTTTATGCTATAAGATTAACTGACTTTGTATGTCCCGCCAATCAACAGAATCATTGCATAGTTCCAACTTCTGAACAGTCATACTGAAATTTGATGATAGTTGAACTTTCGGTCATCCACCAGAAACTCAGTAAAGTTGTTGTAATCATTCACTGAGCTCTATGCTAAACGGATGCTTCACACAGTCATCGGAATCAATAAGCAGGTCTTCTGAGTTCTGCCACATGCAATGGTGAACAATCTTCCATCCAAATCAAAGGGTTTGTTAAAAGAACAAGGGTAATCATCAGACACTAGTTTATATCACTCATATTCTCTTCTAGCAAGCGAGAAGTCAATCTAAAGATATAGTCTCCTAGAGTTATAGCGATTTGGCATATCCTAATTCGAGTTGCAGAGACTCTATTTATCATTCCAGAAAACTTTATGACACTTCTATCTCAATAGCGAGCCAATATGGCTGCTTTTAACCACTTTTTGGGGACAACCAGATTATACTTCATTCAACTCTATCTAACTTACATTTTCTTTTCATCCCCAATCCATGAAAGATTTTTTATCTTCCATGTTTTATTCTTACTTCACAATTTTCTCCTATCACTAGATCACAATCATGGTTATCCGGGGTTTAATGTTTTTTGTTTTTAATGTTAATGCTCGGATCTTATAATTCATCTCCATAAATTGGAGATTCAAAATCATATATTGCCCAAGTACTTGCTGGAATAATGCAGTGTTTAGAATCTTGGGATGATGCTAGTTTTTCTCGGTGTAACTGACACCCTTTCTTTGTGTAATTTCTACTTGTCGCTTCAATGTAATGGATGCCTCGGTTTTGCATCTCATAGTATTTCATTACTATCAATGCCCTATTATTCTGATACGATCCGGTGGATCGAATCAATAAAGTTCAGATTTTTAAAAGAGGAAAATATAAAAAGAGGAATTTTATAGAGAATGATTTGCGAAGAACACAAGATAAATGGATCTCCTTCGAGACGAGATCCTGTCTCCTAGCTTTGAATGAACGGATCAAAGTCTAAAAACCCTCACAATTGATAACTCAAAGTGTTTTCACAAATCAAGCATAAAATAAAATAAAGACGGCTAGCCCTAATTTATAGAAAAGTGGGGAATTACTAATCTAGTCTAAAATGACTAGAATACCCCTAACTAACCCTCCTACGTGCTACCGCGCCTCCTACGGCGCACGTAAGTGACTCAAGGTGGGTGGGTCCCCCCTAGGTAGCCGCCGGCCTCAAGTGGAACCGGGTGCGGGCTCGGGTCCGCATCAATACCGCCCCCTAAAAGAGCCACCTTGTCCTCAAGGTGGAGATCTGGCTTTGAAGGCCCCCCGAGGGAAAACAGAGGCTAGGGTCACCTGTCAGAACCACCGTACGACCCCCCTCCTGAAATTCCATCCTAAGCTGCTTCCAATTCATCTTCACCTCGCCCAACCCCCTCAGCCACTGCACGCCCAAAATCACATCGATATTGTCCAACTCTAGGGGCAAGAAGTCCTCCACGATCTGCACTCCTTGTAAGGTCAGACTCAGCCCCTTGCACATCCCACTGCTCTCCTCCCTCCTCCCTGTCCCTGAGAGGACCGTAAACGTCTCCAAGGTGCTCACCTGCAACCTATGACGATCCACCAATTGTCGAGAGATGAAGTTGTGGGTAGCCCCACTGTCTATGAGTACCGTCACCGGCGCGTCGTCTAATCGTCCTAACAACTTCATGGTATGGTTCGTGGTTTCCCCTACCAAGGAGTTCAGGGACACCTCAGCTACATCCAGATGTGCGTGCTCAACCTCGCTCTCTTCCGTCATCACTGGCTCCCCACCATCTGCATACTCCCCCTCGTCTGGTTCTAGCACAATCTGCATCAGCCTGCTCGCACACCGATGACCGGGACTGAACTTCTCATCGCATCTGAAGCAGAGGCCTGCAGCACGCCTCGCCCTCATATCAGCCTCAGTCATCCGTTTACCAGGGATCACTGGTCGGGTTTCCTCTCTCTTCATTTCCGTGTCCACTGGTGCTACTGTAACCCCTTGGAGTGGGGCTGGTGCTGTCTGACTACGCTGGCCCTGGGCTCCCCAAGTCCCCCCGAATGCGTCTCTCCTCTGCATGCTTCTCCTCTGCCTTGTGGGCCAGGCGAAGGACATCCTCCAATGTCCCCGGACTCTGCATCCTCAGCTCTGTTCGGATAGAGGGCTTCAACCCCCTCATGAAATTCCCGATCATCACCTCGTCAGTCACCACCTTCACCCTACTGTTCAACATCTCGAATCTCTCCACATAATCCCTGACCGTACCCTCCTCCTGGGGTCTCCTGGAACCGGTCTAGTATCAGTGCGGAAAGCTCCTCCCAAGTGTGAAAGGGCGTCCGTGCCGCCTACCACCTGTACCATGCCAACGCCTTCCCCTCGAAGTAGATCCCTATGGCTCTCAGAACCTCCTCCTCCGTCAGTCTCATCACCTGGAAATACCACTCCGCCCGGTAGATCCATCCGTCCGGGTCTGTGCCGTCAAAAATCGGCATCTTCAGCTTCATGAGGCGGCGGTCTGCATTAATGTCTCCCTGTGGACCCCCATCTCTACCGCGGTCTCCCCCACGGCCGAATCCTCCGCCGACTGCCTCAACGGGTCCTCCTCCGTCAGCCCCGTACAGCTCCTCAGGCCACCCGGGTCGCTCCCACGCCTCGGGCTGGTAATGGTACCCCGGAAACTCCTGCTGTCGCGCCACCATGGGTCCTCCGGCTCCTCTGGGCTGCTGTACCGGCGCTGTCCGTCCTCCAAAGTAGCCCCCCGGGCCCTGTCCCCGCTCCGGAAAGCCATCAAATACCTGTCTGGGGTCCACCTGCGGTCTCAGTACCTGTGGGTGAGCCTCTGGTCTCCAAAATTGGGCTGCTGGAGCCCCAATCATCGTGTCCCGGGCCCATCCGCCTCCATCTGGCCCCCATGGGCCTGTCTGCGCTACCAGGGGCCCTCGGAAAGTAGTTGGCGTCGACGCGGGCCCCCAGGGGGCTGCCTGCACCTCGGCGGGCCCCCAGAACTGGGCTGCAGGCCGGATCGGGGCTGCTGGGGCAGCGGCAGGCCTGAATGGGCCTGCCAATGCCGCAGCAGGCCCGTCCGGGCCTGCTGCTGCTGCGGCAGGCCCAGTTGGGCCTGTCGCGTGCTGCACAGGCCCAACAGGGCCTGCTGTACTTTCCGCAGGCCCTGATGGGCCTGCTGCAGTGGCCGCAGGCCCTGAGGGGCCTGCCGGGTCATCCGCAGGCCCAGGAGGGCCTGCCGGCCCTGTTTCCTGCTGGCCGGCCCTCCTAGGGTTTTGGGGGGCCGCGTTTCGCCCCCAAGGTGTCGCCGTAGCCGTCATCCCCTCCGGTTGCTCCCAAATTGCTGATTCAAGGGTAGAATCTCCTTGATTTTCTCCCCCTTGAATCCCCTTGCCCCGATCTCTTCCCCTCTCCATCGTGAGGGCTTGGAGCATAGCCTTTATCTCCGGAATTGACGATGTAGCCTCCCTTAAAAACTTCAGATCTGAAGTTGCCTCCTTTAACCCTTGGATGTCCCGTGCCGTCTGTGCGGCGTCCCTTCGCATGCCCCGAAGCTCGGTTTGGATGTCCTCTTGCGAATGGGCGTGATCCTTGATGGATTCACCTAGGGTTTTCTTCAAGCCCTCGATCTCCCGGGTGAACTCTTCTCGAAGCCCTTGTACCTTCTCATCCACGCCATCCGCCTTTGACCTCGTGCTCGTCGCCATTGGATCTCAATGCTCTGATACCAATTTGATACGATCCGGTGGATCGAATCAATAAAGTTCAGATTTTTAAAAGAGGAAAATATAAAAAGAGGAATTTTATAGAGAATGATTTGCGAAGAACACAAGATAAATGGATCTCCTTCGAGACGAGATCCTGTCTCCTAGCTTTGAATGAACGGATCAAAGCCTAAAAACCCTCACAATTGATAACTCAAAGTGTTTTCACAAATCAAGCATAAAATAAAATAAAGACGGCTAGCCCTAATTTATAGAAAAGTGGGGAATTACTAATCTAGTCTAAAATGACTAGAATACCCCTAACTAACCCTCCTACGTGCTACCGCGCCTCCTACGGCGCACGTAAGTGACTCAAGGTGGGTGGGTCCCCCTAGGTAGCCGCCGGCCTCAAGTGGAACCGGGTGCGGGCTCGGGTCCGCATCATATTCCTTCACGCTTGACCATGGAACACACACATTGCTATTTATCTATTTCATAAATATCATCTGCCAAACCTGCTCTGCTGTTTCAAAAGGTTTGGGTGCTCCTTAAGAAGAATATACCAGCAACATTGGCTATGCTCGCCAATTCAGTAATATAATAAAATATTACTGATAGGTTATTTATATATATAGTTTTCATCTTCATTTCATTCATATTTCTACTCGACTTCGCATCGTTTTCCGTGCCGTTTTTACTCTTTTTGTTCCCTTTTACGCTTTTGTTCTTCCCAATGCATTTTCAGGTGAAATTAGAGCAAATTGGAGCATCCTAAAGCATTTTGGCACTTGGGTCATGACCGCAAGGGAGTTTGCTTGATGGAGTATTTGGGACTTGCTGATGAAGCTTGGAGGATTGTGCTTGTTGTGGAGTACACTGGCTTAGTAGAGCATGCTGGAGCTTGATGGTATGGCTGAGGAGCAATGAACTTGGAGCTGGTGTGTTGTGATTGTATTTGGAGGGATGTTTGCTGAAGCTTACATGGAGAATTGGAGCTGAAGATTGAGTTTGAAGCTTGATGGAGCTTGGGAGCTGAAGCATTCGACTCTGGAAGCATGGAAGACTCCTCATACGGCCGTGTAAATAACTCCATACGGCCATATCACCTTCTGACCTAGCAGACTAAATAGAGGGAGAGCTTGGGAGAAGCTTTTTGAGTAGCAACGCCATTACACGGCCGTATGAATCAAATTCATACGGCCGTGTCATCCTACACTTTGCAGCGAGCTGATTTGCCACGGCCGTATGGACTACCAGCCGTGTCGTTCTCCTCTCCCCCATGGCAAGAGCAGCAACGGCAGCGTTACGTTACGAAATCTAGGGGTGGCAAAAGGAGCCCGACCTGACCCGACCCGACCCGAACCCGGCATCCCTAACCGGGTATGGGTAGGGGTAAATCCGAGTCAAGTATGATCCGGGTTGACCCGACCCGACCCGGATAAAATCCGGGTCGGGTATTGGTTTGGTATGTCAACCCGATGACCCGAATTCGACCCGGTTTACTTTCTATATATATATATAGTTATATAATACCTTCAATACATAGTTGCAAGGGAGCTGTGCTTATACGATTTGAATTGTTGTCCTCTTTTTTAAGAGGTCTTGGATTCAATTCCCTTTGCATACAACTTTTTAGTTAATTTTATTACTTTCGTTAATAAAATGGTAACGTTAATTATACTTCCGCGCTGTCATCAGTGCAGTTTAAGTGACGAGCTGCTGGAAATTACGCAACACTTAATAAATTACAGGTGGCTTTTAATAAATAGCTGGATATCAAAAAAAGAGCAGTTGTGTATAAGTCAAATCTTAACCCGACGGGTTAACCCGAACCCAACCCGGAAATTTTCCGGGTCACCCGAACCCGACCCGGATTCAATCCGGGTCGGGTTAGGGTTTACCCCTATTCGGGTCGGGTCAAATCTGACCCGACCCGAACCCGAACCCACCCGACCCGTTTGCCACCCATAACGAAATCGACGATGCCGCGTGGTTCAACCACGCGGCCGTTTAAAACGGGTCGCCAGCTTTACCCATTAAAGCTGCTAGGGTTGTATAAATAGGCTTGGGGCGTCGTCGATCGAGGAGAGCCAAGTCTTAGGCTCGTTTTAGCCCTATTTTTATTCTTCTATTGTTTTTCTTAGCTTAGTTTAGGATTAGATTAGTTATTTATTAGTTTTTAATTAGAATCTGAAGATTCTCCTCTTGGATCTGTATGTGGATTGACAACCCATCTATGGGTCAATAAGATAAGCCTTTCTCTTCCTCTTTCTCTTTATATTTTTGTGTTGATATTGATTTTCTTAGTGTTCTTGCTCTGTTGTTATTGTTGTGGTGTTTGATTCTTCATTTTGCACTCCAACTATCATCCCATTGTTCCCTCTTGCTCTCATTGTTACTTACATACGGTTATCTCTGTTAACCTCGTAAACTCATGTTAATTCCCTCTAATCGATTAATGTACTTAGTATATAACCTCAAATCGAGCTAGTATTCGATCACCTAGCCTCCCTGCAAACGACCCGTAACGCGCTACGACGACACTGTGCGCTTGCGGTTTACAAATATTAGAACTCGACTATCAAGTTTTTGGCGCCGTTACCGGTGAGGCGCGGTTTGATTGATATTAGTGAGATTAGAGTTCGCTAGACTACGCCTCATTCAAAAATTTATAAAAAATTTCACTAACATCAAATTTTTCCCACCACGAGTATTCATTTGTTTGCAATTCTCTTGTACCACTAACGTGTTTGCCCTAGCTTTGTCTTTGACATTCAGGTGCTATTTGAAGAATATGTGAATGCCAAATGAACCCCGCGTGGAGAATTTCAGCGATTTATTCCCACACGATGCTCAATTTGGAGGTCATAATCACGTTCCACAGGTTGTGGTGTTTTGTATAAAATGTGGGATGCATGGGGCATATCTTTACCCAATGCCAAAATTTTACGTACCCGTACGATCTACAACCATATACCCACAATCTAGCCAATGACCCCAACTATCACACCCCACCACCACCACCACAAAAATCACATCTCGAGTTGTTTTTGGAAGAACAACTCCGAGCCAAAGCTTAATGGCTCGAAACCCAAACCAATGTGCAAGCCCAACTTCATAAACTTACCCAATGTGTGAACCAATTGATTATATATTACAGGGGGAGTCACGTTTGCTTGGTAGGGATTCGATCACTCTACAAACACCATCCGGATGGGATAGTCTTGATGGAGGAGTCACCTCTACCGTCGAGACTCAGGCGAGTCAACACCATATATACAATTTCACCCAACTCGCTGAAGAGACTCTTTGGCAGGCTTGGGGGAAATTTATCGGATTGATGGATGGATTGCCGAGGCATGGGATAAGCACGCATGAGCTCCTCTGCATCTTCAATCAAGGACTACACTTTGACCTACAAGAATCCATGGTGAAGATGAATGGAGGGTGATTCTTCGACATGCCGCCTGAGGATGCATGGGAGGACATGGAGATCGCAGTCGCATCTCACGTATTACAAAGAGGTAACTCATATGATTCAAATTTGAAAATTTTGACATGAGTTTATTTTCCCATGCAAATATTACTACCGAAGCCCACGTCCATCACCACGCCAAAGACGTTATATCTCAGATGGATGATGAGCCACGCGTTGACCCATGGGTGGACATTATTTCTCTTGGAAAAGTTGGTGATGGGCCAGGACCACAACACCGCGCCATCAACCACACGGAAGATGACGATATGAATGATGGGACCTTTGTATGAGTCGAGGAAAACACCATTCGTTATTACTCCACCACGGAAGACGGGAGTGAGGTGTACTTGAGCGAGAGCAAAATTTCAGACATCGAAGAACCCAAGTCACCCTTCCCATGTGATACCACCCCCCCCCCCCTCTTCGTACCATGTGAGAGCATTAAGGAGGCACTGGAAGAGGTCCACATTGTCAAGGAGGATGAGAGCGAGAGCACTCCATCATCGCCTCCACAGGACATCCCCACTCCACCAGAGACATCACATCCATCCGAGCTTACCACTCTCGCTCAAGGAAGTATTTTGGACTCCATTTCTGATTTTGAAACTATTGACCTAACACGCCCCCTTGCAAGTTACAAATTCGCATTCAATGGAGGTGTGTTGGTCCATGGTTGCACCCGAAGAGCATATTTATAGGATTAGCGAGGCGTCGACAGCGTCGCCACCGAGAGATTGCAATCCATTTCCAGGGAGTTTTCGTCATCACACTCCATACATCTTATTACATTTTGACGATCGTCTCTGGAATGCATTTATAATGGGAAAAATTTCATCGCTACGGACTGATGCTCCCTTTCTTTTGCTGGATATAGGTTAACGTCCTTAAGAGAAGCTTGGGGAGCAATGCTAGGGTTTGTAGGCGTTTGTGGCACCGCGACGTTGGGGGAGCCACAGAAAGAACAAATCGAGCAGCAGTCTGCTCCAAATAGCGTGTTGCATCCACCGTTTGAAAACAGGTGTAATCAACCTAGTGGTGTAGATTTTACATTTTTTAGGCTTCCAATAAACTCGCCAACCTCTCGCTTTCGAGAGGAGTGTATCACACTTTAGATTTTTTTTTCTTTTTATAGATTTTCACCCCATATTAATAAATCACTCGCTTCCTTGATTGGCGTCCCCCAGAATTTTTGAAACCCTAAATCCCAAACTTTACAATCCGATTGGTTCATAAGCTTAAAGCTTAATACCCTAAAGCTCAAATTTTCATTGAAAATCCTTATTCCACTTTGAGCTTAACAATTTGGTTGTGGTTCTATCTTTACTACAGATTAAGAAGGGAAAGGAGAATGCGAATGGAGCCAAGGGGCTCAAAGGAGAGCCATGGGGGATAAGAATATTGAGAATGGCATATGAGCTAGAGAAGAACAATATGATGAAAATGGAAGAAGGAGAGAAAATTGAGAGGAGCAATGGAGGGAAGAAGTATGGAAGAAGACAACAACAGAAATCCAAACGGCCGTGTAATCAATTCCCACGCGGCCGCGTATCCCTCGGCACAAATCAAATTTTTGAGTGACTCTGCAGAGCATTTGACACGGCCGCAACGAAATTTCGACGTGGCCGCGTCAACTTACCCCTAAATCGAGTTTTACACGGCCACTTCGATATTTCGAAGCGGCCGTGTCATCAAAATTGCACCCCCCCCCCCCCTCTCCCATTTGACAGTGCCACGACCGTGTGGTTTCAACCCACACGGCCGTATCATTCTTCCTCTCCCACCCTATAAATACCCCCTCACTTACACGGTCGAATCGTTATACGCTTTCGACTTGACTCCAATTTTTATCCTCACTCTCCCTCGACTAAAAGCTTTTCCTCCTCCCTCCCATCTCTCCCAACATCAGCTCCCTCACTCCACCACCCCCACCGTCCCCTCCCCCATCATCGACAGCAAATCTCCCTTTTCCTCGCAAACCTTAGCAGCTGGCACAAAAGGAACTCGATGGGAGCAATGGAGCAATAGGGTAGAATTCAGAGAGAAATCGACAGCTTGGGCTCACTTCGACTCAACTTCGCAGCTGAGAGATGATTGCTCTCAAATCAATTGAATTCGCAGCGACAATCTCCATTTAAAACCTGGGTAATCTCTCTTCTCGCCCTCGATTTTCAATTTCTGCTCGTTATTGTGCATTTTGGGGGGTCTTGCCGTTTTGATTGTTGCCATGCACACATTCTCTCCACCAGCACCTTACTCCACCCACACCTACACTTCTTCTCCACTCTGCTTTGCAAAAACCCTACACACTGCACTTCACCTCCTTCACACACATCTGCATACACTGACCCCCATCCACTGCACACTCCACCCCAAACATCACACACTCACCACGGCATATACCCACAAAACCCTCACACATTTTTCACCAAACAACATCTACATACTTCAAAATTCACTGCATCACCTCTCCACCAACCCAAACCCTAGCACATCCTGCACACTTCCCCACACACATCTCATTCTCACTCACTTGCACACCACTTTGACTCAACTTCGCAGGTGAGAGATGAATGCAATAGGGCAATAGGGCAGAATTCAGAGAGAAATCGACGGCTTGGGCTCACTTCGACTCAACTTCGCAGCTGAGAGATGATTGCTCTCAAATCAATTGAATTCGCAGCGACAATCTCCATTTAAAACCTGGGTAATCTCTCTTCTCGCCCTCGATTTTCAATTTCTGCTCGTTATTGTGCATTTTGGGGGGTCTTGCCGTTTTGATTGTTGCCATGCACACATTCTCTCCACCAGCACCCTTACTCCACCCACACCTACACTTCTTCTCCAATCTGCTTTGCACAAACCCTACACACTGCACTTCACCTCCTTCACCCACATCTGCATACACTGACCCCATCCACTGCACACTCCACCCCAAACATCACACACTCACCATTGCATATACCCACAAAACCCTCACACATTTTTCACCAAACAACATCTACATACTTCAAAATTCACTGCATCACCTCTCCACCAACCCAAACCCTAGCACATCCTGCACACTTCCACACACACACATCTCATTCTCACTCACTTGCACACCACTCATCACATCATGCCTCCACGCACCAAAAACACATGTCCGCCATCTCACGACTCCCAACTGGGGAGATCTTCACGGCAGCACGCTTTTGACCGACCCTCCACATCTACACAGCCTCCAACACCACCGCATGTGACCCCTTCACAGAAACACTCTAGGAATTACATTTGCTTCTGAGGCCCAGAGGGATCGCTTCGACACCCTCTCTCGGCAGACCCTGCTCACCACGAAATTCGTGAGCATTCCTGCTCTCGACACTCTAGGTGCCACCGAGGGTGTTACACGTCTATATATTAATTTAGGGTGGCAGGATTTCCTCGAGTTTAGAGGCCCGACCTATCATAGACTCACACTTGAGTTCCTTAGCTCCCTGAGGGTCGAGCGCTCAAGTATAGAGTTCAGGTTATTCGATACAGATTATACACTTTCATTTGATGACCTGAACTCTACCTTCCACTGGCATGCTGCCATGACAGATGCCATCACCCACCACAGCAGCACCCACCCATCCATCCTCCTTCAGAGCCTCCCAGTTTTGGGATTCTATTACTGGGTTGGGTCCCTTTCCTCGCACTGCGGGAAAGGCGTCATGCATCATTCATCCATCTCTACGCCTTGCCTACCGCATCCTAGCGAGCACTCGCTTTGGTAGGGGGAGACTGGCACAGTTACACGACCTGAGCTCCTATTCTTATGGGCCATGACACATCCGATTGTCCTCCGTCCCACATGGACTGGAGCAGTGATTAGGACCCCGAGGAGACTTTTTCATGCGGGCTCATGGTTAGCACACAGGCTGAAGAAGGTCGCCAATGCCTCCACATGCAAGATTTGATGTGGCGGTCTCATCACACTTCTAGCATGCTAGCCTCCCCTCTCCATTGATCTAGATGAGTGCACTGACCCCATCCCTGGCCTTAATTATCTGGATATCTCAGTTCTAGCTTATATGCATATGATTGATGTGAACTTGAGAAATCAGATTGTTTGGCTCTATGGATCAGAGTGTGCACCGTATACTATCTTGTCAAATCCATTGCGCACTAAGTCCACCGGGCTTACGCAGTGGAAATTTCCACCTGACCCTATCTTCTCAGCCCCTGCACAGTCCCAGCAGCCTGAGCCTGAGCCACAGCCTCAACCATCCACCTCCCCCCCTACACACCATCATGGAGCTCGTCACCACACAGATTCCTCTTGTCACTGATGGCTCCGGGCCGTCTGGCCCCCTCCTCTTGATGATCACACACATCTTATTTTAGAGGAGATAATGCGGGGATTCCAGGGCCGTATGGACGCTTTTCAGGAGACGCAGGCCCAGATCTTATCTTATACCTCCGACTTCCATCGGCACCTTTTTCCTCCACCACCCTAGCTCCACGCTAGCTTGGGAGAGACCCTCACCTTTTTGTCACCCCCACACATTTTTGTACTCACACTTCACTCATAATCTTGCATTGAGGACACTGCAGATTTCATCTTGGGGGAGCCGCGTTGACACTTTTGTTTTTGTTTTTATTTTCCATTTTCTCCTCCACTTTTCCATGTTAATATTCACATGTATATGTCGTGTTTTCCTTTATTTTTGCTTTCATTTCCATGCATCATGCATCATGTTTCATTTTCTTTTATTTTCTTTCTTATTGCATGTTCATGCATCATATTTCCATATCATATGCATTTAAAAATGAAAACCTCAAAAATCCAAAAATATTTGCATCACATCATGCATCTTGCATCATCCATGCATCATTTGTATATTTTTGTTTCGAGGATTTTCTGAAATCAAGCTATATATGCATGGTTTCAAATAGGATCTCATTTCCTTTCTTTTGCGCCCGATTTCCTAGATGTCGGTTTGATTATGAGACTAGGGCAGGTTTTTGCCTCAGATCTCATCTAATATGCCCATTATGATCATTCCCATATTCTCTAGGATAGAAGTACTCGAAACCGACCTAGGCCTCCTAGAGATCCACTTTATGCTTGAGCCGTAGGATTGATAGTTGAGTATAATGGTTTACAACCCATCGAGACTTGGATAACAACATATTAGCGAGTACTGAGGAGTGTCATCACCTTTCTTATTCACGCCTTCCAATTCAAAATAAGAAAAAAAAATGTATATATGAGAAAAGGAATGAAGCACGCACCGTTCCCCAGCAAAACTGAGTAACCAGACCACCACGACAGAAACCGTCAGGGCCTCGCATAAAAAGGTCTAGCTTGGAGGAGTGCGTGAGAATAAGGATTTTGGTTGGTTCTGAGGGGCCCTTCTTTGCCTGATGCCCTAAGGTCGTATGACCTGAGAGTCATCGACCCAACGCTCCTTACACGGACCAATTAGAATCCAAAAGAAAAGAAAAAATATATAATAGAAAAGAAAAGAAAGATTTGGAAGCATGAATAGATTGTTGATCCCACGAATCATGGAAAGCTGAGGTGTTGTGAGGGCCACTTCCTTGATGAACTAGTGACCCGTTATCTCATATTCATCACTTCTTCGACCCTTGCATAGCTTTGATCCCTTGTTTTTGGCTTAAGGACGGGTTAGAGGAAAGTTCTAGGTTTTGAGCTCGATCATGGCGTGGTATATTATTTGAAGATTTGAGCTGAATATCATGTCCTAGGACTATATTCTTATTGATAGAGAGGAGTCGGCACCTTATATTTCTGTGATTTTGAATTTCCTACTACTCCACATATATGTGCTCGATTTTGCGAATTCCTGGAAAATCATATCATCATTTGCATACCACACTCTCTGCTCTCTCTTCGTCTTCCTCGAGAACGAGGAAAAGTTTAGCTTGGTGGATTTTGATGGGTTGTTTATATATATAGTTTTCATCTTCATTTCATTCATATTTCTACTCGACTTCGCCATGCCATTTTACTCTTTTTGTTCCCTTTTACGTTTTTGGTCTTCCCGATGCATTTTCAGGTGAAATTAGAGCAAATTGGAGCATCCTAGAGCATTTTGGCACTTGAGGCTTGACCGCAAGGGAGTTTGCTTAATGGAGTATTTGGAACTTGCTGATGAAGCTTGGAGGATTGTGCTTTGACGTGCCCCCGGTTTGCGAGCCGCAAATGGTCGGGGGACCCGCGTGAGGGTTTAGATATTTGTAACCGCAAGCGCACGGTGTTGTAGTGTGTCTTGGGGGTCGAACACAGGGAGGCTAGGATGTGCTTGTGTCAAGGAGGACCGAAATCGCCCCGTGGGCGAGCTAGCCCAGATCGGTTGATGGGTTGTCACGGTAAAGGAATGCAAGGTATGAACAATATGAAAATAAACCCGGGACTTTGGTTTCCACTCCAACGAGCGACTCTCGCCGATACGGCCTACGGGTAGGATGGCGATCGGAATTAGAGTCTAATGGTGAGACGTTGCCTCTGAAAGTGGTACCGGCATCCCATGGGCCCGATTTTCCGGTCGGTGCCCAGGATGATACACCGGACTTCCCGGGTTCGATCAGTGGGCACTCCCGTGTCCATTAACACTGATCGATTCCGGGAGCACTAAGCTCGCAACGATAACTCCCAACGTCTCATCATGCCGCTCCCGCGTGCTAGGATTCGGCGTCTACGCTAAGGGCGTGAGCTATGTCTAGGGAGTCAACCGCCAAGTTTATTCCCCCTTGGCCCGACGGTCAAATGCGGTCTTTTTCCCGCCGATGACAATAAAACACCCCGCGTAACCGTTAGAATCCTAATCCCTATCGATTTCCTAACCCTATGGATGCATCGGGAAGAGCCCCCGAAGGGGTTTCCGCCAAAATCCCAGATTTGGGAACTACTCACAAATATTCATTAAAAAGCGATCTAAATGAAAATAAACCGTTGAAATCATAATCAGACGATATGAATGCAAAGGTAGTAGAGCAATAAAGATAATACTAAAGTTTTACAAAGATCCGAAAACTTACAAAAACAGGAAAATTACAGCCGTCACAAAATGAAGAAAACAGTAAAAAATAACCAACTCCCGAATCTGGGAAACCTAGGGTTCTATTTATAGAAAACGACATCACCCGATCGGTTGACAAGTCAACCGGTCGGGTGAGCCGCTTCACAAAATCACAGCGCAATGCGGGGGTTTCACCCGGTCAGTATGAACCGGTCGGTTGGATCTTGGTGCGGTCGGTTGGATCTTGGTGCCGACCGGTTGGATCGTGGTGCGGTCCGGGTGAGGAGACCGGTTGGAGCTTCGAGTTTTGGCTGTTGAAATTCAGCTACAGGTGAACCGATCGGGTGAAGGTCACCCGATCGGTTGGAAATCAGCTTCGAATTTCCAGAGACTTTGAGCTTTTGACCCGGTCACTGAACCGACCGGGTGACTTCTCGAGGGCTCCAAGCTGCGTCCGGGTGGTGCACGTGTGCATCACCCGACCGGTTGGAGATGACCACCCGACCGGTTGAGGGGCTGAAAGATGTAATCTTCGTCGTTTAACCCCCTGGATCACGCGTGACTTCTCCCGTTGCTCCGGGGACACATGATATCATCGTTTTGCGTCCCAAATGCCAGTAAACTCCTGCAAAACACGGAAAATACGGAAAAGTGAAAGAAAACAAGAAAATACGAGAAAACACGAGAAAACGAATAAAAGACGGCGGAAAATACGGAGAAACACGGAAGAAAACGTGCGCAAATATATGAAATATAAACGCACGTCAAAATCCCCCAAGCTGAACTCTTCCTCGTCCTCGAGGAAGACGAGCGAGAGTAGGAGCTCGGAGGGAGAAAATAGAGAGAAAGAGAGAAAAAGAAAACTCTATATCCTAGATCGCCCGTCAGGGCCAACAAAATCAAAAACGACACACCAAGCAAGCAAACGCCAAATCACATCACTAAACCTAGGAATACGAGTCCAAACAAGTGTCGTGGGCCCACGCGGTGAAGCGCGAGTGAGTGTGGTCGTGTGCTAGCAGACGGTGTCACTATCTACGATGTGCAATAAAGCTCGATATACACAGACCCAGGAAACGACCCAAATACTGATTCGAATTTGAAATTGCGGTGAATATTAGTTCAATCATGCATGAGAAGAGTATAAGAATAGAAGCGTACCATGCGTCGGGGACTCCACAACTAGGGTTAAGGAAATCACACCACTACAGCCAAGATACTAGCTAAAAAGTTCCTAAGCCAAGTGTTTTCGAAAACGATGGGGGTTGAGATGATGTGGAGTAGATCACTCGGTGCAAATTCTCGCCTTCCCTTTATTCACGGCAATATTCACACGGGAATTTTTTTTTGGGTTTTGGGTATTTGTATTTTTTTTGGATTTTTGGCTACACAATTTTTTTTATTCATTCATTTCTTTCTTTTTGGGTTTTTCTTTTCTTTTCTCCTTTTTTTTTATTTTTGGATATTTGGGCATATACATGTGTACTCTCCCAAGTGGGAGAACGGTACACGACGAGGGGATTTGCACCAAGTAAAACAAAAAAGAAGTCGGAATCTAAACACTTGGGCAAAGGAAACTATTCTCGCTAAATAGAGCATGGCCTAAATGGGTTATCCTAGTCCTTCATTGTGGAATCCCGACTCATGCGAAATGAAGTACACGATATATATATATATATCATGCAGAAGCAGACAGGGGAAATAAATACCGCATATTCAAATCGAAGCATGATAATCTAGGGGTCATTCCTGGACAGGTATATAAAGTAAATCACAAAGCAGAAGCACACCACACAGCTAGGCACGACACACGACTCACAAAAAGCTAAGAGGACCCACGATGCGTGAAATGCAAGAGAACTCGAAATCCTAGGGTTAGTGAATGTGATTATCGATGCTATGCTAGGTGTGTGTGATTTTGTGGCAATTCATCATAGGGTTCATCTCTAGGAGAAAGAGATAAAAAGAAGAAAAGAAAAAATTAAAACACGATGAAAACGGCACAAAAACGAAGAAGAAAGACTCAAATGGCGCACACAGTGCGACTCCCCCAAGCTGAAGCTTGCATTGCCCTCAATGCAATAAGAGTGAGTACGGGAGGGCAATGAAGATGGTGGGAATACGCACCGACACAAAAAGAAATGAAAAACGAGGAAAACACAGATACGAAACTGAAAATAAAGAAAAATAAAGATCAAACCACACGACACGAAAAGAGAAATAAAACCACACAACACGACACGACACGAACAAAATACACGACATGACACGACAAAAAGTAAAAAAACAAGCACACACACCAAAAGAAAATAAAACGTCACAACACACCCAAAATAGACTTCCCCCAAGCTAGACATGACAGTGCTAGCAAAGAAATATGAACGTGAAAGTGCAGAAATATGCAAGGGGGGAGTCGAAAACGAACAAAGTGAAATCAAAGATCAGGAGAAGGCGAATCCTCGCCCTCCTCGGAAGAGGGTGTGGCTGGGTGGTCGGAGGAGGCGGGGAAAGAGGTGTAGGAATAGGTGCAGCGGTGGTGTGAACGATGGGAGGAGTGTCGGTGGAGGTGGGTGGTGGTGGTAGGACGGCGATCAAGGCGGTGGTGAAAGGAATAGAAATGGGGGGAGAAGATGTGATGGTGACGGTAGTGGGTGGTGGTGGGAGAGACTTGGAGCGCACCGGCAATTTCCTCCGACGCACATATGAAGTGATGGAGGAGGAGGGAGGAGATAGTGTGGGTGCGATGGAAGTGGTCGGGAGGGGGGAAGTGGATACCGGGATGGGAATAGATGAGGGAGGAGAAGAATGTGGTGAGGGAGGTGATGGATGTGGGGATGTGGGAGGGTGGAGGAGAAGATCGTCGAGGTGGTGAAGGTGGAGGTGGACCGTGGATGTGAGTGAGAAGGCGAATGGCGGCCACGTTCCTCTCAAGTGCGAGGAAACGTGGGTGAGTGAGAAAGGAGGACGGTGATGGGTCCGAGGAGGCAGAGGACATGGCGAGATCACGGAGGGCAGCGACCTCCCTTTCAAGACCAAGACGGGCAGAGACCTGGCGACGACCAAAGGATGTGGACTGACGTGAGGCAGAAGTGGTGCCGGCAGGTAAGGTGGAAGTGGTGCCGGCGGCGGTGGCCATGCCGGCACAGAAAACAAGGCCAGAAATAGCCGCTAAGAGGTGCTCAGAAGTGATGGGGCCAGGAACAGAAACAGGGCGACTCGGGCCAGCCCCCATATCTCCCCGAGACGCAGGAATATCCTACTCGCCTAAGTGGGCGGCAGGGGAAGGAGGTCTACGTGCGCCAGGGGGAAGGAAAGGAAGTTGCAACCCCTCAAAGAACTCAGGGTCGGGTGGAAAAGTCCAATCCGCCACGATAGCCACAGTCATGCGAACGGGGTTGGGGAGAATAGTGTAGGGGCGAGGGGGTGGCCGTAATTGAATTCGAAACGACCGTCAGGGCGGGGCTTAATCATGTGAATGTGCCGCAGGACGTCAAGATCTAGACGTGAGGGTCCTGCGGCGGTGGGAAGACCACGGGGGATATGGATATTGAACGGGGGGGTAAGAAACAATGATAGTGATAATGCCCCCACAGCCGATTTTGCCCTTCCCGGCCCTGCTAATCTCGAGAAGCTTGTAAACAAGCCAATCGCCAGCATGGACAGGGACAACCGGGGCCCTGAAACTAACTCCATCATCATCACGAACAAAGGGGAAAGTCATGGCCCAGAGAATAAAAAGATCGGGGATAGTCACGGTGCCTGACTCATCCCGCGGGAAAAATACAGATGATATGATCCTATGGGCCAGACGAAATATGGGATGGATGATGGAGGAGGCCTTGGCCTTCCCCCGGGGATAGCGGCGGATTATGGTGAGGCGGAACCAGAAATTATCGACGTCAAATTCCGGGGGATATCCGTAGTGACGGATAGCGTCATTCCCTAGAATAGGGAAACCAAATATATCGCAGATGGTGTCTAGGTTTGTGCGAATGGTTTGGTTACGCACCCGAAAAGTGACGGTCGACCCTGACTCACAAACGAGGGAGGAGAGGAATTCTAGGGTGAGTGACGGGTAAGGTACCGCAGAGGCATTAAGGAAGGCCAACCAACCTAGATTAGCAAAAAGAGTCTCGACCTCGGTGAATACACCGAGGTCGACGAGTGATTGGGAGTGTGCAAACTTGGTTGATAAATGCCCCCGAGTGTCAAGTCTGTGGTAGAAGTCTTTCTGCTCCTGGTTCCTAAATATGTATCCATGCGGGCCCAACATGGGGTCCACAGGGGGAATGATAGGCGGGGGAGGGGCAAGCATTAGCTCACGTGTGTGGTGAGGAGGACGTGTTTGTTTCCGTCTCTTACGAGACGGTTCCTCCTCACGCAAGATACCTTTTCCTTTATCCCTCTCTCGGGCCATGTGTGTGTGGACGATGCAAATGGGTGCAAAATTCTATTAAATTGCACACACCCGAAAACCAAATAGTAGGGTAAAAATCGAAATTCGAGAAGTGGAACGAAGTTACCCCGTAGCAAATAGAGCTCCCTGCTTGTAGATGACCCAATGCCGTGCAATTGGGGAAGTGTGGAGCCGCGGCACTCTTCTTCAGCGAAAAATTCGAAGGTGGGGGTGGATGTTGGGAATTAGGGCTAGAAAATTAGGAAATAGGGGAGGGGGAGAGAGGAAGAGATGGAGAAATGCAAGGGGAAGGTGGAGAGAGAGGTTGATGGAGGGTTTGAGGTTGTGGGAGAGAGATTTTTGCAGTCGGGTGGCTGGAGGAGACGAAACGACGGCGAGTAGAGGGGATCGGGCGAGGGTTTGTGAGCGGGTGGTCGGGGGGTTATTTATAGGTTTTAAGTCGACCCGGTCGGGTGAGTTTTCACCCGATCGGTTGACTCTAGGTCGAAAATCTGTTACTGAAGAAGCGCTACAGGCGACCCGATCGGTTAAGAACTCAACCGATCGGTTCGCCGCTCCACAGATTTTCCCGAGAATTCAGAGTTTTTCACCCGGTCCATCAACCGGTCTCTCATCTTGCCACCCGGTCGGTTGATGAATTCTGAAATTTTTCCGAGAGTTTCCCCCAGGTCACCCGGTCAGCTCACCCGGTCTCATCATTTTCCACCCGGTCGGTTCAATTGGTGACAGATACGGCCGTAAGCTGATACATCCCAACCGATCGGGTGATGGCTCACCCGATCGGTTGAGGCCTTGTTTTCTGCAAAAACCCAAAAATCGCCTAAGTTCCTTTACGGAAGTTGTTTCGGCTGGATTTATTTATAAAAATAGAGAAAAAATAAAGTAGAAAAAGTCCTAAAAAGCGAAGCAAAAGTTTAGAACATGGGTTGCCTCCCATGAAGCGCTTTTGTTTAACGTCGTTAACTCGACGCCCGTTGATGATTTTCATGGTGGGCGGTACGGGTGATGCCCAAAATCCGGCATCTCTTCAGCTCCAGAGGTTGTGGCTATCGGTGTAGTCGGCGGCTGTAAAAAGATTTGCTCGACTACCCTCCCTTTGTTGACAGGATCCGGGGGCTTCTCCCTCAAATTGGCGTCCACCGCCATCTTTTTCAGGATCCGGACCTCATCACCGGTGAGGTCCATGGGTTCTTTTCCTTTTCTCCTCGTGGAAGGAGACTTAGGAAATCCGGGAGGGATCACCTGTCGCACGACCGCCTCACTAGCGACTTCATTCTTTGGGGAGCCAACTTGCTCTCCAAGGTCCCCCAAGCTATCGGGGGGATTCCTCGAGAGCACTTCCCAGGCACTCGTTTCAACAGCTCTATCTTCTTCATTCTCCAGCATATTGATACTAGGATCGTCCGGGGGGTTTGGATGTTTCATCGACAAGCCCAAGTCAAATTCGACTCTTTCTTGGCCCACATTCAGGGAAAGCTTCCCGTTCTTTACGTCTATCAACACTCCGGCGGTTGCCATAAAGGGTCGTCCAAGAATAATTGGGGTATGCTTGTCTTCCGGCATGTCCATCACCACAAAATCGACTGGTACATGCACCCCTTTCACATCGACTGGGAGGTCGTCCACTACTCCCACCGGATACTTGACCGAACGGTCAGCAAGTTGTAATGTCATGTCGGTGGGCTCTAAGTCTCCCATCCATATTCTCTTGTACAACGATAGGGGCATTAAACTGACGCTCGCACCAAGATCGACGAGCGCCCTATGGATTTGCACTTCCCCGATAGAGCAAGGGATGGAGAAACTTCCTGGATCCTTGAGCTTGGGCGGATTTGCATGCTGAATGAGTGCGCTGCACTCCGCCGTTAACACGACCTTTTCTTTTCTAGATCCCTGTGTCACCAAGTCTTTCAAGAATTTAGCATAGGAGGGGATCGTCTCTATGGCCTCGAGGAAGGGGATTTGTAGACTCATATCTTTCACCATGGCAAAGAATTTGCCATACTTCTCATCGATTTTTTCCTTGGCAAGCCGTTGTGGGAAAGGCACAACGGGCTTGAAGACCTTCAAATTCCATTCTTCTTTCTTCTTCTCTTCTTCGGGGGTTCCCTCTGGAGCCACAAATTTTGGCGACGGGGCACCGTCGTCATTACTCTTCTCAATTGGCCGCTCAACGGCCAGTGGTGCTTCCGGTTCTTTGGGCGGCGCTCTAGTAGGAATTTGTGTCCCGCTCCTCAAGACGATGGCGGACACGTTCTCATGCTTATGTGTGAGTGCCAAGGTCCGATTTACCCCCTAGGATTCACCTCAGGATGTGGCGGTAATAAATTCTGCGGTCTCTGAAGGTTCGCCACTTGCAACCCCAGCTGGGTCACCTGATCAGTGAGCACTCTTTGTCACATCTCCAGCTTCAGATTGATTTTCTCCTGGTTGGCTATGTATTGAGTCAAGAGGGACTCAACCGGAGAAATGGCCCTCTGTTGGCCGTATTGCTGCTGGGCGGGCTGCTGATTCCTAGGGGCATATTGTTGATACTGTGGTGGAGGTTGTTGCTGATATTGTTGCTGCTGGAACTGCTGCTGGGGCCTAGCCGGCTGATAAGTCTGCTGTTGTTGCTGAGCCGGCTATTGGTAAGGTGCCCGGTAGCTGAGGTTCGGATGATTCCGGTTGTTGGGAGAGTAGGCCGGGTTTGAGTTGGTTCGTAGTGGAAATGGCGCATTCCCCGTAGGATTGTAAAACAATGCGCTCGCCTGATCCAACGGTGGTGAGATGTCACCACCGTCGAACTCTCCAAAAACTTCGGATTCTACCGCAGCAATCTGTTGTGAATCGGCGCCACCGGCGCCTACCATCAATGCGGAGATCTGAGTTGACAGCAAGTCAAACTTGCTTGACAATTTGTCGACGTCTTCCACTCTATGGATGCCCCCAGACCTTGGTGTGGCTCTCTCGTCACACCATCGTTCATTGTTGGATGCCATATTTTCCAAAATTTGCCCGGCATCTTCTTCGCTTCTTGACATGAAGGACCCTCCAGCCGCGGCGTCCATGGAAGACTTTAAATCGTCCCTCAGCCCATTATAAAACAGATTTATAATCTGCCACTTGGGGAGCTCATAGTGGGGACATCTTCTCTGCATCTCCTTGTATCTTGTCCAAGCCTCATGCAAGGACTCGTGGCTGGCCTGGGAGGAGGAGGAGATCTCACTCCTCAGCTTCATGGTCTTCCCCGGAGGAAAGAACTTTGTCAGGAAAGCATTGGAGAGCTTCTCCCAGGTGTTGAATGTATTTGGGTCCTTCCCCCTAAGCCACAGCTTGGCCTTATCTCGCAAGGAGAAGGGGAACAGCTTCAGTCGGATCGCCTCAGTTGTGACACCGTTAATCCGGAAGGTGTCACATTTCTCCAAAAAGGAGTCTAGATGCTCGATCGGGCTCTCCATGGGTGCACCCGAAAACTGATCCTGCTGGATCCACGTCACCAAAGATGGCTTAAGCTCGAAGCTTTGGGCCGTAATAGCTGGAGGACGGATGGCGGACGTGGACTCGATGGAAGGCATCGAGTACTCTAACAGGGACTTGTGAGGCGGGGTGTTCTCCCCCATGGCTTCAGGATCCTCTCTTCTTCGCTTCTCGGCGGCCAAACGCCTAAGGGTGGCGTTAATCTCTGGATCAACGGGGATCAAGTCGTCGAGACTTCTTGAACTCATGCGCATTGAAAACAACAAACACCCGTGAAGCGACAAGTGGGAAAGAAACAGATAAAGTTAGAAATAAAAATAAAAATAGAAATAAGAATGAGAAAATAAAAAGGAAAAGGAAAGAATGCGAAAATTATCGCGAGGTAGGGATAAGAGCTAGACACTAGGGTTCATGAGATCCTAAAATAACAAGCACGTTGCCTCCCCGGCAACGGCGCCATAAACTTGACGTGCCCCCGGTTTGCGAGCCACAAATGGCCGGGGGACCCGCGTGAGGGTTTAGATATTTGTAACCGCAAGCGCACGGTGTTGTAGTGTGTCTTGGGGGTCGAACACAGGGAGGCTAGGATGTGCTTGTGTCAAGGAGGACCGAAATCGCCCCGTGGGCGAGCTAGCCCAGATCGGTTGATGGGTTGTCACGGTAAAGGAATGCAAGGTATGAACAATATGAAAATAAACCCGGGACTTTGGTTTCCACTCCAACGAGCGACTCTCGCCGATACGGCCTACGGGTAGGATGGCGATCGGAATTAGAGTCTAATGGTGAGACGTTGCCTCTGAAAGTGGTACCGGCATCCCATGGGCCCGATTTTCCGGTCGGTGCCCAGGATGATACACCGGACTTCCCGGGTTCGATCAGTGGGCACTCCCGTGTCCATTAACACTGATCGATTCCGGGAGCACTAAGCTCGCAACGATAACTCCCAACGTCTCATCATGCCGCTCCCGCGTGCTAGGATTCGGCGTCTACGCTAAGGGCGTGAGCTATGTCTAGGGAGTCAACCGCCAAGTTTATTCCCCCTTGGCCCGACGGTCAAATGCGGTCTTTTTCCCGCCGATGACAATAAAACACCCCGCGTAACCGTTAGAATCCTAATCCCTATCGATTTCCTAACCCTATGGATGCATCGGGAAGAGCCCACGAAGGGGTTTCCGCCAAAATCCCAGATTTGGGAACTACTCACAAATATTCATTAAAAAGCGATCTAAATGAAAATAAACCGTTGAAATCATAATCAGACGATAGGAATGCAAAGGTAGTAGAGCAATAAAGATAATACTAAAGTTTTACAAAGATCCGAAAACTTACAAAAACAGGAAAATTACAACCGTCACAAAATGAAGAAAACAGTAAAAAATAACCAACTCCCGAATCTGGGAAACCTAGGGTTCTATTTATAGAAAACGACATCACCCGATCGGTTGACAAGTCAACCGGTCGGGTGAGCCGCTTCACAAAATCACAGCGCAATGCGGGGGTTTCACCCAGTCAGTATGAACCGGTCGGTTGGATCTTGGTGCCGACCGGTTGGATCTTGGTGCGGGCCGGGTGAGGAGACCGGTTGGAGCTTCGAGTTTTGGCTGTTGAAATTCAGCTACAGGTGAACCGATCGGGTGAAGGTCACCCGATCGGTTGGAAATCAGCTTCGAATTTCCAGAGACTTTGAGCTTTTGACCCGGTCACTGAACCGACCGGGTGACTTCTCCGGGGCTCCAAGCTGCGTCCGGGTGGTGCACGCGTGCATCACCCGATCGGTTGGAGATGACCAACCGACCGGGTGAGGGGCTGAAAGATGTAATCTTCGTCGTTTGACCCCCTGGATCACGTGTGACTCCTCTCGCTGCTCCGGGGACACATGATATCATCGTTTTGCGTCCCAAATGCCAGTAAACTCCTGCAAAACACGGAAAATACGGAAAAGTGGAAGAAAACAAGAAAATACGAGAAAACACGAGAAAACGAATAAAAGACGGCGGAAAATACGGAGAAACACGGAAGAAAACGTGCGCAAATATATGAAATATAAACGCACGTCATGCTTGTGGAGTACATTGGCTTAGTGGAGCATGCTGGAGCTTGATGTGAATATGGAGCACGGTTAAGGAGTAATGAACTTGGAGTAATGAACTTGGAGCTGGTGTGTGGAGCTTGTATTTGGAGGGATGTTTGTTGAAGCTTACATGGAGAATTGGAGCTGAAGCTTGAGTTTGAAGCTTGCTGGAGCTTGGGAGCTGAAGCATACGACTCTGGAAGCATGGAAGACTCCTCATACGGCCGTGTAAATAACTTCATACGGTCCTATCACCTTCTGACTAGCAGACTAGATAGAGGGAGAGCTTGGGAGAAGCTTTTTGAGCAGCAAGGTCACTACACAGCCGTATGAATCTAATTCATACGGCCGTGTCATCCAACACTTCGCAGCGAGCTGATTTGCCACGGCCGTGTGAACTACCTCCATACGGCCATGTCGTTCTCCTCTCCCCCATGGCAAGAGCAGCAACGTCAGCGTTACGAAATCAACGTGGCCGGGTGGTTCAGCTTCGTGAACCACACGTCCATTTGAAAACGGTTCGCCAGCTTTGCCCATTAGACTGCTAGGGTTGTATAAATAGGCTTGGGGCACCGTCGATCGAGGAGAGCCGAGTCTTCGGCTTATTTTAGCCCTATTTTTACTGTTCTAATGTTTTTCTTAGCTTAGTTTAGGATTAGATTAGTTTTTAATTAGTTTTTAATTAGAATCTGAAGCTTCTCCTCTTGAATCTATGTGGATTGACAACCCATCTATAGGTCAATAAGATAAGCCTCTCTTCCTCTTTCTCTTTATATTTTTGTGTTGATATTGATGTTATTAGTGTTCTTGCTCTGTTGTTATTGTTGTTGTGATGTTTGATTCTTCAGTTTGCACTACAACTATCATCCCATTGTTCCCTTTTGCTCTCATTGTTAATTTTATATTGTTATCTTTGTTAACCCCGTAAACTCATGTTTATTCCCTCTAATCGATTAACGTTGCTAGTATATAACCTCAAATCGAGCTAGTATTCGATCACCTAGCCTCATTGCGAACAACCCATAACGCGCTACGACGACACCGTGCGCTTGTGGTTTACAAATATTAGAACTCGACTATCAATTACCAAATTGTACACGATTGTACAAAGATTGAAATTTTTGCCATTTTTACATAACATATAGAAAAGAAAAGAGTGCACCGAAAGATGAGAGTTGTGTATGGGTAAATGAAGTGAGGGCCCGCTGGCCGTGGTTGGTGAATGGAGCCTATCCTGGGCATCGGTGACAGTATTTCATGTGCGATAGACCTTCAGCCGAGCTTGGCGATCGCCGTAGCGCCCATCCATACTTTGTGGTGGATGTTAGAGGTCTGGGGTGGCCCAACAACAGCGAGGGAGACCCACAAAGCTTCAGCGAGGCCAAAAGAGGCCCACAGGGAAGCGGCGCCCCATTCGAAAGGCAAGGACGTTGACGGTAGAGGCATTCCGAGATTTGACTCCGAAGGGAACGAGCGTCATCACTCGGAGTAACGTGGTCCACAGATTTCATGCAGCACCTTGAGGACAAGGTGGTCCTTTGGGAACGGAACAATAATACGACTTGAGGACAATAGGGCAATGGATGATCTGTAATTTCTGGACACCAGTGGTAAAACTGTAATTTTGAGTGTTCTAAAACAGATTGTAATTTTAAGCTGAACCCCATAAATTAGGGGTACTTTGGTAATTTAAGGACGACGGCTCATTAGAAGGTTTGCTATAAATAAATGAAATGATATTAGAAGTGGGATAAATGTTGAATTTGGAAAAGAATATTGATTGAGACTAGGAGTAGATCACGTAGGTTAGTGGGAGAGTTCGGCTTCCTTTCAAATTGAAGCTTGTGAGATCAGTTCTCCTTTCGAAAGAAGCCAGATATCTTTGTATTTCAATTTTATTATCAATAAAAAAATTGTATTTCTCCCAAATCCGCTCTTTTAGCCCTAAAATCCCGTTTTTGCTCTAAAAATCTCATCTTTCCATCAAAAATCCAATTTTTATCCCTCAAACCCCTAGAAAACCCCTATGAAATTGGTATGAGAGAAAAATCCTGATGGCGACGATGAGAAAGATGGAAGCTTTGGAAAGAGATTCGAAAGCGAGTTCGGAGAGCTCAAGAGGAAAATGAAACAAATCTTTGAAGTGATGAACCGCTAACTATCAAAGACAATTTCAAAGATATTTCGTCAAGCCCGTCTGAATCTAGATTTAAAGAACGATGAAACCAATGATGTAGATTTGGGGCAAAAGGCGATACATTTGGTAATTAAAAAAGAGAGATGTCACCTACAAATCAGCAATGGATCCCGTGTGAGAGGCTCAAATCCTTCCATACAAACATGGGAGAGAGACACAAGGCGGAAGAACAAGGGGAAAGCCATGGCGGCCTCCCAAGAGAAAGACAGCACTCGGACGGGCCCGCCAGAGGCTCCCGGCCTCCTAGCGGACCGCCCAAGCCAGGCCAACTGATGGGCAGGCCGCCCAGGGGCCCACAACCCCTGTGCAGGCCGTCCCGGGGTCCGTCAACCCCAGAAGGAATTTTCAGCGGGCATGCGGGCCATGGTTGGTGGACAGAGCCCATCCTGGGCCTCGACGACAGTACTTCAGATGCTGCAGACCTTCAGGCAAGCTTAGTGATCGCCGTGGCACCTATCCGAGCTTCATGGTGAACAATAGAGGCCTAGGATGGTCCAACAACATCGTGGGAGATCCGTAAGGCTTCGGCGAGACCAAAGGAGGCCCACGGAGAGTGGGTGGCCCTTTCAAAGGCAACGACAATGGCGGTGAAAGCATTCTGAGTTTTGACCCATGAGGGACGATCGTCATCACTCGGAGTAGCGTGGCCCACGAACTTCATGTATTAACTTGAGGACAATGTAGTTCTTTAAGGACGAAGTAATAATACGACTTAAGGACAATGACATATGTCTGTAATTGGGCAAAACTGTAATTTTGAGGTTACATGGACAATTCTGTAACTTTGGGCTAAAAACCCTAGGTCATGGGTATTTTGGTAATTTAGGGACGACTACTCATTAAGAGTTTTGCTATAAATAAAGGGAATGAGATTAGAAGT
Organism: Scilla litardierei; assembly: GCA_030789695.1. Taxonomy (NCBI): domain Eukaryota; kingdom Viridiplantae; phylum Streptophyta; class Magnoliopsida; order Asparagales; family Asparagaceae; genus Scilla; species Scilla litardierei. Next base: position 190,554,888 of record CM061136.1, on the reverse strand, counting down.
GAGATATATGTTGAATTTGAAAAAGAATATTGATTGAGAATAGGAGTAGATCCCTTAGGCAAGTGGTAGAGTTCGGCTTCCTCTCGAATTAAAGCTTGAGAGAGCGGTCCTTCTCTCAAAAGAGGTCACCTATCTTTGTATGTTTATTTTATTATCAATAAAAAATATCGTCTTTTTGCCCAAATCCACTCTTTTAGCCTTAAAATCCCATATTTACCCTAAAATCCCATCTTTCCATCAAAAATCGTATTTTTATACATCAAAACCTTAGAAAAACATATCATGTAATGATACGACTTGAGGACAATGCCAGATATATAATTTCTGGGCACCAGAGGCAAAACTGCAATTTTAAACGTCCATGTACAGATCTGTAATTTTGGGCTGAAAACCATATATCAGTGGTATTTTGGTAATTTAAGGGTGACGACTTATTAGAAGTTTTGCTATAAATAAAAGGGAAGAGATTAGAAGTGTGATATACATTGAATTTGAAGAAGAAGATTGATTGAGAATATGAGTAGATCTCTTAGGTTAGTGGTAGAGTTCGGCTTCCTCTCAAATTGCAGCTTGGGAGAGCGTCCTGCTCTCAAAAGAGGCCACCTATCTTTATATTTCCATTGTATTATCAATAAAAAAATATCGTTGTTTTCCTCAAATCCACTCTTTTAGCCCAAAAATCCCATCTTTCCATCAAAAATCCTATTTTTATCCCTGAAACCCCTAGAAACCCATATCAAGGATCAACTGTTTGAATCCTTGGTGGGAGCATTACTTGATTATTCTGTTTTCTGACATTTTTCACCATCAAACAATGGAAATCAATTTCTGTCCCTGATTCATCTCCTCATTTAACAGACAAATATGCATTAGTTAAAGAGCTTCCATCAACCATGGATGTTGCCCCGCAATCAACTATGGATGTTAATCTTGACAGAAAGAAAGATAAGATTATTCCTGGGAGCCATGTGCCAATATTGTTGGTTATGGTAGTGATCCCTCATTCTAAGCGCCGTTTGAACATCTAAGAAGAAAATATACCTAATAGTATTAGAGGATCAATCCATTGTTGGACCAAAAAAACTAGATTTAAATTATTCTCAATAAATCGTCTCATACAATAGCATGACTAATAACAGTTGGTAGCAATTATCCATGCTAGTGAAAACAATGTTGACTTATAAAAATTCAAAAATTTCATTACTCAATGAATAAATCCTCTGATCAATCGAAATATAGATTATTATTACCATTCTGAAAACATCAGATGAACCCCCCATCCCTGCAAGCATTAGTCCCACCTGTTAAGATGGAAACATTAAAATGATAAATTGAAAACTTTCAGATATTGATGTCAATAGTACAGTAATAATGTGTAATATTCAAACTTAAAGGATCAATAGAGAATATGTAATGGTTTTGCGGATGACTTGTTTTCAACAACAAAAACTACGTTCAATTTTATATCTAAAGCTTCAGTTGCTTCAATGCTATTGCATTTAAAGCTCTAGTATAGATTCTGAGTCAAGGTCAGAAGGCCTGCCTTGAATAGCTAGAAAACTACCATGTTAAACATAAAACAGATATGAACCATCTTATGAAACAAGTATACTAGCAATTTCTAATAAGTATTATCATTCAGGATTGAGGCATACAGTGTAAGTAATAGATCTAACCAAAATAACATTACCACCAATATAACTCCACAACTCAAATAGGAAAACTACAATAATCAATTGGACAATTATATGTATCCATTAATGGTCATTCACTTTCACATAGTGATGACATGTTTATGTTATTTTCCAGTGATAAAACAACACGGAGGTTTATTATGAGGCCTGGTGTATCCTGATTATGAAAAGTGAACAATAAAATAGCTTTCCAGATTAAATCACATCATAGTCATGAAACCTTACAAAAACATTAGTATGTTATGACTTCTATTGTGTCCTGATCATGAGAACTTAAAAAGATAGTCTATAAGACTGAATCATGTCTCCTTACATTCACTCTCTCCACCCTACGCATTTCATCTTCAAGGAGAGAAAGTTGTGCAGCAGAAGTCCAGTGAATGCAGTCAACTGGGCTGAGAAACAAACAAGTATCCACACAAGCCGGGTTATTCCATAGAAAAGGAGAAAAAGATTAATACTGATCAATAATAAAACATCAGCCTAGGAGATATAACCTGACAGTTTCAAGCATGCCAACTAGGGACATCACAAACACCAGAGAAAACAACAGCTACAGAGGATATATTATAAAGTAATATAGACTATCAGAATCATGAAGACCTGTATTTTTTTCCACTAGAAGCAGAGTAAAAGGTTATGTTGCTACCTGCTAGTGAAGCATTGATTCTTTCTCAATGAAATAAAAATAAAAATAAAAATACTGTCTCAACCAAAGAAAAGAATGCATGGAAAGAGAAATTCTAATAAACCACTCTGTTTTTTAATGTTAACTTCAAATATCTTTGTTTAAATTTCTACACATATGTTTAGATTAACAATTGGTGTCTAGTAAGGAGACGCAAATCTCCATAATCCGAAACCTTGACCTGTAGCTTCAATACAAATTCACGCAGGAAAGTTTATGCATCACAGAAAATGAAAACTACTAGTACATTATCAATATAAGTAGATAATTTTTCTAACTACTTTGGTAATTGTTCATCGACTAATATAGTGTATGACAAGCTGCTAGTTTGCTAAAACTACTTCCATTCAATTGGCAATTAGTGTGGGAGATAATAAAGGTAATTTTGACGGTAAATCCAGATCAATAATAATATTTTAATTCTCTGTTGGGTAAATCAAGAACCAGTCAGCTATAAACATAAATATGAACACCAAACTTTTTTGAGAAAATAGCTAACCATAACAAAAACAAGTTAAATATTTTTTTCTCAGAATAGCTTAAAATGAAGTGATAGATAAAAGTAAATATTGTGATTTTCTCTTAAATTAAGATTTTTTTTAGTATAATAACAAATAAAATGCCAAGATTTTATACTGGAACTGAGAATAAAAACTGCATGAACAGAGAAGCCTTTAGTAGTGTGGACATCTAAGGTAGGAGAATTACATTGTGTCATATCCTAAAGTAGAATATTTCCAACAAAAAACTTTAGTAATGTGTAAAACTCCCACATGGAAATATATGGATATCAGGATATGTATGATGTTTTCGGCATTTCTTATTTTGTTCATAATATGCAAATTAACACTCACCAGGTATCAATTGCTTGCTGAACTAGGGAAGGATTCCCGGATTGGCTGCACACTCTTGCTCTTCCAAAATCTTCTTCAATGTGAAATACATCAGGAGCCACATTGGCACAATTTTTACAACCTGCCAGACAAACAAGAAACAAAAGTTTAGCATGCATAAACTGAAAAGGTTTAGAATAAGTGACTAACAAAACATATATTAACCCATATTGTCTTAGGGAAACAGCTCCCTACTATTCACACCCACCTCAACGTTATCATGTTTCATGTTAAGGACTCATTTGTCAGTGAAATACATTTATAAGTACTCTTTTTTGCTGCTAATGTTTCTTTGTTCACAATAATGGCAGGTATACACGCATAAACAGACACATGCACAGAATCATAAGGTGCCCTATCTAAATTTCGATAAAGCTGACACTCATATGGATCGCCAAAAACATCAAAGAAGAGGAAGAAGAAGAAGAAGAAACTTAATCCAGTTTGTAGGATGTCAGATGTTTTTATAATGTACCAGAAGGTTACAAGCATGGTTACATATGAGGCATCTCAAATGCTGAAGTAGGGATACAGACTGCAGGTTTGGAGTAATCACTCCAAAAATTACTAATAACTTAGTTAAAAAATTGAACTATTCAGATTTTTCTATGATGTGACAGAAGGTTACAGGCATAGTTAAAATATGGGGTATCTCAAATGCCGAAGTAGGTATACAGACTGCAGGTTTGGAGTAATCACTCCACAAACTTGTTTCATTACTAATAACTTAGTTGAAAAGTGGAACTATTCATACCTATGCAACTAAACTCATCGACAAATGCATGATCCTTTGGAGCAGTGTCATCCAGGAAAGGATTGATAGCAGTCAGTGCATACCCGTGAATTTCATCATATACCCTTCGCTGCACGGGATCACTAAGGACCTGCTCTTCCCCGAGTTATATTGGCCTAGCATATGAAGTAGAATTCATGGAATGGTATCCGAGTTCTGATCTGAAGCACATACCTCATAGATCTCGTTGATGAACATGCAGAAGTTTGTAACATCCGGATCATCGCCACTCAAATCAGGATGGCATGCTTTCATGCAATTATAATATGCTTTCTTTATCTGCTGGGGTGTTGCATCAGGCAGCTGATGCAGAATCCATATAATATTTTAAAAATGATGAATAAATTCATAATAATTCGCATCATGTGCGGATAAACTTACAACTTTTCTGATGATAACTTAAGAAGATACTATAACATAAGCCAATCTGATGGAAAATAATAACTATTGGTGACGAATACATGATCAAAACACTACATTACAATTTCACATAAAGTGTGTGTGTGTGTGTGTGTGTGTGTGTGTGTGTGTGGAACCATGAGCAACAGTTCAAGAAAAACATTTAAAGAAAAGCATTTTGACCATAGACTCATGTCACAATTAAATATAAACACAGAAACTCTGGAATCAATCAGGTTCCGATCATTCACATAATTGTATTAATACATAAAGCATAATTTGGTTTTAAATCCCAAAAAATTTAAGAGAGACTATTAGAAAATTTCAGTCATTCTCGTTTTTTTCCAGAAATTTCTAAATGATAACTGATAATATGTTGTCGGTATTTTGGCTAGTTGGTGGGATTTTATCAGTAATTTACCCTCTCTGCAACTTAACCTTTGTTCTTTTCTTAAATCCATTTCCCTTTGTTTGCTTGTTGTACACTGCGTTTCATAAATTCATGTGAAAATTTCGACATAGCATAAATAAGACATTAAGCCCACATATTCTTCATCGCTCATCTATATATTTAACCAAATCATTACATTAGTCAAGACTGTATATTTTCTAACTTCAGCAATGGAAAGCCGTTACACGATTACTGCATCAAATTTTCGTATTTTAAAAATGAATGAAACACTAAACAAATTTTAGGCGAAATTGATTTAAAATTTTACCAGCCCGAGAACCGAATAGTAATCATCAGCAACCCCCTCCGCCGACCTTGAAACATCTGCTGACGCCGTGATCCTAACATCTCTCCTCCGCCTGCAGTGACGCCGGCGGTGGTCGATTCTCGATCGCCCTAATTTGCACCACCGGTTGCCAGAACCGAGCGCCGACGACGATGACGCGCTCTGAAACTTAAGAAGCGCGTCCGCACGAACCGGCGTCGGCAGTTGCGCCATTAAACCCCACAAAATTATTTTTAAAATAAACTAGATATAAAAATAAAATCGATCCGATTTCTTCTCTCTCTCTTTAAACAGCTTGCCAGTTCTTCAAATGTTTCCGTTGATTTTTTATTGTTGGTTGCATTGAGAGCGAAGTGAGTGATTGCGTGAGGAGAAGCGCAGGATTCTTTAGATTCTTCTGGGGGAGATTTAATTTAAATTTTTTTATTTTTATTTAAGGTTGAATGGGAAATAAAAATGAGGATGAGAAATTTTTGAAAGGTACACGTGTCGGTTAATGACTTGATGTTGCTTGTGGGACTGCGAAAAGTTTTTCTCGGATGCTGAGTTGGCATTTTATGAGCCACGGGTTTTCCAGTTTCTTGTGGAAAATAGCAAGTCGGAACGTTGATGCACGCTTTCGCCCATTGTTAGGGCGCCTGTTTCTTTTACGTGGTAAAATTTTAAAAAAATTGGTGCTAAAAGAAAGATGAGAATTTATCAAACATATGCTAACTTGGTATTTAATTTAAAGATTAAGCCCATTAAGTGAAGTTTAGGTGATTAGTCTGCAGGAAACTGCTATTACGAGATTATTTTTGTGAGCATGTACCTTTTTCAAATTTTTGATGGCAAGAAAGCTCAAATAAAAAGTAAATCTCTTTTAAAAAACTAAGAATCTATATATTAAAACATAACTGTTTTTGAATTTTAGGGCTTACTATTATACATTTGACAGCGTTTTTTGAATTCTAGGGCTGACTAGGACAAGATAAAGAGTGGCTGGGATTTGATTTTGGTAAATCAATGGTTGAGATTGGATTTTGCGAAAATTTTGATGGAAAAAGTGTCTTGGGAACCAAAACTTTGAAATTAGAAGTGTCTTGGGAAAGATTGTGAAGATTAAATTTGGGAGGAAAGTGCTTTGGAAACCTAAACTTTGAAATTAGAAATTTCTTGGGAAAGATTGTGGAGATTAAATTTGGGGAAAAAAGTGTCTTGTGAACCTAAACTTTGAAATTTAAAGTGCCTTGGGAAAGATTGTGTAGAAACATGGTCTATTCAATTAAACAAAATAAAAATTTAACGTAAAACAATTTAGTGGAACAACAAATTAGTGTAAAAATACCTTGAGGTTTGTTGTTCCACGCCCGCGCCGAAGGCGCCCGCGAAATTTTTTACGCTAATTTGTTGTTCCGCGCCGAAGGCGCGGACGCCAAATTTGTTGTTCCACGTCAAAGGCGCCTGCGCCGAATTTGTTGTTCCGCGCCAAAGACACCCGCGCCAAAGGTGCCCGTGCCACTAAATATTTTTGCGCTAATTTATTGTTCCGCGGGAGAAATCTTAAATGATCCGTGCCCGCGGGCACGGATTATGACTAGTCTATATATTAAAACATAACTGTTTTTGAATTCTAGGGCTTACTAGGACAAGCTGACTATGACAAACAGATTGATATAAAGACGGCTTGGATTTAATCTTGAGGAATGAATGGTTGAGATGAGATTTTGAGGAAAGTTTTGGAGGGAAAAAACATTCCTAGGGAAACGAAAGTTTCTGGGGAAATGAAACTTTATGAGGAATGATAGTTTCTGGGGAATATCAGAGTGCACGCAATTAATGCATTTGAGAAACTAAACTTTAACTTGCATTTAATACTGCAGATCGAATGATCTCTCCCTCAACGCGGGACCCACCGTCTTTTCGACGCATATGGCAACAAGATGAGAATGATTTTTCGCGTCGAAGGCATTCACGATCTCTCCCTCAACGCGGGGCCTACCGGCCCTCGACGCATTTTGCAACAAGATGAGAGTAATTTTCCACGTCGAAGTCGTCCGCTAAAATTTTTTACGCTAATTTCTTGTTTCGCGCAGAAGGCGTCCGCGCCGAATTTATTGTTGTACGCCGAATTTATTGTTCCACGCCGAAGGCGCCTGCGCCAATTTTTTAACGTTAATTTGTTGTTTCGTGTCGAATGCGCACGTGCCGAATTTGTTGTTTCGTGTCGAATTTGTTGTTCCGTTCCGAAGGCCCCCGTGCCGCTATTACGCTAATTTGTTGTCCCACGCAATTTTGGCCGTGTAAATAATTTTTTAGGAAATAAAGATTTTATCAGGGGAAACCTTAAATGAACCGTGCCAGCTAACACGGGTTATGAATATTACATGATATGTCGTACCTTTCAAATACTCCTACATGTCACATCATAAAGCAGTTGCTTATTTCCGTTCCCAAATAATATTCATCATTCCATAATGGATAGAAATGAAATCATAAGCCATATTCATATAGTCATAGTATTGTTGCAGTACAAAATATCCAGAGATAAATATAAAATAAACAGTATAATTATATGGATGAGAAGTGCACTACATTTGCATGGATTCCGTCAATCTCCTCACGATTGATGGCTTTCGGTTACGTACCTCCTCCTCTGGGTGCATCTTGTTCTCCTTTTTCATACACACCACAACAAACCGGCGAAGGTTTAAAAGGAGGTTGTGTGGCTCCTGACCTAAATCCATGTGATACACAAGTTAGACATCGTCATAGATGAAATAAGAATAATGCATAACTTGACATTAGTGCACATTATCTCTCCTCCATGTGGAGGTGTGTGTCGCTATATTGAGTAATATTCTAGGTGCAAAAACTCGTGCAGAAATTTTTTATCTTTTTTTAGAAAAAAATTTGGCAATGTTATGAATGAGGGAGGTCAAAAGGGAGGCCTTTGGCCTCCCATCCTTCATTACACATTCATTAGGTCCCCCATTACTTAGAGTAATGTGGACCCTTGGTCTACTAGAGGCTTTTGGCCTCCCCACTATGAGATAAATAAATAGAGCACCATGTCTCTTAGCTATGGTTACTCATTCTTAGCAATGAAATGATCTCTCTCTCTCTCTTGAGTTTATTTTCATCCAACACGTTATCAGCACGTGTTCTCCATTCTTGAGCAAAAATCTTCATCTAAATTCATCCCTACGCGCAAGGAATCTAACGTTGCTGCGACGGTTCGTTGGAGCGTTGCGGCATTCTCAAAGCGTTCGGGAGCTTGGATTATTATTTCTACTGATCATCGTCGCGTTCTTCCCTAGATTATTGATCTAGAGGTACAACCCTATAATCCTGTAGATAAAATTAGACTAAATAATTTTTACATTGTTTTAATATACAAGTAAAAAAATAAATAAATTTAGTCTAATAAAAGAAAAAAAATTTATCCCTATTACAAAGTTTTTTTCTCTGAAAAATTTTTTTTTTCCTTTTGCCATTAAAATTCTTCGGTGGGAAGAAGAACCGAAATGAAATCCTCCCCTCCCCCCTGACGGAGGGGGCCTTCCCACAACGCCGACCATGCTCCCCCCCCCCCCCCCCGGTAGAGGGGGGGCTTTTCCGCGCCGCCGCCCCCCGCTGCAAGGGGGCGGCCCGAGGCCGATCCCCCCCGTAGAGGGGGGGGGGCTTTTCCGCGCCGCCGCCCCCCGCTGCAGGGAGCGGCCCGAGGCCGATCCCCCCTGCAGCTGGGGGGCCTTCCGCGCCGCTGCCCCCCGTTGCAGGGGGCCTGCCCGAGGCCGAGGCCGAGGCCTAGCCCGAGACCCGAGGCCGAGCCCGAGGCCGAGGCCCGAGGCCGAGGCCTAGCCCGAGACCCGAGGCCGAGCCCGAGGCCGAGGCTAATAGCTTTTTTTTGGCCCGAAGCCATAATAATTGCGGCAAACAACTTTGCAGAACTGCGGAATGGGCCACAAGCGCTTATACAGTTATACTAAAAATAATTTTTGGCCCGAAGCCACAAAATTCTACACAAATTCGGCTTCTTCATAATTTTAAAGAAGAATTAAATTTGCAAATTGAAATTTATGAGAAAAACTTTGTAAAATCAATAATTACATTTATATGTTCCTCTATTTATTTAAACATCTCTCTTGCAAATTAATATGTATGGTTTATTAGAATTTTTAAAAAATATAATCATCTCAGTGATCCTAAGACCGCTCTGCCGTTAGTTAACTAACCTAACGGTGTGTGACGTTTCCACGTGGTCTACGAGATAATTATATTTTCTAGTTTACTTTTTCCATATTTTTTGTGCTTGAGATATATGCGTGGTTGTTTAATTTATGCATGTAGCATATAAACTGCGTGGATGTTTAAAATAAGTAAAAATGTGTCTTTCGGGATCGGCCATTGCATACCTATTTACATTTCTAGCACTTTTCTTTTTCTTTTGAGAGAATTTGTAAGTGAGGAAATTGTATAAATAGCCAAGGCTCGGTGCAACAGCATAAGAAGACGGATGCAGAAATAGGGACCCACCCGGGGTTTCCAAAGTTGTATTTTTCATTCTCTTTTCTTTGGACTGTAATCGGACTTTGGACTGTTTATTATTTTGGGTATCTGGCCGATCCCCGCATTTTTACTTATTAATTTCTTTATGCATGGATTGTTGAATTTATTTTAATTCATGCTTATCTTTAAATTGCATAAATAAAATGGCTAAATTGGCAAGCGTCGATTTCGAGGTGCTCGATGCAGCTGGCAAGAATTACTTGAGCTGGCGAGTGGACCTGAAGTTCCACTTGCGCTCTATGGCGCTCCTGCACTCCATCCTGGCCCCCGTAGTGGCCCAATCATCGGCTCCCGCAGCATCCGATGCATCTGCTAGCAAAGCCCCAGAAGCGGCCCCTTCAGCTGGCAGTACCTCTACCATTGTCTCTGACATGGATAAGGCGAAAGCCATTATCTATATCAGACGACACATAGATCGGACCCTGAAGGCCGAATACTTGACGGTAGAGGACCCTCAGGAGTTATGGACAGCGTTAGAGGCACGCTACAGACATCAAATTGATGGCATACTCCCGCGTGCCAGCTATGAGTGGGAGAACCTCCGACTTCAGGACTACAAGTCCGTTGCTGAGTACAACTCAGCACTTCACAACATCACCTCACGCCTGAAGTTGTGTGGTGAAGAAGTCTCGGAGCACCGCATGTTGGAAAAGACATTTACCTTGTTTCACGAGAAAGATGCTATCCTCATGCAGCAGTATCGTGAACGCAATTTCACAAAGTTCTCTGACCTGCTCTCTTGCCTCCTGAGGGCAGAGCAGAATAGAGACCTTTTACTGGCCACTCATAACCAGCGCCCGGCAGGCTCAGCTCCTATTCCTGAAGCCCACAGTGTTCACCCCCCGAAGTGTAAGAACAAGAAGAGGGGCAGAAAGAACAAAGGAAATGCCTCTATGAAACCAGCCAATGCTCCTCCCCAAAGCAAGAATAACAAAGGGAAGAAAAACTTCACTTTGAAGCGTAAGAACACTGATACAGTGTCAAATCCAAAGAAGACATGGGAGGACAAATGTCATCGTTGTGGAATGACTGGACATTGGTCCAGAAACTGTCGCACACCTCCCCACTTCCAGGAACTGTATCAGGCGAGCCAGAAGCCTCCGCTTGAAACAAACATGGCAAATGTGGAAAATCCGACGAAGTTCACTTCCAAGGATTTCGAAAATGACGACCTGCTCGATTGAGCCTCATCTTTATCTATGCTTTTCAAAGAATAAATTGTAGCTTCATCTCTAGTATGCTTAATAAAGACGATCTTTTATTTTGAATGTATGCATTTTACATTTCCATCAATGAATTATCGTTTTTTTGCTTATATAGATGATGTATGAGTGCCTAGTGGACAGTGCCTCGACGCACACTATCCTTCGCGAAGAATGCTATTTCAATAGCATAAGTAAATATGACGGTCCTGTCATTACAATTTCAGGACTGTCCAAAATAATCGAAGGATCTGGTGATGCAATATTATTGCTCCCAAATAACACAAGACTAAAAATCAATAATGCACTATTTTCTCCAAGATCAAATAGAAATCTCATAAGCTTCAAGGACATCCGTTTAAACGGATATCACTTAGAAACTAGAGATGAAAATAAGGTTGAATACATGTATGTCACTCTTCGTAAAGATGGCCAGAAGACCATCTGCGAAATATTTAAGGGACTCCCGTCGGGTCTCTACCAAATATACATTCAACCAGTAGAAGCCAATATGACTGAGCACCAGATGTGCCAGCCAATGCCACCATTTCAACTATGGCATAACAGACTTGGTCACCCTGGATCCATTCTGATGCGACGCATCTTATCTGAATCCCGCGGACATAATTTGAAGAACCAGAAGATTCTTCAGAAAAGGTGAATTTCCTTGTCCCCCTTGTTTCAAGGGGAAACTAATAACGAGACCATCGCCCCTAAAAGTGGGTTTAGAGTCTCCTGGCTTCCTTGAGAGGATACATGGTGACATTTGCGGGCCTATTCACCCCGCAAGTGGCCCATTTCGGTACTTCATGGTACTAATAGATGCATCCACAAAATGGTCTTATGTGTGCCTCTTGTCCACCCGTAACCTAGCTTTTCCAAAGCTGTTGGCACAGATAATTAGGTTACGTGCTCATTTCCCCGATAACCATATCAAGAAACTACGTCTTGATAATGCGGGCGAATTCACATCTCAAGTCTTCGAAGACTATTGCCAGGCAACGGGTATAGAAGTTGAACATCCAGTAGCTCATGTTCACACCCAGAATGGATTAGCAGAGTCTCTTATAAAGAGACTCCAATGGATTGCACGTCCATTGCTTATGCAATCCCAATTGCCGGTGGATGCTTGGGGGCATGCTATTCTGCATGCCGCATCTCTTATCAGGATACGCCCCTCTGGAGGCAATACATTATCCCCGATGCAACTAGCATACGGCTCAACTCCAGATATATCTCATTTGAGAATATTTGGTTGTGCGGTCTATGTTCCAATAGCACCACCTCAGAGGACCAAAATGGGTCCTCAACGTCGTCTAGGAATCTATATTGGATTTGATTCACCCTCGATTATTAGATACCTAGAACCCCTACGGGTGACGCATTTAAGGCACGTCTTGCTGATTGTGAATTCGATGAGAAAACTTTTCAAAGGTTGGGCAAACATTCCAAGAAGCCTAAAGCTTCGGAGACCATTAATTGGGAAAATAAGTCTTTGTCCTTTTATGATCCGCGTACAAATCTATGTGAAGATGAGATCCTGAAGATCCTTCACATCCAGAATACAGTACACCAATTGCCGGATAAATTCACGGACAGCCAGAAGATTGTCCGTTCACACGTCCCTGCTGCTAACACTCCAGCTAGGATTGACATCCCTATAAATGAATGCAATCCACCCGCAGCAGAAATGGCTGTACCTCAATTGAAAAGAGGACGGCCACCAGGTTCAAAAGATAAAGTTCCTCGAAAGAGGAAGATTCCTGGTGAAAATAAGATTATCCCTCCACAGGATACTGAGCTCAGGACAGCTACCTCTCCCCTCCTAATTTCCCCCGCAGAGGAAACATTATGAGAAACATCATTAAACTTTGTACGTACTGGGGAGGTACTGGACCGACATAGCACAGTCGTCGACGACGATTTTGCGTTCACTATTGCTGTTCACGTCGCTGAATACGACCATGACGTCAAACCACTTTCTCTAGCAGATTGTAAACGCAGAGATGATTGGCCAAAGTGGGACGAGGCGATAAGAGTAGAGCTGGACTCACTCTCGAAACGCAAAGTCTTTGGACCTGTAGTCCAAACACCAGTAGGTGTTAGACCTGTGGGATATAAGTGGGTTTTCATTAGAAAAAGAAATGAAAAAAATCTGATCGTCCGCTACAAGGCGCGTCTTGTAGCAAAGGGTTTTTCCCAAAGACCGGGTATCGATTATGAAGATACATACTCCCCGGTAATGGACGCTAATACATTCAGATTCTTAATAAGCCTATCATCTCTGGCAAGCCTAGAAATGCAGCTCATGGACGTTGTGACTGCATATCTTTATGGTGATTTAGATAAAAAGATCTATATGAAACTACCAGATGGGTTTAACTTACCCACAGAGATGAAAGAGATACCTCGGGACGTATTCTCTGTTAGACTACATAGATCCTTGTATGGACTAAAACAGTCAGGCAAAATGTGGTATAACAGACTAAGTGATTTCCTTGCACAGCAAGGATTCACTAATAACGAAGTCTGCCCGTGCATCTTTATCAAAAGAACGGGAAAAGGATTCGTCATCATAGCAGTTTACGTTGATGACTTAAATCTCATAGGCTCTCCAGCAGAGATTAATGAGATATCTGCAAGGCTAAAGCACACTTTTGAAATAAAAGACCTAGGCAGAACGAAGTATTGCCTTAGCTTGCAGATTGAACACCTACGAGGTGGAATCCTTCTACATCAATCCAATTATACCAGGAAGCTTTTAAATAGGTTCCAAATGGATAAATGTCATCCTTTATGTACCCCTATGGTCGTGAGATCATTAGACGTACAAAAGGACCCCTTCCGGCCTCTGGAAGAGGGGGAGGAGATACTGGGTCCAGAAGTACCCTACCTAAGTGCCATTGGTGCACTTCTCTATCTGGCTAACTGCACGCGTCCCGATATAGCGTTTGCAGTCAATCTCCTAGCCAGACACAGTACAGCGCCTACAAAGTGCCACTGGAATGGAGTAAAGCATCTTCTGCGATACCTCCAGGGTTCCGTAGACCTTGGACTTTACTACCAGAGAGGTGCCTCCTCCCAGTTACTTGGTTATGCCGATGCATGCTATCTTTCAGATCCGCATACGGCAAAATCACAGACTGGTTTTGTCTTTACCTACGGAGGTACTGCTATCTCCTGGAGATCGGTAAAACAAACCACTACTGCTACATCTTCCAACCATGCAGAGCTCATCGCGATCCATGAAGCGAGCAGAGAATGTTTTTGGCTACGCTCCGTCGTCCAACACATTCTCCAATCCACTGGCCTGAAGACCGGTGATCTGGAGCCTACTGCCCTATTCGAAGACAACGCCGCGTGCATTGCTCAGCTTCAGAAGGGCTACATCAAAGGCGACAGGACAAAGCACATTTCTCCCAAGTTTTTCTGGACGCACGAGCAGAAGAATGACAAGCAGATTGAAGTTCGACAGATCCAGTCATGCAACAACTTAGCTGATCTTTTTACTAAGACATTGCCTAAATGTACTTTTGTAAAGCTTGTAAAGAACATTGGTATGCGACAGTTGAAAGACCTGCAAGCCTGAAGCTTGTACGGATCAGGGGGAGTAACCCGTGGGTTGCACTCTTTTTCCTTAAGCTGTTGGGTTTTCCCACTGGGTTTTCCACAGCTAAGGTTTTAACGAGGCAAACACACTTACTCTGGATCCAGAGTATCCACCCCTTGCCTCAGTAGCTGAGACCGAAGTGATGAATGTGTAAGGGGGAGTGTTATGAATGAGGGAGGCCTTTGGCCTCCCCTCCTTCATTACCCATTCATTAGGTCCCCCATTACTTAGAGTAATGGGGACCCTTGGTCTACTAGAGGCTTTTGTCCTCCCCACTATGAGATAAATAAATAGAGCACCATGGCTCTTAGCTATGGTTACTCATTCTTAGCAATGAAATGATCTCTCTCTCTCTCTTGAGTTTATTTTCATCCAACAGGCAAAAGCTTTTTTTTAATGTTTAATCCAAACAATTATACCACGTGAAAAATAATGGATGAAGCCTGGTGGGATTTGAGCACCGACCAACCCGTTACAAAATTTAACGGTTTCAGAACAATAGAACTTTTTGTAATACATTGATCGAAGGTCAAATCACATTATTTTTCCACCATTATTTTTTAGGGATGTATAACAACATGCAGTAAAGGAGGAAAAAATTTCAAAAAAATTTCAAAAAAATTTAAACCATTTTCGTATGGAATTTTACTGCAAAATGTTTGTATTTGAAAATTTTTCTCTATATAAAATAACTAGTCATATCCCGTGCCCTCGGGCACGATTCATTTAAGATTTCCTCCACAAAATCATTGTTCCCCAAAAAATTATTTCTGCATACAAAATTACTCGGAACAACAAATTAATGTAAAAATATTTAGCGGTACAGGCGCCTTCGGCGCGGAACAACAAATTCGGCGCGGACGCCTTTTGACGTGTGTTACGCCTATTTGGCCGAGGCCCGGAAGACACAAGCCCAGAAACCCGACCTCCGGTCAAGAGCCCATCTGCACACTCGGGCCCACTCGATAAGGCCCTATGGGGGACTCCCCCAAATGTCGATCCGACCCGGCCCCGGTAACATACGGGTCACTCACCCACTCCAGCGATAACCGCTCCCTCGATCCCACTACCACTTAATGGCAGTAATGGGGAGAGGCTGGCGTGGCGCAGGGAGCGGCGACGGGGGGCGGATCGAGGGGGCACGATTGGGGGCGGACGAGCGACGTGGGTCGGGGGCAATCACGACGGAGGTCTATAAAGGGGCTAGGAGGACAACAGGACAGGGGACCGCATCTCAGGTATCTAGAACCTAAGGTACTCCATCAACGACCTAGTTCCCCCATATCATTTCCTTCCTCCCCCGCTCGCGCCGTGAGACGCCGTTCCGATCTCCTCACGAGTCGAACCGTCTCCGCCGGGCCTCCTCTTTCAGATCTATGTCTGACTTAGGCATCGGAGGGGTTTTGGCCGGAACCAAGGTCCGGCCCCCCTGACGAGTGTTCTCGTCTTCGCAGGAGGATACCCAATCAACGGGCCGAGGCTTCCCCTCCACCCTTCGCCGACCACGCAACAAGCTGGACGATTGAGGCTCCCCCTCGTCGACCGACCGCCGAGGCCGAGCGCAACCGACCGAGGCCGAGCGTCTCAACCCAGGCCGAGGCTACCCCTCATCCTACCAACGACCGAGGACCCCGACACGACCCAGTCGACGTGCTCCACATCGTCGGCAGACCCGATTCGAGCCTCTACAGCACCAACTTGACTCGCCCGAGGGACCCAAGCGGGCCCCTTGACCACGTTGACCGGGTTATCCACGGTCAACGCTTTGTAGTGAGAAAACACTCTGAAACAACGTGGAACAAAAATTCGGCGCGGACGCCTTTTGACGTGGAACAACAAATTCGGCATAAAACAACAAATTTGGTAGGCGCCTTCGACGCGAAACAACAAATTCGACGCAGGCGCCTTTGGCGCGGAACAAATTAGCATTAAAAAATTTAGCGGGCGCCTTCGGCGCGAGAAATTATTCTCATCTTGTTGCCCAATGCATTGAAGAACCGGTGGACCACGCGTTGAGAAAGAGATCATTAGATCTGCAGCATTACGTGCAATTTAATGTTTTTTCCCAAAAGCATTAATTGCGTGCACTCTGCTATTCCCAGAAACTTTCATTCCCCAAAAAGTTTCATTTCCCCAGAAACTTTCATTTCCCTGTAAATGTTTTTTCCCTCCAAAACTTTTCTGAAAATCTCACCTCAACCATTCATTCCTCAAAAGTAAATCCAAGCCGTCTTTCTATCAACATGTTTATCCTAGTCAGCTTGTCCTAGTCAGCCCTAAGATTCAAAAAAAGTTGTCAATGTAATATAGATATTCTAGTGCAAAAGCTTGTGTGAATTTTTTATATTTGTTTAGAAACTTTTTTGCAAAAAAATTTATTTGATGTTTATTCCATACAATTATATACTCCGAAAAAATAATGGGTGAACCTAAGGGGATTTGAGTACCTATCAACCCGTTAAATAATTTAACGGTTTTAGAACAATAGAACTTTTTACGATACATTGGTTGAGGGTCAAATCACACATTATTTTTTAGTGGTGTATAACAACATGAAGTAAAGGAAGAAAAAAAGTGTTATATATGAAGCATATGTGTACAATAAATATGAGACCTTAAACCAAATATCTCAATCGTTTTAACCACATCAACCACCTTAACCTTCCTAATTACTTTTTAAAAGTCATATTCCCCTTGGAACTCGTTTACTTTAGGTCATTGCCATCTTCGAAAAGTGGAAGCACGCTGTGGTAAATATGATTAAGGTTACATGTTACAGGCTATAGCCCCCAATATGTGTCAGTATTTTTGGAAACATGTGATGTCAATGAGAAACACTAGATGGCGGTGAATAATGTTTGTGAAATAAAATACTTCTCTAGAAATTTCTCCCTAAGACTAAAATTAGAGTTACCTAATTTTATCTTAATCAACATACTAATTTACAAATATATAGATAAGCAGCGAAATATGAAATGTAAGTAAGATTTAAGATATAATAGCACAATAGCAAATAAACTAATTTTATACTGGTTTATCCCTCTAAGGCCACATCCAGTACCCAAATCTTCGTTATGCTTAAATCCAATATTTAAACAAATAGTTACAACATTTCACCTACAATGAGGAATTGTTTATTACATTCCTACAAGATGGCTTTTACAAATACATTGCCTCTAACAAGTACTTTCACTCACCAACCCAAGTGAGAATACTTACAATGCTTTTTGAAGTTGTTACAAAATACTTATAGCATTGCATGAAGCTTAGTATAGAAGTGTTGCTATAGGAACAATTTTTGATCTCCAATAGATATAAGTGAAACTCTACGAAGATCAAAATTAATTGCCAAAAAGATATTAAACCTTTGGAATGATTTGGCCAAGTGGATAGGATTTTGTTGCTTAAAAGCTCTGGACTTTTGAAACTCTTTTCCTCTTAAAAGATTTGATCAATATTTTGTTGAATAACTCCAGCAACAAAACCCCATGTATAGAGGAGCATTTGGGTCCAAGAAATTGACCAAAATGCCCTTCCAACGTGTAGGAAAAAACGGACAGAAGATATTACATAGACGTCCATTAATGTATTTTCCATGCTTCAAGTTCATTGCCTTGCTTCCATGGCTTCTTGGCTTTGTTTAGCTCACCAATCATTTGAGTGATTCTTTGATTTGTTTTGAATCTCTGCACGCATCTGTTAGATGGCATGTTTACTCACCATCAAAACAATATGTGGTGACTCAATATCCAACATTTAGGAGCCTTCAGATGGAATCCATTTTTGTACATTCTACCATAGGCCGAACCCATACAAACAAGTTGGGGAATCCATTATAGTTCCGTCATGCTTCATGGATGTTCACCTTTTCAAGTTGATTTGAATATGTATGCATAACAAGTTCATAGTCTAATATTTCACAAAATGAGAAACCATATAAGTTGCAAGTATCAACACCGATTGCAATAGCATAAAGAATTCATAAATTCATTTTTAACCATAAGGGCTCGCTGGTTCAAATAGATGAAAATCAAACCAAAACATTTTTTTTCCAGATCTTCTAACTATATGCACTATACATGTGTGTCTTTGTATGTGTCTGTGTTTGTGTGTGTATGTTTTTGTTTGTTTGTTTGTGAATATATTTGTGTATCTGGAAAAAAAATTCTAATTTATGGGTTTCTACTTACGTGACTTGCTCCTCCTAAGGCGTTGCTCATCTTGAATGTTCCGCGCCACTCCTAAACTTGACAATGTAAAAATGTACAAGGATCCACCTTATAATATCTCAAAACATAAGCTACTTACAATCAATAATATATGACATGACCGAATCATTTTTCTATTCCGTCACAATGTGATATCATATATAATTATTTATAAGTATGTTCTTTTACCAAGCAATTTTTCTATTCCGTCACAATGTGATATCATATATAATTATTAATAAGTAAGTTCTTTTACCAAGCCACACATAGATACTCATCATTACATAAGGATGAGAGGATATACTTATGAAACAAGTAGCCAATTAACTTCATTTGTGTTAATTCCCATCGAGACAACGTTTTGGATGAGTTTTTAGACAACTTAACATACATTTTCTTTAGCTTTCACCCTTAACATTCTCTTTTAAGATCTAAACATGAGAGCACTCCAAATGGTGACTGAATTTGAGGTTGAATTTGTGGCTTAATCTGTCACGCCCCGATCCCCAGAATACCCGGCATTTAAAATTTTTCTTTCTTTTCAGGTATCCTGAAGGAGTGAAGGGTGAGGGTGATGAGAAAGGAAAGAAAGAGAAAGAAGAACAGAGTAAGCAGGCCACTGTGCACGTGCTGGGATAGTACAAGTGCAGCCTCAATATAATATCAAACAACTCATAAATAACATAGAACAACAACAACAATTTATATAACAATTTTCATTTACATACGTAGTTCAAGTGCATCACTACACCCACACCACCACTCTCTACTTCACAAGACAACCATGCTACGATACACAGCTACAGCTCACATCAAGTTCTCCTCCTGAAACCCACTCCGAGTCATCACCAACCATGCTACGCCTGCTACCTGAAAAATAGGGAGGAGCACGTCAATGCGTGCCCAATAGGAACCAACTTGGATTTGGAACACCGTTCTAAGGTTATCAAACCACGAGGCAAGGCAAGAGAGAGATAAGACATGTAGCTAAATAATATAATGAAAAGTGAATAACTAAACAATGGAATTATACCTGCGGTCCGTTGTCGAGTTACTGCAAGAAAGGGGTTAGCACGAATAATGATAATAATAATAATAGCACAAGTGTTCAAGCAAACACTATCTAATAAGAAGAGTACAAGTGCCTGAGGCATAACACAGAGTCACCAAGAAGCAGGCAAAGGGAAGGGGAAGTGCTGCCAGCAGAAGGATTAATACGCAAATTCTTATTTTATTATTTTATAATTAAATTAATTGGGACCTTGGGTAAACTGTGTGATACCAGGACCTGGACTTCACCCCAAATGTGGGGTGAATATAACACACGACGCAGTGGACACGGGCACTGTACGCCGGGCCTCTCAGCTCCCCCGTCCCTGGCAGGAGTGAGGCTCTACAACCCCCCTGACACCTCCACTCCCGGTAAGGCGAGTGGGTATGAAAATCCCCTCCACTTCCGGTAAAGGCGAGTGGGTGTAAACTCCACACATCACATAATCATCTCCCAACTTCACAGTCCAGGCCTCATATCCACAATTTACTCAAATCACACCTAAACCCGGGCTTTGCTAACTCACCCTCCTTAGGGAGGACTGAGACATGTAAGGGTTTCATTTCGTCATTTTAGAAATGGATGAGTCACGTTGCATGGCATTACATTCCATTTTCATACCAACATGGGTCATGCACCGAAGTGTCATGCCCTCCATCGAATTCATATTAACCCATCATCACACCACATCTAGTGACATGCATGCTATGCTCTCAATATCACCATTCCATATCAAATTTCATTTCATAACTATAGGATGGAGCATTTCTCACAATTTTGACATTTGCCTTCATTCAGGCATTTTCACAAACATGTGGTGGGCGTGACGTGTATGTCCATAAACACATTAGAAAATAAATTGGAAAAACATGTCATTAATCTAGTTTACATATAACAACGATAACCATGCACCATAGCAAGTAGAATAACAACAATACACAAGTTATCACACCATTTAACTACTTCAGCTTGCAGGAATTTGCAGGATAGCCGTAAAGATCAACACATTACATCCATTTCTCTTAGGCATTTGACAAAATAATATAAATGAAAGTTGTAGATATGGAAGTTTGGGACTCACGGATAAAATTTCATGTAAAAATATGAACTATATGATTTATAGTGAATTAATCAGTGAAGTGTGTCAAATCTGTTTTTTCAGACAGATTTTAGGGTCTGTGTTCAAAGCCAATTTTGGGCATGTTCTAGCCAGAAATTCAACTTATAAACATACGGTGAATTTTTAGAAAAAATTGTTAACTTTCCAACAAGACCAAGATCAGTAAAATCCATGAAGTGTGCAGGTAATAGCACTCATTTTTCTAAACAGTGTACAGCTTGGCAGATTTTCAGACATCTTGTAAACAATGAATTTTTACTCCTAATTCCAGAATTTAACATACATCAATATTTATATGATTTTGGGGTAGGATTTCAAGATCTACAAGCTCATATTTTTTTCAAAGCTTAATTCGAACCACAGAGAACAGAATTCAGACATGAACACACGTCAAAATTTCAGCTTTTCAAGGAAGTGATGTTAGTTGTAATTTCAAGGGAATTTTCATGAAAATTAAAACATGGCATATAAATTTGATTATTACTAATCCATATTGATAAAATAAGAGATGGAAACATGATAAAATAGAACCCTAATTATATTCCAAATCCAAATTAATTCCTACCTCAAAGAAGCACTTCTTCTTCTCTTCTCTTTCTCTTCTTCTTCTTCTTCTCCTTCTTCTTCCCTTTTTTTTATTTTTTTCTTTTTTTGGTGAAGAATTTCGGCCATGTCTTGGGGAGGTGGCCGGCCATGGTGAGGGAGAGGGAGGTGAATGGAGATTTGTGTAGAAAAGAAAAGAAAAGAAGAGGTTAGAAGAAAGAATGAAAAAATCTATGGAATATTCCCTTTTTATCCTTTTCTTCTCTTCCAAGAATGGAGTATTCCAAGGGAATATTCCATGTGGATATGACCAAAATACCCTCCCATGTTCCAAGTATTTACAAGTTTGCCATTACTTTACACACACACAACTTGGGTATGTACGCACAGCAATTTAAGCCCAAATGACCGTTTTGCCCCTGACCTTTCTAAAAATTTACGGGGATTGCCATTGACCCTCAACCCCTTTCCACACTAGCATGGCTCTTCCTACACACATCCGTGCACATCCATGCATGCATACATGCTTCACACACACACACGTCTAACACATTCCTGTTGTTTTGCACCCACGACGTTATTTGCTCGTCTCCTGCATTCACATTTCACATTCTCTTCCCTTGGCTATGTATTACGGCCTAATTCCCCTTGCGCTACTTCACATACATCGATTTCTACGCTTATTTCATGCCCACGTATGCATCATAGGTAAAAATACCACGTGTATTCAGTAGAATACCCGTATAGTGCAAAATAGGGCATGACATAATCCTAGGTGGAGGGGGTGTTTGCAAAAAAGAAGAAAGAGAGGGCTGAACAGGTGCGTAAAATTTTAAGCACATGTTCAGCCTCTCTTTAAGCCAATGACTCAGCAGCTGCCGGTTTTTTTTCCCAAAAACTGAATGGAGCAGACGTTTGATTGGTACCCACCAGAGACCTGATTATAGTGGGATCTTATTTTTAAAAAAACCCTTGCATGACCAGACGTCTGATTATTAGGCACCAGACGCCTTTTTCCACTAATATTAGATTAGACGCCAGTTGGGTAGCAGTCAGGCGTCTGATCTACTTCAGATTTGAAAAGAATTAGGCAGGTGGATTACCAGACGTTTGATTGAGTTACACCAGACATCTGATAGTTAATATGTGGCGGCTAACATGGGAACCATTCAGCCCACGATTCAGTCCTCCAGTGAGAGGGTGCAGGGGCCGAATCTAACGTGTCTCAGATTCAGCTCTTGCCGGGGCTGAATGGTTTAGCCCTCCATTGGGAGTGCCCTAATTAGTAATAATAAAGATCACAATTTTTTGATTAACTTACCACTCTATGTCAATACACCACTTTTTATACAATTTAATATTGCAATTTCATAGATCCATAAAGATCACTAAATATGTAACTTAGTTAAGCTCTCAAAAATAAAGAGCATGCAAAGATTTATCATTTTGAGTCTTGGGTCACAAACGGTGGTGACAATTTTTGGCCGGCCCGATAAGTTGGCACGATAAGACAGTGATTGTGCCGACGATTTTGACCTTAAATCTTAATCGGACTGTGCCGACCTGGTCTGGTTTCTTATCGTCTAAGCCGAGTTATCCGGCCCACTGGACAGCTCATCCGGACCGAACAGTTGAAGATCGTATGATCTCGTGAGCACCCAAATATCTTGTGTTGTTTTTGGAAGAAACTCGATCAGTGCTGGTACACTGAAATCAACCGTTTATTTGCTCACATAATTCACTGGGATCAACCGGAGAAGTGGCAAAAGGTGATCAAGAACATGCGATCGCTTGATGCTTCAAATTGATCGATCCGTGCTCTCTTGTAGAATGCTCGGTTCCACTTATTCTAGAGCATCACCGAGAAGCACTCTTAGGTAGGTAGCCATCCTTGCTTTTTCCTGAGTAATGAAAGATGTTACGTAAATAATGAAGGATGATTCTGATACGACCCTTCGAATTGGCTAAAAAAAGGCAGGCCGAACGCTTTACCCAGGGCCGACATGGGCTGGAGCACAAAGGCTCAATGAGCGGATCAGGACGTCTCGGCCCAAGACCACAACCCGATGGGCTGTTGACCCATCGATGAGGGAAACCCCTCATTCGATCGCGCCCGCCTTGATCACCATTCAAACCACCATCAATGTGGACGGGCGCGGGGGAAGGGACCATAAAACACCATGAATGCCTCGACGGGTTAGGCTCCTATAAGATAGTGGACAACCGGAAGGCAAAATGACCGAATCCTGGATTCTTGATACACATGTATACCATCTCCTTAGACCTTTTTCACCTTACATTTCTCCACCATAGCTCGGTCTGTGAACTCGTGCCTGGTCTCCCCGTGAACCAAGCTCGATTTCATCAAAGCACTTCTCAGTCAAGATCTGACTTAGGCATCAGAGGGGACTTGGTCAGAACATATGTCCGACCCCCCTGACGAGCTCCCTCATTTTGCAGATCGAAGGAGACGTCGTCCAGCGAAGCTTCCCTTCGGCATCCCATCAACAAGTCCCGAGCGTTCTCGACCAAGAGTCTGCTCGGTCGATCGATTGCGGAGGTTGCTGACTTGCCGAAGCTTTCCTTCGGCGCACCATCGCTCGGAACCATGCACCCTCGCATCAGAGAATGCACCCGTCACCCCGAAGGTCATTCTAGTTATCCACGTCAGCAACGACCTTTGAACCTCCGTACTATCAACCAGTGGTTAGAAAACATCTCGAAACAGATTCGAATTATGTTTAATTTATTTCGAACAATTTTAAGGTACGAAAAACACTAAATCTTTCGATGTCGTAGAACAAATTCAGAGCATGAAAATTCTTCATGCAATATTCGGCTCTTTGTTGGATGGAAAGAAATATTTAAAATTCTACGTCTCTCACAACATGCAAATGCGTGGTGAGTAAAACGTGATGCACATACAAAAATTACTCACCGCGGACAACTTGTAAAAATTTTTTAATGTTGTGAACCATGATTAATTGTGATATGTGCATCACTTTTTGCTCACTGTGCACAACATGCTATTGTGCGCGATGAGTAAAAATTGATATGGTGTAAATATTGTCTTGACCGCCTGGTGGGCTCCGAAAGGTGCTTCTCTCAAGCGCAAGAGTCCGTTCAAGTAGTAAAATCTGGGAGTCCAGATGTCGAATCCTCGGGAGAATCTGTTGAAACCACAAGTCCAAATCAAACAGAGTAACTACGAATAAAATCTAAGCACTTTAATAGTGATGGTGAAGGTGGTATGAAAAGTGTTTGGTGATGGGATTGTTACGTGCGATCAATGCAAACAACGAACTCTAATTTGTGAAAAATAGATATAAAAGGCATGTACATGGCATGGGTTCATTAGGATCAGCGAATCGTAAGCTTTGGTTGATCAAGTATAACACAACGAAACCTCCTTTTGGGAGCGAATCGTCGGAAGATGTCCTTTTGGGAGTTAACGCATCAATTCTAATAGTATATCGCTAAAGTTGTAAACGTACATACGAAGTATGAAACTCTCTTTTGGAGAGATCAAATCTCACCCTTGTGGGGTGATCATCAACTAGATCAATTCTTTTGGAATATGAAAAAGTAGATTTAAGAGCGACGATTAAACTTTAGCAAATATAGTGATTAAGCGTAATAATACAACCAATGAATACGATTCACATCACCTAATTACTCCATACCATGCACATAAAATATTTAGCTACTCATGGTGCAGAAATACACAAATTTCAGATCAGAATTCATAAGTTTATTAGCAAAATACGGGGGCAAAATACAAGCTAAAACACCCAAATACAAGCTAGAGTTGAAGAAAATATCACCAATTCTCCTTGAAAAGACTTCAAAACTCTCTGGAAATAAGAAAATAGGCTCTGGAATTTTACAGAATTTTTGCAGAAGAAAATACGGCTCCTAGATGCTCCAATACGCCAATAATACGCCCAAAAACCCTAGAATACTCTTATATAATAGGCATTGCGGGTTTATTGGGCTTAACGGGTTCAAACCCGCACCAAAATCGCACCCGAAGTCATCCTAGCCGTAGATCTAAAGCAGGGCAAATATAGGCCGTTGGATTAATGCGGGATCGCGCCAGACGTCGACACGTGGCCTTCAAAAATCACGCACCCGCATCCGCTTCGTAATAGGTCGGGATCGTTATGGGCCGTTGGATTGTGATCGTGCGTCTGTGAGCGTTCCACGTCGCCCGCTCTCCGAGCCCATATCGGGATTGATCTCGTTCGTCCGTTTGACATCCGACGGTCCGCCAAAAGCCACGTCGCCCAGAGATTGCTGTTTCGATTTCAAATTGTGGGGGAGCTCTCGATCGTTGGATCTTCATCGCACGGATCGCAATCGGCCACGTCGCCAAGAGATATTCCGCAGTTCTCGTCGCGTGCGGGGTCGTTGATGGCCGTCGGATGGGGATCTCGCGGACAGAGCGTAGCCACGTTGTCGCTCGTCTTCTGGCCGCTGGATGAAGAATGGACGACGCCGATGGAGCCACGTGGCAAGCTCTGATTGGGCGGCGACCGTATTTTCGTATTTCTTTGCGTATTTCCCCATTTAATTGGTATTCTGCATTCAAAAATACACAGTAATTAGCACAGATCTCAGAAAAATACAAATAAATAGTCGTTGGAATCGTGAGATCGAGATCTTGCCATGAAAAATATAAAAAGTGCAGAAATAGTCCATTAATTGCTGTTTTGTGCTCAAATAGAGTGTTTTCTCTAATAAATAAATGTGTAGAAAATACGTATGAATTAGAGAACAATGTAGCATCACATGAGCACAAAATAGGGCTAAATGGGGGGTTAAATACGCAATATTGAACCCAAATCACACCCCCCAACTAGCGTTTTGCTAGTCTCTAGCAAAAAGAGCGATTGAAAATACGCCTAGATCACCTTATCAGATCTCAAATTACTCACCATCATACTACTACGACAAAAGAGATTACCAAACACTAATATCAAAATTTCGAGCTCATCAAGTAATGGTACTTGTGGGTTTTCAAAAATGAACGTCAAGCATCTCAAATGGTTATAAAATAGACTCAAATTCACTATCCATTACTTCATAGCTCATAGTATACAAAATCAATAGCCCACACCGTTCAATCAAATATTTTAACTTGGAACGTAGATGTTTCATGCAAGGCAAGCATCAAAAATAAAATGGTATCAAAGCATACACACGTCAATCTCTATTCATAGGGACTCACACCACATCTTGTGTTTTCTTTAAGCTTTGGAAGTTCTCTTGCCTTGCTAATTATGCACACTTATCCTCTATTTTCTTTCGCTTTTTTCCATAGTTCCGCGTAACGCGCATCAAGCAACATTCGCGGAAAAGTATATAACTTGGATCGCTCCATCAAATAATTGAGGTTCTGGTCAATGGCTCCCAAATCAGACGATAATAGGGCATTAGGCCAAGAAGGGCCCCTCGGACTGTACTACTCGAGCCAACCAAGTTATTTCTTTAATAGCACATTTATTCATTTTTTTCTTCCTCATTCATCTCATTTTATTCTTTTGTGTGTGCATAAACAACGTGGCAAGATAACTTCCTCTTCTTTAATTGTTCACAAGAATGGGTATCCTAATCTTTTCAAATGACGTGGTACGTTTTTCTACCCAAAATCACACCAAGCATGCAAATAGCAATGAATACAAGATAAAGAACAATGCTACAGTTAATTTATGAATTATTGGTGCATGAACTTTGGTGTGTTCCAATGAAAGCATACCACTTGCTAATCCATAATTTCTAGATTCATTAAGTCATCGATTAATCTTGCCATTGAGATGTGTAAAAAGAAATTCACCACAAGCACTCAAATTCATGTATAATGAGACTGAAATTTTTAACAATAGTGGATGAGGAAAATAGATCATATGTGTATGGTGGTGAATAGATATCGAGAAATTTCATCACATAGGGGTCATTTCTAGGTAAAGATAGACTTTGGTGATATTTCTTAACTCAAAAATTTTTTTTTCAATGCAAAAAGGGAACTAAAAAAATAAAATCATAAAAGAAAAAAATAATAATAAAATAAAAATCCTAAAAGGTATTTCCCTCCCCCCAACTAAAAATAGACATTGTCCTCAATGTTAGGAAGAGGGAATCATGGAAAGAACACACCTGATTAGTTCCCACCCGAAGGTGGGTCTGTGAGATCCATGGTGCTCGCTTCCTTGGTCCAAGGCTCGTAAAAATGCTTCAATCTCTGGCCATTCACCCTGAACTCGCTTCCATCTTTTTCATTTAGTAAGAGCACAGCGCCATGTGGGAAAACTTCTTTGACGACGAAAGGTCCATACCACCTAGAGCGAAGCTTCCCAGGAAAGATGTGTAGCCTGAAATTGTATAGGAGTACTTTTTGGCCTGGGGTGAACTCCCTCCTCAAGATCATCATGTCGTGGACGGATTTCATCCTCTCTTTTGATATTTTAGCGTTGTCGTACGCATTTCTCCTCAACTCCTCCAGCTCCAACAATTGTAACCTGCGAGAAGAAAAGGAGACATCAGTATCAAAATTCATTTTCTGTATAGCCCAATAAGATCTATGCTCTATCTCAACAGGTAAGTGACAAGACTTTCCAAATACAAGGCGGTAAGGTGACATCCCCAAAATTGTTTTGTAGGCCGTCCTGTAGGCCCACAACGCTTCAGGTAAGCGCAAACTCCAATCTTTCCTTGAGGGATTCACCGTTTTCTGTAGAATTCCTTTGATCTCTCTATTTGCCAACTCTGCTTGACCATTGGTTTGGGGGTGATGCGGAGTAGAAACTTTATGTGTGACCCCAAACCTCTTCATTAAAGTAGCGAACATGCGGTTGCAAAAATGAGACCCTCCATCACTGATCAAGGCCTTCGGCACTCCAAACCTAGAGAAAATGTTCTCTTTAAGGAACTTAAGCACGACGGGAGTGTCGTTCGACCTGCAAGGAATAGCTTCCACCCATTTAGAAACATAATCAATACAAACCAAAATATAAGCATATCCAAATGAAGGTGGGAAAGGTCCCATGAAGTCTATACCCCAACAATCAAATATTTCAATTTCTAAAATAGGGTTTAAAGGCATCATGTTACGTTTAGTAATACCCCCTAATTGTTGGCATGCAGCACAAGTCTTGCAATAATGAAATGTATCTTTAAACATAGTTGGCCAATAAAAGCCACATTGCGAGATTTTTGCCACAGTTTTGTTCGCTGAAAAGTGTCCACCACATACTCCATCATGGCAAAATTGTATCACACTGGTTATTTCATGATCAGGAATGCATCTCCTAACAATTTGGTCACTACAGTATTTATATAAGTACGGATCATCAAAGAAGAAATATTTTACCTCGTACTTGAACCGTTTAAAGTCTTGAAGAGACCAAGTGTCAGGAGTCTTACCAGTTACCAGATAATTAACTATATCAGCATACCATGGAGAGGTGGAAACACTAAAAAGATGCTCGTCGGGAAAGGAGTCCTTCAAAGGCACATCTGCTGAATCAAGGCCTACTGTCAATCGTGATAAATGGTCAGCTACTAGATTCTCCACGCCTTTCTTGTCCTTGATTGTGACATTGAACTCCTGCAACAATAAAATCCATCGTATCAATCGAGGCTTAGCATCTTATTTAGACAATAAATATTTTAAAGCAGAGTGATCAGTATATATCAAAATTGGTGATCCCAAAATATAGCTCCTGAATTTTTCCAACGCGAATACTACAGCCAGCAACTCCTTCTCTGTGATCGTATAATTCCTCTGAGCATCATTTAGTGTCTTGCTGGCGTAGTAAATCACTACTGGAACTTTGTCTTTTCTTTGGCCTAGGACTGCACCAACTGCGTAATTGCTTGCATCACACATTATTTCAAATGGTAGGGACCAGTCTGGCACCTGCAAAATGGGAGCAGAAATCAGCAACTTCTTTAAAGTTTCAAAAGAAATTTGACACTCAGGTGTCCAAATAAAATCCACATTTAAAGTAAGTAAGTTGCAAAGAGGGCGAGATATGGCGCTAAAATCTTTGATGAATCGCCTATAGAATCCTGCATGTCCCAAAAATGATCTGATGTCCTTCACGCATTTAGGACTTGGTAGCTTCTCAATTACTGCTACCTTGGCTCTGTCTACCTGTATACCATCTTTAGAAACCAGGTGACCTAGTACAAGTCCCTCTGTGGTCATAAAATGACACTTCTCCCAATTCAATAGGAGGTTCTTTTCAATGCACCTGTCAAGAACAAGAGCCAAGTTAGCTAAACAATCATGAAAAGAGCTACCATATACTGAAAAATCATCCATAAATACCTCAACAATTTTCTCAACCATATCATCAAAAATACTGAGCATGCATCGCTGAAAAGTAGCTGGAGCATTACATAAACCAAACGGCATTCTTTTAAATGCAAAAGTACCAAAGGGACAGGTAAAAGTGGTCTTTTCCTGGTCCTCAGGTGCAATCTCGATCTGATAATAACCTGAATAACCGTCTAGAAAGCAATAGTACTCATGTCCAACTACCCTCTCTAAAATTTGGTCAAGAAATAGAAGAGGGAAATGATCTTTTCTAGTTCGGGAGTTCAACTTCATATAGTCTATGCACATCCTCCAACCTGTGGTGGCTCTAACTGGGATAAGCTCATTATTCTCATTTTTAACCACGGTGAGGCCAGACTTTTTAGGAACAACCTGTGTAGGGCTAACCCACTTGCTGTCAGAAATAGGATAAATAATGCCTGCATCTAATAATTTTAGTACCTCGCCTTTCACCACTTCTTTTAATGTTAGATTTAACCTACGTTGCATTTCTCTAGTGGGTTTGGCGTCATCCTCTAAATAAATGTGATGCATGCATACAATATGGCTTATACCTTTTATGTCAGCAATGGACCAACCAATAGCACCTCTATGTTTCCTCAGCACATCAAGTAAAGAGCTTTCCTGCTCTAAAGAAAGTTTAGAAGATATTACCACAGGGAAGCTGTTTTCATCTCCAAGAAAAGCATACTTAAGATAGTCAGGAAGTGGCTTCAACTCTGGCTTTGGATCCTCCACCTCAGATGAAATTTGACTTGATGCATTAGGTGGCAAAGCCTCGAACCTAGGCTCCCATACCGCATTGAGCTCCTCTGCACAAAAGAGATGTCATCAGTATCGTCAACAATAGATTCAACAATAGAAGCATCACCATAAAACTCAGAACATATATAATCATCCACCAATGAATCAATCATATGCACCCTCTCAACCTCATCATCCACATGTGGCAACTTGCAAGTATTAAAAATATTCAAGTCCAAAGTCATGTTGCCAAAAGTAATTTTCAGTTGACCATCCCTACAATTTATTAAAGCATTGCATGTCGCTAGGAATGGTCTACCTAGAATGATAGGAGTAGCATTGACGGTTTGGGGTCCCTGGATGTCTAGAACTATAAAGTCCGCGGGGTAGTAAAATTTGTCCACCTGAACGAGGACATCTTCAATGCATCCCTTTGGAACTTTAATAGATCTATCAGCTAGTTGCAATATAACAGATGTAGGCTTTAGCTGTCCTAACCCAAGCTGCACATAAATAGGATATGGCAATATATTGACACTAGATCCTAAATCCAATAAAGCATTTCCAATTTTCTTAGTGCCAATGGTGCAAGTGATGGTGGGTGATCCAGGGTCTCTAAATTTAGGTGGTGTATTTTGTTGCACAATAGAGCTAACCTGTTCAGTCAAGAATGCTTTCTTTTTCACATTTAACTTTCTTTTAACAGTGCACAAATCTTTCAGAAATTTAGCATAGGCAGGTATTTGATTAATAGCATCAAGCAATGGAATATTGATCTGGCACTTCTGAAAAATTTCTCGAATCTCAGTTTGATACTTATCTTTGCTTTTCTGAAGCAGCCGATGAGGGTAGGGTGCTGCAGGTACATATGCTGCGGGTTCCTTCTCTTTAATGACGCTTTTGCTCACACCCACGTCCGTGCTCTCTTCCTGCACCTCCTCTTGTTCTTTAATTCACTCTTCTTGGATCTGAATTCCCTCTTCCTGCTCAGCTTGTCTGCTCGGTGGATCAGGCTTCTGAATCTCTTTTCCACTCCTCAAAGTGGACACCGCTTGGCAAGGCTTCATATTATTTCCTGCAGAAGAAGATGAGCCCATATTAGGATTTGGAATTGACTGAGATGGAAGCTTACCTTTTTCTAATCTCGCTGTAAGCCTCGCCAAGCTCTCGCTCATCTGCTGATTCTGAGTCTGCTGAGCCTGAAATTGAGCCTGCTGCTGCTGCATCTGAGCTTGTTGCAATTGGATAAGCTGCTGAAGCGCATCGCCAAATGGTTGCATCTGATGTTGTTGCACTGGCTCATGGTCCCTCCTCTGGTTCCCACCTTGATAGTTGTTGTTGTTGTATTGAGGTTGTCGGAACTGAGGGGGGAGCCTGCTGCTGCTGAGTCTGCTGATTGGGGCCCCAGTTCAAGTTTGGATTGTTGCGCCACCCCTTGTTGGAATTGAAGTTCTGGTAGTTTGAAGAAACTTGATTCACCCCAGTAGGATTTCCTAGCATGCTCTTCAAGGCTGGAAGTGTGGGGCATGCACTGGTGTCATGGCCACTGACGTCGCAAAGTGCGCAAATCTGCTCTATCTCAACTGCCTTGGCCTCTTTCAAATTCATTGCATGAAGCTTGTTTGAGATCATGGCCTCCATCTTTGCCTCCAACGCATCCTCTTGCTTCAAATTATAAACCACTCCTCGCGTAGGCTGGGATGGTGCAGAATGACCTCCTCTCACGTAGTCTGAAGTGGTGTCCCATGTCTGCGCATTTTCTGCTATCTCCTCCAGGTACGTCCAAGCTTCGTCTGGCTCTTTATCAAAGAATCCTCCATTGCACATCATCTCTACAAATTGCTTCATTTGCGGCTGCAGTCCATCGTAGAAGAAGCCAATAATCCTGCTTTTGTCGAAGCCATTGTGCGGACATGCGAGCAGCAACTCATTGAACCTTTCAAATGCCTGGTAGAATGTTTCCTCGCTTTTCTGGGCAAAGTTCATAATCTGCCGCTTCAGTCCCTGTGTCCTGTGAATAGGAAAAAACTTCTTTAGAAATTCAGCCTGCAAATCAATCCATGTAGTAATAGAGCGTGATGGCAATGCATTCAACCAATTTTTAGCTTTGTCTTTTAATGAAAATGGGAACAGTTTAAGATATATCGTGTCCTCGCTAGTTTTCCCATCAAAGCATGTCAAGCAAACCTCCTCAAATCCTTTAATATGAAGATATGGGTTTTCCTTGTCTAACCCATGAAAGGTGGGTAAGAGTTGGATCACCCCAGGTTTAAAATTGAAAGAATTTGCATCGGCAGGTAAAACAAAGCATGAAGCAGTGCTAGTCCTAGTGGGTCGAAGTAAATCTTTTAAAGTCCTAGGCACTCCAGGTTGCACATTATTCTCGTTATTGTTGCTAAAATTTTCATCCATATTATTATTAGCCATATCAAAACGTCGAGTCAACCTATGTGTCCTAGGAGTCCTATGCCACATAAACTAGCACAAATATTTTTTTTATATGAAAGCAAACAAAAGTTTATATACAATAAAGTGGAAGGATCTCACCGAAGGTCCTCTGAATGAAATAAACCGTAGTAACAAACCGTTCTCCCCGGCAACGGCGCCAAAAGATATTCCGCAGTTCTCGTCGCGAGCGGGGTCGTTGATGGCCGTCGGATGGGGATCTCGCGGACAGAGCGTAGCCACGTCTTCGCTCGTCTTCTGGCCGCTGGATGAAGAATGGACGACGCCGATGGAGCCACGTGGCAAGCTCTGATTGGGCGGCGATCGTATTTTCGTATTTCTTTGCGTATTTCCCCATTTAATTGGTATTCTGCATTCAAAAGTACACAGTAATTAGCACAGATCTCAGAAAAATACAAATAAATAGTCGTTGGAATCGTGAGATCGAGATCTTGCCATGAAAAATATAAAAAGTGCAGAAATAGTCCATTAATTGCTGTTTTGTGCTCAAATAGAGTGTTTTCTCTAATAAATAAATGTGTAGAAAATACGTATGAATTAGAGAACAATGTAGCATCACATGAGCACAAAATAGGGCTAAATGGGGGGTTAAATACGCAATATTGAACCCAAATCACCGCCAAAAATTACTCTTCCAAATATGGAGGAGTAATTCAACAAACACAATTTTTTTTGAAAAATTGGAGGATTAATTCAAGGCAAAAATTGGAGGAGTAATTCAGGGCGCACAAATAGGGCAAAATTTGATGCAAATATCAAATATGATCTTAACTGCCAAACATATAAGAGTAATTCAACATGCACATACCAATTTTTGCTCACGGCGAGCAAAAATCGTTGCACATATCAAAATTATTCACATCATACAACATGCCAAATTTTTGTCTGTTGGGTGTGTTGAGTAAAAATTATACACGCATCACTTTTTGCTCACCGCACACAACATGCAAAAACTTTGCTTGTTGTGCACATGGAGCAAAAATTGGTATGTGCGTGTTGAATTACTCCTCTCTATTTGATGGTCAATTCAATATTTGATATATGCATCAATTTTTGTCCTATTGTGCGTCTGAATTACTCCTCTAATTTTTGCCCTAAATTACTCCTACAAATTATCAAAAAAATTGTGCATGCTGAATTACTCTTCCATATTTAAAGGAGTAATTTTTGACGATCAAGACCTAAATTGCATCATATTTGATTTGTGCATCAATTTTTGCTCATCGTGCATGACAGCAATCACAATACCAGTAATTTTTCTTCTGGTTTAGTGGAAAGTTGGAAAGCCAGCCCGGCCGTCAGGCTGGCAGCCCGGGTTCGAAACCCGGGGAGCCACTTACACTACCTACACTACCTACACCGGGGGACTACACTAAACTAGGGGGGATAAGGGTGGCTCGAACCCGCGTCCCCCGCTGGGGAGCGGGCTCGGGTAGCCATCCAGACGTCCATCGCTGGACACGATACCGGTAATTTGAAATATGCCCGAAGTATTTTTTTTGGTCCGAATATTTGTGGTTTTTGAATACATCAGTTTCGTTATTTTTTTCAAAAAAATAAATTAAGCAGCATGTGCGCAGATCAAAACGGTGGGCGAGTGCGCCAATTAGGGCATGTTCGTTTTCATGAATGTGGGCAAGAATGTGTTAAAAACACTGTATCGGAACTATTCATCCACTATTCATCCGTTTACAACTTCACTTTCAACGAGGTCTGTTCATTTCGTTCGAAAATTTTGAAAGAATTTGAACCTGCGTGGATCCTAGGTGGCGCAATTTTTCGCAACAGCAAAATCTCCTGTTTTTCTGGGGAATTCGAGCGAGACTCTTGAAAGCGGGGCCAACTCATCTCTCTCTCCTCTGTCTTCGGTTCTTTTCATTTTTTTTCAGCTACAGAAATCGCGACGAGAAATGCACAGGGAATTGATTTTTTAATAATTTTTTCTAATGGAATTGTTTTCATTTCGCTATTCGCACATCACATCCGTTTGCACAATCGCTATTCGCACAAGAATTAGTTTTGTTTTTTAAATATTTAGTTATTATAATTAATTATTTTAGTTTAATACTTAGCAATTTTCTTCAAACAATATTCTTAACAAAATAAACACAATAAAGTTGTGTGGGATCCGCACAGTTTTCTCAACACAACTTTCCAACAAAACAAACACAAAATTCTAGTTTTCTCTCTCCAAGATTCCAACCCTTATACATTGTTCACAACTTTACCAACATCTCGTTCTTGCAAAACCGAACAGGCCCTTAAGGGCCTGTTCTTTTGTGTTGTTTTGAGTGTTGAAGTGGTGAGATTCCACTATTCATGGCACTATTCACTCACTTCAACGCTCACTTCAACAAATCCTGTTCTTTTGGGCTGGATGCTTTCTCCGCTGATCTCGCCTACGTGGCAGCTAGATTCCAACAAATGTAGAAGCCAGAAAATGTTGTGATTACGGGTGTTGGAATTTGGGGGGGCCTCTCTCTCTCCAACGTAGCGGGGCCCGCCTCTCTCTCTCTCCAACATTTACAACAACATTCACAACTAGGGCTGTTGACGAACAGAACGTTCGATGAACTACTCGTGAACAAGCTCGGTACATGTTCGTTTATGTTCGTTTAGGAAGATTAATGAACAAGCTTGAACGGATTTTTAGAGCTCGGTTAGTAAACGAACAGAGCTTGAACATAACTGTGTTCGTTCATTTATGTTCATGAACAAGCTCGTTAAGTGTTTGTGAACGAACATGTACCGAAAATAGTAAATTTAGATACATACTATATTTTTAGTATGTTTGGAATGGATGCTTGTAATGGGATATATGGAGATATTATGCTGGATTTGTTTGTTTTTCTCCTCCAAATATTTAATCTTTTTATTTAATTGATTTAGTCATTGGCAATAATGTTTAAATATTATTATTCATGATTAAAATATTGACATTCGTTTGTTTGTTTGAAAAATGTTCATGAACAAGATTGATTTGTGTTCACGAATATGTTCCTGAACATGTTCACGAACAAGCTCGATAAGTCTTGTTAACAAACAGAACGTTCGAGTAACTACCCATGAACAAGCTCGGTAAATGTTCATTTACGTTCGTTTACGTTCGTTCAGTAAGCTTAACAAACAGGCTTGAACATGTTTTTAGAGCTCGGTTAGTAAATGAACAGAGCTTGAACATGGATTTTGTTCATGAACAAAACCAAGCTCCCTGTTCAAGCTCGTTCAAGCTCGTTCGTTAACAGCCCTATTCACAACCCACTTCAACAAAAAAAAACACAATAAAATGGTGTGGGCCCCACAAAAAACTCTAACATCCACATTCACAACCCCACTTTTACCCAAAAAAACATAACATAATACTCTACTTTACCAACAGTATTCATTCATTCCAACAAACACAAATATAATCTCAAAAAAACAAACCCTTATTTCCTTCGCTTGAGTACTGACGCCGACCCCGCGAATAGGCGAGAAGCAAAGATGCCCACCGATCCTAACGCCGGCGACGAATCAAAAGACGCTCTCGTGGCCAAAACCGCCGGATTCCTCGCATTCTCGGGGATCGCACTCAGCATCATCAAAGCCCTAACATCCAAAATCCCTCAATCTCAACCTCAACAAAAACCCTCACACTCAGCGGCTCCTTCAGCTCCGCCGCCAATTATTCACTCCTCTTCCAAGGTGAAATTCATTCCTTTTAAAAAACAATTTGAAATTTTCCATATGTTTTTTGGCTTTAACTCAGTTTTATATCAGAAACCAGTAGCAGACGAGCAATCGGGATGTGTGTCTTCTGCAATTTCTGCTCCTCGAACTATAGAGATCGTCAAGGGTGATACTCTGTGGGATCTCTCAAGAAAATACGGGGTAAAACTATTTTTTAATAGTCAATTGTTCTAGTTTGGTTTCATTTTAAAAATCTATATGTAATTCGGGAAATGAAGGTCACGATTGACGCGATAAGGGAAGCAAATGGGATCACTGGGGACACGATCTATGATGGGAGGAAGCTCGTCATACCTTGAATTTTCTGATGGAATCGGTTTGAATTTCCTCCCAAAAAATGTTTTTATGAATTTTATGTCAGGGTCATGTGAATAGTGTAGCGAAAAATCCTCAACCCTTGTGCTTCTGTTGGATGTAATGAGGCAGTGGTTACAGTTTGTAGGAGAAATTAGATCGTTGCATGCTACTACTAGAGGTAGAGAGCATGGTTTTGTGTACCTAGCTATGTATTTGTTAATCATGGTGGTAATGAAAAAGAGGAAAATTTATCGCTGTTGCTAGTAATTTGAGCCCTTTAATTTAAGCTGCCATCCTTTTTTACTATTACAATCAATGGATCAAATGTAAGCACTATATATGGCCATATGCCCATAAAAAGAAATTAATAAGAGGGAAGTGACATGATCTCGATATTCATGTGAGGTTGAGAAATAAGACAGTATCACCATCTACTATTGCAAGCTTAGGTAACAGCAAGAGCATCGCTCACTGGATTATGAGATATAAGCAGTTATATGGATATCTATTTACTTGCTGAAGTTATTTGAAAGTGTTTATTGACACTGATATACCTAATCCACCTTTTTTGTATGTTTTTTCAATTACCATGAACTCTTGTCGGAATTGGCAGGTGGGTGATGTAATGAAAATTGAAATAGATTTGGCTAATTCAGTTCATTGACCAAATACTCTATCACCTTGTAGGAGTTGCAAAATTCTTATCATTCTTTTCGTTCGCCCAAGAAATAACTCATAATCAGCGAGCTTACTAAATAAAATGTACTCTATCATCACCTTGTAGGAGTTGCAAAATTCTTATCATTCTTTTCGTTTGCCCAAGAAATAACTCATAATCAGCGAGCTTACTAAATAAAATGTGTACTAGTGTTTGAAAAGTAATTAACTAAATTAGCGTCAATATTTGAGAAAGCTTAACGGGCGTGGAGGAGAATGACAGTTGTATATCATGGGTGATAAGTAACATGAAGCTCAAGTAGAGTCAAAACACTTTGATTTTTGAGCTGTGATGGAATTAGTATTGATACAACCCTATCTGGATGGGCTTAGACCGAGCGGCCCTGGCCCATGTCGCGAGCCCACGACACCGGAGGGAACGGACCAAGCAAACGAGGCCCCCACGAAGACTCAAGGCCGGGCCGGCTTCAGACTGAAGCAGACACAATCGCTGACCCACGCCGGCAGGAGCTAACCACTCCCCCTTAAAGCGCGCCACCGTAATCACCATTAATTGGCTCCATTACACCCACCTTCATGACCCATGAAGGCGTCATGAAGGTGGCGGATCATGGGGGCGAAAACGGAGGGACGTCTAGCAGACGTGGCCGGATAAAACTCCTATAAAGGGTCTCGAGGTACAACGTAAAAGGGATCACTGCCTGGGATATCGAAACATACGAAGATATTCTTTTCATTCGACCTGGTCTTCCACAGTACATTTCTCCTCTAAAGCTCGTCCGAGG
Source organism: Scilla litardierei (assembly GCA_030789695.1). Classification (NCBI taxonomy): domain Eukaryota; kingdom Viridiplantae; phylum Streptophyta; class Magnoliopsida; order Asparagales; family Asparagaceae; genus Scilla; species Scilla litardierei. The sequence continues at coordinate 190,516,362 of CM061136.1, read as the reverse complement.
ACTCGCGTATCGGCCTCCCCGTGAGTCATACCGATCCCACCGAGTATCCTTCAGATCCGTTCTGACTTAGGCATCGGAGGGGACTTGGTCAGAACCAATGTCCGACCCCTCGGACGAGTTCTCTCGTCCATTCAGGTCCAGGAGATCCAGCGACGCCGAGGTAATCCCTCAGCGTCTTTCCAGCCGGAGCCGAGCGTCCTTGTCTCCGAGCCCGCTCACCTCCACCACCAGGAGGTCGTCGATTTGTCGAGGCTATCCTTCGGCAAGCCGACGCGAGGATCCGCGCATCCCCACCGAGCGAATGCGTCTTCAACCGATCCCGGAGGTCCCACATTTTCCTTTGACCACGTTGACCTCCTTCCCTCTGGTCAAGAATTCAGCGGTGAGAAAACACTCCGAAACAAGTATAGTTAACTTATTCTCTGTTTTGGTCGTTTATTGAATATATGTTTTTACTAGAAAGAGAGATCTACAACAGTTATCCACTACTGTCAAGATTGCCTTAACCATGTCACCTCCTGAAAATTGCTTTACTTTCAAACCTTACAGCTGTTACTGATATATAAAAATAGAAAAGTATAGTCCATAATAGCTATTAAATTAATTACTGTAAGTTCTTTCTATTTGTTTCATCAAGTGTGACACTATTTTCAAGGGCAGGTAGACTTCTTCATATTGTCTAGTATCATTTAGCAAATTATTCTTTTCAACTGTAGCAACTTATAAGAAGACACATTTTCCAATGACATGGAATTAGCGGTTAACTTGTGTTGCACGACTTCTTACTTATGTGCATTTTTCATGTCATTAGTTTTTCTTCACAAATTCGGTCATGATGCATTTTTTCCAGATGGAATACTGTGTCACTGGGCACCAAAATTTCATTCAATGGGCTTTCCCTGGCCTTAGGTTGCACATACATTTTCTGCCTGACTAGCAAAATATCTACAATATAATCTTTGCTTTATGGAATCTAATTTATGTTGAGATTTAAAGGGGCGACAGGTTATGTAATCCCCCGATGTCATATCATAGCCCGTGTACCTCAAACTATATCCCTTCAGACATGATCAAGCAATAATCTGGTATTTCATTGGCCTTCTAGGAATTTCATTTGCTGGTTATAACTGTTCAGAATACCTTATACACTTTAGGTCATTCGCACTTATAATAAATCGGGGGAGTTCACATGGAACCTGAATTCGAGCAACTAAATAGGAGTCAATTAGTCACTTTTGTTGCTAAGGCTTATGACTTGGTCACCTTTCAGTTTCTTGCAACTCTACCATGGAGAGCTAAATAATAGTTGATACCACAATTGATGTGGTTCAGGAAGTTATTGAAAGGGGGTTCCCATCATCGTTCATTGGATAAGAATGTAGATGTACTTACTAGATGTATATGTATTTGGATGAGACTTTACTGTACATTATCATGCAACTGGCTACTGCTGTGAGCTGTTTTGTATCATGCCGCAGTTGCCTGTATTTCTAACTTATTACATCAAGGTGATAAGGTGAGGATTCATATACTAAGAATTCCTGGTATGGTTCTGAAATTGCAATATCTAATTGACCATGCTATATGCATGATCTAATTTTTCTGTCTAGTTTTGTGTTCATAATTGTTAGTTGTTACAAACTTGAAGTTCGAGGCCATTTTTTTCAACTCCTCCTTAACACTGTAAGATGAAGAAATTGAATTTTGGTCATTAAGCCGTTATTATTAACTAGGAAGTAGAGACCTTGACAGCCTGCGTGTAGCTTATTTTGTTCTCTATTATGTCATGAAAGCATTGTTGGTACTCATTGTAGAAATTTCTAGCTTTTAATTCGCTTATTAATTATCAGAGTCCTCAATCTATACACGGAAATACTTCAGATGGTAGTTCTTTGATTTTTTGTTGTTGCAGCATAGAAGTTTATATCAGAAACTGGACCCTTTTGATAAGAGAAACACTTAACCTACTTGATGGACCTATTAGATTCAATATAGATTGAGAGGGGGTTCACAACTAGCAATGTTCATAAAGCTCATAAATTAGTAACTAAAGTCATATCTGACCTAAAGGCTTAAGCCAATGGGTAGAGGCCACATCCCTAATTATGGTTATCAACTTCTTTCAATTTTTTCAATATGGGATTATTATTCACAACATCCTCTTCAAACTTAAGGTGAAACCTTTTAAGTTTGATATTTTCCAGAAGCAGGACATTACCATGATTCATATTGATTTGTTTCGGGTTAGACCATTACAAGCAGATCATGATGAAACCTATGAACAGTCAAGATTATAAGATACGATATCATTATAACATTGTAGAGGAACATGATAACAAGACTGATTAGCTTATGAACCAAACGACGGATATGATATAGCCTTTTGGCTTTGATACCATATTATAGATTATATAGATTGGGAGGGAACTCGTAACTAATGATATTGGTGAAGCCTATAAATTGGTAATTGAAATCATATCTCTGATTGAAAAGCTTGAGCCAATGGATATATGCACAATCCCTAATTTATGATCAACAACTTCTTTCAATTTTTCACATTATCTTTCAGACTTTCTAATGTGCGACAATTTTTATCAACACTTTCAGATCGTGTACATGCTTGTGCATTGGTACACTAAGAAGGTTATACGTTTCGATGGTTTGTTTGATCGCTTGTTATATTAAATAGTTGCTTGTATTCATGGTCATGATTTTGCAATTGCAAGAAACCTTCCCTATGTAGAATGCGGAGGAAATAGAAAGCCAAATACTACCAATTGAATGAAGCATGTAGCTTGACACCTCACGCCCGTGAGGTGTTTGAGAGAAGTTCCGAACAAACAAAACTTCATTGTCATACTGAATTTAGGTCCAACTGAGCAGGACATTTGAGACTTCTCTCTCTTGCAATAAAGATTATGTAGGATGAGCGTGACTTTTTACTAAGATGTTTTCCCTTTTGATGCATGTAGCAAAACCATTGCGGTTGTGAGGGAAGAGATTAGAAATTCTTGAATACTTCGAGATTTTTACCGCTAAACAAGTGAAGTGACCTTGCCATTTGCTAAAAGAAAATTTAAAATTTTGCAGAGAACTTGCAATCAAAATCTTGATGATTACTTCATATTGGTGGACTGCCTTCCCTTTCAAATCTCAAGCTTACACTTCATGGTTTAAAGTGCGTATTATGCAATTATCACGATTTCATTTTTATTATAATCCTTCCAATTGTTAAAACAGCCTCAATTCTATAGATGTGACTGGTGCAGATATCCCTTTTATTCCATTACGCCAGGACAGTTGGCAGATTTATACGTGTGGGACTAAGTGCAAGGCTACTTGATGTCTAAGCCTGCATTCATTTACTACCACGGGAGTGCACGTTAAAGCCAATTTGTTCAGCTCGTTCTTGTTATTGTTGGGGCGTGTCGAAACTACTTTTGGCGCAGCTCTGTTTTATCTGTGAAGACGAATGCATGCCAGAGAAAAATGCAACATTATTATCAACTTGAAGCTTTGATTGAAGACTCGTGTTTGTCTTTGTCATTCTTCTTGTGCCAACGTTTGTAGATATTACTTTTAGGCTGGGGCCCCGTCGGCCATGGGTCCCAGTCGAAACTCTTCAGGTAGGACCCGTCGCGAGTTGCCCTTGCCCTTGGGGATCTCTGGAATCCACCTCGGGAGCTTAGCCCGACCTGGCCCCAGCACAGTTCCAAATGGACGACTCCTCTGCCCGAGGTCGGCCCCTTCCAAGCACATCAGCAGCAGAGACATTCCCGCGAAGTTAGCTCCTTCGACAACTCAGCCCCACGCGAACAAGACTCTCACAGAGACGCCGACCGTGGTACCCGAGTCGTCCCTTCAACTATATAGCCCGAGCGTCTGCATGGGACGACATATCCTCCGATGGAGACAAGGAATGTCCAGACATTCTCTCTCTCACAGCAAAAGCTGCAAAAACGCATATGAAAAAAAAATCGAGACGATAAGTGCAAAAGTTGTTGCCTTCTTATGTCGTTTAACCTACTCCAGACAAGAATCGGTGGGAAGCGGTCTCAACCATCCGATCGAGGCATCTGGCCCTGACCGTTGGAGCTGTGTGATTGGGCGTCTTCCATGCGATGCACCTCCAACAAATCGGCTCATGCCACGTCAGCGTCCCCGCAAGAATTTGTCTCATCAAGTCCCGCATTAAATACGAGTCGCATCGATTCTGCCTTAGCAGTTTCCAAGGCGAGGCACAAAGCATTGTCTGTCTATTCAACCTCAGAAAGGTAGCAACCACGTCAGCATGCATGGTGGACTCTCCCTTTAAAGACGCTGCCATTTGTCCTAAACTCCTCCTTCCTGGGGCAAGGAAGACCGTCCAATCAGGTGAAGCCGGCGAAAGCCTCGAGATCAGCTGCAGCACCCTTCACCGTCTAGTATGAGCAACAGTTCAGTTTCGTCTCCTTGCCTCTCCACTCACGACCTCATGGTTGCGACTCGGGTGTGCATTACATCCCTGAGAAGACGGGAGGCTATTATAGATATCACGTTTAGGCTGGAGCCCTACCAATAATGGGACCGAGTCGAAACTCGTCAGGTGGGACCTGGCGCGAGCTACCCTCGCCCTTTGGAATCTCAAGACCCCATCTCGAGAGGTCAGCCCGACCTGGCCCCAACACTGTTTCGAAGGGACAACCCTCTACTTGAGGTCGGCTTTCAAGCTGCTCGGGCAGAGACATTCCCGCGAAGTTAGCTCATTCGGCAGCTCAGCCCATGCGGATAAGACTCCCACTGAGACGACCTCGGCACTCGAGTCGTCTCTTCTCTCTATGGCCCGAGCACCCAACTGTCTGACAGGGTTAGCCTGCACGACCACATCGACATGACTCCAGGCAATTATGTTGCACCCCATCCGGGTCGTTATCAACAGTCCATCCAATGAGTACGAACAACCAGCTTTATCATTGCGGCACGTGCTCCACTTTGTCAGGGGCGCTGTCCAACTTTTTCAGGAGAGTAGTTCTGGCAGGCATGCCTGAATTCCAGTAATCCTGCTTGTAACCCTGTTGATGGCTGATAAGACGATTACAAAAGGGAGTGAGGGACCATTTTACGTGGCATCATCATTCCCCGATCCTATAAAGCTGGAGGTGCATCCTTTGAATCTCAAAGTAAAACCCCAGCATTCTCCATCTTTACTTTCGTTCTCAAACCCTGGCAACGGCTACCTCTAGTCGATGCTCCCTACTTCCTTTGCTTGATACTAACTTAAGTATTGGAGGTGAATCAGGGGGCTATCATCCTTCAGTTCCTCTGACACGTTTTTTATCTGTTTTAGTCGGCTTAGAAGGATCTTTTCTCCCGGCCCAGTGAAACCATTCTGTTCGGGCCCCTCTGTTTCTAAAATACTTATTCCAATGTCCTGATTTGAGCCCCTCAAGATTCTAAGCATCCGTGGTTGAATTTTTCGTTGTAATTTCATCTCTCAACTTGTTACTATTAGAAATAACTGCATGGGACTCCAAAAACACTCATACACATGACACGTGGCCCATGCAAAGTTGCAAGGATAGCGAAGAGTGGTTGTATATGCTGGTAACGTCTGAGGGTAAATAGAGGAAAAGCATGCGCTGAAGTGCAAAAACCACGGAGGGCAAAGTGGAAAAAGACCAATGTCAAACATGTAAATAAGGAGAAGATAGGGGTTTTCGGGGATGTAATTTGGTTTTATGAAAGGGCAATGGTAAACATGTAAATAGTGGAAATGAGGGAGCATTTTCTTGGGAGGTTCGACAAAAAACCCAACATCACACAAAAATCCTCAACCACACCCCATTTGGCCCTGTATGCCTAGGTGGCCAAATATTGGCCACCACTCTATCCTTCACTTTGTCCTAGTATGATAACCTCCTCATTTGGGTGAATGCCCTAGTTTGTATACAGGACTAGAAATAACCGTGCACATGCATTCGAAAAACCCCACACAATCAGGAGTGGGACCCCACATGAGTGTCTCGCTGGGTGTAAAACATGGTTCAAATTGAAAGAGTGGGTGTGGGTATCGTCTTTGTTTTTTTTTTTGATTGAGTGTGTGTTTTTGGGTGCTTTGAGGGGGTTCGGGGTGGGTTTTTTGTTTGTGAGTGGCGTTTGGATTTTTGGGAGGTCATCTTATGTGGCAACATTTTTTGGATGTCATATTGAACAAATGTCACATTAATCCACCTTATTAGTAATATTAGTAATATAGATGTGTAGCAGATGTGATAAGAAAATGATGAGAGGCATGCATTCTTTACTCCGAGACTACATGCACCCACTGTCTTCGGTGCAGGGAGGTGACACTTTTCCGGATAAAGAAAGAAGTTGGGAGAGAGAGAGGGTGTGTGATTTAAGTATGATTTGAAACTTTTTTCCAATTTTAGAAACATGTCAACTCCCTACACCGATTGTCCGGTGTATATAACAATTCTCTTCACCGATTCATGCCTTCAGCGTTGAAATTTCGATAGTGCTCTTTGATTACTCTCACGCTCTGGATTTTTTTTAATGATACCAAACATTTCACGTAGACTCGTAGTTCAGGTTCGATTTCTCTCAACCAGCTAAATTAGGGACTGTTTCTTTTGGGGGATTTGGAGTGAGAAAGAGAAAAAACGCCACCATTCCCCATCACTTCATTCACTATTCACCAATTTCTCCGTTGCTTTCAACCGAGTCTGTTCCATTCACTAAAATTTTTCGGAGAAAGCTCGTCCTCCTTGGCGCCGAGCTAACAAGCGTTTTCTCAAACGCGTAATCACCTCTTTTTGTGGGGATTTTGGCCGAGAAAGCGCTCTGAGGCCCCACAACTGCACGGTTCTTTGCATTTTTAATTCTAACGGCCTCTCCAAAATGAGAATTCAATGGGTGGTGGGCCCTTGCTTTTGTTTTGAGCTACCACAATTGAAAATTCAATGGGATGGTGGGCCACTGTGTTTGTTTTGTGCTGCCACACTCAGATTTTCATTACATTTTTTTAATTTTTTAATTTTAATTATTATATTTTAATATTTTAGTATAATAATTAGTTTAAGTATATAATTTAGGTTATGTTATGAATAGGCCCGATAGGCCCATTGGGTATCCAACCCACTATTGAAAGCTATAAATATGAGGGTAGGGGGGCTCTTAACCCTATACACCTATTTTCCCTACTTTTCCCTTCACAACACATTATCAGCACGATCACGCTCGTTGGAGGAGACGGCGGCTCGCGGGGAAGGAGATCCATCAATCGCTCAGATTCAAGAAGATCGTAATCTTCTCAACGGGGAGCGAAAAGGACATCCTTCACCAACCGTCGACTAGATTCCCTTGTCGAATCTAGAGGTAAAAATCAAAACGTTTAGATCTAAACTTGTTTTTCACGTTAGATCTGCATGTTTTAGGATCAAAAAGTTTAAAACTCGGTAAAAATCACAATTTTATTTAGATCCGCATGTCTAAAAACAATAAAAATAAGTTTTTTGGCAATCTAAATTCTCGAAAAATCTGTTTTTTACCCCCCCAAACCTTGATCAATACCCCGCACGCCCGAAGGGCTTAACGGCGGCACCCTACGAGTGCCGCCGGCGGAAAAACGCCGCGGCCTCAGGCCGCGGCCAGCGGCCAACTGCCGCGGCCAGCGGCCGCGGCCAGCGGCCGCGGCCAACTGCCGCGGCCACAGGCCACGGCGGCCGCGGCCCCGCCGCCACGGCGGCACGCCCCGCGGGCCCCCCTAGGGTTTTTCGGAAACCCTAGCCCTTAACTGGCCAATTTTTCGGGGGAGGCCCAATTAACCCAAATGGGTTGTTTTCATGGCCCAAAAGGCCAGAAAATTAGCCCATTTACATAAACAATTTTTCTTCTTTATTTTTGGCCCTAAAAAGCCCAAAATAATTAAAAGAAACTTTAAAGGGTTTTATAGCGGTAAAACAAAACATTAAAATATGGATCAAAGGTAAAAGTTTTCTTTTTTCAAAATAAATTCTTAGCACGTCACACACAATTTAGATTATGTAATTTAATCTTTACATGCCTGTGATATGATTATCTGCGTGGTTGTATGTTTTAAATATATTATCTGTGTGGATGTGCAATTTAGGCTATGTTTTTAGGGATCAGCCAGGTTTCCGACACTTTTTAATTTCCTGCAATTTTTCTTTTTTTTGAGAGAAATTTGTACGTGAGGATATAAATGTAAAAAGAAGACCGAAGGACACCAAAAAGGAGCTGAAGGCGTACGCACAATGAAGGTAGGGGCTTCTCTCTGAAGTTCCCGAGTTGTATTTTATTCTTTCATGCAATTTTTGATGTAACTTCGGACTGTACTTTTTATTTCGGTGTCGGCTGGCTGATCCCCATAGTCCTAAGTCATTTTTCTTTTTCATTGCTTATGCATTAATTGCGTGGATGTTAATTATTTTAATACCATGTTTAATGTTACAATGAAACTGCCTAACAGCATGCGTGAATGTTAACCTTTGTTAATTATTCACATTATGAAACTGTAAAAAGCATGTATGTTAAATTTACTTTAATAAGATCCATGCTATGAAAAATGTTTGAAATACATGTGTGGATGTCTATTTTACTCAGTTTTAATGATACATGCTGTTTTTTTATATTGCTAGATCATTCGATGGCCAGACTTGCAAATGTCGACTTTTCGGTCCTGAAGGCCGATGGGTCAAACTACCTGAGTTGGCAGGTGGACCTGAAGCTCCATCTGCGCTCTCATGGTTTCAGTCTCACAAAGACTGAGAAGGCAACAACAAGTACTGCCTCAGCCGATAAGGATGCTTCAGTGGAAGCACCTCATATAGAGGAAGTTTCCGATATATTAAAGGCGAAAGCCATTATATATATCAGGAAACATTTAGACTCCACCCTGAAGGACGAGTACCTTACTGTAGAGGACCCTTACGAGCTGTGGGACGCGCTCGAGGAGAGGTACATGCATCAGAGGGATGTCATACTCACCCGTGCGCAGTACGAGTTGACTCATCTCCGCATACATGACTACAAATCCGTAGCGGAGTACAACTCAGCACTCTTCTGTATCACCTCACGCCTGAAGTTGTGTGGTGAAACGGTGACGGAGAAAATGTTGCTGGAAAAGACGTTCACGTCTTTCCACGAAAAGGACATGATCCTTATGCAACAATACCGTGAGAGGAAGTTCACAAAGTACTTAGATCTGCTTTCATGCCTGCTTATGGCTGAACCGAACAGAGACCTGTTGGTTGCCACTCACAACCTGTGCCCTCCTGGCTCCGCTCCACTGCCACCTCCTGCAGAGGCACACTTCCAGTCTTCCCAGAAGAAGAAAATGGACAAAAAGGCGAAATTCCAGAAATGGAATGAACAAAAGCAGCGGAAGAAGGCCACTCCCCCAGCTCCTCCTCAGAACCAGAAGTTCGTGGACAAGAAGCAAAAGAGGATGTCCAACAAAGGAGGCACTCCCAAGAAAGACTGGGAGGACAAGTGCTCCAAATGCGGAATGACGGGCCACTGGTCCAGAATCTGCCGCACACCAAAACACCTCCAGGACCTCTACCAGGCAAGCCTCAAGCCTCGAGCTGAGACAAACCTGATTGAGAGCGCAGCGTTGCCAGAGACCTCATGGACTCCTGACATGTGAGATGACACTCTCTAGTTCTGGACCACTTCTATGTACTAGCAATGTATCTTCTTTTTATGCATCGTATCTAGTTTTAATTCCATGTCAAACAATATTTTGAGCTTTTATTTTTATGAAAGTAGATCTTTTCTTTTCATATCATTTACTGCTTGAATGTCTTTCTTTTTAGATATGGAATTAATCTGCCTAGTGGACAGTGCATCGACGCACTCGATCCTTCAAAACATAGACTACTTCACGAGCATAAGTAGCTATTCTGGCCCGCTAAGAACAATCTCAGGACCAGCAAACATAATCGAAGGATCAGGGGAAGCAATTATATTGCTCCCCGGTAACATACAAATCACACTTAAAAATGCGTTATACTCCCCTAAATCTATCTGAAACCTCCTAAGCTTTAAAGATATCCGTTTAAACGGATATCACTTAGAGACGGTCGAGGAAGATAAAAGGGAATACTTGCTTGTAACGTCTCTTACAAATGGTTCAAAAACCATTGTGGAACGTTTCAAGGGACTCCCCTCGGGACTCTACCAAACAAGTATACAAACTCCAGAAACATCCATGGCGGAGCACCTGCAGTGCCCCCAAACACCAGAATTCCAACTCTGGCACAGTAGACTGGGACACACTGGCTCTGTTATGATGTACCGCATCATAAAGAGCTCCAGGGGTATAGACCTGAAGAACCTGAAGATTCTTCAAAAAGGCAAATTCCCATGTCCACCCTGTTACAAGGGTAAACTGATCACGAGACCCTCTCCACTGAAAGTGGACGTGGAGTCCCCCGGCTTTCTGGAAAGAATCCACGGAGACATTTGTGGGCCGATACACCCATCAAGTGGTCCGTTCAGGTACTTTATGGTCCCGATAGACACATCTACTAAGTGGTCACATGTGTGTCTACTGTCCACCCGTAACCTAGCACTATCTAAGCTTTTAGCTCAGATAATCAAGTTACGGGCCCACTTCCCCGACTACCAGATAAAGAAACTTCGTCTGGACAATGCGGGGGAGTTTACGTCACAAGTTTTTCTAGACTATTGCCAAGCTCAGGGAATTGAAGTCGAACATCCTGTAGCACATGTTCACACCCAAAATGGGTTAGCAGAATCTCTAATTAAGAGACTGCAATGGATTTCTCGTCCATTATTACTTCAATCCCAGATGCCAGTGAATGCGTGGGGTCATGCAATTTTGCATGCTGCATCTTTAATAAAATTAAGACCTTCTGGAGGTCAGTCATCTTCTCCAATGCAACTAGCACTTGGAGCACCACCAATTGTCTCACACTTGAGAATATTTGGTTGTGCAGTATACGTCCCCATAGCACCACCACAAAGGACAAAGATGGGTCCACAACGTCGTCTAGGCATTTATGTTGGGTTTGACACCCCCTCCATAATTAGATTCCTAGAACCCCTTACGGGAGACGTTTTCAAGGCATGTCTAGAAGACGGTGAATTCGATGAAACATCGTTTCCAAGACTAGGCTCACAGACAAAGAAGCCCGAAGCTTCAGAATGTATCACTTGGGATACAAAGACATTATGTCACTTTGATCCGCCCACAAGCCAGTGTGAGGAGGATGTCCTGAAGATTCTCCACATCCAAAACACTGTCCATCTCTTGCCGGACAAATTTACTGACAACCAGAAGATTGTCAAATCACACGTCCCTGCTGCTAACACTCCAGCTAAGATTGACATACCGCAAAATGGATGCAATCCGCCTGCAGCAGAAATGGTTGGACCTCTCAAAAAGAGAGGGTGACCACCTGGATCCAAGGACCAAGTCCCTCGAAAGAGTAGGACCCTTGGCAATGGTAAACAAATACCACCACATGATGCTAATATAAGCCCTGCTACCCCATCTCTCCCAAACTCTCATGAAGAGGAAAAACCGGGAGAAAATGAAGTATTGATACACTATGTACGAACTGGGGAGTATTGGGACAGAAAGAGCACAACCATAGATGACACATTTGCGTGTAATATTGCCATCAACGTCGCGTATTGCGACGATGATATTGAACCACGCTCTCTGACAGAATGTCAAAGCAGAGATGATTGGCCAAAGTGGAAAGCGGCAATAGGAGTGGAGTTGGATTCACTCACCAAACGTAAGGTCTTCGGACCCATAGTCCAGACACCAAAAGGTGTAAAACCTGTGGGTTATAAATGGGTATTTGTTAGAAAATGAAATGAACAGAATGAGATCGTTCGCTACAAAGCAAGGCTTGTAGCGCAGGGTTTTACCCAACGTCCAGTGGTGGATTTTGAAGCCACATACTCCCCGGTCATGGACGCGATCACCTTCCGATTCCTCATTGGCTTAACAGCCCAAGAGGGTTTAGATATGCAACTCATGGACGTGGTTACTGCATACCTATATGGCAACCTAGACCGAGACATTTATATGAGATTGCCTGATGGTTATTCTTTGCCTGCAGCACTAAAAGAGAGAGAGCATGACATCTACTCAGTGAAACTGCAAAGATCATTATATGGTCTAAAACAATCTGGAAGGATGTGGTATAACAGACTGAGCGATTTCCTTGCAAAACAAGGATTCTCAAACGACCCAGTCTGTCCTTGCATCTTTATAAGAGCAAAGGCAACAGGATTTGTAATCATAGCCGTCTACGTGGACGACTTGAACCTCATCGGATCTCCTGAAGAGATCGCAGAGATTTCTAGAAGCTTGACAGAAACCTTCGAGATGAAAGACCTCGGAAAGTCAAAATTCTGTTTAGGTCTTCAAATAGATCATCTTAACGATGGGATCCTGTTACATCAGTCAACTTACACATCGAACTTATTGAAAAAGTTTCAGATGGATAAGTGCCACCCCCTCAGCACTCCAATGGTCATCAGATCATTGGATGTACATAAAGACCCCTGCCGGCCGCTAGAAGAGGGGGATGAAGCACTAGGCCCTGAAGTGCCTTATCTAAGTGCTATCGGTGCACTCCTTTACCTGGCTAACTGCACTCGCCCTGACATAGCATTTGCAGTCAACTTACTAGCCAGATATAGTGCTGCAACTACACAGCGGCACTGGGCCGGAGTTAAGCATCTTCTGCGCTACCTCCAAGGGTCCATAGACTTAGGTCTATTCTACAGGAAAGGGGCATCAACTGGTTTAGTCGGTTATGCTGATGCAGGATACAGGTCCGATCCTCATACAGAGAAGTCTCAGACATGATACATGTTTACTTATGTAGGCACTGCCATATCCTGGAGATCCGTAAAGCAGACCATGACGACCGTCTCATCCACTCACTCAGAGCTCCTAGCGATCTTCGAAGCAAGCAAAGAGTTTCTGGCTACGCTCTGTGATCCAGCACATCCTCACCTCCACCGGCCTGATGACCGGCGTTCTTGCGCCTACTCCACTTCATGAAGACAATGCAGCATGTATAGCCCAGCTACAGGACGGCTACATCAAAGGCGACAAGACGAAGCATATCTCCCCCAAGTTCTTCTGGACGCACGACCTTCAGAAGCAGAAGCAGATTGAGGTACAGAAGATCCAATCATGTAATAACTTGGCGGATTTGCTTACCAAATCCCTACCTACTAGTATCTTTGAGAAACTTGTATATGAGATTGGGATGAGGAGAGTGAGCAAATGTAAACTGGGTCAGGATGAGAGAACTATGAACTCATAGATACATATGAGACTAATGTATAGATTCATAGGAAATCTGCAAGCCTGAAGCTTGGTCAGATGAGGGGGAGTCAACCGCAGAGTTGTACTCTTTTCCCTTGACTACTGGTTTTTTCCCACAGGGTTTTCCGTAGTCAAGGTTTTGACGAGGCAACCTCGTTGACTCTGGATCCTGAAGTATCCACCACTAGACACAACCCCAAAACAGGGGAAGTTATGGATTAACTGTTCTTTATTTAACAAGGCAGTCATCCTAACTCGGATCCTGAAGAATCCACCTCTTATTCAATGTTGGTTGGATAAGGGGAAGTGTTATGAATAGGCCCGATAGGCCCATTGGGTATCCAACCCACTATTGAAAGCTATAAATATGAGGGTAGGAGGCTCTTAACCCTCTACACTTATTTTCCCTACTTTTCCCTTCACAACAGGTTAATGATTATTATAACATGTGGACCCCACATCAAACTCTTCTTATCCAACTTTCCAATCAACTTTCAACAAAAGAAACACAAGAAAGTTGTGTGGGACCCACACAACTTCCTAACACACTTTCCTATAAAAGAAACACAAAACTCAACTTCTTCCTTTCCAAGATTCCAACCAAGATTTACTATTCACAACAGTGAATCCGAAACCAAAGTTTTGAAAAGAAACACCCCCTTAGTTGACCCAAATCAAGTATTGTTAATTATGTTTTTGATTATAAATATCATACCAAATCTGGAGAAAATTGGCTAAATACCATGGGTCAACCATCACTTTTAATTTCTACCACCCTATTTAAAAACTTTGCTAGAATACCACACCCCCTTAAAAAGTCTAAAATACCCCCGTTCGTTCCCAAAAATTGAAACCCGTCCGCAGTGAGCGTATATTGGCGTATATTGGCGCATATTGGTGCATATCTACGTCGATGCCGAACTCCGACCACCCCGCTTCAAAGCCCGTCCGCAGCTGCCCTCCGACGTCCACGGAGAAGCCAGACGCCGCTGCAAGGTGGGGTGCGGCATGTTGTTGTCAACGTCGGCGCGTTGCAGCGGCGTTTGGCTTCTCAGTGGACGTCAGAGGGCAGCTGCGGACGGGCTTTGAAGCGGGGTGGTCGGAGTTCGGCATCGACGTAGATATGCGCCAATATGCGCCAATATACGCTCACTGTGGACGTGTTTTAATTTTTGGGAACGAACGGGGGTATTTTAGTCTTTTTAAGGGGGTGTGGCATTCTAGCAAAGTTTTTAAATAGGGTGGTAGAAATTAAAAGTGATGGTTGACCCATGGTATTTAGCCAATTTTCTCCCAAATCTGTTCGTTTGATATGATTTCGGCACCGTCTGGCAACCGGTGTCGTATGGGTTAAAGGTGTTGTATGGGGATAATTGCCTAGCATATTACCATTTAAGAACACATACCGAATAGAAACCTTACTTCGCCAAATTTTATGCATACTACTTTCGAACCCATTTAAACAAGGCTTATTCAAAAGAATTTCTTGGGAAGTCGTGGCCTGAACATTTCTCTCTTAAACCATGAAAACTAAAAACTATAGAATGTACATAATTTAGTTTGTAAAATGCAAGTAAAATGAGAGAATGAAATTTCATACAAATAGCCGTGCTCAATGTTGATTCCTTCTGTTTGTTCACGATGAACCTTCGAGGAACATCAAAAGTTACCTAACCAAATAGAACTTTGTGCACATTTGTGTTATCATACAATCATTTGGGGCCTTCAAATTTGAAGTAGAAAGAAATAATGAGGAGAAAGAAGTAGGACCATAAGTAGAAAGTAATCCCAATAGCGGGGGGAGGAGGAGTATGTATTTTAGTCATTAATTGAAAAATTAACAGCTTGAAGTAGTTGTGTGATATAGGGTTGTTGACGAACAAAACGTTCAACGAACTACTCGTGAACAAACTCGGTACATGTTCGTTTACGCTCGTTCGGGAAGCTTAATGAACAAGCTTGAACAGATTTTTAGAGCTCGGTTAGTAAACGAACAGAGCTTGAACATAACTGTGTTCGTTCATTTATGTTCACGAACAAGCTCGTTAAGTGTTCATGAACAAGCTCGCTAAGTGATGTTCATGAACAAGCTCGTTAAGTGTTCATTATAATACATTGATGGTGGAATTACTGGAAAATTGGGTTCTTACATTGTATTGCATTTAGAAAAATTCTATATTTTTTACTATGATTGGAATGGATGCTTGTGATGGGATTTATGGAGCTATTATGCTGGATTTGTTTGTTTTTGTCCTGCAAATATTTAATCATTTTATTTAATTGCTTGGCAATTATAGTTAAATATTATTATTCATGTTTGAAAATCTGTTCATGAACAAGATTGATTGTGTGTTCACGAACATGTTCCTGAACATGTTAACGAACAATCTCGATAAGTCTTGTTAACGAACAGAATGTTCGATGAACTACTCGTGAACAAGCTCGGCAAATGTTCGTTTACGTTCATTTACGTTCATTCGGTAAGCTTAACAAACAAGCTTGAACATGTTTTTTGAGCTCGGTTAGTAACCGAATAGAGCTTGAACGTGGATTTTGTTCATGAACAAAACCAAGCTCCCTGTTTAAGCTCGTTCAAGCTCGTTCGTCAATAGCCCCAGTGATACCCAATAAAAATTAAGTTACTTAAGTGAGTCATTGCCCTTTAATTAAGATTATTCATCCCAACACTAAAAATTCCAACCCCAATTAACAAACCGATTAAAAATACCATCCACTGCACTTTTTCAAATCCACTTTTAAATATTATTATCATAATTCTTACATCAATTGCTAAACGAAGCCTTCAAATTTATTCGCGTATGCCATGAAGTTTGAAACATAAAAGAGGAATTCTGTCACGTGCCTTTTGTTACGACTCGTAAGAGTTGCATGCTTTTGTATAATTTTTAGAGTTTAAAAAATAGTCAAGTATTAAACACTGTTGTGAATTTCTTTTTGGGAGACACCACAAGCCTTTATTAATAATTGTATAAGGAAGAGTTCATACAATAGTATGATACATTATTCATGTATGATACAAACTCTTAATCTGCCATTGGATAATATAAGCCATATGCAGGCCTTTACATGAGCCTACATAATATATTCGTAACACTCCCCCTTATCCCGCCATAAATGTGAACTATGCTCATGAATACTTCGAGATTCTGAGCATCATATGAGTGTCACATGAGGTGGATACTTCGAGATCCTAAGTTAATGGGATTTGACTCGTTAAAACCTTTGGCTATGGAAATCCCTGTGGGAAAAAAACCATAACTAAAGAAAAAAATTACAATTCTCTTTTAACTCCCTTGGATCTGTACAAGCTCTTAGGCTTTCAGATCTCTTAGGCTTCTCATACCAAAATTCTGTACAAACTTCCTGAAAGTGGCAGTAGGAAGTGACTTAACGAGCATGTCCGCCAAGTTTTCACTAGATTGTACTTGCTTCACATCGATCTCACCATTCCTTTTCAAGTCATGTTTCCAGAAGAATTTTGGAGAAATGTGCTTAGTCATGTCGCCTTTGATGTAACCTCATCGTAGCTGGGTTATACATGCGGTATTGTCTTCAAACATGGTGATAGGCTCAAGATCACCAGCCTTCATCTGGTTGTCACCCGAATGTGATGCACAACTATGCATAGCCAAACACATTATCTGCTTGCTTCATGGATGACAAGGGTTTCTAGATGATTGGATGAGGTCACCATCATGTTCTGCTTGACAAATTTCCATGAGATGGCCATCCCAATGTACGTAAACACGCACCTAGTTTGTGACTTCTCATTATAGAGATCTGACCTGTAACCTGCATTTGCATATCCAACAAGTGTGGAGGATGATTCTTTCTTATAAAATAAGCCCAAATCTGTTGACCCTTGGAGGTAGCACATAAGATTATTAACTCCGGTCCAGTGGCTCTTTGTGGGCGCTAGATTGTATCTCAGTTACTAAATTCAATGCACGTGCAGTTAGCCAGATAAAGAAGTGCTCCAATTGCACTTAGATAAGGGAGTTCGGGACCAAGAATATCATCCGCCTCTTCCAGCAGACGGAATGTGTCTTTATGTACATCCAAAGAGAGTATTACCATATGTGTACGTAATAGATGACATTGGTCCATGTGAAATCTTTGTGATAATTTATTTGTATATGTGTTTTGATATAACAGTATTCCATATTTCAGATGTTCAATCTATAAACCAAGACAGAATTTTGTTTTGTCTATGTCTTTCATTTTAAATTCTTTTGCCAGGCTTGCAAATATCTTTGTGATCTCTTTAGGAGATCCAATGAGATTCAATCGTCTATGTTGACTACAATCATCACAATACGGTTCCCTTTGCTCTTATAAAGATGCAAGACAGACTTCATAATTGTGGAATCCTTGTTGTACAAGAAATTCGCTAAGCCTATTATATCACATTCATCCTAATTGTTTAAGACCATATAATGATCTTTATAACTTAATAGAATAGACGTCATGTGAATAATCTTTTAAGGTTGTAGTCATATAAAAGCAATCAGGAAGTTTCATATAAATCTCTTTATCAAGATTTCCATATATTTGCAATCACAATATCCATCAGCTACATATCTAATTCTTCCTTTGCTGTTAAGCTTATTAAGAATCGGAAAGTGATCACATCCATCATTGGTGAGTATGTTTCTTCATAATCAATACCCGGTCTTTGGTAAAATCCATAAGCTACAAGCCGTGCTTGGTAGCATGCGATCTCCTTATTTTCATTTCTTTTTTTGACAAATATCCATTTATATCCCACATATTTGACACCATTTGGTGTCTGGCCTATTGGTCCAAATACTGTGTGTTTCTTAAGCGAGTCCAGCTGATCTGCTTCGATTGTCTCATTCCATTTTGACCAATCATTCTCCGTTTGCATTCAGCAACGGAATGTAGATCATTGTCATCATCGCTTTTAGCAATGTGAATTACAATATAAAACGTGAAGTTATCGTCGACGATTATACTTTTTCTGTCCAACACCTCCACTATATGTATATAATTTAATGATATTTCAGTTTCTCCTGGTTTTTCCTCTTCATGAGATTCTAAGAGGGGTGAGGTTATGTACATGAGCTCATTTTGCTAGGGTTGTATTATTTCAAAGCTTCCAAGAGTTTTTCTTGGATTTTTGTCCTTGGAGCTTAGTGGTCTGCCTCTTTTCAATTGAGAAATAGTCATTTCTGCTACCAGTGGATTAAATCCATTCTCGGTGATGTCAATTCTAGCTGGAGTATTAGCAGCATGATGTATGATTTGACAATCTTCTTGTTGTCAATAAATGAATCCAGTAACTGATGAACAGTGTTCTGAATGTGGAGGATCTTCATAATCTCATCTTCTCAATGCTTAGTTCTCGGATTATAGTGGGTCGATGTTTTGTATCCCACGATATAATTTGTGAAGCTCGAAACTTCGATGAATCTAGGCCTAATTTGGGAAATGTCGTTTCATTAAATTCACAGTCTTCAAGACGAGCCTTGAAAGCGTCCTTCGTTTGGGGTTCTAGGTATCTTACAATTACGGGTGAGTCAAACACTACATAGATTTCTAGACAACGTTGAGGACCCATTTTATCCTATGCAGTGGTGCTACGGAGAAATAAAAGTGTGACTTAAAAGGCCGATCCAAAACCACAATTTAGCCATTCATGAAAATTGAGCTATGCTCATATATTATTTATTTTTAGAAAATTTTCTATTCCCTCATCCTTTTATTCACACTTTCCCCTCTCTTTTTTTCATTTTTATCATTTCTGCTGGCCAAGGCCCGCAGCAGAACTACGGGCTTTGGCCCGCCTGCCCACTGTTATTATATCTTTTATCTCTGGGGGCCGAGGCCAGCAACAAAACTATGGGCTTCGGCTCGCTAAGCAAGTCGCCCTTTACTTTTTTTGGCACGCGGGCTGTTGCTGCGAGCTTCTGCCTGCAGCCAAATTTTCCACCTTTTTTGTTTTTGTTTTCTTTGCTGCGGGCCTTGGCCCTTGGGGAAAATGTTTTCTTTTTTTCCTTTTCATGTGGGCTAAAGCCCGCCGGGCCAAAACCTAGGGTTTTGGCTGGTGGGTTGGGGTGGGGGGAGGGGAGGGTTGGCGCGACCGCCTTTGCCAGAGGCGACAGCGCGGGTTGGGGATTTTGGGGTTGCCGTATGCGGCAACAACGTGCTACCGTTACGGTGGTGATAGGGTGCCATCGACGAGAGGGGGTTTTTGATGTTGGTTTGAAAACCCTAGGGTTAGGGTTTTTACGGTCACCACTGCCAATATGGCGGCATACTGCCGCTAGTCGGTGGCAGTAGATGGAGGGCAAAGGGGGTTGTGCTGGCGACTAGGGGCTGCCGGCGAGCCGACTGAAATGTTTTTTTCTTCACTTGTGCTTTCGGTCGACAGTGTTGGCGGCCGAGGCCGCCGCCCTCTCCCCTGGAGGTGGGGCTGGCGATTAGTGGCCGCTGCCCTAGGGTTGGTGGCCAATGGCCAACGCCATTTCCCTTAAAGAGATTTTTTTGGTTGTTGTTCGATCTTTTGTCTAACAATTTGATAAATATCATGATCATGATAAAATAAACTGTGTTTTGGGTATACCTCAAGATCAAAGAAGATTGACGTGTGGTTTTGATTTGTTGTCCCCGCGCGGGCAATCCTCCATTGCCCTTTAGAGCTTTAACAACGTTCGATCTCTCTCACAGGAAGAGCATGCTGATAACATATTGTGAAAGTCTTTCTCGGGAAGACCACATGCGAAAGACCACATGCATTTATTTATAGGGGAATATGGAAGAGTTAATACAATGGCAGGATACATTATCCATGTAGGACACAAACTTCCAATCTGCTACTGTATAGGATAAGCATTACACTGGCCTTTACATGGACATACATAATCTATTATACAAATGAGGATGTTTATCCCATGTGGCATGTTTGTCCTATGTGGCAATGTCATATCGCCACATGTGCCCCACATGGGACATCCACATCACCATAACCCAAAAAATCACCACAAGCTCACTTATTTACATGGTTGTCAGTCACTCCTTATCCCAATAAATCACCACATGCTCACTTATTTACATGTTTGCCCTATGGTATTTTTTCCATATAATCTCCAAGGTTTTTGTATTTATCCTTTTACATCGACGATGCCAACACATGCACACACACTTTTTATTCTTTTTCGTTTGTGTGCATGCACTGCATCTTGTTCGTGGGAGTTTTTCCGCTCTGTGTATTGTGTGCACGTGTTATTTCTAGTACACTCATAAGCGGACACCCGCAAATTTACAAGGAGAAAACAAACTTTAAAATGGAAAAGGAAAAAAAAAAGAACATGAAATAAGAGATCCCCCGACCTTGCCCACAAAATGGCTCATAATCTGTAAACTTGCATACTCGTGCAAAATACCCGTGTTTAAAATTTTTTATATAATTAAATATCTTTTTATTTTTTAAACACTAATTGAAAATTTAAAAAATTAAGAGGATGCCGATTAGGTTTAGTTCCACATGCGACAAATTATATTTTGGAGATCCATTTAATTTGCACGCTGTTAGTGACATTATACATCTTGATAAACAAATACATTTATTCACAAGTTTGCCATTCTTTTTTGGTAAAATTTTTAAATACAATGGTAAACTTGAAAATTAATGCAATATTTTTAAAGCAAAATGTGTAATGTGACCAGTAGGATGATCGATGGTAGTCACGTTACACGTTTTGAGGAAGAGTTTACATTGCTAAGCACATTATGCCTTTTTTAAAAAAATATTAAACCAAATAATAAAAAATCCGTGTTTTATTCGTCTCTTCTTCAACTTTTCTCTTCCTTTCAACTACTCTTCGTCATACTCCTTCATCTCCCTTGTGATTAAACCCATAAAATTTCAAAAAATCAATTAAACACAGCAAATTTAAATAAATTAAAAAACTATTTGAAAAAGCAATTAAAAACAAAGAAACTTAAAGCTAACAAAAATCAATTAAAATTTGAAAAATTGATGCACTTGGACTTTCATGGGTGAGTGTCATGTGTGATGTTCGGGCTATAAAGACATATAGCCCTAAGCACGCACGCAACTAAATGGAAGATCACCACAAATTATTTATTAAAAAAATTCAAAATATTTGCTTGGTGGGCATTCAAAGACGAGCAACCAATATGGTGCTTTGGTTTACAATCATAACTCACATATCGGTTACTCAGGTTCTGACAACCCGTGCAACGATTTTAAATTTTTATAGGATTCGTGCTAAGGAGCAACACTATCATCGATGGGGGGGTGGGAGGAGTCTGCATAGAGGAGTCAGCAACGACAGGGTCGGAGGGGATGAGGAGAAGTGTGGTGTTGTGAAGAGAGATGATGATAGAATTAGAATTTTCTTTAAGGATATAATACGTAGGATTTAATGTAAAAAAGGTGGCGTTTGATCAAATGGATCAGGTGCCAAGACACAAAAAAGGTGGACAATACAAGCCTCCATATGGGCTTGTACTCGTTGGGTCCCACCTTTTTTTGTCCTACACCTGATCCATTGGATCAGGTGACACATGCTCTACATTAATCCCTAATATGTATTAGGATAATGGCAAACTTATACTAAAATGTAATATCTTCAACAAAATGTGTAATATGAGTAGCCTCACTATTGGATTGGAGCGCTGATCATCCCATTACACATTTGCCGCAATCATTACTTTTATTTACAAATTTGCCATTATCAGTTACAAGTTGCAAATAAATGTGATGATGATGGCAAAATGGGAGTTCTTATGTGCAAAGACTTAATTGCTAACTGCACAGACCACTTATTTACAAGTTTGCCATCAAACATTTATATGGTTGCCATTGGAACCTTTTCCTCTTTTATCCTCCATCTTTCTTCCACCTCCATCACTTCCTTTTCTTCTTCGCTGCCGGTGATGGTTGCGGCTGCAGATGCAATCGCTCCCTACCCCCTGGCGTTCATGGTCGCCCTGCCCTTTCTTCATTCTCCCACTCTCCCCCTTTTCTTCATCATCCCCATCCCCACTTCTTTTGCACCCGCCTCAAGATCTCAGGGATGAAGAGGAGTCAGGGGGTCTGGCGACGGGGGTGGGGGTGGGATGCAGTGTCAGCTGCGGTCGGTAACAACGACAGAGAATATGACGACGAGGAAGGAGGAGGAGGAGGTGAGGGGTAATGTTAGGATATGATATTGTGAGTAAAGTAGAAAAAATGATTTCTAAATTTGTTTGGGTATGTAAAATGGTGGGTAGAGCAATTTGTTCTGTGCGCATATTAACTCCCTGGCAAAATGTGTAATGTGACTAGCAGCACTGAACACTCTTAATTTACAGCGAATGCCCCTAACTAACGATCCAATTACGAAACAGCCCCGAAGGGCAACATCAGCGATTAAAAAGCGAGCCGCCCTCAAGAACAACGAAAAAACCCCCTTTTCCTCCAGCTCCACAAGAAACTCTCACCGCAGACATCTTTGTTAACACTAGGACGCGATTTTCTTGATCTCACAAAAAGAGAGGTAATTTCAAATCGGAAATGTAGTTCAATTCAAATCTATACCATCGCTTTTTTTGTTATTTTTTCCCATCATTCGCTGCGATCTAGGTTTTTTGTTTCCCTTTGATGGAATTAGTGTCTTATTGCGGGATCCATTGGGGTTTTTGCTAACAATTTCGATTATTGTGATGATCTTTAGATGGCATCGAAGTTAGTGCAGCTACAATCTAAGGCGTGCCAAGCGACTAATTTTGTGGCGAAACATGGGTCCGCTTACTACAAGCAGTTGTTGGAGAAGAATAAGCAGTACATCGTGGAACCGGCCACCGTCGAGAAGTGCCAAGAGTTGTCTAAGCAGTTGTTCTACACTCGCCTCGCGAGGTATATTTTCAGTATAATTATTTTTTCACTTTTTGATGCAAATTTTTATGTGATTATTATGATGATTGGCGTTGTTTGTGATTACAACATAATTCGAAATGATATTGTGAATTAAAGATATGAATCTACGTAGTATGTGAAACGAGGGCATGGAATCATGATAAAGATTGTTTCTTTAAGGTTGGATTTCGAAAACTGATTAGCTGATAAATTCCTGATCATCAACTCTTGAATATTTGGGGTTTTTGCTCAATGCTGTTGTTGTGGACCTGTGGAGCTTGCTGTAGCGAATCGATGTGCAGTTTTTTACTTGGTCAATAGTCTATAATATATAAATCAAGATGTTTCCTTGTTGTATGGGTTAGATTATATGATTAGAAATATATTATGATAATTATAAAGTGCAATTTTTACTTTTAATACAAAAATTAAAAAAAAAATATAAAAAATCGAACGGAAAAAATATTTACAGAAATCGACCGTTTCTGGCCATGTCAGCGGCCATGCGAGTGCCTGGACGCTTGGACGCTGATGGGGGCATCCTTTGAATTGGCCGTACTTGGTAAGTGCGACCAAATTGTGTTGCCATAATATGGCCGCACTTGCCAAGTGCGGCCAAGTCATTAGGAGGGCGCCTTCCCTTAAGCCTTCAAAAAAATATATACAATGTAATAATGAGATCATTGCTTTGGTGGTAAGGCTTGTGGGCGAGACGCAGGAGATTGTGGGTTTGAATCTTGCTGTGTCAATAATTTTTTTAAATTTTAAACCAAAAATAAAATTTTAAGGGGAATATTGGGAATTGATCCCAAGACCATTCTCCTTGAAACAAGAATTAGTACAACTAAACTAACAATTTCTTCATCACACAACATGCAAACAATCTATTTGAAGGCTTGACTTGGTCGCATTTGCCAAGTGTGACCAATTTGTTCCGCAATTGCCAAGTACGACCAATTTGTTCCGCACTTGCCAAGTGCGGTCAAATTGTCAAAACACAATTTGGCCGCACTTGGCAAGTGCGGCCAAGTCAAAGGATGCACAGTCAGCGTCCAGGCATGCGCCTGGCCGCTGACGTGGCAAAAAACGGTTGATTTCTGTAATTATTTTTGGGTCGAATTTCAATATTTCTTTAATTTTTGTGGGTAAATTTTAATTTTAAGAAAAAAATTAAAAATAATATTAAATTTCGACCCAAAAAAATTACAGATTTCGACCGTTTTTTGTCACGTCAGCACCCTGACACGCGCCTGATTGCTCACTAGGCCTGCCTAGACTTGGCCGCACTTGCCAAGTGTGACCAAATTGTGCTTTGAAAATTTGGCCGCATTTGCCAAGTGCGGCCAAATTGAGTTTTCACAATTTGGCCGCACTTGCGGACAAGTTGTTAAGGTGCAGCTTCGGTCAAAACTTCAAATAGATTGTTTGCATGTTGTATGATGAAGAAATTGTTAGCATGGTGGTGTTACTGTTTGTTTGAAGAGAAGTGGTCCCGGGATCAATTCCCAGTGGTCCCCTATAAAGATTTATTTTTCGTTTAAAATTAAAAAAATTATTAAGCATCTACAACAAGATTCGAACCCACAACATCCGGCAACTCACCCACACGCCTTACCACTAAGGCAAGCATCTCATAAATATATTATATACAAATAATCTATTTGAAGGTTTAAAAGAAGTGACACTCCTAATGACTTGGCCGCACTTGACAAGTGCGGCCATATTGTGGCAATACAATTTGGCCGCACTTCCCAAGTGCGGCCAAATTGTCAAAGCACAATTTGGCCGCACTTGGCAAGTGCGGCCAAGTCAAAACCGGCAATGTCAGCGACAATGCGCGTGCCTAGCCGCTGACGTGGCCAAAAACGGTTGAAACCTGTTAATATATTTTTGTTCGATTTTTAATATATTTTTTATTTTTGTATTAAAAGTAAAAATTACACTATTAAATAATGTTTCAGTCAATTTGTTCAAGGTAAATGATAATCCTCTTATGCTGTCCACACACACACACATGCATGGGTTTTATATATTTGGTATATGGAATGAGATCACAGTTTTCTACGAATGCTTCCAACCGACAATGAAGTTGATTCTCATCCGTGTGTGCTGTGAAATTTCTTGTGTTGTGGTGATAAACTTGGTGTTGTACATTTGCTTGAGGAATATTCCGCATGACTATGGTTGGTAGGAGAAGTGTGAGAAATAAAATCAAATGAAGAATACCAAGGAGTTGGAGTTGGGAGAAAATTTAAATAAATTTAGAACAAAGCAATTGTTGTTCAATGGAGTTGAACCTTATTGGAAACATTCAAGAAGATGTTCATAAGGCCAGTGCAAGATGCGCGAAGGCATGAGTAAAATCCATAGCATGCCTTGAGGTAGATGTTGGAGGTTGGCCTATAAATTATCTCCATTTCATGAGGTTTGATAGGGGTAACGAAAAAAACAAGAAGATGAAGGGGAGAGAGAAAGAGGAAGAAAAAACCCGTGCCTTTTTTTGCATTTTTTTGATGAATGCCTGATTATCTAGTCTCGAATATTTGGAGTTTTTGGTCAATGTTGTTGTCGTGGACCCGTGGAACTTGTTTTAGCTAATCGATATGCATTTTACTTGGGTATTGGTCTATAATACATAAATCAAGATGTTTCCTTCTTGTTGTATGGTGCAAATTATATGATTAGAAATATATTAAGATAATTATCAAATAATGTTTCAGTCAATTTGTTCGAGGTAAATGATAATCCTCTTATGTTGTTTTACCCCACCTGTATGGGTTTGATATATCTGGTATATGGAATGCGATCACATTTCTCTATGAATGCTTTTAGCTGACAATGAAGTTGATTCTCATGCGTGTGTGCTGTGAAATTTCTTGTGTTGTGGTGATATACTCTGTGTTGTACATTTGATTTAGGAATATTCCGTATGACTATGGTTGGTAGGAGAAGTGAGATAAATTAAATCAAATAAAGAATACTAAAGAGTTGGAGTTGGGAGAAAATGTAAATAAATTTAGAACAAAGCAATTTAGTTGTTCAATGCAGTCGAACCTTATTGGAAACATTCAAGTAGATGTTAATAAGGCCAATGCAAGATGCACGAAGGCTTGAGTAAAATCCATAGCCTGCCCTGATGTAGATGTTGGAGGTTGGCCTTATAAATTCGCTCCCTTTCATGAGGGTTGATAGGGGAAAATAAAAAAACAGGGAGGGAGCGGGAGCGGGAGAGCGAGAGCGAGAGCGAGAGCGAGCGAGTGCGTGCGTTTTGCTTTTGCTTTTGATGAATACCTGATTATCAACTCTTGAATATTTGGAGTTTTTGGTCAATGCTGTTGTATTGGACCCGTGGAACTTGCTCTAGCTAATCGATGTGCAGTTTTTTACTTGGTTAATAGTCTATAATACATAAATCAAGATGTTTGTTGTATGGGGCTGATTATATGATTAGATAATTATTAAATAATGTTTCAGTCAATTTGTTCGAGGTAAATGATAATCTTCTTATGCTGTTTTACCCCCACCAGTATGGGTTTGATATATCAGGTATACGGAATGCGATCACATTTCTATTTGATATATCTGGTATGTGGAATGTGATCTCATTTCTCTATGAATACTTTCAAGTGACAATGAAGTTGATTCTCATGCGTGTGTGGTGTGAAATTTCTTGTGTTATGGTGATATACTCTGTGTTGTTGTACATTTGATTTAGGAATATTCCACATGAAGTTGATTCTCATGCGTCTGTGCTGTGAAATTTCTTGTGTTGTGGTGATATACTCTGTGTTGTACATTTGATTTAGGAATATTCCGCATGACTATGGTTGGTAGGGGAAGTGTGAGACATAAAATCAAATGAAGAATACTTATAAGTTGGAGTTAGGAGAAAATGTAGATAAATTTAGAACAAAGCAATTGTTGTTCAATGGAGACATTCAAGAAGATGTTAATAAGGCCAATGCAAGATGCATGAAGGCTTGAGTAAAATCCATAGCCTGTCTTGAGGTAGATGTCATAGCCTGCCTTGAGGTAGATGTTGGCCTTATAAACAGTGGCGGAGCTTGGAAATTTTCATTTAGGGGGTAAATTATTAGCTAATATAAAATAATTTCTACGTATAATAAAAGTCAATAAGCAAAAGTCATCAACTATCTATACACATTAAATTAATTAGGTACTTCACATTATAATATTTTCTATAAATAAAAGAATTAGAATAGAACAAAACACCCGTTAACTTCATGTCCATTTTTTGATAATAACCACAATTATGCAAAATGTAAATCCATGTCATCATATATTTGTAGATAAGAAAATCCGCATTATGCAAATAGCCCAACAAAATGAAACGAATGGAAAACATATAGAAAACAAAATAGATGGAAAATTAATTAATTTAAGAATATTTCTTTAAAATAAGAAAACTCACATTAAAATTGTTCTCTTCGAGTTTTCTTATATTGAAACCGCTTCATTATGACTTCATTATCAATCTTATTAAATATCTTTCTCAATATATACAACCAAACTTTCATTCATCCACTTATCTCCCATTATATTTCACAATTTGCTCTTAACAATATTCATAGCAGAAAAAACTCTCTATTGTAGCGGTTGCAACTGGTAAAAGTAATGGCAATTTAATAAGCCTATATACTAATGGAAATATCAAATTCATCGTTGTTTTTACCATTTTTCTGCAAACCAACAATGCGTTTAATAGTAGAGAACTCATCATTTCTACAAACATCAATAATATATGTATCAAGTTGATCATGAAGTACAATAAAGTCCACTGCAGAGAAATCCTTTGGATAGAACTGGGCAATACGAATAAGCTTTTTTTATTGAAAGCAGAGAAAGAGTCACTTGGGTTTAAACATGCCACACTAAGTAGTAGATCCGTACTTACCTCAGTGAAATGATCATCCAATTCATTAAGTTGCATGTCAATTATATTGTCGAATAATTCATAACGAAAATGGTGTATATCCATTGAGATTTTTGTCTTGAACGCCCATGGAGTTTATACTCATCATCCATGTTTGGAATATCAGCACCATGTTTGACGCAGAAGGATGCCACGTCTCCTAATAAAGAATCACATTCACTCTCTTTATTTTCAATTGATCTTTTGATGGTTTCAGTAAACACATAATATTTTCTATATCATGATATTTTCTTTGTCATGCTTGTGATAACTGATTGGTAATTGCTAATATCTCTCTGTTAATGAAGCATAAATACGAAATGAAATAATTCCATAATTTCTGTTAAGACAGGTGCTTCTGTTCTCTGTTCCGAGTCTAGCGTGTCTCCCTTACAATCATAAGAACATCAAATTATTGATGAATACATCGAGAGTAGACGGACAATTGTAACATAATGAGAACCCCAACGTGTATCGCCATATCTTCTGAGAGATGTTTCTTAATTTAGACCTCATCCATTTGAAAATTTTCCTTTTTCGAGTCCTTCAATAATTTTAGCATATTGTTTTTTTCTAATCACCCCTATCCTTTTACATGATGTTCCAACTATGTTCAGAATGCTAGAAATAAAATAAAAGAAACCTCCAACTTCATTATGTTTCTTCGTGACATCCACGAGAGTCAATTGAAGTCTGTGAGCAAAACAATGTAGATAGTACACATTTGGATTGTCATTCAAAGTAAATGCTTACAAACCATTGACTTCATCTTGCATATTTCTGACTTCATCATAACCCTGACCACAGAATCTTGATATGCTTAACCCATGTGTAGAAAACAAAAATTCAAGAGTCGCTTTGAGTGAACTAGGCGCAGTATCTGTCACATGTTGAATGCCAAGAAAACGTTCAATAATATGCACATTATTAATCTACATATCGTAGAACAACTGCCATTTGTTTCTTTGTAGATATATCATGACTCATGAATTAAAATTGAAAATAACGAGTCACCTAGATCTTTAATAATCACATTAGTAATCTCCTCTGCAGCAGCTTGAGTAATGTCGTATTGAACATCTGGAGAGGTCAATTTGTTGTGCTCAGGAGCTTGACTAAAAGTAACTCGTTTAATATCTTCATTATTTTTAGAAAGAAACCTCAAGAGCTCTAGATAATTTTCTTGGTTGCTTGAAGTTTTACATGCATCATGTCCACGAAAAGGAAGCTCTTGGTGCAACAAAAAACGGACACACTCTATTGAAGCATTCAGTCGAGTTTGATAATCACTTTGACTCTTCGTTGTCTGTTTAGATAACAAAGGTATAACAATTTATTTTTCGTTCATCAAATTCTCACATTTTATCCCAGCTGCATTGTGATCACTATTGGGATTTCAAATGTGAAGATTTTATCTATCCTTTTTATTCCAATTTAAAAATCCATCTCACACACACGAATCCGGACTCCTTGGGGACTTGAAAAGATAACAATACAAACAAAAGCGGTATTCTTGGATTGAAGCATCAAACGGATACATTTCCAAATTGATTTTGAGGAAAATCATGTTGTAAAAGTTGATAATGGCCCTTTTGTAAATATGCTCTTTGAATTTCATCTCTAACATTCACATTATATTTGTGTATTGGTCTTCTTAGCCCAGGGCCAGCAATGAGTTCGTTGGGGTTGATTTCGATATGACTTTTCTTTGAACTTGATTGGATAACATGGCTCGGATCATTGGATGACTTTCCAATCCCAAGAGATTTACGTTTGAAATACTTTTTTAGTGCCATGTTAATTCAGTTTATAAACTTGCATGTTTCAAAATTAAACTTGAAAAGTTGAAGATTGAACTCAAAACTATATATTTAACATTGAATAATTAAATTGAAAGATTTAATTAAAAATCAAGAACTAAAATTATTTTTTGAGTTCTACAATTAACTGAGAATCAAATTAGGCAAACAAATTCAGTCTTTAAAAACAGAATTAACACAAGCATATATATAATTGGGTTAGACAGAATTTTTCCTAATTAATTTGGTTGCCTTTACCTAAAAATTCATCCTTTGAAAACAAAATTAATATATGCATATATATAACTATGCAAACATGCAATTGCATTCGTTTCAGGCGGGATTTTTAGAAAAAGGCAACCATCAAAGATTCAAAATATGAATGATAGTTTCAAAACTGATAAGTGGTAGATTAACTAAAATGGCTTCTAAAAATGGATGAATGCTAACAAACTATTTCGTTTCATATATATAGGGACAAAATATCATTCCCCTAATTATTAGAGTGTATATTCAAATAAAGAAATTACATCCCCTCAAATTAAATTAGTGAACCCTCAATTATGCATATTCATACAAACACAACAAATTCAGGAGAAAACCATCATCTTTGCAATTGGTCAAGGGCGGAGGCAAAAGGGGGCCTGAGGGGACTGTTGACCCTTAAGTTTTTAAAACCCAAGTATGCTCCCTAACAGTTAACCCACATCACACTAAGCCAGCCCATTAAATTCTCCCATTGGTTTTAGCCTCATACACCGGAGCCTGCTGTTGCTAAAAATCGAAAAGAAGGAAAAGAAGGGAAGAGAGATTTGATCGTGACAGAATTTCGGTGTTTGGAGGTCGTCTTCAAAATCGACATGCGAAGTTCAGTGGTTGTCTTCAAACTTCGGATCTGCAAGTTTTTGGAGCAAATTTTTCAGAGCAAACTTTATTTTAAAGCAAAATTTCAAGTTTTTCGGATCTACAAGTAGAAAAAAGAGAGAGAACACAGATATGATACTTTAACTCCCAATTGCAAAAGTGATGTTTACCTTACATTTTTGGGCTTGTAAATTGGTCGGAATCAGAACTAATATAATAATATTTCTATTTGAAGTGTCACTTGCAAAGATGATGGTTCCTTTAGTTTGTTGTGTTTGTGGGAATGTCCATAATTGAGGGGTTCACCAATTTCTTTTGAGGGGAAGGAATTTCTTTATTTGAAATATGCACTCTAATAATTGAGGGAGGGGTGTTCTATTCCTATATATGTGAACTAAAATGGTTTGCTAGCATTCATCCGTTTTGTAGAAACCATTTTGGTTAATTTACCACTTACCAGTGTTGGTATTATCATCATTCATATTTTGAATCTTTGGTGTTTGCCTTTTCCTAAAAATCCTGCCTGAAACGAATGCAATTTCATGTTTGCAAAGTTATATATATGTTTATGTTAATTTTGTTTTGAAAGGATGAATTTTTAGGAAAAGACAACCCAATTATTTAGGAAAAAATCTGGCTAACCCAATTATATATATATATATATATATACTTATGTTAATTCTGTTTTCAAAAGCTAAATTTGTTTGTCTAATTTGATTCTCAGTTAATTTTAGAACTCAAAAAATAATTTTAGTTCTTGATTTTTAATTAAATATTTGAGTTTAATTATTCAAGTATAAATATATAGTTTTGAGTTTAATCTTCAATTTTTTGAGTTTAATTTTGAAATATGCAGGCTTATAAACTAAATTAATATGTCACTAGAAAAGTATTTCAAACGTAAATCTCTTGGGGTTGGATAGTCTTCGAATGATCCGAGCCATGTTGGTCAATCAAGTCCAAAGAAAAGTCATATTGAAATCAACCCCGATGAACTCATTGCTGACCATGGCATGAGAAGACCAATACACGAATATGATGTGAATGTTAGAGATGAAATTCGAAGAGCATATTTATGAAAGGGCCATTGTCAATCTTTACAACATGATTGTTCTCAAAAGCAATTTGGAAATGTATTAGTTAGACGCTTCGATCTGGCATGGTTTGGTGCATGCCCAACTTGGTTTGACTATAACTTAGCTAAAGATACCTTTTTTGCTTGTATTGTTATCTTTTCAAGTCCCCATGGGTAAGGATTCGTTTGTGTGTGATGGATTTTCAAATTGGAAGAAGACGTATATATTTGATCTTCACATTGGAAAGCCCAATAGTGATCATAATGTAGCTCAGATAAAAAGTGAGAATTTAATGAACGAAAAACAAATTATCATACCTTTGTTATCTTAGCAGAAAACAAAGAGTCAAAGTGATTATCGAACTCGATTGAATGTTTCAATAAACTGTTTCCTTTTTTTGTTGCACAAAGGGCTTCCTTTTTGTGGACATGATGAATAGTAAAGTTCAAGCAACCAATGAAATTATCTAGAGCTCTCGAGGTTTCTTTCTAGACATAATGAAGATATTAAACGAGTTACTTTTAGTCAAGCTCCTGTGCATAACAAATTGACATATCCAAATATTCAAAAGGACATTATTCAAGCTGATGCAGAGGCGATTACTAATGTGATTATTAAGAATCTAGGTGACTCATTATTTTCAATTTTAATTGACGAGTCACGTGATATATTGACAAAGGAACAGCGGCAGTTGTTGTACGATATGTAAATTACAACGTACATATTATTGAACGTTTTATTGGCATTCAATATGTGACAGACACTGCTGCTAGTTTACTCAAACAGGCTCTTGAATCTTTATTTTCTACACATGTGATAAGCATATTAAGATTGTGTGGTCATTGTTATGACAGAGCAAGTAATATGCAAGGTGAATTTAATGGATTGAAAGCATTTATTTTGAATGACAATCCAAGTGCGTACTATGTACATTGTTTTGCTCACAGGCTTTAATTGAATCTCGAAAAAAGAGAAATTTCTAGTGGACGATGTATAAATCAAGAAACATCTCTCAAAAGATATGGTGATATACGTTAGGGCTTTCATTATGCTACAATCATTCGTTTACTATTGATTTATTCAAGCACTTGATGTTCTTGAGATTGTAAGGGAGAACATGGTGAACTTGGAACATAGAACAGAGTCAGCTGTTTTAACAGATATTATGAAATCTTTTCTTTTTGTGTTCATGCTTTATTGCCTAAGAAGGCTATTAGTAGTTACCAACAAGTCATCACAAGCATTACGAAGAAAAGATCATGATATATAAAATGCTATGGGTTTATTGAAAACATCAAAAGATCAATTGAAAATAATGTGAGAGAGTGAATGTGATTCTTTGTTAGGAGACGTGTCATCATTCTGCATCAAACATGATGTTGATATTCCAAACATAGATGATGAGTATAAACCCCATGAGCATTCAAAGCGAAAATCTCAGGGGATTACAAATATACACCATTTTTGTTATGAATTATTCAATAATATAATTGACATGCAATTTAATAAATTGGATGATCGTTTCACTGAGGCAAGTACAGAGCTACTTCTTGGTGTGGCATGTTTAAACCCAAGTTACTCGTTCTATGCTTTCAATAAAGAAAGCTTATTCACCTTGTTCAGTTCTATCTAGAGGATTTCTTTGCAGTGGACCTTTTGGTAATTCACGATCAACTTCATACATATATTATTGATGTATGTAGTAATGATGAGTTCTCTATTATAGGCATTGCTGGTCTTGTAGAGAAAATGGTAAACACAATGAAGAATTTGGTAGTTTCATTAGTATATAGGCTTATCAAATTGTCATTACCAACTGCTACAATGGAGTGAGTTTTTTCTATTATGAATATTGCTAAGAGCAAATTGCGGAATAGGATGTGAGATAAGTGGATGAATGATAGTTTGGTTGTATTCATTGAGAAAGATATCTTTAATGAGATTGATAATTTAGTCATTATGGAGCGGTTTCAAATTATGAAAACTCGAAGAGAACCATTGCAATGTGAGTTTTCTTATTTTAAATAACATTCTTAAATTAATTAATTTTTCATCTATTTTGTTTTCTTATTGGGTTTTATTGAATGTAGAAATTATTTTATATTAGCTTATAATTTGCCCCTAAATGAAATTTTTTGGCTCCGCCACGGCAAGTGGCAGTTCAAATAGAAATATTATTATATTAGTTCCAATTCCGACCAATTTGCAAGCCTTAAAATGTAAGAGGATAAACATCACCTATGCAATTGGGAGTTTTTTTGGTAATTGAGAAAATTTCATTAAGACGCCAAAAGGCAATAAAGAACGGCACCAAGAAGGGCCATACAAGCAACAAAACCAAAATGGTCCATGAGAGAGAACTAGTCGAGTAATCAATACATGACATCACAGAAAAATAGGGAGACTCAATAGTTATCCCAGAAACACCGTAAAAAATCGCATGCATGTATCATATCATCATTCCTCCCTTGAACTTCCGTACTTTGCCGCGCTACTTGGGACAATAGAAGCGAAGTCAATCTATTTGGAATAGTAAAATTCTCCCGAAAGATGCGTTGATCTCCGGAAGATGCGTTGATCCCTGGTAGATGCAATTGGGAGTTGAACTATTCTTCTTGCTCTTTATTTACTTGCAGCTCTGAAAAACTTGAAATTTTGCTTTAAAATGATGTTTGCTCTGAAAAATTTGCACCAAAAATGTGCAGATCCAAAGTTTGAAGACGACCACTGAACTTCGCATGTCGATTTTGAAGATGACCTCCAAAAGTCAAAGTTCTACCACAATTGAATCTCTCTTCCCAGTGTTTTTCTTCTTTTCGTTGTTTGAGCAACGACAAGCTGCGGCGTACGAAGCTAAAACCGAAGGAAGGAGTTTAATGGATTGGCTTAGTCGGCTGTGGGCTAACTAATGGGGGGGCATACTTGGGTTTATAAAAACAAACTTAGGGGTCAACGACCCCCTCAGACCCCCTTACCTCCGCCCTTGCTGATAAATTCTCTCCCTTTCGTTAGGTTTGATAGTGGAAAAGAAAAAAAAACAAGAAGAAGAGGAAGGTGAGAGAGAGAGAGAAAAACCATTGGAAGCGAACGATGAAAACAAACAAAGATATGCCCACCCTCAATTACTGCCGTCGCGACCAAACAAAAGGAAGTAGAAAAAGAAAAGGAAAAAAAGATTGTCTACTTTATTTAAATAGGGTATCTATATGCATAAAGATGATTAAAAGTATGGTTATCATTTGTCAATTTGATTTGAGAAGTCCTAATGGGAGATTTCATAATTTAAGATAAATTGATGTTTATCTCAATATGTGCCTAACTTCAACCATTATTAAGAGAACAATAAAGGATTTAGGGAAAAACATTTAGTGTTGCTTGATATAAGAACTAGGATTTTGCCATACTAAGATTCTGACAGTGTGCCAGACGTCCAAAATAGAAAGGATGTATTTGCTTTTCTTCAATCCATTCAATTCAGATACTATGGTTGTTGGAATGCTAGAACTGGAAGATAAAATAGTTGCGGATGGATTTTTTAACGGCGGGGTTTATCCTAGTCTCATCTTTTTTTCTCCTATTACATGGGTGGATAAGTGGGTGGACTATTCCCACATTCATGTTGGTTTTCAACCTGTTGTGGGATTTAGCCTGTTTTTATAAAACTGGAACACCTCATTAGGTGAGGACAAGAACTTTTCAAGTGGTCCTTAATTCTGGCTCATCAAAGGTTTTCACATTATCTAAGACTTTTTTTGAATTGTCTTGCTGACTAGGACAAGCTAATATCATGCCGATGTATAAAGAGGTTGATAGAAAAATGACTAGGATTTAATCTTGGTAAAAGAAGGGTTGAGATTAGTGTTTAGAAAAACCAAAATTCCTCAGCACATGGATCGCTAACGTGGCCAGATTCAATGAGATTTGATCACATGTATTGATGACGTGGTAGAAATCCCATCCATTCAAAAATTAACACAGCTGAATTCCAACCAAAAATTTCAATCCCCACCTGTTCCCAAGAAAAGAAACTTTAATACCTCTCACTCACATTAACTCTTCCGCATCAAAATCAATCTCTCACACTCTCACCCCTCTCTCTCCCATGCGGCAACAATTAATTAATTATGTGGAATGAGTTAATTATATGGAATTAATTAAGCGCCCGCGTGCGCCGAAGGTGCCCGCTAAATTTTTGTTCTTTTAAATTGTGAAGTTGAATATTATGTCCCAAAATTTGGGCGGGGGAAATAATTTTTGAGGAAACAAAGATTTTAAATGAACCGTGCCCGAGGGCACGTGTTATGACTAGTATATATTACAATTGACGGAGGAATCTAATGACCAGGACAAAGGGATTAATAGAGTGGTGGCTATGAATTGGCCACCTCCTCATGTGGGTCCCACCACCACCATTCTCACAAAACCAAATGCACCCAATGCCACACACATACATGCAACCACACTTCTCACAAATCCCTTGCATCCGAATCTGCACCCACTTAAATACCCACTTTCTAGTTCGGTTATATTTTGAAGAAATGTTTTCCCAAAATTGGTTTTCCAACATGATTTGGTTTTCTTAGCATTTGCAGGAAAGCAGAACAAAAGAATAATTTTTTGATGTAAGTTCAGTCCAACTTGATGTGTGATCATAGCTGTGTAAAGTGGGGTGCACTTGATGTTCGATGTTTGGAGAAGCAAACCCTTCTCATTGGGTTGTCTGGTGCCTCTTGTTCTGTTGTTTTTTGTCTTCTATATTTTTTTGAGAATCGTGGATTAATCGAATTACTATTTGAAAAATAATTTTTCTTTTGCAGTGCTTTAACATGTCAGTAGAAGAAAAATTATGATGCGACTAGGGCTTTTTGTGGGGGTTAAAGGTAGGGTTTTTATGGCTTGTGGACTACTACTAGGGTTTAATAGCGAAGAACAGATCTGAACTAATATTTAAGTGCTGGAAAAATAGATCTAGGGCTAAAATTAATTAACTAGCAACTAGGGAATAATCTAGAGCAACTAGGAATAAAAATACCTTGATCAATTCTTCGATAAAGCACACCCTAGGGCCGGCCGGCCCCTAGGGCCGGCCGGCCCCTTATTGGGGGAGGGGTTAATAATTGTCTAATTACCCCTTTGCCCTCCCCACTTGTGAGTAATCACAAGTTTGGGACCGGGTCCGAGTTGGACCCAAGTCGTCGCCTCCGATGGTAGACCCACATCACTTGAGCCGGTTCCCCATCCTGCCTAGCCGCCGCCCCCTGCTGAGCCGCATC
Organism: Scilla litardierei; assembly: GCA_030789695.1. Lineage (NCBI taxonomy): Eukaryota > Viridiplantae > Streptophyta > Magnoliopsida > Asparagales > Asparagaceae > Scilla > Scilla litardierei. Next base: position 190,479,186 of record CM061136.1, on the reverse strand, counting down.
ATTACTCCCCCCAAAAGTGCCACCTTGTCCTCAAGGTGGAAATCTGGAAACTGGTCGCGGATCACTGAAGCAGCCTCCCAAGTAGCATCGTAATCGGGTAGGCCCCGCCAACGAATCCTCACCTCCTGAACCCCGCTTGCGGTCTGCCGGATCCCTGTCAACTCCTGAGGCTCCCGGAGCACCTCCATGTCATCTGTCAGAGTGGGTGGGAGAGTGGGTGACAGAGTATGATTTCCGATGGCACGTCGCAGCTGTGAAATGTGGAACACCGGGTGAATGGTCGACGTGGTGGGTAACTGCAGTCTATAGGCCACCTTCCCGATCTGAGCGGTCACCTCGAAAGGTCCATAGTAACGGGCCGCTAGCTTCTCATTGCTCCGACGAGCCAAGGTCCTCTGCCGGTAAGGTCGGAGCTTCAGGTACACGCGGTCCCCCACCTCAAAATGCTCATCTCGCCGGTGTGCATCTGCCTTGGTCTTCATGATCTGCTGGGCCCTCAACAAATGTTTCTTCAACTCCTCCAGGTACCTATCCCGCTCAGTCAAGTGCTCCTCTACCTGGGACACCGGCGTAGCACCTCTGCTGTAATGTATCAACTGTGGAGGGTCACGGCCATAGAGGATCCAGAATGGGGTGCTCTGTGCTGCCGAATGGTACGAGGTGTTGTACCAGTATTCGGCCCATGCCAACCACCTGGCCCACTGTCTCGGTGACTCTGACGCAAAGCACCTCAGGTATGTCTCCACACTCCTATTCACCACCTCCGTCTGTCCATCTGTCTGCGGGTGATAGGCCGTGCTCCTCCGTAGCTTGGTCCCCTGCACCTTAAATAACTCCTTCCAAAAGCTGCTGATGAATACTTTGTCCCGATCTGATACTATGGAGTCCGGAAACCCGTGCAGGCGAACCACCTCCCTCATAAACGTTGCTGCCACCGTAACTGCAGTGTATGGGTGTCTGAGAGGTATAAAGTGGGCGTACTTGCTGAGCCGATCGACCACCACTAATATGGAACTGTACCCCTCTGATCGCGGCAACCCCTCAATGAAATCCATACTGATATCCTCCCATACTCGCTCTGGCAAAGCTAATGGCTGTAAAAGTCCCGCTGGTGCCATTGCCAAATATTTGTGACGCTGGCACACGTCACATTCTGCTATCCGCTGGGCAATGTCTTTCTTCATCCCAGGCCAATATAACTCCCTCGCCATCCGCCGGTAAGTCTGCTGTACCCCGGAGTGCCCCCCAATGGCGCTGCCGTGGAACTCCTGAAAGATCATGGGGATGTGGGCGGACCCCCTGGGAATCACCAGCCGGCCGTGGTATAGCAACCTCTGTCCCTCCAAGCTGTATCCCTGAAAGTCCGAGGACCCCTGCTGCAGTGCCTCACGGATCCTCGTCAAATCTGCATCAGCCTCTATCTCCCTACTCAAGGGCTCCCAATCCAAGAGGACGGGTGCTGATATGGCCGCGAACTCAGCAATCTCCTCGCGACGCGACAGGGCGTCAGCCGCCTTGTTCTCCAGGCCTGGGCGGTACTGTATCTCGAATGTAAAATGCACCAGCTTGGAGAGCCACCTCTGATGCTCCTCGGTGACCATACGCTACTCCAATAAGTACTTCAAACTCCGCTGGTCGGTCCGCACTATGAACTTCCTACCCAACAGGTAGGGCCGCCACTTCTGAATAGCTAGTACAATTGCCATCAGCTCCCTCTCATAAACTGACTTCAGCCTCGCCCGTGCTGACAGGGTCTGGCTAAAGAAAGCAATTGGCCTCTGGTCCTGCATCAACACTGCCCCCAGGCCATACCCTGATGCGTCGGTGTCTATCACAAAAGGTCTGCTGAAATCTGGGAGCCCCAAAACTGGCACCGACGTCATCGCCTGCTTCAGGGCCTCAAATGCCCTGGTAGCCTCCTCGCTCCAGTGGAAGTTGTCTTTCTTCAGTTGCTCGGTGAGAGGCCAAGCAATCGTGCTATATCCCTGGACAAACTTCCTGTAATACCCCGTCAACCCCAAAAAGCCGCGCAGTCCCCGTAAGGTGGAGGGTACAGGCCAATCTAACATGGCTGCAATCTTGGTCCTGTCGGCCGCAACTCCCTCTGCTGACACCACGTGGCCCAAGTACTCCACCTGTGGCTGGCCGAACAGACACTTCTTCTTATTCGCACAGAGATGCTGCTCCTGTAGCTCATGCAATACTGCTCACAGATGCCCCACGTGCTCCTCCATACTGCGGCTGTACACCAGTATGTCATCAAAGAAGACCAACACAAACCTCCTCAGAAAAGGTCGGAAGACCTTGTTCATCAAAGCCTGGAATGTCGCCGGTGCATTCGTCAAGCCGAATGGCATGACTAGGAACTCATAATGCCCCTCGTGCGTCCTAAACGCTGTCTTTGGCACGTCGGCCGCCCTCATCCGTATCTGGTGGTAACCCGACTTCAGATCAATTTTGGAAAAATAAGCTGCCCCGTGGAGTTCATCCAATAGCTCATCTATCACATGGATGAGGAATTTATCTGCCACTGTTTCCTTATTGAGGGCCCTGTAATCCACGCAGAATCTCCAGCTGCCATCCTTCTTCTTCACCAACAGTACCGGGCTAGAAAAAGGGCTAGTGCTCGGTTGGATCACCCCTGCCTGCAGCATCTCCTCCACCAACCTCTCTATCTCATCCTTCTGTACCTGGGGGTACCTGTAAGGCCGCACACTAATGGGAGACACCCCTCTCTCAAAACAATGGCGTGCTCATGATCTCTGTGGGGTGGCAGCCCCTGCGGTGTCTGGAAGACCTCCTCAAACTGTGCCAACAACTCCTCGACCTCCGGTGCTACTGTCTGTGGGGTGTCCTCACTCTGTACCGACGCTGTCACTGCCTGTAGCTCCACCAAGTATCCCCCTCCTGCGGTGTGGATAGCCCTGGACATGGCCTTGTAAGACACCAGGGAACGACAGAGACTGGGGTCCCCCTGTAACACCGCTGTCCTCCCCCCGTGCTGATACTCCATCCTCAGCAGCTTCCAGTTGGTCCTGGTCTCCCCGAGGGTCTGTAACCACTTCATCCCCAGGATGACATCTGTACTTCCTAGCTCCAAGGGCAGGAAATCGGCGACGATCTGCTCCCCCTGAACCGCCACAACCACCCCGCGGCAGACACCAGTGGTATGTGTCACCTGTCCCGTGCCGAGCATCACTCCATACCTCCCAGTGCCGCTCGTCTGCAAACCCTGTGCCTCCGCCAGTCTGATGGAAATGAAGTTGTGGGTGGCCCCACTGTCGATCAAAACTATCACCTCCTGGCTACCCACCTGTCCCACCAATTTCATGGTGTGGTTCGGTGTGAACCCCACCACGGAATTGAGGGACACCTCTGCAAGGTCTAAGTGCTGGTGCTCCATCTCCTCCTCATCCTCTCCTGCCTCTAGGGTGATAACCTCATCCTCTCCCTCCTCATCGCCAGCTATCAGTATCTGGAGAGTACGAGCGGCGCATCGGTGCCCGGGGGTGAACTTCTCATCACATCTGAAGCACAGCCCCTTCAACCGCTTCTCCCGTATCTCAGCATCTGTCATCCTCCGCACCTGCCCCCCCACCACGGGGCTCCTGCCTCCTGTCAGTACCGCTCCCAGCTGCGGCCGTCACCGCCTGCCCTGGGGTGGTCCCTGTAGTAGGTGCTGTCCTCTGCCCTGCAGTAGCCGCCTGACTCCGGAAGGTGGCACCTCACAACGCCCCGCAGGACCTCCGCTCTGTCTCCTGGTGATCCTCTACTTTCCTGGCCAGTGTCATCATCCCCCGCAAACCAACGGGCTCGAACTGTCTCAGCCCCGACCGCACCGTGAGCTTCAGCCCCTTCATGAAACAGCCCTCCAGGGACTCCTCAGAGACTCCCCGAACTCGGTGGCAGAGCGACTCGAACTTCTTGATGTAATCACCCACGCTCCCCTCCTGCTTCAGCGAGTACAGCCTCTCGAACACGCCGCCAGCCGGACCTCCTCCAAACCGCTCTGTCAAGAGCGTCGTAAACTCAGCCCAGGTCTGAAAAGGCCGTTGCTGATCGGTCCAACGGAACCAGCCCAAAGCCTCTCCCTCCAGACAGACCCCTATCGCCCGTAGCCAATCCTCCCCTGGGACAGCGGACACCTCCAAGTACCTCTCCACCATGTACAGCCAGTCGTCTGGGTTGCCTCCCTCAAAAACAGGCACCTCCAGCTTCCTCAGACGCCTCTCGCCAGCGAATCCACCTCTCTCCTGCGGCTGGAATCCTCCCCTGTGCTGGTATCCCTGTCGCCTGTCTGGAACATAAGCCTCAGTCCGATCACGGTAGCCTCCCTCTGCTCCGTGCCCCTGCCAGTCTCCCTGATGGTGTCCAACCTCCGCCTGGTGGCCTCCTGGAGGATCCTGGTACGCTCTCCAATCTCCCGTCACTCCCCCAAAGGGTGGGAGCTGAGTCGACGGGCCTCCTGTGATCTGGTGGGGCCCTCCACCCTGCTGCAATCCTCCGCTGGGTCCCCCAAAAGTCTGAAAACCCCCAAATTGCGCTCCACGAACCTTGGGTGGGGCCCCCGGGGGTCGGGGAACCTGCGAAATCACCGGTCGAACGTCCTGGGGGGCCAGTGGGCCCCCCCAGGGGTCCGGCGGGCCTCGGATCCCCCCTCTGGGGTCGGCCGAGGCCCCCCAGGCCCCCGCCTGGGCCGACCGGCCCTGGAAGTGGGCCGGCGGGCCCCAGGCGGCGGCGGCAGGTGCGGCCGCCCCTCCCAAGGCCCTGGCGGCCTGCCGCCGCCCCCAGGGGGTTCGCCGGCCCCCCCAGATGTACCTGGGGGGCCGGCGGCCACCCTGGGGTGTTCCGGTTGGCCGGAACTCCCCCTCCTTGGTTTGTGTCGTCGCGGCGCGGCGGTGCGTGGTCTTGGTGGGTCCCCCACGCGTTGTCTCCTTGGTCAAACCCTCCATCGTCGTCTAGATCCGGTTCATCTTCGAAAAAAATTGTCTTTTTACCTTTGTCCTTCGCCAACGGTGGCTCCTTTTTGTTCGGATCCGCTTTTGGGATAAGATGAGCGGTCAACGCCGCTATGGCCTCCGTCAATTCCGAAAGTTTCGCATCCGTTTTCCCTTGATTTTCTTTTATCTCCGCCATCTTGGCCTTCGTCTTCTCTTGATTTTCTTTTATCTCCTTCCGGATCTCCGCGGCCTTCTCCGCGTCTTCCTTCCTTAGATCGATGAAACCCTTGCTGATTTGGGCTTCAATCCTCTCAACTTTCCCTTCCAAAACTTCAATCCGCTCCGTTGCTCGCGTGTTTGCCATGGATCAAACCGCTCTGATACCAATTTGATGCGACTAGGGCTTTTTGTGGGGGTTAAAGGTAGGGTTTTTATGGCTTGTGGACTACTAATCTAGGGTTTAATAGCGAAGAACAGATCTGAACTAATATTTAAGTGTTGGAAAAATAGATCTAGGGCTAAAATTAATTAACTAGCAACTAGGGAATAATCTAGAGCAACTAGGAATAAAAATACCTTGATCAATTCTTCGATAAAGCACACCCTAGGGCCGGCCGGCCCCTTTATTGGGGGAGGGGTTAATAATTGTCTAATTACCCCTTTGCCCTCCCCACTTGTGAGTAATCACAAGTTTGGGACCGGGTCCGAGTTGGACCCAAGTCGTCGCCTCCGATGGTAGACCCACATCACTTGAGCCGGTTCCCCATCCTGCCTAGCTGCCGCCCCCTGCTGAGCCGCATCAAATTATTGATTGATAAGGCACCAATTCTAAAACTACAAAGTCCCATATCCATCCGTAATCCAATGTATTTCATAATTTTTCATGACATCTTGGGTTGCATGCATGCAGAAGAACTTCCGCAAGAAAAGTAGTGAAAGTCTACTTGAAATACTCAAGACGGTAAAGTTGTTGCATCTAGGTGTTTCCTTGAGATAAACAGCTTGTTTTCCTTTCCTAAGGCCTCGAAATGCATGTGCATTCATGCAGTAACCTTTGCATATTGTTATAAACTTATAATTCAATCGTTCTCGAATCACCCTTAAGTATATTCCTTTTCTTTTCCAATTGTCTTTAGTATATAATTCTCAACCTGAAAAATCAACCAGAAATCTTAAAAAGTTGTTTCAAGTAAGTTTTACTCAAACAAGATCAGTTTCACATTTATTTTGTTTTTAAGGCCTTGTGCTGCATCATGATACATAACTTACATGTTATGTTACAATTCCTGTCCATTCTCAAATCATCCATGCGTGATTTGAGTGAACCTTTTTTTAAAAAATGATTTTAGTATCAGGTTTCCTTCTCTAGAATTCTCCATGGAGGCCATGACATTTGTTGAAATTTTCAAGCCAAATGTTTTTATTTCGTTGTTGTGGCTAACTGTTCATTATACATTTTCAACTGACTGTACTCATGAGTAAAAATCATAATCAAATCTATGAGCTGTTAGTCTTTACTTACAATGTCTATGGTAAAAATAATAGGTTGAATAATCAAATATTCCTTGCTTCATGGTTTTGCATAATATGGGAGTTTTATGTGACCAATCATGATAGCCGGATAAACATTATTATTTTTTGCACTGAAGCCTCATTTGCTAGACTAAACGCTTTCTTCTGCTGAAATGCCGATAAGAAGCATATAGAAAAATTAAATTTTCTGAAAAGCTAAGCTTATACTGTTGAGCAAAACCTTGCTGAAGTGGTGACAACAGTATGTTGGTATGGTTGATTAGGTAATCTGACAGCCATAAACAGATGAAAATCACCGGTCCTTGCTGTTTAAGAAATTCTTTCTGGCCTGCCGTTTTATGTCTTTGATAACTACAGTTACGTGCCCATGTGTGGTTATCCTCAAAATATAACAGTTACTTGCCCATGTGTGGGTTATACTTGAGATTAGTATCTGTAATGAGAATGTATCGTTGTTGGCTTGATCATGCATCACAAAGATTACCTATATTTGGGTTTTACTGGTAATTGGAAAGACCACCCATTCTTTGGGTATTGCTGGTAGAATGGAACAATGGTGATGTTATGTACCCATCAAATGGTCCTTTGATGTCAGAGATGTGATGGAAACAAAAGTTTTTTTGCATATGGTATGGGTAAAATGAGGAAGTAACGGATGTTATCTGAACCATTTGTGCTTGAGGTATGGGTAAAAATGAGGAAGTAATGGACATGATGTTATCTCAACCATCCATCGTAAAATTGTTTTATGGGTAAGAAGTTTCTAACTAGATGACACCATCTATGATCTTACATATGCCCTTGTATTTTTTGCATCTTTTCATATTTACTTTACTTTTAAAATTTGGAACTGTTTTAAATCAAAGTGCTTCTTCTAGCCACTTATGAACGTTATTTTAAATGCCCTTCGATTTCAAAGAGTTAATTATAATTAGTTCGGACCATGTTTAGATGTTTCGCCCAATACCGCTTGATATCGGTAGTTTCGGATCGGAACCGGCCTACCCCGAGACGAAACAACTGCCCATGTTTCGGTTTCGGTCGGAATGGTGCCGTTCCGGCCGGTTTTGGCCGTAACTGGACGGAACGGCACCGTTTCGGCCGAAACGAAGGTAAAATTGAAAAAAAATCAAAGCAGAAGGAGAAGACCAATAAAAGATGAGGGGGAAGAGAAAATCCAAAAAAAGAAGACCAAAAAAACAACTTACCTGGAGCCCTCCCGCCACCCGCAACCTCCAGCCACCCCATCGCCGCCTGGCTCCTACAGTCCTCCAGCCGCCCGCAGCCTCCAGCCACCCCATCGCCTCGTGGCTCCTGCAGCCCCCCCGCCGCCCGCAGCCTCCAGCCACCCCATCGCCTCCTGCAGCCCTCCCGCCGCCTTCCCACTGCCCTCCCGTTGCCTCCTCCATGGGGAAGAGGAAAGAAAAGAATAGAAGCCATCTGGGCAGATATTTTTGATGGCGAACTTGTAAATAAGTGGTAGCATGCAGAGTAAAATGGTGGGTGCTTGAAGCTTTAGATATTTTGAATGGTGAACTTGTAAATAAGTGGCATTGCGCCGCGTAAAATGGTGGGTGCACAAAGCAACTCACCGACCTGAATTTTGTAACAGCTAACTTGTAAATAAGTGCTATGTGCGTAGAGTAAAATGATGGGTGCGCAAAGCAAGATTTTTTACTAATGCAAGATTAACAAGATTAACAAGATGAGTGCGTAAATAAGTAAATATAATACTAAACTACCGGTTATATGCACTCACCCGCCTGATTTTTGGAATGGCAAACTTGTGAACTAATGGCAAACTTGTAAATAAATTATATATACAAATTTATTATTACATATTAGTAATATAAATTTCATAAGTATTTGATAGTATTTGATTACTACTTTTGTTTTTAAGTATTTGATAGTATTTAATAAGGTTTTTAGTATTTAAAATCACCGATACGGGCAAACCGAAACTCACTTCCGAAACTACCGAAACGGACGATACGGATACCGAAACCTAAATTTAAGAGCGATACCGAGACCGAAACCGAGACCTAAAACCTTGGTTCAGACATTCTTCATAATTATTAAAATTTAGAGGGCATGCTATTTTGTTAATATCTTCTTATTCATTAATGTCTTTTAAGTCCCTTCTTCAACTTGTTTTGTGTGTTCTGCATCTAGTTTTTACTATCCTTCTCTATCTTTTCAGAATGGGCTATAATTGCTTTCTGAATTTTCGGGGTTAATTCTGAGCTTAATTATTCGTCAACATGTGACTTGTTATTGTGTTTGAATTATTACCACTTCTGATATGCCTTATGTCTGGTCTGCATCAAATCTCCCTTTATTTCTTTGTTTCTTCCCTCATTATCTAACTGGTTGTGTTTGCTGGCTTTGATGGGTCTTATGTGTCATTTACATCAAAGCTCCATTCAGTTCTTCGTTTCTTTCCTTTTCATCTAAAAGATGATTTTGCAATACCAACTACTGATGCAGAAAAACATGCAAACATAACAGAATCTTGCCTGGCTAATCTTGCATAGAATATATGTTTGTCACTCCTTTTTCATCTTCCAGTTACAATGACTGATTATCTGATTCTTCTGAAATGATATTCATACTCAGATGTAATTAACTTCATTGGTGCATGTTAAATATTTTATACAGCTTCAGTTACCGGTCACTGTGCCAGTTGCTTATGTAAAATTTCTGCAGATAAATTACGCTTTATGATGCACAAGGTTGGGATGGGTTGCTTCTGATATTTTTCTTAGCATGTTCCTTTATATTATATGTTTTGTTGAGCACCATAATCATGTTGTCATGAATACCACTTGGAAATGGTGCTCCTGATTTGTTCAGGAAATCTGCTATACAGCCACTTGTAGAAATGAAATGTGAGTGATTGCAAGCCTTGATCTGAGGAGTAAACAATAGTTGGAAGGCTGAAGGTGAAATTTTGGGTGACACGAAACATGTGGGAAACATAGGGGAACATGTAAGGAAACTGGCTGCATTCCTCATGTTCTCAGTTTTCATTGTTTACTTCTTCAAAGTTGATTCATGCCCAAGCCACTATCATTTATTTTCCCCTTATATGCATTCAAGCCTCTCTAGAGCATACTTTTTGGACTTTACATTAAGGATATATCATGTTCCCCACCCCCAACACCCCCCACCCCCAACACACAACAAATGAACAGCATACCTATGCGAGGTCGAATGGTACTAGAATGTTAGCTTTGTAGATTGCAGTCTCATGATGTAAGGTACGCACACATGCACACAAAATAAAAAATAAAAAAAATCATACACCCCCCAATGAAGAAAAGAAAAATCATTAGCGTGAGACTTGTCTTATTTCAGCAGCCCACCCACCACCCCACCAACCCCCCCCCCCAAAAAAAAAAAAATAAAATAAATAAATAAATAAATAAATAAATAAAAACAAAGAAAAGAAAAATCATTAACGATGGAGACTTTTGCCTAATTTATAAATGTCACTTCTGATTTCTCACACTTTCGCCAGCTTTCAAATGTATAGCATTTTAGTTCCCACGCTTAGTCTTTTCCTTTTCAAATTTCCTGACTTTCTTGTAACATCCCTCATGCCATGGTTTTGTTAGCAGCCATTCTGTGAGTAGTTGTCTCTCCTCTGAATACTTAACGGTTGGATCTATCGAGGCCTTGTGTTGATTCTTAGATTTTATTTTCCAGCCTTCTCTGTTAGGAAACCCAAATGACGCAAATTCATTTTTGTTTAGTGTTCGTGTAAGGTTTTATTGCCTGAAATGGAATGCAACAAGTGAACATGAAACTTGCACCAGATAGTCATTGATGAGACCAAGTTGTTCGTACACCTTGTTTTTTGTTGTTTGTACGTACGCATGCATGCATGCCACTTCTTCGAACCAGAGCCAATACCAGGTGTGATTGATGCTTCTAAACGTGACATGCGTGTCTATCCATGTTGGACGGCTGGAAAAGTGCAAGATCTTTATTCACCTTAAAACATTATGGTGCAATGAAGTCATCATGCCCCCCTTTTGACAAAAATTGATGGTTTATAGATCATTTTCACTATTACATGTGTTTAGTAACAGCCAAATGCATACATTTATATGAGTTAAATACATGTATATACACTAAAAACATGCATACATGATAGGGTCCTCACATCTAGGATTTGGAGGAGAGTGTGTTTAACACCTCATGTCCGTGTCGGGGTACCATACCCATGTCCATGTCTACTAATCGTAGGCAGTATCTACATACTTGTGTCTACTCTGCCATTCACAAGTCGCTTTATAAATGGAACATAGGTTTGGTAGGATTCTTTAGTTGGTTTGAAGATTTTGGGTCCTTGTGCGCTGCACGTGACGGGCAGAACTAAATCAAGAGTTAGTTTGCTCCTTTTTTAAACAAAAATGTAATCTGTCTACGCATGGCATTCCTAGAGGAATCGGGGTTGGACTTTGGTGAAACATCTTGCGCCTTATGTATCAGCAAGAATTACTGTCCCTGCCTTGGTGATGTCGTCAAGCCTTTTTTTTTTGTTTTTAAAATTTGTATTTCCTCCAACAAGGGTCTATTGGTGTTGAGGGTATCGGTTAGTCTGAAATAATTACTATTCTGTAATATAATTATGGTTTTTCAAATTTGGTTCTCTATAATAGAGTTTTCACATGAGTATGAATGGTTTCCTGTTGACCATGGCCACTTGACACGGTCCTCTTCTGGAAGAAAGTATCCACACTTGTGATAATTGAGGATCTACTTGTAGTTTCTGTAGTCTTTAAGATACTAGACTGTGTTTCAAGTTATTTTTTTGGCTGCTAATGTGCGTTACAGGTGCATGAAATCCCATGTATGAACGCATTGTCATATTTCCCTTGTTTCTAAACTTGGCAGTCAGCTCTCTGGAACATTGCCCTTGGTTGCATGATGTAAACTGTATGATCAAATTGATAGATTTTTGTAATTTCTGCTGACCATCTGTGGATTATAGTGAGCAGTACCTTTGCCATTATTTTCTTGACTAGAAATTTGACATTAACTTACATTGTTGACATCTAGTTGACAGTCAAAAATTTGATTTATATTTATGCGTAGACTTCTCATGTGTGCTCTGTATGCAGTAGGCTCATATTGCTGACACCGTATCTTATTGTCTGGGAAGATAAATTAACTTACCAAAATATCACAGAGAAGTATCATATGATTAGTGTTATTGCCAAATAACTGGGTATCATGCTGCATATGTGAGCACATCTCATAGACGATGGCGTGTCGCAGTCTCATTGGCAATACACACTATCCATTTTCTTTATACCAAATCACCAAATTTTGATTACCATGTATAATTACATCCCCCCTCTTTGTATTGCCTACGCTGCTAGTTGACTTCTGTTACTGCTTTGTTAACGAAGGATGGACATTATATTACTATCTTGTATTGGTATTGATGTCGTCGTCAGACTTCTCATTGGAATGCTATTCCTCCGCATTGTCACATGTTAAAATTTTCTACCAATACATATACGTTCAACAAAATTCTTAGATATGTGAAAATCAGCTATGCTAACTCTTGATGTGTCTACTTTATATATGCATTCGTAACTGATCTTCATTTTTCAGTGTTCCTGGCCGATACGAGGCATTCTGGAAAGAGTTGGAAGGCGCAAAGCAACTCTGGAAGAACAGGAAGGAGCTGAAGGTTGAAGATGCTGGGATTGCTGCCCTGTTCGGAATTGAATTGTATGCATGGTTCTGCGTCGGTGAGATTATGGGAAGAGGTTTCACTTTCACTGGCTACTATCCTTGAAAAACATAGAGCTTCCAGCAATACTTCTAGGGTTTTGTCTGCGTAGGTGTTCATTGTTATTTGAGGTATTCAAGTTTGTGACCTCACTATTTACTTGAGGAATCTTATTGCCCCATGAAATTTTTTGAGCTGGGGGGCCAGCAAGACAAACATCATGTTCGTCAATAATTTGGTGGCATGTTAACTTCTTTTACTCGACATGTGAAAGGGGCACAAAATGCGTTCACTTGGGTTCCTTCCATGCTAGAATCAGGAATTGCTGCTTTCATAGATGCCCCTTTTTTGTTTCTTCTTCTATCAAAGAATAAAGTTGCTGAAGGTGTTCGTTATATATTAACGCTGCTTGTGAGTTTCCCATGGCGTTTTTGTTAATTATGCTGGCGGTGGTTAAATATTGTGAGTTTGTTGCAAAGTTTGTGAATTGGCATCTTTCCTCCTCGGCTAGCTGAGCAAATAAGTATTAGAAATGATCATTGCTGTCAAGACCGTTTAAGGTTTCTCTGTTGGCAAGAAACACTGCTTTTCATGTGGGAGGCTGTGGTTTCAAAGCTCTTCAGACGCGGCCAGGCAAAATGGGTTATCGAATTAACATAAGAGAATTATGTAAAAAAGTGTCAAGAGAATAATGTTTAAAAGGTGGTACTTGACCAATTAGGATCAGGTGTATTGTCGCGCGATGTCACGAAGATCTCACATTCGCCTCTTGGGACGGCCTTAAATCGTCATGATATTTTAGAGCGCTCATGTTATTTTTCTGTATTTGTCAGAATTAATTTCAAGTGTTGTATTCATTGCTAGGCCCGATTTCTGTTTTAGTCCCAAAACTAGCATTTCCGAGATCCAAAAATTTATCAGAAATCATTTACATGTCGCATCATCCCGGACTAAATTTTTTTTTTGTATTTTTAGAAATAGCCATGTAAATTGATAATTTAACTAAGTTAATAATTTAATAATATTATAATATTAAAAAAACAAAAAGCGAAAATTAAAAAAAAAAAAAACAAATGAAGCAGCCCACGTTTTCACATGGGCTGCTTTTCAAAAAAGAGAATGACTCCATACACCGAAAAGCTCGGTGTAGAAAGGTGACATTACCGTTTAAAAAGGAAAGAAAAAGAGAGAGAGAAGGAGATTTGACATGCAAATTGTTATTTTTTTGCCCATTTCGGAAACTTGTCCCATCTCTACACCGAAAAATCGGTGTAGATAGCATTTCTCTTCAAAAAAAAAAAAAAAAAACCCTACTAACCTCTTAAAGAGTGTTGACCAAAGTAATTAATTATGTTTTCCCATTGTAATCCCCCTTCTCTCTTCCCTGCCTTCATCTCTTCCCTGCATTCATTCACACAAAAAAAAAAACAGATAACCTCCCCCTTCAATTCGTTGGAAAGAGAGAGAGGCAAATCCATCTCCCCTCTATATCTTTCAATTTTTCTCCCACCTCCTTCTTAATCCTCTCCCCTCTTCTCCTTGAACCGAACGGAAGCCAAGGCCCCCTTCATCACCTCCGGCCGACAACCAAAGAGGCCGACTGCCGACCTCCCCCCTTCGGGCTTCTTCCCTTCGCGGCGTCGGACGACGTTGAACGCGTGAGAGGTAGGTTCCCTGGCAAATTAGATTTTTGATTTATAGTTTGGAATTTATTTCAAATGCAACCAGCAGTATGAGTTTCAAATTAGTAAATCCATTGATTGGACTATGGATGATTAAGGATGGATGTTTAAATTAATGATATGTCAATGCTAAAACAGGTATTAACTCTCCTGATGTTGTATAAAGTGAGGTGTTGAGGAATTATACAGGTTTATACATGTGTGGAATGTTTAATGTATCAAATTTATGCATCAGTAACCAATTTCCCTAGTAACTCATTGGACAAATCTCATAGTCATTACTGTTGCAAGTAATAGACTTAATCCAAAGGTTGATATAGTTTACGTACTCACCTGTATAGATTATTAGTTCTTTCTTCCTACAATGACAAAAAAAGGAGAAATTCAAAGGGGTTTTGTTTTTGACTGTGGATGTTTAAGTTGCACTAAAGATGCTTGATAAAATGCCCAACTAAGGAAGCTGAATATGTTTCACATGGCACAATACTACTACAGCTAAAATTTCATCATTCTATCTACAAAATTAAGGAATATTTGAGTTTTTTAATGCCACTCAGGAGCAAAAAAAATCATACAAGCTCAAAATATGTTGGGCTTGGGCATAAAATTAATGTATTTCATGTCATAATATACACTTGTTAACATGCACAGAGTATTACTTGTCATATTGCATGGTTACATGTTATAATTGCATGTAAACAAATTTTGTTAATTTAAAATTTTACTTCATGTAAGAATTTCATGGTATAATTACAAATTTTGTTAACATGTCACCTGGTTACAGGTTATAATTACATGTTATAGTTTCATATGTCTCGAACCTGATTAGTTCGAACCTGGTTCAGTAATATACATGTTAGCAAAATTAATTCCATGTAAATGTTTTTTTTGAGGACCTGCATTAGGAAGTACTATAGTTTAAAAGTGATTATATAACAATTTACTTATTTACTGTAATATGGCCTCAATCTAAATAAAACATTGTACTTACTCAGACAAAGAAATAAATTAGACAAATAAATTAATTGACGATATAACATAGCTCAAGGATAATCTCAACGTCATGCTACTTTTCTCATGAATTCATTGACTGATTTCAAGAATTGAAACATGTTACATTTGTAAAATTGCAAAAGAAACCATGATTAAAAACTCATGAATTGACACAAGAATTAAGTCACACACGTCATTGGGATGGGGTACTCATTTTCACGAGGGTGCGCGAGCGACCATGTCGCAAAGCAATTCACCACCTTCCAGAAATTTGGGGGGGGGGGGGGGGGGTTCATCATTTCACCGTCATCCAGACGTGGAGTCGGGGTTGTTGTTAATTATCAAAAGTCAATTCACCATCCTCTAAACCTCGGGGGATTGGTTACATCATCATTTCACCGTCTTCAGACGTGGAGACGGGGTAAGGGCTAACCGGATAGCACACCTGAGGACGCCGACAGTTGCACACCGTACCCTCGGTCAATGAGTTATGCATTAGCCTAGGTCCATTGCTTTATATTGACACGACACCATATAAATGTTTAAACATGTTAATTATCCTGATTGTGATTAGTTTACTCCTGAACGCCTGGTAGCATTTATTTTCTTTTCATATCATGTTGTTAAATTTCATATGTATATATCATGCTGTTTCTGTTACATTTCATATACCGCTAGTAGACTATATCCTTGCACTATCTGTTCTTTTATACCCTGTTTAAGTGAAATTAATGCTGAGAACCTACATGAGAATTTCTCACTGACAGACATTGTATTGTGTTTTCTTAATGCAATGTCTGTCAGATTCTGAGGGTGAATTTATAGACACTGCCCCTGAGTCACACGAGTTCGTTGAGGGGCGAGACTTTCCAGGGGATTAGAAGGTCGATGTTCTTGTTTCTTTTTGCTATGTAGTTGGATTATTACTCGCATGTACTTTGGTTTGTACTGGCTATAAGGCCCCTTTTATCTTCCAGCTGCTCCGAGACTGTCGATTTGGTTGTAATAATTAAACTGCTACTCTGGATGTTGGATGTAATAATTTAGTTTATTATCTGTGTTGTTATTTTGGAGAATCTGCATCATGTGTATACTAGACGCTTATCGTAGCTGACTCAAAAGGAAAAAAAATTAGCTCTCTTTTGACTTAGCTACGAGCGGGCTTGTCCCGTCTTGCTTCCTAGTATTTTGGAAAGCGGGGCGTGACATGTTTTCTTGGTGGCCCATGCAGATCGTCAAAAACAACATAGATGATATTACATCCTAAGTCACAGAAATTAATTGTGTTAATCATTGACTTGTGCAACTTTTTATATAGGGTGCCATGGCTAATCAAGTTGATGGTCGAGAGTTCACAGCCAATGGGACGCCCCCTGTCGACCCAAACCAATTGATGACGGCTATGATGGCAATGATAGAAAACCAACGTCATTAGAATGAAATCCATGAGAAGCAAACTGAGCTCTTGAAGCAAGGATTGACGCAAGGTTCGAGGGCTGATCCAGGAATTAAACAATTTCGGGAGCTACGTCCCAAAAGCTTCTCAGGGAAGGAAGGCCTTCTCGAGGCAGAAGAATGGATTAAATGCATTGAAGACGATCTTGGCGCTGCTCGTATCCCACAAGCAGGCTGGGTAGAGGTGGTTAAGCCTCAACTTACCGACCTTGCTAGGAATTGGTGGGTAACAGAAGAAGCCATACTGACTAGGCCTATTCTCTGGGGTGTATTCCGTGAGCGCTTTGATGCCACCTACTTCCCTAGGTCGGCAAGAATGGAACTTCAGGACAGGTTCATGAATCTGAAGCAAGCATACATGACAGTAGAAGAGTATAATGCTGAGTGTACCATGCTTAGTCGGTTCGCTCCACACATGGTGGAGGATCTGGAGGATCGTGCCCATCTCTTTCGGCATGGATTGAACTTTGATATCCAAGCATCAATGTCCCCGGCACGACCCAAAACCCACGAAGATGTTCTTGAGGCTGCTCGTGAACATGAGATTATTGCCAAGCGACGTAGGGCGGTACAGATTGGAGGGAACAAACGCCAATGTGTGCCTGTCAAAACTCCTATTAGACCTACCTTGACTACCACATTCAAGAAGCCAGAGGTTCTAATGAATAATCAGCGGGTACTTGAGTGTCTTTTCTGTGGCAAAACGGGACATGTGAAGAAGGATTGCAGGCGGTTTCTCAAACAGTGCCTCATTTGTGGGGGCATCAGAACATTTTATAGCAAACTGTCCTCAGAGAAACGATCGATCGGAGCCCTCTCGAGCTCCCACTACATCAGAAACCACTTCGCGAGGTCCACCATTGCCTCCTCAACAACGTGCTTTTCAACAAGTCATGACTAATCTGCCAAAGCGCCAGGCCTTCAAGATGACCGCGGAAGAGGCTGAGGCTACCGGACAAGTTATCAATGGTAACTTTTAATTTCGTACTTTCTTATATTCCATTACTTTAGAAATGCATGCATGTCTTTCCATATAATTAGTTTTGTCGATTGAAACACATATTGCAAACATATTAGGTATAGTTTTGATCGCGGCCACACCAGCCCTCTCACTCTTCGACTCAGGAGCTTCCAACTGCTTCCTGTCTCGACGATTTGTAGCCAACAACTCCATACCAACTGAAACTCTTCCCTCGAACTGGAGTATCAACACGGGCAGTGGCGTGTTGCAATCTTCACAAGAATGCCATCTGTGTCCTATGGTGATTAGCGGCCGAGCACTTCTAGCAGACTTCATAATAATTGATATGCCAAGCTTCGACGCAGTGTTTGGTATGGATTGGCTGAGTACTTTCTATGCTACTATCGACTGTCGTCGAAGGATGGTAGTGTTGGAGATGTCTGACCATCCAGTGTTTGAATTCACCTATAGAAGTAGCTCCCTTGGACCGATCAAGTTTCGGGCCAAACCGAAGGAAGCGGTAGCAGCGGTGATGCAGGCAACAACTAAAAATCCTGAAGTGGTTCGAGAGTTCGATGACATGTTTCCAGAAGACATATCAGGTCTACCACCAGATCAAGCTATTGAGTTCTCCATTGATTTGATACCGGGTACTCAACCGATTTCTAAGGCTCCTTACCGCATGGCTCAATCGGAATTACAAGAACTCCGCACTCAACTGGATGACTTCTTGCAAAAAGGGTTGATACGTCCCAGTTCTATTCAAATTCAAAATTTAGGGTTTCGGCACCTGGTTAAAATACGAATTGGGTATATGAATTTTAAGGTTAAGACCCGCTCCTTCTCAGTTCTCTTGAAAAAAATTGTTGGGAAAAGAGAAGGGTATATGAATTTCCTATTGTTGGACCACACCTGGTTAAAATACGGGTCGGGCAGATCTGGCCGTTCCAACTCGCATGGGTTATGCTTGACCCAACCTATCGATGGGTTGACAAATAGGCTAGTCAGGTTGGCCCAACCCAGTTTATTCACCACCCCGATTCTCATGCATTGCATGTATAATTGGATTAACCAGAACCCGGATTTGCTAAATTTTATTGTGTAAAGATTCTCGTCTGACGTGGATTCCCTTTTCAAAATTCTTTGTCGTGGGGTTATAATGGATCGTCGACAGGACCCGAATTCGATCCGCTTGCCACCAATCTTCAAACTCTTCCCCGCTCTGATTCCTTTTTTTGGTTCATCGAAAAGTAGTAAACCGTGTCCGAAGGCCGGCTGGCAAATCCGGAGGAGCCGCTACACTAGCTACACTGAGGGATATTATATATAGGGGATGGGATAAGGGATTCGAATCCGATACCTCACACTGAGGTCCCGACTTCTCACCCAGTGCCCCCTTGTTCACGCTATCCCATCCTCCAAACTTCTCATGGCAATAAAAACAAAAGGCTTCACTTTTCGCCTTCATCCCCCTCAAAATCTCGTCAAGGTCCTGCCGTTTTCTATGGCGTCATCTTCTGACCCAAGGTTAAGAAACGCTCCTTCAAATTCAAATTTTAGGGTTTCGGCTACGGCATCCAAATTACTGTTTTCATTTCGAATTTATTTCTCTTACAAGTTTCATTGGTCTTCTCATCAAATCATATCGTATCCTTTCAAAATCTGTATATGTCAGATTCTTTCTTCTCCAGTCGTAGTCGAAAAATTGTGGAATAGAATGGAATTGTGATACCAAACGCATTTTCTTCCATTTGCCCCTTTACAGCAGTACATTTTTCCGTAGGGTTGTTAGCAAATCAGTTAATTTTGGTTGACGTGAACTAATGTTTGCTTTGTTTTTACCTTTATTTTGTAACTTTTATTAGTTGGGAATTTTCTGACGACGTTCATGGACATTAGCATGCAAATGGAAAGATTGCTTTGACTGGAATGCTTAATTATGATCCTAAAATTAACCATCCTTTTCGGTTGCTTTCAATCTCTTTTAATGTTTCTTCTTCTATCAAAGAATAAAGTTGCTGAAGGTGTTCGTTATGTATTAGCGCTGGTTGTGAGTTTCCCATGGTGTTTTTGTTAATTATGCTGGCGGTGGTTAAATATTGTGAGTTTGTTGCAAAGTTTGTGAATTGGCATCTTTCCTCAGCTAGCTGAGCAAATAAGTATTAGAAATGACCATTGCTATCAAGACCGTTTAAGGTTTATCTGTTGGCAAGAAACACTGCTTTTCAAGTGGGAGGCTGTGGGTTCAAAGCTCTTCAGACACGGCCAGGCAAAATGGGTTATCAAATTACCATAAGAGAATAATGTAAAAAAGTGTCAAGAGACTAATGTTTAAAAGGTGGTACTTGACCAATTTGGATCAAGTGTACTGTCTGATGTCACGACGATCTCACGTTCGCCTCTCCTGAAGCAATTGTTTTATGAGTGACGAATGGGAGGTCATCACGTCAGCGCAGCGCATCGGATCTAAGTTGGTCAGGTGCCATCTGATACCCATTAATCCCAATGATTATATTTGGAAAAAAATTGTTGGGAAAAGAGAAGGGTATATGAATTTCCTATTGTTGGACTGCACTTGGTTAAAATACAGGTCTGCCTTTAACTAGGTCGGGCAGACCTGGCCGTTCCAACTCGCATGTGTTATGCTTGACCCAACCCGTCGATGGGTTGACAAATAGGCTAGTCCGATTGGCCCACCCAGCCTATTCGCCACCCCGATTCTCATGCATTGCAGGTATAATTGGATTAACCGCAACCCGGATTCGCTAAGTTTTATTGTGTAAAGATTTTTGTCTGACGTGGATTCCCTTTTCAAAATTCTTTATCGTGGGTTTATAATGGATCGTCGACGGGACCCGAATTCGATCCGCTTGTCACCAATCTCAAAACTCTCTCCCGCTCTGATTCCCTTTTTTTGATTCATCGGAAAGCAGTAAATCGTGTCTGAAGACCGGCTGGCAGCACAACATAAGAGACCGGAGAAGATATTGCATATAGGAGAGGCGGGATAAGGGATTCGAACCCGGGACCTCACACTGAGGTCCCGGCTTCTCACCCGGGTGCTCCCTCGTTCACGCTATCCCATCCTCCAAACCTCTCATAGAAATAAAAACAAAAGGCTTCACTTTTCCCCTTCATCCCCCTCAAAATCTCGTCAAGGTCCTGCAGTTTCCTACGGTGTCATCTTCTGACCCAAGGTTAAGAAACGCTCCTTCAAATTCAAATTTTAGGGTTTCGGCTACGGCACCCAAATTACTGTTTTCATTTCGAATTAATTTCTCTTACAAGTTTCATTGTTCTTCTCATCAAATCATATCGTATCCTTTCAAAATCTGTATATGTCAGATCCTTTCATCTCCAATCGTAGTCGAAAAATTGTGGAATAGAATGGAATTGTGATACCAAACGCTGACATTTTCTTCCATTTGCCCCTTTACAGCAGTACATTTTTTCTAATTTTGTTGCTGGTATGGTTGTTAGCAAATCAGTTAATTTTGGTTGACGTGAACTAATGTTTGCTTTGTTTTTACCTTTATTTTGTAACTTTTATTAGTTGGGAATTTTCTTACGACGTTCATGGACTTTAGCATGCAAATGGAAAGATTGCTTTGACTGGAATGCTTAATTATGATCCTAAAATTAACCATCCTTTCGGTTGCCTCCAAATCTGTCTGAGTTGTAAGTTTGAATTTGAAGTCATTCTAACTACTGGTAGGAACACAGAATCCCTTTGGTAGGAACACAAATCACCTAATATGCAAAAAAAAAAAGGTAATACTGTGACATGTATTTTATCTCATCGGTGGTTCAAAGAGTTTTTAACTTTTTATCAATCTTATAAGCATTGTCTATAGCGTCGTTTTTCTTGAGCTTGTTGACCCTATCTATAATAATCTACAATTATGTATCAGAGCAGGGTTTTTGTTTCCACGGTACCAATGTTTTCTCTGGCTGGGAGTAGCTACACGCTCTTTAGGACCCCAATTGCGTCATCGAGCAAGTTATGGTCAAGATGTTCTTCTTCTGTTGCTCGCTGCTCTCTGCTTCAACCACTTGATGTGGCCCAACTTGCTGATACTGCTCGCATTACTCTCTCCCCAAAAGAGGTACTCAAGATGTCTATTGCCCCCCTTAAATTATGTGGAATATAAACGGTAATTCTTTTGAGCATGAGAATAGTTTATTTCTATGTTTTTTGATAAGGATTGTTTATTTCTTTGTTACAGGTGGAAGATTTTGCTCCCAAAATTAGACAAGTAATTGACTGGTAAACCATTGCAACTCATTCACACTTACATTGTACGTGTTTGCGGTCAAGGGCTTTGTTGCTCTCATCTTTCCTATTGACCATTAAAATTATGGGTTTTTAGCATATTCGTCCCTTAAATGTTGTGTATTTTGATATCCGTCCCTCAAATCTTCATATTTGCCCTCAAGTCTCTCAAAAGTTAGTATTTAACCTTAATAGTCACTCTCACTTACTATCTGTTAAAATCTTAACGGAAATGGGAATATTCCGTTAAATTAAGGGACTATTAAGGTTAACGTTCAAAATTTAAGGGACTATTAAGGTTATATACTAACTTTTGAGGGACTTGAGGGCAAATTAAGGTTAAATACTAACGGAATATTCCCATTTCCGTTAAGATTTTAACAGATAGTTAGTGAGAGGGACTATTAAGGTTAAATACTAACTTTTGAGGGACTTGAGGGCAAATATGAAGATTTGAGGGACAGATATCAAAATACGCAAGATTTAAGGGACAAATATGCTAAAAACCCTAAAATTATTTTATAAAAGATGATGGAATGCAAGTATATTCTATATTGCCGAGCCGTAACTGTTATCTATATAGATTGTTTGAAATGTTAAAGTTAGTCCTGTCTTGATAACCCTAATTCAATCCCGAGCTACATGGTCTTGTACCATGCTAAATATTTAGTTGCCAGACGTTTGTTGCAAGTGTAGCATACAATAAGCTGAATGCCTGTCTGCAGATTATTATGCAAACCTAATTATGGGTGATTAAGTAGGTTGTCTGTGTCGCATGGGAACACAGGCAACTGTTAGTATGTCGTAAAAACATTCCTTATCTGAAATCTGATTTGTTAGCCAGCAGTCTAACTCTGCCTTTGTTCTTGTCGTTGTTCCACTTCTTTCTATATCTAGTTATGTATAGAATATTATGATGGCATACACATTGTAGATAATTACAAGTTGGTGTTCCATTGACAGAAGTGGTGTTAAAAAGATTCATTTCTATTATCATTATGTTCATTGAAACCAATCGTGAGTTTGATTTTATTTTTGTTGTTTTGTATAGAGAGTCACTCTGAATCCCAATTACTAGAGGACTTGAGTCTCATATTCATCAAAGTATTGTGCACTTGGCATCTTCAATAATATAGATTACATCAGTTTTATTTCATTCAAAATGCCAATGACTCAAAACAAGTCGTTTAATTTTTTTTGTTTTCGCTTTGCTGTTAAAATGCTAGTTTTCCTGTAGCAAGTTTGTTTGACATGGGCATAATCCATACAAATTGAAAAGGCCACACCATGATCATAATCTGTACACAAATGTATGTGACGAAGTTATGGTAAGTTATATGATTGGAAGCAGAAATACAAGCACATTTGTTCTTTCATTTATTAAATTACCACAATTGTATTGGTTAATGTCAGTGTTTATTCTTTATTTTTTTGGAGTCTACACCTGATATTGGCATTAGACTCATAAGGTTTGGTAACTTAGAGTGATAAAAGTAGCATTGAACTTTGTGAAACCTTCAACAGTCATGGTTTATAACTGGTGTTAATCTTGATGGCTTAGATTGTGATTTATTACTATTGTTGTTAATGATCTTTTGTGATGTTTGAATGTGCTATAACCTGAGTATTCTATTTGGCTACTGTAATTTCTAACAGGTTTGGACAACTTCAGGCCATTGACCTCCAAAGTGTACAACCTTCACTTCGAGCTGGTATGTTAACCATTTTAGTCTATATATCAACGTATTTCTGTGTAGCCAATTAAATTTGCACAACTTTTTGGTAGTTTAGTTTACCAAGTAGAATAACTGCAAAGCATCTGTTTTTAACTGTGCTCTTTCTTGATATATTAGAAGGGTGCCATTGTATCCCATATAAACCTAAGTGTCCTTGCCAAATGAGATGTGGCGCTCTTATTTAGTTCTTATTGAGCTGTGCATGAAGTACATAAGTAGATGTAATTAAATCAAATGGCAATACAACCCTAATTTTATTTGTTTTCTCTTAAATATAAATTGATCTAATTTTGAGGGTGAGTGATCTCTGGTTGTCATAAGGATCACTAATAGGTCTGAGGAATGCGCATGCTATAACATTGATCAACTTTTTAGGAGAGGGATTTGGAGAGTTCGCAGAGCACCTATTTGGATAAGGTGCAATTAATATTTTTAAAGGAATTTCTCTTTGATAAGAGATGATTTATTCGCCTTTAAAAAAATCTGTCAATAATTTTCTACCCATTCTCTCTTGGGATAGTTAGCTTGGAAGTACAAGTATCCACAGGAATATTGACGGAATATCACAACAATCTGTAGGATGCCCACTTGATGCCAAAACATAGGCCGGCTCAAAATTTCCATTGAAGAAGCTAGGGTCAAGACATGGCGACTCTAAAAACCCCAGAAGGGCTGGTTGGCAGGTAGGCAAAACAATAATTATTGGTTTTGCGATTTAAGCAACTAAGGAGCAAGCTTTTAAAATTCTCCTAGACTAAGAAATAGTCAAGAACTCTCGACGACACTCTTGAAAACTATTGCATATGTAAAACTAAAGAATTTATTTGAAAACATTTCCTTTATTCTAAAGAAGAGTTTAATGGTAAAGACTATTGATAAAAACTGAATTGATTATTATTATTATTTTCTTTGTACAATACAGGTATGAACTAGACTATATAATTACTAATAATTTGATAATTCTAGTAGACTCTAAAAAATTGGATGAACATTTGACTGGATTCTCTACCTTCAGTCTTTCCGACCATAAGAACAGGATAATAAGTTAAATTGGTATTATGTTGATTCTGATGGAAACGATGTTGCATATTCTAATGTGAAGGTTGCAATTAGGACTCAATCCGCAGACCCAAACCTGAAACATAGTCATTTTTGCTGGCATGGGTGAGGCCCCAAACCGGGTCGGGTAATAATAGGGTTGAACCAATCAATCGGCTTATATCTGTGTTGGCTTTGGGTTCAAGCACTTGACCTGAGTCAACTTAGATTAAACCAAAATAGTAAGGTTAGGCGGGTAGACCTGAGATGCTACTTGACCTATAACACACACACACGTGTGACCCTAACCCCCAATCCAATCCAATTTGCTATCCCAATTTCAAATCTATCCCCAAATCCCTTTTCTTCTCCATTGAATCCATGCCTAAAAATCATTTCCCCAAATGATATATGTGCATTGCTTGTTTTGTATCTCTCCAATATTCATATTCTTTGCATCCATTTTCATGAAATAATTCTCTTCCATCTGCTCAAAAAAAGAAAAGGAAAAGAAAAAAAAAACAATAAAATGATATTCAGGTCATTTTATTCTTGACCTGAGTCAACCTAGATTAAACCAAAAAAGTCAGGTTAGGCATGTAAACTCAAGATGCTACTTGACCCATAACCTACACACACATGTGCGACCCTAACCCCCAATCCATTCCAATTTGGTATCTCAATTTCAAATCTATCCCCAAATTTCCTTTTCATTCCCTCGAATCCATGCCTAAAAATCATTTCCTTGAATGATATATGTTCATCGCTTGTTATGTATCTCTCCAATCTTCATCTTCTTTGCATCCATTTTCATGAAATTATTCTCTTCCATCTGCTCAAAAAAAGAAAAGGAATAGAAAAAAGGCACTAAATTGATATTCTTGTCTTCATCTCATCTTTTAGATCTGCTTGTCTCAGGGGTTCTCCTCCAGGGGTTCTCCTCCCTGATAGGATTTGGAATATATTTGGGGAAGAAAATTAGGGGGTTTATTGATAAAAATAGAATTGACAAAGATACAACCTCAAATTCGAGAGCAAGGCCAATTCTCCTGACTATTTTTAGGGTTCTGCTTTAATCGCTACTATTTTCTTTCCAAATTCAACCTAAAAAACTAATTATCATAGCGCTCATATATATAATAAGCTATATATATATAATAAGATGATTTCTCAATAATTACTAAAATGCATGTGAACTCCAAAATTATAGAATTGCCACCGGATCAGCCTCTTGCATTTGCTATTGTTTGTCGCCCCTTACTGCACCTTTTACCGCTGCATATCATCAGCTACGAGCTCATCATTACTCTTCCTAAAGAACCAACTTGTTCTCAAGGTAGGATTATGAAATCCATGGGGCCCTCTACTTTAATTGCGGGTGTTCATTTCTTCTGGCTCTTCCTCCTCGACTGTCGTGCCTTTATCATCTTCGACAATCAAAATCTAAAGAGCACGGTCCCGACAACAATGTCACCCGGCTAGAACTTTTTATCACATCGAAAGCATAGTCTCTTGGCACGCTTATTCTGGATCTCCGCCTCCGTGAAACATTTGAACATGCTATCGGATCGAGCCTCGTTCTTTTCCTGGTTTGTCCGAACCCCCTCATAATGTACCTCCATTGTAGATTAGTACGAGAGGTGACCCCGCTAATCGCTCTCCTGACAGCCCGCTCCGCAGTGCTCTTGTCCTCAACCATTTGGGCCTGATCCATGGTCTCTCCTAATACTCTTGACCTCAACAGACGTAGCTCGGCTTGAATGCTCGCCTTAAGTCCCTTCATAAAGTTTTCTTCAGAACCGCTTCAGACATACCTCCTACTCCACCCAAAAGTAGCTCAAATCTTTTTCAATATTCCAAGACCGTTCATACTTGCTTGAATGCAAGGAGCTATTTATAGATAACCATCATGTGCATCGCAGAAACGGTCCAATATGCAATCCTTGAACTCCTCTAACGAGTGAACATGCTACCCCAGCTCTCTCCACAGGAACTAAGGCAATGCCTTTCCCTTCAAACATAGACTTGTCACTATTAGCTTCTCTTTCTCCATCAGATAGTTGACGAAGTACCTTTCGATACGATAAACCCATCCATAAGGGTAGTCTCCCTCAAAAATGGACATCTTCAATTTTCGGATCATGTTGTCAATGTCAAAATGCCCATGTCCTGCTCTCTAACTGGGCTGCCCATAGTAGAACTGTTCATAGACATTCTATTATTTAGGAGAGTTGGCATTCCTCTCGAATTGGAGGCCGTATCTTTGTCAATTTCACTTTTATCAATAAAAACCCTAATTTTCTTCTTTTTTACAAAGATCTAAAGGTGCTTATGTACAATTCTATGTCTGGGTGTGCAAGATTTGGCAATAGTTATGTATCACAAGATATTACACAACCCGATATAACCCGAATGCGATCCGACCAGAATCCGATCCGATCGCATTAACTCGTCAAGCGGGTTAGGCATGTGTGACCTGAATTTTTTAAGGGTCGGGGATGTGTGAGGGTCCCTTGACCTGAATCTTATTCGGGTCAGGTTTGGGTAATAGCCGTAACCGGGTCGGGCAAATATGAACCAGACCTGACCCGCTTGCAACCACTATGCTAATGACACACTGAATTAGTTCCAGTTATTTATTTGTAATATTACATGCCCTGGTATCAACATTCTGGTTCTGGTTTGGAAACCAACATCTATTTGCACTCGTGAGTCTTTGTCATATGCCATACACATACATATTCTCTCTTGAGGACAATTTTTTATTGATGCTATACATATGAGCATTCTACATTTGGGTATTTTCTTAGGGGATTAGATGAATTTTGTGAATTAAAGAGTCAAAGAGTTCAATATTAGTTAAATTCTAGTTTGATTGGTTGTTGTTTATACTAAATTTATGAGTTTTGTGTATAAAAAGCATAAACTAATTCCAAGTGAATTTTACGGTGTTTGGCAAGTATAAGAGGAATTTGAAAAGTGTTTATTCCCTCTTCTTCCACATTCCAAATGGGGCAAAATAAAGTTCATTTAACATTTACTGTTATCTTCCTCCGTTTCTTTGCGTCCTTGACTTTGCACCATAACTTTGAAGTTGTGCTAAGGATCGAGGACAATACTGTTATACTCTGACACTTCACAGAGATTTGAGATCCTTTTTAAAGTGCCTCGGTGATTTTTGTCCGATATATTTATAATGTGCTTGCAGCTGGAACATGGGTGGCTCTGTTACTAACTTAATGTATTCCTAAGTTGCAATGAGTGTCGAGGAAAATATTTTACCATCATAAATTGAATCGTATATGGAGCATGGTACAAATTCCAAGAAGTTTCATAGAAAGTTATTCAAAATATTTAAGGCCAATGATATGCACCTCACGTTCACCTCATCTTGAGATGACGCCAAATCCTGGTAAAGATAATAATCAAAACTACCATGACTTGTAGCCTTCTCTGGTCACACAATTTAGGTTTTTGTAACTGAGGAACACACCTCGCATTCCTTAGACCTGCAAACATTCTAGACAAGGAGGTAAGATTATAGGATTTATTTGCGGCCAGTTGAAGCAAAGATATGTTGCGAATCAACAAGAGTTGCGTTCCATACATTTTCCAAATTGCAAACCCTAAAGTGGAGAATCAAAAGTGAAACCTAGACGAGATGTTTGGCAGCAGACATAGCACCATTATCACCACCTGCAGCAGCAAGAATGATGTCATCTGGTCCAGATGAAAGTTCTGGTCTAATGTCTTATGCGTTGGACATAATAGCTTGAGTAGCTAGTTTAATATGAATGATTGTATTGACAATTTGGATTACATGTAACCAACCATAACGTTTTGATTTTATTGCGGTGATTTGAAGCAAAGATATCTTACGAATCAACAAGAGTTGCATTCCGTGCATTGTCATAATTGTGTTCCCGAAAGGGGATAATCAAAGTAAGGTGAAACCTTGACGAGATGTTTGGCAGCAGACATGGCAGCATTATCGCCACATGCAGAAGCAATACTGATGTCATCTGGTTCAGAGGAAAGTTTTGGTATAATGTCTTAAGTGTTGGATATAATAGCCTGAATAGCAAGTTTAACATGAATGAATGTATGGATAATTTGGATTTCTTATAACCAACCATAATGATAACTGTTAGTCGTTGGCACAGTGACTAGAGGGGTTACTGCATGGTCGGAGACTCGGAAGGCTCAATCGATGTTGATAAAGGAGTTAGAGGGTGGTGTTGAGGTCTGAAGTGAAAATTGGTGTCAAACAGTGAAGTATGATGCGGTGACAAGGTCGGGCAGGCTTGTCGGAGGCAACGATGGATAGACTTGTCGGCATTGGACGAGTGTGTTGGATGCTTTGACAAGTTTGTCTGCCAGATTCATGATCGATGTCGATCTCATTTGGGGCGGCAACATGTTAAGAGAGACTAAAAAAGAAAAAGGAAAAAAAGAAGAAAAAAGAGAAAAACAACGAAGAGAAGTTTTGGGGTTTGAAATAATTAAATGAATGGGCTAGTGTTTAATCTCTGATACCAAGAAATCAGAAGCAAAATTTGAAAGGAAATGTTAGAGACAGTTTATTCTCCTCTCACTAGGATCTATTATTTTGGTAAGTTTACATAAAGCCTCTTAACCCCTTTATATTATATGTCAACAACAGCAATAATCCACTTTCCTGTCTAATCAACGAGGTTTGTGTATGTAGATCCTGAACTCAGTGTGGACCCGAGAGAGGATATTCCGGAAGAATTCCCAAACAGGCAATGGACATGACTGTTATTCCTAAACCTCGATGCACATATTCTCTCCCTTAAATTTGTAATTTTTGTTTCTGTGATTACAGGGAAGCAATTTTGGAGCAGATACCAAGCTTTGTCGACGCTTACATTAAAGTTCCGAAAGTCCTGAACAAGGAGTGAACTCCTCAGCCAGACTTCACCGTGCGTGTGCCTGGCAAAGCAAATGAATGAAACTGGAGTTGCAGAGTGATGTTCAACTGGATTCTGAGTTATTTGTATCAGTGAACCTTCCTATTCACCGCTTATGCCCTTCCGCATAGCATGTCGCATGTTCTTTATTTGCTGTTACTGTTGATATCTTAAATTTGTTAAGCACTTTGTAAGGCAGATGCAAGGTTGTAGGCTCTCTATAATGCAGAAACCCTAGGCATCCCGGCATCCCTTTTCGAGCAAGATCAAGCTCCAGGCTTTCCAGAATTGGTAGACTCTGAAGAAATATGGATCCTTGATTGTTTTCGCCAGTGTAATGATATGATGTGTTTGTGTTGTGTAATATTGATTAATTCATAAGGGTCTCAACGTTTAACAAGCTATCTTGTGCTGGATTGTTGTAAATGTTGGATTGAGTTTGTACCAAATATGCAAACGTTTGTGTGGGAATTTATGAATTTCTTTCCGCATGCCGAACTTTATATTTATTTAATCGTTCAGAAATCTTGCTTAAATACTTTGCTAGAGGTTGAAATCTCCAGTAGCCGTTATCAAACACAGAGATCTAATACATAAATTGCAAGGAATATAACTGGCAAAAAGGGTCTCCATAACAATGCACATAAGAAAACACCTAAGAAACCATTGCTAGCCAATAGTTATAAAAACTATAAAAGCCTCCAAATCTCTCTTTCGATTGTATGTCACTCTTTTAACCAAAGAATACTGCGATACTTGCAAGTTGCAACCAAAAACAGGATCAAAACAAACGATAACACCCCCCACTCAATTAACCACGACAACACTTTGAGATGCAAACAAGGAAAATCACAAGAAAGACCAAACACGACAATCCAATTGCCACTGCAAGCACAAGCTTATCAGGCCCATGGTGATCTCCAGTGCTCTTCCTACCACCACCATCACCACCACCATCATCGCTACTGCCATCATCGTCACCATCATCCCTATCATTGCCACCGTCATCAGACGACCCCGACTTGCTCGATTTATCCGGCGGCGGCGACGCCGGCATCCCGTACTTATCGCAGGGCGCAATGCCCAGCTTCATCTTCGACGAAATCATGCTATGATTGTAGCACAAATTAGCATTCCCACCGACTCTAAACACCTCGAGCCTCTTGATAAACGAAGCACTGAACGGCATCACTCCCTGGAAATCGTTGCCTTCAAGATTCAAGTACATGAGCTTCTTCATCTCCGCCAAGAACCCCGGCAAGCTCCCATTGAACCGGTTCGACCCGAGATCCAAATGGGCCAGCTCCGGCAGCTCCTTCAACGAGTCCGGCACCGGCCCAGATATCGAGTTCCTAGAAACCGACACGTTCTTCAGATGACTCAGCTCCCCGATAGTCTCCGGCAGCGAACCGTCGAGAGCATTTGAGCTGAGATTCAAGAGCTCGAGCGATCCGAGAACACTGATGGAGCTGGGGACGGCGCCTCTGAGCCGATTGGATGAAAGATCGAGGTGGGTTATGTTGAGAGAGTGCCAGTGATGGGGGATTTTCCCGGTGAGGTTACAGTCCGAGACCCTGGCGGTTACCAGATGCGGCATTTGGGAGAGAAAGACAAAGGGGCCGGAGGCGACGATGGGGACGGAGACGAGGTCGAGATCGGTGAGGTTCTTGAGGCGGGAGAGCCAGACGCCGGTGAGGTGGGTTAAGGAGGAGAGGGCGGAGAAGGAGCGGAGGGAGGCGGCGAGCGGGGAGGGGAGGGGGTGCTTGGCGAGCTGGGGGGCCGGGCAGAGGGAGAGGGAGAGGGATCGGAGGGTGGAGAGGGATCGGAGGGCGGTGGAGGAGACGTCGAGGTCGTCGGAGCAGTTGGAGAGGGAGAGGGCGACGAGGTGACGGAACGGCGAGGAGGAGTCGCAGACGGTGGTTGTGTTGGAGGAGCATGGGTCGTGGGCCGTGGGAAGGCCCATGGACTGGAGGGCGGTGAGCTGTTTCGGGTCGATGGTCGAGGATGGGGATGAAGCTGCTGAAGATGAAGATGAAGCTGTGAGGATGAGAAGAACAATGAGATCGAAGAGGGGAGGAGCCATGGCTGGTGCTGTCAGTCCGTGACTCTGCTGAGAAAGATGGCGAGGAGCAGGGGGTTTTCACTTTTCCGTGTTCCCAGAAGAATATTATTATTTTATTACTGATTTTATTCGGAGTGGATCCTATGGAGTTTACTATGCGCACATACTTAATCCCTTTAGCTATGACCAAATCTCGCAAGAGTATAAATCTAACTACATGCAATAAAGATATGCACAACGAAAATGTAAGCACAGATGCAAATGATAGAAAATGAGAGACAATGATCACAACGCAAACAAGTAGGAATTTATCCAGGTTCACCATTTCTGGGCTACGTCTAGACCCCAAACACCGTTGGGCTTGAATCCACTAACTTGCCTCAATAATTGAGGGCTTCCAACCGATTACAAGTACCACTTCTCTAATAAGTGGTCTTCCAACACAACTTAACATCTTCTCAAAGAAGACCTCACACAAGGTGCTTTTCACAACAAATATAATTACAACCAAATAATCTTACCATCATCACACACTTGTGTGGATTTTTACAAACCTTTCTCTTGATGATATTGTTACACCATTTCCTATAGCCCAAAAGATTAAAGCTTGATGTGTACTTTAGTGGCCATAAGAAAACTTTTCTTTTGATATCAAAGAGATGAAATAAAGCACTAGGAGGTCAAAGAAAAATAACTTGAATCAATCTCTTAGAAATCAAGATTAAAGCTTGAGAGACTTGAAATCAAGTATAGCCAAGAATATTTACGTAAAAGCTTTTCAAAAATAAAAATCATACTTTGGCCAAGAGATGAAAACCTTTTTAGAGCTTAGAGAAGGCTTGAATGCTTTGAAAATCACATAAAATTGATCAATTAATCTTGCTACAACCTCAGCCAACTCTAGCTTAAATATGGGCAAAAATCTGTTGAAAAATATTCTCTAAAATACCCATCCAAAGATAAAATCGACAAATCTTCGTAAATTACGAGGCTGTGTCTATTCAGTCCATTGGGCAAAAGTATTCGAATCCTATACAAGTGGTAGTCGACTCCCCAAACAACTGTAGTCGACTCTCATTCCTACTGTAGTCAACTCCTTTTGGGGACATCACATACTCAATGTTCTCCGAAGGAAAGTAGTCGGCTCCTACTCAACGAGTAATCGACTCCTTTTTAGATACATGGAAAATATCTTAAAAGAGTACTAAAACTCTATCTAATATTTTCAAAATATTTTCAAAATAATTTTAGAAGTTTAAAAAATTATTTTAAATCTATTTAAATCTGTGTGGCTTCGATTTTAAGGCAATACAATAACCTAAGGATATGGACTAAATATTAAATCAATATTACCCACTTTTAGCTTCTTGATGTAGTTTGAGTCCTTCATCTTTATGCCTTCGATTTTTTAGCTTCATTTTCTTTGGATGAGCTTCCACACTACATTTTGATCTAGCTTGGTTGTCTGGAGCTTGGGTAGCATGTAATCAAGGATGAATTTCTTCTTTCATGGCTTTGATGGCTTTCCTCTTTTTCGTAGCTTTGAACTCAATGTTTGATATGATCATTAATTCCTACGCGCTTAATAATTGTCATTAGTACCCATCATTTGATTAATCATCATCAAAACTAGGGGTGTCACAATATCTAACTTTGTCCCCCTTGATGATGACAAACAAATGATATAAAATATAGAAATAATATGAAATTTAACAATTTACTTACTCCCGCCCACACAATGATGCATGGTGTTAATCAAAATCTACATCTTTGCATGCTAGAATAATCATGAATACACACATTTTCATATTATATCATGAGTGTGGAAATGAGTTCAAACCATCGTTGGAATTAATGGCTCTTTTAGCCATTTGTTCACTCCCACTCTTCTTTTTAGTCCCACATTGGATAGGGTGATTCACTTGTGCGGGTATATAAGAGACTTCTTTCATATGGGCTATTGGACTTGTATATGGGCTAGGAATAAGTGGTATCTCGCGGGCGCATGAGCCCAAACCGGAACCGAGCCCAAATCGGGTTGGGCCGAATGGAAAATGCGGGCGACGGATCCGGAAACACTTAGCGTGTGTGCGCTGGCGTCGTGCTTGCGCATGGGGGGTTCACGGGTGCACGCGTGGAGTGTCCAAGTTTTGTCTCGTGTTTTTAGCCCATTTTGTTTTTAAGAATTCAAAAAGCCCATTACGTTTTTAATTTTCCCCAACAGCCAATTTTTCATTAAATTGGTGTTTAATGTCTCAACAGCCATTCTTTCTTTTAATGGCTGCGTTATTAATTTTATTCATGGCTGAATTCCAACAATCATATCTTTTCCTCTACATAAACTCAATTGTCAAGAGGTTTTCCACACAGCGAAAAAATCTTTCCTCCCCATACACGAAAATCACCACCTCTTTCATTCTTCGTGGGTATCGATCTCTGTGCAAACTCCACGCTTCTGGCCGCGAGTGGACGCGTTCAGACGCGACTGCGTTAACCTTGGAGAGCAACCGGCACCATTCGATTACCACCACGGTCGGGCCGTAGTTGTTTTCAAGGCAGTGGTACAACCACGACACAGTTCATCTTCACTGGATAAGTTTTCCCTTTTGCTCTGTTTTTCCACTGCTGCCTTCTCTTCTCGTTGCTCCTGCAGTTTATTTCTCGTTTTGTTTCTCTGATCATTTAACTCCCTGTTTTGTTTTTGCAGTCACAGCTCTTCCCTTTCAGTGTAACAATTTGAAAACAACTACCCTCTAGGCTATGGCTGTCACTCCTACCAAATCGTTCCTCGATCTGTCCAAATTGGCACCCCCTCGATTGTACCAACTACAAATGGTGGTCCCAAAAACTCTTGATGTTTTTTGAATAGCTTGAAATTGACTACGCCCTTTTCAATGACTTCCCCCTCTTCCTCCTCCTTCCGGCCCTCCACCAACTTCCGTTGATGATGATGCTACCGTTGTTATTCCTCCTGCCATCACTTCTACTTTTGCAGAAATTAAGGAATATGATAAAGACAACAAAAATGTTCGTTGTCACCTCCTTCATCATATGAAGGATTCCTTATTTGATTTATACATGATTTATAATTCTGCTAAACTTATCTGGGATTCACAAGAAAAGAAGTATGGATCTGATGATGTAGGTAAGAAGAAGTATGTCTTTGGCAAGTGGCTCCACTTCCAAATGCTCGACAACAAGCCCATCATGGAACAAGTTCACAACTACAAGAACCTTTGCGCAGATATTCTCAACAAAGGCATGAAGATGTGCGAGATCTTTCAAGCGAACGTGCTGTTGGAGCGGTTCCCACCTTCCTGGGTTGAGTACAGGAACCATCTCAAACACAAGAAGAATGATCTGTTCCTGTAGGAGCTCATCAGTCATATGCGAACTGAAGAGGCTAATCGCCTCAAAGATAAGCCTGACTCTTCTCCTGTCATTTCTGTCAAAGCTAACATCGTTAAATCTACTGGCCCCTCCAACCAAACCAGGTTCAAGAACAAAGGGAAGAAGCCCTTTAAACAAGGACAAAACAAGAAGTCAAGTCACTTCACCAAACCAGACAGCAAGGTCCAGAAGCCAAACGTTGTCTGCTATGTGTGCGGAAAACCTGGCCATAAGGCCTACCAATGCTTTCAACGCCAGGGAACCCAAAAGCCGCCCAGAAACAAGGTGGACTTGCTGCTTAAGCCAACCTTGCTGAACAAGATGAATTCATTTCTGCTATCATAGTTGAAGCTAACATGGTGGCCAATAACGTTAATTGGACACTAGACACTGGCGATACAAGACATCTCTGCGCAAACAAGGATCTGTTCCACGACTTCAAGGATGCTGCGGACACAGACTGCGTCTTCATGGGAAATTTCGCTGCTTTTCGAGTTGCTGGTAAAGGTACTATCATGTTGAAACTAACATCAGGAAAGACTCTTTCCCTCTGCAACGTCCTTTATGTCTCATCTCTGCGTCGCAACCTCGTGTCTGGTGCCTCACTAAACAAAGCAGTTCTAAAACTTGTCTTTGAGGCCGACAAGGTTGTTATTTCTCGCAGTGGAGACTTTGTTAGGAAGGGCTATCTGAGTGATGGACTCTTTATTCTGAATGTAGTTTCTGATTCAATGAATAAATCTGCTGCTGCTTATATTGCTGAGTCTTTAGACTTATGGCATTGACGACTAGGGCATGTCAATTTTGCTTCTATTAATAGATTAAATAACTTAGATCAAATATCTGCTGCAAGTTCATCTGAATTCTCTAAATGTCAAATTTGTGTAGAAGCTAAATACACTTAAAAAACTTGTACACCTGTTGCTATTAGGCAGTAAGAACTTCTCGGTTTAATTCATTCAGACCTAGTAGATTTTAAATCTAATAGAAGCAAAGGAGGAAAACATTACTACATCACTTTTGTAGATGATTACTCTAAATTCACTAGGGTATATCTTCTAAAAACTAAGGATGAGGCTAAAGAAATGTTCATTAAATATAAGACAGAAGTAGAAAACCAACTTGATAGAAAAATCAAAAGGTTTAGGTTTGACAGAGGTGGAGAATATAGCTCCCATACCTTAAAAGACTTCTGTGAGAAGAATGGAATCATGCATGAGTTCATTGCTCATTATGTTCCTCAACAAAATGGTATAACTGAACGAAAGATCAGGACTCTAAAAGAAATGATGAGTGCCATGCTCTTAAGTTCAGGATTATCTAATGGCATTTGGGGGGAAGCCACTCTCTCTGCTTGCCATATCCTTAACAGAGTACCCCATAAGAAACTAGACAAGACACGTTATGAATTGTGGAAAGGTTATCCCCCTAACCTTAAATTCCTTAGAGTGTGGGGGTGTCTGGCAAAGGTAGGACTACCTGACTTTAAGAAGTCAAACATTGGGTCTAAAACTTATGATACTGTTTTATAGGGTATGCTCATAATAGTGCTGCATATAGATTCATGTCCTTAACAAATAACTCTATTTCTGAGTCTAGAGATGCAGAGTTTTTTGAGCATGTTTTTCCTTTGAAAAATGAATTAACAGAATCCTTGTCCCTTGTACCTCCTATTGAGTCTCTTCCGTCTTCTTCACCTATATCTTCTGATATGCATACATGTA
Source organism: Scilla litardierei (assembly GCA_030789695.1). Taxonomy (NCBI): domain Eukaryota; kingdom Viridiplantae; phylum Streptophyta; class Magnoliopsida; order Asparagales; family Asparagaceae; genus Scilla; species Scilla litardierei. Next base: position 190,442,719 of record CM061136.1, on the reverse strand, counting down.
GTTCTACTTTTAGTGAAGAACCTAGAAGGAGTAAGAGGCAATGGACTGAAATCAATTTTGGACCTGACTTTATAACTGCCTTTCTGTCAGAAAATAGATGTATAGACATGCTTAGTGATGAGATAGTGTATACCTTTATAATAGAAGAAGACCCAAAAACCTATGATGAGGCAATGCGATCCATTGATGCTAGTTTTTGGAAAGAGGCTATTAAAAGCGAACTTGATTCTATTGTATCCAATCAAACTTGAGAATTAGCTGAGTTACCTAAACGTAATAAGCCCATGAGTAATAAATAGATTTTCAAGAAAAAGATGAGACCTAACGGATCGATAGAAAAATTCAAAGCTAGACTTGTGATCAGGGGTTTTACTCAAAAGAAAGGATTAGACTATTTTGACACCTATTCTCCTGTGACCAAGATTGCAACCATAAGGACTCTAATTGCCTTAGCTGGATGTTAAGACAGCCTTCCTAAATGGCAATCTAGAAGAAGAAATCTACATGTCCCAATCCGAGGGTTTTGTAGTTGCTGGTGAAGAGAATAAGGTTTGCAGGCTTAGAAAGTCTTTATACGGCTTAAAGCAAGCTCCTAAGCAATGGTATGAGAAATTCAACAGCACTTTAATAAGGAATGGCTTTGTTGTAAACACATCTGATTCTTGTGTTTATTCTAAACTAATAGGATCGGATTGTTTAATTATTTGTCTCTATGTCGATGACATGTTAATTTTTGGAAACAATCTAGATATTGTAAATGATACCAAAAATTTCTTGTCATCTCAATTTGAGATGAAAGACCTAGGAGGAGCTGATGTCATTTTAGGAGTTAAAATTGTTAGAAACTCTTATGGCATCTCCTTGAGTCAATCTTATTACGTAAAGAAGGTGCTGAAGAAATTCAACTGCTTTGATGTTGTTCCTGCTAGAACTCCCTATGACCCTAACATACAATTGAAAAAGAATTTAGGAGAGAGTATTTCTCAATCTGAATATGCTAAGATCATAGGAAGTGTGATGTTTCTTATGAACTGTACTCGACCTGATATATCCTATGCTCTCATAACCCTAGTAATGAACATTGGACCGCTATTCATCGTTTATTAAAGTACCTGAAAGGGACTATTGATTGGTGTTTGCATTTCAGTAAATTTCCTGCCGTGTTAGAAGGATTTTGTGATGCAAACTGGGTTTTAGATAACGATGAAGTTAGTTCAACTAGATATTTTTTATTCTCTTTCGGTGGAGGTGCTATATCTTGTAAGTCTTCCAAACAGACATGTATAGCACGCTCCACCATGTAATCTGAATTTATTGCTCTTGAGTTGGCAGGGCAAGAGGCTGAATGGCTAAGAAACTTGTTAGCAGACGTGTCTTTGTGGGGAGGAAAAACTGCTCTAGTTTCCCTTCATTGTGATTCTCAGGGAGCCATTAGTGTTGCTAAAAATAGAGTCTATAACAGAAAGAAGAGACACATTCGGATCAGGCATGGTGTGGTAAAAAAACTCCTGAAAAATGGAGTTGTTTCTTTGGAATATGTAAGGTCTAAAAGAAATCTTGCAGATCCACTAACCAAAGGATTGCCAAGGAAAGTGGTTCTTGATTCGTCGAGGGGGATAGGGCTAAAGCCCATGAGTTAAGGTTATATGGTTGATACCCAGCATGGTCTAACGAAGCCATATGATCCTTAACAAACACCACATTTCCATCCATATGGCGTGTGGTAGTGTTCTATGAATCCATAGCCAAGTTTGGTGGTGCTATGGAGAAGCACTTGATGGATTCACTTTGAGACAAGTCCATAACCAGTCTTGGTGGTGCTATTGAGAAGCTCTTGATGGACTTAAGCAGAGGTTCAGCTGTATGCTCTTAATGGTTTCATAACCAGTTTTGGTGGTGCTATGAAGAAGCACTTGATGAACCACCTATGTGGGTGTAAGAGTTTGGCCGCCCTCTATGAAAGACAAGGGCAGCCTTTCTAGAGCACTCACGAGACCCAAGGTGTGTGCATGGCCTATATCACTTGTTATGTATCGCAGAGTTTGCACAAATTCAAGGGAATAATATGTGTTGTGGGGGTTCTCAACCGAACTTTAATGAGTTCAGGAGCAATTCACTCATTAGAAAGTAAGTTGTTGTCTCACTTCACTATGTATCAATTCAATCGAATGACATTGTGTCACGGCCCCCTCCATGTGATACCCAGGAAAATAAGGTACACGACGCGAACTTAAAAACGTATCTGCAGGTCCACTGCGCGCTGCTGGGAATAGTACCCGTAATGCTCCACACTAAACACAGATACAAAGAATCACAAACACGTGAAGGCCAACACAAAGCAGCAAGTGAACAACTCAGACAACTCAACATGGAGCTAAAACCACACATGAAGCTAAACTGAACCATCTGATCAATTATACAACACCAAGAGTCCAAAACCATCTTATACATCACTATCATCAACCTCACAACCCTAAGTACTAGGGTCTATCCCAAACAAAAGAAACCCGAAAGTACAAGCTTTTACCTCACCCCTCGCCACCCCAACCTATACCTACACCTCTGAACACCAACTCCAGCTGAAGCCCCCGCTCCAACTCTCCAGTCCAACTCCAACACCTGAAAATTCAACGGGACACGTCAATGCGTGACCCAATAGGAATTCCATACTCCAACCTATATGCAACATACACAAATGCCACAACAGGGCACCCAGTGCTACAAGTGGAAGTGCTACAACTGAACATGGCATACATAACAAAAGAAAGCAACAATAGCACCACACGAAGGAAAAAGAGAACAGAGCTATATCAAAGGGTATAAGGAGAGGGGTGTCGATAGTAACAGTAAATAACAACAAATGCGCCTAAAGCGTAAAAGAGGGTCAGTCAAACAAATACATACAATGTCAGCTTTACCGGATACGACGTATGGGACTGGACCTCTCCCAACTGTGTGGGAGAGCAAAGAGGACTCCCCGCCGCGCTAGCCCATCAGGAGCCTCGGTTACCACTCTACACTCCCTGTCGCGCTTGCCCGTCAGGAGTGCAAGTGTACCCACCACACAAAACCATAAGACACCACAACCAGTCCATCCCATAGGCCTACCCGATACTTCGGAATTCCCCCAACCCGTGTCACCCTCCAATGGGAGGACTAAAACACTATCTCACTCTCACATGTTCATGGCAACACTGTACTTTCCAATACCACATATGAAGCCAACCATTTCCCACGTCATCTATCCATCCATTCATTACCACATGTGAGGGGAACAATTAATACATCATTTGCATCACAACCAACTAGTATAATAAGCCCATGGCCGAAATGTCCATGCATGAGAAAATTCCACCAAGTCTAAATAAGAAGAACTCCAACACTTTATAATGCTACCAAACATGGGGAGGGGTTCTCCACATTTCCTACATTCCACGAAAAATTATCACTATTTAAGCACATTTCCACAACCAAGCTGTAAGAGATTAGCTTTATGCATGTTAAGCTAACATACATTAAGGTGGCATGAAGGAAATGACAAGACTAGTATATTAGGATTGCATTTAACAACGAAGCTAACACATCCCACTTGCATTTCAAATTATTATGGAATTTTAAGGTAACAAATTGAGGCATAAGGCATACACTATCAACTACATAAATTAAGTTGCATATAAAGGTGCATGAAAATTACAAAAGCTAAATTGCATATTTACTACAAAGTGAGCATACATAAGGTATTGGGTGCACCACACAGTTAGCATTAAAGGGGAATTACAATTACAACTTAAAATAGACTAAAGACATTTCATAATGGATAACATTTGTAACAACCACAAGTAATCAACTAGGAATTACCATCGTTGGGAAACAACTATCAAATTAAGGAAATGCAAACAATATTAAACCTACGAGTCTAGCAAACCTTATTGAGGTGAACATACACGGGAATGACAAGAAGTGGCATGCCTTTAAATAGGAGGACTAGCCTACACCATGGTTTATTATGAACTTAAAAGACTAGCAAGCTCCATGGGATTTCTTTTCATTATTAGACTAAGCAACATTGACTTTTATTAGTGGTATGAACTCTATTATATAGTAACCTGAACTTTATTGGAAAGCAACATGCTTCACTAGAAATCAACATTTTGCTTCATTATGAGATTAAGAATAGCATGCAACATAAGCCAATTTCCCCAAGGAACCATTATGAAATTTAGGACTAGCATGTAGCATATAACCTCATCCCCATGCATTATGAACTTCTCAACAATAACCATACACCACCATTTTGGTTCACTTACAAGTTGCCACAACCCTTTCCATACCATACACCATTTCCATTAACACCAGCAATTTCCCAAAAACACAAACACAATCCTATGAGAAATATTTTGCACATGAGCATATTTCCCAAGAAGCATCATCAACCATCCTCCATTCAACATTTGATACAAACTTGAGAAACATCAAGGATACAACTTAAAATGGCTACTAACTTTACTTCAACCTAAGGTAAAGGACTACCAACATTAGGTTGCTACATTTGGACTACAACATTTATTACAAGCTTTAGGCCATTTAGCATTCTTAGCAAATTTAAAGCATTCCCTAACAACTTATTACAATTATAATAACCAACATGTTGACTAAAATGTAAACATTGTCAAGCATTAGTAAATTTATCATACCTTCTAATGAAGGATTTAATCCTTGGTAATGCAAAATAATTGAACATCTAGCATAAGTGGGTAATGATGTAATCATGTTAACACATAAATTTTCATAAAATGCTAAATTTAATTAAGAAGACCAAGAAAGATTCCATCTTTTGCAAAATTGGGCCAAGGTACTTAAGAAAGGAACTATCTTTTCACATGTATCTCAACTCAAATTGCAACTTTGAATTACTTAATGCTACCACCTCGACCACAAATCTCAATTAACATTTAACACACAATGGGAATCTTGCATATAATTCATAACACTTCATAAAAATGTTAACTTGGGTGACTAACATGCAAATCTTTTGTAAGAAAATGCAAATTTCCACACAAAATGGAGTATGTAACCCTACCTCTTTGGAGATCCAAAGCCCTCTCTCAATCGCATGAAAACTCCACCATGATTCATCTTCAAGCCCAAAATCACATTTTCCCTCTTCCCCCAATTCTTCTCTTTCTCCTCTAATTTCTCTTTCTTTCCTTTTTCCTACTCTTTCTTTCCTTAATTCTCCTTCTTTTTTTGTTCCCTTTTTCTTTTGACCTGGGAGCAACGGCAGCCGGGGGGATGGGAGAAGGAAATGGGAAAAGGGAGAAGGAATAAAAGAAATTAGGAGAAGGTTGTAGAGAAAGAAGAAAGGGAATAAATAAATATGAACCCTCTTATTACAAGTTTGCCATCCTCTTCAAAATATCTCATTCTAAAAATCTCTTCCTGTTGGATGATAATGAACTCAAGAGAGAGAGATAGATCATTTCATTGCTTAGAATGAGTAACCATAGCCAAGAGCCATGGTGCTCTATTTATTTATCTCATAGTGGGGAGGCCAAGAGTCTCTAGTAGACCAAGGGTCCCCATTACTCTAAGTAATGGGGGACCTAATGAATGGGTAATGAAGGAGGGGAGACCAAAGGCCTCCCTCATTCATAACACTCCCCCTTACACATTCATCACTTCGGTCTCAGCTACTGAGGCAAGGGGTGGATACTTCTGGATCCAGAGTAAGTGCGTTTGCCTCGTTAAAACCTTAGCTGTGGAAAACCCAGTGGGAAAACCCAACAGCTTAAGGAAAAAGAGTGCAACCCACAGGTTACTCCCCCTGATCCGTACAAGCTTCAGGCTTGCAGGTCTTTCAACTGTCACATACCAATGTTCTTTACAAGCTTTACAAAAGTACATTTAGGCAATGCCTTAGTAAAAAGATCAGCTAAGTTGTTGCATGACTGGATCTGTCGAACTTCAATCTGCTTGTCGTTCTTCTGCTCGTGCGTCCAAAAAAACTTGGGAGAAATGTGCTTTGTCCTGTCGCCTTTGATGTAGCCCTTCTGAAGCTGAGCAATGCACGCGGCGTTGTCTTCGAATAGGGCAGTAGGCTCCAGATCACCGGTCTTCAGGCCAGTGGATTGGAGAATGTGTTGGACGACGGAGCGTAGCCAAAAACATTCTCTGCTCGCTTCATGGATCACGATGAGCTCTGCATGGTTAGAAGATGTAGCAGTAGTGGTTTGTTTTACCGATCTCCATGAGATAGCAGTACCTCCGTAGGTAAAGACAAAACCAGTCTGTGATTTTGCCGTATGCGGATCTGAAAGATAGCCTGCATCGGCATAACCAAGTAACTGGGAGGAGGCACCTCTCTGGTAGTAAAGTCCAAGGTCTACGGAACCCTGGAGGTATCGCAGAAGATGCTTTACTCCATTCCAGTGTCGCTTTGTAGGCGCTGCACTGTGTCTGGCTAGGAGATTGACTGCAAACGCTATATCGGGACGCGTGCAGTTAGCCAGATAGAGAAGTGCACCAATGGCACTTAGGTAGGGTACTTCTGGACCCATTATCTCCTCCCCCTCTTCCAGAGGCCGGAAGGGGTCCTTTTGTACGTCTAATGATCTCACGACCATAGGGGTACATAAAGGATGACAGTTATCCATTTGGAACTTATTTAAAAGCTTCCTGGTATAATTGGATTGATGTAGGAGGATTCCACCTCGTAGGTGTTCAATCTGTAAGCTAAGGCAATACTTCGTTCTGCCTAGGTCTTTCATTTCAAAAGTGTGCTTTAGCCTTGCAGATATCACATTAATCTCTGCTGGAGAGCCTATGAGATTTAAGTCATCAACGTAAACTGCTATGATGACGAATCCTTTTTCCGTTCTTTTGATAAAGATGCACGGGCAGACTTCGTTATTAGTGAATCCTTGCTGTGCAAGGAAATCACTTAGTCTGTTATACCACATTTTGCCTGACTGTTTTAGTCCATACAAGGATCTATGTAGTCTAACAGAGAATACCTCCCGAGGTATCTCTTTCATCTCTGTGGGTAAGTTAAACCCATCTGGTAGTTTCATATAGATCTTTTTATCTAAATCGCCATAAAGATATGCAGTCACAACGTCCATGAGCTGCATTTCTAGGCTTGCCAGAGATGATAGGCTTATTAAGAATCTGAATGTAATAGCGTCCATTACCGGGGAGTATGTATCTTCATAATCGATACCCGGTCTTTGGGAAAAACCCTTTGCTACAAGACGCGCCTTGTAGCGGACGATCAGATTTTGTTCATTTCTTTTTCTAATGAAAACCCACTTATATCCCACAGGTCTAACACCTACTGGTGTTTGGACTACAGGTCCAAAGACTTTGCGTTTCGAGAGTGAGTCCAGCTCTACTCTTATCGCCTCGTCCCACTTTGGCCAATCATCTCTACGTTTACAATCCGCTAGAGAAAGTGGTTCGACGTCATCGTCGTATTCAGCGACGTGAACGGCAATAGTGAACGCAAAATCGTCGTCGACGACTGTGCTATGTCGGTCCAGTACCTCCCCAGTACGTACAAAGTTTAATAATGTTTCTCCTAATGTTTCCTCTGCGGGGGAAATTAGGAGGGGAGAGGTAGCTGTCCTGAGCTCAGTATCCTGTGGAGGGATAATCTTATTTTCACCAAGAATCTTCCTCTTTCGAGGAACTTTATCTTTTGAACCTGGTGGCCGTCCTCTTTTCAATTGAGGTACAGCCATTTCTGCTGCGGGTGGATTGCATCCATTTATAGGGATGTCAATCCTAGCTGGAGTGTTAGCAGCAGGGACGTGTGAACGGACGATCTTCTGGCTGTCCGTGAATTTATCCGGCAATTAGTGTACTGTATTCTGGATGTGAAGGATCTTCAGGATCTCATCTTCACACAGATTTGTACGCGGATCATAAAAGGACAAAGACTTATTTTCCCAATTAATGGTCTCCGAAGCTTCAGGCTTCTTGGAATGTTTGCCCAACTTTGGAAAAGTTTTCTCATCGAATTCACAATCAGCAAGACGTGCCTTAAATGCGTCCCCCGTTAGGGGTTCTAGGTATCTAATGATCGAGGGTGAATCAAATCCAATATAGATTCCTAAACGACGTTGATGACCCATTTTGGTCCTCTGAGGTGGTGCTATTGGAACATAGACCGCACAACCAAATATTCTCAAATGAGATATATCTGGAGTTGAGCCATATGCTAGTTGCATCGGAGATAATGTATTGCCTCCAGAGGGGCGTATCCTGATAAGAGATGCGGCATGCAGAATAGCATGCCCCCAAGCATCCACCGGCAATTGGGATTGCATAAGCAATGGACGTGCAATCCATTGGAGTCTCTTTATAAGGGACTCTGCTAATCCATTCTGGGTGTGAACATGAGCTACTGGATGTTCAACTTCTATACCCGTTGCCTGGCAATAGTCTTCGAAGACTTGAGATGTGAATTCGCCCGCATTATCAAGACGTAGTTTCTTGATATGGTTATCGGGGAAATGAGCACGTAACCTAATTATCTGTGCCAACAGCTTTGGAAAAGCTAGGTTACGGGTGGACAAGAGGCACACATAAGACCATTTTGTGGATGCATCTATTAGTACCATGAAGTACCGAAATGGGCCACTTGCGGGGTGAATAGGCCCGCAAATGTCACCATGTATCCTCTCAAGGAAGCCAGGAGACTCTAAACCCACTTTTAGGGGCGATGGTCTCGTTATTAGTTTCCCCTTGAAACAAGGGGGACAAGAAAATTCACCTTTCTGAAGAATCTTCTGGTTCTTCAAATCATGTCCGCGGGATTCAGATAAGATGCGTCACATCAGAATGGATCCAGGGTGACCAAGTCTGTTATGCCATAGTTGAAATGGTGGCATTGGCTGGCACGTCTGGTGCTCAGTCATATTGGCTTCAACTGGTTGAATGTATGTTTGGTAGAGACCCGACGGGAGTCCCTTAAATATTTCGCAGATGGTCTTCTGGCCATCTTTACGAAGAGTGACATACAGGTATGTTGAATATTGGACTCCCCGGATTTGGTTTTGATGATGAGCAAACATAAATAATTCATGAACTAACAATTTGTGAGCGCAGTATTGGAGATCGTCGCCAATTTCACGAGAATATTCAAAGCGACATCTCAACACTTCCAAAAGCTCGTATTCAAGCCTAAAGCTTCGTTGAAGCTCCCGCAGCGCTTTGGAAGTTATGAAGATTCAATCGAAGCTCTCTAAGACCGTTTATTAAGGTTTTATTTATAGTCTTTTAGTTTCGATTGATAGAATGTTAAGCCTTGAGTATATCTTACGTTTCTATCTTCATTACGCTCATTTTGTAGCTCTAGGATCCTTGCACAAGTTCATTCTAACTTCCTCGAAGCGTCGCGCTTCGATTCGGACTTTGTTGTGCATGTTAGTTGGTACAAGAACAAGTACTGACCGACTAGATGGTGATCCAGTCGGTCGGCAACTGTTCTTGGACCGACTAGTTTGATTCCTTAATTTCTTGGACTTTACTGTTTACAGTTAGTCGGTCTACGTTGACTCACCGACCGACTAGTTTGTGAACTAGTCGGTCAGTGATGCTTCTTTGACCGACTAGTTGTGACTTACTGTTCACTCTAAATTTCTCCTAAGCTACTGTTTACAGTTAGTCGGTCTACGTTGACTCACCGACCGACTAGTTTGTGAACTAGTCGGTCAGTGATGCTTCTTTGACCGACTAGTTGTGACTTACTGTTCACTCTAAATTTCTCCTAAGCTACTGTTTACCTTTAGTCGGTCTAAGAACGTTTGATGACCGACTAGTTGACAATCTAGTCGGTCAACTTTTGTTCTTGGACCGACTAAGTCAACTTGCCTTCAGACTAAGTTGTTTTGCCTCTTAGTAGGTCTACGTTCATTGGATGACCGACTAGTTGTGAAACTAGTCGGTCAGACAGTGTTCTTGGACCGACTAGTTTTCTAGGTCTGAAATTCTATCTCTTCTCAGATCTGCTCTTAGTCGGTCCATGCTTTGTGACTGACCGACTAGTTGATGATCTAGTCGGTCAGTGAGTGTTCTTTGACCGACTAATACTCACAGATTTCTTTCCGTTGGAGATTGACCTAACTTGTTTTTATGGGACCCTATAAATACGAACCTAGGTCATTTCTATCTTCAATAGAGCTGCCATTAAGAGATTCATTGAGTTCTAAAGAGATAGCTATTCTCCCTCAAATCTAAAGCTCTCTTCCTCACAAGAAACCCATTCTCTCTCATTTCTAGATCTAGAGAGAAGGTTGTTCTTGGTGAGCTCTTCAAGCTATTGCTTGATCCAAGTCTCCAACTCTTCCCTAGGCACCCATTGCTGCTCATTTCCTTGGTGCTAGGGCTTGGTGACTTCATCTTCCTCAAATCCTTCATTCCACCTATTGGGTAAGAAAAACTCAAGGTATAGGATTTTGTGGTAAGCTTGTTTATTTCATATAAACTCTTTTATATTGCTTATTGGTTCTCTCGGTTGTGAGAGAAGTTTGTGATCCCGGGTTGTGGGATTCACTTTGCCATTGCATGTATGATTTGATCTTGTGAAGGTTTTTCACAAGATATTCATAGTGGAAATCTTGAGTTAGGGTTTCTAACTCAAGTATCCGGAAGGGATCCGGGTGGTTGGGACGTAGGATCACCGGGAACAAGTCGGGGAGACTTGGGTGGATCCGAACCCATTAACATCGTTTGTTAGCATTGTCAATTTCGTTGTCGTCGTTCAATTTAAGCTTCCGCAAATTGATTTGGTAGTTGATTGCAATTTAATTTGGAATTATACTCCTTATTATTTTAAAGTACTATTCACCCCCCCTCTAGTACTTGTGCAGTAGCTGGTAGGGCATTACATTTGGTATCAGAGCCAGATACACAGCTATGTCTGCCAACGACAACAAGACCGTGCCTCCACCTTCCAACTATGACACCTTCAGGAACCGTGAAGGAGCGTCATCGGTGATGGAAGGACATTCCTCTACGAGGCCTCCATTCTTCAACGGTACCAACTACGGGTACTGGAAGTGCCGGATGGAGACTTTCCTCCGGAGTGCATCTTTATGGAGGACTACAATGAAGGAGTACAACGAGCCCGAAGAAGAAGATTTTGAGAAATGGACTACCGCGGAGGTCGCCGCGGAGGTAAGCAATGCCAAGGCAATGAACGCCTTGCAATGCGCATTGGAGCCCGAGGATTTTAATAAGATATGCACATGTAAGAGTGCATATCAAATTTGGAACTCTCTCCTCATACTACATGAAGGGACGAGTCGGGTAAGAGACTCTAAACTCGTTGTCGTAACCAAAGATTACGAAATGTTTCACATGCAACAGGGCGAGAAGATGAAAGAATATTACGCTCGCTTCGTTGACATAATAAACGAGTTAGAGGCCCTCGGCAAGATCTACACTCAAAAGGAGAAGTGCTTAAAGCTTATTGAAGGACTTCCCTCTTCTTGGGAAAAACGTACCTTCGCCATTGAGGAAGGTAATGACATGAACAAATATACCGTAGTTCAACTAATGGGTACTTTGATGTCATACGAGGTACACAAAGATAGCAAGGTGAAGTTACAAGAAAAGATGAAGTCATATTTGAACCTAGATGCGCCTAAGAAAAAGGCGATTGCATTCAAGGCGGCTTCATCCACATCTTCCGATGATGAAGACTCGGAAAACGAGTTGGACTTGGAGTCCATGGCACTCATGGCCAAGAAGTTCAACCGTTTCTTCCGAAAAGGTAACTTCAAGAACAAAGCTAAATTTGGTTCTACTAACGCCTCTTCCTCTCCTTTGTGTTTCAAGTGTAATAAGCCGGGACACATGAAAGCGGAGTGTCCCCTCAATAAGCACAAGGAGAAGTGGAAGGCGCCAAAATTCGATAAGTCCAAGAAATACAAAAAGGGGTACAAGAAAGGACTTGTCGGAGCAACATTCACCGACTCCGAGGATTCCTCAAGCGGAGAGTCGGATGATGAGAAAGTGGAGCAAGCACATATGTGCTTCATGGCAAGAGAGGAGAACGATCAAGGATCCTCCTCTTCCGATGATAGTAATGACGAAAGCGATGAGGTAACGATGGATGATCTTAGAAATGCTAACTCTCAACTTTGGTCAAAATACACTAAGTTAGTAAATAGGTATACTAAGGTAAAAGATGACCTAGCTAGCATTCAAACATCGCCTAAGAATATCATCACCAACAACGACACCGTTGTTGAAGAGTTAAGAAATGAGATTGTTAATCTCAAATCTAAACTTGAACATGTTAGCATCGAGGATGCGGAAGAACATGAGATAGCGGATTTAACTTCTCAAAACTCGACTTTGAGTATTGAGAACGAGAATCTTAAATCTCGTGTTTATGTGCTCACTTCGCAAATATCCACTTTGGATACTTCTTTGCGTTCTCTCAAAGAGAAATATGAGAACACATTGGGCCGAATTAACAAATTCAACAAAGGTAAGGACCATTTGGATAAAATCCTAAGTGACTTACTTCCGGCCAATCACCACATTGGTTTGGGGTATACGATGGGATGTCCATCCAAAGCGGCCACTACTTTTGTTAGGCCAACTTCCGGTGACTCTACGAGTGGTAGCAAACACTCTATTGGTAGTTCATCTACCAATGGTGCTTCCACCTCGTCCACGCCCTCTTTTGGAAAGAAACCCACTTTGGGTGGACCTCCAAAGAAGGGGCATGCCTACATGTACACCGATAACATGCCACGTAGGAACACACGTCCTACTCCACCATCTCACACATATGATGATTTTTATGCAACACATTCTCGGGCACGTGCACACCAAGTGAGACACCCTCACGCACGTGTTTCCACACATGCATATGTACACCCACCTCATCATATGAATAATTCTTTTCGTGCACCATTCCATCATGTCACGTATGCCTATCCACAACATGCATCACGTAGAAATCAACGTAGCATGCATGCACCCAATAGGATGATGGCTCCCAAAATATTCACTATTTGGAGCCCAAAGGACACAAGCATGGACGAAAAACAAATGTACATGAATGCTTATTTTTCGGATGTTGTACATAGTAAGAATTATGTGGGGAATTCTAAGTCCACTTGGACTTGGCTTCCAAAGGTCTAATCCCTTGGACCCAATGACCTTGGGTACCATGATATGAAAGTTTCTATCTTTAGGTACTCAAGGAAAAGAAAAAGAAAAGGAGCAACAAATTTAAATTTAGCTCCAAAGGGAATTGGATACTCGATAGCGGGTGTTCCAAACACATGACGGGTGACGCTCGTTTGCTCTCCGGAGTGGTTCCCATTGCGAATGGAAACCGCGTCGTATTTGGAGGCAACGAGAGCGGAACCATCATAGGTGTTGGTAAAGTCGGTAACCCCTCTAAACCATTAATTAGTGATGTTTATTTTGTTAGTGGTTTAAATCATAATCTTATTTCAATAAGCCAACTTTGTGACAAAGGTTACAAAGTTAGCTTTGCGAAAGGATTGTGTCACATTTTAAGAAAGGATAATGAAAAATTGTTATTTTCCGGAACTCGTCGTAAAGACATCTATATTTTGGATCTTCCGAAGTCATATGAACAATGTCTCGTTGCCAACACAAGTGAACAACACTTATGGCATCGACGCTTTGGACATGTGAACTTTGGAACACTATATAAGCTTTCAAAATTGAATTCTATTAAAGGTTTTCCGAAGCTTGTTTTTGAAAAGAAAAGTTTTTGTGATTGTTGTCAACGCGGCAAGCTTCCTAAATCTTCATTTAAACCTAAGAAAAGCATCTCTACTAAAAGGCCACTAGAGCTATTACATCTAGATTTATTTGGGCCAACTAGAGTAGCTTCCTTAGGAAATGCAAGGTATGGACTTGTCATTGTAGATGACTATTCAAGATTTACTTGGGTATTTTCATTGTGCAATAAAAATGAAGCTTTTGAAAACTTCACAATTTTTGTTAAGAAAGTACAAAATCTCTTAGGAACCACCATTGTCACTATTCGTAGTGATCATGGAGGTGAATTTGAGAATGAGTCTTTTGAGACATTTTGTGATGAAGTTGGTATTACTCACACCTTCTCTTTCCCTCGTGCACCTCCTCAAAATGGTGTAGTTGAGAGAAAGAATAGGACGCTAGTGGAGTGTGCCCGCACTATGCTTGATGATAGCCAACTTGGCCATCAATTTTGGGCGGAAGCGGTACACACCGCTTGCTATGTGTTTAATAGAATACTTTTGAGGCCCGGCACTAAACAAACTTGTTATGAATTGTTGTTTGGTAGGTTGCCTCAAGTTAAACATTTTCGTGTTTTCGGTTCAAAATGTTTTATTAAGAACACATATGGTAGTTTGGACAAATTCGATCCAAGATCCGATGAGGGGATCTTTGTTGGATACTCTACGCGTAGCAAAGCCTACCGGATATTCAACAAACGAACCTCAACGATCGAGGAGTCGCTTCATGTCTCATTTAATGAAGGATTTGTTCCAACTAGAATTTCAAATGATAATGATTCTATGGATGTTTTATGTGATTCGTTTGATAATTCTAAGTCTAATGATTCTATTGATTCTATTGAGACTAACCCAACTAATGAAGTTGTTGAGAATGTTCCAAGTGATCAAGGTATTCCCAAACGGCTTCATTCGGTTCGTGACCATCCCCATGAGCAAGTCATTGGCAATATCTATGATAGTGTCAAGACGAGATCGTAAGTTCACCACTTCGCAAATTGTGCCTTTGCCTCATCGATAGAGCCAAAGAATATTAATGAAGCATGCGAAGATAGCGCTTGGATCTTAGCCATGGAGGAGGAGCTCATTCAATTCGAGAGGAATGAAGTTTGGGAGCTTGTTCCATTGCCATCGAAGAACCACACCGTCATAGGGACAAAGTGGATCTTCAAGAACAAAACCGACGAAAACCAAGTCGTCGTCCGGAACAAAGCCCGGTTAGTAGCTCAAGGCTATCGTCAAGAGGAAGGTATCGATTTCGAAGAATCTTTCGCTCCGGTAGCTAGATTAGAATCAATTAGATTACTTTTGTCTTTTGCATGCCATAAGAATTTTAAATTATTTCAAATGGATGTTAAAAGTGCATTTTTAAACGGAGATGTCGTTGAGGAAGTTTACGTTTCTCAACCTCCGGGCTTCATAAATGAAAAATTTCCAAATCACGTTTTTAATCTAAAGAAAGCTCTTTATGGTTTGAGACAAGCTCCTCGAGCTTGGTATGATCGCCTAAAGAATTTTCTTTTGGATTTGAATTTTAAAATGGGCGAAGCCGATTCAACACTTTTTATTAAGCATACGAATAATGATATTTTATTAGTTCAAATTTATGTTGATGATATCATTTTCGGTGCTACTAACTTCGCTCTTTGCGAAGAGTTTTCTAATGTGATGAAGGAACAATTTGAGATGAGCCACATGGGCGAACTCAAATATTTCTTAGGTCTCCAAATTCGCCAAATGAACGATGCAATCTTCATCCACCAAACGAAGTACACGGTGGAGTTGCTAAAGCGATTTGGAATGGAGAATGCCTCCGGGAAAAAGACTCCGATGAGCACGACTACGCATCTTGACAAGGATACGGGCGGTAAGGATGTAGACATTCGTCTATATCGAGGTATGATAGGTAGTTTGCTTTATCTTACCGCAAGTAGGCCCGATATTATGTTTGCCGTATGTATATGTGCTCGTTATCAGTCTCAACCTAAGGAGTCTCACTTAGTAGCGGTAAAGCGTATTTTTCGCTATCTAAGTTACACTTTAGATTTTGGATTACTTTATCCGAAATCTAGCACGTATGAGTTAGTCTCATACAGTGACGCTGATTATGCGGGATGCAAATCCGACAGGAAAAGTACTAGTGGCACTTGCCATTTTCTAGGAAATTCTCTTGTCTCTTGGTTTTCCAAGAAGCAAAATTCGGTTTCACTTTCAACCACCGAGGTGGAATATATTGCCGCCGGTGCCGCTTGTGCCCAGGTTCTTTGGATGAGACACACATTGAAGGATTTTGGTATTCATTGTGATACTAGCCCTATCATGGTGGATAACCAAAGTGCTATCTGTCTTTCAAAGAATCCGGTGCACCATTCCCGATCGAAACACATAGATGTCCGACACCATTTCTTAGATGATCATGTTGCTAAAAAGGACATCATTTTAGTGTACGTTGAAACCCAAAAGCAAATCGCCGATATTTTCACGAAACCCCTGAAGGAGGACTCCTTTGTGCGGTTGCGTCGAGAATTGGGGATTATGGGTGAATCCGAGATATAGGATTCATATTTTAATTCAATCATCTTGCATGCTAATATATTTCGCGATATTTCATTCATGCTAGATTAGTTGAATTTTTGGGAATTTTATGTGATTTATTTGAATTTATTGCTCGAATTCGTATTTCAATGTCGTATTTAAGATTTCGACGTTTTATGGAGTAATTTAGATGACTAATGAGTGAGTTAGGATGTTTCATCCAAGTGGTTTGTGAAGAGAAATCAAATTTCTACTTTTGGACTCTTCTAGTCGGTTTCAGTTCACTTTTCAACCGACTAGATGCTCATCTAGTCGGTCAGCATATGAACTCAGACCGACTAGATCATGCAAATATCCATCTCCTATCTTTTTCTTTCGTTAGTCGGTCATAGTATACTTTCCGACCGACTAGATTGAAAACTAGTCGGTCAGTAAATATACTGCGACCGACTAATTCTTGCCCTAGAAATTCTTCTGAGCTACTGTTTCGACTTAGTCGGTTCAAGCTCATTGACCGACCGACTAGATCGTAATCTAGTCGGTCAGTACTTGAACTGTGACCGACTAAGTGTGTTAGGGCAGCTGTGTCTTTTCGCATCCCGACCGACTTATACTCGATTTCATCCGACTAAACTCTCATTTAGTCGGTCTTCTCTCTTGCTCCAGCCCGAAAACCCAAAACCCTCAACTCGAAACCCTTCGTCTTCCGGCCGTTTCTCCGTCGATCGCCGCCATCCGCCGCCGTCGACTCCACCTCCTAGGTATCTCCCTCCCTCTCCTAGGTCGATTTCCTTTTCTAGGGTTGTCTCTCCTTGATTTCAAGCTCTAGATCCTAGGGTTTCAATTTCTAACCTAGGGCTTGTGATTTTCGAATTTTCTTGATCTCTAGTGTTGTTAGCTTGTGATCTCTAGGTTCTACTTGATCTTATTATCAGTTGCTTGTGCTCTTAGAACTATGGCTAAGACTCGCATTCCGATCGCCTCTTCCGGGGCCTCTCCTATGACCGTAGGGCCTTCCGACCCTAGGAATCCTCCGAAGCCTAAGCGTCGTGCCAAGTCTACCCTAGCCTCTCCATCATCGCCTCCTCTTAAGAAGCCTAGGACTGCCACCGTCAAGCCCCGCAAATCCAAGACCAAAAAGCCTATTCTTCATACTCCGGCTACTCCTCCCGATTCCGATTCCGATACTGATTTTATCCCTGAGGATGAGCCTACTAGGGAACCTACTCCACCTCCGAAGACCCGTAAGGCCAAGGGTAAAGCTCCTATGCCAGTTGGCGGTGTAGACATATCATTGTGCCGCGATGACCCTCAGTGTCTCGCCGCGTACAACCGTATAGAGCACTGTCCACTGTTGTTAGAGCATTACGTTCAGTTCTCTGATTTCCTCGGCCTTGCTGATCTTCTGTCTTATAGTGGCCTTCTAGATTATCTCCGATACGACCCCAAGGCCAATCCCAAACCGTACCCTCGCCTCGTGAAATTGTTCTATGCCAATCGTATTCGAGGCCAGTACGACGCCAGCCACTCCATTGAGACGACTGTCTTGGGAACTCCTATAGTTCTCACGGCAGAAATCTTGGGGGAGATCCTTGGTTGTGCGTCGTGTGGTCTCCTCCCCTCGGACATTTCTGTAGACGACATTTCTTCCTTGGATCAGTCTATTCTTGCAGATATTTTCCAGCTTATCCCCTCCGCATTCATTGGTGTTCCTTCGAAATCCTTTAAGCCGAATGCGTGGGTTCTTAACCTGATTTTGAAATCATGTCTTCTTCCGAAATATGGATCCTCTTCACTCCCCTCTCAGCCGTTTTTGAAGCTCATATACGCTCTTTTCTTGGGGTGCGAGATAAATTGGGCTCGCGTGATACTCGATAAGATGGATTCTTTCGAGTGTATACGCAAGACCAATAAGTCTGCGCACATTCCATACCCCTGCTTGTTGACTCTTGTATTCCGTCATTTTCGAGTTCCTCTCCCTCCTGACGATGAGCGTCCTTTGGATACGCCTCTGAACGCGACGGCCGTGAAGAAATCTTTAGCGGCACTTCGTCACGTGCAGAGGTCTACCGGATCTGCTTCTCAGTCTACTCCGTCAGCCGCTGCAGCCTCCTCTTCCCCTGCTACTTTGGACGATGTCGTACGTCTACTTCGTCAGCACGACTCCCGTTTGGCTCGTACTGAGGAGGTCGTATGTCGTATGGCTCGTATGATGGGGATTGAGCTTCCTCCTTCGGTGTCTGAGGCCGAGGAGATGGACGATGAGGAGCTTGACGAGCTTGTCACTTCTTTTGCCCGTGGCGATGAGGCCACTGCTGCTGCTGCTGGTGTTTCCACTTCTGCTCCTGGAGTTGGCACCTCTTCCGGTGCTCCAGAGCCTTCTGCTTCAGCACTTCAGTCTTCAGAGCCTGCTGTTGACCCTGTTGCTGAGCCTGCTGATATTCCAGTTGACACTTCTGCTGTCGAGACCCTTGCTGCTGTAGAGCCTGTTCCTGTGATCTCGACTCCTGCCCCGACGATTCCATCTGTTGAGACGCCTCTTCTCCCTGCAGAGCCTGAGTCCACTCCGTTGACTGGACCCACGGACGCTGCAAATCCTGCCTCCTCCTCGTGATCGTTGTTTCGAGGACTCTCCATATACGCTTTGGATGATATATCTTAGCGAGAGTATTATGGGTTAGGATAGGGTATGAGGGTTATTATGTTTTGATGTATTTTGGATGTCGTCGCTGCTGCTGTATTTATTTTGATGAGAATGATGATGATGGTGTATTTCATTTTGATGGGTATATTGTATCGATGATGTTAATGTATTTCTTTTTGATGATATGTAGCGCTTGATATGATGTATCTCATATATTCGATGTGATATCTTTTTGGATATACTCATGTTGTCTCTGCATATATATATGTTCATCGTCATTCACTTTGTCTTTTATTCGTCGTGCAAATTTTAATATTCGTTGAATGTATTTGAAATGAGATTTCGTCGCTCGACGCATAAAAACTTGGTTAAATAGATTTAAATTCTATAATTGTATAGAATTGTTTTCCATGCACAAAATTAACCAAGTATATTGAATATTGAAGAGTATGTTTCTTTATTCAATTAATGAATAATTATTTGGTATTTTTGATGATTTTGATTTTCACTTTGTGATAATGGAAAATTGGCACACTTTGAATTGATTTAATCGTTTTTTTTTCCTTTGGTGTCAATTAGCTCCATCGTCATTGTCTACGACTCCCGATGTTGGATTTTACATTTCCTAATTGTTGTCGTTGTATGCCCCCCATTTTTGGGATAATGCCAAAGGGGGAGAGATAATGATAATAAATAGTGCAAATGAAAGATTTAACTCAATTTCCAAGAATCTAGTTTGATATGTTAGATTCAGGGGGAGTTAAGATACATATAAGGATTTTCAAAATCCGATATTTCAAAAATCAATTCTCATTATATATCTTACTCGTCTGATTGATGCAATTCATATATATTCATTTGGGAATTAACGTGTCATCAATGCAGGGGGAGTAAGTATTTTACATTTGAATTATTATTTTTGATTATTATTTATGTTGGTTTGTCATCACCAAAAAGGGGGAGAATGTTGAATATTGGACTCCCCGGATTTGGTTTTGATGATGAGCAAACATAAATAATTCATGAACTAACAATTTGTGAGCGCAGTATTGGAGATCGTCGCCAATTTCACGAGAATATTCAAAGCGACATCTCAACACTTCCAAAAGCTCGTATTCAAGCCTAAAGCTTCGTTGAAGCTCCTGCAGCGCTTTGGAAGTTATGAAGATTCAATCGAAGCTCTCTAAGACCGTTTATTAAGGTTTTATTTATAGTCTTTTAGTTTCGATTGATAGAATGTTAAGCCTTGAGTATATCTTACGTTTCTATCTTCATTACGCTCATTTCGTAGCTCTAGGATCCTTGCACAAGTTCATTCTAACTTCCTCGAAGCGTCGCGCTTCGATTCGGACTTTGTTGTGCATGTTAGTTGGTACAAGAACAAGTACTGACCGACTAGATGGTGATCCAGTCGGTCGGCAACTGTTCTTGGACCGACTAGTTTGATTCCTTAATTTCTTGGACTTTACTGTTTACAGTTAGTCGGTCTACGTTGACTCACCGACCGACTAGTTTGTGAACTAGTCGGTCAGTGATGCTTCTTTGACCGACTAGTTGTGACTTACTGTTCACTCTAAATTTCTCCTAAGCTACTGTTTACAGTTAGTCGGTCTACGTTGACTCACCGACCGACTAGTTTGTGAACTAGTCGGTCAGTGATGCTTCTTTGACCGACTAGTTGTGACTTACTGTTCACTCTAAATTTCTCCTAAGCTACTGTTTACCTTTAGTCGGTCTAAGAACGTTTGATGACCGACTAGTTGACAATCTAGTCGGTCAACTTTTGTTCTTGGACCGACTAAGTCAACTTGCCTTCAGACTAAGTTGTTTTGCCTCTTAGTAGGTCTACGTTCATTGGATGACCGACTAGTTGTGAAACTAGTCGGTCAGACAGTGTTCTTGGACCGACTAGTTTTCTAGGTCTGAAATTCTATCTCTTCTCAGATCTGCTCTTAGTCGGTCCATGCTTTGTGACTGACCGACTAGTTGATGATCTAGTCGGTCAGTGAGTGTTCTTTGACCGACTAATACTCACAGATTTCTTTCCGTTGGAGATTGACCTAACTTGTTTTTATGGGACCCTATAAATACGAACCTAGGTCATTTCTATCTTCAATAGAGCTGCCATTAAGAGATTCATTGAGTTCTAAAGAGATAGCTATTCTCCCTCAAATCTAAAGCTCTCTTCCTCACAAGAAACCCATTCTCTCTCATTTCTAGATCTAGAGAGAAGGTTGTTCTTGGTGAGCTCTTCAAGCTATTGCTTGATCCAAGTCTCCAACTCTTCCCTAGGCACCCATTGCTGCTCATTTCCTTGGTGCTAGGGCTTGGTGACTTCATCTTCCTCAAATCCTTCATTCCACCTATTGGGTAAGAAAAACTCAAGGTATAGGATTTTGTGGTAAGCTTGTTTATTTCATATAAACTCTTTTATATTGCTTATTGGTTCTCTCGGTTGTGAGAGAAGTTTGTGATCCCGGGTTGTGGGATTCACTTTGCCATTGCATGTATGATTTGATCTTGTGAAGGTTTTTCACAAGATATTCATAGTGGAAATCTTGAGTTAGGGTTTCTAACTCAAGTATCCGGAAGGGATCCGGGTGGTTGGGACGTAGGATCACCGGGAACAAGTCGGGGAGACTTGGGTGGATCCGAACCCATTAACATCGTTTGTTAGCATTGTCAATTTCGTTGTCGTCGTTCAATTTAAGCTTCCGCAAATTGATTTGGTAGTTGATTGCAATTTAATTTGGAATTATACTCCTTATTATTTTAAAGTACTATTCACCCCCCCTCTAGTACTTGTGCAGTAGCTGGTAGGGCATTACAAGGTATTCAACCTTATTTTCATCTCTAGTTTCTAAGTGATATCCGTTTAAACGGATGTCCTTGAAACTTATAAGATTTCTATTTGATCTTGGAGAAAATAGTGCATTATTGATTTTTAGTCTTGTGTTATTTGGGAGCAATAATATTGCATCACCAGATCCTTCGATTATTTTGGACAATCCTGAAATTGTAATGACAGGACCGTCATATTTACTTATGCTATTGAAATAGCATTCATCGCGAAGGATAGTGTGCGTCGAGGCACTGTCCACTAGGCACTCATACATCATCTATATAAGCCAAAAACGAAAATTTATTGATGGAAATGTAAAATGCATACATTCAAAATAAAAGATCGTCTTTATTAAGCATACTAGAGATGAAGCTACAATTTATTCTTTGAAAAGCATAGATAAAGATGAGGCTCAATCGAGCAGGTCGTCATTTTCGAAATCCTTGGAAGTGAACTTCGTCGGATTTTCCACATTTGCCATGTTTGTTTCAGGCGGAGGCTTCTGGCTCGCCTGATACAGTTCCTGGAAGTGGCGAGGTGTGCGACAGTTTCTGGACCAATGTCCAGTCATGCCACAACGATGACATTTGTCCTCCCATGTCTTCTTTGGATTTGACACTGTATCAGTGTTCTTACGTTTCCAAGTGAAGTTTTTCTTCCCTTTGTTATTCTTGCTTTGGGGAGGAGCAATGGCTGGTTTCATAGGGGCATTTCCTTTGTTCTTTCTGCCCCTCTTCTTGTTCTTCCACTTCGGGGGGTGAACACTGTGGGCTTCGGGAATAGGAGCTGAGCCTGCCAGGCGCTGGTTATGAGTGGCCAGTAAAAGGTCTCTATTCTGCTCTGCCCTAAGGAGGCAAGAGAGCAGTTCAGAGAACTTCGTGAAATTGCGTTCACGATACTGCTGCATGAGGATAGCATCTTTCTCGTGAAACGAGGTAAATGTCTTTTCCAACATGCGGTGCTCCGAGACTTCTTCACCACACAACTTCAGGCGTGAGGTGATGTTGTGAAGTGCTGAGTTGTACTCAGCAACGGACTTGTAGTCATGAAGTCGGAGGTTCTCCCACTCATAGCTGGCACGCGGGAGTATGACATCAATTTGATGTCTGTAGCGTGCCTCTAACGCTGTCCATAACTCCAGAGGGTCCTCTACCGTCAAGTATTCGGCCTTCAGGGTCCGATCTATGTGTCGTCTGATATAGATAATGGCTTTCGCCTTATCCATGTCAGAGACAGTGGTAGAGGTACTGCCAGCTGAAAGGGCCGCTTCTGGGGCTTTGCTAGCAGATGCATCGGATGCTGCGGGGGCCGATGATTGGGCCACTGCGGGGGCCAGGATGGAGTGCAGGAGCGCCATGGAGCGCAAGTGGAACTTCAGGTCCACTCGCCAGCTCAAGTAATTCTTGCCAGCTGCATCGAGCACCTCGAAATCGACGCTTGCCAATTTAGCCATTTTATCTATGCAATTTAAAGATAATCATGAATTAAAATAAATTCAACAAACCATGCATAAATTAATAAGTAAAAATGCGGGGATCGGCCAGATACCCAAAATAATAAACAGTCCAAAGTTCGATTACAGTCCAAAGAAAAGAGATTGAAAAATACAACTTTGGAAACCCCGGGTGGGTCCCTATTTCTGCATCCGTCTTCTTATGCTGTTGCATCGAGCTTTGGCTTACACAGTCATGAATCGACTCCTTGCGGTCCAGCGGACGTGGCCAGGGAATTGACTAAGCCAGGACCACTTGTTACACAGTCAAGCTAGGTTGGTCCAGCAAACTTAGCCAAGCACATTGACCGACATCATGATACATTGAAGGAGTTTTCATCAATTCTATGTGCTGTTGCATCGAGCTTGGGCTTTTAAATACAAATTTCCTCACTTACAAATTCTCTCAAAAGATAATAAAAGTGCAGGGAAAGTAAATAGGTATACAATGGCCGATCCCGAAAAACACATTTTTACTTATTTTAAACATCCACGCAGTTTATATGCTACAGGCATAAATTAAACAACCACGCATATATCTCAAGCATAAAAAATATGGAAAAAGTAAACTAGAAAATATAACTATCTCGTAGACCACGGGGAAATGTCATACACCGTTAGGTTAATTACCTAACGGCAGAGCGGTCTCAGGATCTTTGAGATGATTATATTTTTTTAAAAATTCTAGTAAACCATACATAATAATTTGCAAGAGAGATGTTTAAATAAATAGAGGAACATATAAATGTAATTATTGATTTTACAAAGTTTTTCTCATAAATTTCAATTTGCAAATTTAATTCTTCTTTAAAATTATGAAGAAGCCGAATTTCTGTAGAATTTTGTGGCTTCGGGCCAAAAATTATTTTTAGTATAAGCGCTTGTGGCCCGTTCCGCAGTTCTGCAAAGTTGTTTGTCGCAATTATTATGGCTTCGAGCCAAAAATAAACAATTAGCCTCGGCTTCAGGCCTCGGCCTCGGCCTCGGGCCTCGGCCTCGGGCCTCGGCCTCGGCCTCGGGTCACGGTCACGGGCTCGGCCTCGGCCTCGGCCTCAGGGCTCGGCCTCGGGCTCGGGCCTGCCATCGGCCTCGGCCTCAGGGCTCAGCCTGCCATCGGCCTCGGCCTCAGGGCTCGGCCTCGGCCTCAGGGCTCAGCCTGCCATCGGCCTCGGCCTCAGGGCTCAGCCTGCCATCGGCCTCGGCCTCAGGGCTCGGCCTCGGCCTCAGGGCTCAGCCTGCCATCGGCCTCGGGCTCGGGGCTCGGCCTCGGCCTCAGGGCTCTGCCTCGGCCTCAGGCTGCCCCCTTTCAGCGGGGGGGGGGGGGGGGGGGGGGGGGGGGGGGGGGCGGCGGCGCGGAAGGCCCCCCTCTCCACTGCAGGGGGGGGGCATGGTCGGCATTGTGGGAATGCCCCCTCCTCCGTCAGGGGGGAGGGGAGGATTTCATTCCGGTTCTTCTTCCCACCGAAGAATTTTAATGGCAAAAGGAAAAAAAAATTTCATAGAAAAAAAAAACCTTTGTAATAGGGATAAATTTTTTTTTCTTTTATTAGACTAAACTTTTTTTTTACTTGTATATTAAAACAATGTAAAAATTATTTAGTCTAATTTTATCTACAGGATTATAGGGTTTTACCTCTAGATCAATGATCTAGGGAAGAACGCGACGATGATCTGTAGAAATAATAATCCAAGCTCCCGAACGCTTTTAGGATGCCGCAACGCTCCAACGAACCATCGCAGCAACGTTAGATTCCTTGCGCGTAGGGATGAATGTAGATGAAGATTTTTGCTCAAGAATGGAGAACACGTGCTGATAACGTGTTGGATGATAATGAACTCAAGAGAGAGAGAGAGAGATCATTTCATTGCTTAGAATGAGTAACCATAGCCAAGAGCCATGGTGCTCTATTTATTTATCTCATAGTGGGGAGGCCAAGAGTCTCTAGTAGACCAAGGGTCCCCATTACTCTAAGTAATGGGGGACCTAATGAATGGGTAATGAAGGAGGGGAGGCCAAAGGCCTCCCTCATTCATAACACTTCCCTCTTTCTAGAATTAATCCAAGCCCAACTAATAATGCTAACCCATAAACATAAGGCCCAACATCTACCACTAAAAACCAACTTATACACACACACATCCACTAAAATACACACAGTTCACAATATTACAACAATGCCATCCTCATGAGAAAAATAATAATATAATAATACTAATACTAATAATCTCCATAAAATAATTTTTCTCAAAATAGTTCTTAATAAAAATAATAGCGAAAGTATATTTTACTACGCACACTCACCATCTCAAATATCACAATACATAATAAATCTAATAATACCATTCACATCACCACCTCATATACATCCATTAGTATCCGATAATATATCCAAATCATGAGCCATACAATCATATAGCCATACACGTAGGAAATTACTATGTACACCACAAAATTACTATACACACACGTATAAAGTACTAGGGCCATTACACATTGATACTTAAGTAGTCATCCATTTTTACCCAGGATCTTTCTCTTCTCTTTCTTGAGCCATTAAGTGGGGTATTGTTGGAATTAATGGCTCTTTTAGCCACTTGTTCACTCCCACTCTTCTTTTTTAGTCCAACATTGGATAGGGTGACTCACTTGTGTGTGTATATAAGAGACTTCTTTCATATGTGCTATTGGACTTGTATATGGGCTAGGAATAAGGGGTATCTCGCGGACGCTGAGCCTAAACCGGAACCGAGCCCAAATCGGGTTGGACCGAATGTAAAATGTGGGCGACGGATCCGGAAACCCTTAGCGTGTGTGCGCTGGCGTCGTGCCTGCGCAGGGGGGAGGGTGCACGGGTGCATGCGCGGAGTGCCCGAGTTTTGTCTCGTGTTTTTTTAGCCCATTTTTTTTTTAAGAATTCAAAAGGCCCATTACGTTTTTAATTTTCTCCAACAACCAATTTTTCATTAAAGTGGTGTTTAATGTCTCAACAGCCATTTTCTCTTTTAATGGCTGCGTTATTAATTTTAGTCATGGCTGAATTCCAACAGTCATATCTTTTCCTCTATATAAACTCAATTGTCAAGAGTTTTTACACACAACAAAAAAATCTTTCCTCCCCATACACGAAAATCACCACCTCTTTCGTTCTTCCTGGATATCGATCTCTGTGCAAACTCTACGCTTCTGGCCGCGAGTGGACGCGTTCAGACGCGAATGCGTTAACCTTGGGGAGCAACCGGCATCATCCGATTACCACCACGGTCGGGCCGTAATTGTTTTCAAGGCAGTGGCACAACCACGACGCATTTCATCTTCACTGGATAAGTTTTCCCTTTTGCTCTGTATTTCCACTGCTGCCTTCTCTTCTCGTTGCTCCTGCAGTTTATTTCTCGTTTTGTTTCTCTGATCATTTAACTCCCTGTTTTGTTCTACAGTCAGCTCTTCCCTTTCAGGTGTAACAATCATAAGCCAAACATAAACATGTTAAGCATAAGTTCTAAGCCATGAATCCAAAAACATTTATTCCCAAGCCATGAACCATGAATCATAAAGTGTATATTTTATATGCATTCATCTATTTCTCCCCCTTTGTCATATCAAAAAGTAAGTGTAGAAATAATCAAGTGAAGTATCTCAATATTCTCAAGAAAAGTCACGAGTCATAAAATATCTTTTCAAGTGAGATACAAAGCAATATGGTGTATATATGATGAGTATCATATATGATGTTTCAATGGTGATATGAGGAGTGAGCAATAATGTTGATATCAAAAAGATAATCTCTAAAGATTATAGATACAAGATAACTTCCACAGAAGTTCAAGTTAAAACTCAATATGCATAATTTTCATCATAATTCTCAATCGTATCAATGTAATCAAAAGGTAACACAAGTCATCATAATTGGTCATCATATTGTCAAGCATAACATAATCCATGACATCCATGTTTTGATACCTCCAAATATTATATATCAAAATGTTTCACAAGACATAAGTAGCAAACATAGAAATAAGTAGCAAACATAGAAATTATTCATGTACCAAAATATTACAATACCAAATTGTCTAAGCAAACATAGAACATAATAAGTAATCACTACCAAGCTCATAAAATAAATCTAATATTCTAGCTTGGTGGAGCTTATCCTATAATCAAATCCTTAACATGCGAGATCTCCTTTTGCAGCTCATCAATCCTGCAATCTGAAATGTCCAATCTCTGATGAAGTCTAGTGAATTCATGTTTGAGCTCTTGCTTCAATTCTTCCAATTTTGAAAGCAACGAAGCTTGAGGTTCACTAAAATAAAGAGAAGGATCATCATGGTGTGAGGAGAGGAGTGGTTCTTCTTCGGATCTTGATGGAGTTTCATCCGCTTAAGTGCACTCTTTATCAAATTTTACTATGTATACAAGAGCTAAGATTTCAGAAGCTACAACAATTTTGAAGTGCCTAAAGATGTGAGTGAGATAATGGCCATGATGCAATCAAGAAGCGAATCTGTAAGTAAGATTGTCATATATCATTCTTGCCCAATTTAATTTTATCCCTATTGTGATAGCAAAGACACATTTAGATTGCTTCTCAAACAGAATGGAATGGGTTTCAGCTTTCCGAAAAAATATTGTAGGCTAGAATTAAAGCTAAAAT
The DNA here is from genome assembly GCA_030789695.1 of Scilla litardierei. Taxonomy (NCBI): domain Eukaryota; kingdom Viridiplantae; phylum Streptophyta; class Magnoliopsida; order Asparagales; family Asparagaceae; genus Scilla; species Scilla litardierei. The sequence goes on along the minus strand of CM061136.1, from coordinate 190,414,779 downwards.
TGTTGTTCTTAGCAATAAAGTGCTCGTTGCTGTACGATGTTCAAATTGCTTTCCCTTAGAGAACATTTTTTCTATGATCATGTCATCGTTCATAAAAATTTCTATAAGTGTTGCACCATCGTTTGGAATGCCTAATATATCTCCTATGATGGTGGATGGCAGCCTAATAAGTGTGTTCATGAACATGTGTAACAACTGAAGGTCTTCTTTAGTTGTAAATTGGTTGAAAAAAGGACTTTAGATGCAATTAAGTAATGGGGCAAATGTGCCTGCGCACGGGCGCAGGCAGAGATACCAGCGAACACCTCCGCTGTTCGGCATTTTCAAGTATTTGTTTTTGAATTTTTTTTTGCAGTATGTAGATATACTTGTTATGAAGCTCCCCACAAAATTTCAGGTCAATCCAACACCGTTTGAGCCTCCGTTCATCGATTTCAAAAACGTTGCGCAAAACTGTCCAGAAGTCCAGAATTTCTGGACAGTTTTGCGCAACGTTTTTGAAATCGATGAACGGAGGCTCAAACGGTGTTGGATTGACCTGAAATTTTGTGGGGAGCTTCATAACAAGTATATCTACCTACTGCAAAAAAAAAATTCAAAAAAAATACTTGAAAATGCCGAATAGCAGGGGTGTGCGCAGATAATTTTACCTGCGCACGTTCTTAGGTTCATTTTTTGCTTAAGTAAATATCCATTAATTCAACTCTCTTGGACACAAACTGATGCTTCAATCAGAAACTCTTGCGTCAAAAGGTACTCATTCACGTGTCTTTTTCACATGGGCCCAATCCCAAACCTGATATCATGCCTCCGCCCAACGCACAGCTGACTGTCACGCCATTGTTTGTTAGCATGAATGAATGAACTCCATGATGACCAACGAAAGAGCTAGCTTAAAATTTACGCTCATAAAATATAATTAAGTTTATGATGTCCCCCTACATTCTAGAGAAATGATGCGAATCTCTCCACTGCCTGCTGTCTGCTGTAATCATTGAAGCCTCCTCTTCGAAGCTGGATGTATGATTTCTGTTGGTTTCTACTTTTTACTGCAGATTTCTCGAGTCATTTAGCTTCTATTTGAACATGTTGAACCTTGCCTGATATCCAAGAGACTCTTTGAGCTTTAACAATTCTACCAATGAATTTCGTCCTATACCTTTGTTAAAAAGTTCATTTTTTTGTATTTTTTTCAATGATATATATACGCTTAATATCTAATAAACTCAATACGTTTTGCTTGTTGGTCTAATAGTTGCAAAGATAATGGTTAAATTTTTTGAAACGATTAGATCCATGAACGATTAGATCCATGAACAAAATGCGTTAACTAAATCATTGGTTAATTAGGTTTTAAACTGTGATGATTAAAATACAAAGAATGAACATTTTAATGAGAGCAGGGATTTTCTCTTTCACCCGCTAACACCCGCATTACGTTTATAAATTATACAAGCAACACGGCACGGAAAAGTCTCATACTTGCTACATTTGTTTAGAATGAAAGAAAATTGGATGTAAATTCACAGAGATGACGACTCAAACATAATGATATCATTATCTGGACACTTGAGGGTTTGAGCAATATAGATACGTGCTCTTTAAAGCTTAACAAGATTCTGCAATCTATGGAAACTCAAAAAAAAAAATTGGCATCCTTGCATAATAATATTCTTAGTTGATCAGAACACCACCAGCTACACATATAGTCATCGGAAATCAACCCCCTTATAAGGCGTCAACATAATTTGCAACAACGGCCATGAACGATCCCAATACACATGCAAAAAAACAAAAAAAAATCATCTCATATTCGTATAAAGCCTCAACAGTCAATGGAACTGCAGTTCTGAGATAGGCCGGCACCATCTGAATCGCGCAAGAATGGATCAATCTTTACCCAAACAAGTGAGAAGACAGATGCCAGTAGAACCGACCACAGAACGACGATGGTTGGCGTGCGGTTCTGCCTTCCCATGAGACCCTTGAGGAATGGATATAGATGAAGTATCACCCAAAGTGCAAAGAATACTTTCCCAAACAGAGGCCCCCAAGCTTCATACCCACTGTTCAAAGCATCGGAAAAGCCAGCAACAACTCCGACTAGATTGACAACAAGAAGAGTAGTCGGAGGAATCAAGAGTGTGGTCCACTTGAAGGCGTAAAGCTCGTCAAACTCGCCATCGTCGGAAGCTTTTGCTGTTACAGTGAAGTTGGTGTCTAGTCCAGCCAGCATCTTTAGGAATCCTTGGAACACGGCAAAGAGATGAGCAGAGACACCTCCAATCACCCAGAACTGCTCGTTCCTCCACCAGTCTTCTATGCCGATGCCGCTCCAACGAAGCTCAAGAACACTCGTCAAGATGATGGAGATGAAGAGGCCAAGGAACCATACACTTGCAATGTTGGAAAGCGTTGGAATAATAAACTTCCCCGTGAGAAGACAGATGGCAGGCAACGAACAATAGGCAATAAGAGGGAGCGATGTGAATGGATAGACAATGGTGTTTACATACGCCAACCTTTGCAGCCATTTTAGACGACCACCTCCATATCCATACCACAGTGGGCAGTGTCGGCTAAGAAAGATCTCGACAGAGCCAAGAGCCCAGCGAAGAACCTGATGCAACCGATCTGAAAGGTTGATGGGGGCAGATCCTTTGAAACATGGCCTCAATGGCATGCAATAAATTGATCTCCATCCACGGCAATGCATCTTAAATCCTGTTAAAATATCTTCTGTAACAGAGCCATAAATCCAACCAATCTGGAAGAACATGGCAGAAAATTAATTTTAGGGTAATGATTGAAGAGGACACAGTGTGCTTTAGACTAATGTTTAACATAAGACACAGCCATTAGAGAGGATCAAGTATTCAAGTATATCTAAATATCGCATTAAAAAACTAAGATGTGTTAGAACAGCGAGTAAATAGATACTCATCAAAGCCAACTGAGAGAGGAGTCCAGGGTTACCATTCTGGGAAGGACCGCAATGCACAGCGCCACCTCAACATTTTTATGTGTATACACAAGCATGCATGTCAAGCTTTATTTTTCAGGTTGTAAACTAAAATGATCAAGTTGCCCTTAACATGAAACTACATAGTACTAACAGAACGAGCCTCATGTCAGACGATAACTCGAGGTCTTAAGAGCTCGCTCTACTCATTTTCTTGTATGTCAAAAAATAAATAAATAACTACAATGAAACTTGATATGTAAAATTAATAATTAAGGGGAAAATACTTTTGTAATGCAAAAGTTCTATTTAAATCAGTCTCCATAGACACCCTGCACTAAGCATAGTTAGCCGAAATCTAGAAATGGCCAGGGAAATCTGAGCATGAATTGCAATCTATCTATGAAACTGTTAAAGCCAGCTAGTTAGCAACCATGTTTGGGCATGTAAGTTTATAACCATGTTTATGCTACACTTGACAGGTCAACAATTATAATACTGGTGACCAGGGCAGATAAGAGGCCTATTCAACCATTAGTTGCAGTGAGTTGAGCAGCAGTAAGACTTTGGCCTATGGTAATGTAACTTAACTTTCTCGAACTGAGGAAGGAACCAAATATTTTCCCAAGATAAATAGTCCTAATACTTTTCTCCCCAAGTAGATGACCAGTTCCATTGTGCATCGAAGCAAGAAGCAATCAAATCATTTTCTTACCTCCTTTCCCCACCCAGTTTTCTCCTCATATCCACAGCTAATAACATGAATTGCTTCTTTAATCAGTGTTGACGGATTTGCAGATTCAGGCACCCCACCATTTTCCATTAAAGTAGATTCAATGAACACTGAGGAGAGACCAAAAGACTTCTCGAAACTCATTTGGGAGATCAAAAGAGACCTCTCGTATTCATCATAATCTGCATTATTACCACAAAAAATTTAAGGGCACCCCAAGAGAAAGGGGAGTGAAAATAATATTTGTGAAGCAAGATCGCATAACCACTCACTGTCAATTTCTTTTAGATTAAATATGGCAGCATTGAGATCTTCTCGTTTAGAGTCCTTATAAACATCAACCTGATCTTCTGAAGCTTTTCTGGAGTGAGAAGAACAGCAGCAGCAGCAGCTACAGCACCACGAGCAGAATGAACTCTTGGGAAGGCTTGGTAAAGATGGTGGTCCATACCCATAGAGTGCTTGCCTATTGAAAACACAACCGGTTCCAACATAGACGGGCCCTTGGATGCCATCAAGCCCTTTCATGTTAACCTAAAACAAAAGGATTTTAAAAAAGAGAGAAAAAAAAGAAACCAGAAAGAAGAGGTGGAGGAAGAATTTGAATGGACGCACATGACCCTTCAGAACTTACGTCAAAAAAGACTGTGTTCCGATTGGCATATCGGTCACTACGATCTATACCATCGAATCTCTGAGGAAACTGAACATAACATACATCTCTACCGACTTGTGGATCCATCATGAAACACATCGCTTCACGAATTGCTTTACTATTATTAACATAATGATCACAGTCGAGATTAAGAATATATGGAGCATTCGTAATAATGGCTGAGACTCGAACCTGTGAGACATTATATACACAATTTAGTGAAGCATAGCATGGAAATTGATAGATCGGAATAGAATCTTTATGCCTGAATAAGAATGATTTAATACCAGAGAATTCATGGCACCAGCTTTTTTGTGGTGCTGGTATCCTGGCCTCTTTTCTCTCGAGACATAAACTAACCGAGGAAGCTCATTTCCCTCTATGTCATGAGCGCCACTATTTCCAAGAAAGACCTGAAATAAATGGTTCAGAATCAAATACTTAATAATTAATTAGCATGATGTTTCTCAAGAATGATATAGTCATAGTTGATACTAGAACATTTCAACCTCAACAAGGAGCAATCGTTTCAAATGTCAGAAGATGGCATAATAAAAAATTCAAAGAAAAAAATTCAGTGGATAATCTTTAAATATGGATTATTTTGTGAGGCCAAGCAAAATGGTGTTTACATATAATGATATATTTTTTCTCCACAATTTTTTGAGAAAGGCTTGTAGGCTTTACAAGTGCACACTGGGGGAAAGAAATCTCACTGATATAGTGGGAAAGAAGCTCACATAAGGAAGAATCAGCTCATGCAATTCATGCCTACTTTTTCACACAAATCAAAATGAACCTCCGTGAACCACTTTAGTCTCAGTGTAGCCACCGTATGCCATGAACCCAAGTCATTTCATGATGAATTTGGCCTTGCATTTTTGGATCGAAAAATCCACTCACATAATATTGATGGAGAGACTCAAACACACAACCTCCCACAAGAGAAGGAATGTCTTTGCCGCTTGAGCTAAACGTTTAGATGGCATATCCCCTTTATTGATTGTCATGTCTTAATAGGATCTAAAGTGCACATATGCTAGAATACAGACAATTACCCACATATCCATAAACATCAGGTTGTACAAAGTGTCCTAGCAGAGCAGTGAGACACAAAATCAGCAGAAGTTATAATAACAATTTGAATATAGGATGAATCGCAGAAATGCAGAAAGAATAAAACTGTTGAGACAGAAGTCATATATGACCAGACCAAGAAATATAATGTCATCATTTGAAACCAAGCACAGTTGTCAAGACTAGTTGTTTGCAGAAATCCCAACTCACAAATGCATCTTAATACATACAGTGGATATTTAAGAGCATTATGAATGTCATTAAATCAAAGATCTAAAAATTCTCCAAACCTGAATCATCCCAGGATGGTTGCGTGGATTATTCCCTGGCCAAGGTGTTCCATCTTGCATCACCCATCCTTCCTCTGGTGTCTTCTGAGCCTTTGCAACTAAAGCATTTATCCTCACCTTGTACTCTTCATAATCTCTCTGGAATAAAAGTTTTAACAGTCAGCTCTATGTAACAACTAATGCCTTCTAAATTTCAATTTGAATTGTATTTCATCATCTCAGGACTGATAGCAGGCTTTTGAAAGCTTTAACAATAATAAAAACAAAAAATAATGCACCCCAAATGACATTCTATTATACAGATGTATTGATTGGCACTTGGATACTTACTTTCATTGCCCTGCGTTCTTTAACGAATGATGGCTGTACTTTATCCTTCAAGTAGTCAATCTTCTGGGAGAAATAGAATTCAGGAGCCCTTGGCTCGATTGAATACTTTTTACAAAATGGAACCCACTTTCTAGCAAACTCCGCAGTTTCGGCAAGAGACTCGAAAGTAAGCATGGCAGAACCATCATCAGAAACATAACAAGAAATTTTCTCAACAGGATAATCCACGGCAAGAATCGAAAGAACAGTATTTGCAGTAATTAATGGCGGTTCTTTTAATGGATCCACAGTACTAACAAAGAAATCCACAGCAGCAAGCTCACAGCACTCACCAACCTTTTCATATCTAGGAAAACAACAGATCAGAAATCAGAATCAAAATCTACTGCATGCAGCAGTGAATTTTTCATTTTTTATAGGTTTTTGTTAAGTATTTTTAACATCTAGACTCGAAACAGAGTGAGGAAACCTTGTAATCAAGAGTTTACTAAATTAGCAATAGTAGCACACTAGACAGAGTCACATGGGAAGATGTCGGTAAACATCAAACAAGAATGACAAAATTTAGAACCTGCAATCCAGGTGATTATATTATCACGTCTAAAGAGATATAAAACATATACCGCTTACAATACCTAAAATTCATCAAACACATTTTGTAAACTGAATTTCGAGTAGACGCTATCAGAAGAAGAGATTGGAATCAGATTCAGAAGGCTGAACATCGTGATTGGGTCTAGCAATAAACCGATTAAAAAGTAATCAAGAAGAGCTCACAGTTCACAAAATATAGCTAGTTTACGACGAATCTGCAAGAAAAACTAGGTGAAAGATCTAATATCTGGATAGATCCACTCAAACTTGCTAGATACTTAATGACATCCAATATCATATTACATAGATTAAAACTACTTCAACATTCCCCTATATGCATAATTCTGGTTCTATTGATATAAGTTGTCGATAAATCAATGCAACCGTTAAGTGATAAGTTTGCTTGACAATTATTGTTTGACCACCCCGTCCGTGTATACTTTTGGGAAGTGGCTGTTTGACAATACTGAACTGATTCTCCTTGGTTGGCTGCCAATATAATTCTGCAGAGCGATTCAAAAAGAAACTACCGCACAACAAGATTCGACATTTGACGAAAACCCAATTAATTTTAGCTAATAATTTTGCAGGGTCTAATGTTCATGACTGCAGTAAATTCAAACATATTCTGAGAATTTCAAAAGAAATAAAAGGACCATGTTTACGTTGTTTATAATGATACCTTGCAGAAAGACTATCAATGCATGTCCTTCTATTAATAGGAGACCACTTGGGAAATTGGTCCAGCACCCATGAGACCGCAAACCAAATCTCACATATGATTGATGTTAACCATAGACCATAAGCACTTTCAACAGGATTGGTAATCCTATAATGGAAGAAAAGCCCGAGAATTATCAATCTCATTATGATAACTGCCCTGTAAGGTGTAAGCTTATTGCGAGAGATTGGAACAATTTCAGAAAGTGGTTGACCGGCTTCTGAATTCCTGCAGACAGGAACAAAGCAAGGGTGTAAGTTGTTTGAGCTTGAAAGAACAGCAGTGCACTACAAATAATCCATGTCTCCAAAATATCAGATTTCTTTGTTTATTAATAGAGTGGAGTTCCCAATAAAAATCAGCAGGATACTCTCTATTTTAGAGCAACCCTAAAAAAAACGTATTGAATGTTCACACAGAACATGTACTTTATAAGCTACCTGACATGATTAATGCAAATACATATCCCTCTTATCCTAGGAGCTAATAGAGGTATGCATGCCTGCATTACAATTATTAATTTAATATGATTTAATAATTTGATACTCGACATACCTTCTAAGGGGATTTAGCACCTACTCGACCCATCCCTGTCGTCTATTTGAATTGACAATAAAGATTAAAGAGTTGCACATCACATGTTAAAGAAAGGAATCACAAAATAAGATTTTCCCCCCCTATGAGATCAAAATATGTATCTTTAAAATACTTCCTATAGGATATCACGACATCCTAGAGAAACACATTCAAGTTGCACACTGGCATGACTGTTAAAGAATGGTCACGTCACCCAACAAAGAAGGCGATGGAATAAAATAAAAATAAGCTTTTACCATAAGGTAAAATAGCTCTTTGTAGCACAGTTCTATTGGTCTCAGATAATTCACTACTACAATTAAATAATGTGCTTACTCTCTGCCTTCCATCTGCTGTTCCAGTGGAATTTGAGCTTCTTTTGTATCTTTCTTCTTGGCATTCTTTTTATTCTTCTTCTCCTTCCAGCTTTCAACTCTATTCTTCCATACTGGGTTCCCATATTCATCATTAAGTTCTTGAATGACAAAGAAAAATAGTGTGAACTTCACCATTCCCAAAAAAAAATGAAGAATCAAAGGAATTGCTAACCCAACTTGGACAAGTTTTAATAACTCTCACCACTATCAACTGCAGAGAGACTGCTTAAGTTTCTAGCATGAATTCCATTATCCTGAAAACAAGAAAAGTACATTAGTATTTCCATTGAAATCAAGTTAAAACCATTTCAATGTAGCAACATGAACAGGTTTCCTACCTGATCATGCAGATGATCTGCCATTGTCAATCTTCCACCAGATGCATCGGGTTTGGCACTTGCTTTCTCTGGAGATTACATAGAGCCATCAAAATTACCACTAATTTCAAAATTACAGATATACTTTAGTTGTAAAAAGAAATTAAGTTGAAGATCGGATAAAAGCTACTCCTCAAAACCCCAAAAAGTACATAAGCTGTCATGTCTAGATACCTCTCGAATCAAACATTGGCATGTCTAACAACACCTAGATATGACACGTTTGTCCATCAGGGTTAAGTTTTAACACTTAAATAAGATGAATTATGTGAGTCTCCCTTTAACAAAAGTAATTGTTTTATAGATCATTGAAATCAAATTAGCTACCTCCATATTAAGTAACAACCCAAAGCATATTGATATATGAATCAACAATACATATTCGGAAAAAATATATGCTTCATAGCCATGCCATCGTGCCTAGTTTCTCTACAGTTGATGTGTCTGACACCCTGACTCATGTGAAGTACGGAAGTTATCTACAAATCATGGCATATAAAACTTCACATATTAACAGATCATACTTCAACAGTAACATGTGTCTATTTCATAGATTCATAATTCTAACTGAAAAAACAAAGATAACAAGCAGCAGTACAGAGTAACTATAGAAAATACGAGCTACATAGCATGGATACTTCTACCATGAAGCCATGTCATGTCCAATACATGCCAGAAATTTACATCATATGTGTCCTATGTATTTTTTATTTGAATATTTGTCATGTGTTGGCAAGTCATGCCCCAGTTGGCTTGGCTGTGTTGGCAAGTCATGCCCCAGTTGGCTTGGCCATGTCTGTGCAACATAGAACACAACTGATCAAGTCTGAACTGAAATATGAGAATAGAGCCTCGACAATAATCAAGACTGCAAAATTTCCATTTTACAGAGAAATGGCCGTAGCCTAACTTCATTCATCTCAAGCCAGCAAATCCCCATAAGTTAAACATACTTCACAATAATAATATGGACAATTTTCTCAAAAAGGCTAAAAAATAAAAATAATTAGTAAAATCGACCGAAAAAATATTTAACAAAACGACCAAGTTTGGCCACGTCAGCGACCAAGGGCGCTGGGCTTTTCCCGACTTGGCCACAGTTGCCAAGTGCGGCCAAATCCATGGGGATTCTTCCGACATGGTCGCACTTGACAAGTGCAGGTAAATCAGTAGGGGCTCGGGTTAACAGTCAAATAATATATTTGATATCAATGGCCTGGTGCTTTGTCTTTCGGTTGTGGGGTGTGAGGTCCCGTGTTCGTTCTCGGGATGCTATTTAAATAGTATTTTTTTAAAAAAATTAACGAAAAAAATGTATAAACGGCTTTCGAGGTTCGAACTCGGGATCTCTCACTCATAAAGCATGAGTAATATCACCAAAACAAAGGATGTGCTATGGAATGAGGCGTGTTCAAATTTAATGTGAGTCAACTTACTCAAATTATTCAAATTTGTCAGATTACTCAAATTACTCAAAATTTCATCCACTTCCAGTATCATGTCCTTGGACAGATACACGCCTAATCATATTTTTAGGACACATTTTCCCTTGTTAACAAGAGCGTAGCCAGGACATGAACTTAGTACTATGCCATTAACATGGATATGTTCACAATATTGTACGGAAATATTTTTAATGAAAACATTTGATTGTGTATGCATGTTCAACCTGTTTGGATCCATTATTTACTAACTGTTGTTCTTAGTCAGCCTTGACCTTGAGGTTGGGAGAGTTCTGATATTGTATGACGTCCATATGAATCTTGAGAACTTTGACAAAATTATGTTGATAACTCTTAAAACACAGTCATTTCTGTTTTCTTCCGTGCGCACACACCTCCAAACAAAAGGCATAAGTGTTTGCTCTGTTGCTTATGGTTTTATTGTCATACATGCATGTTAGATTATGGAGATATTCTAAGCTTTTCAGAAATGATATGGCTGATGACACCGACTCACAAGGATCAAGTCCCTGCTCTCCCGTTCTCTCTTCCAAGGCAAATGATCGGGTCTTTGAGAGACATCTAAGTTTAGTTCTTTCAATTTCAAGCAACATGGTATGAAGTCGTGCAACTTGCCATGCTTCCTGAGGAGTTCAGGTGCCCCATCACCTTGCAACTGATGTATGACCCCGTCATCAATGTGTTTGGCCAAAAAATTTAATTTGAGTAATTTGACAAATGTGAGTAATTTGAGTAAGTTGACTTAAATTAAATTTGAACCTATGGCATTCCATAGCCCATCCTTTGAAAAAGTGGCATTACTCACGCTTTATGGGAGAGAGGTCCCAAGTTCGAATCTCGGAAGCCGTTTAAATAATTTTTTTCGTTAAAAATAAAAAAATAATATTTACACAACATCCCAAGAATCTAATACAAGACCTTACACCCCACAACCAAAAGACAAACCACCAGGTCATTGATCACTTCGATAGACCTATATACAAATATATTATTTGACTGTTAACCCGAGCACCGATTTGGCCGCACTTGTCAAGTGCGGCCATGTTGGAAGAATCCCCAACCGATTTGGCCGCACTTGGCAAGTGCGGACAAGTCGGAAAAAGCCCCGTTAACGTTGAGGGGCATCCAGTCAACGCCCCTGGTCGCTGACGTGGCCAAACTTGGTCGGTTTTGCTAAATATTTTTTTTCAATCGATTTTACTAATTATTTTTAATTTTTATCCTTTCTACAAAAATTGTTCTAATAACATACCATTAAATCATAATTAGCAAACTATTATGAAAGTGCAGTTTCTCAAATATTCAAACAAACTACCCAAGCTTCATGAATTGACAGTAATTCCCTAATGTCAAACTATAACATTTGTCATGCTAACATGTCTTAATTTCAATTAATCGTCTATCGGATAATATAGCGCATGAATGATGAATATGCTAATTTCCATTCACAAGGTTCAAGAATCTAAAATGTCAATGCCAAATATAATCTGGTAATAAATCTCGCTTGTAGCAACTGATAGAACATTGACAGAAGAAAATTACCACGAATGTAAGGCTCTCCACACCTCGAGCAATTAAAGTTGCCTTCTTTCAGCTCCTCATTGAGGCAGCGCTTGCAGATAGGATAGCCGCAGCCATGGCATGCCACAAAGACCTCATTTTTTGACAGCTGTGACGAGAGCCCCACCGGCTCTCCGCACGAATTGCAGAGGGGAACTCCAGATTCCATCATCTTTCCTCCGAGATGATTCTTCTTCTGATGCTGATGTTGTTCCCTCCCCTCTCAAAACTCTAACCCTAGAGTTGGGCATTTTATGAAAGGGGAGTGGAGGTTGGGGCGTTGGCATCGGCGGGTGGATGGAAACAATGCAAGCAAAGGATGCTGGGGTTTTTTTCCCTCTGAATTTTTTGGTGGGATTTAGATTGCCATCGAGTTGGGATAACGATTAGGTATTTTGTTTTTTGGATTTGTTTCGCTTTCAATTTTAAAATTTTTTTGGGGGATGTCTGTTTGGAGAGATTGCGGGATTTGGAAGGGACGATGCTCTGAAGTTGAAGGCAGCATCAGGTGAAGACGGGGTAATTTGGTGGGATTTAAAAAAATTGTATGGAGGCAGGATTAAAGTTGGGTTTGTTGCCAATTTGGCAAGCTGCCACAAAAAGATAAGAGGACTATATACATCATATTTATTGAGGTGGAGGATTATAAACACCGACTTGTTTCGGTGTATGCAAGGATAATATCATATCTAGCCAAAGGACTGTAGTCTAGTGGCATTTACCTCCGCTTCTTAGTGAGGCCACCAGGGTTCGATCCCTGGTAGATGCGGAGCGCGCGCGCCTTTAACCAGCTTTCCGATGTATCAAAAAAAAAGGATAATATTCTATTTTTGGAAAAACTAGGTGTATGATGGTTAGAAGTGATAGACTAATTAGATGTTTTTTTTTCTAAAAGCAGTAATTAATCATTGCATACATCGAAGCATTCGATGGATGTAGTCCTCCTCTTATTGAGTTGCATGAAAAAAAAATTCTCAAAACAGAAAAATTGTCAGATGTTGTGAACGGTTATTTAACCGTAGTTGGGTGAGATTCTGGGCTATCCTAGAGATAAGCACATATCATTGTAAGCCCATATCTGTATTCCCCAATTGCCTATAAATAAAGAGCCGGGGGCTCCTCCCCCGGTAGTTGATTTATAACACGTTATCAGCACGACTCTAAAAATTTTCTTTTCCACAAAATTTTTTCCGTTCGTTGCGAAGGCGAAGGCGAAGGCGAGACGGGAGATCCACGAGCGCGGTGCAAGGCTTCCTCCATCAAGGGTCGTCATCCGCGTAGGGCTTCGAGCAACCGTCGCTATATCCGGAGGACGGATATAGAGGTAAAAATACTAAAAACGATATTTTTAATCATACGTATGATTGTCCCTCCCCTAGATCTCGCAAGATCGTCATGGGGATTCATCGTCGCCTTGAAAACGACGGATTTTTCATCCCAAAAACTCAATTTTTAGGGTAAAAACCCAATTTTGAACCCTCCGGCGGCTAGTCGTCACCGGACCCCCCCAAACCCCTCGCCGGAACCCCCCTCGCCGGAAAACCCCACCCCACCCACCCTGGCCGCCTCCCCCTGCAGGGGGGGCGGCCCCCGCCGCCGCCCTTGCAGGGGGCGGCGGCCCCCCTGGGCGCCTCCCCCTGCAGGGGGGGCGGCGGCCCCCGTGGCCGCCGCCCCTCCTGCATGGGGCGGCGGCCCCCGCCGCCCCTCTTGCATGGGGCGGCGGCCCCCGAGGCCGCCCCCCTGCAGGGGGCGGCCTCCGCGGCCGCGCCCCCTTGCAGGGGGGGCGGCCCCCGCCGCCCCCCTGCAGGGGGCGGCGGCCCCGGCGGCCGCGCCCCCCCCTGCAGGGGGCGGCGGCGGCGCCGGCCCCCCCCCCCCATGAAACCCTAGGGAAAAAAAATAAAATAAAATAAAATAAAATAAAATTTCCAGATCTGTGGGCCTGAAGCCCACAGCAGATCTGTGGGCTTCAGGCCCACAGATTTCAAAAAAAACAGAAAAATCTGTGGGCCTGAAGCCCACAGACCTGCTGCGGGCCTCAGGCCCACAGTCAAATTTTCAAAAAAAAAGAAAAAAGAAAAAAAAAAGAGGCTTATGGGCCTGAAGCCCATAGGTCGACTGCGGGCTTCAGACCCGCAGGCTGGTTTATCTGAAAAAAAAATTGGGGGAGGCAAAGGGCTATAAACTCGCCTCAAAAGGCAATTTATTAGCCTAAATATTAATTTAAAAGGGGGGATTTAAGGGCAAAATATTCGTGAAAAATCACGGTATATTACGGGACAAATATCGGGCAGACGAGGACTTTTTGGGGATTCTTGGGGGGGCTTTTGGGATAATGAGGGAAACTTTTCCCTCTGACAATGAAAATGTTTATTCTGGGCTCTTAATCAATTTAATTGATTAAACCCATTCAATTTACAACCTTTGCATTGTAATGATTTTTTTCTGCAAAAATCGCATTTACATGCTTTGCATCTCTGGTATATTCTGTTGGATATTATATGCGTGGTTGTGCATTGTATTTAAAACTTAATAATTAGGAAGATCCTGCGACCGCTCTGCCGTTAGTAACCTAACGGTGTATGACGTTGCCCAGTGGTCCAATAATTATTAAGTGTTTAAATTATTTATCCATCTCTGCGAATATTAAATGCCTGTGATGCCTGTGATGAAAATGTCTGATGAAAATGTTGATGAGCACAATATTTCTGCATGAATTGCTAAATGTGGTTTTTGGATCGGCCGTTTAGTCCCACAGTTTATTTCCCGCACTTTTCTTTTATTTTTGAGAGAAATTGTAGTGAGGAATTTATGTAAATGTCAAAGAAAGAAGACCAACTTCCATGGAGACGGAGGCCACGCTTGAAGATGGAGATACCATATGGGACCCACGGGGTTTCCAAAGTTGTATTTTCATTTTCTTTAAGCTGCAAATTTGTATAATTTGGACTGTGGACTTTTTTGGACTCTTTCTTGTGGGACTGGCCGATCCACACATTTAGTTTTTCGTTAAATATTGCCTCCGCATGAAAATGTTTTCTCTGAATTAATTATTAATTCATGCATGTTTGTGCTCTGCTAGATAAATGGCTAATATTGCAAGCGTTAATTTCGAAGTACTGGAAGCATCAGGTAGAAACTATCTAAGCTGGCAGCTAGATGTAAAGTTTCACCTGCGGGCAAAGTCCCTCATCGCTGCTGTGACTGAAAAAGAAAATGTTAGCGATATAGAGAAGGCGCAAGCCATCACCTATATTCGCCGCCATGTGGACAAGACCTTAAAGGCTGAATACCTTACGGTCGTAGATCCACTTGAGCTATGGACTGCCCTTGAGGACAGGTATAAACATCAGAAAGATGTTATACTCCCAAGGGCACGATATGAGTGGGAGAACATGAGACTACAGGACTTTAAGTCCATTGCTGAGTACAACTCAGCACTTTTTATCATCACCGCACGCCTGAAGTTGTGTGGTGAAAAAGTCTCAGAAAATCGCATACTGGAAAAGACGTATACGTCCTTCCATGAAAAAGATGCGATACTCATGCAGCAATACCGTGAACACAGGTTCACCAAGTATTCTGAGCTGCTGTCACGTTTACTCATGGCTGAATAAAACAGAGAGATTCTTCTCGCCACTCACAATATGCGCCCTCCCGGCATTGCCCCCTACCAGAAGCTCACCATTCCTCTTCTTTCAAAAAGAAGAGAGATAATAAAAGAAAAGAAAGACCACAGAAGGGGGGTCAACAGTAAAATGCCAAGGGCCAAGAACAACAGCAGCGAAATAATGAAAGTAAGCGGAAGTTCACGAGGCACAGAAATAACAAAAATAGAAATGATATACCCCCACCCAAGAAGGAATGGGAAGACCAGTGCCAAAATTGTGGCATGAAAGGCCACTGGTCCAGAGTGTGCCGAACTCCGCATCATCTCCAGGATTTGTATAAAGAGAACAAGAAAAATAAAGCTGAAACAGTTAAGTTTTTCAGCTGACGACTTCGAAAATAATGACATGCTTGACTAGCCTTTACTTTTATCTTAGCAAATTGTCTAGAACATCTCACGTTATGAGAGCTTTTGTATTACGCAATCTGTTTTGATTGAAAAATTTTAGTAGACAATATATGAATATGTCTATCTGAATATGCATGTGCCTTTATGTTTCATCTTTTGAAACTGCTCTCATAAATAATTAGTAGACAATAAACACGTACGATCTTTTTCAATACAAAGCCCAATACCAGGGCTATATTGAAGATCCAGGGAATGCAACACTGTTGCCCCCAAACGACACAAAAATAAAGGATGCACTAATCCCTCCGAATTCCAAAAGAAACTTTTTAAGTTTCAAGGACATCCGTTTCAACGGATCCCACTTGGAAACAGCAAATGTAAATGAAAAATTACCGTATGCAACGTCTCAAGAAAAAGGAGTAAAATCCACACTTGAACGTTTTGAGAGCCTTATAGGCCTCTACCATACGAAGATTCGGAGAAAGGAAGCAGAATTAAACGGAGCACCTGAAGTGCCCTACATCAGCCGAGTTTTTACTCTGGCATGATGGACTTGGCCACCCTGGATTTGTGATGATGCACAGCATCTTATCCTATGGGTATGACTTGAAGAACCAGAAGATTCTTCAGAAGGGAAAATTCCCTCGCATCCCTTAATATAAGGGAAGATTAATTATAAGGCCATCTCCACGAAAAGTTGAAAAAGGATCTCCACGCTTCCTCAAAAAGAATACAAGGAGACAGATGTGGATAAAATCCACCACCCCTAGTGGGCTATTTTGGTACTTCATTGTACTGATAAATGCATCCTCAGAATATTCGTACGTATGTCTACTACAAGACCCGCAACTTAGCTTTTCCAAAGCTATTGGCACGAGAATAAAAATGTTGCGGGCACATTTCCCAGACAATAAAATGTTGTAAATAAGTCTGGTTAATGTTGGGAAATATACCTCCCTGTCTTTTCAAGAGTACTGCCAATCAACGGGAATTGAAAATGAACATACAAGTGCCGCATGTTCATACCCAAAATGGGTCGGCAGAGTCACTGGAAAGTAGACTCCAATGGACTGAACGTCCATTAAATCCCGATTGCCTATGGATGCATGGGGACATGCAAACTCTGCATGCTGCATCGTAAATGAAAATAAGACCCTCTGGAGGTCAGAGTCTCCAATGCAACTTGCATATGGAATGCCACCGAACATTTCTCATCTGAGAATCTTCGGTCGCGCAGTCTTAAATCCCCATTGCACCACCAAAGAGGACCCAAAACGGTACTCAACGTCGCCTAGGTATCCATGCAGGGTTTGACTCACCCTCACTTATAAGATACCTAGAACCCTAAACGGGGGACGCATTTAAGGCACATCTTGAAGACTGTGATTTCGATGAGACGAGTTTCCCAAAAATATGCCCAGATACTAGAAAATCTGGCGCGAAGAAAATTATAACGTGGGATACAAAAAGTTTGACCCACCATGATCCGGTAATAATACAATGTGTAGATGAGATCCCGAAGATCTTCCACACAGAGAACACTGTTCACTAATTACCGGAATCATTTATTGATAACCAGAAGATTGTCAGATCACACATCCCTGCTGCAAAAACTCCAGCTAGGATTGACATCCCCGAGAATGAATGCAATCCACCAGCAACAGAAGTGGCTGATCCTCAACAGAAAAGAGGCAGACCAACAGGCTCCAAGGACAGAAACTCCTGGAGACCTTAAGACAATACTACCACAGGACAATGAGCTCATGTCCACACCATCACCCTTCCCGGAATCCACTGCAGAGGAATTGCCGGGAAAAAGTGAAATTAAGTAAATGTTGTACGTACTGGGGAGGTGTTGGACAGATAGAACATAAATTGTCGACAATGTATTCACGTATCATATTGCCATATACATCGCAATGGCGATGACATTTATAAATTATCGTTCCACACTCCGTTGCTAGAAGGCAAACGTAGAGATTGGCCAAACGTGGAACGTGGCAATAAAAGATGAGCTGGACTCACTTACGAAACGTGAAATGTTCGGACCTGAAGTCCAGACACCAAAAGGTGTCAAACCTGTGGATAAAACAAAGTATTGCAAACATAAGAAAAATAAATACAAAATCGTATGCTATACGGTACAACCTATAGCCCAAGGAAAATTTCGCTGAAACTAGGGATCGAACAAATTCAAATGAGCATGTCTCATAAATGATGCATCAGTCTCCCTAAGTTCTCAAAAGCGAATACCTTACGATTTGGCGAAGGAAAATTTTGGATATGCTGTTATTGGATGTTGTGACGGCATACCTTCGTGGATATCTTGTAAAGATAATTTCCACATTTCCTTAAAATGCATGAATAGACTTCGGGACGTCTATTCAAATAAAGAAATATAAGTATAACAAATAAATGTACAACCAAGAGAATCACTTGACAAGTCAATGATTCCTACTGAAGGTTGTCTTTGCATCTGTGCAAAGAACAGGATTAGAGATCTTAGTTGTAGACAACTAACATCTCATCGGATCTCTTGAAGAGAAAACCGAAATAAATGTACAAGCCTGACTTTTAAACATGAAATAAAAAAGACCTAGGCAAATATAAAGTCATGGCTCATAGAATCCTGTTACAAACGCCCAGAAGTGCGTTGGAGATATTAAAAGGACCATTGTCATCCAAAGTACACCTACGGTGGTACACTTCCTGGATGAACAAAAAGAACCCTTCCGATCGCTGGAAGAGGGGGAGGATATAACTGGTCCTAAAGTCCCTTATCTTAGTGCAATCATGCACTCCTGGCTAACTGCATGTGTCCCGGTATAACAATTGCAGTAAACTCATTAGCCAGAGATAGTTGGCACCTAAAAAGGGCCATTATACCTGAGTTAAGCCTTCTGCGCTTCCTCCAAGGGTCGAAATATTCGGACTTACAAAATGTAGTAGCATCCTCCAATGTTTATGCAAATGCAGGTTTCAGGTCCAGTCCATATGCTGAGAAATCACAGAACGGGTACCCACAGTGGGATGGCCATCCCCTGCAGATCTGCAAAGCAACTTATGAAGGCAACATCATCCTATCATTCCGAGATCCTCACCATTCCAGAATCACACCAATGGTGTATTTGAGGGCGCCTGGTGGTACATCACATCCCAGTGACGACTGGGATAGAGGCTGGTTCTGTGGAGCTAACCATATAGTCTGAAGACCACATCAGAGGCGACGAAACTTAGCAACCCCTTTCAGAGTTCCTGGATTCAGCAGCTGCTTGATGGTGACAAAATTTGTAATTTGTGTACATTTTCGGAATATTGTAAATAGGAGTGATGAGATAAGCCTAAGAGATCTGAAAGCCTAAGAGCTTTTACAGATCAGGGGGAGTTGAGGGAATTTGTACTCTTTTCCCTTAGCTATGGTTTTTCCCA
The DNA here is from genome assembly GCA_030789695.1 of Scilla litardierei. Taxonomy (NCBI): domain Eukaryota; kingdom Viridiplantae; phylum Streptophyta; class Magnoliopsida; order Asparagales; family Asparagaceae; genus Scilla; species Scilla litardierei. The sequence continues at coordinate 190,395,620 of CM061136.1, read as the reverse complement.
CTGGGTTTTCCATAGCCAAAGGTTTTAACGAGGCAAATCAAATCAACTCTGGATCCCGAAGTATCCACCCCTCTGTGACGCTCAGAATCCAGAAGTATTTATGAGCAGAGTCACTTGTACAAATCAGGGGGAGTTAAAGAGCGTTTGCACTCTTTTTCCTTAACTATGGTTTTTCCCACTGGGTTTTCCATAGCTAGAGGTTTTAACGAGGCAAATCTCACCAACTCAGGATCCTGAAGTATCCACCCCATGTGAGACTCTTATACGCTCAGAATCCAGAAGCATTCACGAGCAGAGTCCACACCTATGGCTGGATAAGGGGGAGTGTTGTGAACGGTTATTTAACCGTAGTTGGGTGAGATTCTGGGCTATCCTAGAGATAGGCCCATATCATTGTAAGCCCATATCTGTATTCCCCAATTGCCTATAAATAAAGAGCTGGGGGCTCCTCCCCCGGTAGTTGATTTATAACATCAGATGATTTGATGAGACCTGTGACAGTTTTTTTGTTTTTGGTTAAAAAATTTGCATAAAACGCAATAAAAGCATTGTATATAGCAACGGCTAAAAGATATTTTTGTTATGAATGAGGGAGGCCAAAAGCCTCCCCTCCTTTATTACCCATTCATTAGTCACATTACTATGGGTAATGTGGACTCTTGGTCTCCTAGAGGCCCTTCATCTCCCCCTCTAAATTAATATATAGAGAACCATGGCCTATGGCCATGGTTACTCATTCTATCTCTAAGAATTCCTATCACTAGTTTTCTTCTCGAGTTTGATTACTCTCCAACACGTTATCAGCACGAGTTCTTCCTTGAGCAAGAAACCAATCCTAAAATCCCCACCGAATTGATCCCCTACGCGTAAGGAATCTTTGGTTGCTGGGGCGATTTGTCGGAGCATTGCGACATTCTCAACGTTTTCGGGAGCTCGGATTCTTTTTATTTCTACGGTTCTATTCTACGGTCGTCCCTAGATCATCGATCTAGAGGTATATTTTCTATTCCCGTAGATAAACAATTTTTTTAGCCATGATATTTTTTACAACCTCGAATTTGGTTGGTTTACAATCTGCTAAAAAATAAAGAAATTTGTCCCCCGGAAGTCAGGGGGGTTCCTCTGTGCCGCAGCCCCCACCACACCCCCCCAGCAGGGGGGGTCTTCTGTTTCCGGCGCCGACAGCGCCACCCCCCCCCGGGGGGGGGGTTCCTCCGGCAGCGCCCCCCCCCCGACGGGGGGGGGCGATCTGTAGCGCCAACCCCCCAGCGGGGGGGTTCCTCCGGCAGCGCCCCCCCCCCCCCCCCCCGACGGGGGGGATCTGTAGCGCCACCCCCCCCCCCCGACGGGGGGCCGATCTGTAGCGCCACCCCCCCCAGCGGGGGGGTTCCTCCAGCAGCACCCCCCTGACGGGGGGCCGATCTGTAGCGCCACCCGCCCAGCGGGGGGTTCCTCCGGCAGCCCCCCCCCCCCTGACGGGGGGGGGGGGCGATTTGCAGCGCACCACCCCCAGCGGGGGGGGATTTCTCCGGCGGCGCCCCCCCCCCCCCTGACGGGGGGCCGATGGGCAGTGCAACCCCCCAGCAGGGGGGATTTCTCCGGCGGCGCCCCCCCTGACGGGGGGCCGATGGGCAGTGCAACCCCCCCAGCGGGGGGGATTTCTCCGGCGGCGCCCCCCCTAACGGGGGGGCCGATGGGCAGTGCAACCCCCCCCCCCCAGCGGGGGGGTTTCTCGGCGGCGCCCCCCCTGACGGGGGGCCGATTGGCAGCGCACCCCCCCCAGCGGGGGGTTCTCCGGCAGCGCCCCCACCTGACGGGGGGGGCCATTTGGTCGTTTTCCCCCCCCAGCGGAGGGGGGATTCTTCTCTGGCGCCATCCCTCCTTGCGGGGCGGCAGGGGGGTCTGCAGTGTCTTTTGATAAAGGGAGGAGATGACGGCTGACCTATTTCTCTAAAATTAGAGATTAGGGTTTTTCAACAAACCCTATTATTGGGTTTTGGGTATATTATTATCCCCATGGGCCTGAAGCCCAGATTGTTATAATTAAAATTAAATTTTTAAGCTATTCTGGGCCTGAAGACCCTAGCTAGGCCCACAGGCAAATAAAAATTTCAGCGGGTCTATGTTAAATTTTTTTTTAAAACCAGATTTCTATATGCAATATTCCTTAGAATTACCAGAAAACCCCAGAAAAATCCTGGACAATTCTGAAAAATTCAAGGAAAAATCGGTAATAATTTTTGGCAATTTACTTATAAAATTGGAGAAAATTGTATATAAATTACTGTTTTTTTATCCATGTTAAAATTGCTAATATTATGTAAAACATCTCTCTTACATTATTAATTATTTATGGATTATTAGAATTTTTCAAAATATAATTATCGTAAAGATCCAGTGACCGCTCTGCCGTTAGTCATCTAACCTAACGGTGTATGACGTCTCCCCGTGGTCCGAGAGATTATTATATTTTATAGTTTCTTTTTCCATATTATATATGCTTGAGATATATGCGTGGTTGTTTATTTTTATGCATGTAGCATATTTAGAACTGCGTGGATGTTTAATAAGTAAAAATGTGTTTTTCGGGATCGGCCATCGTATACCTATTTACTTTCCTTGCACTTTTATTTTCTTTTTGAGAGAATTTGTAAGTGAGGAAATTTGTATTAAAATCCCAAGCTCGGTGCAACAGCATATGAAGACGAAGATATAGGGACCCACTTTGGGTTTCCGAAGTTGTATTTTTCTTTCCTTTAATGGACTGTAAACGAACTTTGGACTGTTTATTTTTGGGTATCTGGCCGATCCCCGCATTTTTACTTGTTTATTTCTTTATGCATGAATTTTGAATTTTAATTAATTCATGCTCATTTTAAATTGCGTAGATAAAATGGCAAAATTGGCAAGCGTCGATTTCGAAGTCCTTGACTCTGCAGGGACAAATTACCTGAGTTGGCAAGTGGACCTGAAGTTCCACTTGCGTTCGATGGCCCTCCTTGGGCCCATTTTGGCTCCTTCCTCGGCCCCAGCAGCGGTCGAAGCTTCTGCTACAACTAGCAGCAGCCCTACAACCACTGTATCCGATGTAGATAAGGCGAAAGCCATAATCTACATTAGGAAACATATCGATCGGACCTTAAAGGCCGAATACTTAACGGTTGAGGATCCAAAGGACCTGTGGACAGCGCTGGAAGCTCGGTATAAACATCAAATTGATGTTATATTACCACGTGCCAGTTATGAGTGGGAAAACCTCAGACTTCAGGACTATAAGTCCGTCGCTGAGTACAATTCTGCACTTCATAACATCACCTCACGCCTGAAGTTGTGCGGTGAAGAAGTGACAGAACAGCGCATGTTGGAAAAGACATTTACCTCGTTTCACGAGAAAGATGCAATCCTCATGCAGCAATATCGTGAACGTAATTTCACGAAATTTTCCGATCTGATCTCATGCCTACTTAGGGCAGAGCAGAATCGAGACTTACTGCTTGCAACTCATAACTTACGTCCAGCTGGCACTGCCCCTATCCCTGAAGCCCACCACGTTTCTCCCCAGAAGTGGAAAAACAAGAGGAAGGCTAAAAACACTAAAGGGAAAGCTATAATGAAGCAACCAAGAGGTGAAGCTCCCCAGACAAACAAAAACAATAAGGGAAAAAGAAATTTCACTTGGAAGCGAAAGAACACCGAGCAAGTGTCACTTCCAAAGAAGAACTGGGAGGATAAATGCCATAGATGCGGCATGACTGGCCAATGGTCCAGAAACTGCCGCACTCCTCGCCACCTCCAGGATCTATACCAGGCGAGCCAGAAGTCTCTACCTGAAACAAACTTGACGGCTGTTCGCCAACAATGTTTACTGCAAAAGACTTCGAGAACGACGACCTTCTCGATTGAGCACCATCGTTTATCTATGCTTTTTAGAATTCAATGGATCTTCATCTTTTATTTGCTTAAGTACGAACTTTTATTTTCGAATGAATGTTTACATTTTCGCTCAAATAATATTTCGTTTTTGCTTATATAGATGATGTCTGAGTGCCTAGTGGACAGTGCCTCAACGCACACAATCCTTCGCGATCATTGCTATTTTAATAGCGTAAATAAATATGACGGTCCTGTTATCACAATTTCAGGACTGTCCCAAATCATCGAAGGATCTGGTGAAGCAATTATTTTGCTCCCAAATAACACAAGACTTCAAATAAAAAATGTATTATTCTCTCCTAAATCAAATAGGAATCTCGTAAGTTTCAAGGATTTCCGTTTAAACGGATATCACTTAGAAACCAGAGATGAAAATACGGTTGAATATCTGTATGTAACTCGTCAGAAAGATGACCGGAAGATCATCTGCGAACGATTCAAGGGACTCCCGTCGGGTCTCTACCAAACATACATTCAACCAATAGAAGCCAATATGACTGAGCACCAGACGTGCCAATCACTGCCAGAGTTCGAACTCTGGCACAATAGACTTGGTCACCCTGGAACAGCAATGATGCGACGCATCAACTCTGAATCCCGTGGACACAAATTGAAGAACATGAAGATTCTTCAAAAATGTGAATTTCCATGTCTCCCTTGTTTCAAGGGAAAACTTATAACGAGACCATCCCTCCTGAAAGTGGGATTAGAGTCTCCTGGCTTCCTTGAGAGAATTCATGGTGACATTTACGGGCCTATTCATCCCGCAAGTGGCCCATTTCGGTACTTCATAGTACTGATTGATGCATCAACCAAATGGTCTTATGTGTGCCTCTTGTCCACCTGTAACCTAGCTTTTCCAAAGCTATTGGCACAAATAATAAGGTTGCGTGCTCATTTCCCCGATAACCAAATCAAGAAACTACGTCTTGATAATGTGGGAGAATTTACTTCACAAGTCTTTGAAGACTATTGCCGGGCAACGGGTATTGAAGTTGAACATCTTGTAGCACATGTTCACACCCAAAACGGATTAGCTGAGTCCCTTATAAAGAGACTCCAATGGATTGCACGTCCATTGCTTATGCAATCCCAGTTACCTGTGGATGCTTGGGGGCATGCTATTTTACATGCCGCATCACTTATTAGGATAAGACCCTCTGGAGGTCATACTTTATCCCCGATGCAACTAGCATATGGCGCACCTCCGGATATCTCTCATTTGAGAGTGTTTGGTTGTGCGGTATATGTCCCAATAGCACCACCTCAGAGGACCAAAATGGGTCCTCAGCGTCGTCTAGGTATATATATTGGGTTTGATTCGCCCTCTATTATAAGATACCTTGAACCCCTGACGGGTGACGCATTCAAGGCACGTTTTGCTGACTGTGAATTTAATGAGAAAATTTTTCCTAAACTGGGCACACAGTCTAAGAAGCCAGAAGCTTCTGAGACCATTAGTTGGGACCAGAAGTCTTTGTCCCTATATGATCCGCGTACTAACCTGTGTGAAGATGAGATCCTGAAGATCCTTCACATCCAGAATACAGTACATCTTTTGCCGGATAAATTCACGGACAACCAGAAGATTGTCCATTCACACGTCCCTGCTGCTAATACGCCAGCTAGGATTGACATCCCCATAGATGGATGCAATCCACCGGCAGCAGAATTGGCTATACCTCAAATGAAAAGAGGACGCCCACCAGGTTCAAAAGATAAAGTTCCTCGAAAGAGGAAGACTCCTGGAGATACTAAGATTATCCCTCCACAGGATGCTGAGCTCAGACCAGCTACTTCTCCCCTCCTGATTTCCCCAGCAGAGGAAACAATAGGAGAAACATCATTAAATTTTGTACGTACTGGAGAAGTACTGGACAGAAATAGCATAGTCGTCGACGACGATTTTGCGTTCGATATTGCTGTTCACGTCACTGAATATGACGGTGACATCGAACCACGATCTCTGGCGGAATATAAACGCTGAGATGATTGGCCAAAGTGGGACGAGGCAATAAGAGTAGAGCTGGACTCACTCTTGAAACACAAAGTCTTTGGACCAGTAGTCCAAATACCAGTAGGTGTAAAACCTGTGGGATATAAGTGGGTTTTCATAAGAAACAGAGATGAAAATAATGTGATCGTTCGCTATAAGGCACGCCTTGTAGCCCAGGGATTTTACCAAAGACCGGGGATTGATTACGAAGATACGTATTCTCCGGTCATGGATTCGATCACATTCCGATTTTTAATAAGCCTAACTTCTCTGGAAAGCCTAAGAATGCAGCTCATGGACGTTGTGACTGCATATCTATATGGCGATATAGATAAAAATATCTATATGAGACTTCCTGATGGGTTTAATCTACCCCCAGAGATGAAAGAGATACCTCGGGACGTATTCTCTGTAAGGCTGCATAGATCATTATATGGTCTAAAACAATCGGACAAGATGTGGTATAACAGACTAAGTGATTTCCTTGCACAGCAAGGATTCACGAATAATGAAGTCTGCCTGTGTATCTTTATAAAAAGAACGGGAACAGGATTCGTCATCATAGCTGTATATGTAGATGACTTAAATCTTATAGGATCTCCTGCAGAGATCAATGAGATATCTGAAAGCCTAAAACATACTTTTGAAATGAAAGACCTAGGCAAAACAAAGTATTGTCTTGGCTTACAGATAGAACACCTAAGAGGTGGAATCCTATTACACCAATCTAATTATACAAAGAAACTTCTATGTAAGTTTCATATGGATAAATGTCATCCTTTAGGTACTCCTATGATCGTAAGATCACTAGATGTACATAAGGACCCCTTCCGGCCACTGGAAGAGGGGGAGGAGCTACTGGGTCCTGAAGTACCCTACCTCAGTGCCATTGGAGCACTTCTATATCTGGCTAATTGTACGCGTCCCGATATATCGTTTACAGTTAATCTTCTAGCCAGACACAGTGCAGCGCCCACAAAGCGCCACTGGAATGGAGTAAAGCATCTTCTGCGATACCTCCAGGGTTCCATTGATCTTGGACTTTACTACCAGAGAGGTGCCTCCCCCAAATTATTAGGTTATGCTGATGCAGGTTATCTCTCAGATCCGCACACGGCAAAATCCCAAACAGGTTTTGTTTTTACCTACGGAGGTACTGCTATCTCCTGGAGATCGGTAAAGCAAACCACAACAGATACATCATCCAACCATTTGGAGCTCATTGCGATCCATGAAGCAAGCAGAGAGTGTTATTGGCTACGATCCGTCGTCCAACATATTCTTCAATCTACTGGCCTGAAGACCGGTGATTTGGAGCCTACCGTCCTGTTTGAAGACAACGATGCATGCATTGCTCAACTTCAAAAGGGCTACATCAAGGGCGACAGGACGAAGCACATATCTCCCAAGTTTTTCTGGACACATGAGCTAAAGGAGGACAAGCAAATCGAAGTTCAGCAGATACAGTCCTGCAACAACTTAGCCGATCTTTTTACTAAGTCTTTGCCAAAATGTACTTTTGTAAAGCTTGTAAAGAACATTGGTATGCGATAATTAAAAGACCTGCAAGCCTGAAGCTTGTACGGATCAGGTGGAGTAACCTGTGGGTTGCACTCTTTTTCCTTAAGCTGTTGGATTTTTCCCACTGGGTTTTCCACAGCTAAGGTTTTAACGAGGCAAACACACTTACTCTGGATCCAGAAGTATCCACCCCTCTTTGCCTCAGATACTGAGACCAAAGTGATGAATGGGTAAGGGGGAGTGTTATGAATGATGGAGGCTTTTGGCCTCCCCTCCTTTATTACCCATTCATTAGTCCCATTACTATGGGTAATGGGGACTCTTGGTCTCCTAGAGGCCCTTCAACTCCCCCTCTAAATTAATATATAGAGAACCATGACCTATGGCCTTGGTTACTCATTCTATCTCTAAGAATTCCTATCACTAGTTTTCTTCTCGAGTTTGATTACTCTCCAACAATTTTTTAATTGAGACTAATGGATATCAAGTAACATTCATGTAGAATGATTCAGTACATTTGTCATATAATGCAAGGAGTCTCATGGTATATTTTTATTTCCGATACTTGTTGTTTGTGAAGACAAAAAAGTCACATCATTGCATTTCATGGTGGCAATTCGGTCCATCTGAGTCGGCCCGGGCCCGACCGGGCTTGGCCAGGCCAGCCCGGCTCGGGTGGGGAGAAACCACCCCCCCCCCCCCAGCTGGGATTGTCGGCTCTAGCCCGGCCAGTCTGGGCCGGTCTGGCCCGGTTTTTTTTATTTTAAAAAAATTTGAAAAAGAATTTTTTTAAAAAAATCTTTAAAATGTGGAAAAAATCTAAAAAATCAAATATTAAATTTATATGTTGTAAAAAAATTATATATTAAATGTAAAATATTACGTGTTGGAAAAATATTAGTAACTTAGAAAATAAATAGTGTAACTTATAAAAAAATAAATATTATAAATAAATGTGTAACTTATAAATTTATATAGTAAATGTAACATGTTAAGTGTTATAAAAATATAAGTAACTTATAAAATAAATAAGCAACATATTTATTTTTTTAAAATATAATAAATAAGGAATAAATCTAAAAAATTCATATATACAATGTAAAAATATAAGTAACTTATAAATAAATTTATATAGTAACTATAACATCTTAAGCTGTGGAAAGAAAACTTTTTAATCCCGAAATTCTTGAAGGTTCCGGGTAGAACCTTTAAATTGTATTAATTGAAATCTTTTTGAAGGGGGACATACTTTGGCTAGCATTACCCATCATACAATGGCTAAAAAAGAAATCTAATGCACGTAAGAAAATGCCGATATAAGTAAAGAAATCTAGAATCAAGTCTCTTCTGCTGCTTCTTTCTTCTTCTTCTTCATAGTCTTCAGAAAGTTCAATTTCATGTTGGTGTAATGCCCTACGTAGCTACTGCACAAGTACTAGAGGGGGGTGAATAGTACTTTAAAATAATTAAGAAGATAATTCCTAATTACCTTGCAAACTCAACCAACAATGCGGAAATGTAAATATTGACAACAAAGAAATGCAATCGCAAACAGACGATATAACGGGTTTGGATCCACACAAGTCTCCCTGACTTGTTCCCGGTGATCCTACGTCCCAAACACCCGGATCCCCTCCGGCTACTTGAGTTAGAAACCTCTAACTCAAATTTGCACTATGAAATACTTGTAGAAAACCTCTACAAGATCAAATCATACACAAATGAAAATGTGACTCCCACAAACCGGGATCACACACAAACTCTCACAACCGAGAGTAAAACTTGCAATATCAAAGTAAATTGAAATAAGAAATTCTTACCAACAAAATCCTATGCCTTGAGTAAACTTACGATTTAGGGCAAAGAGGATTTTGGGGAAGATGAATGCACCAAACCCTAGCTCCAAGATATTGACCAGCAATGGAGGCCTAGGAAGATGTTGGTGACCTTGGATCAAGCTCTTGGCTTGAATGGCTCACAATCAATATGAATCTCTCTTTGGAAATAAGAGTGAGAGAGAGATTCTTGAGAAATGAATGAGCTTGGAAATGAGAATTAATGCTTCTCTTTGATTCTCTAAACTTCAATAAATATTAGCCTTGAATACTATGAAAGCAGTCCTTCAAGTATATATAGGATAGAGGAAAGAGAGAGCAAAATTCGTGGCATCTAAAGCTCCAACGGCTCTATTCTGAAGCAGACTAGTCGGTCAAAGAAGGATCACTGACCGACTAGTTCATCAACTAGTCGGTCGGTCAATCAACATGGACCGACTAACAGCTTCACAGCCAAAAGGTGAAGTTCAGAGAATATAGAACTAGTCGGTCTAAGAAGACTTGCCAACCGACTAGTTTCACAACTAGTCGGTCGGTGAGTGTTCTTTGACCGACTAAGAGTTGAAACATGATAGGCTGAAATCAAGCAGCACTAGTCGGTCTGAGAACAAATTCCAACCGACTAGTTTCTCAACTAATCGGTCGACGATTGTTCTTTGACCGACTAATGATAAACAGTAGCTCGGGCTGTGAAATGAAAGACATAACTAGTCGGTCTAAGAAGGATTCCTAACCGACTAGTTTGACAACTAGTCGGTCGGTGAACCTTCTTGGACCGACTAACTGCAAACAGTGAATGAGCTGAATTTAGCAAGGAGATTTAGTCGGTTCACGAAGGATTGCCGACCGACTAGATTGCCATCTAGTCGGTTGGTTCTCCTTCTTGAACCAACTAAGATGCACTAGAAGCCGCGGAATGAAGCGTAAGGCTTCGGAAAAGTTTCTATGGGCTTCTATGATAATCCTAGCTCTAATAATGTAAGACCTACTCAAGGCTTAACATTCTACGGAAAGAAACTAGAAGACAATAAAATAAACTTGACGAACCGTCTTCAAAGCTTCAATCCGAATCTCTTGACTTCAATAATGCTCCTAGAGCTTCAACGAAGCTTCAGGCACACGATCATGCGCTTTGAGAAGTCTTGAGACGTCGCTTTTGATATACGTAGATTTTTGGCGACGATCTTCATAACTGCGCTCACACATTGTTAGTTCACGATATTTATGTTTGCTCATCATCAAAACCAAATCCGGGGAATCAATACTCAACAGTTGGGTCCTCGCTTAAGCTTTTTACCAATCTGTAAAATCTGCAAAAAGAAATCTAATTTCATGTTCAATTTCATTGGCATTGGTTATATGAGACACTCGTGGGGAAGATAATTCTGTAAAATATGATTTATCATAAGTCATATGATCAGAGGCACCAGAATCATTCATCCACGTATCAGACCCAACAAAGTTAGAAACCTTTAAAGCCATACCAATTTTACCTCGACCAGCTATGGAAGCTGTAGGAGTAACTCCAAAATCAGTACCGAATGATGAGTTGAACGTGATTCGATGAAGCAGATCTAGTTTTCTGGGTGACAGCGGATGGTGGCTGAGCAACGGCTGAACTACGTCTGAGCGAGAAGGAGATCAGTGAGAATGGCAGTTTGGCCGACAGTCGCGAGATGAAGCCGGCGGTGACGAAGCCGAAGCGAGGAACCGGCTGGGAAGCGAGGCGAGGAACCGGCTGGGAAGGAGATCGGCGAAGGTGGAGTTACAACGACGATCTGAAGAGCAGAAGACGACTAGACGAGGCCGATCTGGTGAGCGACAGTCACGTCCAAGAAGAAGATCTCGTGATCATTCTTGATCGGAAAATACCAGAGAGCAAGAGACAAAGCCCTTTCGGATCTTTGCTCTGATATCAACTCAAAGATGATAGGAATATGTGAATTCTCTGATGTTTATTTCTTCTCCAAAAGTAGAAATATATAGAGATACTACAAGGATACAATACAATTACTCATAATTACTCCTAAATATTTCTTTACCGTATTCTCATCTACGAAATATGTAACTAATAATTCATGATATATTTTTACCTTACCATGTTCTCATCTACAGAATAGATAACTAATAATTCACATAATTTCACACTATATTTCTACCTTATATTGTGACATGACTCACGCTAACTGCTTTGTTGCAAGTTTATTCCAAATTTTCATTCATTAATTTTCTATCTGATGAAATAAGTGGTGAGGCCTTTTCATAGGCTAAAAACTAATTACACAACTGCTTGTCACAGCCGATGCAAGCAGATCACTTTGCTTCAAACCGGTAGGTAGCTTCCTCAACTTTCATACTTGTGATACACCGCGTCGATGTTGTCCTTGTGTTCTCTTACTTTACGGGTTCCATCTAAAGATGCTGAACCATGACCGTATATGTATGCAATATCAATATATTGATGCAGGGAAAGCTTTTGGTTAATTGTCATTAATTGTCACAATCCCACGGCAAATCAAGCTTATTTCATGTTGTTATCTACGTTGCGTTCAAGAAACAAATTGTTGATGGTTATATGTTTCTATCTAATCCATGTGTACGATGAGATACAATTTGACCCTTTAGGATGGGAATATGAGAGATAAGTTTTCAGCTGCCAGATTTGAAAGTAATTAACTTCTAATTATACTATTTGTTTGTTGGGGATATGATGTATGAAAATTTGAAATATTTTCTTCATAAATATGCTTCAAAATTTGTTTGCTCTACTTTGGTCGTGACATTTGCACTATGTTGGCTTAAATTATTATTTTTCACCTTTGCTGCAATCAAATTTGCTTGCAAGCTATGGATGAAGTCTAACATTTTTAGGCAGATTGATCTTAGATTGCAAATCCACTTACTCACGGTTGCAAGATGTATTAGGGTTTGATTGGCTTTGGATTTTAAGTTTTTTAAGATGAAGTTTTCTTCACATGCAGTTACGACTGAGTCACACATACCAAGGACAAAGACACGCGTATATTATTGAGGTTAGTACATAATAATTGTTCATATTGTAACCTTTGGTGTACTAATCATATTGTAACTTATGATTAATGATAACACAATGAGATTAATTCTTCTAGGCACATCCAAATGCAGACGTGAGACGACACAGATGACTGTGTCTCATTTTTCATTGAAGAAGGGGCAGGCGTCGAGGGGCGAAGCAACGGCTCCAGCCTCATGATCGGAGGAAGTCGGCTGCAGCAACGGACCCCTGAGTAGGCCACCGAACAACTCTCCCGGGTCGTAGTAAATCTCCACATCTTCCGCCCTCAGCTCTCCGTCCACCTACACAAACCACATATTTATTTTATTTTATTTCAATTTTTGTTTGACCATCGTCAGCTTGTTGCGAAAAAAGTTCTGTTGTTCTAAAACCGTTAAATTTAAAAGACAGTATACCCTTAGGACAGCGAGTCCGGTGAACTCGACCATCTCCCCAGTGGGCGAGTGGCCCTTGTAAGGCCCTTCCATGTACCCCCAGTGCCTGAACTTGAAGGCAATCTCCGGCGGCCCCGTGTAGACCTTCAGCACCTCCCAAGCAAACCCCCGGGGGAACGCCGTGTGGAAAATCTCGTGGGACGACTCAAAAGTCTCGCCGTCGGCCCGATAGCACTGCAGTTCCTCCGGCAGAGCGCTCTGAAGCAAGGCGTTGTAGCTGCCCAGCCTCAGCGTCTCCTCTCCCGTTAACCCTCTCCTCCCTGCATGCGCGTCAATTAATTAACCAACAAAAAAAACGTTTTGCATAAATACCCCTCGAGTTTTCTTCAATTAGATACCGTTGATGAGGAAACGGAACTTGTCGGGGTTGATGGTCTTGAAGTCTCGGAGGCGGGTCTTGTGCGAGAGCTCCATCTCCCACGTCTTTATCGCGTTCTGCACCGTCTCTTCCAGCGACCCCTTGGGCCACTCCTGCAACATCGCAAATTGCAAATTAATTTGCATGGCTCTTACAAAAATTAAAAAAAAAGGGAGAAGATCAATTGAACGTCGGTACGTGGGTTCTTCCTTGCTCAAAGAGCTGGTTGACGACGTCGTATTTTGGAGGAGCGCCAAACCGCCACACTGTGTTCCTCTCCCCCTCTCCGTACAAGTGAGACCTGTACTTGTCTCCCGATTCATGAATACTGATATCGTCCATCGAGATTGAGATTGGAGCTGAAGCAGAGATTGAAGAAGCTTCTTATAATGATCGGAGCCTTGCGTGGATGCGTAGGCTATCTATGCGCGTGACACCTTTGCTCTGTGGGCGCCGTGTAACGCGAGGTGGCCGAGATTCAGGGAACCATTAGGTTGATTGTATTGTCACATGATGTGTCGAGATAAATATGAGATATAGACTAAGCTTTCAAGAGTCTCATTTTTATATAATATAATCAACGGAGATTAATTCAATGCTTTCTTTCAAGTTTCAAGTTGGAGAGCGAAAAGAAATATAATATAATTAAGCCGATCTCTTACGTACGATGAATCCCAAAATCTTATCACTTGGAGATACCCTGAAAAATCAACGCAGTTTTATAATAAAATATTATTAAAACAATGGCGTCTTCTATAACAACTCGTCATAAGCAAGCGTTGACCTTTTATTGTTGCAAAGGGTCTGCCCCTGCCCAATGGCTCGATGGAACTAGCCATGGCCACCATTTAATTATATATATTCAGAACAAGCATGAAAATAGCCTTTTATGTGGGGGAAACGAACAACCAATAGACAGCGGAAGCAGCCCCTTCGGCAGATAGCTACCCAACAATCGTTACGTCGCGATCTTTCAGAGATACGCCACAATATTGCGCAACATTCAACCAAAACTAATAATACGAAAAGTAACAAAAGCAGAAGAGTAACAAACTAAGCGACACAGAGTTTGCCTTGTTTTGGCATACTAACGGCGCCTATGTCCGGCTTTCCAATGACGGTTTCCACTATATGATCGGAGAGAATTACACCGACTCCTTCCATCTTCTTCGACAAAAGAAAGAACCAATAACTCCAAGCTTGGAGTTCAAACTCTTCTCACAAAACCCAATGGAGATCTCAAATCTCACCAAAAGAGAAGAAAACAAAAGCTCTCACAAATAATCCGTCAACCCGAAAAGAGAGATAACAAGAAGATGATTATACAATGAATTTCACAAAGAAATCTCAAGAAGTCAATTATCAAATCGTGTCCTAAAGCTCCAAGATGAGCGAGGAAGAAGAAACTTGATGATGGCATGCGCGCTCACCGTAATGAATCTTAGAAAGTGTTTAAATAGTCCCATGGGTCGTGTGGAATCTTAGTCATCCGATTAGATTTAAGTTTTGATCAAAAAAACATAAGTCAAAGGTCGTGTCTGGCCCGTCTTCAGTCGACACGGCCATGCAAGAATTGGCACGACAATGTCACCCTTTGCGTAACATGCCTTTAAAAATCGCAACACTGTCGTGCTAAGCTCTGCACGGCCATATCACGGTCTGCCCAGAAATTAGCGGACTTCGCAAACTTGGCACAGCCATGTCAAACCCCAAAATGAATTTTGAAGCATATATCAACAAACTCTACCATGCTTCAAACTTCATTGATCAAACCATGTCGTCTCCAGACACTTCAATGCTCTACCCACATTCCAGACCTCTATATCTGATCAAGAAAATACCAATCTGTCATCGAGAACCGTGCCCTTTTTCGCATCAACACTCCAAGTGAACTTTCGAGCCCAAACACCTCTTGAGCTCAAAGAATTAAACCATGCTCGCCACCTTGCTTGTGAAGATCTCTCTCTTTGAGGTTGACATCGCGATCTCATGCTCCATCTTCAACTGAACTGACACCAAACATGTGTCTCCCAAAGTACCCGAAGCCAATTTATGGACGTACTCCGCAATAGTTGCCTGGGTTGATCCGCACGTACCCTCCAAGGAAGCACAAGGCATTGCCTTCTCCAAACATGAAGTGAGAGCAACATCTTCATCAGGCTTCGACCTGCCTTTGGATTTTACACTCCAATAGGGCCACTGCACCACCACGATCTCTGTGAGATCTACTACTCCTGATCATCTCTGAACCGCTGGGTCTGTGCACTCTAGATGATCCATTGGATGAAGCGCGTCTCGCCCACTTTGAGCCACGCCACACACGCCTCCTGCGTGAGTGATCATCAATGTGCTACAACTGCACTACCCAAATACCTAACTCCTCCTTGCACTCAGCAACGGATCCTCCGGAGGACTGCAACTCTACCCTGAAGCCACCTGCTTCGCTGTAGACAATCTGAGCCGCACATGGAGTTGAACCACGATGAGATGTACTCTAGACTCTATCTCCTGACGATCCATCGCGACACACTGCAGATATCCCATCCTATAACTGACCTTGCTTCTCTATCACGACGTCCCTATGAGTCCCAAACGCTCCTCCACTAGAGCTTGATGGTGCACCAGACATCTGACTCAACATCGTCTGACCCTGAAGCCTATAAATGTTGCCAATCGTCCTCGTCACCATCACAAAATGACCCCTAGACACTTGTAGACGCTCTTCCTTGAGCACCATGCCACATCCCAGACTTGTTAAAGCCCCAAGAGAAATCAAATTTCGCTGCCAATCTGGTACATGCCTAACACTCGTAAGTGTTCGAATGGCTCCATCCTGCATCTTGAACCGAACTGTGCCGACCCCAACTACTCTAAACATAGCTCCATTCGCAATGTATACGTCTGGTCCATCTCTAGGAGTATATGTCACAAAATGACTCCGCAGCGGAGTCATATGGGAATTGCACCCTGAATCAAGAATATATGAAGCCCAATTGTCTTTCAAAGAAGATTCGGCTAGCCAATATTTCTCTATTATCAGCATCGATGCATGCACCACCAAACATTGCTACATGCTGAGCAGACTCTTTACCTTTGGCTTTCAACAGTGGGCACTTGTTCTTCCAGTGCCCTGGTGATTTCAGCATAATATTACATTATTTTTCCCTTATTGGACCCCAATTTGTGCATACGTAAGTGCTAAAATAGCCTAGTATGGTTATATTCAGAAAATCATATAATATTATAGCCTAATCTCATATTTTGCACAATTATTAATTTTTGTGAACTAATTTTGCTCCTTCATATTTTTCAGGAATAGAGCTCGAGCCCACGATTCCAACGGCTGTTCATTCAGATTTTTCGGAGCTCGGAGGAATTTTCTACGAATTTTGGAAGCACAACAGTTCAAAGAAAAAGAAACAAAACAGTTTTTAAAAAAATAATAAATAAAGAAATAAAAAAGCCCAGCGGGTCGGCGCACTTGGCCGGCCCGTGGGCGTTAGCAGCATTTACAAAAAAGAAAAAAAAACAGCGCGCGCACAAAGCAGCTCCAGCTCAAATGAGTAGGAGATTTCACAAGCCCGCACGCGGGTCGGGCGGCTAAGCCGACCCGACCCGCCCCAATCTCTCCCAGTAAACGTGCGCGCAGGTTTTGAAGTGGGCTGAGGGCGCGCGCCCGCCCAGATCCGACCCATTTGCACAAGAACAGACCCGCAATGTTCTTTAAAGTGCATTTGATGCATTTCTTGATGGATTTTGATAAATTTGGACTTGATTTTGATCAGAATTTGAAGCTGAATGTGACTCTTCATCTTATTTTCATGATCAGTAACTCAAGGGGCAGAATTTGAAGGGTTTCATGGAGTTATTTATATTGATTATGGGGAAGATGAAGAGCCAAACACATTAAACCTCATGAAGAGTGTAAAGCATATAAATAGGTGTTTTCTCTTGAGCTATTGGCATCAGATTTTGTTGTAGTTTTCTCTCATATATTTCTGATTTTAGAGGCTATTTTGAGTGAGAGTATTGAGGTTTTTAGAGGAAGAAGAAGGGGTTTCATTTGCAAAAGATTGAAGGGTGTAAAGTGGTGATATCTTTCTATACTCTTGTGTTTATCTAATCAAGTTTCTTTTTATATAAATAAAATTATGTTTTCTTTGTTTTTAATCTCTTTTATTCTCAACATGAGTAGCTAAATTTTAATTGTATATGGTATGGCGTAATTAGGAGATGTGATGTGTGCTAGTTTGGATTGAATCCCTAACAAAGCAAATGTTGTAACGTTTTTTTCTTTTCTTTTTAACTTCTTATTTCATGTTCCAAAAGATTATAAATGAGTTGATGATCACCCCACAAGGGTGAGGTTTGATCTTTCCAAAAGGAAGTTTCATCTATTGTTTAAAAGATAATTATTTTAACAACAACTTTATCGATTTCGAACTTTGATCCCTACGAATGCATCTTCCGATGACTTTCTTCCAAAAATAATGTCATTGAGTTATCTCTATTCAACCAAACTAGTGCAAATTATATATCCTAATGAACCCATATCATGTACATATTTCTCTTAAATATTTTCAAAAACAAAAAAAATTCATTTCTCACTTTTCTATTAACTTAAAACCAAATCCAAAACCATTACATCATCACCATTTAAAGTAATTAGTTTCTTTAAGATAATTTTCTAATTGATTTAAATTTGTGGTTGCAACAAGATTTCTCCCGAGGATACGATATTCGAGCTCCCAGAATTTTACTTGCATGAACGTTTACGCTTGAGAGTAACACATTTTTGTTGAGTATTGGTGTTTTATACCAATCTTATTTTAATGATTATCACAACATTATATTGTTGCTAATGACTCTCATGTTTTAGTCTCTCAGTTTTATCTCAAGAATATCTTTCTTGAAGACTAATCACTTGGTGCAAGGATGGACATCAAGTGGAGAAGAGACAAAGCTTGGACTCAAGGAGTGCCAAAGCTTGGAGATGGTGGAGAACAATCAAGGCATCAAGATTGAAGACTTAAACTCTAAGGAAAGCATTGTAATCCATGTAATTTACTTTATTGCTTTCTCCCTTTTTTGAGTCTAGGTTATTGTAATGCCTTGTTAGATGGTTTACTCATTCATGCATATACATATAACCATCTTAGTGAGCCTTTGGATTATCATAGAATCCAACCCAATAGGTTCACTCTGTCCAAGGACTCATTTGGAGTCTCTGGCTTTCCGTCAGTCACCTGCTAAATGAAACACAGTCGACTGGGTGATTTCCAGTTGCCTGTAGATCCTTCTACAGTCGTCTGACATGCACAGCTCAAGTCAACATTTCAATTGACTCAAACTTGAGCTTTACGCATAGTCATCTGTCGATCAGTTTACAGTCGCCTGTATTTTTACAGTCGCCTGTAGATTGGTCATCAGTCGCATGTATAGCGTAAGTGCATTCTTTGCATCTCTCTATTGTTTCTCCATTTTATACTGTAGACGACTGATGAAGAATGTACAGTCGCCTGGCTATTTGACAGTCGACTGTAGTATTAACATCAGTCGCCTGTGCGAAGAATTGGAGAAAGAGTGCAGCTCTCTGTTTCGTTCCATCCCCTGCAGCAGTCGCCTGCTGAAGGATTAACAGGCGCATGTCCTGTTTGCCAATCGACTGTATTGACTTCATCAGTCGACTGTCCTGGCTCAGATTATAGCCATTGGATATTTTCTAGCCGTTGATCAGTCGACTGACTTTTGATCATCAGTCGACTGTTCCTGTCTTTTTCGCCCAGTTTCTAGCCGTTGCTGAATTCTTTCTTTGGCTGTTTCTTTGGGTTTTGGGGCTTGATATGGGGTTCCTATATATTGGAGTTTGCTGCCTTCACTTGAGAACTCTTGACAACACTTGATAACTCTTGACTCTATAGAAAATCTCAAGAGATTAATAAGCAACTCTCAAGCTCCCTCATTTCCCTCAATTGAGCATTCATCTTTCTTCATGCATTGAAGTCCAGCTCAAGGGAAATCATCCAAGTGCTCTCAAGCATATCCCAACACTTGGAGATCCTCTTCCATGCCTTGCATCCATTCATGAGTAAGCATCTCAAGGCATAGGTAAGAGTATTTATTTTACTTGGTGTAATTTGTGTCTCTAATTCTCTTTGTGGGAATTAGATCTTTCTCTCTTTGTGTGAGGTTCTCTCTTTGTGGGAGGTTGTCTCTTTGTGGGACTTAGGAACTCTCTTTGTGGGAGTAACTCTCTTTGTGGGAGTTTAGTGTCCTAGTGTAGGGCTAACCCTAATTCTCTGAGTGGGAGTTAGTGATTCTCTGTGTGGGAGTCTTGATCCTCATGTAGGATTGGTTGGGTCCTTGTGTAGGGAAAAATCCTCTTGGTGAGGTATCTCTCTTTGTGGGAGTGTATCCCTTTGTGGGATTTGTATTCACTTCTCGTTGTGGGATTATAGTGAATATTGGTGTGGCTGGATGTACCCAAGTTTGGGGAACCAGTGTAAAACTGTGTGTTTGCGTTTGGATTGATTATGCCTTTTAATTCCTCTTGCATTTATAATTCCGCATTTGCAAGTTAAATTTTAATTGGTCAATTTTATTGCCATTACACTATTCACCCCCCTCTAGTGTGTGTTGTTAGTATTGCAAGGGTAAGGCGATCCTTACAATTTTTGGGTGAAGCAAGTTTTTGGCGCCGTTGCATGTATGATCATTACGACCATGACCCTTGGACTTGGGTCTCCCAGTCTTGTAACCTGATTTGGATCGCCCACACTGGCGACCCCCAAAGAAAGCTACATCTTAATCATCAATACTTGTGTCGTCCCTTAACACCTTCTTTCTAAGCTCATGCAAGCGTAAAGCTGTCTCGACATCTTCCAAATATATTTTGTCATTCCCTTGTGTCATGATCTCGATGAAGTGTGAGTACTCCTCAGGTAGAAAACAAAGCAATGCAATTGTTTGGTACTCATCACTTACATTCTCTTCTACAGCTTGTAGATCCAATACCAACTAATTCAGCTGATCAAGATGATCTTGTAACGATGTCCCGTCTTTCATTTTGAGCATGAAAAACTTCTGTAGTAAATATAGTCTCCATGTGAGTGATTTTGTCAGGTATAAATATTCAAGTCTTTTCCACAACGCCTCTACAGTTTCCTCTTTCGCAACCTTACAAAAGAACTTATCTGATGGGGACATCTGAATATCGATGTGGGCTTTCATCGCAAGCTCTGACCTCATATAGTCTGTGACTGATTCTGGAATAGATTTCTTGTCAAAAACTATCCGGTAAAGCCCTTCGTGCTTGAGCATAGCCTTCACCATCATGCACCATAAGGTGAAGCTATTCTTTCTTGTAAACTTCTCGATCTTGTATCCAGAAGTTGAATGTCTCCGCCATTATGTAACCTCCGACAACCTGGATGCTCGGATACCACTTGTAAGAAAGCACCGATAACTCCAAGCTTGGAGTTCAAACTTTTCTCACAAAACCTAGAGGAGATCTCAAATCTTATCAAAAGAGATGAAAACAAAAGCTCTCACAAATAATCTCTCAACCCGAAAAGAGAGATAACAAGAAGATGATTACAATGAATTTCATAAAGAAATCTCGAGAAGTCACTTACCAAATCATGCCTCAAAACTCCAAGACGCGCGAGGAAGAAGAAATTTGATGACAGCATGCACACTCACCAAAATAAACCCTATGAAGGGTTTAAATAGTCCCATAGGTCGTGTGAAATCTTAGCCGTCCGATTAGATTTGAGTTTTGGTCAAAAAAACCTAAGCCAAAATTCGTGTCTGGCCCGTATTTAGTTGACACGGCCGTGCAAGAATTGGTACTGTTGTGTCACCCTTTGCGTAACATGCCTTTGAAAATCGCAGACTGTGCACGGCCGTGCCGAGCTCTGCACGGCTATGTCACCGTCTGCCCAGAAATTGGATGACTTCGCAAGCTTGGCACGGCCCTGTTAAACCCAAAAATGAATTTTGAAGCATATTTCAACATTTTAAGGACTTTTGGTATATCAGAAACCTTTTTAACAATATTTAAACACGTATACAAATAATCTCTTGTCTTTCTTTTTCTTGATCAAAGTTAGTGGGGTTTAGTTGGCTTCAATTCCTGTTGGGCCATATAACCCGAGCCAATTGGCCTAGTAGTATTCGTCCTCCCTCCTGTGTGAGAAGTCGAGGGTTCGATTCTTGATTTTCGATGTATCAAAAAAATTCATCGTTTGAATCAATAATTCCATTCATCTCCATCACCTTTCCTTCAGCTTGTGATGTGCTTTAGATCATCCTTCTTATTCTTGGTATATTTCCAGTTGCATTTAGTTCGTCTAAACTCTGGCTACCCCTTTTGTAAGGATGGTAGTGTTCGAAATTTTTGACCATCCAGAGTTCGAGTCCGTCAACATGAGCAAATCAAAAGAATCAGTGGAGTTCAGAGTCAGATCAACAGAGACAGTACTGTATAGGAATAGCAAATCAAAAGAATCAGTGGAGTTTAGAATCAGTGGAGTCTAGTGGTGACTGCCATAGACGCTTAGCCAGATAAACCTGAAATGGTACGAGAATTCATGGATGTAATTCCAGACGTTCTTACATGATTACCCCCCGGATCACGCTATTGAGTTTTCAATTGATCTGGTGTCAAGCACCCAACCAATATTAATGGCACCTTACCACACGACACCACCTGAGCTTGAGAAACTTCATGCTCAGTTGGATGATCTGTTGCAAAAGGGATGGATACGACCCAATGTTTCACCTTGTGGTGCTCCTGTAAAAAAGAAGGATGGATCCCAATGCATATGTATCGACTACCGAGAGCTGAACATGATGACGGTGAAGAACAAATATCTTATTTCCCGCATTGATGATATTTTGATCAACTTGGATGATCGAGCAAAGTTGGACTTGAGAAGCAAATATCACCAATTGAAAGTCAACATCTCAAATACTGCTTTCAAGACCAAGTATGGACACTACAGATACTTGATGATGGAGTTTGGTTGACCAATGCACCGACGGTATTCATGATTCTTGTGAACCATGTATTCTACAAGTGTCTGGACATGTTCGCGGTAGTCTTCATCGACGACATTTTGGTGTAATCGAATGACGCTCAGGAGCATGCCAAGCATTTGAGGATGATGCTAGAGACTTTGATGCGAACCAAAATAAGCTTGCATGCGGAGGCAGCTACTTCTTCCTCTTCTTTCTTGAACTTGTAGCCTTCTTCTATCTGTTACTTGTATCTTGTATCTGATTTCTCATCGGTCGGATCGTTTATCTCGCTCATCGTCCTCAATTCCCTTTTCTACCCATGAGTGCCTTCTATGGCCTTGTTCATCTATCTCTAACAATCCATTTCTCGCATCTTCAGTTATCTTACCTCTTAAATTCCAAGAACGGAATTTTTGTAAGGGTAGAATGTAACGGCCTGAAACCGTCAGTAATTATTTTAGGTTATCACTATGGTTTTTATATATTTTCTGTAATTTTTAAATAATTTTTCGTAAACTGGAAAATTCAAATGTAAAATAAATTTAACTTTAATATTTAGCTATTATCATTACTCTAACCAATTACCCTACATGTTGTGCGCGAGCGTGGAAGACTAGGACCATCGGATGATCAAGACGAGGACGAGCAACATACAATCTAATAGAACACTATGAAAGATACTAATTTTAGGCTGTCGACCGGCCAAGGGAATACCAATGAGCTTTATTACGAAAGGAAAGAATGAATACAAATCTTCTCTCTTCACAACGAAGAAGAAGCACACAAATTCTTTCCAAAAGCTCTTAATAATATCTCTCAAAGTTGCTCTCACATATGGCAGCTCAAAGTTCTCTCTGTGTTTCACATGAAACCCTCGTCTAAAACACTCTATATATAGCCCTAGGGTACAATAGGTGTCATCAATGAAGAGGAATTTCCAATAGGTACGAATCCCAACTTTATCATAATTCATATCCAATCACAACTCTATAGGAATAGTGAGCCACGCCCTATGGTGGGTCCCCTCCGTACTGCCGAGCTTCAACTGAAGACCGAGCAAACGAAGTGCAGAGCCGAGCTATTCGGGCTTCCTCAAGCTCGGATTGTAGAGCTGCCGATGTATGAGCCACCGATCCTCCGAACCGAGAATCCAATACACTGTCGAAGTCCAATAGCTCGACATCCTCGTATCTGACTTGTGCAGAGTCAGACAGGTCGGATCAGAGCACAGCCGAGCAAGCTCTGCACAAGATAGTTCGGCTACCCAGCAAATACTTCTTCAACGACTCAATCGAACCAGCTTTCACACTTACATAATCCTAAACCAACTCATTAACCCACCGAAAAATCCCTCAGATCTCAGATCTGAACTTCCTCTCTCCCCCGCTCCATTAAGCAGGATTGGTGAGAAGATCCAACATCACTAATCAAAAACCCTCACTCCCTTGTCTTCAGATCCAACGTCAGAAGAATTAACTTCAAATGAATCCAACCCCACAAATTAAACGTCAGAAGTTCGGAGGACCGCCAATATCCCTCGCTCGAGCGTGGGTCTGCCCCCTGCCCAATTAATGCTCGATATAACTAGCCACATGAAGAGTTCTCTGAGTTCATCCACCATTTAATTATATATTCTATGTTAAGAACAAGCACGACAATTGCCTCTTAATGATAATAATATATTCGTGTAAGAACAATCAACGTAGTCATTAAGAATACTTTA
Source organism: Scilla litardierei (assembly GCA_030789695.1). Taxonomy (NCBI): domain Eukaryota; kingdom Viridiplantae; phylum Streptophyta; class Magnoliopsida; order Asparagales; family Asparagaceae; genus Scilla; species Scilla litardierei. The sequence goes on along the minus strand of CM061136.1, from coordinate 190,371,744 downwards.
AATAACTACTCATCTGGCCCTTCCTTTTTGAGTTGTGTTCTATGCACCTCAAATAATGAGGTGCGATTACCTTTTTTAGCTAAAAACTGTGAATACATCACATCACCCCTCTCAATCAAATTCCTTTTGCACCTCATTTTCTGAGGTGCAGATAGCATTTTTCTCCTTTTTTTTTTCCCCTTTCAGCTTGCCATCAAAGGCTGTCAACGGCAAATTTATGTGTGATGGAGAGAGAACGCCATTATTTAGGGGTTGAAAAGATCAATTCACTCTCCCTTATTTGTTCACCATTTTCTTAGATGTTCACGTGGTCGGAGGTAGATTTGAATGGGTTAGATAAACATTCCTTTTACTTATCAAGCATCTAGTCATAATTACCCAGGCTTGCAGAGACTGTTCATTTAAGATTTTTCTTTGCAAAATTTTTGTTCATGTGGAACAACAAATTAGCGTAAAAATATTTAGCGGCACGGACGCCCTCGACGTGGAATAACAAATTAGCGTTAAAAAAATTTAGCGGTCGCCTTCGGCGCGGAAAATTATTCCCATCTTGATGTGCATTGAAGAGTGACGGGATTTGAAATTTTAGATTGTTGCACCATGCGTCGAAGAGACGGTGGGCCCCGCGTTGAGGGAGAGATCATTCGATCTGCAGCAGCATTTGATCTGCAGCAGCATTTGTGCGCACTCTACTATTCCACATGCATTAATTGTGTTAATTGTGTACACTCTGCTATTCCGGAACAAATGGAAAGAGTTGGTGTAAGTGTATGTACCGTCTGGGGGGTTTTGGGATTTTTTGAGTGGGAGGTGTGAAGTTGGTTTCTTAGTTTTGGTGTTATTTGAATGAATGGTGAATTTGTGGGTCCTTTTGGGTGGGCTTTGGCTCATTAGGATGAGGTGGTATTCCATCGTAACTTCCATGTGACGATGTGACATTGTCATATGGGACAAACATGCCACAGAAGACATCCTCCTCTATTGTATAATAGACACACACACCATAATCAAGTAAAATATTAGGATACATTAGCCAGCCAAACACAGGGTAGGGGCCTCAACTTTGACTCCTCCGAGCTCAAGTTAGAACCTCAAAAATAAAGTATATAATCCCAAAATTAAAGAGAGAGAAAGAGAAAAATACAATAGGTTAACATGAAAAAGAATCGGATTTCACTTTTGTTAATTTCATTTCATTTTTTTTCTCTCATTCTCTCTCAAACCATACAAAGCCTTGGTGCTACGGAAGAAACTGGATGCTCGAGATGTAGTCATGAAATGAAGATTGCGTCACATTTTCTGAACAGAGATCCCTGACGCGTACCTTCTGCCGCTGTGCAAAGACGGTTTTTTTATTACAGTTCACATTGCTTTTTCTTTTTTAACAATATTCCATCCGTTTCTTCTTCTTCTTCATTTTGTTATTATAAAAATAAACTTAAAGATAGTGGTAGTTTTTTCAACAATTAACCATAATATTAAGACAAACTAAACAAAACATCAAATAAACCAACCGATAACTCGATTAATTCACCATTTACAGTAACACTATTTTATGAATGTAAAAGAAACTGGAGCAACGGGCAGACCTACTTGAATTTGCCCACTCTGTGCGGAGAACAACTACAACCTAACTTTACATTGGAAGTAAATTGTAAGAACTTTGGTATGAATCCACTCTAACAAAGCAATCATCTGTAATGCCTATATAATTTATAACTATAGGTTTTGGTCTCAAGCTCCCCATGGCGAAATCATGGCATCTGAGGCATCCTAGAACATATTCACCCGGAAAAACCATGGAAGTATGAAGGCTATTACCAGGCACGCCATCAAGAAGTTGCAGAACGGCTGGCCCCTCAAACAACCAGCCCTCTCCGATGGGTTCCTTTGGCCGCTGCTGCTTGGCGGCCTTTGATCATGCCACTCCTCGATGAAGCTCTCATCTTCGTCGCCAGTAATGTTTTTCGCATTCTTACCACATATTTCGCAATACCTACAACAGTCATAAGATGTAAACTTATAAAACCTGTGTGAGAGAGAGTAAATGTAATCCAAGTAGTTTTCATGTTACAATTGTTTTATCACAAAATTTTTAAATATTCTAGTAATATGAGGTGCAAATCAGCAGGTAAAAAGTCCGGAACAGACAATCGTAGCCATATCAAACATGCAGTATACTAGATTGGCACGCAAGGTTTGGAACTACTATCGGTGGAGATGTTCTTCATAGATTGTAAATTTGTTAATAGGGATGTTCTTTGGAATTAATCAATACCTAGATATTTATCTTTACTTAGCCGTCCCTATCCTTAATGAGGTCCACTGTAACCATTTTTTCCTGGGTGACGATGATCAGTCACCACTTGCATGGGTGAGTGTATAATCACGCGAAAGCACAACAACAAAGAAGTAATTTTAAAACCCTAGAATGGATTGATCAAAATACTTCCAAACCATATACAATGTGCAGCATCTAAGATGTAGCATCAAAGATGTCGAAAGCTATTAGGTGGAAGGTAACACATGATCTTCTAGATGACCTGCACACAAAAGAAAGCTGCTAAGAAACCTAGATTGTCATAATATTGATCAAGTCCTAACCCAGAAGTCCCCCATAACTAGAATGATTAAAGTAACTAGAATAATTAAAGTACAACCAGACCAGATACAAGGTAAAGTATCTAACATGCGACAACATAGATGTAGAAAGCTTTTAGATAGATTGTAAGACAGGATCTTCTATATGATGCAGAAAACAGCCTATAAATTGGAAGAAGCCGGGGAATGCCAAGAATGTTCCGATACCAATCAAGCCCCAACACACATGCCCCCCCCCCCCCCCCCCCCCCCAAAAAAAAAAAAAAAAAAAAAAAAAAAAAATCAACAACAACAAACAACAAACAAAAACAAAAACAAAAACACAGAGAGAGAATTATATATATATATATATATATATATATATATATATATATATATATATGAGGGAAATGTGCCTAAGAATGACCTCGGGTAGAGATACCTGAGCACACCCCCGCTGTTCGGGGTTTGTGAGTATTTTTTTTGAAAGTTTTTTTTTCAGTAGGTATATATACTTGTTATGTAGCTCCCCACAAAATTTCAGGTCGATCCGACACCGTTTGACCCTCCGTTCATCGATTTCAAAAACGTTGCGCAAAACTGTCCAGAATTTGGACAGTTTTGCGCAACGTTTTTGAAATCGATGAACGGAGGCTCAAACGGTGTCGGATCGAGCTGAAATTTTGTGGGGAGCTACATAACAAGTATATCTACCTACTGCAAAAAAAAATTTCAAAAAAAAATACTCACACACCCCTAACAGTGGGGGTGTGCTCAGGTATCACTACCCGAGGTCATTCTTAGGTACATTTTTTGCTATATATATATATATATATATAGGAAAATTTTCAAATGAGAACATTTCGCACGGTGCGAAAATGTTTTTATCTTTTTTTTGAAATTTTTTTTTTCAAAAATTCTTTTTTCCACCCTCATTATATGTTGTTATACCCCCTCAAAAAATAATGGTTGAGAAATAATGTCATTTGGTCTTCGATCAAGCCATTTCATCAAATTCGCACGTTTTGAGACCGTTAAATTTGTAACGGGTGGATGGGTGCTCTAATGCCCAACGGGTTCACCCATTATTTTCCCTGGGGTATATAATTGTATGGATTAAACATCAAAAAAAGAATTTTTGAAAAAAAAAATTTCAAAAAAATAAAAAAAAAGTTTTCGCACGGGATTTTTCGCACCCGAAGATTGCCCTATATATATATATATATATATATGAGGAGGGATCAAATGACCCCCAAAAATAACCCCCAAAAATGACCCCCTATCAAAAATCCTATGCCCCCCATTTTTTCGGAAGATCCGAACCGTTCATCTTGATCTCCACCCTCTAAATACCTGACCCACCAATTTTCAACCCGATCCCATGTGTTTTGCCCGTTCATCAACCATTCGCAAAAGTTCTGTTCATACGAAACCGTTAAATTTGGGTCGGATGGATGAACGGGCAAAACACATGGGATCGTGTTGAAAATTGGTGGGTCAGGTATTTAGAGTGTGGAGATCAAGATGAACGGTTCGGATCTTCCGAAAAAATAGGGGGCATAGGATTTTTGATAGGGGGTCATTTTTGGGGGTTATTTTTGGGGGTCATTTGATCCCTCCTCTATATATATATATATATATATATATATATATATATATATATATATATATATATATATATATATATATATGGCAATCTTCGGGTGCGAAAAATCCCGTGCGAAAGCCGTGCGAAAACTATTTTTTTATTTTTTTGAAATTTTTTTTTCAAAAATTCTTTTTTTGATGTTTAATCCATACAATTATATACCCCAGGGAAAATAATGGGTGAACCCGTTGGGCATTAGAGCACCCATCCACCCGTTACAAATTTAACGGTCTCAAAACGTGCGAATTTGATGAAATGACTTGATCGAAGGCCAAATGACATTATTTCTCAACCATTATTTTTTGAGGGGGGTATAACAACATATAATGAGGGTGGAAAAAAGAATTTTTGAAAAAAAATTTCAAAAAAAAGATAAAAACATTTTCGCACGGTGCGAAATGTTCTCATTTGAAAATTTTCCTATATATATATATATATATATATATATATATATATATATATATATATATATATATATATGGATTAATGAAGAACAAGTGGCACCTGATCCAATGGATCAGGTGCAAGACACAAAAAGGTGGGACCCAGCGAGTACAAGCCCATGTGTGGGCTTGTACTTTCCACCTTTTTTGTGCCTTAGCACCTGATCCATTGGGTCAGGTGGCAGCTTTTCTACATTAAATCCACACATATATATATGACAATCTTCTGGTGAGAAAATGGGGTTTTTGCATGGGACGTAAACTTTTTTTTATTTTTTTGAAATTTTTTTTCAAAATTTTTTTGCTGTTTAATCCATACAATTATATACCCCAGGAAAAATAATGGATGAACCCATTGGGGTTTAGAGCACCCATCCACCCGTTATAAATTTAACGGTCTCAAAACGTGCAAATTTGTTGAAATGCCTTGATCGAAGGCCAAATGACATTATTTCTCAACGATTATTTTTTGCGGGGGGTACAACAACATATAAGGTGGAAAAAGGAATTTTTGAAAAAAATTCAAAAAAACTATAAATCTTTTCGCACGGTGCGAAATGTTCTCATATGAAGATTTACACACACACATATATATGGCAATCTTCAAATGCGAAAAAAGGGGTTTTCGTACGGTACGAAAACTTTTTTTTATTTTTTTGAAATTTTTTTCAAAAAAAATTTTTGATGTTTAATCCATACAATTATATACCCAGGAAAAATAATAGGTGAACCCGTTGGGGTTTTAGAGCACACATCCACCCGTTACAAATTTAACGGTCTCAAACGTGCGAATTTATTGAAATGCCTTGATCGAAGGCTAAATGACATTATTTCTCAAAGATTATTTTTTGATGGGGGTATAACAACATATAATGAGGGTGGAAAAATGAATTTTTGAAGAAAAATTTCAAAAAAAACTAAAAATCATTTCGCACGGTGCGAAATGTTCTCACATGAAGATTCTCACACACACACACACACATATTGAACAGTAAGTGAGAATGTATATTCATGCAAAAGAGAATGTATAAGTAACCACAGCGGGCCTGGCAGCTAATAGTGGAACAGCGCTGGGAGAGGCAAAAAGCAGTCACCAGAAGCATGTAAGGCCAAGCACCAGGTCCGCCTGGAGTATAAGTGTAAGAAAAGCTATAGCTACACACCAACCAGGGGTCAAACAAGCCCCCAGTTACCAAAAATGGCACCAAACTCAGAATCGTCATCCTCAAGGGGAGGAGTCGCCGCCGCAATATCCAAGGAGATCTTGGCAAGAAGGGACGCTCTCGGGAGCGACTGGGACTGGAAAATGCGGTTGTTCCGCTCCTTCCAGATATGCCAAACTGCAGTCGAGCGAGCCAGCAGGATTAGCCGCCCCACAGCAAAAAGCTTTCCCCTGGCTCCAAACCGGCGTCTAACCAAGTGAGCTACGACGTGCAAGGATCTGGAGCAAGAGAAAATGCCCACATTGAGACGGCAGGACTCCCACAAGAAGGAACTATACTCACATCTGAAGAAGAGATGTTTGGCAGTCTCCGAGTGAGGACCACAAAGCACAAAGGTGGCCTGATCAATAATTCCACGATGAGCCAGCTGATGAGAAGTAGGAAGGTGATCCGAAAGAGCCCGGAGGAGGAAGAGGGCATACTTGGGCACATGCCCCGGATACCAAACAATGGGGCGAAGACAAAACGGGGGGAAATGCGACACATAGAGGACCAGGCAGAACGGAGAGAGCAACCCCCATCAGGAATCCACTCCCAAGTGTTAGGGCCCTCCCTCAGGGTAATAGTAGCAAAGTGGGTAACAAGGTGATCAACACAATGGGGATCCTCCAAGCCCTCCCATCCCAAAAATCCGAGACAAGGGCGTAGCGTGACGAAGCCGGAGGAACACGGCAACTGGTAAGAGAGCCACAAGAAAGCCAGTGGTCATACCAAAAGGATGTAGTACGGCCATCGCCAATAACCCGACGCAGGCACCCAGAAGAAGCATCACGGGCACGGAGGACGTGCTTCCAGGACCCAGAGTCCAAGACTGCGGGAGCGCACAGAAAAAAGGGGGTGTGCTTCAAGTACGCACCCCTCATGTAAACAGCCCAGGGGGATGGAGAATGGAGAAGACGCCACATAAGCCTGATCCCAGCAGCAACCCCAACCTCCTGAAGGGAGCGGAGACCAATCCCCCCTCACTACGGGGTAAGCACATATCCCCCCACCGCCAGAGGTGGAGCTTAGACCCCCAAATAAAATCCCTGCACATGCGATCAATGGCTGCCAGGACGGTGTTGAGAATGCAGAACGACTGTATCCAGTAGTAAACAAATCCATGAATAACAGTCCGGACCAACTCAATGTGCCCCGCTACCGAGAGTAATCTGGAGGACCACCCAACAGGCTTGGCCTTGCATTTGTCAATGAGGACGGTATATAACTTCGCTGCCGGGTAGGTGGTGGAGAGAGGGAGACCCAAGTACTTGACGGGGGGGCGGCATATATATATATATATATATATATATATATATATATATATATATATATATATATATATACATATATATATATACATATATATATATATACATACATATATATACACATATATAGGAGGGATCAAATGACCCCCAAAAATAACCCCCTAAAATGACCCCCTATCAAAAATCCTATGCCCCCCATTTTTTCGGAAGATCCGAACCGTTCATCTTGATCTCCACCCTCTAAATACCTTACCCACCAATTTTCAACCCGATCCCATGTGTTTTGCCCGTTCATCAACCATTCGCAAAAGTTCTATTCATGCGAAACCGTTAAATTTGGGTCGGATGGATGAAGGGGCAAAACACATGGGATCGGGTTGAAAATTGGTGGGTAAGATATTTAGAGGGTGGAGATCAAGATGAACGGTTCGGATCTTCTGAAAAAATGGGGGGCATAGGATTTTTGATAGGGGGTCATTTTAGGGGGTCATTTTAGGGGGTCATTTGATCCCTCCTCATATATATATATATATATATATATATATATATATATATATATATATCTTCCGTTGCGAAAAAAACCCATGCGAAAGCCGTGCGAAAACATTTTTTTTATTTTTTTGAAATTTTTTTTTCAAAAATTCTTTTTTTGATGTTTAATCCAAACAAATATATACCCCAGGGAAAATAATGGGTGAACCCGTTGGACATTAGAGCACCCATCCACCCGTTACAAATTTAACGGTCTCAAAACGTGCGAATTTGTTGAAATGTCTTAATCGAAGGCCAAATGACATTATTTCTCAACCATTATTTTTTGAGGAGGGTATAACAACATATAATGAGGGTGGAAAAAGGAATTTTTGAAAAAAAAATTTCAAAAAAAAACTAAAAACATTTTCGCACGGTGTGAAATGTTCTCATTTGAAAATTTTCCTATATATATATATATATATGATTTAATACAGAAAAGCTGCCACCTGATCCAATGGATCAGGTGGCAAGACACAAAAAAGGTGGAGAGTACAAACCCCCACATGTGCTTGTACTCGTTGGGGCCCACCCATTTGTGTCTTGCACCTGATCCTTTGGATCAGGTGCCACCTGCTCTACATTAATCCCATATATATATATATGGTATCATATGTCATATGAGGCTATGCCTCGTATACCAAGACACATAAAGGTGTGGTGGTACAACAAGTACAAGCCCATGTGTGGCTTGTACCACCCCACCTTTATGTGTCTTCTATATGATGGGATGTCTCACATGCCATATGATACCCATTATTCTCATATATAAGACACAGTATAGAAGACACCCCACCTTTAGAAGACACATAAAGGTGGGGTGGTACAAGCCACACATGGCCTTGTACTTGTTGTATCACCCCACCTTTATGTGTCTTGGTATATGAGGAGATGTCTCTTATATCATATGATACCCAGTATTCTCGTATATATACAAGTACAAGCCCACGTGGGCTTGTACCACCACACATTTATGTGTCTTGTATATGAGGAGATGCCTCTCATGTCATAAGATACCCATTATTTTATGTGTGTATACGGTCATCACGGAAAATTTTCCCATGCGGAAGCACATATACACCATTTGTATTTATTTTTTTATTTTTTTCCAAGAAACATCATGGATGATCACCAGATCAAAAATCCAACACTATTGGGCACTCAATATCACCATATCAAAAATCCAACACTATTGGGCACTTAATCCAATTGTTGCAAAAGCAACGGTTTCAAAACAATAGAACTTTTTGTAACGAATGGATCGAGAGTCATTCATCCATATTTAAGATTTCAGTTTTGAAATTTGTATAATAATCTTTAAAAGATTAAAAATTACATAGGATATAAGGTTTTTTTGCTGTCAGCACAGGAAATTTTCTGCGCTAACAGCACATATCTAGTAAGCTTATTTATATATGTATGTATGTATGTAAGTAAATATTCAAATGAGAACATTTCGTACGGTGCAAAAACTTTTTTATGTTTTTTTAAAAAATTCCAAAATAAATTTCAGCTTCATTTCATGTTGTTATACACCCCTCAAAAATGGTTGAAAAATAATATGATTTGGCCTTCGATCAAGTCATTACAAAAAGTTCTATTGTTCTGAAACAGATAATTTTGTAACGGGTTGATCGGTGCTCAAATCCTCCTAGGGCTTACCTTTTATTTTTCCTGAGATATATAATTGTATGGATTAAACATTTTAAAATTTTTGAAAAAAAATTTTTAAAAAATTACAAATGTTTGCGCACCCAAAAACTAATATATATAAATATATGAAAATTGTATGTCCTATCAACACGTGAAATTTTCCCACGCTGACTGCGTATATACATGTTTATTTTTATTTTTTTAATTTTTTTCAGATGTATTCAACACATCATGGATGATCAATATACTAAAATTGAAGTGATTCCAACGTTATTTGACCATAGATTTACTCATTGTAAGTTCAACAATTGCATAACAATAGTAGTTTTTGCAATGAACTGATCGCGAGTCAAATCTCCCTAGGATTCACCAATATTGGGATTTTAGGGTTTTAGAATATATACGACCTGAAAGATATTTCAATTTTTTTGATATTTTGAGTGTTGTCAGCGCATGAAATTTTCTACGCTATCAGCACATATACATTAATACACACCCACGCATGCATGCATGTATATATGGATTAATGGGGGCTCGGATAGCACTTGATCAAAAACGATCGGATGCAATTACATGGTGGCCCTTGAGTTACCGTCGAAAAATAACACATGTTGGCTGCTTTTTAGCAGACACTCAAGCAATGCCACATCAACGTACCTAATCATATTAGGCATGTGCTATCTTTCTCTATTATTCTTATATATGCATGCGTGAAAACTTTCTTGAGCAAAAAAACAACCCGTCAAAAACCATGCGAAAAGATATTTTTAGGATTTTTCTAAAATCTAAACCGTTGGATGTGATATACACATGTTAATACGCATACACATCAAAAATAAAAAACCACATGTTTGCTTCTCGATCGGATCGTTACATGATGTTTTATTATTCTTAAACCATTGAATTTGCACTAACATGATCGAGGGTCAATCCAGCTAGGATTCACCCATGATTTTTATTAAGCTATGTGTGTGTGTGTGCACGCGTGCTTGGATTAAAACTTTTAAAAAAATTAAAAAATCAAAACCACGATTAAAAAAAATTCGCATCATCTTTCTGTACGAAATTTTCACGTAAGAAGATGGTCATATATTTGAGAATAACGGAAACATATAGCATATGTAGCTAAGCCATGTATGCATCCGTGAAAAGTCCGCCTTCCATTATTTTTTCGATGATCAATATCTAAATAAACCCAAGGTAGGTTGCTCATTCACCTGCTCCGTTTCGAAGTAATAGAACTTTTTTCGACAACTAGATGAACGAACAAAACACGTAATATTTAGTATATTAAGGTTTTAGAATGAGGATAGTAATCAACAATGTCGATCATCGGAAAAAAGTGGTGGTTTTCACGGACGGATATATGGTTTAGCCACATATGTCATATGTTTTCCATTTTAATATATATATATATAGAATAATGGGTATCATACGCCATATGAGAGGGTGTCTCATATGCCCTCTCACATAAAAGGGGCAAGTACAAGCCCACATGGGCTTGTACTTGTTGTACTTGACACCCTTTATGTGAGAGGGCATATGAGACACCCTCTCATATAGAGTATGATACCCATTAATCTCATATATATATATATATACACTCTCTAGTCATAACACATGCACTTAAGACTCTAGACATTCAAGATCCTTCCCCCTAAGAAACTCAACCACATTCAAAAATTTATCCCCCTAAAATCCACCCATCACAATCTCATTCAAAATCTTCACCCGCAAATTTAAACAACCTCATTCAAAAACTCCCCCCAAATTTACAACCCTATTCAAGATCTTCCTTTCTAAAAATTTCAATCACATTCTTTCAAATTTTTCCCCAAAATGGCATGGTCGCCTCGGGTTACCTCTAAAAATTTCACCAACTTTCATCCTAACCATTGATGATTCCAAATTAAATCACAGTCATCCTTCTATCAATATAATTGTCCTAACCAGCATCCTTATTCAAAATAAGCCCTATTTTATAATGTGTGTATTGGCAATATGTTCCTATGGAATGTGCAAAGCTAAGATAGCGGTGCATCTCCTTTAATTATGTTTTTAATTAACCCCTAATTCACTTTCTAAACCTCAAACCCCAATTAATAAACTTTGAAATCCAATTAGTTAACCTAAACCCAACCGCATCATTGTCCAGCACCCCCAAATGTCCCAAATCATTGAGGATCTCCTCTGCTTTATTGCCACCTCCAATGACCTCCCCAACCTCCAGTTCCTCCCATCCGCCAGTACCAACCCCTCCTACTTCAACCCTGATGGTGTCACCCATCATGCTCACTGCCCTCCATAATGCCCCACCACCGTCAACTCCTCATTTTCGGGTCCCCGAAACACCGGCTCCCCCTTTGGCTCCTTTGCCAGAAGTATCACCATCCAGAACTCCCAACAAAAACCCTTCAACGTCCTCCTTACCTTTGATGTGCAGTATGAGCTCATCATCGACGGTTATGATAGTGTGGGATGGCATGCTGATGGAGGCACACGTAGGGCAGTTTACTTGAATGGAGGGAAGTTATTGCACTAAAATGGGAAGGAGGCAGGGGTATTTTGGGAATAAAGCGTGGGTATTTATTTTTGGAATTAAATGGGTGTGCACAAGTAAGATCGTTGTGCACATCTGCAGACCTATTTTTCATATATATATATAGGATTTAATGTAGAAAAGCTGCCACCTGATCTAATGGATCAGGTGGCATGACACAAAAAAGGTGGAGAGTACAAGCCCTCACATGGGCTTGTACTCGTTGGGGCTCACCCCTTTGTGTCTTGCACCTGATCCTTTGGATCAGGTATCACCTGCTCTACATTAATCCCATATATATGTATGTATGTATGTATGTATGTATGTATCAAATGGCAGGAAAAATCTCTTTTATACACGATGACATGGTGCATTCTCCTCGACAAATGGTATAGAAAATAAAAACTACAACTCATGTAACTCCTTATACCATATGAAAGAAAATATAACATGTTATTATATATAAAAGATCTCTCATATGACACGTGATACTCATTATTTTATATCTATTATACAATTGAGAGATGTTTTTGAATGAGTTTGCTGATTAGGACAAAGGGTTGATATGAAGAGGGCTGAGATTGAATATTCAGAAATCAATGGTAAGGATGAGAGTTTATGAAAACTTTGAGGCCCTAAAATTTTGGAGGAACCAAATCTGGATTGAGATTAATTTTGGTGGAACTAAAATTTTAAATTTTGGAGGAAACATCTTAAGAGAATTAAATTTTGTGGGAACTGAATTCTCTTGGGAAACTAAATTCTAATTTAAAATTTTGAATAAACTAAATCTGGAGGAACTAAATTATGGGGAAATAAAATTTTTAATTTTGGGATAAAACTAAAACGGGATGGAACTAAAATTTTTAGGAAAACTAAAATTTCATTTGAATGTGATTAAAATTTTTATGACGGTATTTTGGATGTTACTACAAATTTTTTTCCAAGAGGTGTTAAATGAATTGAAATTTTGTGAGAGTATTTTGAATGACACGTGACAAGTGATCATGGTTTATGACTAGTTCATATATAATAATGGGAAATATATGACATACATGGCTTAGCCACATATAACGACTAAAAAGTTAATCTTTGCAATTTTTAAAGGATTGACTCTATTAATTGTGATATTTATATTATAAAACCTTAAATATTGAGTGAACTCAAAAAATTTATTTATTGATGTAAGGGTGACAAAGGTTCTATTATTGCAAAACTGTTAATTTTCTAACGAAAAGATTGACAAGCAAAAAAAGCTTTGGGTTAACCTATTTTTTGATGTTTTGATATTTTTAGAATATAAATATCAAAATGAGTGGTGCAAATCCTCCAAAAAATTGTGAAGACTGAACTTCTAGGTATCATATATATCGCTAAGCAACATATGTCATGTATATTCCAATTATTCTCATATATATATTCCAATTATTCTCATATATTATTAGTGTTCTAAATATCGGATATCGGTCGTGTATCGGCCTAGGAAATTTGATATCGGATTGCGGATATCGGGATATATCAGGGATATTGACTAAATATCGGAATGTCATATCGGAGGCTTAAAATGATGACAATGCAAGCATAGATGTATCTAAGAAGATATAAACTATACTAACTCAAATAAAAGTATGTTTTGGTTATACTTCTCTCGTTAAACATGAATATCGGGGATATTGACTAAATATCGAAGTGTAATATCAGAGGCTAAAATGATGTCAAATAAAAGCATAGACGTGTCTAAGAAAATATAAACTATAGAAACTCAAATAAAAGTTTGTTTTGGATATACTTACCTCATTAAACATGAATACCGATCATCCACTTGGTGGAATATTTCTTTAAGTGGTCACGAGGATCAATATTATTCTAATGGACACAAAGTAATAGCTCAAATAAACAACTTCACATATTATTCATGTGGATTAATATTACCAGTACGAAGATGAAAATCAAAAAACTGAAGAAAAAAAATGTAAAATGTAAAAAATGTAAAGAATACTCACCTTGATCGAAAAACCCTCTCTTGCAAAGACCAAACGCTGGACTGAAAAAACTGAATACCGAAAAAATTCAGAAAAAGAAAAAAATGTAAAAAAATGAAAATGGTAAAGAATACTAAGTAGTAAGTACTAAACTTGATCGAAAAATCCCTTGCAAAGATCGAACGTCAGATGTCAAAGCTCGATTAATAGAAAAAACCCAAAACTAGAAGGAAAAACTGAAAAACTGAAAAAAAAAACTGAAAAAATGAAAAAAAAAATTGGGCTCGACTACTCACCTTGATCAAAAAACACTTCCTACAAAGATTGAATTTCGGACGTCGAAGCTCAATCGATTGTCACCGGAAATTTTTGTCGTACGGAGCTGAGTGGAGCGGCGTGATTAGAATTAGGGCAAAGCAGCGATCATCTCTCAAAAATCTCAATGCCTCGTCGTCTTAAGTAAATGATTGGGTCGGGTGAATCGGGTCGGATCCACTTTTAAATGGACCGATCTTCTAACTTTGTTTTTAAAAAACTGTGAATTGCGGCCGATACTTCAAAGTGATATATCGGCCGTAATATCGGCCACAACCCGATATTGAGGCAATATTTTTCCAAATATCTGAAACCGCAATATACAAGCACATATCGTATCGGCCTAGTGATAAAACCGATATTGCGGCCGATATATCGGATATCGGTCCGATATTTAGAACACTATATATACATGAGAATAATGGTATCATATGACAATGAAGGCTTAGCCTCATGTACCAAGACACAAAAAGTGGGCATTACAACATGGGCTTGTGCTTCCCCACTTTTATGTCTTGGTACATGAGACTACGCATCCATTGTCATACGATATCCATTATTTTATATATATATACAAGTGTGGCCAACCTTACCCAGCACTTTGGTGTGGCCAGCCATAAAAAGTGTATTTTTTATTTTTTATTTTTAAAATTGTTGCGCACATTCTAAAATCCTAAAATGCATAACTTAGTATGAATCATTAGAGATTTGACCCTCAATCAAGCCATTACAAAAAATTATATTGCTCTAAAATCATTAAATTTTGTAATAATTTGATCGGGGGTCGAATAGTATGAGATTTATCCCAAATTGTGTATTTTGGGGTTTTAAGACAGATTATATCCAAAAAAATAAAAAAAAAAAAAAATTGACGCCTCGCTTGAAAATTTTCCTTCCCCCCCCCCCACCTCTCGTTTTAAGCGATCTATAAATATGCATGTATGTGGGTGTATCCCCCCCCCCCCCCTTCTTTCGCTTTCATATTATAAGGGATCTCTAAATACGCATTTGATACCCCGATTCACTAGATATATAACATGGAAATTATTTGAGGGTGTCAATGTATAAGACATCAAGCACTTTAAGAGAAATAAGTTCATTGGGATCCAAGGGAATGAATGTCAGGGATTATTCATAGCAGAAGTGGTTTAACATACAGGCTTACAACAAGCTTTGAATACAAATTGTTCAAACTGAATAATATTGTCCTAATTAGATCTAATTTCATGGAAAAATCTTATGAAAAATACATCATTCATGGTCCTTAGTTGTTGCTTTCTACATGTCTGGTTAACATTGTCAAAAAAAATGAATTATCGGTTACATTATCTGCCTTCATAACAACCAAATAACTTTTACTTATGAAATAAGCTTTCTGCAGTATTAGTTATGATTTGAGAATGAAAAAGTTATAGGCATGGTTGGGTGAACTGTATGATGAAATCCACGTTAGTTTTCTACACGACATTATTTGACAGCTGTGGAAGGGACTGATCTTTGAAGAAAAGCAAAACAATGGACCATATCCTCAAACAAATAAGAGAAATGGCTAATAACTAGAAGTGTATAAAGAGTAACATGCAATTCAGAGAGGAGAAATCATACAACGGTCACTTGTGCCCACATATAGTCCCCCCCCAAAAAAAACACCCAATAAAATAAAATAAAATGTAAAAAAAAGCATGCATATGTGATTAGCTGAATTGTCTGAGGACCAGTATGGATCATTATAGTATTGTAGATTCCAAAATCATACAACACATAACAATGATGCAAGTAAACACCAATGATAAAAATAATAGGCTCGAGATGAATAAAAAGTAAATAAAAAGAATAATAATATTAATAATAATAATAATAAAGGGAGGGGGAAAGAAGGGTTTTTCGCGTATCAATCCCTTAAAATGTGTATTTTGATGTTAGTCCCTTAAATATGAGTATTTTTTTCTCAAGTTTCTCAAATCTTAAATTTTAACCTAAAAAGTCACTCTCTCTAATTTTCTGTATCTAACAGAATTAGATGACGGTTAAGGCTTGGGTGCTTTTGGTTAGGGGGGTTGTCCGGACGGTTCATGGTGAGAAGGCTGAGCCGCATCCTCCCCCTCCTCCTCGTCGGTTTTTTGCGCCTCCTCCCCTGCCAAAAACCGACGAGGATGGTGACTCGTCTCGAAATGTGCGAGCACTACTCCCAAGTGTAGGAGATCGATCAAGTATTAAACCTGGAAATTCAGGTGCCGAATCCACGGGACAGTCGACCTGCAAACCAAAAGAATCAGTTTCTAAAGATTAATAAAAATGATGAAACACTACCACCTTTCTAAGGTTAAGTAATCGTGATGATGGTTTAAATTAATTGTGAAAGTAACACTAAAATAAATATGGGAAAGTGAATCTAGAAATCAATGAGAGAAGTATGTGTCGGTTGCGATTTCATTAGGGATTTTGTAATCAATGAGTTTGAATGTCTTTTCTATAACTCAACGTCTCATCCGGCTAGGGTATGAGAACATCGGACAATATAACATTAAAGCGCATAATAACATGCCAAGAAGTAATCACGTAATATCGATTTCATAAGGAAAATACGCACAAATACCCTTTCGGGTCACGATACGTCCTTTCGGATCGCATCACGAAATCTTACTCAGATCATATTCGATTCAAGCATGCACACGTCTCCGATTAACATACTCAAATAGATTATACATAGAAATCGATGAAATACGTGATTACAACATGCATATAGGACGAAAAGACATCAAAATCAACGATCACATGGCCCTAACTACATGACAACCAACACACAAAGATACTAGCCACGCATGGAG
Organism: Scilla litardierei; assembly: GCA_030789695.1. Classification (NCBI taxonomy): domain Eukaryota; kingdom Viridiplantae; phylum Streptophyta; class Magnoliopsida; order Asparagales; family Asparagaceae; genus Scilla; species Scilla litardierei. Next base: position 190,354,752 of record CM061136.1, on the reverse strand, counting down.
AGAAAAGAGCTCATATTCATAAGCAAATACATAAATACGTGCTAAATACGCAAAATACAATGTATACGTTAAGATTTATATCACCAAAACTCCTCCAAAAGCCTTAAATCTTCTTCGGCAAGAGCCCCCAGCATTTGTCTCCAAAGCCCCAGAAACTCATGCAAAATACACTCAAGAGATTCTCCAATACGCCAAGAATACCCCCAAAACCCCTAAAATACGCTTATATAAGGGCATTGCGGGTTTGGAAGCTTAGCGGGTTCAAACCCGCTTGAAATTCGCTTCAAAAGTTCGCCCGCAACCCGCTTCAGTCAGTCGAGATCTCAGCCGTTGATTATCGATGGGATTTGATGAGGCTATGCCACATGGCTAAGTGGAACCCCGCGGAGCTCGTACTGCGTTTGAATCCGCTTCGATGCGGGACTTGATTCTATCTGTTGGATCTGCATCTGACGCGTAATAAATGGCCACGTCGCCCCGCCTGCTGGTGCGTTGGATATTAGCGGGACGCAGCGGGATGCTGCCGCGTGTCCCCTTAATTGAGTGGGCGCGTACAGCAACGACCGTATTTCGTATTTGCGACCGTATTTCTGGCGTATTTCAGCATTTTTAATGCTACTCTGCATTCAAAAATTCATAGAAATTAGCTCAAATCTCAGAAAAATACAAATAAATAGTCGTGAGACTGAGATCTTCATATAAAAAATAAAAAAGGGCAGAAATACTCAATATATTGCTGTTTTGTGCATAGAGTAAGAGTTTGCTCTAATAATTAATTATAATCTAAATATGATCGTATTATAAACCAAATAAGTACCATATATGCACAAAATGAGGCTACATGAGGGGCTAAATATGTAATATTTACCATGAATCAGATGGGGGGTAGGTGGTGCTGCCGCCGCCTCCGTCCCAAAAAATGACAGGGAGGAGGCACCGCCTCCGCCTCCGCTCGCAAAAAATCGACGAGAATGAGGTGGAGGCGGTGCTACCTCCTCCTCCACCCCAAAATTTGACAGGGAGGAGGCACCCCAAAATTTGACAGGGAGGAGGCACCCCAAAATTTGACGGGGCGAAGGAACCACCCCCTCCTTCTCGTTGGTTTTTTGCGGTCAGAATCGGCGGCACCGCATCCTCCAACCGCAAAAAGCTGTCGAGAAGGGGCCTCCTCCTCCCGCCCAAAACTAATTGTGGGAGTGTTTTGGGGTTAATTAATTGTTAATTAGTGTTTAATTTTTAATTAATAATAATAATTAGTATTTAATTGTTAATTAATCTAAATTTAGTTAACTCTTTAATAGAATAGGATGGATGGACTATTTAGGTTAAAGTTTAAGATTTGAGTGACTTGAGAAAAAATACCCATATTTAAGGGACTAATATCAAAATACGCATTTTTTAAGGGACGGATATGCGAAAAACCCAAAAAAGAAAAAAGAAAACATCAAACAATAAGCATAATGGTCTTACACAACTAACAGAAGCAAGCAAACGTCCACGAAAAGCAACTACCATACATCAAATAAAAAAGAAAGCGATCTCCATTTAGAAATATACCCAAAAATAGTCTAAGACTGATACGCCCAAATGAATAAAGTGGAAGCAAGTAGGTGAGGAACTATTATTTTTGGTGGAATAACTGTGATGCTCTCCAAGAACCAAGAAAACATGGTAACCCTGGAACAACTTACAAAAGAAAGCCGACATGAAAAACTTAGCGGACCATGCTACCCAATAAAAGCCCCAATATAAAGGTACCTATTCTAAGTCAATTACTAAAACATAAGGATACACTGACATCCTAGAACATCCAACTAAACTAATCCAAAACCAAATGATTGTTCACAATTCTTCACCGATTTAGGCTTCATTTCAATAGCACATACAAAAAAGTAAAGGTGGAATTAGATTCTTAGAAGTATGGCGATAAAAAAGCTCAAAAAGCTCAAAGTTCGGCTCAATATTGCTTGATAAAAGCTTGTGTGTTCATTTGACAACTAAACAAACCAAGCTTGATCATAAGATTATGTTCGATCAAATTAATGAACGAAGATGAACACATCATGTTTGAACTCAGCTCGCGCTCGCGCTCAACTCGGCCAAAAATAGGCTCAACTCGAGCTCATGTTCAACAAGCTCAACTCAGTTATGGTGAATCAATGACAGATGCACAATAAATTAATAAGTAGGGTTGTAAATAAGCTCAAAAGCCAGATGTCTGGCTCAAATTGGCTCAGCATGAATTCATTTCGATCGTTTGACAACCTAAGCAAGACAATCTTGAACACATTTTAAAGCTCAATTAGATAAATGAACATAAGAGAATAAGTAAATAATTCTCTTTCTGATTAGAAAGATGAATAACATACTTTTTTGCTTTCAAAATCATTCTCATCTTGTAACTCCTGACTATTATAGGGCTCAGAAAAGCTTGAGGCTCAACTCGGGCTCGTTGAAGCTCACTCGAGCCCGTTCAGTTTTTTTAAATGACTGATACGATTAGGGTTAATCGTATCAAAAGTTCAGATTTTTAGTGGAAGATGAAAAGAAATTTGAAGTGAAAATGATATCGATAATAATAAAGAGACAATTTTTGATCTAAACTGGAGTAGATCTTCTCCCTAGCTTGAGATAATGGATCAAGCCTAATCCCCCAAGCCCTAGCCGTCAAATGACGATTGTCTCAATATTTCGATAATCCACAGAACTAGGTTTAGCCCCTTTAAATACCCTCCTAACAAATTACTAAACACACCGACAACTTAAACACATAAAGGGTAGTGCATAAAGCAAACCTAGGAAAATACTAAGTCGATCACACGACCGCTCCCACGCCCGAGTCCTTGCGCATTCTACGGTACACGACCGCATCAATGACCCAAGCTTAAACAAAAAAATTAAGCTTGATTAGACGAACGAACAAACATGGACATCCCAAAGCTGCTCAATTTACAGTCCTACTTAGAGGGATGAAATCCTGACTAATTTATTTCAATGTCTTCAGTGCAGCGAAGGAGTTAATTGCATGGTGCAATGCAACCAAGTTGCAAGGGTGACATTAACTACTTTTCATAATTGTGCAGCACTTTTCTTTTATTTTCTTTTTTGCTGGTATGCCAAGATGTTTCTTGATAATATACGTGTATATGCCCAAGAGATTGTGACTTGTGATGTCTATCTTGTAAACAGCACATAAGCAAAGTTCGAGATCAGAAAGAATACATGTGTTGGATGATGCTATGAAAAGGAATCTTAAGCAGTCATATGACTGTTAATGCATCCGGAACCTTGCTAATTCAATTTCCATAAAACAAGAACCGATTGTCTTTAAAATACCAGAGAGATTAGAAACATATATAAGCAGAACAAACCTTCACCAAACAAGAAATGTGAGTCCAGTTCCTTTTGTACTAATTATCTAGTGCATAAAGAATCAGAAGTATAAATTTCAATTTCTCCTCTGGTGATCAAGCTATGGTTATCCACACTATCCAACTAATTGAGTCATGACAGATCAGCGTTCGGAAACACAACTGAAGAATTGAACAAACAACTCAGTATCTAATACTCTGGTGCATATATCAAAAATCAATGTATAATGTTCTTAAAAATACAGTATTTCACATTCAACCTTGCATATGTTAATAATACACTTAATATGAAGTGGCATTTCCACAATTGCTGCTTTATCAATAATTCCCTATCTTGAGGCAAATATAACTTTTCATCCATTTCAATCGAAGGCAACGAGAAATTGACCCTTCAATTTTTTTAATTTTAAATGTGCAAATCTTGAATATGTTTGAAAAGAAAAACACCTAAATCCATGCATCCTAAGGCATGGTTTTCATCAAGTAAAGAATGGACGTGACGTGCCAATTTTGTACCTTTTGTATAGTTTCTTCCCAGATGGTCACCTACATACCAAGATATCTTCCAAAAGTTCTACTTGATAAAACGTTATTTCCCTTAACAGCTATTCTTCATAAGACCGGATCAAAAAACTGAGATCAGGTTCATATGGCAAGTGCAAGATCAGGTCAAAGTATGCCATTACTCATAACTAGGATATACATGGCATTCCAATAAATTATATCAGTTATAAATAAATGTTATATTACAGGTCCCCCCACTCCCTTAAAATATGATAAATCAAAAGGTAAAACATACATGACATACATTAAGATATAGCTAAATAAATTTTAAAGGTCAAATAACAATATAAAAATTATAAGACCATCTCTAGCAAGTGTGATAATATGTAGTAAACTTACGATATTGAATAGAGTAGGCGAGGAAGCAATTTTAAATTGGATGTGATGCTTTGGGAGTGCAAACAACTATATTGATAAATGTTTAAATATAATTCCATTTGGCTTCAACTCATATGGAATTTCCCTTGACCACGTAACTTTTATGACATGGATTTGAAGCATAGAAAACAGTACAATGTTACTATTTATCTCAGCTTTTCTGGTATAATGGAGTGTGAAGGAATGCCCCTAGGTTGCACAAGTCTATTGTCATTTATCAGAAAAGGTAAGCCTATCTACTTGCCTCACAGTTGTCAATGCAAAATGATAAGCATTACTTGTTCAGTTTGCTCATAGTTCCCTCAAAAAAATTTAGTACCATTGACATAGGATACACCAAGTTGATTTGTATGTCATCACCACCCCATGTTACGGGGAAAAGGTAAATCAGGATGATGATGGGGGCAACGGCAACGGCAACGACGTGCATATGCATATGCACATCCAATTTTTTAAATAGTGTTTAAGATTTAACTCCACGACCAAACAACAAACAAATAAATAAATAATAAATGAACACTGTCATGCCTACACGAAAAAATAATAAGCAAGGAGGGGGAAAGAAAGCAAGCAACAAGAAAATTAAGGCTTAAATGTACACTGGTCATGTTTATGAAACTAACATGTAACAACTTATGTGAATAACAATCTCCCAACTATTGATTCCAAATTTTTTTTTGTGTGGGGTGTGTGTGTGTGCGTGCGCGCGTGCACGCACGTGTGTAAACAACAAATGCAAAGACTGGTATTTCTACTAGCACAAACTCTGATGAGCTTTCTAGCTGTCATTCCAGAATCACTTAATTTGTTACGCTAATTAAGAAATGAATCGGGGAAAATAATATTATGGTATTCAAAAAGTCTACAGTGAGCCGTTGCCCAACCATTAATAAATCATTTTGTATTTTGTGCTTTAAAAAGTAAAAGCAGGGTAAATTGCACTCTAACTCTATACTCTACAAAAGGTATGTGACTAAGAATCCACAATATATGAAACTAGTACCAACACTCCTAAAATAAACCTCGAAGTGATAGATCCTGAAGGTCTAAGTGCAACTTAACATATAATTAATATGTCGATTTCAAGAGTCTCAGTGCTAGTTTCATACAATGGGGGCTATTTGTCACATATCCCTTATATAGTATGGGGTATGAGTGCAAATTACCTTTATAATAATGAAGGCATCAAAAGCTATGAGCACTTGATGTGTCCCTGAAAGATCCGGCCCATTGGGGGCATATTTGGGTATTTTTGTGTTATTTTATAAGTCTAGGGGCTTTTGGTAATTGTGCAATGAGGGGAATTATTATAAATAGGTGGGGAGGCGGCCGGTCCTAGCAGGTTGAATCTGAGAGTTATTTTGATAAATTTAGGAGAAGATTCCTCTTTCCACGGGAGGGTGCGGACGTCCTTTAACAATCAGCATCTTGGGAGGGTGATTACCCCTACAATTGTAATCATCTATCTTTATTTAATCTCAGTTTATTTCTAATAAAGTTCAGATCTATTCGGGTCCTACCATTTTGGTATCAAAGCGTTTCAATCTTGATGGAAGAGTTGAGATCCTTGATGAAGGAAATCCAGGAGTCGAATAAGGAAGTGCAGGAGTCGAATAAGGAAGTGCATGAATCGATGAAGCCGATCTACGAGTATCTCGAGAACTATCGACGCCGTCAACGCAAAGAGGCTAGAAAAGCTGTGAAACTTTCAGATCTGAAGAAGATGGAGGAAACGACGTATATCTGAAGCCTACGGACGTCGGCGACTCAGATCCGTCACCGAGGGGGACGACGAACCAGATCTGACCAAGACGAGTCCCCAGAAGGCCACGACGAGTCCCCAGGAAGGCACCGCAGCCACGGCGAGACCCCAGAGGGCCACGCCAGCCACGACGAGACCACGGGGGGCCTTTGCGACATGGATGAAACACCAACGGCCAGCGGCGGCGTCTTTTGAGAGACACTGACGACGACTTCGACGATGTATCGTCCCTCCACCGTCACCAACGGTTGCGCCCTGCCACGACGAGGAGAATGGACCAAGATTCATCGGTAACCGCCGGTGAATTTGCCAGAAAACGGCGACGGCACCGGCGAGCCACCGTCGCTACAAGGACGGCTCGATCCAGCCGCCTCCGCAGTCGAGTCGTCGGCCCGAGCTGGCTCAGCCGATGTCTCGGCTCGAGCCGATTTTCTGGGATTTTCTAGCAAATTTTGAGGAATTTCCTGTGCGGCTTCCGTATTTGATGATTCCGGGCCCAATTGGAGTCCAAATTCAGAATAGAAAGAGGGCGTACAAGACTTGGTGACGGATGCTCCCCCACTACGACAGCAATAGTTTGAGGAGGACGAAGCTCGTGAGTGACCGTTCGATCCAGGAGGATGCGATAAGACGTGCTCCAACCCTCGGCGAAAGCGCACTTATGGTCATCATGCACCACCTTGAGGGCAAGGTGGATTTTCGGGGGTGGAGTAATGATAGATCCGGCCTAGTGGGGAATATTTGGGTATTTTTGTGTTATTTTATAAGTCTAGGGGCTTTTGGTAATTGTGCAATGAGTGGAATTATAATAAATAGGTGGGAAGGCGGCCGGACCTAGCAGGTTGAATCTGAGAGTTGTTTTGATAAATTGAAGAGAAGATTTCTCGTTCCACGGGAGGGTGCAGACATCACCTATCAATCGGCATCTTGGGAGGGTGATTACCTCTACAATTGTAATCATCTATCTTTATTGTATCTCAGTTTATTTCTAATAAAGTTCAGTTCTATTCGGGTCCTATCAGTCTCACAAATGTGAATGTCCTCTAAAAGTTTGGTACCTCAAAAGGTGTACCAACCATTAATAACCAGAGTGTTGGTGTATCTGATACAGCCCATGAATTAGCGTTTCACGTTTCATAGTTTCAAAAGTGATGGGTTCATAATGATATCCTCAGATTGATTTAGCAAAGAACCCTCTACAGATGATAAGAAGTCTTTTTCCTATCACTTCATTTTCATCTCATTAGAAAGGGCGAATTAGATAGATTAACTGCAAGATCCCAAAATTTTTCCTTTTCTACCATCCATAGGTCAAGAACAGCACATCTCACTTAACATCCCTTGCATTCCACAATAACTAGGTCTAGCCCAAACCTTGATGTTTTAAATAATTGTTGCCTTGATTTCATGAACTCACTACCAACATTGAGAAATATATCTAGCATAAGAATTGTAGTGTATGAATGCACAGTTGCATGCATGCAGAGATACGGAACTAGCGTGTGGTGGGGGCCCATGTTGGGCCAGAGGGAGATGTTTGGGGGGGGGGGGCGTCCAGAGCAGAGACTATGGCAACCTCAACCCTAAATCTCGATTCTCTTGCACACTCGTAAAGTCGATAACTAAGTTTTAATGGCAACCATGGGTACTAGAAAGACCCAAACATGATCTTCCCTGATTATAATGGTTAATGAATTGGATCAGCAACTACAGAAAATAGATAGTAACAAAAAGGCAGCGGTATGGCAGCGGTATGAATATTCTGTAAAGATGGATTATTGAAAAAACAATGAAAAGGAAATCAGAGTTTGCAACAACAATCTTACTTTTATTAGTGAGTCTTGTTGTTCCGTGCTATCTTGGGTTTGTCAATAAGCTTACTAGAATGCAAGCATTTGGCTGTATAAGCATGGGGTACAAATGCTTTGTGACTGTTTGTCCACAACCTTCGAGCCCATTTATACTTTATCAGTTAACTTACACCATGTGTTTGAAGCAACCACACTGAATCAAATGGACAAATATAGTTAACCGTGTATCATGTGATACCTGATGGACCCTTCTTTGAATTGATAGAGCATGGAAACCCTCAAAAATAGGAATGTGTACTACAACCTTACTATATAGACTTCATATATAATAATTAAAATTTCTGTTCCCTTTCACAAAGGATTTATTGCATCTCTGTTCAGTTAAAGATAATTTATCCTACAGACACCGAACAAAATGACATCCCCATAAGAAAATCAGGGAAATGTTCTACAGTTACAGTCACAGTCGCTTGCAACAGACGACGAGGATTTCCGATGGGGGTATTAGGATGGCACAATTCCAACAGTAGCTTCAGAGTACGGGTCTGACATGTTTCGTCCATATCACCTTATTGTCATGTGGTTATCTCACTATATGACAATCGATCTTGATGTGTTTGGTCCTCTTATGAAAAAATTGTATTATTAGCTATGTATATAATAATCTTGTTATCATAATACAACTTCATATATGTATGTGTCGCAAATCCTAACTCAAAAAGCAACTGCGTGAAACAAATGGTACCAGTCGTGGCTTTCTATCCTAATTCTATACTGGATCGAGTAATAACCAACTATTCCTTACTTTTTTCAAATTACCAAATTATCTCTTACATAAATACAGTAACCCGTTGTCCCGTTGTCGATAACAATCAAAGGTCAAATCCGCATAATCTGCATCCGAGAAGATTGCAACTCTATAACGGTTACAATCAAAGTATAAAAGACCTTTACCTTTTGCACTCTTCAAACATCTCAAGACTCGTACCATAGCATCCTAAATCAATACACTCACTAAAAAGTAATATCAAGATAGATGTGTCATAGTAAGTTAGTTCAGCTTTTCAATCTATCTCATGCCTCGCATTGGATCCTGCAGTAGCTCCTCCTTATCCAATACAAGTCCAGAGTTTGGATCCATGGATAAGGTGATAAGCCTACATCCTCACATGTTTATCTATGATAACATGTCCAAAACATATTTTCTCTGAGACATTGTTTCCTTCCTTCAAGCTAGTCACCTCTATCATATGAAATATCTAAAGGGCCTAAGATCCTTCGTCTGAAAATTCCGAAAAAAATTCACTTCCTAAATTCTAGAAGCGTCAATTCTTGTGATTATGATGTCATCAAAATATATTACCCGAAGAATCCATCTCTCAGCTAAAAGACAGATTGATCACTCTATCACAGATTGCTGCCAACCCGTCTTCTAGAATTTGTAAAATATCCAACCAAGCCTTCATGGCAGTTTCAGACCATACAATGACTTCTTCAATTTATACATTTTTCCATACTTCTCTAGAACAACAAATCTTAACCATTGCTTTATGTATACGTCTTTGATGATGTTGCTAAGGATCACATTCTTTACATAATTACATCCAACTAATAAGAAAAGGCCAGTGATAAGTGGTAGCCAAGGATATCAATAAATGTACTTAGATAACGTCTCCAATAGTCTACACCACGTCTATATGAATAGCCTTTAGCAACAAGCGTGTTCTTCAATCGAGTGAGATAGGTATCAGATAGCTATCAGGATTTAACTCCATAGTATAAACCTATTTGTAATCACCTACTTTCATACCATATGGAACCAGTACAAGATCCTAAGTTGTATTAAGCTTAAATGCATTTATTTCTTCCAATATCACACCATACCAACCTAAATGTGATAAAATTTCTAAAATAAATTGTAACGTTTTGTGAGAATCAATGGAAAATGAAAATCTATGTACAGTTAAGAAAAATAGGCATAAGACACGTATTTGAAAAAGAGAATGTGATGTGCAAGAATGAGTAACTTTGTTATGAAATTCGGAATATTGAAATCAGACACCAGCTCACCTTTACTAGTGAATGGTTCAAGAGGGCCCGAAGAAGAAAATGGCACGTGATCTTAAGTTAAAGAGGAAAGAGCACTGCATCTAAGATAGAATCTGAAAGTTTGTGTTCGATCATTTTCTGTTATTTGTACAACTGTGTACTCTCAAATTTTTTTGGTCTGCAACAGATAAAGGAAATACTCATCGTCAATGTTATTGATTAATAATTAGTGTCTTTTAGTTTGGTAAAATAAAAATGGAACTCAAGCTTTAACATCTAATGGATATAAAGGACTATTTAGTCATAAGACAGTAACATTTATAATCTTTCTATGTATGAGTACATTAAGACGCAATTTTTTGATTCATCGGAAAGCAGTAAAGAACTCTCGACCTCACACAACGGGAGAGAGGACACATGAGTCGCGAAAACACGAGGACTTCCAAGAGGTCACCCATCCCGGTACCCATCCCGGTACTGCTCTCGCCCCTGAACGCTTAACTTCAAGTTTCCATGAAACCGGAAGAAGCCGGAAAATCCTACCGAGCCCATTAAGACACAATTTAAAGAACGAGAATCAAGTTTGGAATCATCATGTACATAGTTACGTACGAAATAGACACACATGAAAATCATGGATGAAAACAAGACTATCTTAAGAAACAAGTGATACCGAATTTCACCATTAAGCATAGTGAACAGCATATGATTAATGAGATAGCAAGCAATTAAAATAGTATTAGCTCAAAAAATCATAACGTTCATATGTAAAATATGTGTTCGGCAAGCTCCAATAATAGTTATCTTTACGCTACGTCACCCGATTTTGTGATTGGCTCATACTGGAAGGGGTGCGACAGCAAAAGAGAAGCAGCAATGGGCGATAAAATAGCGGCGAAAGAAAAATGATGTCGATCCAATGGTAGAACTATAATTTTGGTCACCGGTGGCAAATCTATAATTTCTAAAAATCGGCTTATTATATACACTGGGGTTGGTGTAATTAGGATCGTATATTGAATTTAGTGTAAATTGATAGAGAATAGGAGTAGAACACTAGATTTAATTTGGAGAATAGCCTTCCTCTCGAATTGAGGCTTTGGGAGAGTGGTCCTCCTCTCAAATTAAGGGCACTATCTTGTAATTCTACTTTTATCAATAAAACCCCTAAATTTCTTTCCCAAATCCCTTCCAACTCTTAACAAATTAATATCAGGATGTTCATTCCAGATATTCCAAATGGCAACAAGAAAGTTTGAAGCATTGAAGGAGAAACTTGAAAGTGAAATGGAGGGTTTGAATAAATCAATGGAGGAAAGGTTGCCGTCGATGAATCGTGGATGAAATCATCAATATGAACCCTCATGAAGCAAGTAGCGGAGATCAATAGTCGTCCTCCATCTGCAAAAGAGACGACGAAATCAAATCTGAACGAAGATAAAGATGACGACAAAGATCTGAGGGAAAAGACGAGATCTTTGATCAAGGGCAAGGAGAAAGTATACAACTTTGATGAAGAACCTCAATTGAAGACATATCGGGGACAACACGACCCTTGGGAAGGAACGGCAGGGGTTGACAACCCCGGCAGCAGTGCCAAGGGTCCTGCGTCCTCTGGGATGAGGCTCATGGGGCTGATGAGCCCTGGGCAAGCCGCCCACAGGCGGCCTTTGAGCGGGCCACCATGAGGCCCAAGAGCCTTGATCAGGCCGCCCCGGCCCCTGCGACCCAGGGCGGGCCGCCCCGCGGCCCCTGAGATTCACTTGGTGCCCACCAGGTTCCAGCGATTGGCACAGGGTCCGATGGATATAGGGAGTTTCAATGACCATGGAGACAGTTACCGGGGTTTTGATGATGACGGTAGAACCAGACTAGTTTGACGATGGATGGGGGATAACGTTGCAGCAGAAGGATTTTCATCTGGGAAATTTGGAGGTCCCACAGTCACACAACAAAACGCATATTAGCAGTTCCACTACATGTAGTCAAATTAGAGAGCACAACAATGGGGCTTTGGCATTGATAGCAGTGTCCGAAAGCTGATGATGTCAATTTTTGAGGGGGAGGCCCTTATGAATGGGCCTACCAAGCATAGAGTTACTTCACCATGAATCGTCTGACAGCGGAAGAAAAGCTGATGGCGGCATGTATATGTTCGAAGCGAAAGGCCTTGGCTTGGTTCCAATGGAGGGATCAGAGGCAGCATGTTCGCTCAAGAAAGAAGTTCAAGGATTGCAAATTGGACCATTTCCATGATATGTAAGGTGATGACATATATGAACAGCTCCTGATACTCAAGCAAGAGGGAACGGTTCGAAAATATCAGAAAAGTTTGAGCTATTCTCGATCCGGATAAAAGGTATGGCTGAAGTGGTTTTAGAAGGAAATTTTATAAAGTGGTTTAAACTTTAAAGTGAGCATCCGAGCCGAGATGCGTTTACTGAGGCCGAGCGGGCTTGGAGAGATGATGGCGCTCGCCCAGATGGTGGATGACAGGAACATCGCAGAGCGGGCTGTCAGGGACGCGTTGAACGGAGTCACCTCCCACAATAATACTACGATAGAGGTACAGAAGTATAAGCCATGAGGGCTTCAGAGGAGTCAGGAAAAGAACAGTAAGACTCGACCTGACAGCGAGTTCAAGTGTCTTACGAATGCAGAAATCCAGAATAAGCGTAATGTTAGGAACCAAGATAAAAAGACGATTTTTATAGAGAAAATAATGAAAATAACACGATAATTGAGCACAAAAGAGGTGTGCTCTTCTCCCAAGACGCCGAAGAGGACGTCCGCACTCGTTTAATCTAAGAACTACTCCTAATGACGTTCAATAGAATAATCTCAATATCAAGCATAAAAACTACACATGACGGCTAGCCTCTATTTATAAAATAAACTAGTGTTTTGTGGGGTAGGGCGCGCGCGCACAAGCAACCCAAAGGAGGGCCGGCGGCCACTAATGGGCTCGGCCCAAGTCTAGACCCAGGCGGGTCTATCAATACTCCCCCCAAAGAACCACCTTGTCCTCAAGGTGGTGGATGCCCCAGTGGTACTACTCCGAGTGGGAGTCGTCCTCCCCGTCGATCCGTTCGTCCTCCACGTCATCTTCCTCGTCGGCTTCCGCTATCAACACTTGCAGCTTTCGATCCACACAGCGGTGTCCGGGAGTGAAGCGCTCGTCAAATCTGAAACAGAGCCCCTTTTGCCGCTTCTCCCTCATCTCTGCATCGGTCATCCGTCGGAATGGACCCCCAGCCGGTAGTGGGTTCTGCTCACCCGTCTTCGTAAGCCCTGTCGGAACTGTCTCAGTAGTGATCCGTGCTCCGCCTGCCCCAGTCGTGGTGCCCCGCTGTATCGCCCACTGTAGCCGCTCCCTCCTTGCCTATCCTCAGCTCGGGAGTCCTCCACCATCTGCGCCATCTCGGTAACCTCCGAAAGCCCCCGAGGCTTGTAGGGCCTCACCGCCGCTCGAAGACTAGGTCGCAGCCCCTTCCAGAAGGTGCCCTTCAGCAACTCGTCCGACACCCCATGAACTCGCCCTGCCAGCGTCTCAAATCTCTCAATGTACTCCCGCACCGGCCCCTCCTGCCTGAGGGCAAATAGCTGCTCGTGTAGGTTCCCCAAGCGGGGGTCTCGAAACTTCTCCAGAACCAAGTCCTTTAGCTCCTCCCAGCTCCGGATCTGCTGTCTCCTCTCCTTCCACTGGAACCACCCCAAGGCTCTCCCCTCCATGCAAATGGCTGCTGCCTCCAGCTTCTGTGCCTCGGTCATGTGATGCGCCGCGAAATATCTCTCCGCTGTGAACAACCAGGCGTTTGGATCCTCCCCAGAAAAGATCGGCATCTTCAGCTTCCGGACTCTGCAATCTCCTCCAAAGTGCCCATGCTCGGGCCTCCTGTCGTCTCTGTGACGCGGACGGTAGTGCTGCCTCCTCTTGTCCAGAGTCTCATATCGCCTGAGTGGTCCTCCTCCGTGACCCCCATAGTCGCCTAGGTCTTCGTGCCCCTCGTCGCCTCCAAACACGCCATTTGGCCACTCCTGGTAGTCTCCGTATCTTCCTCCGGTGCCTGCTGTGCGTCTCTCCTGGTGGTGGGGCGGTGGATGCCACCTCCCAAAATCAAAACGAGGGTCGGGAAGGTCCCGATAGCCCCGCCGTAGTCTCCGTGCTCCTGAAAGTCCCCGGGTCCCAAACCCTCCTCAAAGTCATGTGCCGAAGCCTCTCGACGCGGCTGCCCCTGCTGAAAAGTGTCGAAATCGCCGCCAACAGCCCTCGGAACGTCGCGCGTCAGCCTGGGAAGGTCGGCGGGGTCGCGGCCTGTAAGGGGCAGGGCCGCCGGCCCCGCCCGGGGATCCTGTGGGCCCCAGCGGCCCCCCGTAGGTCGGGGGGGTCGCCGGACCCTCCTGGGGGTTCGGTGCCCCCGGCCGACCACATGGGGGGTTCGCCGGACCCCCCCCCCCCCCCCCCCCCCCGTAATCCTGGGGGCCCCAGCGGCCCCCCTGGGGGTTCGGCGGGGGTCGCCGGACCCTCCTGGGGTTCGGCGCCCCCGGCCGACCCCAGGGGGGTTCGCCGAGCCCCCCCCCCCCCCCCCCCCCCCCGGTGCTCCTGGGGGCCCCAGCGGCCCCCCCGTTGGTCGGGGGGTCGCCGGACCCCCTGGGGGGTCCGCCGCCCCCCCTGCGGCTAACCTGGGGGCCAGTGACCCCCTGGGGGAGGTGCCGCTGCCCCCCGCCCTCCTCGCGTGCCTTCCCGCGTGGTTGATCGAGGTCGCGGGTCCATCCTTGGGCTTCCGCGGCCTTTCGCCTAATCTCCTCTCGATAATTGACCTTCATCGGATCCCCGTCATCATCCTCGGACAAATCTTCCACGAAAAAATCACTTTTTGGGTCAAAGCTTTCAACTTTCTCCTTCTCCTTCTTCAAAGGTGCCGCCTTTTCCCCCGATTTAGGGTTTCCTTCCCCTTTGTTGTTCGCCGCCAATTGATTTAGGGTTGCCATCATTTGCGCGAATTGGTCGTTGTGCTTCGCTTGGTTCGCCGTCAATTGGTTGATGAAAGCCGTCAATTTTGCCATGGATTCGTCGTTGGCCGTCAATGATTTCTTGATCCCGTCGATTTTGCTCGTGAATTTGGCCTCCAAAGCTTCAATTTTGTCGTGGGATCTTGTCGTAGCCGCCATGTATCGTCACGTGCTCTGATACCAAAATGTTAGGAACCAATATAAAAAGACGATTTTTATAGAGAAAACAATGGAAATAACACGATAATTGAGCACAAAAGATGTGTGCTCTCCTCCCAAGACGCCGAAGAGGACGTCCGCACTCGTTTAATCTAAGAACTACTCCTAATGACGCTCAATAGAATAATCTCAATATCAAGCATAAAAACTACACATGACGGCTAGCCTCTATTTATAAAATAAACTAGGGTTTTGTGGGGGAGGGCGCGCGCGCACAAGCAACCCAAAGGAGGGCCGGCGGCCACTAATGGGCTCGGCCCAAGTCTAGACCCAGGCGGGTCTATCACGTAAATAGTGACTGCTTTTGCTGTGACGAGAAGTTCGGTCCAGAACATCGTTGTCGGGACCGTGCTCTCCAGACTTTGATGGTCGAAGATGATGATGGCATAGCGGTTGAGGAGGAAGAGCCAGAAAAGGGCGAGCACCCTCACCTGAAGTAGTGTGCCCCCATGGATTTCATAATCCCCCTTGAGGACAAGGTGGTTCTTTAGAGGGAGTAATGATAGGCTCGTACTGGAAGAGGTGCGGCAGCAAAATAGAAGCAGCAAAGGGCGGTAAAACACCGGCGAAAGAAAAAAGGGACAGATCCAGTGCCAAAAGTGTAATTTTAGGCACCAGGAACAAATCTGTAATTTATGGAAAATCAGCTTATTATATGTATGGGCTGGGTAATTAGAATCTTATGTTGAATTTGGTGAGAACTGATAGAGAATAAGAGTAGAACCCTAGTTCTAGGTTGAAAAGTAGCATTTCTCTCAATTGAGACTATGGAAGACTGGTCCTCTCTAATTGAGGCTAACTATCTAGTAATTCTACTTTTATCATTAAAAACCCCAAATTTCTTCCCCAAATCCCTTCTAAATCCTAACATTTTGCTACGGTATCCACATGAAGATTGATGAATAATTCTAAATTCCAACATAAAAGGCGCAAACTGATTATTGAAAAACTCTTTTGCACTTGCTTCCAAAAATTTTAATAGAAATATCAAGTTGATTCTTTATTTTATCATAAAAATCTTTAAATAGCAAACAGTTTAGACCTATTATTCATTAAGTAACCCAGGTTAACGGTGAAAAAAAATCATCCAGAATGTCATAAAATATATATATTCATATATAGATTTGATACAACAAGATCTGCATATATCTGAATAGACCAGGTTAAAAGGTTTCTAAGCACAGTAACTCGTGATCGGGAAGACAGTTAGTAATATTTTCCCAGATGACAAAACTTACACTTTAAACTAGACAAATTATGAAACTCAGGATACAAAAGTTTTAAATTTTGAAGACATGTACAACTTAATCAACCGTGCATGGTAAAAGAAAAGGTAATACCAATGCAAGCTAATAGTCTAATTTCTACACCCAATTGATAGAGACCTCCAACCTAACGCTTGTGACAAACCTCTTCGTTCCAATTTCAAAAAATACATACTGATCGGGGGGAAATGTTATGAAGCAGTTTAAAAATCATATCAACTGACTTAACGAAAAGCATATTAAATCAAATTTTGGGCAGATATATAACGGATGTCAACAGCAAATAAGAAATAACATTAACAGAGCCAGCTTCTGCAACAGTGGATATAGAGCTATCTGCTAGTGTCATTATCACTCCACAAGTAAAAGATTAAAGAAGATAATATGATTAACTCGACAAACATATGATCAGAAACCCATGAATCTATCCGACTATCACCTAAATCTAAGGACTTGATGTGAACGTATATGCAGTTGGATTACCTAATCTGCCTAAATTCACAATGGTAAGGGATGAATGCAACTGTGCTTCTCGAAACTTTTGAAACATATGATACTGACTCCATTTGTCATCGGATATTTGAACATTCTTAGACTAAAAGAGTCTTCTTGGAAAGCCACATATGCAGTACTTCCTTCAAACATCTCACATGTGGGTCTTGGAGCTTGTTACAAGTGAACTTCATGTGGACAAACTTCTTACAATAATAGTAAAGCACCTGCTTAGTTGATGCATTAGCATCTTATGTACCTCTCTATCTCTTGAGTCAAGTACTCTTCTACCTCTACCATGAACAAAAATACATCCACCATTTTTTTCCTCCTCTGACAACTCTTCATGCACTTGCCAAAACTACATTATATAGCTAATATGGATCTTTCTTCCAAGTTCACTATCATAAGATTTCAACAACTCTCTGAAAGGATCTGCTACATTATGTTGAAAGTCTTCATCAAGAACAGTGGAGTGATATCACCTATGATCTGGGAACATGCTGATGCATACTATGAACGTAAACTCCTTAAAATGATAACACTACCAACTGTTGTCTATGCGCATGCATCTTCTTCACATCTATCGAGATTGGGAAGATGGAATTCAGTTCCTACTCTAACTTGTGAAAATCTATGTAACACTACGAAAGTAACTTCTCCCTATCAGCTTTATTAAAATTTAAAACAAATGAGATACATCATATACTTTGAGAGGATTATTCTTTTTAAAGTATAAGGTATCCAATAACACACAAATCTCTTTCACATTCCTTTGCTCGATCACAAGATTATGAATCTTGTATTGCATAAAGTTCAACAGCTAATTATCTGTGTATCCTTCTGCTTTCATTCAACTACACCTTCGAGTGAAAAATAATTAATCAAGTGGCACTCCTTACATCTATCCTCAAGATGGGTCTCCTCCAAACACTTTCATGTTAATAATTGATTCAATTGAGTTTTCAATTAAGAATCTTCGTGGAAATCAGCTCTAAGGCAACAGACAACTTCATTTATAAATTATAACTACTTCATCTATAACTTTGAATCTGCTAACTTAGCACATCCATACTCCTCCCAATAAAAAACAACTAATCAACCATCAAAGAATGCCAAACTCACAAGCAAACACTAACGTCATACTCCAAACAACAAAACCAGACCGTCAAATATCATCTAAACATCCTATCTAATACATAAGAGAGAGCAAAAAATGAACAAAGTTTTTCCCATAATTTTACTGTATATTGCATTTAGTACATAGTACACCCTATATTTTTTTTAAAACCAAGTCATCATCTCTGTTGGAATGACAGACTCAACGCAAAAAATAAAAAAGTGAAGTTGAAAGTGAAGTTGAAAGTGAAATCGAAGCAGAAGTCATAAAAGACAAGGTGATTGTCAGCACCAGGTCATCATTTTTGGGAGCTTGTCAACAATGGTGGTAAATCAGCAACTCGTCACCAATGTCCTTGGATGGCCAAATCATGTTGTTGTCAGTGGATAAAGCAGCCTGAAACAGGTCATAGATTCCTACTAAGAGCGGAAACAATCTCGTTAGCATCCAATATTACTAAAAGGGTCTGGTCAATGTCAAATATCGTCAAAAAAAGGCCTCAATGGTAAAGGGTGTCCCCAGAGTTGTGGTCATCATTGTTGAAGGGCTTCTTCCGTGGCATAGTCGTCGAATCCACACTGAAATGGCCCGATCGTAGTCAATGCTAATTGGATCTGTGTCGAAGTGTCCGATAAAATTAGATCTTGTTATGGTGATCGAACGATGTTAAACCTCATCATTGCAGTCAATATCGACCTAGTTGATAGGTTAGACGAAGAAAAGCATGTTGTTTTATTAAATAAAAAAGATTAAGTGTTTGGATTAAAATTTGATTGGCATATTTAAATTAAGAGGAAGATAAGAGTTAGTCACTACATATGTAAAAAAGAAAAAGGTAGGGTTATGGTTAGGGTTAGTGATATGATACCATGAAGAAATCAAACAAAGAATTTTAAAGAAAATGTTAAAGAGCATTAGTTGGTTCTTCTCTCCCTATAATTTATTATTTATAGTATTACTAGTCATAACACGTGCACGCGGGCACGGTGCATTTAAGATTTTCCCCCACGAAATTTTTGTTCCCTAAAAAATTATTTCCACGGCCAAAATTAATTTAAAAGAACAAATTAGCGTAAAAATATTTAGAGGTACGGACGCCTTCGACGCGGAAAAACAAATTCGGCGCAGGCGCCTTCGACACGAAACAACAAATTCGATGCGGGCGCCTTCGACACGAAACAACAAATTCGATGCGGGCGCCTTTGGCGCAGAACAACAAATTAGCGTAGAACAACAAATTTGGCGCAGAACAACAAATTAGCGTAAAAAATTTAGCAGGCGCTTTCGGTGCAGAACAACAAATTCGGCGCAGGCGCCTTCGACATGAAACAACAGTCGCCTTCGATACGGAACAACAAATTCGGCGCAGAACAACAATTTAGCATAGAACAACAAATTCGGTTCAGAACAACAAATTAGCTCTCCACAAATTTCGCTCTGCAGCATCTTTCTTGATGGTGAACCCCGCGACCATTAAATTGCCCTAACTAGTCGAGCTAATAATGTGTGAGCATGACAAATGCATGTCAATGCATTAAACGCAAGAGTACTTACTCTGCCGCATTAAGTGCAAATGTGTGAGGATGACTAATGCATGCAAATGCATTAAACGCAAATGTAATAAGTGCACTTGCTTTTTCACAAAATGCATTAAATCCACGTAAATCCACGTATAAATGTTGTCCCCTACTATAAAGTTCCCCTTATTCGGGGCTAAGATTTGCTACGCCCGAAGTAAGAGAGGGTCAGCTGCGTTTTTCATACAAATTTCAAAATATTGAGTTTTCCAACCAAATGGATTCCCCCTTAAAACTATCTCAAAACTCATCTCAACCTTCCATTCCCCAAGATCAAATCTCAACCACTCTTTATCTTGTCCTAGTCAGCCCTAAAATTCAAAAACAGTGGTCAAATGTAATACAGATATTTGTAGCTTTATATAAAACCACTTAACCTTTTTACGTAAGACATCCTAACATATCTTAACAATAATGAAAGGTGAATTCCATCAAGATCAAGTCCCAGTGTAACAGTATCTACATTCCTCGTATTATATATTTCGATGTTAATTTCAACAAACTCAAGTTGAAGCTATTGATCATTTTCAAAGCTTGTGTAGAAAAATTAAATGAAAATAGGTCAACAAATCACAAGCAGAGAAACATGAGGCCAAATTTTGGCCTTGGTGGGTGAGAAGCTATGCATTAGAGAATTTGGAAACTCGATACATAGTAGCCTATATTTAAAAAACCTAGTCAAAAGCTAATAAAAATTAATGATAGCCAGAAGATAGTGCTTCCACCAAAGCCAATTGAGCAATATTATGTTACGCACGTTCATTATAAGATTGACATAAAATATCCACAGACAAGGCAATGCTATGTGACTAAGTTACCTGAAAAACAATTACCCCTTTCAAATAACAATGAATGAAACTTTCAAAATAATAATATAATATCTAGAAATGAAGAGGCAAAAGTGCATGAAGTTTTCAAATGTTTGGGAAGGCATGTAGGCTTACAAAGCCTTCAATATAGGAAATAAACCCCACCAAAGTGTGGGAAAGAAGCTCCCATAAAAGATAATGAACTCATATTCATTCTGTAATGGGCCCCATCTTTTTAACCCCCCCCCCCCCTCCTTTCTTTTTCATTTGGGCCCAGCCCACTTGCGAGAAGCCCGCACGGGCTCCAATTATTTCGCCCGCCCCTCTCTCGCGTTCGATCGATCGATCCGATCGATTGAGCCCGATAGGGCTTCGACGATGAGGTGATCGCCTCTCTCTTCGTTCTACGAAGGCCTATGCCCCTCCTTTCGTACGAGCGACACTCATCTCTCCCTCGTCCTTCTCGTACGACACCATCACCCCCTCCTCATACGACCCTACAGAGCCTATCTTCCCCTTACTTCGACGATATGCGTCCTCTGGGGTTTCTCCAACTACTATTTAAGCCCTTACCACTCCTCCTTCGTCTTGGTTACATTGCACTGTAAGTATTTTTCAATTTCTGGAGCTTCGATTTGTTTTCTGCGGCTCATGGAGTTCTTTTCGGTGAATTATTTTGGATCTAGGGTTTTCGGTTTTCTTTGGTTTCTTGGTCTTCAGCTATTAACGGTAGACTTTACTCCCCTTATACTTCAGTTTTATTTCGATTTCTTGCATGCTTAAATCTGAGTGGAAATTGTTGGTTATTGTGTGGAAAAATCGGATTTTTACGAGTCGGGAGAGAATGATCTGGGAGATAAGTTAGGGCTTGATTTCTCTATGACTGTTTTGTGAGGTAGGTTTTCTTGCCTACTTGTTGTGGGGTCCCGGGGTCTCGGCGTGGGGCTGTATTGGGATTTGGTTGTCCCTTGTTGTTTGGGCTCCCTTGCTTGTTGATTGGTCTCGGCTGGCTTTCCTAGCTTGTTGTTGGTTGCAGCTATCTTTTCTGCTTGTTGTTTGGGTTCGGTTGGTTTTTTCTGCTTGTGGATTGGGTTCGGTTGGTTCCCTTGCTTGCTGATTTGGGATTTCAGATTGGATTACTTGGGATCTGGGCCCTATTGTCCTGTTGTCTTGGTCGTTAGCCCTTGGTTCCTTGCTAAACCCCCTGCGGACTTTGTCGTAGGCTCGGGTTCCCTGCACTACATGATAAAAACCCACAAATCTGATCTCTCTAAGTATCAATTTCAGAAATACTAAAGATTTCAACTTTCAACTTTCTTTTCAAATAAATATTGGTGCATCTATTGTTTGGTTGTGCTTTTATTTCCAGTTATCACATGTTTAGTTTAAACTGATAGTGGACATGAAATATTCCTTTTGGGAAATTGTTATGCATGCAGAAAGTTTGATGTTATATCAAATTACGCAGGCCAGAGGGCAACGGACTCCCCTTTGTCTAGTTAGTTTAAATAATATTAAACTTAAATGATATCACGACACTAAACTGTTAATTAATTAACTTGACATGACTCGATGGGGTTTTTGGGGAAACTTATGATTGAGGGAGCACGTGAGCGATTGGAGCCTGTCTTTCGGCTCGTAACTGAGAGGATGTCCGCCTATGGATCTTGAGTTCTTGTAAAACGATCCGGGATAGCACCCCGCGGTCCAAGACAGTTTTCGGGTTGCACACTGCGTTCTCCGTCATAAGTGACGACCTAGGATTGGTTCACCTTAGTGAGTACCACCTCGTAGTAGTTTGAGGACAGTAAATGATCATAACATGTTGCATCTTTATATTGTACCATTATAACTGTTGCTATCAGATCTCCCGTGTGCATCGTTATTATTCTGTCGGTTGGTTAGATGGTATACTCCTCTGAGCTGTGGTACGACTTCTGTTGTCGCACTAGGTGACGCACATGATTATACGGAGGCGTCTGAGCATGTAGAGTCGGGGTTTTCGATTCAGGACGCTAGGCCTTGAGCTGGCTGAGTGTGAGTGTGTTTTGTGTTCATTTCATGTATTTTGTTTCACCCTTGAAGTCAGTGCGAGTGGTACTTTTGTTCACATGTACTGATATTCTGTAATCATGTGATGTGAATAATATATGAGTATCTTTATCTTTCTGCTTTGTTCTCCTTGTTTTCACTGGCACCTGCAGGATCTGCATGTAATTGCATAAATGTGATGGCACCCGGGGAGCGGGGCATTACACATTCTGTGCCTGAATCACAATGAACCTCTATGAACATCCATGCGTTATGAACCCGAGTGGTTATATAGGGAATTTAGGCCCCTGCATTTTTAATTCGTAAAATCCTCTGGCACAATGTTTATAGGGAGATTCAAACACATGGCCTCCACATCTCCTATGAGGACATGTCATACTACTTAAGCACAGTTCAGTTGGCTAAGTTTTCATATTGGTGGTAAATAATTAGACAAAACATAGGCAAGACACGTGTTATGGATGTTTTAGAATGACATGCCTAGTTATTTCAAGTGGGTAAAAATTAAGTTCTAAAATCCATTCAAAAATCATACAGAAAGAAACTGGTTCAAGAACGTATGGATACACAAGTAGCTTTTTTAAGTAAAGAAACAAAATGCAAAATTTTTCTTGGGAAAGAACTTTTAGATTAACACCATGCACGTCCACCCTCCCCCCATGCCAATACAGAGAGATGAGAAAAATCTTAAACTTACAGAATTTGAAAAGCAAAATTTGTGGATAATCAATTTTTTCTCAAGGGGAATTGAAAATAAAAGCTTGGTTAAATTCCGGTGGCTTCTCCTTTTCTTTCTTTTCTTTCTTTTCTTTATCTATTTTGGAATCATCTCTTATTTTTTCTATTTTTGTCAGCTGACTATGAGATTTTTTTTCCCACAACCAGCTTTTATTACTTATGTGACCAAGCCTACCATCCACAAAACTAGGGAAGGACTATCCACTAAAGTATTCGATTTATTATAGACTTTTGTGGCTTGTTCTTAGAGATCCTCTCTTCTGGTTATTTCTATTTGGTTGAGCATCCAACTTCTTTAGCCGATTCACATCCTTGCCAGTCTAGAATTAGACGCAAAACCAAATTAAGGCAACGAACAAAGTCATGATGAACATCCTTCGAAACTAATATGCAACTTACATAAATTCATATGCTAATATCACCTAGTCCAACTAGCTTTGAAACATTAATGTTATCTACCTTCATAGTACTCAAATATCATTGTTGTAAAATGTGAGGAATTCTTTCCTTTCAGTAATTAGGACAAAGCAGCTATCATGCACCCACTTAGAATATCACCAATGATTCCACTAAAGGAAATAGCATATCCTTTTTAGTCTCAACTATCCTTTCAGCATTGTTCAGTTAATGTTTTAATACCATAATGCATATTAACATATATTATCAAGTTGGTCGTCAAACATTACCAATTGATCTTGGCAAGAAATCAGTCGGATAGAATCAAGAACGTCTATTTGACTACGCTTTTAAAAAGCCAAAATTTTATTTTGGAAGGATCTACTCCTGCCATGTCGTTTTCTTCTCCTTATTTTTGTTGTATGTTTCAGATAAGAAGTAGATAAGCTCGAATTGTGGCTATTAGCAAAAAGACAATATCTTTTTTCGTAATGATTGTTTCTGCCAAATGGATAATCCCTGAAACCGAGTAATTGGTTCATAACAAATATTCTCTTAGTAAAAAGTCCCTAAAATCGCTAGAATTTTCAGTAGATTGCTCATACCTTAAACTAAACATCTGAACTAAAAAGTAAAAATATAGCAGCATTGAAATGATCCAAATAAAATACCTGTTCCCCTTCAATCGGAACCAGGTCTCGGCACAGTGACGATGCGCAGTCCCGAGATCGTTCTTGCACCCGCATCCGATCAGAATCAACTCCGATCCCTCCGCCATCGCTCGATCGGGACTCAAGTGACAGATCCTGCACACCTTCTCAAACTCATCTGACTCTTCTTCCTCCTCTTCCCTTTTCGCCGCGTCAGCCCTAGGCTCCTTCCCATTCCCATCGCCGTCCTCTTCCTTTACCGTGATGACGACAGCATCCCCGGCGGCGGAGGCGGCATCCACCTTCTCCGCCGGCGGACCCGGAGTCGGCGGCAGCGGCGTAACACCTTCGTTTCTCCCCTCGCGCTCCGTCGTCGTCATTCTAGCATAGTGGAGATTTTATTTTGGGTTTTATGATTAAAAATTACACCTTTCTTGAGGGTTGCTGTTGTGATCGGGCGTTACGCTGGCGCTATCGAGAAATTGTGGGGACGTGATTTACAGTAGTTTCCAAATCTTTGATGTACATTTATCCATCGAGGTTACAATGGGGCATTTTACGTAGGAGACAGGCTAGGAGGCAAGTGAGTAGTGACACTAGTCGCGTTCAACATTTTGCCGAGTAGATTACATTGCTATGCGCACTGTGCTTTTTTTTCAATTGCTAAACTCATAACATTTTCTTTTTCAAAAAACTGTCTTTATACCTATCTTCTTGGCCTTCTTTCTTCCTCCTCCCACTCCCTCTCTCCCTCGGCTTCTCTATTCATCCCCCCGACACCACCACCTCCTCTTACGTCTTTCTTGCCCCTCCATCCACTACCTCCACCTCCAACGCCTCTTACGTCTTTCTTGCCTCTCCATCCACTACCTCCACCTTCTTTCTTCCTCCTCCCACTCCCTCTCTCCCTCGTCATCTGTATTCATCCCCCCGACACCACCACCACCTCTTATGTCTTTCTTGCCTCCTCCGCATCTCCATCCTCCACCTCCAACTCCACTTCATCCTCCAACTACATCTCCTCGTCTTGGAATTAAACTTAAAAATTCGGGGGGAAATCAATCAAACTCAACAAGTTTTATTCATTCCAAAAAATTACTAAAATGAATTAAATGTAAAGAAAATTGAAACCCTACAAAAATCAAACTTTTAATATCGATGCAATTGGGCTTGCATGGATGAGCGTCATATGTGGCGCTCGGAAACATATGCCGATCACTGCAAATTGTTTGTCAAGAAAATTCAAAATCTTTGCTCCATTTCTCAAAACTTAGCAACCAATATAGTTCTCAATCCAATGGTCTCGAGCATTATATCAACAATTTTGAATTTTTTGAGAACTCGAGCAACGGAGCAATGGCGACATCCTCTGGTGGTGGCCGAATTGGTAGTTTCGATAAGTAGGCGAGAAGAGTCGACAAAAAGAGGCACCGAATAGGCAATGGGCCAGTGGCATAAGTGAATATATAAGAGAGAAGTATGTGACAAAATGAAACGGACCCAGCCGACCCAGCCTGAACTCGACCTCCTTAACCGATTATATGTAAATGAGTAATTGTGTCGAAGAATTCAAGTCGACACGATCGATCTGGTAAAATCCGAGTCGGGTGCGGGTTTGACCGTCAACCTGGATTTACCCGGATTCTGCCCATTTTACTTATATTTGTATTTATATTTATATAACATCATGGGAATCCAACCACAATCTAGAGTTTTGGTTAGGAGGTTTAAATTATACAGCTCTTCTTTAAGAGGTCTCGTATTTGATTCTCTACATTGTCACTTTTTTGGTTAATTTTACATCTTAAGTCCAAATTTTCATAAATAATATAATGGTCGTTAATTATCACCAAGCCACATAGCGTTGTTGGCTGGCACTTGTTCACGACTCAATGTGATTTGCGGGTTGATTCTCGTGCCTCGTGATTTATTTAACTTTTTTAAGATGAAAAAAAATTTGGTTTATGTAGGTCTTGTCCATGTTTTCTGTTCCGGGTCAGGTTTTGGTATATGCCTAAATGGGTTGGGTCAGACCTGCCTGGAGGGAGGTGGAGGAGGTGGAGGAGGTGTGGTGTGGTATACGCCGAACCTACCCGACCATACCCATTTGCCACCCCAAGGATGGAGGTGGATGAGGTGTTGTGTGGTGTGGTGAAGAGAGAAAATGATAATGATACATGTATTAATGAAATTGCAAACTTGCAAATAAAATATTATATCTTTTGCAAAATGTGTAATGTGACCAGCATCACTCACTGAGAACCGCTGCTATTTGCATTGCACAAAATGCTAAAGATATTGCTTTTTATTTACAAGTTTGTCATTAACGTAATTACTATTGTGTTGGGATTGACTATACACACATCCCAAAATTGATTCACACACCCCACCGTTTGGAGATTTGTGATGTATGGGTGTGTGAGAAACAATTTGGCAAGTGTGTATATCAACTCGCATTCTATCCTTAAATAAAATTCCATTTTAAAATCATTTTTATCATTTCACTTACACTACACTCATCATCCATCTACCAACACCAGTGCTGCCTCCTCTTCCTGCTACTATCGACACTTCCCGTCGCTACATCATCCTCTTGTCATAACATTCACATCCTCCTATCGTTGTCCTTGTTGGTTGAGTTCTTAAAAAGTTCAAAATTGTTGCTTAGGTCTCAAAACACGAGCACCACAAACAACAATTATGAATTTTTTGAAAAATAATTTGTCGCTTGGACCAATATGTCTAAACATCATATGTGGTGTTCGTGGATATTAGCTCGAGTGCCACATATGGCACTCGGACTTGAAAGTCTAAATGTCGATTTTTTAGAGTTTAATTGATTTTAATTAATTTTTGTTGAATTTCATGTTCATCTAGGTTTAGTTGATTTTCGAAATATTTTTTCGATTGAGTTGGACTTGTTGGGTATAACTAATGTTTTAGTTTTTTTGTTTTGGGGTTATTTGTGAGGAGAGGACGCAGAGGGGTAGAATGAATGTAAGTTGGACGAGGTGGATGACGTTGATGAGTGAAATTCATAAGAGGTTGAAGTGGATGATTTGGAGGATGAGAGTGGAGGAGGTGATCTCAAATAGATGAGTGAGAGATATGTTGGTGACGAGCGTGCTAAAATGGATATTTTTTAAACAAAATGTCGTGTGTTTATACTTTTTGAAAATGTGTAATGTGCTTAACAATTTAATATGCTTAGGAAAAAGTGTAATATGAATAGCAGTGAGGCGAGGAGTGTTGTTATTTGCACTACACATTTGTATAAGCCACATCGAACTTGCTAGTTCTTGGGTTCAAGACTGACGTTGTTTTGATGATGATCAATACATTATGTTAGTGTATTTGTATTTGTATTTAGACTTGAAAGTCTAAATGTCAATTTTTTAGAGTTTAATTGATTTTAATTAATTTTTGTTGAATTTCATGTTCATCTGGGTTTAGTTGGATTTCGAAATATTTTTTCGATTGAGTTGGACTTGTTGGGTATAACTAATTTTTTTAGTTTTTTTGTTTTGGGGTTATTTGTGAGGAGAGGACGCAGAGGGGTAGAATGAATGTAAGTTGGACGAGGTGGATGACGTTGATGAGTGAAATTCAGAAGAGGTTGAAGTGGATGATTTGGAGGATGAGAGTGGAGGAGGTGATCTCAAATAGATGAGTGAGAGATATGTTGGTGACGATCGTGCTAAAATGGATATTTTTTAAACAAAATGTCGTGTGTTTATACTTTTTGAAAATGTGTAATGTGCTTAACAATTTAATATGCTTAGGAAAAAGTGTAATATGAATAGCTGTCACGCTCCGCTTCCCAAAAATGTGGAGGCGAGATGTGAGAAGGTCTGCACAAACTTGAAGCTGCGAAGCTCCAAGTCTGATAAGCGTATAAAAACACTTATTATGGCAAGTCCTTGCAAAGCGAAACGAAACAACAATGATAATAAGGAAATGAGTCGACATTTTATCGAATCTCCAAATGTCCATAAACAAATTACAATATCGCAGAAAAGCCACCAGGCTAAAAGGAAAAGAGTCTAAGGCCCAAACATGGCCAACAAGGTATAACATACATACAAAGGTGCCACACACCAACAACTAACAGCAAACCTAAACAAAGAAGTGAACTCGAGCGGTCCTCAAGACAGGCCCCTGGTGTCCACTCACCACCACAGCAAACATCAGCATCAGAAACACCATATCCCCTGCAACAAAGCTCTGGCTCTGGGTCTAACATGTGACACCCAAAAGAGAGAGGGGCACATGTCAGCAAGTCTGGAAAGACTTGTGCAAGGAAACTGAAAGTGAACTAGCAACCTAGCAGTTATAATAAGATGCAATGACATGGCATTTAAGTATGATGCGACAGTTTTAAAGGTAGGGAAGCCAATCACTCACGATGTAGCAAAAGCTACCAATCACTATTCACGAATCACGATTATCACTGTTATCACTGTTTGTCACGTACAAGTAAACACGTCAAGTCAAGTACAAGTACAAGGGATCACTCAGCGAGTGCCCTATTGCCCGCAGGCTGTGTAATCAAGTCAAGTACAAGGGATCACTCAGCGAGTGCCCTATTGCCCGCAGGCTGTGTAATCTTCTGGTCACGAGCCAGGAAATGTATTTTGTTTGGCATAGGGGTGCACCTAGCCTCCATATCGAGCGTTGGGGTTAGCAACTTACTATGCTCGCTTCTGGTCACGAGCCAGAAAATGTATTTTGTTTTGTAGCGTGAGCTACACTTTCCCGATAAACAATCAATGTATGCAATGACATGAACAGATATTCGCGTACCGTTAAGTGAAATTAAACGTGACAGGCAAAATGCAATGACATGAACAATATTCGCATACCGTTTATTGAAATTAGGCATGACAGGCAAAATGCAATGACATGAACAATATTCGCATACCGTTTATTGAAATTAGACATGACAGGCAAAATGCAATGACATGAACAATATTCGCGTACCGTTAATTGTAATTAAACATGTCAGTTTAAAGATGCATGGATGACATGCACAGATAATACGCGTACCGTTATTTGTAATTAAACGTGACATACAAGCATGATGAGGGTGATGGACCTAGCTTCGTTGTCAAGCTAGGTCAATGGCGTCCGGACGGCTATCCTTTCACCGTCTAGTCTCTTTTACGCTAAAGCAAGGTAATGGCCTAAGACATGGCCCAAATCAAGAGATGCAAGTTTCACTTGCCTGGCACCGAGGAGAACGATCAACGAATGCACATCACACAAATTTGTTATCTACTGGAATAGATCACTGTCATGGAAAAACAACATTAGAATGGTAACTAATCCGTATTCACAATCGAACCATACGATTTCTAATGATCCATTTTATTAGGGTTTCACAAATATCAAGTGTGGGTTATGAGATTATTAAAGGAAGAATACTACCCGTGAAGAAGCGGAGGAACGACGCCGAGAACTACGGCGACGGAAGAACGATTCGGCTCAGATCTGGAAATGGGGAAAATCTGGAGAAATGGGTTTGGATGAGGCTTTTGGGGATTTGATGAGGGTTTGAGGTTGAGGAGAGGTAGGATATGTGAAATGAGGGTTTGGATGATGATGGATGAGCTTGGGATGAAGGATCAATGGTTTGGGGAAGAAGGGGGCTCGATGGGGGAGAAATTAGGGGTTGGGGTGATGAGGAAGAAGAAGAAAACGTTTGGGGCGTATTTATAGAAAAGTGTGGCGGCTAGGGCAAAACTAGGGTTTCCTGGGCTGATTAGTCGGTCAAAGAAGGATTGGTGACCGACTAGCTTGGGAACTAGTCGGTCGGTTGATCAACGCAGACTGACTAAGAGTAAACAGTAGCTCGCTCAGGAAAACTGGACTATGAGTTAGTCGGTCTGTGAAGGCGTGTCAACCGACTAGTTTGAGAACTAGTCGGTTGGTGAGTGTTCATTGACCGACTAAAGGCTGAATTCTGAGAGAGATCATGGAAATGAGAGTTAGTCGGTCTGAGAAGGATTCCTGACCGACTAGTTTATCATCTAGTCGGTCGATGGTTGTTCTTAGACCGATTAAGAGTAAACAATAACTCCTGAATAATTGATTGAATGAACTAGTCGGTTCCAGTTGATTTCCTGACCGACTAGATTGCAATCCAGTCGGTCGGGTGATCTTCTTGAACCAACTAACGTGCACGAAAAGTCTCGAAATGGAGCGCGAAGGTCCGGGATGAATTCTAAGGTTTCTAGGATCAACCTATCGCTAAGATATGATCGATATGAAGCTCGTCACGAGTGACTTACTCCAAGTTCAATGATTCTAAGGAAGAAGCTAGAAGATCACATCAAAAGGAATGAAAACGAAAGCTAGGAAATCTCAACGAGATGAATGAAAGCGAGAACTATGGAAATGGAAACCGCACAAGGAGAGAACCCACCATCACAAGCAAAACACACTGATAATCCAATCATACAAAAACCAGTCGTTACAATAGCAGTGAGGCGAGGAGTGTTGTTATTTGCACTACACATTTGTATAAGCCACATCGAACTTGCTAGTTCTTGGGTTCAAGACTGACATTGGTTTGATGATGATCAATACATTATGTTGGTGTATTTGTATTTGTATTTAGACTTGAAAGTCTAAATGTCAATTTTTTAGAGTTTAATTGATTTTAATTAATTTTTGTTGAATTTCATGTTCATCTGGGTTTAGTTGGATTTCGAAATATTTTTTCGCTTGAGTTGGACTTGTTGTGTATAACTAATTTTTTAGTTTTTTTTGTTTTGGGGTTATTTGTGAGGAGAGGACGCAGAGGGGTAGAATGAATGTAAGTTGGACGAGGTGGATGACGTTGATGAGTGAAATTCAGAAGAGGTTGAAGTGGATGATTTGGAGGATGAGAGTGGAGGATGTGATCTCAAATAGATGAGTGAGAGATATGTTGGTGACGATCGTGCTAAAATGGATATTTTTTAAACAAAATGTCGTGTGTTTATACTTTTTGAAAATGTGTAATGTGCTTAACAATTTAATATGCTTAGGAAAAAGTGTAATATGAATAGCAGTGAGGCGAGGAGTGTTGTTATTTGCACTACACATTTGTATAAGCCACATCGAACTTGCTAGTTCTTGGGTTCAAGACTGACGTTGTTTTGATGATGATCAATACATTATGTTGGTGTGCTAATCAATCGTATGTTTTAGTCTCAGCTCAGTTTATCTTAATGATTATATGATGATGAGCCAAAGCATAATGCTTGGAGGATGATGCAAGTGATGTAGTAAAGACCTCCAAGAGTGATGGAGTGCTCAAGCTTGGATGAAGTCATGAAGATCATCTAAAGAAGCCAAATCTTGGAGCATGATGATTGATGGACATTTAGAGAAGCAATGCCAAAGCTCGGAGCTTGATGAAGGGAAGCTCATCAAGAGGTGCCAAAGCTTAGAAGATGTTGAGGAGCATCAAGATATCATGTGCTTGAAGACTTAGACTCTAGGAGATGTAATATGTAATCCATGTAATTTCACTTACTTGTAATTTTCTTTTTGAGTCTATGATTATTGTAATGCCTTGATAGATGGTCATACTCTCATGCATATGCATTTAACCAGCTTAGTGAGCCGCAGGATTATAATTGATATCATCTCATTGGGTTCACAATGGCTTAAACTCTTATTGGAATTGTTGGTTCTCCCACAGTCGACTGATGAAGGCACGACAAGCGACTGGATGACATCCAGACGCTTGGCCAGCCTTCTACAGCCGACTGGCATGCACAGCTCAAGTCAACCATTTCTTGGCTCTTACTTGAGATTTTGAAAACAGTTGTCTGACGTTCAATTTACAGTTGTCTGTCTTCCATCGGGCGCCTGAGAATTGGTCTCCAGTCGTCTGTGTGCCAAAGTGTGTAACTTGCAGTTTCTGGGTTTCATCCCACTTTGCAAGTCAGTCGATTGATGACGAGATTTTGGTCGCCTGTCAAATTACAGATGCCTGTGTTTTGGTCATCTATCGTCTGAAGGCTCTAGTGCAAAAGTTGCATTTTTCTCAGCTCCGCCTCCTTTCCATCACATGTGACAGTGGCCTGCTGAAGGATATTCAGGCACATGCACATGGTACAGGCGCCAGTGTAGTCTTATACAGTCGCATGTCCTAGCTCAAATTATAACCGTTGAGATTTTTATATCCGTTGAACAGTCGACTGTCAGTTGTTCTTTAGTCGACAGTGTGTGCCATAACTGCCAAAATCTAGCCATTGCAGATATCTTCCCTTTAGGTTTTTGGTTGGTTTTATTGGCTTTTCTTGGCTTCCTATATATGGGAGATGGCTTAGTTCATTTAGAACACTTGGTTAATATTGAATATCTATGAGAATCAATAGCCACTCCTAATCTCTCACATTTCCCTCTCATGCACACATTCCTCTTCATGCATTGAAGCTAGCTCATATGGAAATTATCCAAGGGATCTAATTCTCATTCCTTTCTTGGAGATCATCTTTCATCTCTTCATTTTATACACTCAAGTGAGAAGTGCTAGGATTCATTCCTAGAAGAGAGAAATATCATCAAGTGCAATCAGAGGCTCATCTAAAGGACTTGAGTTTTATTTGCCTGCCTTCTTCATCACATTAGTAAGATCATATCAAGGCATAAGTAAGTATTGTTATATTTCATTTTATGTTCGAAACCCTAATTCTCTCTGTGAGAATTAGTTACTCTCTTTGTGGGAGTTACCCTCTTTGTAGGAGTTTGGTTCTTTCTATGTAAGAGAACAAATCCTCTATGTGAGGTCTCTCTGTGTGAGAGTAAGAATTTTTCTGTGTGAGAATCCAAATCCTCTGTATGAGGTATCTTTGTGTGAGATTATATTCACTTCTCTTTGTGGGAATCATATTGAATATTGGTGTGGCTGGACGTACCCAAGTTTGGGGAAACAGGGTAAAATCATTGTGTTTACGATTGTTGTTGTTGAGCACTCTGTTTAATTTCTGATGCTTATTGTGCTTTAATTTTAGTAACTTTTATTTAAGCACTTTACTTGCCATTACACTATTCACACCAATCTAGTGTGTGTGTGTAGCCCTGCAGGGTCCAGACAAGTGGTATCAGAGCCTTGTTTTGGTGATGTTTGCAATCATGACTTCTAGGTCTCAACAACATCCTCCAAAGTTCGATCCGGAGAACTATACTCAATAAAGGAGCAAAATGATCAGTCGCCTCAAGAAGAACAATCTATTGGATTCGGTGACTACAAATGTCTCAGATTCAAACTTCGTGATGGGCGCCCACGCCAAAAGAGCTTTGTGCATCTCCACGTTGGACCATGAAAATGAAGAAGTTAGATGCATGGAGACGACATATGAAATGTGGAGTTATCTTGAGACCAAGTCCATCGGAGGTGATGAGATTGAGTCAAGCGACAATGAGGTATCTAAAACTTGATCCTCTTATGAGCATGTGATTCAATCGAAATTGCGCACAATCCAAATAGGGTGCACACGATCTCCCCATGAAGTGAAAGGGCATTGAAGCAATACAACATAACCTGGTGAGCCCAGGGTCGAACTCAGGGACAAGTCGTCTCGCAGTCACAGAGTCGATCAAAGATAGCTAAGGGTGTGAGAACGTCCAACTACTAATAAAGATGTGGTGGTGGAAAGTATGTGTGGTAAAAGGTAACAAACTACTCTATGAAAATGAGGGATGAAGGATTGGATAAGCAGGTGGCAAGGAAGAGTGCATGGATCGTGGGTTTGTTAGGATCAATGTTAAGTGTGATGATATAACCCTACAACTTAATGATGTCCCTTTTAGAGATGCACCATCGGAAAATACTCTTTTGGAGGTGAAAGCAAGTGTGGAATGTGATTCAGTTGTGGAGCCCTTTTAAGGTCACAATTGGAAGTGGTAGCGGTCATGGGCTATGGTTCTTTATGACTCAATGACGTCCCTTTTGGGGAAGCGTCATCGGGGATATCCTTTTGGGAGTTAAAATGATGGGATAGTGTAGTGGCTTAAGAATTAGATCTCATGGAAATTAAGTTGATACTTCTTTTTGAGAAGATCAAACTCATCCTTTTGGGATGATCGGTTCTCTAATATAATCGTTTGGATTCATATAAGAGAGTTAAATTAGAAACTTAAATTTAAGCCACATAAAAAATAATTCAATCCAAACGAATCCAACTCAACATGCGAACAAAGTTCCATAGCAAATCACAACCCAAGCAAAGAAATGTAGCAATTCATATGGATAAACAATACTAACTTCATATAAATCATTATCAAATCCATACAACCCAATTAAGTACAAATGAAAACCTAAGACAAAGGAAAGCGATCACCAAATGTTGCTACGAATGAGTCCTTTCTTCTTTTCCTTTTTTCTACTTCAAGGTCCTCCAAGTTTCTTGACTCCAAGCCCGCCAAGAGCCTTGTTAGTAAAAAACGCGAATTTTTATGTTTTTTGCGTTTAAAACCCGTCTAAAATGGTTTCCGTATTAAACGACGTCCATTTGAATTATTCGAAAAAATACACGCTTTTTTAGGGGTTAACGAACAAAACGCGTTTTATTCCCGTATTGCGCATTTTATGCGTTTTAAACGCATTTTAGGGACACTTTTAAATCATTTTGAACTATGATTTAATGATCATACTTTAGTTTAGTGCATGCTACATGGAATATAATAGTATGATCATGTCATGATTTTGGTTAAAACTATGAATACAATTTAAATAATGAATATAGAACTTATTTTACTCTTATTTCATATTTATATTATTGATTTTTAAGTTCATGTGGATGAATGATATCTGGACAGTATTCGTATTTTTAGTCGCGTTTTTTATTTGGGTTAACGAATTAAACACAATTTAAACCGTTTATGTATTATTCCCGTATTGCGCATATTTGACCGAATTTTTGACCAAACGTCTTTTGAAATTGGCCGAATTAAACACGTTTTATTCACGTCCCGAATATTTCCCGTATTACGTATTGCTAACAAGGGCCAAGAGCCCTTCAAGAACCTCTCTATTTCAGCTATAGAATGGACTACAATGGGATATAATGGAATGCCATAAGATGAAGCTCTCCCCTCCTTTTATAGGCTAAGAATTGCAAGAGGTTTTAAGGTGCTTGGCTTTTCATATTCCCACTCAACATTTAGTAGAGAAAACTCACATGGAACTCTTCAAATTCTAACTCTTCATTAGCCATAAAAGTCAAATGGCTCTTGAAATTCTCAATCTTCATTAACCACTCTTTATTTTAGAGCAAACTCTCATGAAACAGTAGATAATGAGGTTTTATGTCTGCTGGTCATGCAAATAAACTGAAGAGTCACAAACAGGTCGAAACGGCACTCAATTTGGACCCAAAACCCGCAAGTTATGCCCAAAATACACTTAAACCTCCTTATTGGGTCTGTCTGCTAAAGTACCGCGCCCACAGCTACAATACCCGCTTTTTTTTATTTTCAGAAATTGCTTTTCACCTTCAAAAATTCAAGAAAAATACCTAGAGGCTTAGTAAAATTCTTAGAAAATACTGGAAAATCCATAAGGTGCATAGAAGTACTTGAAAATATACGAGGTAGAAATTAGACCAAATAATAATAATATGAATTAAACCATGAACTAAAATCATTTTAAGTTTCCAAAAATTGTAGAAAATTCCACCGAGTTCCGAAAAATATAGAAACATAGCCGTAGCACCATAAAAAACACTATGAGCACACGGAAAATAATGTAAATCTAAAAGGATCGCTAAAAACCGTATTTTGTGCACAAATCAACGATATGCTTCATAAACCAATTTTAATTCAATTATGCTTATAATGAAGCTTAGTTAAACTATATTCATGCACAAAATGCCCAGAGTCACGCCCCGCTTCCCTAATACGGAGGCGAGACGTGAGGAGGTCCGCTCAGACGTGGAGCTATGAAGCTACAGTATGATAAGCGTCTGTAAAAATTACGAAAAGTAGCAGGTCCTTGCATTGCGACGAAACAACAACAATAATAATGATGGATGGACAATAAGATTATCCAACATTCAACATCCACAATTTTATTCCAAACATTACAGAGATAGTCATAGAAGAGAAGTACAGAGTCTGGAAAGAAAGCCTAAGCATGGCCGAAACTACAACAAGAAGTGGTGCAACGCACCGAACAACCTAACATCAGCTACTAGAAAAGTAAATAACATCTAAAAGAAAGTCACCAGCTGAGACTAAGGGTAGGACCGGTATCCTCGAATTGGACATCAGTAACCTGTCGACCTCTGCAACCTACTCCGGCTCAAACCTGACATGTGACACCCAAAGAGAAAAGGGCACATGTCAGCAAAAATCTCCAAAGAAGTAAGGGAGAATTTTGTGCAAGGAAACGTAAAGCACGTCAGGTATAAGATAAATGCAGCTTAACAGTTCTAAAATAATGATGACATGACATGATATTTAATGAATGCAACAGTTTAAACATGAACATGATACTTGCAATGCACGACACGTCGTAGCGAGAGCTACTAAACAATATTCCCGATTTCACGATTAACTTGTATTCACGATGTGCACAGGGTTTACGCCTTTTGGCTGAAGTGGCTGTACGGGCACACTTCTACGCTCAAGTGATCGCTTAACCATACCCCTCCACGTGTATCGAGCGTTGGTTTCCCAAGAACACTGTGCTCGCTTCTGGATCACGAGCCAGGAAGTGTTTTTCAATATGGCATAGGGTTGTGCCCGCAAAGCAGCTGCCTAGCCTCAATAGTTACAATTTTTGTATCGTGTGCTACGCAATCACGATGAAACATTTTGATGCATGACATGACATGGCAATGAGCAGTTAAAGTGCGTACCGTTAATTGAAATTAAACGTGACATGACAGCATGAATGAAAGCATAGTAAAAGTGTCGGATCTAGCTTCGTTGTCAAGCTAGATCAAGTAGGATGTCGGATCTAGTTTCGTTGTCAAACTAGATCAAATATGGTCGTCTAGGCGACTATCATTTCATCGTCTAGTCTCTTTTACGCAATTTACAAAATGGCCTAAAACTTGGCCTAAAACAAGTACTGTGCAAGTTTCACTTGCCTGTTTCCGATGGTATCGGTTGTCGTGAGTTCGTCTGGACGGGTACTACGTGTTGGTACTTCCGGTTCTCTGTTTTGGTTAAACAATTCACCGAATTAGATTTTTCGTGAATAAACACTATATTAAAATAATCTTTAAAACGGGTTCGTCTAATTTTATCGGGTTCACTGGCTAGGGTGATGTTCATATTGTGTTACACTAACCTGATATACCTTGTTTTTATATTAATATTATCTAACAACAAGCTGCCAAAATTTAATACTAGCTAGTCAATTAATTTTAACAATCTTATTAACACTAACCTAATATTAGTTAATTATAGGGTTAATCACCATGTTTAATAGTGCACCTACTACACACCTATCCTAACACCATTTTAATACCTTACTAATTAACTTCACTAAGCTAATTACAAAGCTAACATGAGGTTAAGATTACAATTAACAGCACACCTACTCTACACTATCCTAATAATAGGTTAACTTATAACCCTCACTCCCTTTAAACCTCTTACAACTGGTCCCTATCTAATAATTCTTGGCTGCCATTCATTAAGAACCCCATTTCTCTCATGTCTCTCTTTAACTCTCTGTCAACATCTCTATTTCTTTATCTTTATTCTTTAAGAGGTCTGTCACTTTCTTTCTCTCTCTAACACTCCCCCTCTCTTCATAAGGCTCCTCTCTTTATCTTTCTCTGTCTATCTCTTTCTCATTCGCTTTCATCTTCGTTTCCTTTTTTTTCTACCTGGCTCTCTCTCTTCATGGGTGTCTCCCTCTCTTCATTTTTTGTTTGTTTGTTTGTTTTTAATTGCAGCTGCTGGAAGTTAACGCAAGAGGGGAGAGGGTGTGAACTCACGCACGGGAGATGAAGGGGCGACGGACGGGCGGCGACTGGCGGTTCTGGGCGGCGCGTGCTCCTGGAGGCGACGGTGCGTGGGTGGTACTCCGGCCAGTGGCGGCGACGACGCACAGGTAAAGGCGCGCGTGGCTTCCCGCCGTTTGCGCGAGGTGATGCGGCCATGGGGAGGGGAGGATGAAGAAGAAGAGGAAGAAGGAGATTTGATGAGGGTTTGATTTGTAAGAATCTGTAATTTCAGTGTGATTTTTGTTTGGGAAAAGATTTTGGGAGGAATTTGTTTGGGGGCTGATTTGATTTTAAGCCTTGAAGAAATTGGTTTGATTTGTTGAAGTTGATGAGGTTTGGGTTTTTGATTTGAAATGTTGAGTTTTGGATGTGGCATTTTGGTTTGAGAAATTGGTTGTCGTAGGAGTTGTTTGCATAGAGATGGGTTTGTGAATTTGCAAATGGTTTTACATGAAAGAAGACGGTGGGTTTTACAGATGATAAGCAGAGGAGATACGTAGTTGCCTTAAGAAGAAAGTGCAGGGAACAGTTTTTCCAATTCGTCAAGGGAAATTAATTTGGTTAGGTTAAGGATTACGATTGAATTAAATGGTGTTTGTTGACTTAAGGGGGAGGATGCATCTGGCTAGGCCAACGTGTTACACTTCCTCTCTTTGTTTTAAACAAATTATAAATGAAAATGTGAACATTATGTCATTGATTGATTTTGTTTTGTTTTGAAGACTTACAGGTTGGGAAAGCTATATGGTTTAAGTTGGAGGATGAATCCGAGGGTGTAAGATGGGGGTTATTAGGTGATATTAATAAGTCCATTAACGACTTGTTGACTAAGCTAAGGGAAATAACGGCACGCATAAAAAACGTGAAACCATGTTTCCTATTGCTGATGGAAGGGGCCACCGACACTGTGAGATAATTAGGGCAAGATGCTATGGTGAAAATTTAATCAGCGATGCGCTCGTGTCGACACGTAGAAAAGAACACTCGGACAACTAAAATAAATACAGGCATAACAAATAAACACGCCTAGAAATACAGGCCGTTACACCCAGAAATGGGGGGAATAAATATGTAATATTCATACTGAATCAGCATGTTAGTGTAAGTTCTAAAAATTTATTAAATGCTCCTAAGTGTAGTGCATATTCTCTTCATGATGACACACATGGTTGCACTACTTTGCATGCTACTCATAAATCTTTAATTGAAACATTGTATGCTGAGAAAGAAGGATTTCTTTCTCTAATTCGTGAGTTACGTAAAGAGAATGTGTTGGGGGATGTATGCCCTCAGTTCATTTGTATTTGATGCAAATGATTTTTTATAATAAATGTGGGAATTTTGCATATGATGCAAAGGGAATTAAATGCGTCGTAAAATATTTACGTGCATATTTAATGTAATAAATACGTATAAAAGGTTACCTGAATGACGGGATTGTCCCGATCTAAACGCAGGTTCGAACCGCGACGAAAACGGACTCCAAATACTCAAACTAGAGCAAAAACAGACTCAGCCCAGTCCCAAGGGGACTGGGCGCACCACCCCAACTAGTCTGGGCGCCCGGCCCAGGGGTCGGGTGATTCGAGGTAAAAATTATATATTTATCCCCTCATTTCGGTGCTTTTTGTGCATGTATAATCATATCTTAGCTTCGTTTCATACATATTTTCGATATCTCTTAAATTTGGAGCTTATCGTTTACATATGCACAAAACACAATTTTTACAGCTTATTAGCATCTTCATCATAGTTTCTTATTATTTTTCAGTTGAATTTCGTGAAGTCCCGATTCCAACGCATATTTTTCCAGAATTTTTGGAGGTCGGAGCAATTTACTGCATTTTTTGGAAGACAGTGTGACGGTGCTGAAAATTTCTGTGCTAGAAAGTCTGCTTTTCCCCTTTGTGCAGAATTCTGCTATCATTCCAGTGTATATTCCAGCCTAATGATATTTTTCTATTGTTGTATACTCTGTTACGGTTCCATCTCCGCCTGGAACATGTCATTCCGAAGTCGGATGATTTTTCTAGAATTTCGCAAGACATGGTGACGGTGATGAAATTTTCTGCAGATTTGCTCCTCCTGTGAAGAATTCTGCTATCATTCCAGTGTATATTCCGGCCTAGTGATATTTTTTTGTTATAGCACACTTTGTTACGGTTCCATCGCCACCTGGAACACGTCCATCCGAGGTCGGATGATTTTTCTAGAATTTTCGCAAGACAGAGTGACGGTGCTGAAAATTTCTGCAGATTTAGGCATTGCTTGCGTGTTTGGGCCAGACTCCGACCCGTTTGACCTAAAAATAGAGCCGATAAGCTGTGTTTGATTTATATTGCGAATTTGGAGGTTTTTCAGCACTAATCTTGATTTTTTCTGAAATGCGGGGAGCTTGGAGGCCATGGGGAAGATGGAGAAGCTTTGAGGAGGTGCTCAAGTGTGAGGGAAGCTACATTGATGAGAGATTGGTGATATCTTTCCTCTCCCTCTTGTGTATTTTGCATTTCTCATTTTGTATTGAACTTTGGATGAATTTGTCTATGAATCTCATCTTGTTTAGTATGATTGAGTAGTGTGATTGGTGTGGGTTGTGATTTATTATGATGGGTTGTTAATCTTAGTTCTCAATGCCTCTTGCCCATTATATTGTTGATGTTGGATGAATTATTAGGCCACATTTTAATTGTCTAAGACCCAAGTGGGCACTCTTTGAGAAGAGACCATGTTTAAATTTTTAATGCCATGATGATGCATCCATCCTTATTGCAATTTAGTGTGTTCTTGAATGCTAAATTTTCCGATTGAGTTTCCTTAGCCGGACGATCAATTGAGTTATTTGCGGGTAATTAGAGCTTGATTAACACCAATCTTAGTGAATCCACAACCCATGCTCTCCTCCTAGCTATCCTAACTCTCCTTTGGTTCTCTAACCCTACTTATGTTGGTTAGAATTATAGATACAACACAAATTTTCCCACTAATCCACTGTTAGTTGAGTTTGTGGTATCACGCTATTAGCTCTCTTTATCGATCAATTTTGCGAGTGTAGAACGACTTGTCCCTGTGATCCGACCCGGTACTCACCGGTTATATTTTATT
Organism: Scilla litardierei; assembly: GCA_030789695.1. Taxonomy (NCBI): domain Eukaryota; kingdom Viridiplantae; phylum Streptophyta; class Magnoliopsida; order Asparagales; family Asparagaceae; genus Scilla; species Scilla litardierei. Next base: position 190,313,426 of record CM061136.1, on the reverse strand, counting down.
GCATTGATGCTCCTACGCTTGGGAGTGGAAGGCGTGCCTTTGCGCGTCCTCCGGTTCAATCAATTGGCGCCGTTGCCGGGGACTTCAGTTTCTACTATTTGCAATTTTTGATTGATTTTGAAAGTTTTGTGTGATACTACTATCTCTTAGTGTGAGTCTTTTCGATTCTTCATCTTTCACTTATTGTTCATCCTTATTTATTTTACGCTTTTTGAGTCTTCTTTATTGTTTGTTTTTGTTTTTTTTCAAACATGGCAAGTACTTCAAACTCTCTTGGATTGGACATGCGAGTGACCAAATCCCTACCGACATTCCTTGATAAGGATGCGGAGAGCCCTTACCTACATATTAAGAAATTTGAGAGTGCTTGCAAGCTTCATTTTGATAGGAACACGTGAGATGAAAAGTTTTATCTTAAATTCTTTCCCTATTCGTTGGATGATAGTGCAATAAATTGGTTTAAAGTTTATATCCCCCATCTTAGTCCATCTTGACCTGTACTAAAGCACAAATTTTGTATGAAGTTTTTTCCATCTTAAAGGACCAAAACATGGCAAGGAAAAATGGTGAACTTTGCTCAGCGCATCGGTGAGACATTTTTTCAGGCTTGGACGCATTTTTCAGAGTTAGTGTACGGTTGTCCACGTCATAGATTTGACAGGGTGCGTCTTCTTGGATTCTTCTTGGAGGGTCTGCTTTCGGAGACGCAGAATTTTGTAGATTTGTTGGACAACAGCCACTTTTTGGACATGGATGAGAATGCGGCTTGGCGTTGTTTGGAGTCTTACAAAGAGGAAGATCACACATTGGTTGTGACTCCAAATGAGCCAAGCCATAAAGTTTTGGTCCACCAAGCCCCGAATGAAGAAGTTCTTATGGATCTCACCCCACCGGTAGTTGAATAATTGAGTGCCCCATGCCAAGTAGTAGTTGAGGAACCAAGTGTTGGCATGGAGGAGTTGGTTGAGCCGGTGGAGGAAATTATCATGACGGCATCTCTTATTTCTGCTGGGCCGCATCAATTAGTTGTTGAAGAATTGGTTGTTGCCATGGTGGAGATAGAGGAGCCGATCACGCGCACACTTGGGAGCGAAGTGGGCAAGGGGGAGTGTTCTTTTGTTGATGAGCCTGAAGAAGATGCAAGCAAGGGTGAGTCTATACCACTATCATGGATCCCGAGCTTCCCTCTCCTTCGGTAGTTTCTATGGAGATATCACTTCCTCCCTCGATTGATATTGAATGCCGTGGGGATGAGCTTCAAACCACGTCATATTCAACCATCCAGGGAGTTTTCTCACACATTTATCATACTTTTCATTCCGTATTTTATATTGATGATTATGTGTGGATGTCATTTTTTGGGAATGTGTCCACATCTCTCTCTTACACAACCCGTCTCCTTCCTTATATAGGTACACACTTTGAGGAGATGCTTGGGGTTGTGTACGTAGCCGTCATTGCCACGTTTGGCCGAGGAGCATTGGCGGAAGAAATAAAAGGAGCGTTGGAACAATTGCCACCTCCGATGGAAATTTTGGAGCCGCCATTTGCTAAGGTGTATTCTTCAATAGTGTAAATAAATAAATGTTTTATTTTAGTGCTTTCGTATGCTTTTTTCTTTTCTAGGATCTTTTGCCGAGATCTAATACTCTCCCAACATTGAGATCAATGTTTATTTTAAGTTGGGGGTAGAGTGTTATAATCTCTAGAATTGTTAGGATTTTGATGTTAGCTAAATTTTTTTTGAGATAACTCCATTTCGCCATCACCTATTGCTCTTTATTGCATATCATATTTGTCCTCCTCGTCCCTATGCCGCTAGCTTTATGCGTAGTCCCTACATGCTTAAATGCCATGCAATTTTTTCGGATTATTATTTTGGTATCAACTTCTTCGATGTTTGATTGGCACGTTTTAATTTCTTTTCCAATTTGAATTCATATGCGAATATGCCATGTATGGAACTACATTATATGTCGTGATACTCTCTTTGAGATAATTTGGAAAAAGTTTGGTGTAAGTGATTGCATGAGTTGGGATGAATGGTGTAGTTTTTAATTGTATAGGGTGTGGCCAATTGTGTTTGCTTTCTTTTCTTCTTAGGAGTGGGTGGATGAATTGCTTGCTTATGTTGAGAATGAAAAAGAAAGAGAGTTAATATAAGTGAATGGTTTTCCTAATCAAATTGAGTAGCCGATGCCCCACAAAACATTGGGGATGACGCGAAAAATGAGATTTAGGGGATCATTCCATCCCTTTGCCTATATAGCGTTATCGCGTGTAGGCAAAAGGTAGCCGTGTTTGCATTTCATAGCGTTATCGCGTGAATGCAAAACATAAACATTAAAAAAAGAAGGAAAAAAAGAAGGAAAAAAAGGAAAAGAAAAAAATGAATGAATGAATGAATGAATAAGCAACATGAGTGATGCAATCTCATCTCCCACCACTTAGAGTAATTTCTTTTGTTTTGGCCATTTCCATGAAAGTTAGAAACTTTGTCATTTGTGATATATCCTAAAGAATGCGATACGGTGCTTATTACCTTACTTTTCTTTGAATTGGATTGATGGGAGTGTCATTTGTTATTTACTTTTATACATTGGGTATATTGGCTTTGAAATCACTTGGAAATAATATTTTTGGCATGCCATGATGATATCTTGAGTTTGGTGCATGTTTTTCACTTTAATCCGAATTTTTCGCATATTTTGCTAGGGACTAGCAAAAAGCTAGTTGGGTGTGTGTGTGATTCGAGGTAAAAATTGCATATTTATCCCCCCATTTCGATGCTTTTTGTGCATATATTAATCATTTCTTAGCTTCGTTTCATACATATTTTCGATATCTCTTAAATTTGGAGCTTATCGCTTACATATGCACAAAACACAATTTTTACAGCTTATTAGCATCTTCATCTTAGTCACCTATTATTTTTCAGTTGAATTTCGTGAAGTCCCGATTCCAACGCATATTTTTCCAGAATTTTTGAAGGTCGGAACAATTTACTGCATTTTTTGGAAGACAGTATGACAGTGCTGAAAATTTCTGGGCTAGAAAGTCTGCTTTTCCCCTCTTGTGCATAATTCTGCTACCATTTCAGTGTATATTCGGGCCTAATGATATTTTTTGTTGTTGTACATTTTGTTACGGTTCCATTGCCGCCTGGAACACGTCATTCCGAGGTCGGATGATTTTTCTAGAATTTCGCAAGACATGGTGACGGTGCTGAAAATTTCTACAGATTCGCTCCTCCTGTGAAGAATTCTGCTATCATTCCAGTGTATATTCCAGCCTAGTAATATTTTTTTGTTATAGTACACTTTGTTACGGTTCCATCGCCACCTAGAACACGTCCATCCGAGGTGGATGATTTTTCTAGAATTTTCGCAAGACATGGTGACGGTGCTGAAAATTTCTGCAGATTGGCATTGCTTGCGTGTTTGGGCCAGACTCTGACCCGTTTGACTTAAAAATAGAGCCGATAAGCTGTGTTTGAGTTATATTGCGAATTTGGAGGTTTTTCAGTACTAATCTTGATTTTTTCTGAAATGAGGGGAGCTTGGAGGCCATGGGGAAGATGGAGAAGCTTTGAGGAGGTGCTCAAGTGTGAGGGAAGCTACATTGATGAGAGATTGGTGATATCTTTCCTCTCCCTCTTGTGTATTTTGCATTTCTCATTTTGTATTGAACTTTGGATGAATTTGTCTACGAATCTCATCTTGTTTAGTACGATTGAGTAGTGTGATTGGTGTGGGTTGTGATTTATTATGATGGGTTGTTAATCTTAGTTCTCAATGCCTCTTGCCCATTATATTGTTGATGTTGGATGAATTATTATGGCACATTTTAATTGGCTAAGACCCAAGTGGGCACTCTTTGAGAAGAGACCATTTTAAATTTGATTAGTGCCATGATGATGCATCCATCCTTATTGCAATTTATTGTGTTCTTGAATGCTAAATTTTCCGATTGAGTTTCCTTAGCCGGATGATCAATTGAGTTATATGCAGGTAATTAGAGCTTGATTAACACCAATCTTAATGAACCCACAACACATGCTTTCCTCCTAGCTATCCTAAGTCTCCTTTGGTTCTCTAACCCTACTTACGTCGGTTAGAATTATAGATTCAACACAAATTTTCCCACTAATCCACCGTTGGTTGAGTTTGTTGTATCACGCTATTATCTCTATTTTTCGATCAATTTTGCGAGTGTAGAACGACTTGTCCATGTGATCCGACCCGGTACTCACCGGTTATATTTTATTGCATTGACGCTCCTACGCTTGGGAGTGGAAGGCTAACTTTGCGCATCCTCCGGTTCAAACATCGTGTCTCGCCCTCCCATAGCTGGGCGGATCAGGGCCCACCTACAAGGGCGGGCGCCTAACTCGCCCAGCGGGCGGGCGCCTGACCCGTCTGCCCTTGGGCGGGTTAAGCCCGCCCAGCAGGTTGGGGGGCCCACCCGCACTTTCATCACCCAAGAATTATTCCATTTGTTTGTCATGTTCTTGTAGTTCTGAGTGGTATTCGCTCTGCGCACCAACACACTTAACTGGCATGATGCTCATGTTGAACACATATTCTGAGTGGTATTAGTTCTGAGTGGTATTCCTCTTTTACCCTGGTCTACCCCCTACCACACCCCTCCTACCCATGTTGCTTAACACGGCCGTGCCAAGTTCAGCGCGGCCGTGCAATGTTTTACAGAGACTGCCCAGTTTCTGAACAGATTGTGGCATGTTTGTGCAGAGCTTGGCACGACCGTGCATAGAAAATAGAAAGTTAGTAGTAACTTCTGCAGGTCTTACACGGCCGTGCCGATTTCGTGCATAGCTGTATCGACTGTAGACGACACATACACGAGATTTTAAGTAAGGTTTTAATCTAAAACCTAATCTAATCTGACGACTAAGATTCCACACAACCCATGGGACTATTTAAACCCTTCCCATGGTGTATTTTGGAGAGAACATGTGCCGTCATCAAGTTTCTTCTTCCTCGTGTGTCTTGTAGCTTTGGGGAATAATTGGTGAGTGACTTGTTAAGATTTCTTTGTGAAGTTCATTGTAATATTCTTCTTGTTATCGCTCCTTTCAGTTTGAGGGATTATTTGTGAGAGCTTTTGTTTTCGTCTCTTTTGGTGAGATTTGAGATCTCCTTTAAATTTTGTGAGAAGAGTTTGAACTCCAAGCTTGGAGTTATTGGTGCTCTTCTTTGTTGAAGAAGATTGAAGAAGTCGGTGTAATTCTCTCTGATCATATTAGTAGAAACCCTCATCGGCAAGCTGGACGTAGGCGTCGTGAGCAGGCCAAACTAGGGTAAACTCTGTGTCGCTTGATTGTTGCTTTCCTGCATTCGTTACTTTTCATCTTGCTTTGTTTTGGTTGGATATTGTGCCAGTATGGTGTATCTTTGAAAGATCACGGTGTAGTGAGTGTTGGGTTGCTATCCGCCTCTGGTTGGGGTTCGCTTCCGCTGTTCGTCGGTCTTATTTCCCAATAAGTGGTATCAGAGCTTTTAGGCTGTCGAAGGTTACACAATGACAGAGACATATTCAACATCTAGATGCAAGATCGTGATGTTTACAGTAATGAATAGCTTCACTCTACGGTGCATGAGGTGAAGGCTATGCTCAAGCACGAGCGGATTTACATGATATTATTTGACAAGAAATCTATTATAGAATCTATCACAAACTATATGAGATCAGAGCTAGAGATGAAAGCCCACCGTGCTATTCAGATGGCCATGTCAGATAAGGTCGTTTGCAAGGTTGCAAAAGAGGAAACTGCAGAGGCATTGTGGAAAAGGGTTGAATCTTTGTACCTGACTAAATCACTCATATGAAGGCTGTATTTATTACTAAAATTGTTCATTCTCACGATGAAAGTGATGACATCGTTACAGAATCATCTTGATCAACTGAATCAGTTGGTATTAGATTTGTAAGCGGTGGAAGTGAATGTAAGTGATGAGTACCAAGCAATCGCCCTGCTATGTCCTCTACATGAGAAGTACTCATACTTCGTCGAGATCATGACACAAGGAAAGTATGAAATCTCTTTGGAAGAGGTTGAGGCAGCTCTATGCTTGCATGGGCTCAGAAAGAAGGTGTTGAGGGGCAACACAGGTACTGATAATTAGGATGTATCTCTATTTAGGTGTAACACCTATAAGTGCTAATACAAATAAATTCTTCTTATATTTAGTGATAGTTCATGCATTAGACCAAGTTTTGGCAATGTTTGCATTGGTGCCCTTCATGTTTTACATTTATACCCAAATGAGGGCATATTTGCAAATTTGGCACGAAAATGGGCTTTTGTGCAATTTTTTCTTTCCTCTTAATGGCATGAGAGGTGATTAAGAGATAAATCTTAAGGGTAATCAAGAGGATTATCATGATGGATTTGTCCATATTAGATATGGCAAAGTGGTAAATTGTTGAAAACTTAAGAGATAAGTTTTCTTTTTGATTTTTTAAAATGGTCAACTCAAGAAGCTTTTCCACTCTTCCACATTTTTCCTTTCTCTTCTCTCGTTTCCCTCTACCTCTCTCTTGGGTGTATGGGCCGAAATTGGGAGAGAAAAAAAAAGAAAAAGAACAAAAAGGAGGAAGAAAAAAGAGAAAGAAAAGAGAAACAAAGAAGAGAAAGGAAGAAGAGGAAGAAGGAGACCAAGGAGGACCTCAAGGAAGAGAATCTCACCATCATTTACAAGGCTTTAGGTAGGATCCTCATCCATCCTTGAATCATATTTAAGGTGTTGTTAGTGGTGATGTTAATTTTCATTTAGGAGTAGATGTTAACTTTCATGAATTGGATGTTTCCTCTTAGAAGTTTTTTTTGTAGTAATTTCCTCTTGATATCGGGATGTTGTAAGCACTTGTAATATCAATGTTTATGGGGAGGTCATGCCCAAATTTTTAAGCTCTCTTGTGTATTAAGCTAAGTAATGAATTTTGCTAAGTGGGTTTTTTTGAAGTTAATGTTTTCTTAAGAAGGATAGTCTTTCCTTGAAGATCCATTACAAGGTAGCTTAACCATAAATTACTACACAAAATCCTACATGTTTCATTTACAAGTTTTAAACTTTATTACCACTCACCTCTCTGTTTTATTAACAAATATAATTTTTACTTGAATTTCTTAAGAAGATTTTTCCAAGTTAACTTTTTGTGTGAAAGGATTTGTTTTTCTAAAGAATCCATTATCTAGGTACCTAATTAGGGAGTCCTACACAATTTCTTTAAGTTCCTTTTTAATTTACACTTTTGTTTTTCATTCACTTTGAAAATTTTACAACATCATTTTTTTTGAAGTGGTTTCCTTAAAAATTTGTAGTATCCTAAAACTCTTATTTTGCTATATAAATTTGGGTTTTCCATAGTTAAAATAGTTCATTTCATGCTCCACCATATCACTAATCGGAAGTCCCCTTAGGAAAAGCTCTATTTTTCCTCTTGAAAAAACATGTTAGGTTAGTTCCTTAGTTAGCTACTTAACTAGTTAGTTCAATTCTTATTGTAACTTGAATTGCATGTGATTACCATTAGCAAAAAGAGTTGGTTTTATGTGAGATTGGTTCTTGCTAATCTAAATCTTCATAATGCATGCTTTTAGCCTCTTTAACTTGCAAGTTTAAGCAAATTGTGAATGTTGGACCTCTTACTTGTAAATAGCTAAATGGTGGATGTTTAGCCTCTTTTAATTGTATATGGAAGTGAAGTATGAATGTTGGGCATCTTACTTGATTGGAAAGCAAAGTTGTGGTTTATGTTTCATTTGTTGAATGGGAAAAAGAATGTGTTTGTAACGGCATTGGTCTTTGCATACGTTATGTTTCACATGCCACTAATTGTTTTTAAGAATTTGACGTTATTTCAGAAATTGTCCCAGGTGTCTCTTTCCACCCTTGAGGTGGGTGAGCACTTTAGGGAGGGGCGGGGAAAACCAAAGTACTTGGTAGGCATAAGGGATGGGACTGGTTGTGTTAGTTGTGTTGGGTACACTCGCACTCCTGACAGGCTACCGGGGCGGGGAGTGGGCAGAGGTGTGACCTTAGGCTCCTGACGGACTAGCGCGGCGGGGAGTCCTAGTTCTTACCACCCGCCTTACTGGGTGAGGTTCCAGTCCCTTATGTCGTATCTGGTACCTAGGTTTACAAATCATAAATAACTAACAAATTAGAATAATGATCTTTCAGTGTTAGTTCTTGTCGTGCGCCTTAGATATAATCCTTGGTATGGTTGAGTTTCCTGCTAGGCACGCTGTGACGTGTCCCCTTACTTCACAGGTTCAGGTCGGGCTACTACAGGTCATCAACCAGAGCAGAGACTTCCAGAGGCAGACTCGACTCAGCCGGGCGCTTCAGGGTAGTGTAGTGGTTGACACGGAAGGACGCGCACATGGCACGCCTTCCACTCCCAAGCGTAGGAATGTCAATGCAATAAAAATAACCGGTGAAAACCGGGTCGGATCACAAGGATAAGTCGTTCTATATTCACAAAATTGATTGATAAAGAAAAATAAAGCGTGAAAACAACCACCTCAACTAACGATGGATGAGTGGTAAAAACTGTGAAGAAATCTAAAATCCTAGCCTACGCATTAGGAGTGGAGAGCTGAATTGGCAAGCAACGAGGAGGACTCATGTGGTGTGTGTGAATGAGGCCGTGGGCGTGGGTATTCATCCCAAATATAACTCACTTGATCTCCCGGCTAAGGAAGCTCAACCGGGAAATACGACATTTCATCGAATGTGTGGGGTGCAATAAGTAATGAATGAAACTCATATAAGTAATAATCAATTAAGCACATTAGAGAGGGTCCGCTAGGATTATCCTCTTCTTGGATTTCCCCTTTGGGTTCCAATAAGCAAACCTACTCAAAGCTTCATCCACAAATTAGAAAGTGAAAATGTGCTAGAAATGAAAATTACAACCCAACAACAACAATCACACAACACAACCACACAATCAAAATTTAGAGAATCATGGTGAAAAAGGAGTAATCTTTACTCAAAATTAACATCCAATTTACAACTCAAAACCCTAAATCAAAATACACAGGAGAATAGGAAAATTTCACCCAAGTGTCACTCTAAGCTGAGATTTTCCTCTCCCAAATGCTCCTCCAAGCTCCAAGCTTCATCCATGGCCTCCTCCCCTTAGCAATGCCCTAAAAAAACTCCAAGAGCAACTCACGGCCAAAATTCAGCAAAAAAAATCAACTTCGCCCTCAAAATCGCACAGGCGCCCCCCATTTAATTGAGTTGCGGGTCGGGCGCATCAGCGCCCGACCCGCGGGCGCCTTACGTCCGCATTTGCGCGCGCGTACAGCTGGGCGGGCCGGCTGCTGGGCCGGCCCGCTCGATATATTAAAAAACAATTTTTTTATAAAACTCATCAGCTGCGGCCTGAGCGGGCCGGCCCGCTCGGCGCTTTTTCTTTTTGTTTTTTTTTTAAATTTCCAACGGCCTGCTCCAAGAGCGGGTCGCGGGCTTTGGGCCCAAATACAATTTTTTTTTGTTTTTCCTATTTTAAAATTTCCAGAAAAGCTTCTTTGCCTCCAAAAATTCCCAATAAATAGTTAGAAATTACCAAAAATTCTGGAAAAATTCCAGGAGTAACTGAAAAATACGAGAAGCAAAAATTAGTCCACAAAAATCACATTTTATGTATAAATTAGAGATATGCTTTAATAATCCACGATATCACAAATACGCCCATATCAAGCCAAAATTAACATGATATACACATAAAATGCCCAGAAATTGGGGGGGGGGGGGAATATGCAATTTATATCCCAAATCACACCCCCAACTAACTTTTTGCTAGTCCCTAGCAAAATATGCGATAAATTGCGATAAAATTGAAAACATGCACCAAACTCACAATATCCTCATGGCATACCCCAAATGATATTTCCAATTGATTTCAAAGCCAATATACCCAATGTATGAAAGTAAATAACAAATGACACTCCCTTCGATCCAATTCCAAGAAAAGTACGGAAATAAGCATCGTATCGCATTTATCGGGATATATCACAACGGCATAGTTTCTAACTTTCATAAAAATGGCCAAAACAAAAGAATTTCCTCTAAGTTGTGGGAGATGAGATTGCATCACTCATGTTGTTTATTCTTTCATTTATTCTCATTTTTTTTTCTTTTCCTTTTCCTTCTTTTTTTTTGTTTTTTTGTTTTTGATGTTTATGTTTTGCATTCACGCGATAACGCTATGAAATGCAAACACGACCACATTTGAAAACACGCGATGACGCTATATATAAAAATGGATGGAAGATTCCATAAATCTCATTTTTGGCTTCATCCCCAATGTTTCATGTGGCACCGGCTACTCAATTTTATTAGGAAAAACATTCACTTATATAATTCTCTTTTTCATTCTCCAACATGAATTAGCAACTCATCCACCCATTTCTAAGAAGAAAACAAAGCATGCACAATTGGCCAAATCCAATTCAACCAAAAACTACACCATTCATCCCAACACATGCAATCACTTACACCAAACTTTTCCCAAATTGTTTCAAAGAGAGCATCACGGCATATGAAATAGTCTCATACATAGCATATTAGCAGTTGACTTCAAATTGGTAAAGAAATGAAAATGTGCCAATCAAACATCGAGAAGTTGATACCAAAATGATAATCCGAAAATTTGCATGGTATTAAAGCATGTAGGGACAACACAAAGCAAGCGGCGTATGGACAAGGATGCCAAAATATGATATGCAATGAAAATCATGGGATGAGGCGAAAAATGTAGGGATCTCAAAAAATTTTTTTAGCTAAACCTCAAAATCCTAACAATCTAAAGATTCTAACACTCTCCCCCCAACTTAAAATAAGCATTGTCCTCAATGTTGGGAGAGTACTAGAGCTCACAAAAGATCCTAGAAAAGAAAAGAAAATCATATGAAAGTACTGAAATAAAACATTTATTTATTTACACTATTGGAAAGAACACACCGTGGCAAAAGGCGGATCATGTATGTATAACGGCGGTGGCAACTGCTCGATCATATCATTACGCTCCTTCGCGAGCGTCGCCACGTCTAATGCCCTACCTCCATTGTGGGCATTAATGGCATGCGACACAACTCCAAGCATCTCCTTGTGATGGGTTCCTGCCAAATAGGGGAGATAGGGCGTGTCAAAAATAATTGGGCGAGAGCGCCCATCCAAGTGAAAGCTTGCCAAAATGGGTCGTCGAAATGAATAAAAGAATATACGATCAAATGACGACAATCCGAATCATTATGGTATGGAATTAAATAATTTGATTCAGGGGTAGAGGAAAAATTAAGATGGGAACTTCCCTGAAATGTGATGCTAGGCTCGGGATGATGCACGGCCTCAAGAGGAGGTGGAAGTGGCTGCAGAGAGAAATCTGGAGGAGGCGACGGCTCAGGCTCAATGTAGACCATCTCGCAATCGTCCTCGCTATCAGAAAGTGTAGGCTCTACAGACCTCCCCAGACTATGAAATGTATCCTGAAAAATCTCCTCGATGACTGGCAAGTGCGCATCCTGAGGTGAGGGAAGTGGCATCTGTGACAGGACTGGAGGTATACATGTCTTGGGCAAATCCAAGCACGCATCATCCTCGTCATCCCAGAAATAGTTCATCTCAGTCGTCCTCCCTATGTACTCAACCGCCTCGACCTACGAAGCTAACTCTGAAGTGGACTGTGGCTCAGGCTCCATGGTGTCCTCAATCTGCTCTAGGCCATCATGCACATCCGCTTCATCGTCAACCTCACAGTGAAAATGCATCGTGTCACCGTCGTGGTCGACACGCACTCCATCATCCATCTCCCCCGGCTCATCAAAATATATGTGCTCAAATTCCTCTACTTGGCCCCAATGCACCCTCTTCATAAGTTTATCTTGGTAATCCATATGATCGCATTGGAATGAGCCCTCACCTGGCTCCTCAGGCTGGTCCTGGACTTGCTGCTCTGCATCCTGAAGTGGAAACTGGGACTGACAATCATCCTCATATCCAAGTGACGGCTCTCCAGATGACGCAGTCTGCTCCCACTCTGCAAGGTCCCTGAGGTAACACCATGAATCCTCGGTCGAATAATCAAAGAACTCCCCACCACAACTCATCTGCACAAAATCCCGCCCAGATGTCGATAATCCTGTGTAGAAGATCTGCAGAAGATGATCCTCGTGAAAGCTCTGGTGTGGGCACGCAAGCACCAAATCAGTGAACCTCTGCCAAGCCTGATGGTAGGCCTCCCATTCAGCCTGGGCAAAGCTCGCTATATGCTGCTCCATGGCCTGCCGTCCCTGTACCTGCTCCAAAAAGATAGGCAAAAACACTCCGAGAAATTCAGCATGATATGACAACCAAGTAAAATGTGAGTCAAAAGACAATAAATCAAACCAAAGTCTAGCATCATCTAGTAAAGAAGAGGGAAAAAAATCTAAAGTATATGCAATCATTATATATGTTCCCACCAAGACATGAATACAGCCACTCTTCAAATTTTTTAATATGTAAATGAGGGTTCTCCCACTCCGAGCCATGAAAGTATGGCGGAAGTGGGATATCCTCCAAATCAATGTCCGAAAAATCTGAAGATGATGCCATTTTGTTGATAAAAAATTTCTCAAGAAAATGAGAATAAACCACCAAAAGACTCAATAAGAGGAAAATAAATAAAGTGAAAAGACACAACACTAAGAGATAGAAATATCACACTAAAACTTTCAAAATCAATCAAAAAATGCTAATAATAGAAACCGTTGTCCCCGGTAACGGCGCCAATTTGGTTGACACGGAAGGACGCGCACGGGGCATGCCTTCCACTCCCAAGCGTAGGAGTGTCAATGTAATAAACACAACCGGTGAGAACCGGGTCGGATCACAGGGACAAGTCGTTCTATATTCACAAAATTGATTGATAAAGAAAAATAAAGCGTGAAAACAACCACCTCAACTAACGGTGGATGAGTGGTAAAAAGTGTGAAGAAATCTAAAATCCTAGCCTACGCACTATGGGTGGAGAGCCGAATCAGCAAGCAACGAGGAGGACTCATGTGGTGTGTGTGAATGAGGCAGTGGGCGTGGGAATTCATCCCAAATATAACTCAATTGATCTCCCGGCTAAGGAAGCTCAATCGGAAAATATGGCATTTCATCGAACGTGTGAGGTGCAATAAGTAATGAATGAAACTCATATGAGTAATAATCAATTAAGTACATTAGAGAGGGTCCGCTAGGATTATCCTCTTCTTGGATTTCCCCTTAGGGTTCCAATAAACAAACCTACTCAAAGCTTCATCCACAAATTAGAAAGTGAAAATGTGCTAGAAATGAAAATTACAACCCAACAGCAACAATCACACAACACAACCACACAAGCAAACTTTAGAGAATCATGGTGAAAAAGGAGTAATCTTTACTCAAAATTAACATCCAATTTACAACTCAAAACCCTAAATCAAAATACACAAGAGAATAGGAAAATTTCACCCAAGTGTCACTCCAAGCTGAGATTTTCCTCTCCCAAATGCTCCTCCAAGCTCCAAGCTTCATCCATGGCCTCCTCCCCTTATCAAATCCCTAAAAATCTCCAAGAGCAGCTCACAACCGAAGTTCTGCAAAAAATCAACTTCGCCCTCAAAATCGCACAAGCGCCCCCCATTTAATTGAGTTGCGGGTCAGGCGCATCAGCGCCCGACCCGCGGGCACCTTACGCCCGCATTTGCTCGCGCGTACAGCTAGGCGGGCCAGCAGCTGGGCCGGCCCGCCCGATATATTGAAAAAAACATTTTTTTAAAAACCCATCAGTTGCGGCCTGAGCGGGCCGGCCCGCTCGGCGCTTTTTCTTTTTCTTATTTTTTTTTAAATTTCCAGCGGCCCACTCCAAGAGCGGGCCGCGGGCTTTGGGCCCAAATACAATTTTTTTTGTTTTTCCTATTTTATAAAAATTCCAGAAAAGCTTCTTTGCCTCCAAAAATTCCCAATAAATAGCTAGAAATTCCCAAAAATTCTGGAAAAAATGCAGAAAATCCAGAAAATTCCAGGAGAAACTGAAAAATACGAGAAGCAAAAATTAGTCCACAAAAACCACATTTTATGTATAAACTAGAGATAGGCTTTAATAATCCACGATATCACAAATACGCCCGTATCAAGCCAAAATTAACATGATATACACATAAAATACCTAGAAATGGGGGGGGAATATGCATTTATATCACGAATCATGTAGGCAGTGAGTGGAGTTGTTGTGAGATTTGGACTCTAGGGTGGAGTGAGAGTAGTTGTAGAAATTTTTGTACCACTTATCCCCCTTGTACCCCATGGTGATGAATGTTGTACTTTTGATTGTACTGTTATGTGACGACGATGCTAGTTGATAGCTCTGTGTTGTGATTGTAGACGCTCCCGTTGGTGGTGAGTTGCCGCATAGATAGTACTACTTTTTCTGTTTGTGTTGGAGCTATTATGTTCTGAGTTTATTTCAGTACGTAGTTTCTCTCTTGCCTGTGTTGTCATAGCTATTGCAGTGACATGTGCATTCCATTTACAGCACATTCACGCTTGGTACCCAGTACCGCGGCCCGTCACCCCTGTCTTCCGTATTTTGGGGGATGAGGCGTGACATTAGGGGTCACCAAGGTGGGTGACCAATGTAGGTTCCAAGGTTAGGAGACCCAAGTTTACAGGTCAATGCAGTAATGACCAGGTGTGCCATTATTGCAAGAACCATGACACTGGAAGAACACATTCACACGGTTGAAGGCCAAATGTAAAGAGTCTGCTCAGCATGTATCCGTGTTTGGTGGTGCCTGTATTGATGCCAATAATGGAGAAATATTGGATGTGTCTTCTGTGGAATACAATAGGTCTTCATGGATTCTTGATTCAGGGTGCGATTCACATATGACTCCGATGTGGAGTCATTTTGTGACATATACTCATAAAGATGGACCAGACGTATACATGGGAAACAGATTTATGTCTAGAGTGGTTGGGGTCGGTACAGTTTGGTTCAAGATGCAGGATGGAGACATTCGAACACTTACGAGCGTTAGGCATGTACCAGATTTGCAGCGAAATTTGATTTCGCCTGGGGCTTTAACAAAGTGTGGGATGTTGCTTGGTGCTCAAGGGATAGTGTCTACAGGTGTTCATTTTGTGATGGTGGCAAGGAATATTAGAAACCTTTATAGGCTTCAGGGTCAGACGATGTCGAGTCAGTTGTCTGGTGCACCAGAGAGCTCTACTGGAGGAGCATTTGGGACTTATATGGACGTCGTGACAGAGAAGCAAGGTCGGTTACATGAAGTGATATCTGCAGTGTGTAGCGATGGATCGCCAGGAGACAGAGTACATAGTACATCATATCGTGATTCAACTCCGTATACAGCTCAGATTGTCTACATAGAAGCAGTTGGCTTCAGAGTAGAGTAACAGTCTTCATGAGGATGCGTTGCTGAGTGTAAGGTGGAGTTGGGTATTCGGGTAGATCAGTTACATCACATCAATGTGCACTCACATAGACGACGTGGGTGACATGGCTCATCGTGAACGAGACATAGTTTGTCCACGGAATCATCTGGAATGTGCAGATCTAGCAGTTCAGAGATGATCAGTAGCAGTAGATCTCACAGAGATCGTGGTTGTGTTGTGGTGAAGTCTTATTGGAGAGTTAAATCCAACGACAGTGAGTTGAGGACGTCGAAGCCGGAAGAAGATGGTGCTTTCACTTCATGTTTGGGGAAGGTGATGCATAGTGCTTCCTCAGAGTGTATAGGCAGATCAACTCAAGCGACTATCATGGAGTGTGACCATGGATCGACTTTGGGAGACACATTTTGGTGTCACTTCAGTCAATGATGTAGCATGAGCACGCGGTGTCACCCTCAAAGAGAGGGATCACCACAAATAGGGTGGCGAGTATGGTTCAGTTCTTCGAGCTCAATAGGATTTTGAGATTGGAAAATCTATTGGAGCATTGATGCATCAAAGGGCGTGTTTCACAACAACAGTTTGTTGTTTCATTGATCAGATAAAGAGGTCAATAATCTGGGTAGAGCCGTAAAGAGCATACGATGACAATGTTCGTTGGATGAAGTTTGAAGCGGGGTAGAGCTTATTGAAATATGCTTCAAACTTGTGTTTTGGGCTTAACACAACCGTGCCAAGTTCAGCACGATCGTGCAATGTTTACAGAGACTGCCCAGTTTCTGGACAGATTGTGGCCCATCCGTGTAGAGCTCATCATGACTGTGCATAAAAAAACAAAAAGTTAACAGTAACTTCTGCATGCCTGACACGTTGGTGCCAATTTCCTACACGACCGTGTCGACTGCAGACAGCTCAAACACGATATTTTAAGTTAGGTTTTGATCTAAAACCTAATTTAACCGGACAGTTAAAATTCCACGCGACCCATGTGATTATTTAAACCATTCATATGGTTTAGTTTGGAGAGTGCACATGCCATCATCAAGTTTCTTCTTCCTCACGCGTCTTGGATATCTGGGGGCATGAATTGGTGAGTGACTTCTTGAATTTATTTGTGAAATTCATTGTAATCTTCTTCTTGGTATCTGTCTTTTCGGGTTGAGGGATTATTGTGAAAGCTTTTGTTTTCTTCTCTTTTGGTGAGATTTGGGATCTCCTTTGGGTTTTGTGAGAATAGTTTAAACTCCAATCTTGGAGTAATTGGTATTATCTTTTGTTGAAGAAGATTGAATGAGTCGGTGCAATTCTGTCACGCACCGCTTCCCATTCTACCGGGAGCGAGGACGCGAACGGGCCCACGATGTGCTTAAAACAAGGAGGAATACTTTTTTCTTTTCTTCCTCCGTGGCTTAAACACAATAACGCGCCTGTGAAATAAAGAGGCTGGATCTTGCATGCTTATAAGAAATAGTACAGATGACATTATTACAATATCAAAGCGTCTGAAAATAAAGTACAACATAGGCCTAATATGGCCGAATCAACAAAGTACACAAATTACATTATTTCAAATATTTAAAGGTACAGTCGCGAAGGTAAACGTCTAGTCTTCTGCGGGTAGGTACTCCACGTATTCTTCGAGTGTTGGTTCGACTTCTGCAGCAATGTCTTCAGAGAACTCACTATCGAGACTTGATGGACATTTCGTAAACCAACAAAATGAAATGTCCGTCAGCGATGTTTACTCGGCAATATAATCTCCAAAACCAAAACGTTAGGCATTTTAATTAAATCAAGATGAAAAGACAAGCAATAAGTTTAATAGAAAAAAGTTATGACAGTTAAGTATCAACAGCAATTTGCAACCTGCATCAATTTAATCATTTAATAACAATTTGCAATACTATTAGCAACCTGTAACAATTTAGCATTTGATAACAAAACTGTGACGTTGTAGCAACATGTAAAGGAAGAGATTAGAGCAATATTTAATAACCAATCTATTCTAGTGATAATTCCATGTCCAAGAGTACGAAAGATGACTAACATGTGCCCTGTGACTGGGAGTCAATCCGTGACGCTGCTCTCCGTCCCCATATGACGACGGTCAAGCTCTAACCTCCTTAATGTGTTGGAGGTATTCGGTTGGGTGCATCCAGTCACAACGTAACATTTGTGATCACAGACTACCCCAATCATACAGGGTCAAGTCAAGTTCCGGTCAAAAGTACGTGTATTATTTATTTATATTGAAGTTCCATCTTCCATTCATTTATATTGAAGTTCCATCTTCCAATCATTTATATTCAGTTTATTTGCATCAGTAGATGCGTACAATGGTTCCATGGTGTCTCAATAGTTCGTATAATAGCCTCACAAAAGTTCACGACTTCACGACTCAATTTAACAATTAAATGAAAACGTGGAAATATGTAATAGTATAAGAGAATGAGCACAAAAATGATTTTAACTAAGCAATTGAGTTTAATTAAGCTTAAAATATTTTTCTAATGCTAGTAGGTAGTTTTCAAGATTATTAAATAATTATTAAGCATTTTTAAATAAATTAAAAGGGCCAAAAACTAATTTTAAATCAAGAAATCATTTTTACGACGTATGTTCAAAGATTTATTTAGGTCAACCTGTATGTCGAAATTCTTCCAACAAGGGGTCAAAACGACCGTATTAACTAGTACTACAACATATATTTTTCTCGTATGTCAGTGTATGTGAAAATCTCATAATTTGAATTTTAAAGCGAATTTAGCTTTATTAAGTTTTACCTTTGAAAAATCATTGTGGGAGATATACTTGCCTTTTGGTGATGAAACCAGCGCCAATGAGTCCGTTTCGTCATTTCAGATTTTCTGGGCGTTCCCGTATATTTTTCTGAGGTCTATACGATTTATAAACAATTTATTACTATCACTCTATTACTATACATATTTCTATACGTATTTCAATACGTCTTTCGTATTAAAACCATAATCACTCCACATTCTCACCTCACGTCAAATCGATGGGCGCTCGAGGGTGTTCGATGGCGCACGAAGGCGGCAAGGGGGAAGAGCGGCGAGTGGTTGCTGGTGGTGGCTCGACGCCGGCGGTGGGGTGCAGCGGCGTCGCGCGCAGTGGCGGGTAGCGGCAGCAGCAGCAGCTGCTTGCGACAGCAGCTTGTGGCTGCTCGGGACGGGGCGTTGGCTCCGTCGATGGCGTAGAGGAGGGCGGAGCAGTGGCGGAGTAGGGGGAGTCGGTGGTGAAGCGCGGGAGGAGGGGCTCCTATGGTGAAGGAAGAGGGAGGGGCATTCGACTGCGGCGCTCGGAGTCGCCTGGGGAACGGGGCGATGTGCAGGCTGATGAGATGGAGAGAGCGGAGTCGGTGACGGGCAGTGGCGGTTGTGTTTGCCGTGCGGCGAAGCGCCGCCGCCGGCGAGAAGGGGAGGTGAGGGTGAGAGCGGGGAGCTCGGGCTGTCGGGGTGTTTTGCATGAGTGGGAGGAGAGTGGGCTGAGAATGAGGATGGGTTGAGTTATTTGAGGGAGAGAGATTGGGAGGGTTTATATATGTAATTGGTATTAAGTTAATATAAGTTGCACTTAATATTTAGTCAATGGATTTATTAGGTTAAGTTAACTTTTGACCACTTTAAAAAAGTTGTCTAATAGGTTAACACATGTTTATCTATGATTAGGAGGTTGGTGGTAATTAGGGTTAAAAAATGGTAATTAGTGATAGTAAAAAGTGATTAGCAATATAATGCTAAAATACCCATTAATCACATATGACTCCGAAGAATTACAAAAATATAGCCACGGGTTCGCATCGTCGCGAGGATCATGACTACGAGGTCTATTTCGAAGTTTGAGCTACGAAGATACGAGTTTTGGGCCAAAACGTTTAGGTCACAGGTTTGCAAGTTCTAAATCGATTTGACTTCAGAAAATTATGAAAATAAAATGGGGAGCACTAAATGATCATATAATCTCATGGTAGAAGTTTGAAATCGTTTTGATAACGTTTATATAGAAAAATAATTGATACGACTAATCGGTAATAATTACGTATAAATTATTATATAAATTATTTAGGGGTATTGGATATCACTCGCACTCACTAAAATAGGCTATAAATATATTGATATTACAAAATATTTTTAATAAATGATTTTGAAACCATTTTAATATTAAACTCCTGACCAACCATTATAAAATACATTTAATTTATGAAAATATGTAAAATACGAATATACGTGTACTGATAGATACAAGCCGTCACAAATTCTATCTGATCATATTAGTAGAAACCATCATATGGAAGCTGCAGGTAGGCTCCGTTAGCGGGTCGAATCACGTAAACTCTGTGTCGCTTGATTTGTTGTTTGCATGCTTTCGTTACTTTTCATCTTGATTTGTTTTGGTTGGACATTGTGCTATTGTGGTGTATCTCTGAAAGATCACGGCGTAGTGATTGTATGGCAGCTATCCACCTCTGGTTGGAGTTTGCTTCCACTGTTCGTCAGTCCTATTGTCCAACAACCCACCATCGCCGCCTCCCGCCACCGACAACGAGCCGACGACGGGTGGTGATGTCAGAGGAGGGGGGAGGTGGGGCTGATTTGTCAAATGAGGGATGGAGGATGGGACGGGGTTGGAGAGGTCGGAGGAGGGAGAGTGTGCTGGCTTGTCGGAGGGGAGGATGAGGGGGATGGGTTAGCGGAGGAGGGTGCGACATATCGGATATGGAGGTTGGAGGAGGGGTCAATGGGGCTGTGGAGGTCGGAGAAAGGGGCGGTGTCGCCTTCCACCCACCGTTGGGCTGAAAACAAGAAGATGCTTTTTCGGAATTTCGTCGCTATGAGTGCAAGTTGATTAATTTCAATGACAAACTTGTAAATAAGTGGCTTGTGCACGGGAGTAATGGCAGACGTGTAAATAAGTGGTTGTGCGTGCGTGTCAAATTAAATGGCGGGCCCCACCCCATCTCCTTGTGTTGTTGAAAAACGATTGCGTCCCCGGCGTTCTCCGCCTCATCCGCCAAACACCCAAAACCCAAGTCCCGATAACACGACAACACCATGTGCAGCGTCGAGAAGCGCGGCGACGTCTTCATCCTAACCCTCACTGGCGACGGCGAGCACCGCCTCTCCCCGCCCATTATCGCTGAGATCCGCTCCGCCCTCGCCCAAATCCGATCCGAATCCCTCGCCTCCTCGGGCCCCACCGCCCTAGTCACCACCGCCCACGGCAAGTTCTTCTCCAACGGATTCGACCTCGCCTTCGCCTACTCCGCTCCAACGTCCGTGGCACGTGCTGCCCGCCTCAACTCCATGGTCGCCGACTTCTCCCCCCTCGTCGCCGACCTCGTCTCCCTCCCCATGCCGACGATCGCTGCTGTTACAGGCCACGCCGCCGCCGCCGGCCTCATGCTTGCCATCGCCCACGACTACGTCGTCATGCGCGGGGATCGCGGGGTCATCTACATGTCGGAGATGGACATGAGGCTACCATTCCCGCCCTATTTTCTCGCCCTCATGAGGGAGAAGATACGAGATCTTCGGGTTTTCAAGGACATCGTGCTGAAATCGAGGAAGATGGGGGCGAGGGAGGCAGCGGAGAGAGGGGTTGTGGATTTGGTCAAGGGATCTCCGGAGGAGACGGCAGAAGCAGCTGTAGCGATGGCGGAGGAGTTCGTTAAGCGGAATTGGGATGGAAAGGTGTACGCTTCGATAAGGATGGGGTCGTTTCCGGGGATCTGCAGAGCAGTTGGATTGGGGGAGGAGACGCAAGAGGAGAGGACGAGTCTCTTTGCTTCGAAGCTATGAAAGGTCAGTTGAAAAAATGAATAAAGACTCGCATTGGAGTATAAACACTGTTGTTTTCAGTATACTATAATGAAGTGTTGTAATTGAAAGTGTATGAAATATGATGATAAGATATATAGAAAATAGGGCAAGGATGAACTTTCCCGCTTAATGAATAGATACAGCAGTGCATATTTATTAAAATTATAACGGGTGATATGGTCATTTGAAGTTTAACTTTATGTGCATGGTATGGTGCTTGATTGATTGTAAAAATAGCAGCAAAGTTTTATTGTGAAAGTAAATTTTTGCATATTAATTGTTGCTGTCTCTCTCGATGAGAACTTTGGTGGTAATCTTTTACCTGTAATCATATAGTATCCCATGTTTATTTCATTTAGTTGCATGTGTTTCATTGTGTGAAATCATACAGACGTTGAGCTTTACGATATGTTTGCCAATTATTTCAACTGTTTTATGCCTTATTTAGTAAGATTGAATGCATTAAGTTTGGTTTTCTATGTATATGTAACAATAAGATATAGATGAAACAGTGGTTCTAGCCTTGCAAGGGATGATATGAACATTGAGGTGGAATTACAATATTTAGGTGTTTTTGGCAACTCAAGAGAGGAGCGATTAGCATGTTATGCATCTATATATGCTATTCAAGGCTAATGCTGAAAAACAAAATCTATTTTGCACATACACAGCCATGCTGAATTGGACACACAACGTGCTAATACGTGTCAAATTCTTAGAGAGATAACTACATGTGTGTCCGTCAAATGTATTAGACTCGACATGACTTCAAGATAGGAGTGTTCATGCTACACGGAAAAAACCATACTTATTGTACACACTAGTGATTATTCATTACTAAGGCAGATACTAGTCATTATTCCTGACTAGCAATCTATGGGAACAATACAAATACAGTATACACATTAAAATAAGGGTCATTCCACAAGGTTGGCCTTGTAACTGAAATCAGCTAGAACTTTTAAGCAACATCAAACATAAACAAACTGTCATGACTTTAGCATACACGGCCCAGGATACAGAGTCTTTGACATAGATTGTTTCTATCATCATAGTCTAAAACAGAAGCATATTTCAATTTTACTTCTTTTTAATTGATTTGTGTGTATATGATGATAGCTTGGTTCTTATGGTGTCACAGTTAGTGGATAAATGTATTTTTCATCTTGCAAGTTTCCCACCGCTGTACTGACTTATAATCATTACATTATTCTTCTTTATGTTACTGATTTATATCATATCTCTACTTGAATAGTCTTTGTGATCCTTGAGGTCTTCATACTCTGTTTTTTATTGTTTCTATGGTAGTGTCATTTAAAATCCTTCCATTTATATGTCATTGTGTTGCTTGTTGGCTTATATAATTCTAATCTGATGCCTGCTGTTACGGTGACTCTTCTGATTGCTTCCTCTTTTAATCACCAGTTTATTCAGTGTCCTTCCCTTTTGCCTTTGCCTTTGTCCATGTTGTCTGCTAGTCTTTTGCTTCTATCACACTTCAACTTCAACTTCAACTTCAACTTCCTGATTCATCTTTTTTATCATACCATCTATATATCGTGGACGCTGAGGTAGACCAATAAAATCTGATAGGCGCATTTCACAGGACTTGAAACAACAGATAATATTTATCTTCCATCATCTCCCTTTTTTCTTTTCCTTTTAGTTGTCTATTTTTTAATTTATACAGGGATGGGCTGCTTAGGGATGCCAACTCTTAAACATTTCCATTTAGTTGGGAAAAGAAAAAAAAAATAGAAACATTCATCTCATGTGCTTAAATGATCTACTTTTATATTGCAATTAATTGGATGGCTTTGTTAATCCAGTCCATATTATGCGGAGGACAAGTCCACTCAATTTTGGATAAGATGCACATGCTTCCTTTTTGATGAGGTATTTTCACCATGGATGTTAACTGGACGCTTCAAATTTTAGCTTGTTGATCGACTGTAGAGTTTGAAACCATGGATATTCAATGATATTGATAGAGAACTGCCAGTTAACAATGCACAATTTGCACTTGATAGCCTAAACCAACATGTGGCAGTTAACACGAATATAGTAGTTGTTAATTAATTAATAAAATGGAATTAGAAAAGGATCATTGTAGCTGACCATTTGCACCCTTGTTGCACATACACGGGCTCACCGAATATGGACAATATGACGCGCGCGCGGACACACACACTTCACAACAAATTGTAAAAATATAATGAAAATATAAGTAAGGGTTTAAATATCGGATATCGGTATTGTATCGGATGACTAATTTTCATATTAGATATTGGATATTGGGGGTATATCAGGGATACACGTCAATAACCGGTTGCTCATATCGGACGATATCAATTAGGGGTGACAAACGGGTCGGGTCGGGTCGGGTTTGACCCGACCCGAATAGGGGTGAACCCGAACCCGACCCGGATTAAATCCGGGTCAAGGTTTGGGAACCCGTATCCGACCCGGTTTATCATGCGGGTCGGGTGTGGGTCAGGTTCGGCTTGGAAATAACAAAATTTAATAGAAATAAATTACCCAACAATTGCTTCCACTGGGAATCGAAGAGGGGCCAACATGGATTGATGAACAACCCACCAAATTGTGTTAACCAACACTCCCAGAATGAAGTTTTGAAAGGAAAGTCTATTATATTAGATATATATTTAATATATTATCGGGTGGAATTTGGGTCAATCGGGTTGACGGGTCAAACCCGTATCCGACCCGGATTTTATCCTGGTCGGTCGTGTCAACCCGAATCCGACCCGATCCGAGAGGCCGGGTTCGGGTCGGGTGCAATTTGCCACCCATAGTATCAATTTACAAATTTTATTAACCAAAGAGTATTTATAATATCATAAATATTCATGTTTGTTTATCTTACCAAAATATCATCAATATGGTCAAACAAAGTTACAATAACATATTAAGTAATCATTATCATTAACATACTATGTATTACTATAAATTAAGAAAGTATTTAAATTTAAAGTACTGAATTAATAGAAAATGAATTAAAAGATTAACAGAAAGAATGACATACCACAATAATCCTATAATCCAGCTATCCAAGTGAATGAAACCAACAAATTCAAGTGTTTTATCTCCAACAGTGCACTAATATAATCATAGATACATACCATGGCCCAAGAATCGATTATACAGATTAATTGGAATCAATGTCATTCTATAAACATTTATGTACACATATACATAAAAATATCAAAAAATATATGGAAAAATCTAGAATTAAGAAGAATAATAAAAAACTAACATTTTCCTTTGCATTACCTTCAATAAAGCAATGTATTTGAACCGATTCGATCCGAACCGTTAAAAAAATTTCTACACCCATTTGGAATAGTATCAGCCGATATCGGCTTGATATATCGGCTATATCAGTCTTGATATATCGGCTATATCACTCGATATCAGTTTTTTAAGAACAACAATTATACCGATATTGGACCCATCTGATATCGATATATAGGCCGTATCAGCCTATATTTAAATCACTAAATATAAGTATCGTGTTCAATACGTGGCTGACATGTGTGTTTCACATGTGTCCTACATAATATAGCTTCATGATCGAAATGTCCGTTCCACCAAGATTTGCATCTATCCTGTGTAAAATTAAAAACATTCTCATTAAGTTATCGTGATATTATTCAAACTACGATTATCTAATTACTTTGCAATCCAATCCATATTGTGCCACAGTCAAGTAGTAACCTATCCCTAAATGGCACACAAGCATAGCATATTGGTGGTGTAGATTTAGGGTTCTAAATGTATTATGGCAACTAGCATATCATATTCTTCAAATTTTAGGTATCCGACTTGTTGAACTTGGACAATTAGTGGTGTAGCACAAGAACAAAAATTAATTTAGGGTTCTAAATGTAGGGTTTTAATGTAGTGGGAAACAAGAAAATAGGAAAAAACCTAAGGATTATGGATAAAAAGTTAAGGATAAAGATACGATTCGGTCCTCTTATCCATGCATCTCATGTCACCATTCTCAATTTCTCGTAAGAAAAAAGATTTAATGAAAAACTATGTTCCACACAAACGGAATATAATTTTCTTTCAAAATTATTAATTTTCATTTTAATACATAAAAAGTTGATGTGCATCTTTATTTAAAGAAAAACCTACGCATTTCACGTGTTCAAATAAAAAATCAACTAAATAAAAGAAAATCTCTAAATATAAAAGCATGTTGATATGATTTTCTAGAGTTTTGGGGGATAAAAATAGAGTTTGATGGATTTTTGCGGAAAGCTGGGATTTTTATCGCTGAAGATGGAATTTGGAGGAAAAGGTGATATTTATATTGATTTTCAATAGGGAATACATGGATACGTGACCTCAATTTAAGAGGAGGATCCTCTACAAGACTTTAATTCTAGAGGAAAGGCCTAACTCTACCAAGATCTAAGTTCCATACTACTACTATTTTCTATCTCTCAATTCTTTTCTCAAATTCCACATAACCCTCAATACCCAACCCCTCATACATTTATAATACTGATTTTCTAATAATTACATATCTACCCCAGACACTCAAAACTACAATTTTGTACATGTGCCCAGAAATTATAGATCTGCCACTGGTTGGCTGCTGCACTCCC
This sequence comes from Scilla litardierei, assembly GCA_030789695.1. Classification (NCBI taxonomy): domain Eukaryota; kingdom Viridiplantae; phylum Streptophyta; class Magnoliopsida; order Asparagales; family Asparagaceae; genus Scilla; species Scilla litardierei. Next base: position 190,287,485 of record CM061136.1, on the reverse strand, counting down.
AAGTCGTATCATTACTCTGCCCCCAAATAATGACCTTGACCTCAAGGTGGTGTCATGAAGTTTCTATGCACGCTACTTTAAATGAGAGTACTTGTCCCCTCCAGGCTCGTCCTACACAATTGCTTTGCCTTCTTCATTCTTGATGACTAAAATCCGAAGAGCACATTTTCGGCAACGGTGTACTGGACTGAACCACTTGTCACATCGAAAGCACAAGCCTTGTCACGTCTGTAGTGGATCTTTGCCTGCATGAGATGCTTGAGCCTATTGTCGGGGTGATGCTTGCTATTCTTCTCATGATTCGTCTGAACCGTCGATGTCGACGATTTCTAAGCCTTTGTCGTGACATCAGTGTGGGATGTGATCCTGCTCATTGCTCCCTTTGCAGTCCGTTCTGCTGTGACTCTGTCTTCCATCACTTGGGCCAGCTCCATCACCTCTCCAAGTTCCCTCGACATCAGTATACAAAGCTCTGCTTTGATGCTCGTTTTAAGTCCTTTCATAAAATTCCCTTCCAACACCTCACCAAAAATCATCCAGTCTGAGAGCATCTCGAACCTCTCTCTGTAATCTCTGATAATCTCATCCTGTCTGAGGGCAGGAATTGGTCGTGTAGATTACCCTCGTGAGTGTCTCGAAACCAATGCAATAAACCGTCCTTGAATTCCTCTCATGAGTTAAAAGGCCCACTCTGCTTCCTCCATTGAAACCAAGCTATCATTTTCCTCTCCAAACAAAGCTCTGCTGCCATCAACTTCTTCGTTAAGTGTCTCAAAACCGATGCAACAAACCGTCTTTGAAATTCTTCCCATGAGCTGAAAGGCTCCCTCTGCTCCCTCCACTGTAACCAAGCTAGCGTCTTTCTCTCCAAACAAAGCTATGTTGCCATCAGCTTCTCCTTCGCTGTCAGGTAGTTAATAGTGAAATATCTCTTTGTCTGATAGACCCATATATAAGGATCCTCACTCTTAAGATAGACATATTTAACTTTCGGATCTTGTTGTCAATGTCGAATGCCCATGTTCTGCTATTTGATTGGGCTGTCCGTAATAGAACCTTGAAAGACGTTTTGTTGACCTGTTGGGCCTCCAAAACATTCACCCTGAACTCCTATAGCTACGCCGTTGTCTCCCTATCTGTCGTCACACCACCAAATATCTCCTCCCTCGAGCCCCCTTCGATGTTCCATAGGCCGTCGTCCATATGTGGCCCTCATGCGGACCTTTCATAACCTCACGGGCCTCTTCTGTCATCGTTGGGCCAACCAAGGTTTTCACCACCATTCTTGAGGCCCAGCCAGAGGCCACAGCGATTGACAGGCTCGCCTGAAGGTTTGTCGCGTCTAAAACACTGTTGTCGAGGTTCATAAAAGTCTTCATCTATAAACCAGGGCCCACAGGCCCTCTTGAAGGCTGTCCGGGGATCGTGGGTCCTTAGGCGGCCCACCTGCTCGTGGTTCTGGCCTGGACACGCATCCACGATTTTTGACCTCCTGGCATCCCCGTAGGCGTCGCCTTAGCCTGGACGACCCGTTCGGAGGCCGTTGGCCCCCTGGTGGCCTGCCCATGGCTCGCCTGTCCTTGCCACACCTCCATGGGTTTTTGCCAAGGGTTTCCTCACCATTTGAATACACATTTGCCTCAAAGTTGATGAGTTTCACTTTTCTTGTTCAAAGGTGACGCTTTTTGTTCTAGATCTGTGTCGCAGTCGTAGTCGTTGATTAGATCTGATACCGTACCGCCCTTAAGAAGGATCTCCTCCTTAAAAGAGAGGAGTTTTCCATTTCTCTTTTATAAAGGCGGTGCCTTTTATCATGTATCCAAATTGTTGTCCTCGTTGCTCAGATCTAGCTTCGTTAGCTCTTTCTCAAGTGGAGGGATATTCATCTTCTCCAATGTCTGCTTTATCAATAGCTCCATTGACGAAAGCCTCTCTTCTGTTATCGATGTCGTTCCTCCGATGCTTGATTTTGTTCCTTCATCTATTTCTTGTGCTCTCCCATCTTGCTTTCGAATCTCTCTTTGAAAGCTTCCATCTTTCTTGTCGATGCCATCAGGATCTACACTCTTATAGCAATTTGATATGATTTTCTAGAGTTTTGGGGATAAAAATATGATTTTTGATGGGTTTTGAGGAAAAGATGATATTTTTAGGGTTGAAGAGAGAATTTAGGGGAAAAGATGATATTATTATTAATTTTCAATAGGGAATAAAAGGATAGGTGGCCTCAATTCGAGAGAACTGCTCTCCTAGCCTTTAATTCGAGAGAAAATGCCTAACTTTCCTAAGATATAAGTTTCATACTCCTAATCTTTTCTATCTCTCAATTCTTTTCTCAAATTTCACATAATCCTCAATACCCAGCCCTCCATACATTTATAATACCGATATCTTAATAATTACTAGGGGTGTGCGGGTCCGGGTACCCTGTTTTTTTTATGTTACCCGGACCCTACCCGGTAAGGGACCGATTCCTAAAATTTGGATCCGGAACCTACCCAGTTGGACCCTATACCCGGACCCTACCCGGACCCTATGTTTCCGGGTAGGTTCCGGGTACCCTGTAAAAAAAAAATCTAATTTGTGATGCATTACGAACAATGATTTTCAAATGATCTGTGCATGACAATTACCTTAAATACACATGAATAAAGATCAATCTGGAAGTAAAATATTGTCTCTAGTCTCTTTCTTCAGTGATAAAGGTTTACTGATCAGTCATTTCTACTAGATAAAGCTAGACATATGGAAGAATGATTCACGTTTACCTCTACTGCTCTTTTGAACGCATAAGAGAACAATATGATCTTTGATTCAAATGCATTGTTTGATGAACTTACGCGTTGCTCAGAACTTCAGGATGCAAGTTATACTCCCTAATATTATAAGTTCAAATTAGATACATCCAGGGTGGATCACTCTTATATATTTTGATCATTAATATTATAATATATAAAAAAATTAAATTTATTAAATATCGGTTCCGGTTCTGGGTACCCGTTCCCTATAAACGGGACCCGGACCCGGACCCGATACCCGTCGGTTCCTAATTTTCCTACCCGGAACCTACCCAGAACCGATAACTATCTACCCAGAACCTACCCGTTCGGGTGGGTTCCGATCGGGTATCTGGGTACCCAGTACCCATGCACACCCCTAATAATTACAGATTTTGCCCTTGGACCCCCAAAATTATAATTTTGTTTCCGTGCTAAAAAATCACAGATATATCACTGATTGGCTGTAGCACCCTCAAGTCGTATCACATGTGCGCAACATATGAAACTCAAAAAGTAACTAAGAATCAAAGTAAACTAAATCAAATCTAAGTCTAGAATCAAAGAATTGAGTTAGATTGTCATCATTCTACCCAGCTTTGAAAATCATGACAAAAATACATAACTAGGTAGACCTGATCAATCATCTCCATTATGGCATTGGTGAAAGATGTGCATTCAGGATTGTACCGTGCCAGCTTCAAGCTCAAGCGAAATAGTTAACTTGGTTCCATAATGGTTAATCCTTTGAAGAAACCGACAAAAGCCTATACGATGTGTGCAAAGCTTTTTAGGTTCTATAATGAACCTTTGTAGGTAAACATTAGTCATCTCATGATTCACATCATCCTTAACGATAAATCCCTATAAATTTTTGTTAGATTTTACTACAAACTTGTAATTAATATTATTAATAGTAATGATTTTGTCAGTCTTGAAATGTAGGTCCATAATATGTTATGCATGATGTTCGGTGAATGCAATATGTTCATGATCAATCGTTAATTTTGATGAAGTTCGGACCACAAGGGTAATTGACTTTGTATGTATTATGTTAGTGACCAACATATCCTTTTGAGGGTGCTACGATGTTTATGATGACTCAATTGGTTCACATCAGCTAACCAATTTGAGAAATTTTGGGGTCGTAAATGCCATCAAAATTAGATACATCTACCTTGATTCTATGTATGATATTGTTCAGGTTATACCTATCATTGGTATCATCATCATGATCGACACCTCCTCTGGTTCTTACCGCTAACCCTATCCTGATTTTCGTCATTGCCTTGTACATTCCTACCGAGTGTATGCGTCATCTCAAGTCTCTAATGTCTTTATGGACCTGGATAAGGTTACATGCTGTCTTCCTGATGGGGTTGAAACCAATGTTTGAGGTTTCGGCCGATACTATTGGGTATCGGCCGTATCGTTTCGGTATCGGTGGGTAACGAGACCGAAACTAGGGGTCAGTTTCGGTATCGATCGATACTAAACAGTATCGGTCAGTTTCAGCCGATACCAGCCGATACCAGTCGATACCGACCGATACCGTTCAGTATCGGTTGAAGACGGAGGAAGAAGAATGTATAATTAAATAAAATTTTTCTAAAAACCCCAAAAATAAGATATTGACATGCTATTCACACCCTACATTTGTATAAACATATTACACATTATTTACAAGTTTGCCATATTGTAACTAATGAGAGAGTGTTTTTAGCTAAATGGTTAAGGTGAATAGCATATTTTTAACTAATATTGTTCATAGTTATGTTATAAGTTACAAATTATCTTTATTAGTTTGCCATTATTTTATTAGTAACAAATTTTAAATAATATTGTTACTTACATGTAACTTACAATTTTTGAAACTACTGATACGGACGAACCGAAACTCACTTCCGAAACCGTCGAAACGAGTTATACCGATACTGAAACCTAAATTTTCGAAAGAGCGAGACCGAAACCGAGATCTCAAACCTTGGTTGAAACATCTTTTAAATATTTTATAGCATAGTCCTATTTGAGGTCTTATGGACTTGGATGTCTATATCAGCTACGTTAGGTGCTATAATTTTTTAGTAAGCTATAACATACAACCGGCCAACTAAATAACTATTATACAAGACACCTAATCACACGGATGGATATGCGGAATCATAGGCTTAAAACTATGTGTGCACTATTCATGAAAACAAAACAAAATCTTAAAGGTTTGAATCTGTATTATGAAAGAAAGTGCAAAACTAAATATGATGTAGGCATGCAAAAACGAGCAAAGAAATATGCAATCAATAATAATAACAATTAAATTATACAATGGAATATAATAATTAAGGAGTTCGATCGGATTAGAAATTATTTAAAGCAATAATCAGATGGTATGATCTCTAGCCGTTGTTAGAGATGTAAGTTTAGATGTGAAATTTCATGCAAAAATATCTAAAAATAGGCTCCCAAATCACCAAAACAACTTGAAATTTGGTTCAAAACTAACTCAATCTGGATCGGGATTGGGTCTGATTCAGACAAAGTGCTTGATTTGGCTTAGTCAGCTATGGTTGGGCTTTTTCAACTATGTTGGGCTTAATTGTGCTGAATATGGTTAAAGTCTGATGGTGAATTGGTGTTTCGAAAGTAAATCGGGTTTGTACCTTCAATCTTAGACCTAACCTAGCTCGGTTCAGCGGCAGATAAGGAGGTGGCAGGGAGAAGTGGAGATTGCGATGCAGTCTGGTGATGGCATGATCTTGTCAAGATATCGTTGATGATAAAGATATGGTGGTTGATGATAAAGATATGGTGGTGGTGCCAGATTGCGAAGCAGGTTGTAATGACGAGGATATGTTGCAGATCTAACATTGAGAACGTACGGACTGAAGATGCTATGATCGATGAGGGCAATGGTTGTGAGAGAAGTTAACGATGTTGACGGTGACATTAAGAGGGGGAGGTGATGATGGCATCGATGGTAAGGGAAGAGGATGGCATTGATGAGGATGATGAATGTGACAAACGAGGTGGTTTGAGGTTTCGATGGTGGCGATCTATGACGACGATGACGACGATTTGGATCTAGGTGCGGATTTAAGGTGGAGGAAGTAGATGAGTTGGCTGCGACATTCAATTATGCCGAGAAGGAGATCGGGGGTGAGGCAAGATGATGTGTTTTTGTGCAGAGGTTGAAGTTATGTTATGGTTAAGGTTGTTGGGCATGAAGAGTAGATTAACAGTGGGGTTTTGGGATTATTTGAGGTTTTTGGGGATTTTTTATTTCTATTTCCAGAAATCTAAATCTGATGGGCTAATTGGTGGGTAGGGTTTGAGATTCAGGCTGTGTGGACTTTTTATCGAAGGGAAGGATATGGTTTTAAAATTAGAAAAGATGGGATCTTTGGATCGACTTTGCTTTGATACCGATTTCACATTATACAAGTATAAAAATAGATTTAGGGTCCTACTGTGATGATAGACAAGAAATTATGGGGGAAAAATTAGGGATTAGGTCTAGAAACTTAAGGATAAAGAATCAGATTTGGACCTTTCATCCAGGCAGCTCACGTACCCACTTTCAACGCCTCACAATAATGTTAATAATGGTGAGAGAAATTCGGGTACATAATTAGAGAATAACATCAAGAATATATTAATGCAACAATATAGCAGTCTCTTTAACTTTATTTGAACACTATTTCTCTTCCATCACTAATGCTCACATCACATCACAAACACACTACCTTACCTTTTAATTAATCTTGCACTTTTATTTTTTTCCTTCAGCACAATTTACTTGTCCATTTCAACAATACTATTCTCATTTTTATAATGATAAACTGCATTCAGATCCCCTATTTTATAGGATATATGTAACTAATAATCCTTTCTCTTTGATACTAACACCGAGACCTCTTGAATTACCTTTAAAGTTCTAGCTTCAGGTGGTTCAAGTGTAACTTACTGTTTATTAATCAGTCAATCCAATAAGTCTTAATCCAATGCGTATCAGTGTTAGTATCAAAGATTGGTGGTGTTTAGTTTCATGTATCATGTAAAACAGAGAGTCTGTGTGAAATTTATCTTTTATTTAAAGCTCTTTATAACTCCCTTGCACACCCACTTAACACTAATATTCTCACTTTTTTATAAAGATCGATTGAACCCTCTCTGCATACTCATGCTCTTCAGACTTACAAATATTGTTGCCCTTGATTTTGGCTTGTTTATGTACAGATGGAGGGAGCACTATTATAGATGGTTTATACACCGACTCTATTACTTATGTAGATAGAAGATGTCGAATCATGTTAAATAGCTAGGTAATGGTAGCTGAAATATTCAACTTAACAGGCATACCCATGGGCTTAACAGACGTGCCTTTGTAGCTAAAACATTTGACTTAATTGACATGTGGGAGTTAAAATATTCTTAGCTTGCAGACATATCCATTCTTTTCTTCTTAAATCCATGGGCTGATCCATATAGATTTCTCAATCCAACTTACCGTGTAAGAAAGGTATTATTCACATTCATTTTCCATAGCTTCCATGATCTACTGGTTACCAAGGCTATTGAGACCCAAATGGTTATGATATTCACAACTAGACTTATTACTCGTCATAATTCAATCCATATTATCGTGAGAATCATGAGGCAACAAGTTAAGCCCTGTATTTCTCAATCAAGTCATCATTTGCTTTTTAATTTTATAGACCCATTTTGCAAGAAATGAACTTCACATCTTTGGCTTTGGTACAAACCCACATATTTGCTTTTGCTGTAAGACCAGAATTTCTTCTTCCAATGTTTTCTCCATTCGTCATGTTAGGATGTCTGGTCAAAGCTAGATGTCTCGACTATTTCGTCAATGACCATTGCATTGGCATCCTTTTGGTTTGGTCTTTTCATCTGGTTGATATGAGAAGCTGTGCCACAGGTTATTCACTGATATCTTTTCGCTGGATTAGACACTCCTCGTTTGGTATCTTTCGATGTACAAATGTTTGCCCAGGGCTTATATCTCTCGGGGACTTCAAAGTACTGACACCTCCATCTTCATGTTGCTACCCTACTTCTTCCTTTGGTTAGCTATTCTTGTAACTTTTCTTCTAGTTCTTTGGAACCTTGTAGCATAAACTGTGGAGCCCACCAGGATGATGCCTCATCAAACATCATGTTTCATGATGTGTAGCACTGTCCAGTTGTAGGGTCATAGCAACTCTATTTTTTGCTTTCATTGTTGTTGTATCACATAAAGATACAACAAACCGCCTTCTTTTTGAATTTGCTGCGAATGTGGTCAGGCAGAATCATATTGCATACATGACCAAACATTTGAAAATGGTTTAAAGTTGGTTGCTTATTGCAAAACTTGAAATGGGGACAAAAAAAAACCCAACTTCAGTTGTTGTAGCAGTTGTTGATGACATGTGCTGCAGTTTTCGTGCTTTTTGCCGAAAACATCATAGCATGTTTTAGCATGTAGCATTGCCTAGTTTTCATGCATTTTGCCAAATGTTGATTATTCCTTTCTGCAACTCCATTTTGTTGTGGTGACAAGTCAATTGTATTCGAATTTAATTTTGATGCAGATAATCTTAAAACTTCTTAAAGCTATATTTACTTCCATTGATTGTACGTAGGCACGGAATCTTTTAACCAACTTCTTCAATATTGTCTTGAGATTATTTGAATTTGAAAAGAACTTCAGATTTTTCTTTCAAGAAGTAGATCCATACGTAAGTTGAGAAGTCATCATTGGAGGCGATCATTTATTGCATCCCCTGAGTGATGCTTGCTTTTGATTATTTGAATTTGAAAAGAACTTCAGATTTTTCTTTCAGGAAATAGATCCATACGTAAGTTGAGAAGTCATCATTGGAGGTGATCATTTATTGCATCCCCTGAGTGATGCTTGCTTTATTTTTCCAAAGACATCTGAGCGCACAAGCTCCAAAGGCTTTTTAGCTCGAAACTTCAACTCCTAGTATAGTAGCTGATGAACTTTGCCATACCGACATATTGCGAATGTAGTGTCTTCTTGAATCTGTAACATATGGTGAACCTGAAGCAGTAATTTTTGCATCATTATCTTGAGCTACCACCTCCTTCCCTTTCTTAGATTACCTCCACCTCCTTCATTTTCTTAGATTATCTCCACCTCCTTCCACCTTCCCAAAGCATCACCACAAGAACTTCCTTCTTCACCATCGTCACACTATATTATTGTTCACTATATTATTGGTGTTGCCATCTATCATAATCGTCACCGCAAGCTGTTGCAATTATCGTCATCGTCGACCAGTGACGACACGATCTTTGCCATTGCCGTTGCTTGTTAATGCCCCCTTATCCAAATTCAGCAAAACACACCCTCGAAATTGCTTTTTTTGACCGGGTAGATCAACCGGGTGCTACAATATAGCTCCATCAATCTGAATTTGACATTGAGCCGAGCCACCCAAACCAGATCAATAACGAGACGACCAATGACAACCTGAGCCTTCCGAGCAGACCAAAGCAGCCAAGTCATATCAAGCTGGCTGATGTAGTGCTCAGCCGAGCCACCGCTATAGTACCGGCTTGAGTCATGCTACAACGCGGCTTGGCCAATTTTGGTTGATTTTTTAAGAATATGGTTTATTTTTGGGTAATTTTGCACCATTATCAAGCTGTTCGAGTGCATATTTCAACAACAGGCTATAGGGACTTCTCAACAGGGACTTCTACATGTACTTTATCCACAGCTCTTTACATGTCTCTAGTAATATTTAACCTTTTTTAAAATTTTATTTGTCTAGCTTCAAGGCTTTTGGTGCACTGTCATATATTTGACTTTTGTGAAAGAAAATTGTAACTATTGATATTCTTATTTGCATAATTCTCACCATTGACATAGGCTGCATTAGAACATATAGGTTGAGCACCTAATACTGTTACTTTTTATTCAGAGCATTCATTGAGCTTGCATGGAATATTTACACAATCATCCATGTGACTATTATATTTTGCATTTACATCACTTAGTGCATGTTCCTTTGTTGCAAAAACATATATAGGAACACCATGACTAGAAGTTCAAACTTGAACATAGATTATTATCTAAAAAGATAGATATCATGATTAACTTACTTGATGACCACAATGTACGCCAGGAAGCTTTGAAGGACCGAAACACACGTACATGTGATGATAATTCTACAATAGACTTTGGGCATGATAGGGATGACTATGGTTTAGAAATTAGTCACACAGAAAACATGGACCAGACAAGGAGGAGCCGAGATGAGGATTTTGAGAACATGGGATGACACGACTTGATATGTCGACATTTTAACGGTGCATATTACCCTTTAGTTTTCTTCGATCATGTATCACTTATGTGAGTGGCATCACATGTCTCACGTGCGCATGCTGCGATATGCTAGGATGAAGTTTTAATGATCGAGCTAAATGTCTATTGGACTTCCATAGATAGACAACGAGGAGAACAATGAGATCCTATTAGGATATGGGAGGAGATAAAACCTAGCATTGACAAAAATATCTTCCTCATGCCTATGTAAATAGTCTTATATGCCAATTGCAGTCTTTATAGAGTAACATGATTGTAACTCTTTATAGAGTAACATGATTGTAAGTGACTATACAATGAAGTCCAATAATTTGAATATGAGATGTGGCATACATGAAGACTCCCATAGTGTTCTTTCTAGGTTTCCAATAATCTGAATATGAGATGTGACATACAGGAAGACTCACATAGTGTTTTTTCTAGGTTCTGTAATAGGATCATGCTTGATATTTGACGTGAAATGCTTACGCATAACATGTCCACTATTGATAATGCCCTATAGTTAGCACTAGACCTAAAGACCCATGATACGAAGTTCATTTCCAAAGCTAGTGAGCAGCCACTGTGACAGCTTGAGCAAAATGCTAAAATTTTTACTAATGTCGCTAAAGATGTTAATGGTAAAGCTATAATTGGTAAATCTTTGCAGCAGGGTGAAAGATGCACCAAGTGTTACAAGTGCTAAGGTTTAGGTCATTATGACACCCAACGACCTCTTTGAAATTTGTTAATATATGGGACTTCCAACGGTGATTCAGACAGTGAAGAGACCGTCAAGAAATCGACACACCATAGGATATGGCGATAGTGATGCCGGGAAGATCTATTAGATCCTAACACTGGGTTGAAAGTCATTAAATGTTTATCCTGCTTACGAGTAAGGAAGATTGACAACAAACTAATATTTGTTCTACATCAAGAATAACGACATATCTTTTTGCGTAATGATGGATGTAGTTGCGTTAATTTGGTCGTCAAGACAATTGTGAAAAATGGAACTCAAAGTTAAATCATACTTTCAGTCTTATAATGTTACATGGATAGACTCATAAGCTGTTACCCATCATTGCATGGTGGGTATCCAATTCGCTAGTTATCAAGACCGCATCTGGTTGCATGGTGTGTATCCAATTCACTAGTTCACAAGACCGCATCTGATGTGATGTCTTATCGTTAACTGTGACCTTTTTATGTAGGCCGTAGTTGCATAATTTAGATATTGCACACTCGGGAAAATCAAAGACACGCGAGTTCATGTTCAATAGCATAAAGATTGTGCTGATTCCTTGCAAATGAAAGAGTACCCAAAAACAAAGATAATAAGCTGATTAAAACTGAACCTAAACAAAAATACATCGCATTTAGTGATTTAGGATATTTTTAGCCCGTTCATTTCATTATTCCTTTAATCCTTTTGAATTTCATGATCCTTTTGCATTTCATCTGAGCGACCTGCACGATGAGGCTAGCAGTTATGTTTCAATTGTTCACAAAAATCTCAAATATGTTAGACTCATGCAAGAACTTACATGAACTTGCTAATGGAATTGATGGAGCATTCAAGTGTTAGTTAGAAATGGCTTCTTATATGCATGTGACAGAGATTAATGCCAGTGGTGCTGCCTTGTATCGAGATCCAATGAGGACATCCTAAAGCTCACGAGTTGCCACTATTCTAAATATCGGCCGAGAAATTGGCATCAGACACATTCTGATCTGATCTGATATCGTTAAATTTGGAGGAAAATAATCCAGATATTGATGTTTATTGGCCAGGCTGATAGCATCGATATATCGGGCTGATATTGGTCGATAAGTGCCATTACTGTTGATGGCGGTTTGCAAATTTTTTTAAATGGGTTTGGTCCATTCGATCCAAACCTATTTGATTAAAATCCAAAGTATCAACGGAAGACGTCCCAAATACTCGCGATTAACTTATATCCATCTCTCTTTGTTCCATTCGCTCATGCGACGATTTTTAGGGTTTTTGTGTTTCGATTCTTTGCTCGTCCTTGTCCGACAGAAATTTTAGGTAAATCGAAAAAGTAAGTTTTCCAAGGGTTTTCAACTTAATTCTATAGTGTTTTTTTGCATGTCTTTGTGGAATTTTTTCATTAATTCTCTCCTCCTTCCATCATCATCATCATCCTTCTTTTTCTCTGGGGATGTTGCTTCTCCTCCTCCTTATCCTCTGTGGATGATGCTGCTGCTTCTTTCTTGATTTTTCTTATGTTGGATTGAGACTTGAGATTTGTGATAATATTTTTGGATAATATTGTTGGGTTGACGCTTTAGAAATATTTTTCGATGAAGATATTGATTTGAGAAAAAAATTATCGGGTTGAGAAATATTATTTCGATAATGACATTGTTGATTGTTCTCAATGGTCCGAGAATAATATTTTTGGGTTGAGAATCGTGAAATATTTATTTCGGTGATGATATTGTTCTGAGAAAATAATAAATATTGTTGGGTTGAAATTTTTTTCCGAGGAGATTGTTTTGAAAAAATTGTAGTATGTTAATGATAGCGGTTACTTAATCCATTTATCGTAACTTTATGTTATCCTATTGATGGTATTTAAGTAGTATAAAGTATAAACTAATATGTATGTTTATGATATTATAATTTTATATTTATACTATCAGATACGAGCAAACCCGATATTGACGTGTATCCTTGATTTATCCCCTGACATCTGATATCTGATATGAAAATTAGCAATATGATATGATACCGATATCCAATATTAAAAACCTTGCGAGTTGCCTCTCATCCGAGATCGATTATGGTCCAGACATTTGCACCATTGATAAGTCTCAGTTATTTTCATAATGACCGTTGTAGAGATATTTGCAGGCTTCCGTTCATTCGTCCTAACTTTGTGTCACATTTTTGTTATTCACCCTTGACTAGAGATGGATTTTCAAAATCAGAGAGAATGATGGAGGTCCAACTCATTCAGGATTTATATTTGATTTTATTAGAATTGTATTTGGATTTTATTAGATTTAGTTTGTTAAGATTTTAGTGGATTTTATTTGGATTTTACTTCATGGCGTTTGTCGTGTACGTGGAAAACTTTATAAATAAGATTGGTTCTCTTTGGGAGAAAAGATAAGAGCGATTGATTGAGAATTGATTTTGTTCCTAGTTTTTTAGAAGTTGAACTTTATAAATAAGATCGTTTCTCTTTGAGAGAAGATAGAAAGATAGAATGAGAATTGATTTTGTTCTGAGTTTTTCAGAAGTTGAATTCAACTTCTAAGTTGAATTTCTTGTGTGCTGATTTGCTATGGTAAACGGAGGACTACTTTGCGTGTGAAGCTCTTAATATCACTTGTCTTGTTTTAAAACCTAGATCTAGTTTTTCCCTTTTGTTTGCTCTTTGAGCTTTATTGTTCTGTGTCAGTTGATAGTGTGCTAGAAAATACCCATGCACACGGTGCACGGATCCAACCCAACCCAACCCACCATTCTTCCATGACGTGGGTCCCAACTAGAAGTGGGTGTTTAGACTTTAGATGCGTGTGTAATTGTGTGCATGTGAAACCGGGTGCATGTGAAAAGGATGGGTGTATGAGTGGGTGCTGCCTCGGGTGCTGCCTTGGGTGCATGGGCTTTTTGTGACAATGGGGTGGTGAGCCCCCCACCACTCTATCAATCCATTTGTCTTAGTCATTAGATTCCTCCATCTTTTGTACAATAGAGGTCAATTGAACTGAAGGAGAGTGAGATATCGGGTAGAGGTCAATACAATGTAGTTTGTGGTTAATTGAACTTCATCCAGCAGATGCATTCTTACCATCCTAGAGTCTCTTATCACCACAAATTGAAACCATTAATTTATTTTCTCAGCAGGTTACTTCAAACTGACCATTTTTCAAGCATCATATGAGAATTATCTATTGAATTGTAAAATGATTATTGCACAGCGTTTGCTTAGAATTCTTTAGCAGATTCCAACTCACTTTTTTTCATTATGTGTCGCATCCAGTAGAATGGTACCAGACTTCAAAATTTTCTCATGATGTTCTAATTTTCAGTCTCTCCCTGTTATTATCTTTGTGGGTGGGTGGGGACTGTTCAAGTGCTTGGTTTTTAAGATCTCTACCCGGCTGTTTTCTATAATGGCCACAAGGAAGGCACTGTGCATGTAAAAGCACAGAAGCACAGTGCCTTCCTTGTAATATGGTGTTTGCTGAGGCCATTCTTAATCTATAAGGTGCAATGTAATTCCTTGAAAAGTAGCGAGAGAGCTCAATGATCCATCTTTCTTTGATGGTAACATCTATGAATGATTCATCACATTTTGTGCGTGATGACTATTTGATCCCTCGGGAATGACACCATTTTCAGTGTGCTTCTGTTGAATAATTATTAGTCAAAAGTGAATTCTGTCTATTTACCCCTGGCCAAAACCTGTACACTTTCCCATCCGAAGAATTCAGTTGGCTTTTCTTTCCTGTTAGCAGCAATGACATGTTGCATTGGGTTACCAAAGCTTAAGATTAGTTTTGCCATTAAAATTAACCTTTTTCTTATCTTTAGAGTTGATTACTCTCTAAATCACTTGCCATTTGTCATACTTTCCATATTAATCTCCACCAAGGAGAGCAATGGAAATAATGAGATTTCTGTGCTAGCTTCAAGTTTCTACCGTTTTCTTTGACAATCTATTCAACAAGAATTGTCCTCTGCAGTTAGTGTTGCTTAAGGTGACACATTTAAGCATATACCGGTAATAGCGATCAAGTCTTATATTCACTTACATTATATAAAGTTCCAGTGTCAAGTTTTTGTGAGAATGGACAAAGACCACTATAACATTTTCTGATGTTAACTGTGCATGATTTGGTTGAGATGTAAGATCATCATAATTGTTGTGAGATTTAATCGCAAAACTAAAAGATGCCTTGATGATATGTGATAATACTGGCAAAGATATTGGCAGTTGGAAAGGTGGGTGAAGTTATCTGAGAGGACGAGAAAAAGGAAGAAAGAGGGAAAGTTCTTGACCAGGTAATATTTTGCAAATGGAACTTGATATTTTCACTTTATTTATTTTTCTATCATAGTATCAGGCTTTTAGGTTGTGAGACATCACCAAATGTTTGATCTTGGGTTAATAGTTTATATTTTAGTACTGTTTTCTGGCCTATTGACTTGGATTAGCATACTTATATTGTTATGTCCTGGGCAAACATTTAGCTAGAAATTGCAGACAAAACTTGATATTTACACTTTAATTTTTTTTTTCCTCTTATGATATTAGGCTCTTAGCTTATGAAACATCATCAAATATTTAATCTTTGGTTAATAGTTTTTTATCGCTGTTTTCTGGCCTGTTCACTTGGATTATCTTACATATATTGTCATGTCCCATGCAAAATTTTGCTAGTATCACCATGTCAAATATTTACTAAACAAGATTGTCCTTTTACCATTGTTGTTTAAAAAAATAATCAAAAAGCTCCATACAACTCCTTTTTAGTGGAAATAACATAGTGGACGCACTTTAAATAAAATCAGTAGTAAAAACCCCTCAATGCACTATTATGCGCCGGTTTGGCTGCTTTCGGGGCATGTTACCTGAAAATACCAATCCCCTACAATTTGCAGTCTGGATCATACGGATTGTGGTACACTAACGATTTGGCACGGCAAAACCAATGTTCCAGATTTCTAATAATTTTTTAGACTAGATAAAGATCATGACACTTGTTTTTATAACACACATGATATGCACACAGACATATCTGCAATATCTGTACAGAAATATAACTTTTTAACAATTTCATAAAGTTTAGTTCTCCTTCCTAGCATATGTTTCCATCCCTATCAAGCATACGACGAAGCATATCCATTGTGTACCTTGTTTTGAACTTGTAGCATTCTATGTATCTGTTTTCGTTTCATGGATCGAAGCTATTGCTTTTTGGATACATTTGTTTCGGTGCTTAAAATTCCACTTTAAGCCGATCTTAGTAGACCAAAGAATGATGAATCCTTTGTTTAATCGGTCATGTGCTTTATTCTTGATTGATTCAACGTTTGGTTTTATAGAGGTGAATCTTACAATGTGTTACCCTCTTTCTTACCCTTTATGAGTAGCTGACACTAATTGATTGGTAAAGAGTAATTTAAGAATGTTGTTGAAGAAAACTTTTTTAATTCTATATTCTCCGTGTTTTAGATAGATTTGATGTTCATATTATCTCCATTTTATAATATCAGTAAAATTACAGAATCTTTGTTATTTATTGTGTTTAACTTATATAAATCATTCAAAACATTTGTTTAAATTATTTTGCATTAGCTATTTTATAATTTTTTAACCATTAGAGTTTTTTTTTCATACTCACATATTTACATTGTGCACGTTATATCACCTTAATGTTAGTTTGATGTTCATTGTCATCTTCATTTTGTAAATCTGTAAAATTACCAAATGTTTGTTATTTGTTGCTTTTAACTAATGTAAATTATTCAAACCATTCGTTTAGATTATTTTGTATTATTATTATTATTAATTTATTTTTCTATCCGTTTGAGTGTCTTTTGTTTCATTTTCACGTATGTACTTTTTTCACACCATATGTTTTGATATTTACATGCATATTTTTGACCCTTTGATGTTTATTCTTAATTCTTGTATTGCATGTAAATTATTGTTTAGTAATAGAGCACCCTAAGTCTTAATTTTAAAATTGTTTTTTATGGTTAGACACAACATTGATAAATTATTGTTTTAGTAATAGGGCACCCTCAATCTTAATTTTAAAATTGTTTTTTATGGTTAGGCACCACATTGATAAGATGTCTATTGTATATTTCTTTAACATGCTCCAACGTATTCTGTATCCTTATACATAGATCTTGAACCATTAAAAGTTTTTAGATTTATTGTTCTTAATTTTCATTGCTCTATTTTATGCTATTTATTAATAGATTAACAAGTCTATTTTTACTGCTAAAGCCCCGAAAAGCCTAATTCCTACCGTCCCGCAGTGTCATACTTTCCGCTTTCCACAGCATTGAATATCATTCTTTTAGAATTAATTTTGTTTTCTAGAAGACATTGTATATTTTGTATCTCAACTTGTGAAGCCATCCACCGGTTCATCCTTCAGTGGCTCACATTCTTTCTCCGAAGGGACCCAACTGTCATTCAAATCATTTCCAGTTGTATCGCAAATTTGGGTCATGAATTCTGTCATCTATTGCGTCACCCTGCCTATAAGAACATCACAGTGATGGAAAGTCCAAGAGTGCTGATTTGGTATATTTTGGAGGTGCATTACTTTCCTAGCTTGGACCCTAGACATCCCAGCGCATCCATCCCAACCGTCCATCTTGTAGATGTTAGTCCTTGGACACTCCGCCAAACACCAAACCGTCTACAAAAGATGATTGCCACCATCAGAATTCGTAATTCAACCCACTTCAGTCCAACATCCACAATGTGTACCATCGAGAAGAGCGGGCAAGTCTTCATCTTGACCTTAACAGGAGAGGGTGAGCACCGTCTTTCCCTTGACCTTATTGCCCATGTTCGCTGTGCCCTTGCTCAAATTCGCACCGAATCTGTCTCATCCCCCTTCTCTGCCCTCGTTACCAGATCTGAGGGTAAGTACTTCTCCAATGGCTTTGACCTTACCTTTGTCAATGCCGCCAAATCATCTGCTGCCCAGTGGAAACGAGGGAGGTCCATGATCTATGGTCTTGCCTCCATCACGGCTGACTTAATGTCACTCGAGATGCCAACCATCTGTGCCGTTACTGGTGAAGCCTCTGCGGTCGGTTTCATGTTAGCTTTTTCTCATGATTATGTGGCTATGCGTGGGGACAATGGGTTTCTATGCATGAGCGAGCTCAGTAGTTTGTTGTTTCATCGGTACTTTTTAAGTGTGATGAAGGCTAAGGTTAAGGATGATGAGGTGTTCAAGGATTTGGTGCTGCGTTCGAGGAAGATTCCAGCTGTGGAGGCGATGGATAAGGGGGTGATTGATTTGGTTAGGGAAACATCAACAGAGACGGTGGAAGAAGCAATAAAATTGGCGCAGATGCTGGCGAAGAAGAACTGGAACGGGAAAGTGTATGCTTCACTGAGGAAGAAGGCGTTTCCAGATATCTGCAGGGAAGTCGGGATACAAGAGGTTAGTGATGAGGACTGGTAGAGTTTATTCTGTCAAACCTTTGGTTCAGTTCTTTTGGAGAATTAAAGCTGAGTAAGAAATAAATGAAACTTAATTTGGATGCCCTTTGGTTAAATGCATGTTTCCCTTAATGGGAAGGCCTGCCAAAAATTATGTTTGTGAGTTTTTTACTATTTTGGTCACTGTTTCATAGCATTGAAGAAATTAAGTTTATCATCATGAGATAAGAAATCTGCAATGATGATCCAGAATGTGACTAGGTAATAATTTAAAATATGGATTCCATAATTTTACTATAAACAATAAAGATACAAGACAGAATGTTTACTAGTAATAAATATATGATACATATTATGACTTTAAGTCACTGAAATTTTATTTGGATATTTTAATTTTGTGTTTTTATAAATAATAAACATTTCCAACAAAATTTTACCGAAAAAGAAATTATTTACTCATGAAGTATTTACCGAAAAAGAAATTATTTACTGCAAACTACTACTCTTTTCAGGTTAGAGTTTGATGTAAAAGTTACTCATGAAGTATTTAGTTTTGACATTAATGTTTGCTTTGAAGCCATGTATTGCTATTATGGTTGGTAATAAATATCAGAAAATAAAACGAATTAGTTCTTCTTTCCTTGGAGGAAAGGGGATGAAAATAAAAAAAATAAAAAAAGGCTCAAGATTTAGTTAAGATGATAGTTTCAAATTGTTACTAGAACTTACACCTAAAAGTTTTGATAATATTGTAGGTCCTTTTGGGTAAAAATAGGAGGCATCAGGTATGAATAGGAGAGAAGGATTAGCATGCTGAGACGAAGGGAGTGAACTTTTAGTTGACTGCATGAGATTTAGGCATTTTGAGTGGCTTTTTGTTAGAGATGTCAAGCCAAGGACAGAACGAAATGCACGTGGATTATGTTAAAACCCTACTTTGGTAAAATTTGGGATCTCGAGTAGTGAGTTCAGGGATTTGGTTTCTGTAGTAAAGAGGCATTCAAGGAACCATAGTTGGAGTGAACTTTTAACTATCAAAATGAGAATCTGTTGCTAGAATTTGACTAATGTATTTTGCTTTCTGCTAGTGATCTTCACTCTAGTTGTTTCTAATAAGTCATTTAATTGTATTGGCAAATTTATATGGTAATATATAAGGAATTAATATGATTGCTAAATTTTTTTTTGATAATCTCTGTTGAAGAAGCCAGTCAGTCAATAATAGTAAAAGTGGGATGGAATTCTTTTTTAGCTAACACAATAATAACCATAGATTGGAGTTGGTCTTTTGATATTAGGTAATATGCACATTTAGGTAACGATGAACACCATATGCACATACCTATCTTGCCACAAATGCATCAGATACTTTACAAGCAGTAAATAGCAGCCATTTGTATACACCTCATTACTTTAAAAGAACATAATAGCCATTAAGCAGCACATATCAAGCGTTCTGGCTGCTAATTACAGCACCGTTCTCTAGGTGTAAATAGTTATTTGTTATAGTAGTAGATAGATTTATTATATATGGAGGTGTGCTTTTGCCGGTTGCTTTGAACCTATGCATCTATGTGATGTCCTGGGTCTACTACTGATGTCAGGTTCACAGGATAAATGAGTTTCTTTATTGTTTAAAAATTTCCATTGTTTTACTGATTGTGTAATATGATAATATCTGTCCTAGATCTTACTGATTTGTTTGATAATTCATCTTTGTCTGCTACAAGTGTGAGAGTGCACGATACAGACGATCTTCATGTTTTTCATAATGTTTTGATCGCCACGTCGTATAAAATCCTTGCATAACATATGATACCAATCAATGCTTACCCATCATATCCTGTTCAGACTGACCTCGTGTTGCGCCACATGTGGTGGTTGTCATGCCATTTCCTGGCTGCTATCTCCTTCAGTAACCAGATCATTCATTCTTCTTTATAATCCATATCATTCATCTATTATACATTTGACAACGATTTTTGAATTCTAGGGCTGACTAGGACAAGATAAAGAGTGGCTGAGATTTGATCTTGGTAAATCAATGGTTGAGATTGGATTTTGTGAAAATTTTTGGGGGAAAATGCCTTGGGAATATAAACTTTGAAATTAGAAGTGCCTTGAAAACGAGTGTGGAAATTAAATTTGGGGGGAAAAGTGCATTGAGAAATATTGTGGAGATTAAATTTGGAAGAAAAAGTGCAGAATCATGATCCATTAAATTAAACAAAATAAAAAATTTAGCGTAAAACAATTTAGCGGAACGATAAATTAGCGTAAAAATACATTGATGTTTGTTGTCTTCGGCGCCCGCTAAAATTTTTTTTCAAAGATTTGTTGTTCTGCTCCGAAGGCGCGGGCGCCAAATTTGTTGTTCGACGCCGAATTGGTTGTTCCGTTGTTCTGGGCCAAAGGCGCGGGCGCCGAATTTGTTGTTACAAAGATTTGTTGTTCTGCGCCAAAGGCGCGGGCGCCAAATTTGTTGTTCGACGTCGAATTTGTTGTTCCGTTGTTCCGCGCCGAAGTCGCCCGCACAATTTTTTTACAAAGATTTGTTGTTATGCGCCGAAGGACCGGGCGCCAAATTTGTTGTTCGACGCCGAATTTGTCGTTCGACGCCGAATTTGTTGTTCCACGCCGAAGACGCACGTGCCGAAGGTGCCCGTGCCACTAAATATTTTTACGCTAATTTATTGTTCTGTTTAATTTTGGCTGTGTAAATAATTTTTCGGGGAACAAAAATTTGTCGGGGAAATGTTAAATGAACCGTGCCCGCGGGCACGGGTTATGACTAGTTCTTCTTTATAATCCTTATCTAGGATCTTTTGGCCAGGTTGTTCCCATTTGACTGTGCTTATGCTTCTCAAACATATCAACAAATAAGCAATTGAGTTTCTTTAAGGGTTTTCGCATATCCTTCCCTTAAATCTTGCATATTTTGATATCTGCCCCTTAAAAATTCGTATTTGCTCTCAAGCCCCTTAAATCTCAAACTTTTAATCTTAATAGTCACGCTTTCTGACTTTCTGTTAAAAACTAACAGAATTGGTTAATTAATGTAATTGTAAGCGTTAATTAATCGTTAATTAATGTAATTAAGGCTAACTTTTTAACAGAATACGAGATGGATGGACTATTAAGGTTAAAGTTTAATATTTGAGGGACTTGAGAGTAAATACGAATTTTTAAGGGACATATATCAAAATATGCAAGATTTAAGGGATGGATATGCAAAAAACCCTTTCTTTTAAATACTCGAGGATGTTTCAGTAAAATTGGATGAATAGAAATTGATTTGAAAATAGAGTGTGATACTCGAGAAGAGAGTAGATGTCATGATGCACAAATGATGATGTGCTTAAAATGGCAACACGAGAAATCCTTGCCTAAGTTTTTGAGGTCAATGTTGAAAATTGAGTGCTTGTCGTTTTTGAGTGAATGGTGTTGCAAGGGTGAATTATGATCACTTCTTGGCTGTGGGTTCCTTTGATGCAAAGGATAATATTTGCTTATTACGTTTACCTTTTGTTTGTTTAAATCATCGAGATGGCAATAGTTCTTTTAAGATGTGGCTTTATTCCAAATGAAGAGTGAAATTTTTTGTCCGATTACTTGGTAAAAGGGCATGATTTTGAAGTAACGTGAGTGTGATTGTGGACTGAGATCTTGGGTTATGCACTGAAATTAAAAGAGTTTCCCTTCAAATTTAAACATCCAAACAGGTAAGGTGGTTTGACCTATAGAAATATATTTGGAAACCACTTAAGGATAATGTTTGGGAGACTTATAATCCTACTGAGTAACTCACAATGAGATCCATTCCTTGAGCCATATGGTTGGAAAATTTGTGTGTGGTTGATGGAAATCTGTCAAATTAGCAAGAAATGGGTTCCCATAAGCAATGATTTTGGCCCAGGTTGTCTAGTTGGCAAAGGATTAAAGGAATGAATGCATCGCTCATGTATGCATCAAGAAGGAATTAACTATGTGATTTTTTTCATCATCTTTGAAAGGGCATCAGCGAAGATGGAGAAGAAGAGCATATACAATATTTATCACATTAGCGGGAAAAAAAAATGAAATTGAAGACATTATGACCAGTTGAAAAGTTTTACATTTTCCATGATGAGCTTCAATCTAGCTTGTTATATAATATTTCTTTGGTAAAAGATGATGAAAGTGAAGCTATAGACCGAATGAATTTTTTTGGTCAAGAATATGAAATATGTCAAATTTTGCGAGTCAATCAAGATGGAAAGTTGTGTGGGTCACGTTTGCAATCAGGAGCATTGCTTTTTGACATCTCTTGCCATTTATGTAGCACAGGCAGGTCTACCATGAAACCATATGGTGTTGATACATGTCAGATATGCATGTCAGACACATGTGTCCTGTGTATTGTTTTTTCAAATGGTGTTGCAACATGGATTGCCATATCTTAGATACTTGGGTCATGGTGAACTATTGAAGCAATACATATTACCGAGATAGAGCTAGGAAATCAAAAGAAAAGGAAGTGTTCTTAGATATGAATCGACCATGAATTTTGAATTTTTGGAAGCCTGGTGGGGCTTCTGTTCCAGGTTTGGTACACATCATAAGATGGTTGGAATAAAGGGTTGAGTTTTTTCTTTTTCTTTTTCTTCTTTTGAGAGAGAGAGAGAGAGCTGCTTCTTAGTCATTTGACACACATCAAAAATATGGTACGTTAAGCATATATGTATAATACAATCTGGATATTTCATAAAGTTGACACAAATTCGGCAATACAATATGTGGATGTTTAATATTCGGATTCACATACATTTGAGTACTATTTGTCAATCAATAAACATCACGTGAGCAAACATTTGGTCTATATTTTAACAAAAATTGGTAAGAATTCCTAGTGTTATGACTAAAACTAAGCCTACGTTGATCAAATAAAAGTCAAGATCAACTAAAATAGGGAAATCATAAATAAAATAATCACTGATGAACATTTACTACAAAGTAAAATAGTCTGAGTCAGACTTAAAAACAAATCCTCCACAAATCATGATGTTTCTAACCGCTTTACAATTTTCAGTTTGGAGTATTATTCGTCAGCATTACATGTTTGAGTATCATTGGGTTGTATGGATTGCATCGAGAAAAATATGGAGTGTTCCAACAAATTATTGAAAGTATTTCAATTAGATGTGTACATATACGGAATTCGTTGAAATTGTCAAATACACTAGTACTACGCGAATTATACGAGTTTTGACTAATAGAGGTGTGAATACGTTAACGATTCCCTTTTTATTTGATTCTCTTCTTTTATTGGGAACTAATCCGTTGAAATATCCAAAGTCTTCATGAATAATCTGTACACTTTTAACCGTCTAGAGACGGGATTTCATTCTTACAACAGCTTCATGTTCATTGAGTTTCACCGATACTTGGATAGATTTTTTTGCCACTAGTTCATGGTGGTTTTAATGCATTCCTAATACTGTTAAGCCATTGTAGAAGGTTAACTCTTCACCTGATTGCTTTCTGGAGTTTTAACCATTTCCAGTCCCCACTTACACACACAACCCCCCTGAGATTACACCAGAATTTCCTTAATTTTAAGAATGTGGGTTCTTTTCCACGATGTCTGCGTTTCAGAGACTGCATCTTTTTATAGGCTGTCAAGCGCCCTTTCGTTAGTGACGGTCATCGCACAAAGGGTTCAAACATGATATAGTTTTGGATTGAAGCATATTTGATGATGCCTTCTATGTTCATATGCTTTTTATGCCTAAGCAGGCTAGAGTATAAGAATTAAGCTGTATGTTCGCAAGCAAATGCTTCAAATGTACACGTGAGCTCGGGTAGCTGTATGTCTGCGTTTATTATGCTTATATCGTAGCCGAACAGAGTTGCAAAATTGTTTCATCCTATGTATCGTCCTGATTGACACAATCCTATTTCGGCCTGCGACTGCTGGGGGTTTACTGTGTTGCTTATACGACTTGCCAACAAGCTTTGAGAAAATTTTCCGAGTCACAACTGGATTTATTTCAGAGCAACGTGAGCGCATGGTCCGTTGAGTCCCACTTGAAAAATGCTTTTTACCAGGACTTGCTGCTCGGTTGCTGCAGCAGCACCATTTGAAAAATCTAGTCTACGCAATGTTCTCAGCACATTATAAATTTCTTAGTTTCAAACAATTGGCGAATAAAATGGATTATGTTATAAAAAGAATTAGAGCTCAGCTTACGCAACTTTGCTCAACCAACCCCAGTACCAGCCATCACGCAAAGGAATTACATAGAAACCAGCGCCTGAAAAATGTACCATGTTATAAAAGATTGCCACAAAAATGGGAATAGCATCTCTTATGATCCCTTAAATTGTCCACAAACATTTCGATTCTTCCGTGTGACATCCTCAGAATCCCGATCTGGTATGCTGCCACATAAATGACGCTCGTCACCATTCAAAACATGAGTATCTTCGGAGAACAGCATATACTGTCCAGCATTCAGCAGCTTCCAACAATTCCCTGCAAAAAGGAATGTAACTTTACCCACTTAGGTCATCTTTTCATTTGGGGAAAAAAATTACAGTTAGCATCGCAGTCAGCATTCAGCTTCTTATCGTTAATTTTTGGATGACCTACGTGTGAGAGCAATAGGAAGGGTCAGAGAGCTACAAGCATTGCAAATATGGAGTATTATAGAAGTTTAAAAAAAAGCATACAACGGTTCTCTTGAATAGATCACTAGTATTAAGCATAAATATGAACCCCAAGACATTGCAGTGAATTATAAAGTACATAAAGGTTTGTCAATGGGTGCTTAAATATAATTGGACGGATGCTTAATTTAATACATCCATAGCCGATGATAGAAATGACTCACCTGTTAAAGATGCAGGAGCGTACTAATTTAATATTGTAAGTCCATGCTCGTTGAGATGGATATCATGGACAATGCACATTCAGTACATATATGTAATGGCCTGAATATTTCCCATGTTATTTTAGAAATTTTTCTGCAACTTACAGCTAATTATTTTATTTTGTCTTATCTTTTTATTCATTTCCTTTCTTTCTTGCAGCCCAAGGCCCAACGGTCCGCTTCCCTTGCCCCCTTTTCTTTTCTTTCTCCTTGTTTTCCCCTGCGCAACAGCCCGAGCCCACTAACCCTCACGCCTTACCCCTCGAGCCCAATTTCCACTTTGTTATTTCCCTCGTACGCTGCACACCCCTCTTAGGAAAACTCTCCCCCCCTCCAATTCCTGACCAAATCCGAAGAAATCGACGTTCTTCGGCGACGCCTTCGCCACTCCACATCCCCACACGCCTTCGTCGCATTCTACTTAAACCCCCCGAGGCCCCCCTTCAACCGCCTCTTCCCGACCAACGTTAACCCGCATTCACTCCACCCGCGACTTCTTCGTCCACGCCACCGTACGACGTCAAATCCACGGCCCCCTCTCCCCTTTCCTGTCTCCACGAAGGTGCTATTCAACCTCCTCTCCCCCTCGTTTTTAATGCGAAAAATTCCATCTTTTCCTCTTTCAAAGCTTTCGGTTTTTTGTTATTGGCTTGGATTGATGTCTGATTTGGGTTTGAGGCATTCGATCTTCTCAGTATTCGTCCTAGACAAGCAGCCGCAGCTGCTCGACGGCGAGGCGGCACGGCTCGGAGTTTTTCCAATGATTTCGATGTTTGGTAAATCACTTTAATTCAAGTTTTGGCTTTAAAATTTTGTTTCTCTTGCGAAGATATTTCTGAGCATGGTTTAGGGATTTTTAAAGCTAGTCAATGACCCTTGCCGCCTACCCACCACTTCTCTGCAGATATGCCCTTGGGTTTGGACTGGGGCCTTGCCCCCCTTGGCCTCTTGGGCCCGAGGGCTATTGGGTTGCTATGTTGGCTGTGTTCTTGCCCCTTGGTGGGGTTTTGTTGTTGGCTCAATTGGTGAGGGGCGTTGGTATTCGTTGCTGTTGGGTGCATGTATTGGTTGGGTGCATGTATTGGTGATCGGTGTTGGTGTTGTTTGTGTGGCATGATGTTGGGTGTGGATGTTGAATTTTTTGCTGGACTTGGGTGTTATTGCAAATGTTGGGTGTTGGTTTGGTGTTGGCCGTGGGTGATGGACTTAGTGTTGGGTTTTGTTGCTTGGTGTCGGCACGGACTTGGGTGTTGGTTGTCTCCAGTGTTGGTGTTGGGCATGGTATTGGCCGTGGGTGTTGGACGTGGATGTTGGCCGTGGGTGTTGGGTTTTGGTGATGGACTTGTGTTGGATTTGAGCTTTGCCCTTTGACTTGCTGGAGCCGTGGGCTTTTGTCCAGTTTTGTGAGGCCATGTACCACTGTTGGTTGGGATTATGAGCTCTTGTCATATTGGTGATTGGACATGGGATTTCATGCTTGGCTTTATTTCATACTTAAATGATATTGAAAATCATTCTTAATGATGTTGGCAGGTGACATGAAAAGCATGAACATGTGGGGTAGACCCTTAAACGATTGATGACGATCTCTGAGATCAATACAGTTGTCCCTTCCCATTTTTATATTGTTATAACCTGATGCCATCATGATTAAACTAGAAAACTTATGACACAAAATTTAGTGATATGTTTAGATGTGATATATTGATACATGATCGTGGTACAAATTGTTCCCATTTCCGTGCATGACATATTGGACTTGTTGATTATTGATGTCACCTTACACGTGGCATCTTATTGGGTTTATGGCATACTGACTCCTAAAACTGTTAATATCATGAGCATAAAGGGATATAACTCACAAAGCACACCAACCATATTAACTAGTTTTGATGTGATCCTAAACTTGTTTAGAAATATTGTCTCATGATGCATGCTTGATCTAACAAATACTGACACCTTAAAACATCTCTTGACCAACACTACTTTACGTCGAGAACTGTACTTGATAAACACTTGACACTTCAGACTCACTGGATTTCGGGGTAACTCGTATTAGAGAGTGCGAGAGCGATTAGAGCCATACTTCTGATTACATGACCGTATCAGGTGTTTCAGTCGGGTCTCATCATACATCCAATGTACTCCTAATAGTATCGCCGAACATAATTTGAGTCCACCCCGTTCCTATTTTGGACTCAGAGCCCATCTTGTTCCTATTTTGGGCTCGACCCGAGCAAGCGTCCTTGTGGTACAAGGTGGACTCATGGTTGCTTAATGTACTCTCCAATATGAGCCGAGGCCTAAAGTTGGTATAACTGTTAGAATGTTGTTAGCATGATTTTAAACTACATTGCATGCTTGTCTTAGTCACTTAACTACTTGTTCTACCTTAACTTTAGTCATGTTCATTTACCCTGCGTAAATTTCAATTTTTAGAATTATTTTGATTTACATCTAATTGCAACAGCTCTTCGTTTTGTTGCACAGTTAGGTGCTGACCAGGAATACGAGGAGACCCTAGTCATTGAGGAGTTTGAGTTTGCTGTATAGGAAGCAAACATTTGAGTGAGTCCGTGAGTGTGTTTCCTACTCTTTATGTATTTTGGGAGCTTGTAGCCGTATGTGTATTGTAACAGACTTTGTAATTCTCATGTATTACTGAAAATTTCTGTATAAGTATTTTGATACATCTTTGTTCATGACTTATATTGTTTTCGCTAGTAAACAACATGACCTACTTCACATGTGAAAAACAATTACGTTTTCCAGAAAGCGTGGTGTGACAACATATAGGGTATAAATTTGTTGCGCATATAGGGTATAAATTTGTTGCGCATGCTTTGATGTAAAATATCTTCTTAATCATAAGTTCCACATTGAGATGGACATCAATGATCATGCATACACAATACATAATAGCATGGCCAAATGAAAAACTAAATTTAAGAAGACAATAGTTCAAAGGGTTGGATTTTGGCTTGGCAGAGGAGAACAAATTATTGAATGCATGTCTGTACGCTGTGAATATGTATCGAACTATAGCCATTTTGCTTAAGCAGCAATACCACTCAATGATATAAATTGACAACAAAACCTTGACAATCCAATTGATAGCATAACAAAATTCCTCGCAAGGGTTCAATGCTTACAATATATAGTTGAACCAAGTTGGCATATCATGATATATATCATATATTGTTTTATATAAGAGAATAATGGGTATCATAAGCCATATGAGAGTGTGTCTCATATGCCCTCTCACATAAAGGGGGCAAGTACAAGCCCACATGGGCTTGTACTTGTGTACTTGCCTCCTTTTATGTGAGAGGACATATTAGACACCCTCTCATATGACGTATGATACACATTATTCTCTTTATATAATTATTGTATCATATATTGCACTGTGTCCAATATATCGTAAGCCAAATTTTTATTGTTCAATTATTAAGCAAATTACACATGTTTAAGAATATCACAAAAATATGAAGATAGTCAATCACAAAACAAATAACAAGGAGATATGATAGACGTCCAAAACTACAGTACAAACATCAATGAAACCTCCACAAGGGTTAGTAAGGGTAGCTAGGTCCTTGAGGGTCGACAAGCTTGGCCAAGCGATGCAAGCTCTAGAGATACTTGCGTTGGTCAACAAGTAATGCCAAATTTTGGTGAGTAGCGACGAGCTGAGAGGAGTTGAAAGAAGATGTTCAAGTGGTTTCCATTAAAATGAGAAATCAATCAATTTTGGCCATAGGTATTACGACAGCCATAGGTATTACGACAGTCAAACTTAAAACCAGACTTGACCCAATAAAGGCTAACCTAAACCCCACTTTTAGTGGATCATACATATCGATCGTTATGAGCATTGGTCGATATATATATGGTATCGATCTGATATGATAATAATTTGTGTTATATTTTATATATTCTAATATGGTCATTCGATAAGTATTGAAATTCCTTCAAACCATATCATACGATATGTATCACATATCTAAAGGGTGCTTCAAGCAAAGGAGTGTAATAGTTTGATTTTAAACACACAGGTTTTGTGAGGCAAATTGCATAAGAAATCCGATTGACAGGAGATACCACAAGTTATTATATTTTCGTTGGAAGTAATCTTGTATCTTGGAAAAGCAAGAGACATAATGTGATGTCCAAATCAAGTGTAGAGTTAAAATCAAGCCATGACTGATGTGAATGCTATGTGTAAGCTTATGTGGATATAAGATATTTTGGTCAAGATGGCTATGTGAAAAGCAAGAGACATAGTGTAATCGAGCAAAGGCGCGTCTTCTACCAATCAGTTGGTAGACTATTGATCAAACCACATGAAAAATCACGAGTTCACTTTATTTATAAGAGGTTGGGCATGTATGGTTTGCTTGAGGGAAAGCATAAAGCAATATTTGAATGTAGAGGAATTTTGTGTGAAGTGTGTAATATGCAATCACAATTTTATAATCCAGAGTTTGAGTAAAAGTAGGAATCAAGAAAGAATTGTACACATATTTTTAGGTATATTTACAACGCTAATACCCCAATTTTGAGTTATGGCCTTTATTTCAATTATTTACCATGAAAAAAATAATGGCAACATTTAACCTACATTGTAGCCCCTCATTGTCGCCTTTCAACCACTTCCTCTCAGGAAAAAATGTGAGAAAGAGAGGGTTGAGGGGTAGGCATGAGTCCTAACCTTATTAGACTATTCTAACCAAGGTTTTAAATATCGGATATCGAAATCGTATCAGATGCTATAATTTTCATATCGGATAGCATCGATGGATATATCGGGGATACGCGTCAATGTTGGGTTGCTCATATTAAATATTATAAAAATACAATTCTTAATAACTAAGTACACAATTCTTAATAGCTAAGTAGTAGTTATAACATCCATATATGTCCATATTTAATTATATCATGAAAATAGCATCAATATAATCAAGTAACATCATAATGACATTAAAATTAATCATTGACATATTACATAAAGTAACAAAATTAAAAATATAACATGACTTTAATAGCAAGAGTACTTACATCATAATTGTATCTAATTAATTGATATTTTACTTCCATACTATTGGATGAATGGAAAAAAAAATTAGCACGACTTATTTGTAAAAAAACACAAAAGATAAAGATGTCAATATAAAATAAAAAACTTCAAACATAAACATAAGATGAGCTTTAGTTAAATATTCTTTAAAGTCACCACATTAATATGATTGAACATTCTTATAAATTAAACATGTTTTCAAATTATAATAATATATTAATAGTGTAACTATTAAAATAGTATAACAATTGTTAGTTTGTAATATAACAAAGTATAACTCAATTAATATAAGAAAAGTATAACTTAATTAAAAAATACATATCGGCCCAATATATCGACAGATATCGTCCCGAGATCAGCATGACGTATCGGCCGATACATCTGATATCGGTCAATATCAATTCAGTTTTTAAAAACAGATAAATTAAACCATATCGTATCGTTTGGAGCCCGATACCGATATATTGGCCAATATTTAACACAATGATTATATTAAAGCGGGTTGGGCAAAACCCACTTCTATAACTTAAACCCACTTAATCACACCAGGGCAGAGTGATGGCAGCCAAATAGTTCAAGAGTGATCACGAGGAGACGAGGAGGGTCTGCAAGGTAAGTAACTTATTTTTGGAGTTTGAGCACCTAAGCGCTGTGCCTTAGGCCAACAGTTGGGGGCCGCCTCCACCTAGGCAGGCACATCCCCTTTTAAAACAATGATAATTGTGTCCCAGGCACAAATCTTTCTTTGAAGGAATTGTGGTACATATCACAGATTATAACTGATATTTTGGGGGGCATTAAAATTGTTTTTAATTAGCCAATATCAGTTTAAAATTGTTTTAAAAGAATCACAAATTAAGATTATGCAGTTGTGAATAAATATCATCAGTACTTAGTCATTAGACATCAATATAAAGGAAGAAGAGTAACCTTACAGACATTAAGATTTTTTTTAGTTAGAAAAACTACCAAAGGCTGACATGCCCATTATCTGTGAATATGAAAAATGGTAAACTATATTACATACAGACACTGACCAATTGTATTCAGACACGGTCTGCTAACATTCAGGATATAATGATTATCTCTTCCTAGTCAACATATCAACATAGTGTCAGTAAAATATCAGTAGATAATATTAGTGTTCATGAGGATGGATGCTTGCATATCTGACTTTTAGTTGATTAACTGTTCAGTAGGCCATGTATCCCTGAAGATACACTATGAAACGGTATCATAACAGTATGTGTGCATGACATCATATGTTCAAACAGATACCTAACTAGTTCATCCATAACTTTAGCATCCTATCCTTGCCCCCCGATGCTACCTTCTCACCGTCCGGACTCCAATCCACAGCAAAAACCTTTCCATGTAGGCATTTGGAGAAAATGGGAGTCAAACTTATGCAACGATTAGTACTCTTAATTCAAGTCAGATTTCTGAAAGTAAATACCTCATCTGCATGACCTGGAAGGTCCTGTTTCAGTTGTTTTGTTCGGACATCCCACACCTGAGGCCAGCCTTAAAATATCAATATAGGGTAAAATAATAAAAATGCAAAGGAAGATTTCTTTCAATCACACTTTTTAATAATACATTGTAATATATAATAAATTGTGAAATTTCATAAATTTAAATCTATAGCAACAATGTTGTAATTTTGCTTGGTAAATGCAAAAATATTCAATGCACCCCCCGAAATATGCATTGATTCACAAGCAATTTAAATCAAGTACCAGAGTCAAAAACAATCAAATGTTAACAAACTAAAGCAACATGAATTTATTCAAGTGTAGCGGAATATAGGGAAGCCATGTTCATTTTTTAAGGAACAGACTGGTAAATTGAACAGCTATGCTCATTGTTCATATGAAGCCTTTTTAACTATGGAGTCTAAACACAATGAGGTAGGCTGGAAAGCTACCTTTAGTGTGGAATCCTTGCTTCCACTTAGTAGGAGCCGGCTATCAGCAGACCAACTGTACCAACAAGAAAACATGGTGAGCAAGTGAGAAAACCTAATAAAAGAGACAATCCTAAAATATAAGGCAGACCTGATCTGGTATACAGGCCCAACATGCCCTCTGAACGAAGCGATAAATTTTCCTGTACTCCCATTCCACAACTTGACAGATTTATCAAATGAGGCACTTGCCAACCATTGACCGTCTGGAGAGAAGTACACATGATTTACAAGCTGCAAAACCAAAGTACCACCATATCTATCAAATTTTTGAAGATAAACAGAGCTAAAGAAAGCCAACCTTTGCCAATTCCATGTGCTAATGAATGTGTAATATTAAGGCATGAAAGTTAGAAATAGCATAGTTCAAAAGTAGAAACTCAGGTTAAATGGGTGAAGAATGTAACAACCTACAGTCTATTTAATTAACAAGTCTGAAGTAGAGAAGCTTTAATTTGTAAGTGCAAATAATATCATTTAATTTATTAAAATAAAAAAATTTGCCTTTTTCTATACCATAAGGAAATTACAGAACTCCATATAAGAAGGTTCATAGCAACTTAAGAATTTCTCCAGATAAGAAATGACATAAATCATATATACCTGTTGGTGGCCAGTTAAATGAGCTTTTGGCTTTTTATCAAGAAGAGGTTCCCACAGAAACATATGGAAATCATCAGACCCTGAAACCAGCCTCTCAGGGGCATTGCCTCTCATTTTGTTGTATTTTTCAAGGGCTACCTGAGATGAAATGGTAATGTATATCATAATAAAAGAATAAAAAAGAGAAAGTAACAGTGGAAATGACAATATTAAACTGTCACACACACAGAAAACAAGTTTAAAACCAATGTGCTAGTTTCAAACAACCAAACATATTTTGGTTATCTAGCTTGTATAGTAATTTAGAAGTGATAAGCTTTTATATGAAACCTTTGTAAAATAGGCAGGAAGGTAAATTTGCAGGAAAAAAGTATATGCATCTTGGCAATAAAGTCAAAGACCTCCCATATTAAGGTCACACAAAAAACAGATGCATGTGCATTGCCTCTCATATAGCATGCATGATGTCAAAGTATCAAAAAGACAAGTGAAAAATCTACAACATGAAATACGATATTAATCAAAGTTTGAAAGCTCGGCTAATAGTGATATGCATCACCCGTATCATATTGGATTTCAAGCATGCCGATATGATCCAACCGAACCTGGCTGATCCAATTGTTACTAACAAATACTAGCTAATATAAGAGGGGAGATTCAAGGTTCGAATTATAAAAATTCAACATTCTACTTAATTTCATATAATGGTAGGAAAAAATCTCATCTAACCATCAAAATCAAGGTTTAACAATACTCGTTTGTTGATCGATCTGGCTTGAGAGAATGAGAAGAAAATGCCCTAGATCATAGAATAATATATCGATGATGAAGCACTTCTTGAACATGAAGATCAACCTCCAACTAATAGCTATGTTGAGCTATGACAACTGATACATACAATCCGATAATTCTAATACAACCGGTACCAATACTACACATCACCAGCCGATATGAAGAGCGAAACCGAAATTTTAGACCTTGATATTAATAGTACATATGGGGGAAAATAAACTACAAGAACTTCTGTCAATTGGACATGTTAATAGTGGACAGAGTAAGAAATTGATGCCATGATGTTGCCATTGGCAACACATGTGATGGAGCAATGCAACTGATATTACATGGATTGTGGAAATAGGTATGATGCCAGAGGTTGAAGTTGGGTGGCTGCAAATTCTGCAAATTGTGATAAAATAGTAGTATACGAATGTGGCGATGATGATGGTGATGGCAAATGTTGCTCGTGTCAGCATGGATCCGATGCATCAATTATATCCATTACCAATTGAAAAGTCGTAAAGATTGCATATTTGAACATATTCCTATTAGCTAGATCTTTTCAACGAATTGCATTATTCACAACAAAATAAAATAAAATAAAATAAAATATCTTCCCAGAATAATAGCTTAAATATTTCCTTTATACGTGTGTTTCTATTTACTTTATGCAAAATAAATTCTAGATTACACATCTTGATCCATCCTTCCTCTCCAATTTCTTGCCACAACAATAAAAACTAAAAAGTGAGGACTAGAACACCAGCAAATATTGAAATGAAATAATAAAACTAATCAAGAAATATGGGAAAATCCCTAAGCAAAATAAAAAAAACACCACCAGCAAGCAAAAAAAAAGCATAACCACAACACTTGCATGCACAAGTAATTACCCTTTCTGATTTCATTGCATGGCTCCCCCACTGCCTTGTAGTTCTTAAAAATGAAGGCATTTTAAAATTAAAAATAGGAGTAAATTTATTTTCTTGAAAGGCTAATGTTTGTTCAGTTCCATAGAACACAATAAAATGCAATGATTCTTGCCCACTGCCGAAGTCTGTTGATCTAATCCTTTGCAATGACTGAGGAGACCAGCTAATCTAGTTAAGATGATTTGTGTGGAGTTCACAAGAAAATGCATGCTTAAAATTTCTGTCCAAGTTTCACATAGGCAGGAACAATCAACTCTTTTGTAAAAGATGAAGTGAACCAAACACTGCAACTATCAAAGAATTCACAAGCAACCATGAAACAATAAGGCTCAAATTCCCTCCCCCTCCCATCCCCCAAATCCCAACAAAATAAATAAATATAAAATATTTAAAAAGAGTAAAGTGGGGCTAGAGTGTCCCTCTAGCTAAGTGGCTAGAGTGACGCTATATATCGCATCTCTTCTGTAATGTTTTTATTATCAAATATACCAACACTAAATGAAACCCAAGGTGTTTGCTCGTTGATCGGATTACTTTAAAAAATTTTGTTATCGTAAAATCGTTAAATTTCTAAGTTAAATTTCTAACATACTGATAGACAAGAAAACGCTTTGGGGTTCACTTGGTTTTTGGCATGTTGAGGTTTTAGCAGGTATAAATTATCATGAAAAGATTTGACCATCGAAAGATGGCTGACAACATGTGAAATATTAGTGTCACTGTAGCCACTTGGCTAGAAGGATACATTAGCCATACTTTACTATGAAAATCCCAAAATAAACAACTAAATAAAGGGTTTTATGATATATACCCACCCCCCAATCTTCTTTGCTTTGAAATTACACCCCAATTTTTATATTTCTAATTTATCCCCCAATTTTGCAACCTTCAAAAAACCAAATTGCCCGTTGTTTTAGAACAAAAAAGAAATATCTATATTTGTCAAGTGGCTTATTTTCAAAAAAAATTCTATTCTTCCCTTATTTGTACTAATTAAAACTCTCTTGTCATCAGATTGCAAACATATTAAACCCCGTTGTTTCTAAGCTAGCACTTCACAAAATCCCATCGCTTAATGCCTTGATGTTTTAAGAAATCCAATTAGAATTAGAAACATTGAAGGCTCAATTGTAATGGCCTGAAAATTTTCTTATTATGCAATTATAAATTTTTGAATTTTTCTACAATTTTTAGCTAATTTATTTTGACATTTCTTATTCAATTTCCTATTTATTTTCCTTGTCTTTCTTTCATTCTTTCATTTCTTTCTTTTGTTGCGGAAATCCAACCCAATCCCAACGAAGCCCAAACACCACCGACCCATTTCCCTTTTATTTAACACCCCAACCCTTTTTCTCTCTCTCACTCTCTTCTCACGGCCCATACCCGAACCCCCTCCATCTTTCCTCCACGTTCGACCCAGCGAAAGAAAACCCTTGATCCAACTCTCTACACCTCAGCTGACAGCCCCACGAGCTCAACGAACCCTAATTTTTGGGATTTCGTTCACCGCCATTGTCAAATCTCCATCCTACTTGAGTATTTCGGCACCAATTTTTCCTCTACATGTCTTAATCCCTCTTAATCACTCACTCGTCACCTCAAAGGTAACTTTTTCTCTTTTCGGGCCGCCCCTTGCCGCAGCACTGTCAACTCCACCACCCCTTGTCCAATCGCATGCTTGGTACCCCCTGCAGCCCCATGTTTCTTTATTTAAGGCTTTGGCTGGTTGATTCAAGGGTTCCTTGCAAAATTGTTTTCTTCTTTCAAAAAGTTTGGTTTTGGTTGATCGGATTTGGTGTTTGGGACTTGGTTTGCTCTCGGATTTCGGCTCCTTCCTTGTCGAGCAATCGCAACCGCTCCACGGCGAGGCGGTGTAACTCGGATCCTTTCGTCGATCATTGGTGTTCGGTAAATCATTTTAATTCTTGATTGGTGTTAAAATTTATGTTTACCTACGATTAGGGGTGGCAAAATGAACCCGACCCGACCCGATCTCGGACTCCTTAACCAGGTATGGGTTTGGGAATATCCGGATCTGGTGGAATTCAGGTCAACCCGGATAAAATCTGGGCCGTGTCTGTGTTTGATCAGTCAACCCGTAAGACCCGGAGTCAACCCGATTTATATATATATATATATATATATATATATATATATATATATATATATATATATATATATATATATATATAATGGGTAAAGGGATCCTACGGTGCCTCCTTAGATTCAATCTAAGGAGGCGCCCCCATTTCCCTCCATCTTCCACATTTTTTGAAATTTTTTTCATGGGTTTGTTGTTCACCTTATGGATGATTAACATACCAAATTTCAAGGGATTCCAATACTTTTTGAGCCACCATCTACCCCTTACAATTTCGTGGGGTTTTCAGCACGTTTTCAGAACGTTGAAGTTGTAAGGGGTAGATGTGAGCTCAAAAGTATTGGAATCCCTTGAAATTTGATATGTTGATCATCCATGATGTGAACAACAACCCCATGAAAAAACATTTCAAAAAATGTAGGGGATGGGGGAAATGAGGCCGCCTCCTTAGATTTCATCTAAGGAGGCACCTTAGATCCCCTTTTTCCATATATAATTTATGTCAAACACATAGATTGCCGGCTCTTGGGAGTTTGGTTTGAGCGTTGGTTGTTGCACTGCTCTCTTAAGTGGTCACGGCTTCGAATCCCGTAGTTTGCTTTACAATTTTTCATTGTTAAATATGAACTTGGAATCTAGATAAATATATTATTGATGTGCAACACTCACATGAGGTTATTAGTTCAGTTGGTTGGCTATTGTTCCCATTTCTAAAGGATATGCGGTCCGAATCCTCCTCTCAACAATTTATTTCAAACTTTTTATCTGAGGGAATGGAATGTGGGTAGGGTTCGGGTGACCCGTCAACCCACCGGGTCGGGTACGGAACTTACATTCCTGCACCGGATTAAACCGGGTCAGGTTCAGGTCCACCCCTAACAGGTCTGGTCGAACGTGACCCGGCCCGTTTGCCACCCCTACATACGATGATGATTCTGAGCATAGCTCGTGTATTTTTGGGTCTTGACAGTGACCCTCGATGCCGCCTCTCACCGCCGTTGCGGTTGCTCCTTAGTTTGTGTTGGCTGCCGTGACTTTTTTTGGGATCCTTGCCCTATCGTGACCACCCTTGGGGATCTGTTCCCTTAGCCATTATGTTGCTTAGGATTTTGCCCCTGTCTTAACCTACTTTGGGTTCCACCCCCGTTTCCTTGCTCTGACCACTCCAGTGGGTCACTGTTTTGGACTTTTACACTTGGATATTAGCTGTGTTATAGTGGTGACGGTGTTAATTGGTTTCAGACTCTTGGCCTCTATTGTACGTCCTTCTTGGGGTTTTGCCCTTGTGATTGAGGCATTTTGGTCCTGTTTCCATTCCGTTGGCTTTATCGTGGACACCCTACCCCGTTTGAGCTGGCTGAAGGCTTTGCCCCCACGAATTGTGGCAGTGGGCTTTATTGTTGGAATTTGTTGTCTATGGGCTATCATTTATTGAAATGTTGGGATTTTAATTATAGCCCTACACATGCTTATATTATTGAAGACTGAAATCCTCTCTTGATTTGATGATATTATATTGGAAAGCATGTGTAAAATGATTTGCCCCTTTAGCATGATCAAGGATGAATCTTCTCTGAGATCATTCTTTGTTGTCCCTCCTCCCATGAACTATCGTAAACTTACTTTTTATGCATGCAAATGATTATATATTATTTCTGACATTGATTAGGATATATGGTTGGGACGGTTATGCTGAATATGTTCTTGAAATAAATTGTTATTCCCATAACCAGAAAATTGTTGGTTAATTGGACTTGTTGGATAGTGATTCATATGTGGCTTATTGTTGGATAGCGATCTTTTTAACATGTGGGCTTAAACTGTTGGAAATCATGAACTTAGAATGGATTTGAAACATAACACCCCAATCATATATGCTAATAATGATGTGGCCCATAAACTCGTTGAGAGACTTGTTCTCCTTTTACCGCTTTATGATGCATCCAAGAGTAACCCCTTAAAGAACTTGTTTATATCAACATGGTTTATATCAACAAATTAATCACTGATACATGTTTATTCACTTGTTACTACAACCTTACGGCATGGAACTTAGAAATGCCATGGCCACTTGACTTTAGAATATCACCTGAAACAACATACATATTGACACTGAAATTGTATAGTCTCATACAAATACTTTACATTCAGATTCACTAGTGTTTGGAGGTGAATCATATTAGAGAGAGTATATGAGCGACTGAAGCAATGCTTCTGATTACATGAGCGTATCAGGTATTCGGATCGGGTCTCATCATGCATCCGATTGGACTCTATTAGTATTGTATGACATAATTTTTGAGTCCCTCGTGTCTCTGTTCTAGACTCAGAGCCCCTCCTGTTGTTATTTTTGGTCCCGGCCCAGGTGAACGTCCCCATAGTACAAAGTGGACTCATGTTTACTTACTGTACTCTCCAATATGATTCACAGTAGGATCAGTATGACTGTTAGAACAATGATGGTATAATTCTAAATTGTAAACCGTTGCATGTCTGTTTTTTGTTGCTTATTTTCACTAACTGTTTTAGTCATGCTCATGTAAACGGTTTAATTTCAAATTTTAAAAATATTGTAATTTACTTCTGACTGCTAGCTGCTCTTCGTTTTATTGCACAGTCAGGTGCCGAGACGAAACCAAAGGAGGCCCCTACATTTGAGGACACTGACTTTGTTGTGGATACATCAGAATTCTGATTGTGAGGTTGTATGAGTATATCTGTTGTATCTTTTTGGATATTTTTAAGTTGTACACTGTATCTGACTTTGTAATTCTCCTATATTAATGAAATTTCTATATGAGCATTTTGGTACATCA
This sequence comes from Scilla litardierei, assembly GCA_030789695.1. Lineage (NCBI taxonomy): Eukaryota > Viridiplantae > Streptophyta > Magnoliopsida > Asparagales > Asparagaceae > Scilla > Scilla litardierei. Next base: position 190,248,003 of record CM061136.1, on the reverse strand, counting down.
CTACTCGTAATTTAGATTGTTTTCATTGGTTAACTGCAGGACCTGCCAATTCTTACCAAAAACAACCGCGTCCTCGTGTTGTGGAGCGTGACATTAATCAATCAAGATAAAATTGCATGAAGGCTTTGTGGGGTTGAGGAGCTTGTTCGGCAAGTTAGGATTTTTGGTGGATTAATATTGGAGGATGATGAAGTGGGGTCTGAAAGGAAGATTCGTCGGTGATTTGCAAACGGATTTGAATCAAAAGAGGAATTTAACAAGGAGTCGAATGAGTTAAAAGGATTAAGCAATTCAAAAGCAATCCATTTGAGGAAGTAGAGGAATTTGTTTGAATTTTTGATTTAATTTGGAAAGAAATTGGGGATTAAAGGGCAAAAGTTGAGATTTAATTCGTCGTTGAGGGTTCCAACAATACGGGATTCCTAATGTGGGAGAGAAAGTGTATGATGAATTTTAAAACTTTGACTGCTCATATTTAACACTAAATTTTGGTCATTCGATTCTCTTTGCCATTTGTTGATAAACACAACCCTCATCCCAGACTCATGACGGATCACTTCCAACACGAAGAAGAAAGGCTAGATGATTGGAGAAAAGGAGGGGTATGGATTGTATTTCCCTTTTTTGTTGAAAATTGTTACTACTGACCGAAGGGGTAATTTTCAAAGAACCCGAAGTCCACGGGATAGGTTAACAATATGAAAGAATTGAGTGTTAATTCTCTGGCACGGTTTATTTAATGGCTGAGTTTTTCCTCCCCACAAATTTCAAGTTTCCCCAAATTTCAAGTTTTTCCATAAAATTTCAAGTTTTCCCCCAAAATTGTCATTGCCACCTAGGACAAACTTGCCACGTAGGACAAAGCTTTGTCCTAGTAGGATAAGATTCAAAATCTTCAAAGGACTTGAAAAAAATGGTCGAAAGCGGGGGAGAATCAAAAGTGTGGGTGGGTGTGTGGGGAGGATCCAGGGGCAAAAATGCAAAAACTGGGGTTGCATGCGCAAAATTCCCCACCTCCTCTCTTATCCCGCAAAATCTCATCTCTTATATTTTCTCTTATCCAATTTCCCTCTTTTATATAATAGATATCCAAATTCTCTTATTCAATTTCTCATGTCCAAATTCTCTTATCCAATTTCTCTTGATGCCATCCCTCTTTTATATAATAGATGTCCAAATTCTCTTATCCAATTTCTCTTGTCCAATTTCTCTTATCCAATTTCTCTTGATAACATCCCTCTTTTATATAATAGATAATATCCAAATTCTCTTATCCAATTTCTCATGTCCAAATTCTCTTATCCAATTTATCTTGATAACATCCCTCTTTTATATAATAGATATCCATATTCTCTTAACCAATTTCTCATGTCCAAATTCTCTTATCCAATTTCTCTTGATAACATCCATCTTTCTATATAATAGATAATATCCAAATTCTCATATCCAATTTCTCTTGATAACATCCCTCTTTTATATAATAGATATCTAAATTCTCATATCCAATTTCTCATGATAACATCCCTCTTTTATATAATAGATTGGGTGGTATGTATCAGAAAACCAAAAAAACAGGATAAAGAACTAATGTAGGCAATCCCCACATGTCTTGACAGCCAGCAAGTAATTAGTCTTGTTTCATTGGATCTAATGGGTACAGTTTCCTGAAAAATCATGCTCCCAACGCAAAAAAAAATTCCCAACACTCACAAGAGAAAATACCCGATCCCCCATCCCCCCAGGAAACCAAAACATTAAAAAAAATCAACATGTGCTCAGACCCAGAAAAAAGTAGCCAGAATGAGGTATGCAATCCTGAAATTTATTGTCTGATGGAAAATTTTGGGGCACAATTATAGGCTTGGGATGAGATAGAAAATATTTGATTATCTTATTGGGTGTGAAATACCCCGTGTTTATGATTTATAATTGCAGAAAGATTTGAGTTATATTCTTTGTTTAGCAGGCGTAGAGCTACTTTTTTTTTTTTTGCATGACATGGTTGAGAAACTTTGAGAATTCAGTTATTTTCTATTTTTATAAATAAATTTATGGCAGATTACAGCGTTATTTTAATGCCATTTTGTCTGTGTACTGTAAGAAGTTAAATTTCCATTTTATTATGTGACAATTGCACCGGATGCAGGTGAAAAAAATTTGGCCATGCACAAAATCTTCACATGGAGGACATTTCTGACAGAGCTACAAGAGCTCAACCCTGAAGACAGATACCAGTGCAGCATCAATATTTCACCTCTTCGTCTTCCTCTCGTGCAGCCTTGACCACAACACAATCGCCAATATCTACACCCAGACTGAAAATATGAACAACCACCTTCTGCCTGCAATCAAGTCATCTTCACATGTCCCTTATCCAGCCAACTGTCCAGCACAAAATTCAAAGCCGGTGTCAGGAAGATGCCAACCAAGCCAACTAGGCAAACATCTAAGACACCAATCTGACCCATAGCTGATCACATAGATCTGATTCAGGGATAAACTGATCATATGCAGTCGGGAAACAAAAACATAACACTGGCAGTTTCCATTGTCCAATTCTCGATCTTCTTGAGCTCATGCTGCCAAATGATCTTCTGCTTGCCATCGAATCCACCACATTATATTCATCACTCTTTCGAAATAACCGAGCTTATAACAGTGGTTTCCACAGAAGTATAGTATTCAATGTATATATGTGTGATGGGCATGAAAGAAAAGTTTTGACAAAAAAAACACTCAACTACAGTCAAATTCTAATGTCTAGAACTCAACGTGGAAAGCATATCCATTCAGAAACAAATAAACAATGTAGAGATGTCAAATATCAACATTAACTTACCTCCTTCATCTCCTCAGGGGATGAATAAGTTTGTCCCGTATGATCAAATGCCCCAGTGCGAAGGGTATATTCAGTGCTCAAAGCAAGGGAGTTAACCCAATGACTATGTGCCTGAAAGGCATACCACCAGTGAATAAAAAGGGTAAGAACATAATATTCGAATTATGAATGAATGAAAATGCATTTAAATTTTGGCTCAATCCACCAATCTTTACAGAAATATTGAAAATGAGAGCTGAAATTTTTGTATAATATTGTGTAACATCACAACTAATATACCATTAAGTAATTCCCATATATGAATTCTGTACCGGAAGTATCCTTAATAAGACTGTTTTCAGAGGGATATTATCACAAGCGCAGACACGAAGGGTAAGAAGGGTAAAGACATCATGCTGAAACTATGAAAGAGACAACATCAAAAGTATGCATCAATTCATCAATCTTTACAGAATAATTGAAAGTGAGAACTGAACAAGCGTTGATGTGGGGTGGGATCATTTTTTGGGTGGGTGGGCGGGTCGGGGTTTCGTCAAAATAGATACAACATTAACAGAGCATATGTCCGGCAAGAAAGATGAACATAGACAATGAACTAATGGAACCACATATAAAATACCATTCTAAAAAGCATTTGAGATTACCCTGATCGGGAAGGACATCGGCATTGCACTTGTTTCAAAGTCAATAAAGAATAAGATGTTCCCAATGTTGGCAATGAAAATGTCCCATTTTGGCAAGTGTTGGCATCCCATAGATTTAGATAGTGTTCCCAATGAAAATAAGATGTATACTGTTTATGTTCACATATAACAGTCAGACACATTTTGGCACTATTCTTATCCATGTTGGCATGTTTTCTGTCAATTCGTCACAACTGACTTTAATGTCACATCAAAAGAAGAAGACAGTATCATCTTAAAGGAGAATTTAAAGCATTATAATGGAACAGCATAATCACAAAATTGCCAACATGAGAAGGAATAAGATTCTATTGAATGACTCATAAGAAACACATTACCTTAAACTCACGGATCCTATTTCCATCAGAAGACCTCCACATTTTGATTGTGCAATCCTGCGAGCTACATTAAGCAACATGGAAGACATCAAAATTAAACATCAATAGAACACTATACCATCTCAGAAACTGCTCTATTTGTGGTGGGCTGAATGGTGTGGCAGAAGATTACATCAATATTTTCAAGTTGGACTATTCTCATTCTATCTAAAAAGAGGAAGGTTAAAAGCATCCACTCTCTATTTGATTCTAGATATGGGCTGGTTAACATTTTAAAGGTTGATATTGGATTAAGAATAAATAGTGAGCCCATGGTAGTTGTGTGCCTGAAAAAGTAATAAAATCTACTCTCTGGAGTGAGGGAGAACAGTATAGTGTGTAGTCAAGCTCGTTATTTAATACCAAAAAGATACAAGTCATCAATGTGTCATATAATGGCCAGCCGAAGAATATTATAATTTATAAGAAACTACTAGCTGATTGCAAATCATTCGAGAATCGAATGGAACTCTAGAATAGCATTTGATAAGCGACGAGTGTGATCCATATGGAAGTTGTCTGTTTGGTTTAGTTGTAAGTACTGCTGCTCTAAATATACATATGACCAACCAAAAGGTCATATGTCCACTGACATGCTGTAATTTCTGCAATAAAGAAAAATGAAAAATGAAAACGTGCAGAATTTTGGAGTTTATCATGCCACCAAAAAGAATTTAGGTGGATAATGAAAACTTTGAAAATATTGCAGCATAATTGCTGAATTTATTTGTATTAACAGAATGACCTAATTAAGTAATGGAACTCTTGAGCAATTATTAATTGATTTGCAGAAATTACATCAACAGATCAAGATATTGCGCTTAATAGGTAAGATATAAGAGAGTTTCATGCATTTACTCCAAATTTTCAGATTGGATTTCACTGGACGTAGATATAACTAAAATATACTACTTAAAAGGAACATGGTAATCAGACACCAACCCATCTTGCATCTAATAAGGAAGAACATTTAAACCATTGAACATGAGCATAGATTAACTGCTAAAATACACCGAAATGCAGGCTGGCCTAAAACAGTAAATAAGCAAATGTGTACCACGAACATAATTAATTACTAGAGGACACTGGAATATAGGCTGGCCGAGGACTGTGACACACAAAGAAGCAAATATATACATAGAAGTAACTGAGCACAAAAAGGGTACAAACTAATTGAAGCAACGGCAAAATTTTAAAATGTGAAAGTACACTGCTATATCCGAAACATCATAGCAACTGGGAGATCATTAACATGAAATTTTCAAACTAACAAGTTAGCAAATCACAAGAATGAATATTACCCAGTGTAAATCATTCCATCACCTCCCCACTTTACACAGGTCACTGCCATGGTGTGGCCACTAAGGCAATAAATAGACCTCCTCAACGTAATATCCCAGATACGGGCATCTCCATCCTTACTGGAACTGACAAAACGGCGACACGGAGCTGCCAGATGTACAGGCTCCCAAGAAATACCAGTAATCCACTTCTTGTGGCCCTGTGATGTCATGCAAAATGCTTTAAAATCAGTAAAAAGCTAAAAATTGATATAATTTCTAAACACGGTTGCTGGGGTAACTATCAGCTAAAGCATGAACGATAAACAAGGTACTGCAACCGCAATAGAACACAACTTGAGGGGGAAAATTCAAGTATAATAGATTGTGAACATACCAAAGAAGTTGATAAAACAGAACTAAATTATCTTCACAAAATAAGTTAGACTTATTACTTTAAGAACATTATGTCCCAAAAAATTCTTCAAATGGGCTTCTTTGATTTCTAAAGGATGAGTTCTGAACTATAGCAAGCAAGATTTGCATAAGAAAGTCTATGGAGATGAATAGAGATTTTTTTTTCTTGAATTCTTTTAGATGGAGCATGGTTCCATGTATCTAAATGCCTCAGAAAGAAAATATCATTACTTTGGACAATTTAATAATGCAGGCTGTCCCTGGATTCACGGAGTTAATCACATACACACAAGTAGATCATGAGAAGATATATAAGTATGAATAAAATTACTCAAATTCTCGTATTACATCAATGGCATTATTAATTGCATGTGGACCTACTAAAAAGATTGATCCCCCGGACAAAAAAAATCATATCAAGTAGAATGTAGATACTGTTTCTGCATCCTAGCTATAGCATTGCTTGTAACAAAGATCACTACCTTCATGAGATCTGCAAGCCTCGGCCATTAGTTCATGAATTAAAATGAGAAATAACTGCTAGGATGAGAGAAACAAAGAGTACATATCTAGATAGTTTAAGCGTATTTCGGGTAATTAACAGACAGACAGATTGTCCTATCCAAAGGAAAATAAAATTAATGAAAGGTGGATGACTTATTTTCATAATCTAATGTATTCCAGAAACTAGACGTATTTTTGAGAACTAGTTTTGTACAGGTGCCACGCACATGAAAGGTTGAACATTATTGGATCGAAATTTTAACAGTGTCTAATTTATTATATTCCTTTCCTATAAGTTGAAATTCAAATTTGATAGGTCTATTTTTAAGTTAAAGACTGATATCTAAAGATCTATTTTATACCTCTATCAATTATTTAGAACAGCTTGATACCAATCTATTCAACATGCTTTGACAACTTCTATTTATAACATTAGAAATATAGTTATTTTACCCCGAAAAATAGAGTACACGTGCTTAAAATTTTTCATTTTTAGATATACTTTCAAATCATCATAAACTAAATGCCATTTTATGACAATAAAAATATAGTTATTTTATCCCAAAGAATAGGGTAGATGTACTTAAAACTTATTATTTATAAACTATGTTCACTCCATCATAAAATAAATGCCATGGTGTGTCGGCATAAATGTGCAGACTATATTGCAGGGATTAAAAGTAATTAAATTAGGTGGTCCTTGAATTGTGGTGCATCATCCTCGCGTTTTTTGGACTCCTTGTGAAATCCATACACTAAACCTGGCTCTCAAGAATATTTGTGCGGCAAAGAACACTGAAGCAAATGAGGTAATTTATGAGGAATGTAGTTGGATTATCTGAATTAGCTCAAGAAAATGAGGTAATTTATGAGGAATGTAGTTGGATTATCAGAATTAGCTCAATGAGGTCGTGGTGACATCCTAAACCAATCAATGAGGCCATCCAAGGCCAATCAGCAGGTGAAGTTGAAAATGTGTTCCATTGCCAGAACTAGATTTAGTATTGTTATTGTCACGTCAAGGAGGTTCAAAGAGACAAAGCATGGCCTTGATGGCTTGGTGATTAATAAAAGGTGGAATTTATATAAAGACGATGTGGAATAGGTGCAATTAGTGAGACAAAAAATTTGGATGAGATTTATTGGGACAAAATAGATTATACCATTTCATTCACCGAGCTTGTTTACAATGCTTCAAACCACCAACATAGGAAAACCAAATCTTCATTTAGTGCATGATATGTGGGATTGCATGGTTGAGAAGGTAAGGAACAAGCCAAGAGCAAAAATAAATACACACCATTCTATAGTGTGGTGCACCATTGTTTGAAGTAAAGATGAAGCAAAAGCAACACTCCATTGCATTGCTTGCTCATTGACTAAATCCAAAGTAATTATAAACTAGTGTAGGTTTTATAGTGTAGTTGAATACTCTAATATGATACAGTGATACCATTTGGTTCAAGTGTAGATTTTATAGTGCATAACGGTTTAGTGAAGAGCCTAATAGGATTTCCCTGCACAAGGACACGGAGATACATATTGAAAGAGAAAGTGCTTGAAAAGGTCTTTGCACAAATTCTGAGGAAATGTAAGTGATTAATACAGAATTTGCTAATTTTTCCCAGCATTGGTGCATGATTCCGTCCATGATAAGGTCTATACGGATCCCAAAGTGTGATTGATTGTACATGGGGCTTCCCCTATTTTGCAAGAGTTGGCTATTATGCTTGGACATTCATGTTCATCTTCATGTTGCAAATGTAACTGGAAGCTCGGAGAACATACAGACATAAACATTCCATAATGAGGAACAAAATTGACTCCACAACAAGTGGATGATTTTGTATATGATCACACAAACCTACAACTATTTAATGTGATATGTGAAATATTCTCAGCAAGAGACAAAGCTATAGAACCTAGGAGGAAATGAGTTTGATTATTTCCAAAATGTGGGCTGATTAGATGTTGCAACCCTCTCTCTTCATGAAGCGGAGCTAAAATGTGTGGTCTTCGACGATGATGAGAATGATAATCTTGCAATTGCATCAATGGAAGTCGGCTCTAATTAGAAGAAATTGGCAATGGTTAGCACTTTTGAATGGATATGTTAGTATTGTGTGGAGTATATTTCTATTTTGTAGGGATACATTTGTATTTTGTGGACATACATGTAATTTCATTGGTTATACTTGTAAATTTGGGTATGTATAAGTCAACAAGAAAATGTTACTACAATGATGAACTTCTCTAAATTATGCATGTAAAAATTGGTTTGTTAGATTTCACCTATTTATGTTTGGTTTATTGTTCATATATAATATAATATTGTATAGAGCTAGTGTCCCCGCATGCTACCTTTTACAAAATTGTCATGTCCCTTGTCTGCATCTATATGTGTACTATGTCTATGTTTCGTTAGGAAAATTAGATTAACATATCTATATTAAACTGTTCATCTTAACCAAGCTTCAGCAAACGGTGATGGCTTGTCTTAGTCTACCACAGGTAAATGATAAGTTAAGAAAGAGGATAGAGCTTATATATAGAAGGATATATTTAATAGGAGGCTGAAGATGCAAGTTACTATTGGTAAATGTGAGATCTTAAATTGGTGAGAGGCAGAGTGAAAGTTGTATACATGTATCACCAAAACTTTACATAGTAAGTTACAGTATTATGAAAGCACTAAGAATATTACAACTAAAAATGACGGTTCTCAATTGCAATTACTAATGTAAAACGGATTCTCTATGGCCTTTACATTAAGAGGTTTGCCAGATTGCTTCCCGGTTTGTGGGTCCCATGTCAGAAGTTCTCCAGATTTGCTACCGCTAGCTAGATGTTTGCCATCTGGTGACCAAGCAATATACAGCACCCAGTTTTTATGTCCTGAAAAATATAACACGGTAATGTTAATATCTGTTTCAAACTGCTAAGCTTGTTAAGGTCGTAACTAAGTTCTATTCAAGAGCTTATCATGAGTTTAAACAATCCAAAAAACCACAATCCACCAAAAACTTCTTTCGCTAGACAACTAAACAAAATGTTACAAAGGCGGGAGGGGAAATCATGATATTTAAGGATCAAGATAAACTTTATTTACAGAGATGTAATGGGGATCAATATAGAAGGAAATGTAGATTGATAATTCCTTATCATGTAACTTGCACCAAAATCTACCTCATTAATGGCCACAATTTAAGCTTATTCAACCATGCAGTAAGCAACAACTGAAGTTCTCCCCAACTAAGAAATATTGTGGAGAATGCATGTGACATGATTTACCACACAAAAATTGAAATTGCATTGGTGACTTAGGTAGAGCATTAGCAAAAAATAGCCAGTTAAAAAACAGCGGAAGCAGTAGCTATTTAACAATTATTAGATGTGGCACAAAAATGAACAATTCAGCAGCACTACCTAGATTAAACTAGGATCTATAGAAACCAAGATGCAAGCTTACCTGTGCATGTGAATAATGGTGTCTGTGTACTAAGGTCCCATAATCTTACAGTGGTATCACCAGAACCACTAGCCAGATGCCGACCATCAGGGCTAAAGGCAACAGAAAGTACAGCTTCTGTATGACCTGCAAAAAGTTTAGAAATGTGATAAGATATCACCGCAATTGAACCATATCAGAAAGAAATAACCTTGAACAATAAACTTATACATAGTGCTGGAAAGAAAAGGCAATTACATAGTTCATGTCCATAAAAACGAGAAGGCTAAAGTAGTGGGACCATGTGGCCATAAGCTTTGGTCCGTCGGTAACTAGAGACATCGAAATGAGTTTGGAATAATAATTGATAACGAATTGCACAGAAATGTAGTGGATATAATAAGAAAAAGCAACATGATTATGCATGTTAAATTGCTGTTATGGGAGGAGGTGATGAATTTTGTTAGCACTTATGTACCACAACCAGGATTGGATAATACAAATAAATAATAATTTTGGATGGATTTGGATGATGTAGTGTAAAAGATACCTGTTGGAGAAAAAAATTTATTGGAGGCAATCTTGATGGTCATGTAGGCACAAACAGAATGGGTTATGAAAGTGTTCATGGAAGCTTTTGTGTCGGGACTAGAAATGCAGCTGGAGAATCCATTTTGAACCTTCCTTACATATGAATTAATGTTAATCACATGATTTCTCAAAAAAGATTCACACTTGATAACTTTTAAAAGCGGAACAAATGCCAGTTAAATAGATTTCTTTCTGATTATAAGGATAAATAAAAGATATTACAAAGATTGTAAGATAGTACCAGAAGGGAACGTAATTATCTGATATAGAAGTTTGATTTTAGATGTGCATCTTTCAAAGTGGTAAAAAGCCATAAAGTTAAGAGAGATTCTAGTATTAAGTGATGAAATTAAACGATGATACACAGAAAAGATTCAAAGGAATGGTTCTTGAGGAGGCTAATTGGGAATTCAAGGGGAACATGAATGCTATATGGAAGTAGATGTCAAATTACATTATAATGGTAGTCACAAAAGAACTTAGGATATATAAAAGTATTGCACCGCCATATAAGAAGACATCTTGAGGGAACAAGAAAGTGAATGTAGTTGTTAGAACTAAACGCAACAGCTATAGAAACCTTGTTGAAGAAGAAAAGCATCTAGATATTTGGAAACACCCCAATTTTGGTTCAATCAATTCAACAGATTTGATCCAACAATGTTCTTGACTGCTGCAAGAAAAACCAACGTTGTTAACTTAAGAACCTCATACTTCATTATCACTTTCATTACTCATGTAACAATGGCATGGATCATAAAGGACATTAAAAGCCCGGTAGCCTCGACTTGACCAATATGCTGGCAAATATTTATGTTGTACTAGATAAGTGTTAGATGAGACTACAATTTCTTCCTGCAATCGCTTTGAACAAGTCAGAGATTCTATGTATTGATACTACAAACCAACATGCTGAATGAAAAAGAGTAGATAGTGTGAAAGAGCGAAGAAATAGGCATGTGGAGGTAACTACCTGCAATAGTTGCAGAGCATCGATTGACAGGGCGAATTCGAAAAATCGCTTGAGGTTGATATACAATTTGCAGTACCTTCTCAACCGATACTGCATTATAAAACGCAAAATGTATTACATGTCAAAACAATATATCTAACCTGTCAAAAATATGAATATTATTTGACAAAAAAAATTTATATAAGCATCATAGCGAACCTTTATTTTTCTGCAGGTATATGCCAAGCTGAACAACAAGCTCCTCGTCTGATATGTAAAATGCATAAGGCAATCTTTCCTCCTATACATGTTATAAAACGAAGAGACAGTGAACTTCCTGCTTTAAATTTGCCAATTGCATAAGTGAACTTAACTTACCAACTTAGAACATAAAGAAAAATGAAAATCAAACCATATCTTTTAACAGGGAAACTCAGTGACATTGTGATATGACCAGCTTAATTAAGAGTAAGGACTAATGACATAGTTTATAAAAATAGAAATTTTCATCTTTTAGTGACAATATATGCACTCGAGAAATAGAAAGTATGGTTAAAAAGAAACCGCAAAATGCCGGCACCCTGTTAATAGCCAATTATCATGGAAATTTTACCAAATACATTACAAAGAATTGGAAAACCACACAGGTTACAATTCTTCTAAGCTGTAAGCAAAATTGGTTTTTAAAAAGTTAAAGAAACAGATGAAATTTACATTGTTGAGAAAATTGTTGACGAGTTGCTGAAGCTGATGCGGGCCAGCGGTTTGCGGCAGGTACAACGGAGCTCCGAGAGGATTCCCTTCCGGATCGGTTAACTGGCAAATCACGTTATTGTTGTTGCTGACATCGAGTCCTATCGTCTCACTCCCTTGCTCTATCACCTCCATCATCTCGATCTAAGGACGAAACGGAGTTAGGGTATTGATTGTTTGGCGTGGGGGGTTGGGGGATTTTGAAGAGAAATGGCGTTGGATCGGAGAGATGGAAACCCCCTAATTCTGGGGTTTAGGTTTATATAGGACTCGTTGTCGCGAAACGGTCGATTTCTATCGTCCGCTCCAGCTCGAACCAGACCGCTAATTTGCGGTTTATTTATTTATTTATCTATCTATTTATGAAGGATATTTAAAATCTTCGATAAATCTTTGAGAAACTACAGGTTGAAGGTTTCGGTCGGATTAGCCGCGGGGGGGGCGTTCTTGGATCGACGGCTCTCGGTCACGGACGAAGAGGCGGCGGCTGAGCGGCTCTGTTCTCGGCGAAGCGGCGGCCTCGGGTTGGCTTGGGAAATTTTGAGGAGAGGGGGTGATCAGGCGCCAGGGAGAGATGTCCGAGGAAGAGTGAGAGACAGGAGAAAGAGATCTAAGAGAGAGTTTTGAGTGTCGGCGGGAGGAGAGAGAAATGGGGTTCAGCGGCGGCCGGCGGTTGAGAGTAAACGGAGAGAGATAATGAGTTAGGGTTTCAACACAGGGAGTTGCTACGCGCACGTACCGAATTGCTCCGCGCACGACCGGATTATTTACAAGTTTGCCATTGGTTCCCGCGCACGTTCAGATTATTTACAAGTTTGTCATTTTCCTCTTTTACACTCGCCTGCCTCAATCTCCCTCCTCCGATCAACGCAGCAGGTGAGGCGGAGAAGATTTACAGTGAAGGAGGGAGGGATTGAACGCATGCGAATAGAATGATCTAAACATGTGTTGGGTTGACGTTGTTTTTACATCTCATCAGATTCAGAAACCGCCAATGATCTGAACAACATCAATCCATCAGCTCGGTTTTCGGAAACCAACGCCGTCACTGTAAATCACTACAAAAAGAGCTTTATTTTTGGAGACGAAGCTGGAGTAGGATTGAACGCATGCCATGGATTTTTGGAGATGATGGTCAATTTTGCTCACACTTAGAAAAATTGGAGGAGGGACTGGGAGAAGCGGAGGGGGAGATCAGAGGAGGAGAGGCGGCGGGGGGAGAGATCGGATGAGGGTGTTGACGTTTGTACCCGTTGCCGTGGATTGTGCACGCTGCGATGCTCACTACGGTTGTGCGCGCCGAGCAAAAGCGCGGCAACCGTAGTTTTCAATGTCAAACTTGTAAATCCGTCGATAGCGGTCATGCACAGAGCAATTTGATATGTGCGCGTAGCAACTTTCGAAAGTTCTCCTTCAAAATTTAAGATAATAGTATCCGTCTTTGTGTCAATCATTTATCTTATTCAGCATACACATTCAAAAACATATCTTAATTATATAATATATTTATGAAGAATGTTTACAATTTTGTTTTTTTTTTTTTTTTCGTTTTTTTAATTATTTTTTTGATTCATTGGAAATCAAACCATCTACCTCTCACAATGGAGGGAGAGCAAATACACTAACGGGTTATTTTTATTTTTATTTTTTAGTTGAATTACATTCAACCGAAATGCCACTTAATCATGTTGTTTATAAATTTAATTTATTACCTTAACCGTGCTGTTAGGCTTGGTCGTTTGTTTTTAATTCACGTATACTCAACAGATGGCATATTATTATTTTTAATTCACTCCTATTTTTATTGTGTTTGGTTGCATAACAAAGAAGAGACGTCGAAAGACAATTGCTTAAATTCAAATGTTCAAGTAAAATTTTCTCGTTTCATAGCTACTCCCAATTCGATTCTTCTACGTTTCCTTTAAAACCGTTTGCAGTCGCCTTAACATTTTGTAACTCCCCACTTAATATCTGATTTTTGTAAATCAACTCAAAGTTGCATGCGTTGCAATTTCATCACTTATATGCTGCATAGTAATGCATTCAGTCCAACCTTCTTCTCACCAGAAAACAATCAAATGCTTTAAACTTCATGAAAAAATCTGAGATAAAAAAATATTCAAGCGAGTATGAGGCGTGTTTCGTAAAGAAGTTTTGGCGAAGAATGGCACAACACTAACCCATAAAAAGCCAAACAAATCCAAAAAGTGATGGAAAATGCATAGGAATCCAAGTAGCAAACGATAGTTCAAGCCCACTACAAAGTAAAGGGGAAAACAACTTATTTGCACTTCTCACACATTTCACGGCATAATATGTGTCCACATAATACAACACACAGATAACACTACCACCACCGCACAAGGTCAACCACGCATCTCATCTCAGGGCAGCAGTTTCGGAGCACCATATGAGCTTATGTACATGGGCCTCACGGCGGGGATGAGTTATCCACGCTCCAAGCGAAAGATTTGCATAGCTGAATCCAAGCTCACATGAAATCTTCTTCTAGCTCTTGCAATGACTTGTTAGCAGATGCAATGTGTTTGTTTGAGGTCATCTTGTCCGATACCATGAGACCCTTGTAACTCCTTATTTCTGCCTGCTTTTCCTTCTCTAGCCTCTCCATCTCTTCTCGCCGTTTCTGCACAAGCACACATAAAGGTGTCAAACTTAACCCTGATATTTTGCTCAACAGTAATTACATCAATCAATGCCCTAGGTGACATTAGAGATTCTATACGCTACATGAAGTTGCAACTATGAGTCTATAGTTTGATTACATTAAGCTTTTAATCTTCATAATGGAAGTTCCAGACTTCACTAAAGTTCCAATTCTACAGCTTATAGAGGTCAATATCCAACAAGGATTCCAGAGACTCACCTTCTCTCTTAATTGCTGCTTTCTTTCAGCTTTATCGGTTGCATTAATTGCCTCTCGCTCAGCTGTGCATGGTAAACACGCAACCATAATAACTTGTTGCATGAGATTCATGGTAAACATATAAATGACATTTCCATTTACACTACCATACAACCTGCATATATAAAGTTTCATGCAAAACATGGCCAACAGGAGTGCAAAGAAAGATTTTTGAGGTATTAACCGTACAAAACTATGGAACAAATTAACATTAGAGCAGATTCTCAAAAGCTGAAAATGTAAGTATTTTCCTCTGCAATTCCAACTATCAAATTTTAACAAATGTAATCAGTGATAATGGATGTCAAATGAAGTAAATAAAAATAAACCAGCCAGTATTAAGACCATACACAGGAGTATAAACAGAGGGCAGTGCCAGGTGTTGGCAAGGGTGGGCAATTGCCCACACCTGGCTCCTAAATTCTCCAATGCATATAAAAGATTTGCTTCATTAATTGAATTTGTCTCCCTTAATTTAGGCAAAGAATCCATTCATATCTTATTTTCCTGTTAAATATACTTCTTAATAAAAAAACCACACGCTTATTCAAGTCCATCGTAACCTAATTAATCCCCAAAGGTTTAGGCTTTCGAAAACTTTGAAATTGTCAAATTATTCCCATCCTATTTGAAAAGAAAACAAGGTAATTTCTTTTTTTCGCTATTTTCATTATTTAATTTTTATTGTAAAAAGTATAGTCATCCTAGTTTATTCTTCAATAAAAACATTGAAAGAATGCCGAATTTTTCTTATTTTACAGTGTGAACTTTCTCTAGCTCTTCCCTGCTTACTCCAAATAGAACTTAGAACTCGTGTAGAAATAGTGATCTACGTGTATATTCATGGAGACTCTACATATATTTACATCATCTGTACTATTTGCTCGTTATTTGAAATACGTTTCACCCCCATTATAGAAAATTTCTAGCTTCGCCATAATAAACCACAACATCAAACTATAGCCAAGCAGTTTAATTTTATTTAAGGTCATAACTAATACTTTTCACACAATCAACACCAACTTTCCCATCGCATACCGTGTAACTCTAAGATCTATCAAATGGCTTGTTATTTTACAAAAACAATTCAGTTATGGCAAAATGTCACATTGCTTGGTGGCATCTCTCTCTCTCTCTCTCTCTCTCTCTCTCTCTCTCTCTCTCTGTGTGTGTTTTTTTTTTTTTTTTTTTTGGGGGGGGGTTGTTCATTTTTTTCTTTTTCTTTGGGGGAGGGGATGGTTGTTGGAATTTTGATGGGTTGTCAGGGAATGGAAGACTTAAAAGATTTCTTGTTCTTCCCGATACATTAGCAACGTGCAAACACTACAACAAATACTAAACTACTAGCAAACTACTTATGGACTGTATAAAGACTCAATCTAGGAAAAATTGTGGCATTCACCTTTCAAGTCTGGCTTCCTCTCTACCTTTGTCTTGTTCAATCTGTTGACGACTTCATTTAGACGCTTTTCAACTTTGACGGTGCGGACCTGTAACAAATAGAGATTGTCAACGACACTTTGTATCACTTGATCAGTGTATCAAATCACAATGTCATTTGTCAAAAGGAATCCCTAACATAGTATTCTTATTACTGAAAGATTAATGAGACTGATAAATATTTAAACCGGGTGACCTCAGAAAGTAAAACTGCAGAGGTAGTAGACCATGTTTCAAGAAATAATCCATTCATTTCTAAATGCAATGAATCACATGTCATTGATGTTTAACCCAACCCAACCCCCCCCCCCCCCCCCCCCCCGGCGCAAAAACAAAACAAAACAAAACAAAAAATATGGTCGCTTAACATGCTAAAAAAGATAGAAGGTGATAAGTGAAGCCTAACAAACAACCGCAAAACAGGGTTCACATACAAAAAAATAAGCATATTGCACGTTAGTTTGTCACTAGGTATAAAGACATCAAAATCTTCAACAACAATTTTATTACACATACTTGTAACAACAATCACTTATCAGGAAACTTTTGAAATAACACATAGTTTAAATCAATTGAAATAAGATCAGGATAATTATCTCCAATAGATCTAATGGAGGAGTAAATTCATGCATGCTTGAAACTTCTACAGCACCCTATTTTAGGTTCTTAGGCCTAGTTTGGTAATAAAGTTTGTGAAAATTCGTTAAAGTTAAAACGAAACCAGTGTTTACAGTCATACAACCCGCAGTTTGTGAACATGAGATTTCATTTAGTTAAATGAGTGTTTGGCAATAGAGTTTATTTTTCTATACCTCTCACAGTTAGTGAAAATTCAATCACGGTTTTTCGAAACCCATATTTGGTGATGTTTTGATGCTTCCAAACCTCAATTTATAGAAAACTTCATGTTAGCATCCAAACAAGATCCAGTTTCAAAAACTGAGGTTTGGATCACAAAATTCACCAAACCACAACTTGGGAAACTCATGAGATCATTTAGTTAAATGAGCGTTTGGCAATAGAGTTTATTTCTCTATACCTCTCACAGTTAGTGAAAATTCAATCAGGGTTTTTCCAAAACCATATTTGGTGATGTTTTGGTGCTTCCAAACCTCAATTTATAGAATACTTCATGTTAGCATCCAAACAAGATCCAGTTTCAAAAACTGAGGTTTGGATCCAAAATTCACCAAACCACAACTTGGGGAACTACACTGTGTTGCCAAACTAGGCCTTATGAGGTTGAAACTACATAAAGCCATGAAGAAGCCAAGAATTATAGACGATCACAAATTGCTCATTTCGTTATGAAAAGGCTGATATAATTACTATTTTGTTGTCAACCAATTATTGATATTTTTGGCCAGTGAACTTAGTTTGTGATAGCAATACTCAATTAAATCGTTGCAGTTGTAAAAAATGGAGTTAAGGAAGAATATGTTGAAATTTTAAACAACGTGGTTGTGGAAAGCGTTTGTGAAAAAGTGTTATCTTGACGCAAGCTTACGTGGGACTTTAAGCAGCAAAAAAGTGGAAAAATGCACCAACAAAAAGGCAGACAATGTTGAGTATTGGACTTCTCCCTACTTGGTGTTAATGATGAGCAAACATAAATACTTGTGACTAATCCCCTATTTTGCAGTTAATCCATTGCCTAAGCTATTTATGAAGATCTACTTGCAATGGATGACTCACAAACGTCATTGAAGGCAAATGACATGAATTGGTTGATCGTAGATAATGATTGAAGCTCCGTGAAGACTTCAAGCTCATATGATATAAAGAAGAGATTATTCGTCAATGTAATTTTTCTTTTATCTCTTCTAGTATGTAGCTTAGAAGTAGAACTTTGATGGAGCACTCACACACATCTACATTCAGTCATAGGACATCATTAGACCTTTCGTCCTTAGACTCCAATTCATTTTTCTATTGATTGTGCTAGGACTGTTTATAACAGTCGACTGCTTAACAGTTTACAGTCGACTGTCTCAAAGACAGTCGACTGTGTTTTGTTCTACAGTCACCTGTTATGCACAGACTATTACAATATAGTTTTGGGCCTTCTCTGATTATTTCGCACAGGCTACTGATGAACGATTCACAGGCGCCTGTCCCAGTGATAGTCGACTGTGTTTTGTAACTCAGTCGCATGTCTATCCTTTGTCCAAACTAGTTTGATTTGTCTTTCACGGCCAGTCGACTAATGCTGTATATACAGTCGACTGTCTCTTAGATCAGTCGACTGTCTATGCTGCAACAGTCGTCTGTCTGTGAATCATTTCTTTGACTCGGCTCTCTGGAAATTTCTCAGGCTTTTGACAGTCGTCTGTTTAAGGATTTACAGTCGCCTGTTCTGAGCAACAGTCGACTGTGTTCCTTGCATCAGTCGTCTGTCCTGTTACTTGTGAGATTTCCAGTATTTATCTAACTTACCCTTCTCTCGGCCAGTCGCCTGTCGAAGAAATTACAGTCGCATGTTGATTTAACAGTCGACTGTCTTTGCTTCATCAGTCAGTTGTCCATGTATATTCCGAACCTGATAAGGTAAGGAAGATCATCAGGGGAATGGCCTCCAAATGGGAAGGAAGAGCGATCGACATCGAGGAGGTCAATGACTTGAAGAACTACACCGTGGTGAATCTCATCGGGACTCTTATGTCTTACGAAGTAAGACGGGAGAACCGATTGAAGATTCGAGCCATGACGAATCCCTCGGAGGCCAAGAAGAAAGCTTTGACATTCAACGCCAATTCATCATCCTCCGAAAGTGATGAATCCGAAAACGAGATGGATTTGGGTGAAATGGCCCAAATGGCGAAGAAGTTCCATCGCTTCTTCTGCAAAGGTAAATTTCCCTCCAACAAACGTTTTGAGTCTACTAATGCTACTTCCTCTCTTTGCTATAAATGTAATAAGCCAGGGCACATCAAGAGGGATTGCCAAATGCTAAAGGACAAAGAGAAGTGGAAGGCACCGAAGTACCACAAGTCCGATAAGAACAAGAGAGACAAGAAGAAAGGACTCGTAGGTACCTTCGACGACTCAAGTGATGACTCATCAAGCGATTCCGATGATGAGAATGGTGAGAGCACCCACATGTGTTTCATGGCTCTAGAAGACCCACTCTCCGATGAGAGTGATTCCGACATGGACGACGCTGAGGTAACAATGGATGAACTTCGCATAGCTAATGAAGAACTATTTGCTAAATACCAATCTTTAATGCTTAAGTATTCTAGCTTAAAGAAATTGAATATTAGCAAGTCATACATTCCATGCATTATCAACAATGACACCATTGTTGATACTTTAACTCTTGAGAAAACAAACTTAGCTTCTCAAAATGTCACTTTGAGAGATGAGGTGAATTCCCTCAAATCTCAACTAGATCAAACACATCCTAAGGATAATAGTGATCTAGTTACACGTCACACACAATTGGGTTTAGAGAATGATTCTCTTAAAACTCAAGTGCACGAGCTCAAAGCACGGGTGTCCACCTTGGATACCAACATTTCTTCTTTAAAGGAGAAATATGAGCTCATGTCCTCCCGTATTGTGAGATTCAATAAGGAAAAAGGACAATTGGATGATTTGGTTGCAAACCAATTTCCGGGCACACATCGTGTTGGTCTTGGGTTTGTGAAAGCGAATGCATCTCATGATCGCACCTCTTATAGTGGTGTCACTATAGATTTTGTGAGGCCTTCCTCCGATGCATCCACAAGTGGTGTCAAAGACACTATAGGTAGCAAACCTACCAAGAAAGTCACCACTTCACCTTCTCTTCCTTTTGGCAAGAAACCCACTAAGGGTGGAAACCAAAAGCAAGGACATGCTTACATGTACACTAACACTCATCCACGTAGGAAACCTCCTACTTCACAAGTGGATAATCATGACACATTCTATGCTCCGCACCCACGGACACGTACACAACCACACATGAGAAATACTCATGAACGTGCTCCTATACACATGTATGCTCATACGCATCATTCTTTCATGTGTGCTCATCATCCACATGTCATGCATGATTCATATGCTTCATATAATATGCATGTTTCTAAGCATATATCATCCTAGAATGTACTATGCATATCCTCCACCACATCTCTATGCTAGAAATCATGTTCCTAAGAAGCATGCACCACATAGAAATCCAACACATATGCATGCAACTAGGAAGAGGACTCCCAAGATGTACACTATTTGGGGTCCTAAGAACACTGGTCTTAATGATAGGAATGCTTATGTTGATTCCTATTTTCATGATGTGATTAGAAATAGTAATTATGTTGGGAAGCGGAAGTCCACTTGGGCTTGGCTTCCAAAGGGCTAATCCCCTTGGACCTAACAAACATTGGGTACCATAAACTTATGGTATATTATATAGGTACCCAGGAGAAAGAAGAAGAGCAATAAAGGTCAAACTTGCTCTAAAGGGAAAGGATGGATTCTCGATAGCGGTTGCTCCAAACATATGACGGGAGATCCCTCATTGCTCTCCGAAGTGATTAGCATCAAGGATGGTGCAACGGTCACTTTTGGAGGTAATCAAAAGGGAACCATCATTGGAGTATGTATCGTTGGTAATCTTTCCAAACCCTTAATTACTAACGTTTATCTTGTTAGTGGTTTGTGTCAATCTCATTTCCATTAGTCAACTTTGTGACAAAGGTTACAAGGTTAACTTTGGAGAAGGATTGTGTACTATTGTTGATTGTGATTCAAATGTTTTATTTTCCGGTATTATGCGTAAAAATATTTATTATTTGAGCTTGCCTAAAACCGTAGAACATTGCTTAGTTGCTAACACAAGTGAACAACTATTATGGCATCGCCGTTTTGGTCATGTTCACTTCAAGCACTTATATAAGTTAGCTCAGCATGATCTAGTCAAAGGTTTTCCTAAGATTGTTTTTAATAAGAAAAACTTTTGTGATTCATGTCAACGAGGTAAACTAAGTAAATCTTCATTTAAGCTTAAAGAAGGGATTTCTTCTAAGAGGCCCCTAGAACTTCTTCATCTAGATTTATTTGGGCCAACTAGAACCGCTTCTTTAGGTAATGCTCATTATGGATTAGTTGTCGTCGACGACTTTTCTAGATTTACTTGGGTTTCATTCTTAACCAATAAGAATGAAGCTTATGAAGAGTTTACCAAATTTGCAAAGAGGATTCAGAATTTCTTAGGATCCACCATTATCACTATCCGTAGTGATCATGGAGGAGAATTTCAGAATGAATCTTTTACTAAGTTTTGTGATGACACGGGGATAACTCATAATTTTTCCTTTCCTCGGGCATCACCACAAAATGGTGTGGTAGAGAGAAAGAATAGGACTCTTATTGAGTGTGCAAGCACTATGCTCCATGATAGTCATCTAGGACTACAATTTTGGGCAGAAGCGGTGCACACGGTATGTTATGTGCTCAATAGGATCCTAGCGAGGCCCCCGAACGAACAAAACTTGTTTTGAGGTGTTTTATGATAAAAAGCCTCAAGTAAAATATTTTCGTGTTTTTGGTTCAAAATGTTTTATAAAGAACACATTTGGTAATTTAGACAAATCTGAGCCATGATCCGATGAAGGAATTTTTGATGGATATTCCACACGTAGCAAAGCCTACCGGATATACAACAAACTTCTTCAACGATTGAGGAATCTCTTCACGTATCTTTTTATGAAGATTTTGATTTTCCTCATGTTGATGATGATAATGTAGATACTCTTTGTGACTCTCTTAATAATGTTAAGATTAATGATTCTATTGTTGAGACTGACACTTCTAACGAGATTATTGAAGTTGTTCCTAGTGATACAGGTATACCCAAAGCCTACCCGACCGTTCGCAATCATCCCCATAACCAAATTATTAGAGATATTGGTGTGGGTGTTCAAACGAGATCGAGAATTGAAGAATTCTCTCATTGCGCATTTGTATCAACCATTGAGCCAAAGAACATCCAAGAAGCTTGTGAGGATAGCTCTTGGATAGTGGCAATGGAAGAAGAGCTAATGCAATTCGAGAGAAACGAAGTTTGGGAACTCGTACCTCTTCCAAGTGGTCACCAAGTCATTGAGACCAAATGGATCTTCAAGAACAAGACGGATGAAAACGAGGTAATCACACGGAACAAAAAAATATTAGTAGCTCAAGGCTACCGGCAAGAGGAAGGTATTGATTTCGAAGAATCTTTTGCCCCTAGCTAGATTAGAAGCTATTATGTTGCTTTTATCTTTTGCATCCCATAAGAATTTTAAACTATTTCAAATGGATGTTAAAAGTGCATTTTTAAATGGGTTTGTCAATGAAGAAGTTTATGTTTCTCAACCTCCCGGTTTTATTCATGAAAAATTTCCAAACCATGTTTTCAAACTTAAGAGGGCATTGTATGGGTTGAGACAAGCTCCTAGAGCTTGGTATGATCGACTTAAGACCTTTCTTTTGAATTTAGGTTTTAAAATGGGAGAAGTTGATTCTACACTCTTCATTAAAGATTATGAAAATGACATTCTTTTGATTCAAGTTTATGTAGACGATATTATTTTCGGTTCTACTAACGTTAATCTTTGTCAAGAATTTTCCAAGTCTATGAATGACGAGTTTGAGATGAGCCACATGGGAGAGCTCACCTACTTCCTTGGATTGCAAATTCGACAAATGGAGAATGACACATTCATACATCAGACAAAGTACACAGGTAAACTTATTAAGCGATTCGAGATGGAATCGTCTTCGAGCAAAAGGACTCCCATGAGTACTACTACTCATCTACACAAGGATGAAAGCGAAAAAGATGTAGACGTTCGTCTATATTGAGATATGATCGGTAGCTTACTTTACTTAACCGCTAGTAGGCCTGATATCATGTTTTCCGTTTGCCTTTGTGCTAGATATCAAGCTAGACCTAAGGAGTCACACTTGATTGCGGTTAAACGAATATTTCGTTATCTCAATCAATCTCTAGACTATGGGTTACTTTATCCTAAATCTAGCACATATGAGTTAATCTCATATAGTGATGCCGACTTTGCCGGATGCAAGTCCGACAGGAAAAGTACTAGTGGCACTTGCCATTTCTTAGGAAATTCCTTAGTTTCTTGGTTTTCTAAGAAACAGAATTCGGTGTCATTGTCCACGACTGAAGCGGAATATATTGCAGCGGGTCTTGCATGTGCACAAGTTCTTTGAATGAGACACACTCTTATGGACTATGGTGTCAATTGTGATACTTGCTCGATCATGGTTGATAACCAAAGTGTTATGTCTTTCCAAGAATCCGGTACACCACTCCCGTACCAAACACATAGACGTGAGACACCATTTTATAAATGATCATGTAGCTAAGAAGGACATCATCTTAGAGTACATTGAAACCCAAAAACAAATTGCCGACATCTTCACTAAACCTCTTAAAGAAGATTCATTTATAAGGTTGCGTGGAGAATTGGGAATTATGGGTGAATCTGAAATCTAGAAGCTCAAACATTCGTGTTATAACACTTTTTGAGCTCATATCATTTTGTTGCCTATCTTCATGTGCTTTATTATATATGTGTGTTTAAGAAAGGCAATTGTGATTTAATTGATTTCATGAGTTTTTGAAATTGATAGTGGTGCTTTGTGTTTCAATGGAGTTATTGTTTTTACAGTGTTTTTACGATGTATTTGTGATTAGAGTATAGGTCCTAGGGTGAGTGTTCTTATTCTCTGGAATTCTATCTCACTGTGCATTTTTGGACTAGGACAGACGACTGTCTTTCCTTCGACAGTCGACTGCCCTACTCTATCTCCTCAGTCTGAGAGTTGGTATCTTTCGCACAGCCGACTGATGACTGTTTTACAGTCGACTGTTATTTTAACTGGCGATTGCATTTTAGTCATCAGGCGACTGTTCTCTCTGTCGAATTTTAACAGTGCTCTTTGTTGTTTTGATGAACTGTATTAATTCTCGGCCAGTCGACTGCTGAGTATATGTCAGTCGACTGTCCAACGGACAGGCAACTGCGTGTTACTTGCCAGTCGACTGCCCATCTTTCTGAGCTTTATTGTTATCACTTCATCCAGTCGACTGACATTTGTTCATCAGTCGACTGTCTTCTGTTGAGACGGTTCAAGTGCTTTGATCTGAGCCGCCGATTCATTGATCCAACGGCCCAGATTATTTACCCAACTTTTATATTCGACGAATCTGTTCATTTCCCCACGTCGACTCTCTCTCATCCGATTCGACCGCTTCGTATTCCCGCTCGATTTCTCTCAGCCATTGCCGTCGATCTCCGCCTCCCCGCTCGTCGATTGCTTCGTCGTTGCTTCCTCGCATCTCCTCTACTTGGTTTGCTTCTCTCTAGCCCTTCGTTCGCTTTGAGTCTTTCGATTTCTTAGTCTTTCGTTTCTCTCTCTCTCGATTCCATGGCACCCAAGGGTAAGAGAAAAGAGAAAGTCTTTGCTCCTAAACGACCTAGGGCACCCAAGAAACCAATAGCCAAGAAGAATGAACCTTACAAAGCCCGAACCAAACAAGCCGAGTCTCCCTTGCTTTCTTCTTCGCAGGGATATTCTCCTTCAGCATCTTCTTCCTACGCTCAGCCCTGATCAAGCGTCAGCGGAAGCGCATTAATCTTGCCATCAATGAGCCTGTTGCTAACGCTCCCTATCAGTCCCCGCTTGCTTCGAGTTCTTCAGAAGAGCCTCCTGTCGTACCCCCCTCTGATCCCCTAGTTCCCGTTTGCCGAGACGATCTCTACTTGGCAAAATTTCACTCTCTTCTAGGGATCAACCTTCTTATGAAGCGGTACATTGCTTTCCCCGCCTTCACTGCTGAGAGGCTTTCTGACATTCTTTCTGCTACTCACCTAGCCGACCTTTTTCGCTTCTCTCAGAGCGAGTTCCCCAGAGCCTATCCATTTCTGGTGAAGCTCTTCTATGCGAACCGCGTTCGCGGTGAGTATTCCTCTACCGGCATCCTCGATACTGTCGTTCAGGGAACCCACATTCAGATCACTCCCTCACTCTTAGGGACTATTCTTAGGATTCCCTCTGTTGGTTCCCTTCCCACTGATATCTGCATCTCCGAGATTGACGACCTCGACCAGTCTGTCCTCCGGGATATGTTTCGAAAGGTACCTTTAGCCCTTGATTCGGGTGTCAGGTCATCTATGTTTTCTGCGAGAGGTTGGGTTGTTCAACTAGTGGTGAAGTCCAACATCTTGCCGAGATATGGATCATCTGACCAGCCGTCTCAGGATATCCTGAAGTGTATGTATGCTATTTTCTCTGGCATGCCCGTGAACTGGGCCGGTATCCTCCTTGATAGGATGGACAAGGTTGAGTTCACGACCTCCTCGTCTCACATTCCTTACGGTGGTCTTTTGACTCGTGTCTTCCGTCATTTTGGTATTGATTTGACTCGTTACGAGCCCATGCCCTTTGGTCCTCTCCTCGACGCTTCTGCAAAGTTGAAATCCTCTTCGGCTCTGCAGACTGCCTCGAAGAAGAGGAAATCTACTTCAGCTCCGTCCTCTTCGACTGTTCCTCCAGCTGACCTGCCTTCCACCTCTGCTCCACCATCTCGTGATATTCTTTTCAAGATGGTCTCTGGACTTTACAGATTGATGTCTCTTTCTTTCCTCCATCAGGGAATACCTTTCCCTGAGGATCTGAGACAGTTTGTTCCATAGCCTCATGTGCCTCCTCAGCCAACTGATGTCGTTGTGCCTCCTGATGTAGCTTCTACTCATGATGTTGCTGCTGCTGCTGTTGCTCCTTGTGACCCTCCTCCAGAGGATACAACTGCTGTCACAGAGCCTGCTTCTTCTTCTGCAGCCCCTGGAGACGCTCACTCTTAGATAGGTGTTTGAGTGGTGTTAGCTTGATGATGATTGTATTTTGATGTATGATGGATGATGTTGATTTTGACATTATATATGTACGGTGATATACTTCGGAGTTGTCATGATGATGTATTTTTTGTCTTGATCATGATGTATCTTTTTCTGATGGACATATAGATGTCCATCCGTTAATGTACTCATCTTTTATATATCTATATATGATGTTGTTTATCTTGTGTCACACTCTGCTATATTGCTTATCTTATCTGTGTGATGTATGTTATGTGGTCTCCATGAATGCTATACTCTCTCTGATGTGCTTTTGAGACATTATATGAATTTGATATTCGATTTTCCATGCTATCTATGGTATGATGCATTTGTGAAATCTCTTTTGAAACTATTTTTGTGTGTATATCTAATGTTGATATTGGACTTCAATTCCATTACTCACATGTGTATATGATGTGATTTTATGAGTTTTTGATTCGATGTATCTTTATACTCCTTGATTGTTGTTAGTTCGTATTTAGCACTATTATTGTTGTTATTTGCTCCCACCTTTTTGGATAATGCCATAGGGGGAGAGAAATAAACATATAAGATTCATAATGGATGTGCTAAGTATGTTCTAACACTAGAATCTAAGATTTACGTCGCCTTAGATTCAGGGGGAGTAAGATTACAATGAATAGGGATTTTAATTCCTAGATTTCTTGAATTATATTCATCCATATCTCACTCATTTGCTTCAATTGATATATAGATGCCCTAATATTTGTTGACTAACTTGATTGGCATCTATGTAGGGGGAGTAAGTTTTCATTGCGCACAATTATTTATCTTTTTATTTATGTTTGTTTGTCATCATCAAAAAGGGGGAGAATGTTGAGTATTGGACTTCTCCATACTTGGTGTTAATGATGAGCAAACATAAATACTTGTGACTAATCCCCTATTTTACAGTTAATCCATTGCCTAAGCTATTTATGAAGATCTACTTGTAATGGATGACTCACAAACGTCATTGAAGGCAAATGACATGAATTGGTTGATCGTAGATAATGATTGAAGCTCCGTGAAGACTTCAAGCTCATACGATGGAAAGAAGAGATTATTCGTCAATGTAATTTTTCTTTTATCTCTTCTAGTATGTAGCTTAGAAGTAGAACTTTGATGGAGCACTCACACACATCTACATTCAGTCATATGACATCATTAGACCTTTCGTCCTTAGACTCCAATTCATTTCTCTATTGATTGTGCTAGGATTGTTTATAACAGTCGACTGCTTAACAGTTTACAGTCGCATGTCTCAAAAACAGTCGACTGTGTTTTGTTCTACAGTCGCCTGTTATGCACAGACTATTACAATATAGTTTTGGGCCTTCTCTGATTATTTCACACAGGCTACTGATGAACGATTCACAGGCGCCTGTCCAAGTGACAGTCGACTGTGTTTTGTAACTCAGTCGACTGTGTATCCTTCGCCCAAACTAGTTTGATCTGTCTTTCACTGCCAGTCGACTAATGCTGTATATACAGTCGACTGTCTCTTAGATCAGTTGACTGTCTATGCTGCAACAGCCGTCTGTCTGTGAGTCATTTTTTTGACTCAGCTCTCTGGAAATTTCTCAGGTTTTTGACAGTCGTCTGTTTAAGGATTTACAGTCGCCTGTTCTGAGCAACAGTCGACTGTGTTCCTTGCATCAGTCGTCTGTCCTGTTACTTGTGAGATTTCCAGTATTTATCTAACTTACCCTTCTCTCGGCCAGTCGCCTGTCGAAGAAATTACAGTCGCCTGTTGATTTAACAGTCGACTGTCTTTCCTTCATCAGTCGACTGTCCACGTGGTAAGTTACTGTTATGAATTCTCACATACCCTTGCTGACTGTGCAACAGTCGACTGTGGATTGTTCAACAGTCGACTGTCGCGAGTTCAGATTCTATCAGTTGAGATTTTCCTCACGGATTCCAATTGGGTTTTTGCCTAAACTGTTTTGTGGATTTGAAAAAACTATAAATAGAGCTTTTACTGTTCCATTGGAAGGTTACTCATTCATTGCAAAATCTCTCAAGCTTTCATTTCCAAAGATCAAAGCTCTCAAATCCAAAGCTTTAAGTATTTCCAAATCTTGTTCTCTTGTTCTCCAACCTAGAACCAAAGAGTGATCTTCTAGGCAATTGGTGCAGTCAAGAGAAAGGGCTTCTCCTCTCTTCCAAGATAGTTCTTCAACACACATCACACTCCACCTTCAAGTTCTACTTCAAGGCATAGGTGATTTGTTTTCCCATAGACATGGTCCTTACAGACAATAAGGACTAGAAATCATAGTAATAGAGAAACGTGCTGGAATCATCAATAAATGACAGAAAAGTTATACTGATATCTTTTTTCATAAAATTATGCTGATATCTTTTTTGATGATCAATACAATAGACTTATAAAATACATATCAATAATTCAACATAAGATATTGATTTATAAAACATAACATGTTCACAATCTTAAAGCAGTGCTAAAACACTCCGAAAAGCAAAAGGCATAAGTGGGAGCTTAAACATGGCTCTTTTGGACTTTTACAACAATGTTAGACAAGAAGCAACATTCACCCATTTACTCGTGCAAGTCAAAATCACACCATCAGGTGGGGGTGGGGGTGGGGGTGTCAAAATCACACCATCAGGTGGGGGTGGGGGGGTGTTGACACGTGGAACCTAAACCCAAAACAAACTGGGTTGTGAATCAGAGATTTACATTTTATCTGGATAAGAAACTACGCAAACTAGTTTACAGTCCCAGGTGTTTTTGCCCAATTTATCATAGCACATGTGAACTCGACCAATTTAGAGAGGTGATGTCAGATTGGTTCTGTTGCAAAGCTGTTACAGCATTCTGTTTCCTAGTATTTGATGGGAAAAGTCCTAGATGATCATAGTGAAGATTGATGACAACGACGACAATTTGAATTGTAGGCCATTACAAAAGCAAATTTTTGTACTTACCTCAACACTAATAAGTAATAACATATAGTTATGTAATAGTCTCAAAGGAAGTCGTTTTTGGTACATCCATACTATTCCATCTCTCTCACTGATAATATACCTCTTGGTAAGCACTTATCTGATAGAACAAATTAAGGCTATTTGTTGGGACTGAAATTGAAAGGAGCTAATGTCTTTATATAATAAAATGTCATTGAAAATAGGTAGGACACTGCAAGATAAAAGTTCATCTATGGTCGTTACTACTATAATTGTAATGACCCGATAATATTCCTTTCAAAACCCAAGCAGCCAAGATAACACATTAGAACTATTTGATGAGATATCCTGGGAATGTGCTGGTGTCTTCATATGATAATGCACAATAGTGTAGAATGCTATAACACAAAGATGCAGTTTCAAGTTGACCCCGTCTGATGGAAAAAGGATTAAATGATGGCCACAACCAATGCTCATTATGCACACTACACTTTATTAAACAAAATTAATTAATTAGCTCAAGTGCTGAGTTTTACACAGAATAAGTGCATCAGAGGAACTTTAAAAGTATATGTTATTCCATGTCTGGATAATATTCTTGTCAAAATCACTTATCCTTGACAAGGAAGAAAGACCACTTAAATGAAATAGTTCGGCTCTATATTGGATGGAGCTACATGACACAATGCAGATTGACTACATCGTAGACCACTACCACTGCATAAACTTACACTCCACCA
This sequence comes from Scilla litardierei, assembly GCA_030789695.1. Lineage (NCBI taxonomy): Eukaryota > Viridiplantae > Streptophyta > Magnoliopsida > Asparagales > Asparagaceae > Scilla > Scilla litardierei. Next base: position 190,218,226 of record CM061136.1, on the reverse strand, counting down.
TGCGATTTCACCAATATGCAAGACAAGCTTTGGTCCATACACAGCCTTCCATATTAGAAATGTGGCAAACATACACATGACCTTATGTATCATTTAACGATAACATGAATCCTTGAAACCCCCACACACTTACCCCACTCAAAATGGTAGTAAACTTAGCCAGATACATTTTATTAGTGAAAAGAATCCATTTGACAATGCATGTGGACAGGCAACAATCTTGAGGAAAACAATCACAGATGTCGACTATAAAGCACATATTATGAAGCACATGCACGGACACAGATGTGGACACTGGACAAAGTATATTCATAGAAAATAATGTTGTATTTAAGATATATTCAATAGTCTTGTCTGTCTATATTAAAACAACCAGTAAGCTAGGTTTTGTTTGTTTCGTATAAGGTAATTTTTAACTTGATATAATACTTCACAATCTCGAGATACTGCTTAGATATAGGCTATTAAAGAGGCACTAGATTCTGTGGACAAGTCAAATATTGAAACTTGAATATCTTTCAAAGGTCTAAACATATCAGTTCCAAATTGATTTTCAAAATGCTAAAAACTTCCAAGTAGCGAAATATAAGTTTGAAATTAGAATTGTAATTAAAGGATATATCAAAAAAATATTGAATTCGTGACCACCAATTTCTCGAATACTTTTCACTAGAGTGCTACTCTTTGAGACCCTCATATTCATCAAATGGGTTTTAAAAGTACTTTTCTATCACAGCCAAAAAATCTTACTGCGTAACAATCTTGACATCATCTCCTTTGATAATTTTGATGCGGCTTGAATTTAGGGCCCCGAGTGCATTTTAGTAAATTGACGTATTATGTAATATTTTCTATTTAAAGCCTATAGCCGGCCCTAGGAGGATATGCAAAAATTGTAAGAGAAATTTCTTTAGTTTATTTGTTTAATTCCTAAATAATTTGTATTAGGAATTTTCCTGAGTAATCTCAAGTGAGTTGTTCTATCTATTCGTAGTAGTTATTTAGCAAGTAATTGTTTCGTAGTAGGGCTTTTAGAACTTCTGTGCAATAAAAATCCACTTTTTGCCATCAAAACCCCTAGTAGATCGCATCAATTGGTATCAAAGCGTGAGATCCTACAGCGACGTCAAGAAAGTTCGCCTCTTTAGAGAAAGAATTGCAGGCGACGCTCGAGAGATGGAAAGACAGAATAAAACAAGCGATGAAGAAAATAATTATGCAGAGGCGCGAGAATTGGTCGGAGTTCGATCGCCACTACCCTTCCGCTGCAAGGACAAAAACAGATCTGAAGATTTCAAGCATAGATCTACCAGATCCGGCGTCAGATCTGAAGATTTTAGGCGTAGCTCTACCATATCCCTGGGTCAGATCTGAAGCTTTCAGGAGTAGATCTACCAGATCTGAAGCTTTCAGGCGTAGATCCACCAGATCCGGAGCCAGATCTGAAGATTTCAAGCATAGATCCACCAGAACCGGCACCACATATGAAGATTTCAAGCGTAGATCTACCAGATCTGTGGTCAAATCTGAAGCTTTCAGGAGTAGATCTACCAGATCTGGTGTCAGATCTGAAGCTTTCCGACGTAGATCCACCAGATCCGGGGTCAGATCTGAAGCTTTCAAGAGTAGATTCACCAGATCCGGGGCCAGATCTGAAGCTTTCAAGAGTAGATCTACCAGATCCCGCGCTAAAGGCGACGCCTTTCGGCGAGGACCTCCACTCCCACGGTGATCCGGAGTCAAATCTGGGTGAAACCCCAGATCTATGGCCACAGACGTCGCTTTCGGCTGAGAAACAGCGAGAGGCGCCGTTTTCGGCAACAGAACAGGGAGGGGCACCCCTCCTGGACATTCCCAAGAGGCTGTCGCCCTTCAGAAGGGGCGCCGACCCCTCCTGGGGCCCCAGGGGGCTGCCGCCCCTCCAGAAGGGGCTCTGGCCCTTCCACGGTCCTCCATGGGGACGCCTGGCCTTTCAATAGCAACAACGGGGCCTCCGAGACGCCAGACAACAGGGATTTGGCTTTTTGGGTCAAAACAGTAAGCGACATAGCCCTTCCAGCAGCGTAACGACGACGACCATCCAGTGTATTGGTGAGAGCACGACGACGATTTTTGAGCCCCGTCTTGGCCTGACGATATTTTTTGGACGTTGTTGAAAGCGGTGGAGACCAATCTCATCCATTTGACCCGGGAGGAGGCTTGCAATCTACTTGGAACAGATGGCACACGGACTTCATGCACCACCTTGAGGACAGTGGATTTCAGGTGGGTGGAGTAGTGATGCGGCTTGGATTTAGGGCCTCGAGGGCATTTTAGTAAATTGACGTATTGTGTAATATTTTCTATTTAAATCCTATAGCCGGCCCTCGGAGGATATGCGAAAATTGTGAGAGGAATTTCTTTAGTTTATTTGTTTAATTCCTAGATAATTTGTATTAGGAATTTTTCTATTTCCCTCAGAGTAATATCAAGTGAGCTGTTCTATCTATTTGTGGTAGTTATTTAGCAAGTAGTTGTTTTATAGTAGGGCTTTTAGAATTTCAGATCTGATTTGTGCAATAAAAATCCCCTTTTTACCATCAAAAACCCTAGCGAATCGCATCAAATTTCTACCAATGTTTTAGGTCTCGGTTTCGGCCTTGGTATCACTCTTCTTAAAATTTAGATTTCGGTATCGGTATCACCCGTTTCGGCGGTATTGGAAGCAAGTTTCGATTTCGTCTGTATCGCTAGTTTCGGTAATTTCGTTTCGGGTATCGGTTTAGGTTTCGGAGATACTTCAAATTATTGCATTTATTTACTAGTTTGCCAATTAGTGGCATAGTACTGCTAGCCACATACACATTTTGCTAAACATATTTACATTAGATTGTGCTGCTAGCCACATACACATTTTGCTAAACATATTGCCTTAATTTGCAAATTTGCCAAGCTGCTAGCCACATACACATTTTGCTCAACATATTACAGTTAGCTTTACTAGTCGCATACACATTTTGCTAAACATATTGCCTTTCGCCTCTATTTACAAGTTTGTCACACTCTGCTAAGCATATTGCTTTATTTACAAGTTTGCCTACAGCTTTAAATAAACATTTAGGGCTTTCTCTTGCTCCATTCGTCATGCCCCCTTGACTGGAAAAAAAGCACACAAACGTAGGCGACGGGAGGAGAGACAACAGGGGGAGACGACGGCGTGAGGCAGCTGGAAGAGGCGCACAGGCCAAGTACCTCTTCCTCTTCCTCTTCCTCTTTAGTTTTCAATTTTTTTTGAAAAAATTTCGGCTTTTGCTACTGCTTCTTCTTCCTCCTCTTCTCTGTCTCTTTCATCCTTTTTTCTTCTTGGGTTTCGACCGGAACGGCAACGTTCCGGCCGAAAGCGAAACGTGGATGCCGGTTTCATCTTGCTTCGGGCCGAAACCGATCCGATACGGCCGATACCGGTTGGCATCAACCGATACCTCAAACCATGATTTCTACAAGTCGGCTATTAACTCTCTTAGCTTTATATGTTTAATATATGGAGTAATGACTCAAAATACACCTAACGTTAAAAATCACTTGCTTACCCTAACATTTTTACACCACTTAATATTTTTAGATAGTTAAGTCCATCAACCCATTAAACTTTAATTGTATGGTGTTGATTTTATCCATATTCTTTTTTCCTCCTCATCTCCATTAATGAGTGTGACTCAAAAATTAAACACAAACATTAACCCTATTACCTGCTGTCACGTGTCGCCACTGTCGTCACCACCATTGCTACCGCTACTGCTGCCCCATAAGGCCTTGCTGGTCATGGACACATCCACATTTCTTCCTCTTTTCATTTGATTCTTATTTTTGTTGTTGCTATAGTTGTTGTATAGTTGAGAGGAGAAAGCTGATGGGAGACAATGACAACGAACTGATGGAGATGAACATGTGATTGATGAAGATTGGGGATGAAGATGGTGCTTGAGATGACTGATTGAAGTTGACTATGGATGTGATGGGTGGTGGGGGATGAACAATTTGTCTTTATTTTTTGATTGACTTTCCCCTTGGTGGTAAAGAATATGGATTAATTTTTTTAATTTTTATTATAAAGGTGATTAATTTTTTGAATATGGTTGAATATGAAGCTAATTGATTTATTGATTAATTTTTAAATTAATTTCATTGTGATGATGGAGAATAAGGGGATGAATATGGTGTGATTGGTGGTGAAGATGGAATTTTGATTCTTCTAGGGTTTTCAATTTTGATTCTTCAAGAGCTTTTTTTTATTTTGATTCTTTCAGAGAGCAAATGAAAAGTAAAAAAATTAAGCTCAGGGAGTAAATGAAGTGAAATTTTTTACTCATTTGCTCCATATTCATCTTCTCCACCAATCACCTCCATATTCATCTTCATCACCAAAAATTAAGCTTTGTAAGCTCGATTTAGGAATTAAAAAAGGATGAAGACTAAAAAGTATATGTATAACATTACACAATTAAAATTTTGCAGGGCTAGTAGGAGATTTCACGGCCTAGGAATGTTAAGTGACATAAAAAATGTTAGGTTACTAAGGTGATTTTTGAATAAAAGTTAGGAGCGTTTGAGTCATTACCCCCTTAATATATTTGTTTACTCGTTTGAACTTTGGGCGTGCAGAAATCTAACAGCGCTTAAATATCTAGTGCAAAGGTTTTGTAAGGTTGTGTGTTTAGCACGAAAGAATAATCTAATTCTTTCTTTAATCAAGAGAGAAAAGGTTAAGCATCCAACGGCCCCAATCCTCATTGCTAGAAGACTCAAAAGAACTATAAATAACATGCTTGATGTCTCCAATTAAAGAGAAGTGACTATTTCACAATGTTAAGCAACTTGACGACAAGTCAAATAGAGACAAACAAATTGAGTTACAAGACTTTAATCAATACTGCACATAATTTCATTCAGAAGTAATTGTGACCAAAAGGAAATGTCTCATCTATTTACAAAATTGTTCAAGAAATGCTTGTGATTACCTGTAGTATAAAACTTCTTTAAAAGGTTTACAAATATCATATGCCCTTCCTTGTTAATCTCATTTCTCTATTGTTCGCTCAAACATTGAATTTTTGATCAAAATTCTTGCCTTGTTTGTAATTATCGTATGATCGACCCAAACCTAATTTCTGGCACACTGGCAATTATAAAATTCGACCAATATTTTGCTAATAGAGGCCATTAAACAACATACGATGTAAAGCTCAATTCACAAGGTACTATATGCTAAAGGCAACTTAGACTGACACCTCGTCACTATAGTGAAAATTGGAACATATAAAGCAGCAATTTTACTTATTATACTTATACAGTGATCAACAAGAGAATTTAATTATAGTCACATCTTGAAAGGCGAACGACTATTGTATCAAAGCTTTCTGATAAAGGTCATGCTTCTGGCATAAAAGGATAGTACGCTTTGGTTCGTGTATCCAAAAATAGAAGTGCATTATGAACAACTGAGACATCGGTTTAAAACCCAATTATGTAAAAATATATCAAAATATGTAGCTCTGAATTTTTGGGTAATAACTACACCCCCAATGTTTCCTCAGAAATACTTAAGTCTAATATAGTTTTTTACCACTTACCATCATTGGACCGTGAAACTCCCCTAATCCCGTTAAATTTCATTTGTTTGATTACCAAACTATCATTTCTTGCTTTTCTTCCTCTTTTCACTTACAAGTTTGTGTTAGAAGTTAGAACTCAAACTTTCCCTTCATTGATCTGACAAACTCTCCCTTCCTCCTTTTAACTTCCAGCTGTTCCACCCTAAGCAGTTCATCAGCAGCAGGGAGGATGTCGCCAACAACTTCCGCAGTGACCACTATAACAATAATCAACATGCCCTTCATTTATTTTTCCCAATCTTAGTTTGATTTCTTATATTAATTGTAATATGATCCTTCATTTCTTATATGCTATGTGCAGTTGGCAAGGAGATTGTTGACCAATGCCTCGACCACATGAAGCTGGTCTACAACTGCTCTTAACCAACGATCATGCCAATCACTCAGTTCGTTCTTGCTTTTGCTCTGTAACTATAAAAATGAAAAGGCTCAATTCTTGCTCCATAACAAGGCTACTGCTAAATTTTCTTCCTTTTCTAACTTGGAATTTTGTTTTGTATACAAAGATTGGATCCTGTGGGTTTTAGGTGATAGATTCCTTCGTGGGCTTTTCTAAATTCTCTCACCGGTGTCTTAAGATTTGGTTCTACCAAAATGATTTGATCTTGATGAGGTGGGTTCTCAGTAGGAAGAAAAACAAAGTCTTATTAATTGGCTTAGATACTTGAGTTGTTTTTAGATTCCTTTGAGTTTGGGAGCAAGTGATCTTTCTTTATTTTTTGTTCTTATCGTATGTTGTTTGTGGCTCGAGTTTAAATACAAATAAAGGTTCGATTGATAATTTCTCGTAAATATGGATCTAATAAAGGAAACAATTTTTTCCCAAGTTTTTTCCACTGATTTTTACTTATCCATTGATCGGGAACCAAATGGAAGCAGGTCTTCAATCGGATTTCATTATTCATGGAGACCGATATTTGAGGTATGTTAACAGGATTTGTGTACCAGCAGATGATATCTTAGAAGAGATGATGAAGGAAACCCACAACACCTTATATTCAATTCATCCTGGAGGTATCAAGATGTAAAAACATTCAACAGAACTTTCTGATGACATGACATGAAGAGAAAAGTAACTCGGCGTGTTAGCAAGTGCCTGGTGTGTCAATATGTGAAGGCCAAGCACCATTGGATTGGCAGCTTACATTCGCTTATTCCGCAATAAAAATGGCAACACACCAACATGAACTTTGTACATGAACTTCCACATGGTACAAAGCAAAATGCTGTTGTTTGGTTATTGTAGATTGATCAATTAAATCTGCTCATTCATCTCGTTCTAAGTCAGACAGTTTACCAAACTTCTGCGAAAAAATATATGAATGTATATATATCCGTGTACCTTCTGTCTCATTTCTTGAATTGCTCTGATGTGAACATACGTATATAGGAGATCGTAAGGCTACGGGTGAACATGTGAGCATAGTCTCAGACCAAGATACCTAGTTCACATCACATTTTTGAAAGAATGTTCAAGCGTTCTTCGTACCAGTTTAAGCTTTAGCACTGCATACCATCTGCACATGGATAAACAATCAGAACATATCATCCAAATACTAGAAGATATGTTCGGGCTACTTTTGCCTCTGTATGGATTTCGACTCGCTGCATGGTTCAGATTTAAACCCATAAATTTGTTTAGCATATGTTTGAACCACTGCACCCTGTAGTATGTTATTTTGCTATTATTAAGCACGTGGTTATATATTACTGAGATTTTTAACCTTTGGATGTACTCTATTAAGATCTTTTGATCATTGATAAAGTTCAATCAGCATTTTCGATCTTTGGTTTTACTCTACCGTGGTTATTTTTACCATTGTTCGTATTGATGATATATGATGAATGATGCTTTGCAATATCTATGGGTATTCTTGCACATTTGTTGACAGATAAATGACTGTTAGGGCTAAACTTTTGATACGATGGTATTTAACCTTTGATGGCCCCAGCCTAACATCGTATATGAATATCGATGAAACATGATATATGTAAATGATTAGAAACTGCTAAATTTGATGTTCGGATCAAACTCATTGTGGTTGTGTTTTGAATCATGCTATTGTTGCTTTATCAAATATGTGGTTATATCGATGATATAATTATATCCTTGTTGCTTATTTTGATTTCTTTTCTTGGTTTTGTGTGCGTTCAATATGTTATTGATTCACAGTTCATTATACGCATAGGCCCAATCACATCCTTGAGAACCATTATATGATATCTACTCACCTTAAATATGACATTAAGACTATATGAATATCGATGGTATTTAACCTTTGATGGCCCCAGCCTAACATCGTATATGAATATCGATGAAACATGATATATGTAAATGATTAGAAACTGCTAAATTTGATGTTCGGATCAAACTCATTGTGGTTGTGTTTTGAATCATGCTATTGTTGCTTTATCAAATATGTGGTTATATCGATGATATAATTATATCCTTGTTGCTTATTTTGATTTCTTTTCTTGGTTTTGTGTGCGTTCAATATGTTATTGATTCACAGTTCATTATACGCATAGGCCCAATCACATCCTTGAGAACCATTATATGATATCTACTCACCTTAAATATGACATTAAGACTATATCTCACCCTTCTCTCATATTCATGATCATGTTATCAAACTTATTCATTCCTTGAATACATGGATTAATAGGCATCATCGTGCTTGTAATGTTCATTTCCATTCATATGCTATATGCCATTGTTTACTGAATTTGTTAGCATGATCTGACATACCATTGAATCCATATATGACATTGAATTTGAGATTATCCAGTGTAGATCAATGCACCTATAACTTGCCCTGAAATTGAATACTAAAAATTACTGAATATGTTTACCATACTGGAAATTGAATCATTGATCCTGAGTCACTAAAACATGATATTTAACCCATATATAGATATAGGATTTACACTCGATAGCTGGAACGGGAAAAATCATGTTATTGAGTGTACATGAGCAACTGAAATTACCTCTTTACTGTTCTTGACAGTATTTGATATTGTAGTTGACCGTATTTGTGTACTGTGTTTATTGAATCAGACCAAAGTGAGCAGCCCTTAGTAAGCGTGAGTTGTGTTTATTGAATCAGACCAAAGTGAGCACCCATTAGTAAGCGTGAGTCGTATGTTGCATATTGTATCCTCAAACATGAGTCACATCATTGATGACCTTACAATTAGTTGCATCATGCTAGACTTAACTTATTTATTTTGTTGGATCTTTATTGATATCGCAATTCACATCTATTTGACAGTTCATGCTCTGAAACCTGTCATTTATGATATACCATTGTTTACTTGCTCCTACTCATTATATATTTTACTCTAATCTTACGTGTTTGTTCATGTGTGTATGAACCTACAAGCCCTACTCTAATATGTGTTGTTGACTATTAGGTACTGTGAATAGTTTCACTGAGAAGGTAGGTCTTAAGGAGCATGAATTCTTTGAGCAAGACCAGGATGCTATTTAGACAAATGCTGGAAAGAGTGTTTATTTTCATCATTTATGTTTTTAACAAATTATAAAGGCCTGAGGCCTGAACGCATATGTTTATTTTTGGTAATTGAACAATCTGGTTTTTAGTGTAGTTTTTCCTTTGCGTGGTTGGTATAGTTGTGATATATCTATATTGTTTTTAAGTGACTTGCAGAACCTGTGATTTGATACGTTTAGTTAATTTTGAACTAATGGATAAAAATATATATTGCATATTTCATTTTCATTGGTTTAGAATACGCTTGTCATGTACCATTCCCCTTACATTATGGGAAGTGAGACATGACAAGAATGCTCCTCAATTGCGGGAATAATCAGAATTAGTAATTGTAGTTTTCTAGTTTTCGTTTTTTGTTTTGTTTCTGCTAAAAATTTTACGGGATTAGAGGAGTTCACGACCTAAATGTGTTTAAATGATTAAAAAAACCATAGAGATCTTAAGGATATATAAAGAAACATTAAGGAAGTTTTCAATTATTACCTTTTTGAACAGGAAACCATGAAGGATGAATGAATCACAACAATATCAGCTTAATCTATTAAATTGGTGGCTAATAATTTACAATTAAAGGAAAAGGCTGCCATGTTACTTAACATTTATGGATAGAAGATAATTGCTATGTTTCATGATCAATACTGATATTTGCCTTTGTCTGTCAAATTCATTTTCTTCAGGTGACCTTTGCATTGATCATCATCATTATCATCGTATCCAAGACCCATTGTCGGTACTGTCCCTAACATTCCCCATTCTTCACATTAACATAATTTTATCCATTATCAACACTCCATGACCACATACACAAGCATCACCATTTCCACAAACAAATCCCCATTTCTCGATTGATAGTTAATCATTTGTTAAGCTTTTAACCAGACTACTTCAGAGCAATTACATCTTTTTTGGATTAACCTTCATCCCCACAATAACATCACTCTAATAAATGATCGAGAAAATTGGTGCTTTGGGCCTCTTAAGCACCCGCAATCACTTCATTTTGGCCCACATGGAGCATATTAAGTGCCCGCAAGATTTAAGCTCACAAAAGCAGTAAGAACGCGGCCCAATTTGCCTTAACATGCCGCTTTTGTCCCCTGAGTTTTGTCTGAATCCCAACTTGTCATGTAGTTAGAAAGGGAAAAGCAATCAAAAAACAAAAAAATTAATGCCCGGTCTAAACCCCTCTTCCTCGGCGCACCGTCCCCACCATGATCTAGCATCCTTGCAAAAGTTGGTGATTATTTAGGGTAGTGTTTACAATGTAATTTCTAATTTAAGTTTTTTATCACATACAAATGTCTAAGCTTCTTCCTCCTTGGTGAGCTTCTTCAACTTCTTCATGCAACATGCTGTACATAAATTTTGCACGTCCCCCATTCCTCACCCATCTTTCTCTTCTTCTTTCTTCTTCATGTTTCTTCTTCTCCTTCTGCTTTGCTATGGTGATCGTCATTGCTATTTCTGCTGCTTCACTATCGTGTCAACGCTGCTATGCTGCCGTTGCTAATGCTACTTATGCTTCTGTTCCAATTCTTCTCACTCTGGTGCTTCTGCTTCTCTTCTTGCTTGATGATTTCTGCTAATTCTATGTTTTTGTTTCTGCTATTGTTGTTCTTGTTGTTGATTCTGTTACTATTGGTTCTGCGTCTACTTACTATTGGTTCTGCTTCTACTGTTGTTTTTACTTTTTTGCTTATGTTGCTATTGTTAGGTGATTAAAAGTTGATGAAACGTAATATTAATTAATATAATTGTAAAGATAGTAGATAAGTAAAACAATATAATTGTAGTTTGTTTATGACTTGATGTATAATTGTGGCATATAAAAGTAATTGTATTTAACTCATATTATTCTCATTTTTATAAGTTTTCCTATTTTTGCTTTTTAGTTGACCCTTTTTTGCTTTTTTCCTGCTTAATCCCCACTTAAGCAAAGTGGTGACTTGCCACTGTTTTTTTGCATCTGCTTTCCACAACCTTGCTCCAATGACATCCATCTCCATGTTTTCACACACTCCATGCGTGATGATATAGCTTGTCATCTCAGGTGATAGGAAATAACTTGTTTGGATGTTCTAGCCTATATAACTTTACCACCCAAACAAAAAAAGGTACAAGAAAGTCACACCACCAAGTGATTGACCTTAGCAACATAAACATTGTCATTAATAGCTTTCCCTATGTCATGACAGTTGGAATATTCCATTCCTTTTCACCACTAGTGTGTTAATGGTTCATTAATACCTTGATGTGTGAGGAATCCCTAATTCAATTGAAGAAATGGTTAAACGTACCATAGTTCTATCAAAATTACTAAAAGGGGAAAGCACCACATCGGAATATTGTTGGATCTTCCAATAACAGACTCTACTAGCTCGCATTGGCCTTTGTTAGGTTAACAATCACTAATATGTTCCTTCACATTTTGATGAATGAGGAAGCTATAATTTGATAAACAATTAATCATCGCAATGTTCTAATCATTCTTAATAAAAGAGACTGGGGAAGCAATACACGTATTGTTAGGATGTTTCCAGCTAAAAGACATGGATAATTCATAAGGTGTGGCAACTTGTAGATCAATATCCATCAGTTCATCAGCGTCAATCAGAAAAGCGAGCACCTTTTTTATTCTTGTTTCCTTCTTTTTTGGGTGAGGTGAATAAATAGAATAAGTTTATTCATATTATATATAAATCTTACAAATGTAACTAAAAAAGAAAACATTCACGTATACAAAAAATGCATTGCAAGGGAAATAATAGAATAGATTATTCACATTGTATATATAAATCTTATATATGTAAAATAAAAAATAAAACATTCAAATATGCAAAGACTGAATAGATACGCATTGCAATTACTTATAGTATATAAAACCAAAACAAATGTTTGGATTTTCATATGGACTTCCTTGTTAATGTTCCATACTGCAACTTGTCTCTCAATTATTCAATTTCATCAATTTTCTCTTGCTTCTCTCTTGACTTTGTCAAAACTAGTTCTTGTAATGCAGGCAATCATATAATTTGACCAATAAATTATGAATCAGGTATTGGTTACTAGAGATATTTGACAGCTTCATGACTGCCTAAGAAAACATATCAACAAGACTATCTATGTCCATCACTGCTCTCTTAAATCAATATCTGTGTTTCAAGTTGTTTTTCTAAAGGGTAATAACCTGAACAACATAGGGATCCAACCGACGTAATAATTCCCAAAACGGGAGGTTTAGCAGGAAGCAAGATTTTACTACTCACCATCTTAGAATTGTGAAAACCAACTTGACCAACATCCATAGACGCAGTTTTCTTCAAATTGTACCATGGAGTGTAAACAACCTCGATATTGTTCACCTTATTCCCTGCAAAGTAAATTTAAAGTTTGAGAATCAACATTCAAAACTAATAACAATCAAAAGAGCTACAATATGATGCAAATAGAATTGCCTTGTATTGAATTGGCTTTAACAAGCTGAGCACAATCTTCCAATAAGCCGTCACTTATATCGTCAATTGTCTGCCCTTTGTTCAGTCTCACATAAACATGGGCCGATGACATTTTGTCCACATGAAACCTGCAACCATAACCTATGAAATGAAATATCCAACAACACACGGACACGGAAATTAAATAAAACCGCAAAAAAACCAGATTTGAGGCCGAAAACCGGGATTAAATGGTGAAAAACTTATAATATTCCCAAAAGATGCAAATCTGCAACAAAAGAATCAACTTTAAGGGGGAAATTTTACCAGATGTCCTCAGGGAATCCGTATTTGATGAGCTCCTCGTTCTCAAACTTGTCGAGCCCCATGAAAATTGTGTAGTCGCCGACCTCAGGCCGAGCCTTGAAGTAGAAGACCATCTCTTTATCCCTTTCTAGGCGAAAATTAGGGTTACGATTAAGATGGATATATAAAATTAGGGTTTTCTGACCAATGTGGAATGAGGGTTTGAAGATTGGAACGAAACGTTGTTAGATTACGGGAAAATTAAATATCGAGTTGGTGAGAAACGGTGATGTATGGGGAAGAATAAAGAGGGTTGCGTAACGCTTGAAAAAACCTTGATCGGTGATTTGAAATATAAATAGTGTAAGCGTATCTATTCAGGGAGCACCCTCACCCTAATATATATATAACTCTAGCCCCCATTTCTGTGTTCATTTCTTTTCCCCCTTTTTTCCTTTTTATTCTATATTGGCTGAATTTTATAAAATTAACCAGAATTTTGGCATCTATTATACATTTGACAACCTTTTTTGAATTTTAGAGCTGATTAGGATAAGATAAAGAGTGGCTGAGATTTGATCTTGGTAAATCAATGGTTGAGATTGCATTTTGTGAAAAATTGTAGTGGGAAAACTTGAATTTTGGCGGAAGAAGTGTCTCTGGAACCAAAACATTGAAATTAAAAGTGTATTGGGAAAGATTGTGGAGATTAAATTTTGCGGGAAAAGTGTCTTGTTAACCAAAACTTTGAAATTAAAAGTGTCTAGCGAAATATTGTGGAGAAACATGATCCATTAAAATAAACAAAATAAAAATATTAACGTAAAAAAATTCCGGAACAACAAACTAGCATAAAAAATGTAAGTATATGTCGTCACCGAAAAATACCCTGATGTTTGTTGTTCCGCGCCGCGGGCTCCCGCTAAATTTTTCTACGCTAATTTGTTGTTTCACGCCAAAGGCATTCCCGCCGAATTTGTTGCTCCGCGCCGAATTTGTTGCTTCGCGCCGAAGGCGCTCGCGCGTTGTTCCGTGCCGAATTTATTGTTCCACTAAATTTTTTACGCTAATTTGTTGTTCCACACCGAAGGCGCTCGCACGTTGTTCCGCACCGAAGGCGCTCCGCCGAATTTGTTGTTTCGTGCCAAAGGCGTCCGCGCCGAATTTGTTGCTCCACGTCAAAGGCGCCTGCGCCGTATTTGTTGTTCCGTGCCGACGGTGCCTGTGCCGCTAAATATTTTTATGCTAACTTGTTGTTCTTTTAAATTTTGGATGTGGAAATAATTTTTTGAGAACAAATATTTCGCGGTGGAAAATCTTAAATGAACTATGCCCGCGGGCACGGATTATGAATTTTAGGGAGAAAGATAAAGAATGGCTGAGATTTGATCTTGGTAAATCGTTGGTTGAGATTGGATTTTGTGAAAATTTAGTGGGAAAACATAAATTTTAGGGGGGAAAGTGTCTTGGGAACCAAAACTTTGAAATTAAAACTGTTGTAGGAAAGATTGTGGAGATTAAATTTTAGGGAGAAAAATGCCTTGCAAACCAAAACTTTGAAATTAAAAGTGTCTTGGTAAAGATTGTGGATAAACATGATCCATTAAATTAAACAAAATAAAAAAATTAGCGTAAAAATTTTTAGCGGAACAACAAACTAGCGCAAAAAATTTTAAGTTAATATCGTCGCCGAAAATTACACTGAGATTTGTTGTTCTATGCCTAAGGCGCCCGCGATCGGGGCGGGCTAAATTTTTTTACGCTACTTTGTTGTTACGCACCGGCTCCGAATTTGTTGTTCCACTCCAAATGCACTCGCGCCGAAAAATACCCTGAGGTTTGTATTTCCGCCGACGCGCCGAAAAATACCCGAAGGCGGATATTGTTAAACTCCTGGGCCGCAACATCACTGTAACGGCCTGTTTTTATCAACACAACTATTTACGTATTTAACCTATTTTCAATTTTTTAAATCTATTTTATAATGGTTCGTCAGAAGTTTTATGATTTCAAGAATTTCTTATAAAAATTATTTTGAAGTATCAAACTATTAATGGAGTATTTAATAAGTTCGGGTTTCAACAAAACCGCTAAATAATCTGATAAAAATTCATTTTCAATTATTACTGTTTTGGCTTAATGAATTAATTTTCTATACAGACAACATCAAAACGTTTTCAAACTTCTACGGTAACATACTATGATCATTTAGGGCTCTCCACATTAATTTCGTAATTTTCTGAAGTCAAATCAAAAGAGAACCCGTATACCCGCTTCCTAAACGTTTTGGCCTAAAACTAGTATCTCCGTAGCCCAAACCACAAAACGGACTTCGTATTCGCGATCCTCGTAACGATATGATCCCGTGTGTATGTTTTCGTAATTTTTCAGACACGTTTACTAGTAGGGACAAAATCGTAATTTCATTACAAAATGACATTCACTAATTACTTTTTAAAACTAACTTAATTACTTTAACCCCACCCACATGCTTAACACGTTTAGACACTTTACAAAATTTTCCAACCTTAGTCTAAAGTTAAACATAACTCATTAAAATTGTCTTTTGACTAATAATTGAATGTATTCATTTCTAACCCCTATTTAACACCCCTAAACACATCTCTCTCTTCACTTTCGAAACCTAGGCAAACTTTCCGCTCTCTCAGTCTCTCGTTCTCTTCCTCTCTCACGTTCACAACCCTAACCCAATCACCAAGACTCACGCTCAAACCCATGCTCTTCTCCCCTACACAAAGCACACAGGCCCTCTCTCTCTTTTATTCAAACCCAAAGTCACGCACGCTACCCAGGCTCACCCAGCTCACCCTCACTCCCTCGAGCGCTCGACCCACGTCCACGTCGAGGCTGCTTCCTCCTCTCAAACCCCGAGCTCCGGCGCCCGGAGTTTTTGCTCACCGTTCGCCTCGAGTCCCCCTCCGACGTACCTCCTCCGCCTTCCGGCAAGATCCCCAACACCCCCGAACACCGTCGAACAGCCCTCACCCTTCTCCGACTGCTCCACTGCCAACTACACCCAAGACCGCCGATGCTCCACCACTTTCCGATGCCGCTGCACCCATGCCTCCGCCCATCCACCACCTCCGCTCAGGCCTCCCACTCTATCGCCGTCGATACCGCTTCATCGAACCCCCAGCAACCCCCGGAGACCCCTCTCCCTCGCCGTCAACCCCCAGACCCTCCAGCGCCTCTCGCTTGCCTCACACGCCACCGCCGCCTCGACGTATCACCCACCGGAGCCTTTCTCAGACCCAGACACCCACGTCGCCACTCCTCGCCGCCGTTAGCCGCCGCTTCGCCTCGACGCCGCCTCCCAGCTCCGCCCCCATCAAGCTCGAGCAGCGCTCCCGCTGCAGCGCTCGCCACCCTTGACCAAGCTCCACCCTGACATCGCCCGCCACAGTGCACCGCGTCGCCGTCGCCACCTGCACCGCCTTCGCCCGGTCACCGCCGTCCCGCCGCTCCACTCGCCGGCCATGACGACGAGGAGCCCATGCCGTGCATGCAACGTAAAACGAAGGGGGGTGAGCGTTAATTTCGAACGTATTAAGAATAATACGAAAACGTATTTCGTATTTATACTGTATTTTAATAATTATTAAATAGTTTTATTGGTTTTAAATTAATAATAAATATATATATGCATAATAAATATATATGCCGAAAAAATGTGAGACTAGGTTCAGAAAATCAGAAATGACATTCTGGACCCAATGACACTAGTTTCAGTGCAATCAGACGCTTAGTTTTTCCAGAATAATTTCTTAAGTCTAAAACTTAAATGCGTTTTTTCCACTTAAAAATCCGTAACTTGTTATTTTCACGTAAACTGATAAGTAAAAAAATTATATGGTGTAGCACTCTTCGAGCCGGTCATTTTGACACCTCACTTGAACCATTCCGATATGGATTGCACCCAGAAGAAGTTATTGAATAAGTACATTACATAATTGAAAATAAGTTTTTAAATTGTTTTTGGGCTTTTAAAAATTATAAAAATTAATATAAGCTACAGAAAAATATTTCCTCCTACAGTAACATTATATTCTTCATTTTCAGCCTATTAAAAATTTAGAACGATTTTCGACAACGTTTCAATCAGTTTTAAAAATAAAAAAAGATCAGGTAAATAAATAGAAAATAGCGTATTCTTTAACCAATTGTTTCTTGTGTTTGCAGGCACCAATTCTCGTGCACCAGCTTTCTTGAAAGCTCTAGCTCTAACATCGTCTTTTACGACGATATCGATAGTAAGTCACTCTAATTCTAGTTTTAGAAGTTAAGCCAGTGTAAAAGCATGAACTTAGGATGCTTATAAATAGTCTCAGAACAACCATTGATCCTAACTAACTTCAAATGAGTTTCTTCAATTGCACGTAAACTTATAACTCTCGTTTACACTTGTCTACCATGTTTTGATGCTCATCACTTGCAAAACTACGCATACACTATGTGTACACTTGTAGCACGATTGCTCATGGACACATTACTTGCTGCATGCCATTTACTAATCAGTAAATGCTAACGAATTATCGTATGAAATGTCGTGTGTGGAACATCTTGTGGAACATCTTGTGAAACCTATTGTGGAATATCTTGTGGAATATCTTGTGGAACATCTCGTGGAACATCATGTAAGGAACATGTACTAGATTCACTTGACACATCACTGTGGATTTTGGGGTAACTCATAGTTTGAGAGAGTGCTGGAGTGACTGGAGTTCAATCTACATGTCTAGCTGCCTGGGTTTTCGGCATCATGTCTAGTTGCCTGTGTTTCGGCAAATAAAAATATGCTGCATGTCAGCATTCTGTCTAGCTGCCTATGTTTTCGGCATTCGTCTGGGTCGCGCCTAGTCAAGAGATGAACTCAATGGTCACATATTATACTCTCCGACTTGAGTCACGTAGTTCTAGTGTAGCTTGCACGATCACTTTTAATTTACGCATTGCAGTCATCTTTACTTTACGCATTCCATACACGGTACTTACTACACTTGTGCAGTCACGGTACTTTACTTGTCGTGTTCAACTACATCAGTAGTACGTTTCACTTGCTTAGCCTGCTTCACACTTGCATTACCACGGTACTGTTTGTTCTTTTAGTTCAGTTTATTTTTACTACTCAGCTGTGTACAGTTGTTGCTCGGTACTTTACCTTTGCTCTGGTTTGCTTGTACGTAGTTAATTTTTGTCATACTTATACACAGCTTTTACTACTATTACTAGAATTGTTGTGACTTACCTACAGTTCCATCTTCATGGCACCGCAGACGACGCACCAGTGGAGGTAGATGTGCTTGAGTTAATAGCGCTAGAGTTTGACCATGAGACAACAGCTTTCAGAGCTATTTTTAGTTGTGTGCTTTCTTTCTTTCATGTACATTGGTTGGAACATTTTGTACAGTATGGATTGTAATAATTGGACATTATTTGGATATTTTTGTACATCTTTGCATCGTGGCTATTTTGGTTTCGCTGGTAACCTGCAGGACCTACGCAGATATCAAATAAGTAATGAGCCTCCGAGAACGGGTCATTACAATCACGATTGCGATGCTGGAATCCAAGCTATCGGCGATGTGGAAACCTAAAGGTGGTTTGGATTTCATTGAGCTATGAGCGGGATATGTGATGGTTAAGTTCAAGTGTGATGAAGACCTATGATTTGCTCCTGAGGACGGCCCTTGGATGATTTTTGGCCACTATTTGATGGTTCGAAGATGGGTGCCGGACTTCTCTCCCACCCTTGATGAGATCGGTTCGACGTCAGTGTGGGTTCGCTTTCTGTTCCTTCTGGTGGAGTATTATGATGCGAATGTTCTGTAGGCTCTTGGAAATTGTGTAGGTAAGGCGATCAAATTCGACTTGCACACTCGGATGGTCATGAAAGCTCGATTTGCTAGGGGTTGTGTCGAAATAGTTTTGAGCAAGCCTCTGATAACTAAAGTGCATTTTGAAGGAAGATGGCACTCTGTCCAGTATGAAGGGTTGGGCCTGATATGTTTCAAGTTTGGGAGATTTGATCACAAAGATATTTGCCCTTTCCAATCATCTGAAGGGGCTTCGACGGATAGAAGTAAAATGTCGGATGGTCCTGATGACTCTTTGATGGAGGAGGTTAAGATTTTGGAGGAAGTTGAACCGGTATTTGGTCCATGAATGGTTGTGAATGCCTGAAGGGGTCGTCGAAACCAGATTAAACCCAAGGCGAACTCTGTTGATAAAGGTAGAGTGAGCCTGGGACTGGGCTCTAGGTTCTCGTCACTGGGGACGGAAGTGGAGGATTCTAGGGAGGTAGAAGGTGACGGAGAAGGCCCTCATAGGGTAGGGAGGCGTAAGTCTGAAACAAGCCCACGGGCTACGGTTAATCGCAAGAGTAGTAATTTGGGCCAATATTCTAGAAGCAGTGTTATGATTGGTGACAGGATGAACATGAAGTTTAAGCAGGCCCATGTTTTACGGGTCGGGGTGATATTAAGCATGTGCCCA
Organism: Scilla litardierei; assembly: GCA_030789695.1. Classification (NCBI taxonomy): domain Eukaryota; kingdom Viridiplantae; phylum Streptophyta; class Magnoliopsida; order Asparagales; family Asparagaceae; genus Scilla; species Scilla litardierei. The sequence continues at coordinate 190,198,807 of CM061136.1, read as the reverse complement.
AAGTTAATGGGCCGTCGGGTATTGTTTTTTCTGGCCCTTCAAAAGCTAAGTTACCCAATTCTAAATCGCTGAGCATGTCGAACAAGCGACGGCCATTGGATGATATCCCTAACTCTGTTGGTTGCATTAAGGAGGTCAACTTGTCTTCGGAGGGGAGTTCCTCTAGGGTTGATGTTCTCATGTGTCATCCCCCTGATGATCGCATAGTCTGCCATCGGCTGCAGGCAATGGTCGCTCTCTGCTGGAAGTTCCCTTGGTGGTTGGAGGAATAGTGGGAGTTCCCTCTGCTGTTGGGGACTCAGTGGTAGTTTCCATTGATTGAAGGTAACCTGGTGGGGTTTCTTTTGAAGTTTTTAGTTCTCGTTGTCCATGGATATGTTGTTTTGTAATTGTAGAGGAGCAGCCAAGAAATCTTTCCTTAGAGAAGTGAACTAATTGATTGGGAAGTACAAGCTGTCAATTTTGGCCATTGTGGAACCTATGATTGCTGGGGATGAAGCTTTGAGGATCATTAGGAAGATGAATGTTGGCTGCCATTTCGTGGTAGATCCTATTGGTTTCTCAGGGGGCATTTGGGTTTGTTGGGATGATCAAGTCCTCGATTTTGAAGTTCATTTCTCATCCCTCATGTGGTTCTTGGCATGGTGAAGATGCATGGGACTCCGGATTTTTAGTTATCTATTGTGTATGATAATCATTGTTGAACCATGCGATGGATCATGTATGATCAGCTTGAAGAGTTTTGCTCTTCCTCGGCGACCCCTTGGGCTATGTTAGGGGATTTTAATGACTACATGCGTTCTTCGACAAAATGGAGTGGCAATCCTCCATCCTTTGTCAGGTGCAATAGATTCATTTCCTTCCTTTATTCGTGTTGAATGATTGATCTTGGCTTTCATAGGGCTCCTTTTACCCGGTGTAATCAACGCAAGGGGTTGGCGAGAGTTTGTGAGAGGTTGGACATGTCAGTGGCTAATGAAGAGTGGTGTGCCTTATTCCATGAAGCTCATCTTTGTCATCTTCCGAGGATCTTCTCTGATCATTGTCCTATTCTCCTTCGTTGTGAGGCGGCGGGTTTTCAGTCACCTTCCGCTCAGTTATTTAGATTCCAAGCCATGTGGATTAAGGAGGACGGGTTTAGAGAGGTGGTGGTGGTGAATAATTGGTTTAATGTTGAAGGGGACTATGTGGGCAATGCTAAGTCTTTTGTCAATAATGCTGCAATCTGCAACAAAGAGGTGTTTGGGAACCTGTTCAGGAAGAAAAGATGGCTTATATGGATGATGAGGGTGTCCAACTGGAACTTTTCTCTCATGACTTGCACCAACTCAAAATGCTGGAGGAAGATCTCATTCACAGATATGATGGTATGCTGGAACAAGAGGAAAATTTTTGGTTCGGAATACACGCTTTTTCCACCTATCTACATTATGCAAACAACGTAGGTTGAAAATCAAACTCATCAAGGTTGAAAATCAAACTAAAATCAAACTCATTAAGGATGAAGGTGGGAATTGGGTCTCTGATGCATCCTCTCTCCAAAAATTTTGCTCCTCTTTTTCAGGAATCTATTTTCAGAGGACTCTCCTATGAGAACCAAGCTTACCCACATCATTTGCCTGTCTATTGGGTTGGAAGATAAGCTAATTATGGATGAAGAAGTGAAGGAAGAAGAAGTCAAGGCAGCTCTTTTTCTTATGCAGCCGTGGAAAGCTCCTGGAGTTGATGGCTTGCATGATGGGTTCTTCCAGGAATTCTGGCCTCTTGTGAAGTCATCCATGGTCTCCTTAGTCCTCAATGCTTTGCTCAGAGGGGAGTTTGATTGTGGTATTAATAGAACTCTCATTGTTCTCATTCCCAAAGTTCAACACCCTGAACTGATTCAATAATTTAGGCCGATTAGTCTTATTCCAGTGGCTTACACGATTATTAGCAAAGTGCTAGTTGGCAGACTTAGTAGTCAGTTGCAGGAGTTAGTTAGCCCATGTCAGGCTAGTTTTATACCGGGAAGGCAAGCAGCTGACAACATCATTATTGCCCAGGAGCTCATCCACACTATTAGAATGTCCAAGAGAAAAAAAGGGTTGTTGGCTGTTAAGATTGATCTGGAAAAAGCATATGATAGAGTGAATTAGGATTTTCTGGATGAGACTCTTTGGCTGTTTGGATTTTTAGATAAAAGGCTAAAGCTTATTATGTTTTGTGTGACTACTCCTCTTCTTGATGTTCTGTGGAATGGGCAGGTCACAGACTGGTTTAAACCTCGGAGAGGCTTAAGACAAGGTGATCCCCTCAGCCCGTACCTATTTGTGTTGTGCATAGAGAGGTTGGGTTGCTGATTCAGGATTCAGTTTTAAAGAAGAAATGGCAACCTATTAATTTTCGTAATGTAGGTCCTGAGTTTCCCATTTATTGTTTGCGGATGACCTTTTTCTTTTCGGTAAGGATACGATTAGACAAGCTTCGGAAATGAAGGGCATTCTGGATACATTTTGTATGGCGTCGGGGGCTATAGTTAGTCTGCCGAAGTCTAAATGTTATGTCTCCCATGTGTCCATGAGGGGACATGTGGGTGCTGTTGGGAACACCCTGGGAATATCTCACACGACTGATTTGGGGAGTTACTTGGGGATGCCTCTAGTTCATGACAGGGTGACGAAGTTTACTTACATGAGCATTGTTGAGAAAGTTTGCTCGAAGCTTGCTGGTTGGAAGGCGAGACTGTTGAACCTTGCACGAAGAACGACGCTGATCCAGGTAGTGACTTCAGCGATCCCCACGTACACCATGTTGACGGCTGGGCTGAATGAACACACAACGAAAGAGATTGATAAGGTTAATAAAGCTTTTCTGTTGGGGGGAGTCCTGGAGTGAAGAAGATGCATCTTGTTAAATGGGCGGAGGTGTGTAAACCTAGAAAGTTGGGTGGCTTAGGGCTAAGGTCCACGAGGGAGCATAATAATGTCTTAATTCAAAGTTTGGCTTGTAGATTCTTGAGGAACCTGAATAGTGTTTGGGTGAGGACTATCACTGCCAAATATCATCTCAGAGAGAACATGGTCGCATTGGCTGGAGGTCTGACCAAGTTTCCTCCAAACTGGTCTTCAACGTGTAATTCTTTAGTGTTTGGGATGAAGAATCTGGCTAGAGGGCTAACTATGAAGATTGGATCAAGTATGTGTACCCTGTTTTGGAAAGATTCTTGGATAGGAGGAGCCCCTCCGTCCCGTTTGTTCTCAACCATTGGATAATGTGGATGATAATGCTAGAGTTAGCGACTTCATTTTGCCTTTAGGTAAATGGGATATTGATAAACTGTTGGTGTGGCTCCCAGATTCTGTTGCATTGAAAATTTTAGCTTGCCCTCTGCCTAGGTTCTGTTTTCAGGATGATGGTCTAATTTGGAAATGGTCTAGCAACGGGAGATTCAGTTCTAGATCAGCTTATCATGCTCTGGCTGAGGAGTCGGGGTGTTTTGAAGATTTAGACATAGCATGGATATGGCGTATCCCTGTTCCTGCAAGATGGCAGGCTTTCTTGCGGTTGGTATATAGGGGGAGAATTTTGACTAATCATCTCAGATTCAGTAGATGGACTTCAAAGTCGGCGATGTGTGGGATTTGCAAGGTGGCTGATGAGAATATTATCCATGCCATACGAGATTTCACGGATCTAAGAACGTTTGGGCCTCGATTATTCCCAGCGGGGAGCAAGAGAACTTTTTTAGTATGATGGTCAGGCTTTGGCTTGAGCATAGGCTGAAAGTTGGTAGTTCTAGTGCAAGCAGTGTAATTTTGTTTGATACGGCTGTATGGAGCATTTGGGTCCAGAGATGCATGGTCATTTTTCAATCTAATAAGGAGCAGATGGATGTTATGGCTTTAACTAGGAGTATTATGGGGAGAGCAGCTGGGGTTGCTAGTACTTTCTCTTTGAGTCAAAAAGCTTCATCCTCGCTTGTTCTGGTGCATTGGATGCCTCTTTTGGAGGGATGGATTAAATTGGATGTGGATGGACTTCGAAAGGTAATCCAGGAGCGGCGGGGGCTGGTGGCATCTTCATAAGTCACTTGGGTGAATGGAAGAGGGGTTTCTCGGGTTTTTTGGGTAACACAACCAATCTTGCAGCTGAGTTATATGCGATAAGGATTGGGCTTAAGATGTCATGGGATGTGGGTTACAGGAAGATTGACTGCTCGTCTGATTCTTTGGTTGTGGTTTCTCTGATTCAGGGAAAGGACTCGTCGCTTCACCCCCTCTCTATTCTTATTGAAGATATCTGTTTGCTTCTGAGTAGGGACTGGGTGGTGAGAGTGGAGCACTCTCTTCGGAGGGAAATTACTGTGCTGATTGCCTTGCGGACATTGGCGTTGGTTTGGACTTGGATTTGTTGATTCATTTGCATCCCCCCAGGGTGATTTTTGAGCTCCTTGAGGCGGATGCGGCTGGGGTGGGATGTGTAACGGGCCTTAAAGTGAGCTGATCTTAAGGTCTCCGGTTATTTTCCGAAGCACCAAAAAAAGTTGGCATACAGGATGGAAATGACTCCCACACTTCTATATCATGCTTTAATCGAAATAAACAATAAATTGTTGAAAATGCTTTAATTCCTCACTTTTTTCTCTCAATTCCATGTAACCAAATACCCGTATATGGCCATATAAGGCTTAGTTTATGAAAAATAACTTAAATTTTCTTCAAATCTAATAGAACCATCATATATGTTGATGCCTAGAATCTCGCGGAGCCTGAATCAGACTACTGTAACGAGTATTCATGCACTAAAGAGCCCAACCAGGGTTTCACCGGGCAAGCCTCCTCCGCTGGTATTTTGAAAAAGAGATGGAATAACGTCAGAGGACTGGGAGGCGAACCCGTCGTGTCGAGGGGCGGACCCCCAGACTACCCTCTAATGCCTACATCAAGCGATGGTTGATGGAATGATGTGACGGGCATACGATAGCTTGTGTGTGTTGAGTTGTATGAATAGAGCCTACAGGTCTTGAGTTTAGGGTGTTGAGCGTACCCATTTTGAGTTACCCATTTTAAGTTCAATGTGACGGAGATGATCTGCTGCGTATATAGAGTGCTTCCGGGAGGTTACTCCACATCAGACTGTTATAATGATCGTGGATTCCTCGGCATAATGGACTCCTGAGATTGCACTGTGAATAGCTAAGATAGTGTGCACATAGAGTTCCAAGTTAAGCATGCTTGCCTGTTACACGATTGGATGAACCTAGACGGTTCCCACATGAAATGGTTTGGCGATAGGATCATCGAATATCTCGTGGGGCATTTATGGAAAGATGAGATGTCATGGGGGCAGTGTAAGGTTCAAGCCCACGATCCTTAACATTTAAGGACAGCGGAAGCGACAAAAAATCAAAATTTTCCTCGCCCAAACAAGAATCGGGGCCGACTATGGTTAGACAGGATTATGCAAAGTATAAAAGTTTATACGTTACTGTGAATGCTCTTAAGAGACATTCATAACCCAATTTGGTGGAGTCCACTGCGATCACCAACCCGAGCTCGTACAGACTCCTCACCAACAACTGCGCTAGACATTTCACATTGACGGTGCGCTCTTCGCAACTACATGGACGCGACCCTCGAGTCCAAACGTTGTCATTGTCCATGATAGGGCCAAGTCAAAAGACAAAAGAGAGATAGAATAGAGAACTCAAATTTGAGAGATCACGACCCATAAGTTTAGGCTATGTCCTTTCCAACTCAAGTTGGTTCAATGGTACAAGAATGAAAGGAGTTCGTGCCTCTCTATTTGTATATAATGATTTGTAACTCCCATTTATTCTATCCCTTCCAATGTGAGATTAAACAAATGAAAGTTACAGGTCAAGAAAACAGCCCACATCTCATGTGTTTTCATCTTGAATCCAAAGCCCATAAAACCCATTTTTCGGTGACAAATCGTCACCAGAATATACCGGAACATGGCCCAATCCACAGCCTATCATATGATAGTGAATTAGCAGCCATATGCAGCTATTTGTAGCCTTTGTAGATTGCAAAAGGCTGATGTTTTGCACCTCTCTTTTGGCTACAAAATGGCAGCCTACCGGTTGTAAAACAACAGCTAATGGCTGCTGTTTTGCAGACCTCTGTTGCCTACAAAACGACAGCCCATTTGATGTCGTTTTACAGACTCTAGATACCGTTTTGCAGCCCTATGGCTGGCCGCGTTGCGGTGTCCAGTTGCACCCATTTCAGGCCCCTGGATTTGCCCCGTCGTCTCCATGACGTGCCCGCATGAACTAACATTTCTTTTCTTGGATTTGGAGCTTGGATTTATATTATCACACACATGACTGTATGACGTTATTCCCTTGTCGTAACTATTTTACGACTCATGGTCTACTTATCACAAACTCTTCGTGACGAATTCACTTTCCTATCACAACACCTTGCAATGTGTTGGTATATTGAATATATGATTCTCTTAGAACCCTATTCTATGTTCTATTGCAATGATTGCGTCATCTGTGTGAGACTCTAAAAGCCCATTCCATACTTCAGCAGTGACATTGTATGTCACGAGTACGTCAATAACGCTACCAGTTTTGTAACCGTCATTATTTGGTCAATGGGAAACTCATTCTCATCCAATCCAATCATGGATTGTCTGCGATTGTTACTGCACAATCCAGTCCCTTTGTCTATGCTATGTCGTGTAGATGTCTATGTCATGGTGAAGTCCGTCAAGCCCCACCAAAATCTCTTTCTGTTTAGTCGATGATACGAGCCGTTTGTCAACCATGGACTAAACATACGCTCAATGTGTTTTGTCCATTCTACATTGGTCAATGATTTACCTACTGGTATCATAAGTAATTACGACATCAACCTCTTATCCAGCGGAGATGAATCACATCTTGACACCCACTCCCTTCACAAGCTTCGAACCATTCCATTCGGAACATGTTGTCCTATCTGGATTATCGATGTCCAATCCGGTGGATTAGATCTCATTATCATAATCTAACCCAGTAACATACTGCCATTTTGAGCGATGTGTTCTATACTCGGACATATGTTTGTCTTTAATTCATGCAATTGACTTATGTGCACCTATTCCCCAATAGGCAGACCCCTGGATGACGTTGTTGTATGAGCCGACCTCAAGCGTGTGCCGCTGGGTAGTCCTGAGGAGCTGTGACGTGTCACATCCCGCTCTCCCAATTACGTGGAGATATGTTACACGAGAAGGCCGCAGTAGTATTCAAACACCTGGCTTCGAGCCATTAATTCCAAATACTACTACTTATAATTTGTGATTATATAGAACCATACTCACAGGTCACTGCAACATACTGGAATAATACAGAAATGAAAAGTAAAAGTGATCCAACAAATAATAATCCACAGACATGTAAAGGAAGTACAGACATTATATTACATCATTACAAATGTACATTTATACAAACATCGTACTGTAAATGGGGTACAAAAGAGGGGAATAGCAAAAAGAAAACTCCCAACCCAAAAAGAACCCAGAAAGGTGTCCACACACTGTACAACCCACTCTCTAGTCTACATCTGGAAAGTCTAACGGAACAAAATCACCATTGGTGGGCTCCATCCGTACCTCGGAGTGAGGAATGATCTCCTAATTTGTGGCCTGCACGGACTGCTCTGCTCCTACTCATGAAAACTGTTAAATGGGATACGTCAACACGTGACCCAGTATGGACATCTAACTACACTAGGTAGGATCTAGTTTTAGAACCGGTCTACCTAACCAAACGTCTGTCTACTAAGCGTACATATGTCCACATATTTATACATGTGATGAACAGCAAAGCTGAGGAACAGTATATCAGTAAAAGTAACATTCACAGCGTAATGACAATAATTTTTAGAGTTTTGTATTTAATTAATATTTGGAAACCCAAGTAAATTGTAGAACGCTACGGAGCTGAACTTCACCCATGGTGGGTGAACAATGTGTTACCCCTATCAGTGACACGAGCACTGTATAGGCCTCTCGTAACTCTCCCGTTTTGGGAGTGAGATGGTGTTACTCCTCTATCTCATGGTGCATCACGAGTACACCCATGTGCCTCTCTAACACTGCCCATCCCTCGGACCGGCTGTCGGGAGTGCATGTGGGACTGCTCCGGCTGTCGGGAGTGCGTGTGGGACTGCTATCCATGTCCCTGCCTTAACACCTATGATTTACATGTGCTTCTCCCAGACCTATATCTGGAATCTCACCCATCATCGGATGGATCGAGAATTCCAGACAATTATTAACTCTCGTTTCACTCTCAGTTGTTACTTCATTTCATTTGGTGTTTCCTTTCAGCGGTCTCATTTACCGCATACACAGTTCCAATCACTTTCACCATTAACATATGAACATTTCATTGTGTTAATTTATCCATTTCAATTGCATATTGCTTTCATGAGCAAGTTCCGTATAAGGTTCCACATATGAACCAATTCACTAGTGACACGAGTTCTCATTCTTGCATATGAAGCATACGTGTAACATAAAGAGCAACATCATGGTTGTCTAATTCATCAACTTTAAACATGAATTTCATAGCATATGAAACTGTAATTTCAGAGCATGATGACTACACGAAGCACATCTTTAACATGGACTTTGCATTTTAGAAGGCATATCATAGTTGTATGAAACATAATAACAAAACTGAACTATCTAATTTATGGCTAGGCTGAAAATTCTAGTCCACACCGCCGTTTGGAGCTCCCCACATGACCATGTGAAGCACCATATGTTGAAAGTTCTAAAAAATACTTGACCACACGGTCGTTTGGCCATCCCACACGATCATGTGGAGCATAACGAACAGTGGCTCAGAAAGCGTAACCACATGGTCGTTTGGTAAAACACACGACTGTGTGGATGAACCCACAACCAAGTCTAACATATTTGACACAATCGTTCAATGCGACCGTGTCAGAAATTTTTCAGGTCGTTCACACGACCGTTTCCCATCATCGACACGACCGTGTCGATCTGTAGAGATTTCACGGGATGCACACAGTCAGCGACACGACCGTGTCGATCTGTAGAGATTTCACGGGATGCACACAGTCAGCGACACGACCGTGTGAAGATACTACTGTCGAATTTTTGGCCTAGCAGGCGATCAAAACTACCGCGTCGGGGATGACACGACCGTGTCAATCGATCTGGTGTCGATTTCTACAGAATTTTTACGCTAATTTCTACGCAATTCTAAAACTAAACCTATCTACTCTTATTAGATCTCATACATTGATCAGTCCTTCTAGAGTTCTTTGGCCCTTCTTATCCTCGATGACCATCTAAGAGCTTCTTCTTCAAAGTAATGGGTGAGAATTGGGTTGTTTGGCTTGGTTTTTGGTGGAAGAAAAGGAAACTGTAGTGGGCTAGGGGGATCTGCATGAGCTGATGGATATGGATATGGATTTTCCAAAAAAAAAATTGTCCCTTTTGCATCATTTTCCCTCTAATTTTCTCATTTTAAACCTCATATCAATCCTTGTCATCTCACTCCTTCTCTCTACTCATGACAAGTGTCCACTATTATGTAAAAATTAAGATGATGATGACACCTCAAGGGGGTTAGGTGTCTTCCTTAGGATTTTCTAGATTTTTAATTTTCTAATTTAAGAATGCACAACATAATACAACATACTCTCCAATACCAAGTATTTCATCCAAATAGTACACCCATTTCTAATTCAAATGCTGTCTTAAAATTTTAAAAAATAATTTTGACACCATAAAATTAGGGGAAATATTTGAAAATACCTACAATATTAATACATATGAATACGTTCAAAAATAAGTACTTACACTTGTATGTTGATACTATGTGTCTTACATGCCGATGGGGGGGGGTGACTTGTCAGGTGGTCATCATTGCAGGGCTATTTGAGGAGTTGATCCCGATGAGCCCGTCCCAGTGAAGCGTAGTTGTTGAGGGAGCCATCCTCACTGAGGTCTGTTGGATCTGGATCCTAGCCTAGAGGGGGGGGGGGGTGAATAGGCTAATAAAAATTCTCGTGCAACCCACGAGAAATCCCACGCAGTTATAAGCACAGACAGTGCAATAAAAAAGCAATCACAGAGTACGCACAGATATACCCTGGTTCGGTCGTCCCCACGACCTATTCCAGCCCCCGAAAGCAAATACTAGATAGATATGTAACATCGTATAGCTACAATGAGTCAAGATCCCAAATCTACTCTCACCTAGCTCGTACGCACACCACGTGCTCTACACTCTCAATCTAGTCAGATGCTCTCCCTCCGTGATGACTCCCAAAGTCGTCAGGTCCCCAAAAAGTAACACAAAAGGTAAAGTTTCCCCTACGAAGAACTAACACAAATACTACACAATATAATAAACAAGAGCGTTTAGAATTCTCGGATCGTGTAGCGGTGTCGTCTTCGTCAATCAGCACGGGCCAGATGTCGTCTGGCAAGTAGTAGTAGTCCCTCGACAATGGCAACTCAAGTTGCGGCAATTGAACGCCTCTTGAATGACTGCGACACTTTTGTTTCTTCACGGAGATGTTTTGGCTAAGTCCTCTCTTGATCTTGCGACTTGACAGGCTTGGGACGTTGCGGCACTTGAGTATTGCGGCAAGAGCTTGTATCGTGAATGATTTGTTTCTTCTTGGTATCCTGCGAAGAGCAAAAGAGAAGTCAATGGATACTCAAGTTAAAAGGTAAAGCCAAAAAGATGTTCAGAATTTTTCTCCCGTTGCTCAATGTTGCGTCCTGTGCTGCTGTCTCCAGTTGAAAGGCCTGCTTTCAAATCTTTACGGCTGTCCCCAAAAGAAACCCTTTTGAAACGTGCGGCTGATTTTTGGACTTGCTGCTCTCGATGATTTCTAAAGGGATTCTCTCAGAAATTTCGGCAATGAAAGACCCCCGAAAATATTTCGGCCTCTGCACACACTAGAGAAACAAATCAATAAATATAATAACTTGATGTCTCTTCATGTTATCTCTTCAACGTTTTTGTTCCTTCAAAGTTTGTGCAGCCGGCCTCATATATCTTTGCACATTGGTTTGATAAGCTCAGCCTGCAGAAATAAATGAATGTTAATTAAATAACTTGGTTGCTTGTAGGATTTGCAAATGAGAGGATTTGTTTTGGTCAAAAAGTGCGGCTGCTCTTCAAGTTTTCGGCCGGCTCTTCAAGCAAGATGAAAATTTGGCTATTGAACAAAAAAGAGAGATATTTTGCAAGTTACGGCTGCCCTAGAACTTAAAGCATTGTAGAGAGGAGAACTTGGGAAATTTTTTTTGGTATTTAAAAATGAAGAACCACACACCAAGGTCGGCGGCATGTGCTTGGTAATTTTTTGATGAAAACAAAACTCGACCGCCTTTTTCGTTTGGGTGCGTGAGTAACCTATATTTTTTTCCTTTGGTCGTACACCCCTGTTTCACAAAGAAACCGTTCAATTAAATAGGGTATGCTAGGGTTGTGGCATGAGGTAATTTGTTCCCCCTAGAGATAGGACTAAGAGATTTGATGTAATCTCAGATACACTTTGGCCATGGAGATTATCCCTAGAAGGTAGGACTAAGAGATTTGATATTTGGAGAGATTTGATTTGAATAGGAATAGGATGTTGCCAAATCTCTAATTGATATGAATGATTCACATATGATTCTCTCCATCTCATCTCAAATTGGACCAAGTCCAAATTGCTAGATGTATATCTCTTTGATTAAATCCAATTGCTTTGTGCCTAGCAATTTCTCCATCTTGTATGTGTATAGCAATTTGTCCAACACATTAATTTACGTTCTCGCCATTCCTGCACGCACTTAACACACACATCAAAACGTTCACAGATGTTTGTCATCATCAAACCATAAATCCTAGATCGTTGTATCCAACAAGGTCGTCCATATAAAGCGTGGCTGTTAAGAGAGTGAGGTCTTCATTATGAAATCCTATTAGCAAGGGACCAATATCGGATGGCGAGGTTATCTTTATAGAGGGAGTTTTTAGAGGTTTGACCTCTTAGAGGCCATTCTGAAATAGAGGTGATGCTGAAGAGGCCGCCCTCAAGGAAGTCATCCCTGCTGGAGGAACTGAGGGTGCTAACATCGGGTAGTGAGGTCGCCATTGTAGAGTTATGTTGAGGCCATGTCGGACTTACCTTTCCAGTCAGAGTTAGGAGATCTTTGAATCGAACTTATGGTGGTTTCGTTTGTTAAGTTTGGTTGGGCCCCACTGCTACTTGTAGGCTCGAGTCCAAAACGATAGATGCTCCTCGTCTAATGGCTCGACACTGTCGACCTAAGCTGCGACCAATAAGATTGGAAGTTGAGAGGCGATGAGACAAACCTAAGAAAGAAGCTGACGTCAACTTTGTTTGGTCTGACTCACTTTGGTGAAGGACATCCCTTGAGTGGAAGCACCATCATGATGGCGTGTTGGCGTGGCTGTCATCTCTTGTGAAACAAACACATGACACCACATATCTCCTCTCATGCCCCGAAGAGTTTGGCTCAGCCCTTGAGGAACTATTGACGGTGTAGCAGAGTCTGATTCGTTGGTGATAGATCGTGCGAAAGCTGGTTAGTCGCAAAGAATCAAACAGTCATGAACATTGTCTGTCGGTTCTCAACATTGAGTAGGTTAAAGGATGTGGAGCCAACAGTTATCTGCACTTGCTATTTTGCCTCTGTCTCCATACTAACATAGCATGTGCTCAGTGGCATGCATGACTTCTCTTTTCTACTCGCTCTATCCCTTTCATTTCTTACACCCTCACCCCTTCGGAAATACTTGGGACGGATTCGTACTTTCCGGGTATACTGTGGAGTGGGGTGTTACAATCTTCTTCTCTTCTGTTCTTCCATGTGACAATGACATATGTAACAACCCGTATTTTGTCAATACATCTATTTACGTAGTTAACCTATTTTCACATTTTTAAAACTATTTTATAACGGTTAGTCGGGAGTTTTATATCAAAACTGATTTCAAAAATTTCTTATAAAAAGATTTTGAAGTATCAAACTAGTTATGGTGTATTTCAGTAAGTCCGGGTTTCATCAAATTCCTCTAAACAATTTTATAATGATTCATTTTCAAATATTACTATTTTAGCTGTATGAATTAATTTTATATACAAACATCATCAAAATGTTTTCAAACTTCTACAGTATCATTCTATGATCATTTAGGGCTTCCCATATTAATTTCGTAATTTTCTGATATCAAGTCGACCTAGAACCTGCAAACCCGCATCCTAAATGTTTTGGCCTAAAACTAATATCCCCGTATCTCAAACACTGATATGGATCTCGTATTCATGATCCTCGCGACGATATGATCCCGTGGGTATGTTTTCGTAATTTTACGGAGTCGTATGTGAAAACGGGGTTGTATTCCTCCGCTTTTGCTAATTACATCCACTAATGACTTTTCACCCTTACTAATAACTTTTACTAAGTTACTTTTACCCTTAATTAATACCCTAGATCTACCCCTAATTAACCTTCCTCACCCACACACTTAAACCCACCGTATAGACTGGGTGAGATCCAACACCCACACCCCAAATTCATTTCCCATCATTATTATTATCAATTCTCTTTATTATTTTATTAATTGCTAAACCTATATAATAGCAGCTCCCTCTTCTTCATTCACAGCAGCCCAAACCCACTCCTCTCTCAGCTCAACCCAAATGCACGCATGCACACACACACACGGTCTCTCCCTCAGCTTACACACAACACAGTCTCCCTCTCTTTCCTTTTTCCGTTCGAACCCCCGATCCCCAGGCTCTCTCCTTCGAGCCCTCAACCCAAGACGAAACCCAGTCTTATACACACGCCCACTCTCTCAACATTCACCGTGCTCCACGAACAACCCCGAAGCCGCTCTCCACCGTTCGACGTGCTCGTCGTCGACTGCAGCGGACCGTCGCCGAGCGCCGTTCGCTTCGATGTCGCCCCCACTCGTCCACCATCACTACCGAGCAGCCCCGTCGCTTCGAAGTGCCAGCATCCGCCGCTTCTCCTGCACACAACGCCGCCCCCACTCGCCTGCAGTTCCCTTTCTCCGAGCCTGCCTCCGACGAAGAGCCCCGCTCTGTCGTCAGCGAAGGCCGCCAACACCCTGAGCACAGCACCCTGCCCCGCTCTCGTGCCGCTGTTAGCCCCAGCCGTGCCCTCCAGTCACCTCGCCCTGTCACCGCTGATGTCGCCACCGCTCACCGGAGCTCTGCCGAGTCGTCGTTGCCTCGCCGCCCCCGCCCGAGCGCAACTCTGACGAGCTCGACCCCCCGCCGTACGAACGCCCCCATGCACGTACGAATCGAAGGAGAAGGTGAGGGTTATATTAAAACGTATTGTTTTTAAAACGTATTTCGTATATATACGCGTATTTGCGTATTTTAGTAATTAGATAAAATGGGTTTAATATTAAATAATTGATAATAAATAATATATAGATCAGAAAAATACAAGGCCAGCTCCAGAAAATCAGAAATGATGTTCTAAATCCAATGACGCTAGTTTCATCTCAATCTGATGCTTAGTTTTTCCACAATAAAATTTTTACCCTAAAACTTAAATACGTCCTTTTCACGTAAAAATCCGTATATTGTAATTTTCACGTAAACTGATACGTGAGAAAAATATGTTGTAGCACTCTTCGAAACGGTCGTTTTGACTGCTTACTTGAGCAATTCTGATATGTTTTACACCCAGAAGAAATTGTTGAATAAATACGATAACTAATTAAAACTAGTTTTAAAACATATTTTGAGCATTTTAAAAATTATAAAAATTACCAGAAGCTTCAGAAAAATATTTTCTCCTTCAGTAAAATTATTTTCCTCATATCTAGCCCATATAAAAATTTAGAACTCTTTTCGACAACATTTCAATCATTTATAAAATCAAGACGATCATGTTAAATAGATAGAAAATAGTGTGTTCTTTAACCGGCTGTTTCTTGTGTTTGCAGGTACCGATTTTCGTGCACCAGCTCCCATAGAAGCTTTAGCCCCAAACTCGTCTTACTACGACGAACTCGATGCGTAAGTCACGTTAATTCTAACTTTAGAAATTTAGATAGTGTACTCGTATGAACATGGGACTTGGCATCTAGTCTCGGAACAGTTATTGCCCTGAACAGATGACTAGAGATCTAGCTAAATAGGAAACGAATCTACTGCAGAGTGATTTTAACTTGAACATACGACATCACTAAATTTCAACCTAGATGTTTGTAGTACACGACCATCTAATTGGGTAAACTGTGTACTAATTGAAAACCACATGCTCGAAGCATGGAATCAACATCTTTGATGGACTTGTCTTTATCCGTGTCTTTCTTGTTTTTCAATAAGAAAGTCAATCAGTGGTTCTGGTTTAACCATCATAATAAATATGGAACGGCTTGTTGCATGGACATTGGATACACGTACTGCATGATTTCTCACGTTTAAATTGTCGTATCAATTGCTGCATGACATATATGAAACTCATGAATTGTCAAATGTAATACTTGTGTGGAATATCTAGTGGTACACCATTGTGGAACATCTCGTAATGAACATGTACTTGATAGACATCACATACACTTGGGATTTTGGGGTAACTTATAATAGCAAGTGTGCAGGAGCGACCAATCCGATCTTTGTTATTATTGTCCCGACCCGCCAGTCGGCAACAAATTCACAGACATGAATCACATAATATTGAACAGTATTGAATTTGTTGAACAGAAATGGGTTAACCCTGGTTCGCGCCCCCGTGGTATCAGGTGGATTCTTGGTTGCTTACTGTACTACGCTTTATAAGTCACGAACTAGACTAAGCACAATTACTCTCATTATTGTTATTGTCATTGCTATCGTCATGGTTATTCTTGTACGTTACTAATTATACTTGCTCGGCCACCTTTGCTTTACTTGTCACCCTTGCATGCTTGACTAGATGTACTTTACTTGTCGCACTTGCATGCTTGCATGTCTCTACTTTACTTTACGCCTTTGCCTGCATGTATGCTCTTATTTCACTTATTGCACTAGCATGATAACCTTTAAAATGCTTATTATAGACTGCTCCATACTTTCTCACTACTTTATGTCTATTGGTAGAATTATATGACTTACCTACGGTTCCATGTTTCGTGGCACCGCAGACGACGCACAGCTTGACATAGAGGCTCCTGAGAGCCAGAGTTCGTCCCTGAAGCTGCTGTAGTAGAGTTCTTTTAGTGGCATCTTTTCAGTTGTGCTTCTTATCTTTTATTCAATGTTGTTGTATTCATTTGCACTATATGGATTGTAATAATCGGATACTGTTTGGGTATTTTTGTACATCTATGCATCGTGGCTATTTTGTTTTCACTGGTTAATTGCAGACCTGCGAATAAAGCAAATAAGTAACGGGCCCCCGAAGGCGGGTCATTACAACAAGTCTGTCTGGTCTAACCATATCAACTCTCGTGCCATGCCTTCTGAGCCATGGCCACCGTCGTCGCCGTCGGAGAGAATGCCGTCTCTAGCAGCGACCTTCCCAAGCGATGAGAGTGATCATTCCCCGAGAAAATGGATGCAAAATGAAATGCAATCTAGGCCTGGGGCGCAAACAGATTTGCTTCACCGTTGGTGCAGTAAATGGAAACGTAGACATATATCACCGTGTATAATACATGAAATACATCAAAAAATGCCTTAAGAAAATGATGATGAGCATACTAGACATAACCATTAGAGACATGAGTTAAAGTATATAGGACAAGATTGGTCATTAACATGCATGCCGAAAAGCATGGATGATCTGGTAATCATTCTGATGTCTACATTAACATCAAATAGCTTGTAATTAGTCGACAACTGAACAACTGTTAGTCGACTAATCGTTATACTCTAATCGATCAACTAGCCTAGCCAACTCATGTTACGTGTGTGAGTTTGTTCTCAAAATATTCTTATCAGCGCAACTGTAGGCTCATTCATGGCATGAGACTCAGAGGCCATTAGGTGGATTTAAATCTTAGGGCGTGTTCTTTTCTCCGGAAGTGAGGGATAGAAAGCTTAAAAAATACTGTTCACGCACTATTTCTCTGACATTTCATTGGATTCCTTCGGGGGGGGGGGGGGGGATAATTTGTGTTCTTTTGCGGGCTTGGAAAATGTGTGCGGAAAGCTGACGTGGAGACGGGATGAGAATCCAAGGGAGCCGTTTGTAATCCCCGCAAAACGCACTGAAAACACAGGATTCCGACCATCGTGTGGGGCCCATCATCCTCCATCCAATCAGATGCCTTCTTTCGCAATTAATTAAATAATTTATTAATTAAATAGTTCACTCCACTTTCTTTTTACAAAAGGACACACTATACAGAATGAGACCCACCTCAACTTTCCAAATCCACAATCCAAACCCACTTTCCAACAAAAGAACACACTACACACAAATTTCTCTCTCATCAGATTCCACACTTCTCAACTTTCCTCAATTATACTTTCCTACAAAAGAACATGCCCTTAGCCACTTCGTGAGCACCCAATTGGGCTTTAAGTCTGGGTTTTTTTTGCAAGACATACTGTTGAGGTGTTAAAAGTTCCGATTGCGAACAATATTTAGGTAAAAAGCAATTAGGACCGAAAAGAATTATTTGCTTATGTAATGAAGTTGCAAAATCCGATACTTAGGGGTGTTTCTTTAAAGTTTGCCCTTTCTTTTCGTTCATCAGTTTCCCATCAATCAGTTTCACTATCGCGATTAAAACAGTGAATAATGTGTATCGCCTACATATAATATTCACCCCAAATGATTCAACCGAGTTTTGCTAGTTCATCTACTCGTCACAAATTTAACAATTTAGAAATTTATTTACATGAACGATCAAAACATATAATATTCACCCCAAAATTGATATTTTTAGATTTCAGAACTTGAATAACAAACTAAAAGGATTCAATCATAAAAAAACGAGGGGAGGAGTTGCGTGCATATATTCTCTAAAACAATAAGACAGCTAAACATAGCCACATAAACGCATGTTTTCTGCCGAACAGCGAACGGCATTCTTGACCATGGCGCCAACAAAACATACGGCAAAAGGGTGCAAGCAGCAAAGCATTCGATATCAAACTCCACGCGGCACTCGATAAAACTAAACGGCTGGAAAAATAATCAACGTTGTCTTGCAGCAAATCCCGTATGCGTCTTCTCGCTAATTAACTACTCGATCTCATGCTCTCGGTTCGACGGTTTCAGTCCTTGAGTCCTTCGTTGAACCAGTGAAATCTTCGAAGCTTGGCTATTTTCGAAATTTCCTTATTTCTTTATTTTCTTTTAAATTTGAGATAGATAAAGGCGAGATGATGAGCGATGACAAGTCGTCGATTCCGATGAGAGATCGGGAGCTGCTGATCCCCGTCGGCGGTGGGCCCGAAATCGCCGGCGATGACTCAGATTCGAAGCCATCTTCCTCCGCCTCCGCCGCCGGCCAACACCACCACAACTCAGGCAGAGAGGTGGGTATTGTATCTGTTTGAATCTTTGATCGATCTGCTGCAGACCTGAGGTCAGTCATTAACCTTTCGTGTCTGATTTTATCAGGCTAGGGTTATCGTAATCTTGGGCAGCTCAACGAACGCAAATGTTTATCCGTATTTGAAATTAAATACTATTTGGAAATTTCGAATAACTTCTTATTTGGAAAGAGTTGTTGCGGAACTTAAATTTGATTCGTGCATGAATTGGATTTATACCATGGAAAGCGTATTAATGTCAAGGGTTAAAATATGAAGAATTGATTTGGATTGGATTGTAAATCTGGTGCATTATTAGTCTTGTGCCCATATAGAGTAGCAGAAGAATGTAAATTTTTTTTTTTGGGTCATTGCAAGTATATTAGAAATGTAGGATTATAATGTTATCATAAATACGTTTGTCCTATTTTAGTTGCTTATGCACGCATAGCCACCAATGTTCTAGTGCTCCAATTGCGATATCAGTTCCTAGAGAATATTATATTGGTGATTGGCCTGATTTGATCATGGTATCCCAATTCCATGTGAAGGATCAATAGCCCAGATGAGATGTTTGGATTCCAATGGATTGCAACCCAGCCCAACCAACCAAATTAGCTCACATAGGTTGAGCTACATTATACATGTTCTAAATTCTAGAAGTTCGTATCGTCAGCATATTACAAGAGCAAGTCTGAAACTAAGCCAGGAAAAATAAAAATCTACGTATCTAACATGGTTATATGTTACAATACATATAAAAATCCTACATCTGATTAGCATGGCAACTGAAAAATCTTGTTCCACGCCATCCTAGAAAATTTTAGTAATATTTTGCATGTTCAAGTTAATTATGCCCATCATGAAAATTAAGTATGAAGCACATGCTGACGCACTAGATTGTTTACAAACGGTAATTTACAATTAAGTGTTGGAATATTCCAATATAGAACCGAATCTTGAACCCAATTTCTGCACACCCCAAATGCATACTTTCCCATTGACGACCCTTCTTGAAACTACTCCGGTTGAGCATGCTGAACTAGGTTTTCCCCAAATCATTTAATTTGAAAAAGGCCAGCTATGATTAGTTCTTGCATTTGTAGGATTCTTGTATACTGGACTGCCTTCTAAAACCTATCCCATATGTGGGATCTTAGAACATGGAGTCTGACCCAGCCCCCTCCCCCCCCAAAAACCCACTGAAAAAGCATACACACACAAATGGAAGAAAAAAAAACCCAAAGGCAACATAGATGGGTATCATGGATTCAAGAGGTGTCCTTTGCCACATCCTGTTAGTGTGGCAGGTCACATCACATAGTACACTCCATGCAGCACTTAATTCTGCACCCTTCTGATGGTTGATTTTAGCTTTAGAATGTTTACAACGTCCTAAGTGTGAACTTCCTGTGAGGGTCCGCCATCTTGAAATTGCTCCATGATCCAGCACATTAAACTGTAGAGTTTCATCGAGATTCTTGTTTCATGGCAATATGGTATGTTACAAGTTCTAGAACTCTATAAAGAAAAGGACAAGAATAACGTAAGGCTGGGAACAAACACCTGATGCTTTGCTTTTGCTTGTAACTTGCCCGACATCACCATTAGCCTTGCTTTGTGCCCATATATGGACCCATCTTGCTTGTACATACACCAATTTCAGTTTCTCAGCGGTGACATTGTGGTTTGTACACATTTTGGTCAACTCATATTTTTCTCTCTTGGTAGCTTCTATATTCAGATCCTGAAATCTTTCACATCTCTTCATTGAGAATAAGATAATTTACAAAGGAAAGACATTGAACTTACTCACCACCATGACCAATACCACTATTGTTTGAACTAATAAATTTAACCAATAATTTCTCTTCTTTTCTTAATTTCCATTACGTTCCTTAAGTCATGTGGCAAGTAGGGGTTTTTTTTTGTTTTTTGTTTTTGTGTGTGTTTTGTTTTGTTTTGTTTTGTTTTTTTTTTTTTTTGGGGGGGGGGGGGTGATCAATCAGATGAACTATCAGACTATGAGTCATGTGACTATTGATACTAAACCTACAATGTTGTGAACAAACAATGGTTCAGTGAATATGGCTAAAATGTAAATTGTTCTTTTGGAATTCATCCTTTAGAGAAAGTCATCCAGCATTTCATCTTCAATCTTCAGTTGTTTGGGCATTTCTTTTTTTGTTTAATCTAATTTCTTCTATTTTAGGCACGTCCACTGTATTTAACATGAATTATTCATGGTAGAAATATTGTACCGTATCACAATTTGCTAGTTTGAACCCACATTTCAGATTTATCTGGTCAAAGTAATCTGAGCATCTACATTATCTTTTAAATTTTATTATCCAATGAGGCTTATGCCCGTGGTAAAGGGGTGAGACGGGTTTATCAGAGGTCCTAGATTGTCCCAAATCCAAGATCTACAGCTTTGTTCACAGACAGACACACAAATTATGTAATTATCTACAGTAATTTTGTCTTTGACTGAATGCATGTTATATATTATGTTCTTTTAATATTGAGAAACATGCAGTGGTCAGTTGGTTACATTGTAAAGTTTTTGATTGTACTCGTGGGTGCTGACTATTGGAGTTTCCAAAAGGTTCCGATGTGAAGATCTTGTATACTTTGTTGATGTTAAAGTACATAAGCACATAGTTCTACCAACTAAAATCATCTTTAGGTTTATAATATTTCATATAATCTTACAGTGAAAGTCTCAACATTTAATTTGAATTTAGGGCCGTGCTATTTGATAACTTGATACACCATAAAAATTTCATGAAGCATCCTGAAGGTATCCAAATTTTCGGATGTCATATATTACTAGATTGTTTGCACTCCTCTTATGATGCACCTTGAACAAATCTTTTATCTGAAAAATCAACTTCATTGACTGGTATTATTGTACTTTTTGAAAACTTCTGTCAAATATGCACTTACTATTATATATTATTCGTTTTAATTCTCCAGGCAAGTTTTTCGTAACCATTGCTAATTGCAATACTTCTTAAAGATTCTCTTCCTCCTTTAATTGACTTAATTTACATGCAGGCATTTTGTAAAGTTATCCGCAGCTGGGCTTCAAAAAAGTTCATGACAGGATGGTGAAGTTACATTCTCTTGGTCTCATATGTTTTTCATCTTCATTTATGCATTTTTTCCATTATTTATCTTAGTTCTTATATATGTCTATAGTATACTCTTAATGCTTTCTTATAATACTACCTATAGTTTCAGTTCAAACAAAAGAAGATATTAATCAAGATGCTTTGCTTCAGCGACTTGTCCTGTTTTTCATCTGTTTGATGCTCTCTGTAGTTTATAGTTTATACTCTATCCAAGCATCTATCATGGCTCATAAGTATTGTTAGACCATATCAAGTTCAATCGAACATTACCTTCAACAACTTTTCCTGACTGCAAATGAGAGCCCTTCTCTCATATATCTAACATGAACTTTTATTTATCATACTCTTCCTCTCACCATCATCCTTACCATTATCTTAGCCTTCATCCCAAAAATTGGGATTAGTTGCATGGACACAATAAAAAGAATGTCGGATCGTGACGTCAGATACTCATTTTCAACTTACGATCTAAAGCTTTTTCTTTTGCCAAATCAAGATCTTTCATATCATTTCTTATCACTTCCATCCACGTCTTCTTTGGTCTACCTATTTTTCTCTTGATCTCAACATTCATATATTCATATATTCTCATTTATTTAACGGATGCATCAATAGGTTTTCAGCATTTTTCTATATAAATCCATGATCATAAGATTGTTGTAAAATATTGTGCTAGTTGTCACATGCCTAACACACAACCCTCCCCTTTTATCTGGGTATGAGACTAGTAGTGAAAACGCATGTGGACAATTCCATTGCTGGGATTTGAACCCGGGTTGCCTGGGTGAAAGCCAGGTATCCTAACTGGGTTGGACTACAATGGATGGGTCAACACATATCTTATGGTGGACAATGCGCCTTATTCTTATACAAGCTTTTCCTTATCGATGGAGGATAACTAAATGCTTCACTGTAAATCTTTTGAAGCTTCTCTCTTTAGATTTATCCTTTTAATAGTATACCTTTTCAACTTACTTTCCCTAGTGACCTAAGGATGGATACTTTTATATGAAATGTTACATTGTACACAATCATTCCCATGTTGGATGCGCCCACATGTCTAGAAAACTTTCTTCAACACTTTTCAAAAAGTTTTTGTACAAATGTTGTATATAACTTGTATACTTTTATTCACATTATATGTTTTTATATGGGAAAGTTTATTTAGTTGCATCTATATATCAATGACTTAGCTTTAAGGAAACTGTTATCAATATATTTTGACTTGTGTTAATATAAAAATAGTTTTTATTTTAAAAATAAAAATCAAATAAATAGCAAAATATGAATTACAATGCTCTCTGTAATCATCTTGTATTTTCAGCTATGTAAACAACACCATTACTCAAGGTTGAGGAAAAAGTTTCTTAATAATAATTTTCTTTTCTTTTAACTTGGTATCAGAGCCATACTCTCTAATCCAAACCCTAGTTCTTAAAAAATTCCGGAATTGATTATCAACTAGTCACTTCTCCAACTTTGATTCTGCCCTAACATCATTGCGAGTACGTGTCATCACCTGCAAGCAAATTTGGGAGCAGGTAAACTTCATGTTTTGATGATCTGAATTGTTTGAATGCTGTCTTTGAAGACTTCTTTAAGTGTAACAAGATGGGTAGATAATTACCGAACTCATTGGTATCTGGAGTGTGCTTATAACCAAACACTTCAGGTAGAACATGAATGATGAAACACATGTTTATCAGGGAATATATATGCAAGAGAACATTCCCATGCAAAACTTGTGAATGCATTATATTAATTAAGAAACATGTATAACAGATTGTATTAGACCATAGGTACTCAAGGACATTCGTTTGAAGTATCAAGGTACGTTAACATCAAGAATATGTTTATGCGTCTGATCTGCAATCCCATTTGTTGATATGTATGAAAACATGGTGTTTGATGTAAAATCCCATAAAAATCACTAAAAATTGATATATTTGGTTTCATGAATTCCACTACACTATCAATACGAAGAATCTTAATGGAAGAATCTATAATAATAAAAACCATAGGAGTTTAGATATGTTTTATCTAAAAACGAGTTACATTAAGCTAGTCTATATAAAATTGAAGAGCTAAGGACTAGTACTTTACAAATTCATTAAAATAATGTATTGTAATCATTTATGCTACCAATGAGTAGAAATAGTTGTCTAGGCTTTTGAAAATGTGAACGTCTACGGACACATATATCAGCTCTCTTACTTATTTCTAAACATTTTTTTCACCATGTCTCTATCTCAACTTTTTAACGGATTGTCGTATGGTGTGTATGCGCCCATGTTTTACATGTGAATTTGATAGGATACGATCAAGATTTTTATTTTTATCTTTATTTTATTTTGAGTTTTAGTTATTTGGAGTCTTTTATTTATTTTTAGAGTTTTGGTCTTTTTGGATAAGTTTAATACCACATCGGGTGGAATATGAAAAGTGTTGGGTTGTAAGCCTATAAAAAAACACTAGATTTGTTTTAGTTTAATTGATGAATCCATAAAGAAATCAAAGAGAATTAAAACCTATAAAAGATTCCACCTTCTTGGTGAGAAGCTTCGAAAGTCTCAGATGAGAAACCAAAAACATTAATCTATCAATTTCTTTCCCAAATCCTCCACCAAATCCTTAAATTTTATCCCGACCTACATTAATTTGGTATCAGGGCCTAAGATCACATCCTTTTCTTTCTGATCTCAGATCTAAAAAAAATTCAATTCATAAAAATCTCAAAAAACCCTAATACCAGCCCTCAGTTCTGCCAGCAGTCACACCACTCCAAAAACGTATATATAAACCTAATTCAATTCCTACGCCATCACTGCCTAATTCAATTCGTACCTGATCAACGGTTCAACATTATGATGTTGGATTTTCTGGGCATTTTGGAGTTGATTTTCGGTGAATTTTCTATGCAGTTCCATTGTTTAGGTGATTTTGGATCCGTTTGAGGCTCAAATTCAGTGCCGTTTGCGCTAGTGGATCGCTGACTTAGCCAAGTACACATAGTTACCCTCTGTACAGAAATATCAGCTTTAAATTATGTGGCTCTACAATGATTATTACATGGGCTATTCTACCTAACAGATTATGAGCTTGAGAAATGGATACATGTACTAATCTTTTGTGACTTAAATGATGAATTTGGATATGATGATTAGGAGTACTATCTAGAAATTTTTTTCTCTCATTTTGATTTATTTAACGAAGCAAAGTATAAGTATGCATGGTTCAAGTTAGTGTAGAATTGCTATCTTGGTGTTTGAATCTTCGAGTTCCTTATTTTCAATGATTAATATTTAGATCCGTTCTTTGATGTTGGTATTCTTCCAAGCATCGATACGATTTTCAAGCACCACAACAATCCTTAAGTTCGAATATTGAAAATGATCCAATCGAATTGATACGTGAGCTCCGCAATCTTTGCGAACAATTGGAAAGGAAACAACAAAGTAAACTCACGATAGAATCCACGATAGAAATTGACCCAACACCTGAGGAAAAGTTTGAGCCAGAGATTGAGACAAAGCTTGCGCTCGAGCTTGAATTGGAGCCTAATCTTGAATTGGAACTAATCTTGAATTGGAACCTGAGCCTGAATTGGAGCCAGAGCCAGTATTAGAGTCACATTAAGAGCTTGAGTCAGAACCAGAACTTGATTTAGCACTACAATCTGAGCGAGAGCCTTATATAAATCCATTTATTGAACATGCATCAGAGCTACTAATAGATGTACCACTAATTCTAATTGAGCACATCGAGTTCGTTATCCCAAATCTGCCTCTCTTAACCAACAAACATGTACTGAATGCTTTTCTATCTTTCATGAATTGAACAAAATTATTAGAGGATGTTTGTCTGCCCATATGCATCCTATTACGCTACAAGGTTCATGTACGAATCTTTTCCAACTGCAGATGACTACTGATTTTTGCCCAATTGTGCTACTTTTGTCGTCCTTCGCTGGGTGGTGAAGTTCTTAAGCTGGAAAGAATGATATAAATACGATGAAGATTTTAGTTTGAGTTTGAGTTATTTGGAGTCTTTTATTTATTTTAAGAGTTTTAGTCTTTTTGGGTGTGTAAGTGTTGAATTGTAAGCTTATAAAATGTTTCATTTTAAATCAATGAATCAATGAAGAGATCGAAGACAAATTTTTTCAAAACATATTAGAGGTTCACTCTCCTTGGTGAGAGCCTCGGAAACATTTGGTGAGAAGACAAGACCCATAATTTATCAATTTCTTCCTTAAATCTCCCACCAAATCCGTAAATTGTATCCTATCCTACATCAGAATTGTGATACAAACACAAAGGAGTTTGAATTCGGATCAAATTTAAGAATTGGATTCAAGTTAAAATTCCTTTTGATTTCAAGTTTTGAAGTTTGTAAAGGAATTGGATCCTGGTTAGATGGCTTATTAGGTTTAGAACTTTAGTTATTTCGTTATTGGTTATAACTAAATAAGAGTATTACTGGGATATGGTTTCACTGGATAATAGTTATAATAGGATAAATATTGCTTGTCCCACTATATATATCTCACATTGTTAGTTGAGCGATGAGCTTGGGTTTTTGGAGGCTTTCGAGCCATAGAATACAAAGTCATTGTATGTGGGAGAGGGGTGATATTATTGGTGAGATGATGGTTCATCTTGTAATCTTATTTTCCTTATCATGGTGAATTTTTCTATCAGTGCCCGTGGATATAGGCCGCGTTTGGTTGGTCGAATCATGGTTATCTTGGTGTTCTTGATTTTATATGCGTTTTTCGTTCTCTTGTGTGCTTGGTTTTTCTAGGTTTCCGAAAACCCCAACAGGACATGTGTCCTGTGTCCTTATCCATGCAGGTGACTGACTTAGCTGATGTTATATTAAGTTGGAACTTGTAGCTTGACATGTATGTTTCATTTACATTGGAGCATGGTTTTTGATGAATTTCAAGTCTTTTTTAAAAATCAAGCAATATATTAAACGTCACTCCGGGTGGTTATACAGATATGTCAGTTAATATGTCTGAATGCAATCAAACTTCGCAAATGGATTTTGTTATGAATAAAGTTATATTTTCTGATTGAAGGATTGTAGTAGTCATTATTTTTAATTACATAAATAGTATGAACCTGTCTGGTCTGATATGTTCAACATCAGGGAGAATGCATATCATTTCTTAACTTATGTTCTTACATATTTTGCAGCGTTATCCTGTTCCCAATTGCAATCACATTCTATATCACCTGGTGGTTCATTTGTTTTGTTGATGGATTCTTTTCTCCAATCTATGCTCAACTGGGAATCAATATATTTGGTATGCACACTATTTTATTTCACCTTTCCATATGATGTTTTACATGTCATTTGCTTCTTCACATATTTCCTTTTTGTACACAATCTTCATCTCTCACTGTTTGCTATATGGTCAATACGTTGGTTTATTCTGTTTTGAAACAATCTTTCTTTACTAAACCAATGAAACTACAGTTAGCATATAATATTATGTAATGCATTATGAGTTTCATTATAAAAGGATTGAAATATTTATGAACTAGTTTTGATATTATTACTGAATATATATCCGAGGACAATTTTCTTGCCCAAATAAGCATTTCACTGACTAACCGAGCTGTCTTCTGCAAGATATTATCATGGATCTATACTGTAATATGATTATTTATATGGCAAATATGAATGGAAGACCTTTTAGGGTATTGCTGCTGCTGGTTCTTTATCAATTTATTACCTATGAATGTTGACTATGTTTTGGGTATTGCTCTTGGCTCCTTCATAGCCAGTAGTTCATAATCCCACCCTTCTTTTTCTTTATCATTTCATTCTTTTGCGGTTCATTTGTTTAATGTGGACTTCATGCCTTTCTTGGGATAAGTGTAATAGCCCTTATGCGGGACTAATAGAAAGTTAATAACACATGTCACTGGGAGAAGAGAGGTCACCAGTACAAGATTGGGCTTAACCAAAATATTCCAAGGAATCGTTGAAGAGCAATCCATCCCATAAATTCAGAAAACGTGGATATATGCATACATACTGATAATATGAGGTCTCATGGCGGAACAACCCTGCCTATAAAATTTAGACAACTCACACATGCATTGGGCACGACAATGTTGTGCACCAACATCTAAAGTACAATTCTGAGTTTCTCATTTCGAGCTGTATAAGTTTAGTCATTCATTTAGGTCATTGTATTGTCTCTTGTTACTCATGTTTCAATTTTGCTTAACTTTTGTTTTATTGTTCAGGTCTTGGTTTCATAACATCCATAACCTTCATTTTCTTGGTTGGGGTGTTCATGTCATCATGGCTAGGGGCATCCGTGTTAAGCCTTGGAGAGTGGTTTATTAAGCGGATGCCATTTGTTCGCCATATATACAATGCTTCGAAGCAGATCAGTGCTGCCATATCACCTAGTAATTTATTAATTTATTCCCAGTACCATTTTTTGTGCTGTCTTACTTTTTCTTTTTTCTATTTGTATTCATTGAGTTGGACATATTTCTGAAGTTTTGTACTTGCAGATCAGAATACACAGGCCTTCAAGGAAGTGGCAATAATTAGACATCCGCGAATTGGTGAATATGCAATCGGTTTCATCACTTCTTCTGTTGTCCTTCAGGTTGTGAAATATACTTAAATTGAATATTTTTACCATGGTTCATTTGCATGGCTGCCCATGTTTATACATTTTGGATTTTTTTTGTTTCTTAAGGATTGCATCTATATGCATACCTTACAGCTTTGACCCAATGCATTGCATATAAATGCCTTGAAACTCATTGAGTGCTTGCATGTCTACTGCATGTAAATTTGCGTGCTCCCAAAAGCACCTAATCAGTTTTGTCTGTTTAACGTAAATGCCAGAAATCTTGATACCATTACTTTTTAAGAGATTTGAAATCTGAATGAGATTTCGAAAAAATATCTAGGTTTATTTTGATGGTTCCTTCTTGTTCAGGAATCGAAATTATAGTTTTCAGTTTAGAAATGAGAGTTACATTTTCCAGTTATGGAACAAGGAACTATGTAATAGGAGTCAAATAAAAATTGCAGTCGTATTGCACTTCATCAACTATATAAACAACACTAATGACCAATTTGGGATATGGCCTATTTTCTATTTCAACGCATCTAGTGGTAATTAGTAAAAAGACTAATCATAGGTCATATTATTTAATGGGATTTATAGACATCCACCTTAAATCAAAGAGGAAAGTTAACTTGTCAAATTTTTTTCTCATTTTATCCCCATCACGTACAAGAAATTTTTATTCAGGAAACTTTTTATTCTTTTTCATTATCTACATCAAATTAAATTTAGTATATCTTTTAGATGGTTAGGACCTATATAAGTCATTTGTGGCTATTAACTTCTCAACGATCCAAAACTCTAAAGTTACAGTGAGGGTTGAGGATTATATCTTTATATTGTTACACGCCTCTACATGGTGCACTTCTTTTTAATGAGCCGAAACCTAAGTCTAAGCTGCAGCATTTTTGATCAGTTTTTCAATTATACACCCGAGGTGATTTTAACTCTGTGATATCATATTAAATCTCAACCACTGTACCAAAACCTCAAAGCTATATGTAGTGAGGGTCAGGGGCTATATTTATAGTAACATTTGCCCTTTGCACAAGTATATTGTGCCAGTATAATGACCCAAATATTTAGCAGTAGACATTGTCGGACTTATTTGAGAACATAATTTACTCTTGTTCATGTGCCTCAGAGTTGAAGGTTCTCCAAAGTCAGAAGCTTATTGTCTTCCCACATCTTTTGAGTAGTGTAACATTGGTCTTCTTGTGAGCTCAATATGCTTATCTTGTTTGGAAGGATTTGGTGCCCTATTGATCATTTTGGGAGATAAAGCAGAGCTCTAATAGAGTTTACACATTAGTTAAGCAGTGAGTGATCCAATGATTTGAAATCTTCTTTAAGAAGGGCACATTTTGATGAATTTGTTGCTAAATACAACAATAACAACTAAGGTTTGCAAACTCGATTTTGGCAGTTAGAAAAATTTTAAGTTTCGGTCAATTCAGCTATCTCGTAGGGTACGTTTTGCGTTTCGGTTTCGAATCTATTTGTATTTTTATGTATATATTGTTATAACAATGTATTATAACATATGTTTAGAGTTTTAATGAATTTTATAATTTTTATAATATAAATTTTAGAGTTGTAATGTTTTTAAATATTTTTTAGAATTTTAATAAATATTATATATATTCTTCGAATGGGTTCGGCTATTTAAACCCAAACACATATTTTATTAGACTTAAGTTTCTGTTTCTAATGAGCTTTTAAACCCAAATCCATACTTTATTTAAACACAAATCCATATTCTATCTCTTTTCAGACTTATCAACTTCAGTCATTTTCGACCAAAACCTACCGAACCCGATTAAAAACCAGTTGAAACCGATCGAAACTGAGATTCGAATGTAGGTTTGATTGTCCTTCTTTGAAACTGTAACGAAATGTTGGACCAAAATCTCATTCCTTGATAACAACTATACACCCGAAATTGATAACAACTATACACCCGAAAATCTCACGCTTACACACACTCTTATAGTCATGCACACACCCACAACACCAGCACTACCACACTAAAAAGCAAGGAGATGGAGAAAGGTCAAGGTTATATTTGCACGAAAGCTACTATAGAACCTTTTTATTGAATAGCATCCTCGTGAACTTCCTTTAGGATAGTCAATGAAAATTTTGATAGCAGGACTCGAGGAAGCGATATACCAAAACAAGTGTACTGTTTCTTCCAAGTGACTTCTAATCAATCATTTTGTCATGGAAATGGTACAATGCCAATCTAGTAAAAATTAAGAAGATGTCTAATAGTTGATCCTTAGTAGAACAATAAAGTATGAAAGAAGTGCCTCATTTATTATGCTGACGATAAGTAAAGCCTTGTCAGTGCAAGCATCTTTGTTACCATGAAGCTAGCGGATGGTTTATATCTTTTTCTCTGTTGTATTGTACTACAAAGTTTTTACAAGTGAATAAGTGGATAATGTTCTGTTGGCTGGGAAATTAGATATTAAAGATAGTTCAAGCACCTAGCAGGTCATTTTCTGCAAATACAAAGGTTGTCTTGGCTAGTTGGATATGTGGCGGAGAGCAATATTTTGGAAGTACGGATGCGTGTTCTATGGCAAACAGGCTAGGCATCAGAGAATTAAGGTTTGCTGGCTGTGGTTAGGGTTTAACGAATTATGATACCTTACCTGCTAGGGTTGTAGCAGAAAAGAAATCAATGAATGAGAGAGTGTGGAGTTTGT
This sequence comes from Scilla litardierei, assembly GCA_030789695.1. Taxonomy (NCBI): domain Eukaryota; kingdom Viridiplantae; phylum Streptophyta; class Magnoliopsida; order Asparagales; family Asparagaceae; genus Scilla; species Scilla litardierei. The sequence continues at coordinate 190,167,834 of CM061136.1, read as the reverse complement.
TGTTTGCAATGCAAGAGAAATAGAATAGGAAGGGGGGATGTGTAGGAACAAAATTCAGGAAGAGATTGATTTTAGGAGGTATAACAATCTAATGACGTCTGTCATATGTGAGGAAGATGCTCTTATACCTTGAAAATCGAAATTAGGATCTGATGACATTGATCGTCAGTGAGAAGATGATTTGATAACTTGAAAGTTAAAACCATATTAGGGTTGAATGGCTGGCCTCATTTGAGGAGTTTGAGTCTGATGTACATTATATTAGGATGAGTGCAATTTTCTTATGCTACATCCATGCACATCTAACAATGAATGCCCTTAGTGTTAATACTGGATAAAGTGATATATAATGGTTCTGTATGACAATGAACAGTTCCCTCAATATGAATGTAAGGACTCTAGGTAGTAGAATTACATGGAATGAACGCCTGTGTGCACAAGCAATTTGATATTAAATATGTAATGTTTGATAGCAGTTCTGTGTGATAATGGGCAATTCACATAATATGAAATGAAGGACCTGATTCATTTTTAGTACTATTTTATACCCACAGATGGCGCTCCATCCCGACCAAACAATGTTCTGTGTATGTTACCTGTTGGAAAGAATAGATGGTTTAACCCGCATGCATATTGTTTTCATCTCTTTTTGGCCCCGCTATATTAAAAAAGTAATGGAAAATTTGGAAGAGTTCTTGTGAAACTAGGAGTCCAACCATATGTTCTGGGTGTACTATTTTCAGAAGTGATTATCCCTTCTTGGCTGACTGCACCAAGCGTATCTTGTATTTCACCAATTTATCAGTAAGGAATTTAGTTTCTAATGGTGTTCTTTTGCCATAAGTTCTCTTACATTTTTAATGATATAGCCTGTCCTCCACCTAATCTAGGGGTTTTTGTTTTGTTTTGTTTTGTTTTGTTTTGTTTTTTTTTGGGGGGGGGGGGGGATTCTACCTGTTATATCATTACCTGCTACATGTGACTTAGACTAATCAGAATGATCCACATGTCTGCCCAATGCACTGGCCAACACACATCCATATATTTAAGTTTTTATCAGTCTTTTCATCCTCATCCTTATTAATGTTTATTTATTTGAAGTATGGTGCAATCACCGCAATGTGTTTAATTTTTATTTAAGTATTTTCCACTGACCGTGTATACAGAGTTATTCTGGTGAAGAGGAGCTATGCTGTGTTTACGTACCAACTAATCATCTGTACATTGGAGATATATTTCTGATCAATTCCAAAGATGTCATCAGACCAAACTTATCAGTTCGTGAAGGAATTGGTAATACTTGCTTTATCCTTGCCACCAGTAGTGCAACATTTTGTTTCTCACTCACAGCTCTCAGTATATATAATTAGATTTCTTGGCAAAACAACCACAGTCTCTAAGAACAAGGAAAATACAAAGGAAATATAGAAAAGAAAAGGATGCCATATGCAATAAGATTTTGTAGAGAATTTCCAAGAGTATAATTGCATTAAAATGCTAATTGCAATAATAAATATTCATTATGAGAAACCAATTGTAAATAATTAACATTATATGAAATACATTATACATGGTTTTCAATTTAGAAAAAAAATACTATTATTCAACCAAAAGGAATGGACAGATAAGTTAAATTTAATCAATGCTTATATATTCCAACTCCCCGTAGCTAACCAAAAAAACTTAGGTTTATATAAAGATTTTGATCAAGGGAGAGATGGATAAATATCAAGTGCCGAGATAAAATATAAATAAGTAAGAACATTTATTGGTAAAGTTCAAACCATTGATATGGAGGCTCGACATCAATAAATTTTAGGTGACTATTGAGAGGAAACTTAAATTTCAAAGTTTAGGATAATATCTAAATGGCCATATAGAGGTTACGAGATATGTGCTAGCAGTGCAGGAAATTTCTTACGCCGCTCCACTCTCACACCATCCTCAGATCCGGAGAGGCAAGCCGAGTAGGAGGATGTAACAGCTTGTTCTAGTAGAGACCACTCATGTCGATTTGAGACGTTAAAAGTAGGGATGGCAAGATTCACACTATAAAAACCCCATTTTATCGTGATTGATTTTTTTTTTCTAATTTCTTGTGCACATTCTATAACCCTAAAACCACAAATATGGATAAACCTTAGGGGAGATTGACACTTGATCCACTCGTTACGAAAAGTTCTATTGTTCCAAAATCTGCGAGTTTGTACCAATTAGACGAGTGTCAAATAACATTGGATTCATTTGATTTTTAGTATGTTGATCATCCATGATGTGTAAATCACATATGAAAAGAATTTAAAAAACAAATAGAAATGATGTATATGTTCATCAACACATTTTATTTTTCCGCACTGACATCACATGTATATTATTCTTAGGCCATATATATGTTTAGTTTAAATAACCATAAGCCTAATGGATTAAGGTTTGAAATCTTCGATGTGGCTTTGGTATCAGTTGGTAGTTTGAACTGTTCGTGTTGGTCATACTAGAAGGATCTAACAATACATATATGAAGTATTGAACTTCATGCATTTGTTGCCTTAAAAATTCTAATAAAGGATCAGTAGAAAATAGATTAGATGGCTTGAAACAATTTCACTAGTTTTTTGGACTGATCTTTGATCACATTTGAATGAAATATTGTAAAAAAGCATTACATAGTATACTAGCTACAAATTGAAATTTTTTAGAAAAATAATATTGAATATTACATGAATACGTCGAGTGCTAAATGATTGTTATTATAAAGATTGAACTGGACTTTAGCAACAAAAAATACATTACATACTCATTGTAAAGACAAATCCCTTGAAATAACAAATTTAATCAAAGATAAAGTCATAAAATGTTTGAGGAGAAAGCAAAGATAAAGAGAAAGTATACAAATTTACGTGTTTCGGCCTTTTTGACTTACGTTCATTGCAAATGGGAGGATTTTACTGTAACACATTATGAGAAATTCAAGATGTAAACATAGCTTAAATCCAAATTCCAAATACACCCAAAAAGCAAATTCTCGCAAATCCCTAAAATTCTTGCCAAAGGGAAAAACACAAGAGAGAAGGGTACATATTACTGAAAGAGAGAATATGCCTTATTAATAAAATTCTTGTAAAACCAAAACACTTACAATAATGATTATGATTCATATTCGTTTCCTAAATCTCTCATCTCTTCCCAGTTTTAATCACATAGCCAAAATGGTTGGATTCGAATCTAGACTCAAAATCCTGTTCGGATTTGGATTAGATCCTTGGTGTGCCACCTTTGATTTCTTTGGCCTATAACTTCTTCTAATGTCCGTTTTCCACAATCTTTAACTCGATATGAAGATAATGAACTGAGATATCTAACTGAGATATCTAACTGACATATCTAATTGTATCAAAATCATCTTCGGATTCTAGCTACACAGCTGATGACACCTTCATGAATTAGCCCGTTATTGCTGGAAATTACAAAAATTTGAACCTTCGATGCATGTATTTGAGTTATTAGTAAGAATTCTCCATCTTAACTAAAATACATGACAACAATAATTTCTTTACTAAAAATAACAAACCCTCACATCATCCATGAGCCCCGAAAGGCATCATATATGGCACATACCCTAGTCCATCTACTATTTTAACCAAAATGGGACTAAAGCCACTCTTTATTCTATTTACATTCACCTCTTCAATCACTTGAAAGGATGCGAGACATAAACTCTTAAGAAATCTTTATTTTAGCTTGTATCTGTTCAAGCCCGATTTCTTAATAGAACTTCGTAGACCAACAAGGACGCATCCAGAGATAGTATGATAATATGTGAACCAAGTTACACTACGCGAAGAATGAGGTCGCATCTATTGCCTATGCATGATACTACATGTAACAGATGGCAAGATACTATCGTTCCACCTTAAGCCGAGATACTATGCAAATAGAGCTCAAGGCAAATGAAGAGGCGTGGAAGCTCTACCTCAGGCCCACACATTCACATGCAAGTTTTGAAGCAATCGAACAAACTTTGTTGACAAAAGTGTGTGGGTTTGAAAAGAGAAAATTTGGTATTATATTAGGTCATTGTGTTTAGTCATTAGGAACCCAAATCCATTTAGGATTTGATTTCCACTGATGCATGAGTTTAATTCTTTGAATTATGTATATTTTTCATAAAGTTAGCAATATATACATTTTTATTATGTAAACTTAAAATTTTAGGAATCCATATATTCATGTCATGTAATGAATTATGAGACTTAACATAAAAATAATTATCCTGCATTCTATGATAGGTAAAATATTTAATCTTTTTATTGCATGAACGAGTTGAATATTTACTTACATATAATCATGATTTTTGAGCTTGTTTGACATGTACAATCTTAGATTTATGAACATGTTTATTATTTGAATTATAATCTAATTTAAATTTAGAATTAGATGCTTGTTGAAAAAATAACAAGTTACTTAAATTTTCTTTACCTTTATTAAACTTAATCACATTATTAGCAATATTATCATACTTATGTTTAATAGAGCAAACATCTTTATCAAGTTCAATTATTCTTTTATTTAACGCATGATATTCTATTTTAAGAATAACATTTTCATTACTTAAGTTCTTATTTTCTATGACGTGTCTTTGATTATCAGTAGTTATATGATCCATTGTAGAGCATTTGCACATGATCATTAACTAACAATTTATGTTCATTTTTAATGATCTATTGTCACTATTTAATTTTTAAATCTATTATACAATTCATTGAAAGCATCCATTAACTCATCATTATCAAATATAAAGGTTACCTCCTCATGTGTCATGAAGCATATATGTGTGTTTTCTAATTGATCTTTCTCTTCGTCCAAGAATGATTTGCAATCATCCCAAGTAGCGACGAATGCTTTCTTGTTTTCACAAAATTTGTTAAAGTTATTTATATGTGAATTTTTGAACTTCAATAAAGGATACTTTTTCTTCATGTGATCGGATTTTTGACAATAAAAACATGAAGACAAATCATTAGGAGGCTAGCCTTAATCTTTTAGAACTATTATTACTTTTAAGGTACTTCCTGAATTTCTTTCTAAGGATGTCTATTTCATCATTTTCGAATCTTCGAAGTCGGAAGATGTATTGAACGTAATGGTCTTGCTCTTTGGGATTTCATTTTGTTTACTGTCGTTGAGTTGTATTTCATAAGTCATAATATTCCCGATTAAGGCTTTCATGGTTAGAGTTGAAAGGTCATTTGTCTCTTCAATTATCGACTCCTTTTTCCATTATGGAGTGAAGGCACATAAGATATTTCAGACCATCTCGGTTGGAGTATAACTCTTTCCCAAAGCAATAAGAGAATTAGTTCATATACATCTCTGAGTTAATCTTATTCTCTTTCATCTTAAACAACTCAAATATATGAACAAGAACATAAATCTTTGACTGTTTAATCTTGTTCTTTCATGTATTACCTTAAGAGTGGGGGTCACATTTGATGTGCTGATGTAGACGGGAATACATGGTTGAACTCATTTGTATCTATATCATTGAATAAGGTATATTCATGATTTTAGAATCAAGTATCACTGAAGCTTTCTTTGCAGCCATCCATTGAGAGTACATAGTGGTTGGTTTAGTATAAGGTGTCTACCTTATATTTTATAACTCGTAGTTGATTGATTGTAGATATATCATCATCATCATCATCATCTTCCAATAACTGTAGTTGAAACTATTGAACAAGTGTGGTCTTGGTGTAAATGACCTTCGGAAAATTACGATGATTCATATGTTATTCTTGCAGTCCTTAACCGTATGCTTTAATACTAATTGTTGGATCCATGTAGATAGTTTTTTATATACCAGATAGTAACGATTAGTACAAAAATGAATAACTACTAAATTGCAATACAATGATCATCGGAAATAGTAGAAATGAATGCAAGATTAAAAAAATAAAAGTAAACAATTCAAACTGGTTAAGAGATAAATCATAAATATAAAAGGATTTATCATGATTCGGTTTCTCAATTATACTTCAGTTGGTAACTTTTCTGTTTGCGATTTTCACTATCTCCCTCTTGTAAACTCGTAAGAGTAAATCATACAACTTGACAACATAACCGTTACCAATTGTACACCGATCTCAATAACCTGAGATCAACCACTCTCAAATCATAGAGCTACCTTTCTCCTCAATCAATATCAGAGGGAAAACTGCAATAATGAGGAGTACACGTTCTCCTATAATCTTGAATTCATGTGCATGTTGATCAAGTTGGGCTAAGAGTATCCAAGGATGTAATCTTTGGGAAGAACATAATTTTTGGATAAGGTTTTCTTTTTATTCTTAGCAAAATAAAATTAGAAAAATGAAACTTTACAAAGAGCCAAAAGTACTGAACATCTGGGGATACACTTATATATATATATATATATATATATATATATGGTATTCAATGTTCAGTAGATTTAAATAAAATGGTATAAAATGACCATTGTAACTGTCATAACGAATATATCATGAATAGATATAGGGTGAAAACTGGATTATTAGTTGACTAATGAGACTATTGGACGACTAATGGTTCAAACCAAAGAAAAAAACTTGGATCTATATTAGTTGATTAGAATGTATGTTAGTCAACTAATGGCAAAAGTTTAAAGTTATCCAAACTTGAGTTAGTCAACTAATCAAAGGGCTAGTCAACTAATCAGTTCACAGATTGAATATATTAGTTTGTGTTAGTTGATTATTGTCCAAGTTAGTCGACTTAAGAGCATAAATCAATGAAATATATTAGTTTGTATAATTAATCGACCAATAAATGTTTTAGTCGACTAATGAATGTATGATTTGAGTATCAAGAAACAGATACATATCAGTCAACTATTAAGGTTTGTTGGTCGACTAATTGATACTAGTAACCAAGGAATTGACTTAGAGTCAATATTATACGATTTGAGATACACAATATGAATTTTCTAAGTCTCAAAACCTATAGATGATGGGTGTGATACACTCATCAAGGTTTTACAAATTATCTATTTACAAATTATCTATAAAACAAAAGAATAATAATCCTTATTACAATTGAGGGATGTTTTTGAATTTGTCCCATATGACAATGTCACATCGCCACATGAGACAACCTCCTTAAACCCAAAACCAAAAAAACACAAAACCTCACCCAACCCCCCACCACATCCCCAAACCCAAAACAACCAAAATCACACCCCAATAAAAAAAACCAAAAAACCCCAAGACAATACACACACTCAAACACATTCTTCTCATTTTCACCCGTTTTTGCACTCATCGAAACACCCGAATGGGTTCCACGTCCTGATTGTGTGGGGTGGTTTTTTTTTTTTTTGGGGGGGGGGGTGTCCGTGCACTTTGTGCATGTGTTATTTCTAGTACATCAATAAAACAATATAAACACATCGAGCTTGATTGATGTAATGATATGTGTAAGTCCTGTGTTACAGATGCTGTATCCAAATTTTAATTTTTCACACCTTATCATATGCTTTTCTATAACTGCATAAATCAAGTTAGTGCAAGTATATTGTTTGATCATCATCAAATACATATTCGGATACTCTAATATCTAACATGAATCATTTGCTCTGATATCAAAGTATAGGAAAGAGCATGCCCAAATAGAAGAAGCTAGTCCCCAATATTGAGATGGATGCGAGTAGTATATTTGAAGCCCATGTTGAGAATAATAACCCCGCACTGAAAAAACTGAAAAGTTGATGCACATAAATTAGAAATTCGGCGCGCGCGCGCGCGCGCGCACACACACACACAGGCTTACGCGTTTAGGCTAGATATAGTTTACATACTAATTATGACTTGTATCATTAGCTGTGACCCCTCTCAATCTTGTCTTATTGTCTAACATATATTGACTTAAAAAGGATTTATCTGATTTGAGGTATGAATCCTAACATTTTATCACATGTCCATGTATTATTTTGTCCAATGTGTAACTAAAGCCACTATCTAATCTCTCCTCATATTTATCTGTTATCACTCAAGCATGTGAGATACAAACCCTAACACAGTATTGTGGTTCAAATTAAACATGTAATTAACCGTTTATTATGCATTTGCATTTTGCATTGATTGGATGGTGAAATGAATAACATATTCATAGCAGGGAATCAAATTGTTAAACGACAAGGGTCTTATTATGTACCATATTGATATGCACTATAAACCTCTTGCTATCAAATGGGGTCTGGCACAGATGTCATGAATGACATCTAGGTATCGGCCTTTCCTACCATTCTGTGGATGCTTAAAATGAGGGAGGCAGGTGGATGGGTGGGATATTAAAATTTGATTATACTTCTAATCCGGATCTGGAGATTATCCATTCCCTTTAAATGTTGTGACTTTTTAGTGACTTTTTTTTTAGTTTTCACTTTCATACTCGCGGGGGTATTTGTTATTATTATTATTTTTTTTTTTTTGGGGGGGGGGGGGGGGGGGGTGGGGTGGGGAATTTGTATTGAGTGGCTATCGGAAGAGGAAGAGATTGAGATTAGCAAATGTAGGGAGGGGAGACGGCGTATAGAAAAATGGTGCCAAATATCAAATCACATCAAGAATCAGCAGTGGATGAGAACTTTGGTGGGTTGGATAGGGAAAAGTTTTGGCTTTAACAGATCCCTAAAACAAGGATGACATATAATCATTATGTTCGGCCATCCCCAAATATTCTCCTCCCCGAATTTTCTATTTTTCATTGATACGGTGAAAGTGAAAGGATGAAATTTAGTTATCATATTCCAATTGGTGATTTTATAGTTGTACATATCTCGAAACCCCCTCCCCCTCCCCCCTCCCCACAAAAAAAAACATCACCGGTCAATTTGAAAAAGAAAACTGAAAATTTGTTTTCTTTTGACCCATTATAATAGAGTTGAATAGTGAGATGAACATGACGCAATTGGCAACTGCAATCCCATGCAGCACTGGTTTGCATAATGTTTTGTAGATTCTCCAATCAATATGTATTTGCCTATTCTAAAACTTGGAATAGGATTTGCTGTAAACATACCAAAGAAGTCTCTAATCCATGCTGTTCATGCAGAAATTGTTGTCTCCGTTGGCATGTCAATGCCACAGGTTCTCTCAACACTGGAACCTGAATTGCAAACCCGAACCAGATTGATCAGAAGCTGATGCACGTAATCGTACTCTTTAGATATTTTGCACTGCCTTGGTTGTTGGATGCAAAGTTTACTTGAGGCCTCACAGTTTTATGACCTATTCCAAGCTTGGAGCTTCCTCTGTCTCCCCCTTTTTTTTCCGCATTCTCTTATCTAGCCAGATTCTGACGGTTTCTGTATCATGATCCCTAATTTTGGGCATATTATTGATGTGTGCAAACATTGGAAGCATGTCTAACGCAATCCTTTGGTTGTGTTGCAGAGGATTCAACTCCCTCCTGCTTTCTCTTTGTCAGTTCATAACCACAAAGCATGTTCTAATTACACGCTACAGGTAGATATGAATGTAATTGGCCAACTCATTGTAACCCAGGTTTTTTCGTTTCTTCTTGCCAATGATGATATCCTCAACTCCTACCATCCGCTAAATTCTGCATGTGTCACCGTCGCATTTCTTGTGGGGTCAACGGAATGTGCCTCCGTTGAGAATTTTAGAATGCAGAGAGTCTCACCGTTTTGAGTAGTGATACTTCGATCAATGACTTGTGAATCATACCATATAACTATTTGACCACATTTTTTCTCCTCCTCGTGCTCTCATATTCTACTGATCATGGTTCTAATTAATGTTATCAAGCCTGTATTGGTTCTTTCAAATCACTTCGGGTGTTATGCCGTCAATAATAAAAACACTTTTATTGTAAATTAGAAGTTAATATCGTAATTTGATTGGTTAGACATTTAGAGTCTTGTTGTTCTGGTTATGATCTTCTTGTAGCATTCGGACCAATTGACACTATGAAATTATGTTGATACATTCACATGTTATGGGTAACATAGGAGACATCAACCTTCTCTATTTTCTCCCATCGAGTTTTTAATGATTATCATTGCTTGTATTTCAGTTTACCTTTGACCGTCAAATTAAATGTGAATAAACCATTATCGACAGTAAATGGCAGTAAAATGTATCTATTTTTTTCCATTATGTTATGGTTTTATGTTTTAATAACAATAATATTATTGTTTTTATCAAAAAAAAAAGTGACTCTTATTCTATTTCCAGAGTACTAGATCCAAGGACTCAATTATTATACAAAAATAGAAATGGGTCCATAGGTTAGCCTTCACCTGAAATGCTCTCATATTGCTTTGAACCTATGAAGTGCTCCTAGGTTAATGTGGCATGAAGTGCTCCTAGTGTAGTTCCACATTAGTAGATGTTACCAAAGGGAGTCATACACAAAAGGAAGACAAAATTGAGCAGTTTCATATTTTCGATAATACTTGCTGTTGATATATCCAAGGCTCATGTTGATTGACCAAACTAATGCTTACGTGCGTTTTCTCACCACTAATATTGTTGAAAGATGGTATGGTTGCAATAGCCGGCGTATGATAATGTTGGCAGCTGACTGGTACTGGGCGAGCTAAACCCGAGCTGAATGGACCTCAATCCGGGCTATTAGAGCCAAGTCCGAACTATTTCCAAGCTACATTTAGCTTCCTGCAATACGAAGAGCTCATTATGGAGAGTCGGAGCTGGGGTCGGACCTAATCTAATCTGATGCTTAAGTCAGATAGTGATTCAAAGGAGGCTCGTGGTAACTGTGGCCGATCTATTGGGAGATCAAGCGATAGTTATCGCGCCAAGCTGCAGAGAAAATGTGGAATACCAATGTAGGAGTACCTGACTTTTTTCTGGTTCTCCAAGAGAATTCTGTCTGTCCCTTCTCCAATTGTCCGAGAGACAACTTACAGGATTTTGAGGGACGTTAGAGGGTAACGTCCGAGCATTTTAGCAGATTTATTGCTTTTGACATGAGTTGTCATCATTGTTGACAAGCTTAACGGTCAGTCATTGAATGCCTTCATTCTAAACTAACGCTGTAAACGAAGAAGCCCAATGTTCAGTCGGGCTCTTGCCTTAAATGAAGAAATGGTCAGCCACACGTGAAGGCCTCAGGGCTGTCGGACCGAAGCTGTAGGTTTTACTAGGCTTTTTGGCCTTTCCGCTCAAATAAACAACCACTCCATCATTGGACCAACCTAGTGCTGTATGAACATCGATGTCACTACTGCTTATTTGGCTCTATTGATGTTCTGGTCCGATGTGATGTGCTTGTTTAAGCCAGAAGCTTCATCTATTACCTATTCATAGTCACTAGTCCAATGCTGCATTATCACCCAAAAGTGGTATTTTTTACTAATAAACTATTATTGTCAGTGCTTTTATGCAGCTCTACCGTGGAAGGGAAATAAGCCGTGCTCCTATGAGCATTGGTCGTTACTATCATACGTGAGAATGAAGTCGAAACTATTTGTAACATTTGGCACACGATGGAAAAAAAGAGTGTTCGAGGCAAACCTTTTGGCTGTCTTTGCACCTTACGTCCCTTATCACTTGGTAATCGATTAAATGCCTTAGCTAGTGACCCGAGCCGTTTTTCTCAAAACCCAATCTTATTTATTGTAATCGATTAGTTAACAGGATTAATTATTTTTCAGAGGCACCAAAAAAAATATGGGTTTATCAAAGAATCTCCCGACCCGTGAAAAAGATTCGACTACTTGCAGAGACAAAAGTTGAACTGAACGATCATTTCATTAGAACTGGGCAATATATTCTTTTAAATTCCAAAACCAATTACAAAATTTGGAAAATTGAATCTACAAAAGATGTAGTTGCAACTTTGCACGAAGCCTTACGATCTAGTTCAGATGGATAAAAGCACCGAACCCTTGAGCCTTGATAATTAAAAAAGAGTTTTTCCTAGAAATCTGTCTCCTTATTCATGACTATTTCGAAAAGAATCCCCTTAAGCATATAATGAACTCCTACCACCAGTACGGACCTAATCACAAATGCTATTATTCAGAAGACTTTTTCCGAAATAGCCAGATCAAAAATACCAATCTCTTTTAACACCCAAGAAATTACATAATTCTGGTATAAATGAAATGACTATGTTTAAAGAAAATCGGATCCCGTTCCAATCCAATCCAACAAACCCGACCCTTTAATGCGCCTCAGGAGTCGGATGCAAATATTTTTTTACGCTAGAAAACAATAGACGGTCAAGATTCGTTCCCGTCGAAAAACCCTTTTCTTGATGAGAGAAACCCTAGATCCGTAGTTTCTATAAATACCTGCATTCTGTGCCCAAATCTCACCATCGTCAACAAACGCCGGCTCTCTCCTCCTAAAGAAAAAAAGTTCTTTAGGTCAGTTTTCTTTGTTTTTCTTTATTTTCTTTCAAATTTCGTGATCTCTTTTGAAATTTCTGGAATATTTTTTTCCAAGGGACGGTGACGAATTATATCGAAAGGTCTCGTTCGTCGTAAGGGCGAATTAATTTGCCTTGCCGACCATACTGATATATCACCACCCATATTCTGAGTCCTACATCCAAACCCTACTCTTTAATTTTCTTCTAATTAGTTTTTGTTCGATTTTGATAGTACTGTTTATTTTTAAAATCGGCCTATGATTAAATGATTATTAATGACAAGCATATGTCTGAAGGTCATCAGTGTTGACAAACTCTAATCTTCTCTATGAGGCCGTTTAAATTGTTTTTATAAAAAAAATATTTTTTGGAGTCTATGATGAAGGAATTGGATTTTAACAATAATATGAAATTCATGATTATTTCCATACTGCCTTCCTTCTGAGGCTTTCTTCTCTTTTTTATTTTATTTTTATTATCTTTTGGAATTAGTTTTTAAATTATGGTCGCGTGATGATTGTAGTGCATAGTTCAAATGAAAAATCTCTTTTGAGATTTTGATTAATCTTCAACGTCTTTCGCTCCTATCTGATGACCATCGATTTTTGTTATCTTTTTTTGAATATAAATCCTTGTGTTATTATACTAAATGAGCGATGTCTTTCAATTGAATTTAATTTGATTATGATATCGTAAGAAAATGGTTTCCTGAATTGTTGAGCAGCACTTTTTCTTAAAAAATGAAATCTGTGAAAGATCAAGTACTGAATTGGTAAATTATTGTTGTTTTGAAAAACACATCTAAATTAAAGCATCGCACAAAATCAATGGAAATTATTACAGGAAGAGTGAGGGTCAATGCAGTGGTATAGCGATAAAAGGTATCCGTTTCCATTGAGTATGGAAATTATTATGATTATTACAGATTGAACGGATTAACGTTAGCTCTGACCCCCCTCGCCCTCCGGCACAAAATTGCAAAAGGCACAAAATTGCAAAGTCCTTCGTTAGATCCTCGTGCACCTCTCAAACACCTAGGTTAGATATGGTACATAATTGGTCTCAAAGTTCGAATTCTATTGAGATGCCACCTAATTATAAATTGAAATGCGTCAAGGATACAAACATAAGAAAGAGTTGTCGTCAACAGCTAACTTCCTCAACGATCTTCTGATAGATCGAAACACCTAGGTTAGATGTGGTACATAAAACGGTCTCAAGTTGGAATTCTATTGAGATGCTACCTAGTTATAAAATAAAATGTGTCACGGATACAAATACAAGAAAGAGTTGTCGTCAATTGTTAACATTCTCAACGATCTTGTGATCTCGTGATAGATAATGTAAGGATGTAAATATAATATGAAATAAAGACATCAACATTAAAGATACGTGTAGATTTATTTAGATTTAGTTGCAAATAACTTACATCTAACATCTAATGCATGCGGTTACACTAATGATCAAGTAAGGCATTCATCGACTTTTCTCATCAAGCTCACACAATTCTTAAACTAGTGAGAATCCTTAATAACAAAGTCACTAATATGTGTAGCTTCTCAAGGAAACAATTTTACATCTAGCTAAATCGCTCTTAGCTAATATAACTCTAAACTAGGATAGCTATCCAAAAGGGCTTAAGATCTACATGCTAGAAGAAGAAAAACACTCACCTAAAATATTTGTGGCGGATAGCTCTCATGGCTCTCAAAAGACCATAGCTCTCATGTCTCTCGTCTCCCAAAAGATCATGGCTCTTATGTCTCTTGTCTGAGTCTAACCTTATGCATCTTTGCCTTGTTTATTGCCATGCCTGCGATGAAGTCATCTGTCTCTGAGGATAACTCTGTGAGCTCGAACTCCATGAACAAACCAAATGATGCCGTCCCAGCGTCCAATGATTCCACTGTCGTTCCTTGAACATCCTTATCTTCATCCTATGGGGTTGTTCCATGAACATCCCTATCTTCACCCTATGGGTTTGCGAGTAACTCATGCTCTCCATTGCCATCATCTGTGAGAAATGTGTCGTCTTTTTCGCTACTCTGCAAATTGATCCTAGCTCGGTCACATCGATTCGTCGTTCGTATCCGTCCTGATTGTTGATGCATGCAATCAAGATTTGTCGTCCACTAGCTTTGTGTCTCAATTGACTATGCCGACGACTCAAGACACGAATGTGTCCACACAAGTGCCAAATTGTCTGTCGCACCAACATCTAGTCTTTGGAGATCGTCCTCACCTGCCATGCCATGTGATGAACTCACTGAAGGTGAGAAATAAGCACACACTGAAGAAGCTCTACTCGGCTCTACATCCCCCATATATCGAGCTAGAACGCACTTGATATGTGGCCTCCTAACTCCCAGCTACATATCGATAGTGGCAACTCCACCTGGGACCACCATTGCAGTCTCCACGCTTCACCACGCTATCAGAATTCTTGCTAATCTGCATCTCCATCGGTCTGGCATCTAAAGTTTCAGATGATGCGCCTGATAAATCACCTTTAGACAAATTAGAGCCATATCGCATGTGCTCATGCTGTGAAGATTGCTCTACAATGCATAGCGAATGCTCTACACTGATGTCACGCTCCTCAGAAGACCTCTATATCCTGAAGCTGAAGCTGCACACCTTAATACGCTGGTTCTCAAAAGAAGCAAACAACTTATGCGTGCTGGAAACATGAGAGATCTCTGTCTTCTCATCCACTGCAACCTCTGGCATTGGTGCGGAAACCCAATGTCAATACTCCTCTGTAGATCGACGGCTTTACCTCGAAGCTAAAGATGCACACCTTAGCATGCTGAGTCTTCTCAAGAGCACCCACAACGTGCACGTTGTAACTGTGAGAGACTGCTGTCTCCTTACACTCTGCAGCTGACTGGTTCGATACGTCGACCGACTGTAATGCTTCCTCGTAGACCGCTATCCTCTGCACCTCCAACTGAACTGAATCTGGAGCTACTTCGTGAGATGCTGTCTGATCACTAACACTGACCACATCGGATGAACACTGCATCCTATCCACACACGTCTGATCACCTGCCTAAGTCTGAATCTACACCACATTATCATCTTTATAGACCAGCGTTGTCCTAAGCATTGCAGACTCGTCAACCATGACATGTCGTCTGACAATCACATAGTGGGTACTAGGACACCATAACCTATACCCTCTCGCACATCCACCGGCGTACTCGACTAGGACACAAGCATGCATGCACTGTCCTACATCGTCATCGTCCCTCTCGTGTGGCCACACAGGACATCCAAACGTACGCAAGTGCGTGAAGTCAACGACTGCCTGTCCATGACTCATTGGGAATAGGACTATCTGCGATGAGTGACAGTGTTCAGTTGATGATGTATGCCTCAGTAGCAAGTTCTCTGCCCATAATTCTCTAAGAAGGCCAGATGGTCTCAATAGCTCCCGTATCTTCTCTACCAACATCCTGATCATGCGGTCTGTTACGTCACTGTGAGGGTCTCTATCAGGAATGGTGTATCGGCACACGATCCTCTCTGACTTGCAAGCAACACGTATCTCTATGTTATTGGTTCGGATCCCTCATACGGGTCTACCCATCTCCCCTAATGACAACCAGATATCCTTGGGAAATACGAGGTCGATCCTTCTCGATCATTGCCTTGTAGCCCATCCCAGTCAAAGCTCATATCGATATCACGTCAATGTGAAGATGAAGAACATGTCTGACGCCATCAAACACACGGACAATGTCATCATGCATCCTGATTCTGACCGTGCCACTCCCAACCTGCTTGCACTCCACATCATTCTCTACGAGAATCCGCTCTCCATTGCATGGAATGTATGAGTCGAATGCAATCTGATCCGTAGTCATATGGAATGATCACCCCGAGTCCAATAGCCACGAACATTGCGTTTCTCCCGCGGAGTTCTCCGCAAACACTGAGCGATCATCCTTATCAGAAAACATCCTGTCTCGTGCTCAAACATGAGTCAAACTTTGAGCAACATCTTCCATAACGCCAATCGACGTCCTCGCTTTCAACCTCGGGCAATCACTCATCTAATGCCCTCTTTCCTTACATAAGAAGCATTTGTTTGTCATTGCGGCCACTTGACTTGGACTGCCGATTCCGACTCTTGGAACGGCCCGTCTTGGATCTTGGAGTGGGTCCACCCTCTTGGCGACCCCGGATGTCATTGGATACCTCGCAACCATCTGTGTCACTAACCACCAAACTTTGAAGATCCTCTGTATGCAATGCAAACTTCACCTCATCTAGCGTGGGTGAGTCTAGGTGATTTAAAATCGAGCTTACAAACTTGGAATACACCGGAACAAGAGAACACAGTAGCGTCATGGCATGTTGCTCGTCCTCTATCACACTCCCCAATTCTCGTAGGTCCGTTACTATACGGTCCATCTCATCAACATGGTTCCACAACGAGGTTCTCCTTTTCGTCCTGTGAGTATAGAAGCGTTGCCACAATTGCAACCTTCGTCCAATGGGTGTCTTGGTCGAGTATCAAGCTGCAAGCATCCTCCATAGGTCGCTCATGACCTCCACATCGGCAAATTGTAGAAGGATCTTGTCCTCCAAGAATTGCATTATCTCGCCGATGGCTTTAAGCTCCATCCTTTGCTTATCATACACCGTTGCTTTACATGGAATGCCCGTATCACATACCACACCATAAATTGCATGGCGCTTGAACAAAGCCACCATCTTTTGTCGCCACGGATCATAATTGTCTCGGCAATTAAGCCTCTCTACTTCGTATGAACACCTGGTCGTCTTATCACATGAGCAAGACGTCATCGCGTCACTACGCTTCTTCGCAAACCGAAAGCTCTGATACCACTTGTTGGTACCCCGTACACCTCCCCAACACCTAGACTAGGTGCACAATGGCACAAAATGATCCCAAGCCCAAATTCCTGCGAGATGTCACCTATGCATAAAACCAAATACCTCACGGGCACAAGAGAGAGTTGTCACCAATAACCAATTCTCTCAACGATCTAGCGATAGATTACGTAAGCATGCAAATATTATACGAAAGCAGCACAAAAGTGACGCGCAGATTTACACTGGTTCGGTTGCGAACAACCTACATTTAGCACCAACAACCAATTCTCTCAACGATCTAGCGATAGAAAGCATCACAAAAGTGACGCGACGATTTACACTGGTTCGGTTGCGAACAACATACATTTAGCATCCAATATTGCACCCGGTTCCACTAATGATCAAGCAAGGCATACATCGACGCCATAATCTCTCTTTCTCCACTACAATGAGAGAATAGCTCCAAGCAGCAAGCCGTAATCCTAGATCTCTCACCAAGCTCATAAAACTCTCAATCAAGTGGGAATCCTTGATAACAAAGCCACTACAACATGTAAAACTACTCAAGGGATCAATCCCACGCCTAGCTAGATCACTCCTTAGTAATATAGCTCTAAACTAGGAAAGCTACCCAAGGGACACAAGATCTTCAAGCTAGAAGAAAAAGAACACTCTACCATGGATCTCACACAAGAAGAATCTCTCATGGCTCTCAGAAGGCCAAATCTTTCTTTCTACTTTAACCTCAGATCCAAGCCTATGAAAATTGCAGCATCCCTTCTTTTTTTATGGAAAACAATGAGAGCCCTTTGTTTTGTTTTCAGATCTGCAAAAGGAATAGTAGCAGCTGCTCTCTGTCGGTCAGTCACGGGAAAGGGTTGGCTGCCAAAGTTAAGCCCCAACTACCCAAGGACCCACCAAGGCTATGTGGAGTTTTGCAGCACAGAAAATAACAGACGCCGCACATGGAAGTCCGCAGTACGAAAAATGCAAAAAATAAAATAAAATTGCCACACGACTTGAATCCAGCTCTTGCGGTGAAGCTCAAAACTTCAGAGCTTAGGGCCTGCTACACAGCCTGAAATTGGAAAGTTGAGGAGTTGTGGAATCTTGGAACGAGAAAAGTAAAGTTTTTGGGTTTAAAGTGGTGTGGAAAGTGAGTATGAGAGCAACTCCAACCCTTCTCTATAACTCCAAAATGGAGATTGAAGTTGCTCCAACCCATCTCCAAAATGGAGATATGGATAGAGATTTGCAATAGTGCCCCTCCATATTTGGAGGGGCACTATTCACCCCTCCAAATCTCTAAACCTTTCATTAATGACAACTTAGCTCTTAATTAAAATACTTATGATTATTTATAACTAATAATTTAATAATTTTAGTACCGTTGGAAATATCTTAATTATACCTACAAAATGAGACCAATATTAGATATTTTTCGAGCCAATTTAAAATATTTACAATATAACAAGAAATACTAAATACTTAAAAATAAAAAAAAATGAACATTGAAGAATAATATAATTTTGTTATGAACGAGAAACAGATTTGGAGAAGGGTTGAGGCTAGGAAACCCCTAGCCTTCTTTATATAGTATTCATAATGGGTACTCATGTGGGTGGATACCCAATAGGCCCAATGGGTCCTATTCATAACACTTCCCCTTATCCAACCAACGTGGTATACTCGACTTATGAATACTGAATGATACATTAGTACTACTGAGTATCTTAAGGGGTGGATACTTCTGGATCCAAGTTAAGGGTAACTGCCTCGTTAAAAATCCTTAGCTATGGAAAACCCTGTGGGAAAAACCAATAGCGAAGGGAAAAGAGTACATCACTTCATAACTTCCCCTGATTTGGGGATGTGTCGAGGGGTGGATACTTCTGGATCCAGAGTCAATGTGGTTGCCTCATTAAAACCTTGACTATGGAAAACCCTGTGGGAAAAACCACTAGCCAAGGAAAAAGAGTACAACTCTACAGTTGACTCCCCCTAATCTGATCAAGCTTCAGGCTTGCAGATCTCCTATATATCTATACATTTATCTCCTATGTGTCTATACATCCATCTCATCTGCAACATTCCGAAAGCAAAAGTAAAGTACAAGCATCACTCATCTATACAAGTTTCACTCATATACGGCATTAGCTGAAACTAAAGGAGCGCTAGCAAACTTGGTAGACAGCTCCACGTCTCAATCGTCATTGTCTACGAGGTACTTCAGGACCTGGCATTGTATGTTCTTGAACTGCTCCTTGGGTGATGGGCTTCTCGGAATGGTGGAAGGATGTAGACTTGGAAGGATTCTGTGTAGATCTTCAGGAGGTGGACGTCCCTTTTATTCCATTCATCGCGATGATCTGTAACCTGCATATGCAAATACATTTAACATAGATGATTTTTCCTCGACCCTTGGAGATAGCGCAGAAGCTACATATCTCTGGTCCAGTGGTGCGCTGGGGGCACTGCACTGTACCTGGCTAATCGCTATACTACTAACGCTCAAAAGAGACGCATGCAGTTGGCCAGGTAAAAGAGTGTTTCAAAGACACTTAAGGTACTTCCGGACCATATATATTCTTCCCCTCTTCCAGCTAACGGAAAGGGGTCTTTTAATGTATATCCATACAACCAAATAGGTGTATTTGGTGGAGAATGAAATTAATGTTTTTTCATCAATCATCATTGTATGAAATTTACATCTTCGGGATGATTTATTAACGTCATCTTCAGGATGATAGTTCATTTTCAGGATAATAGTTCATCTTCAGGATGATGGTTCATCTTCAGGATGATTAAAGTTCTGTAAGCCTAGAATTTATGCCTAGCTAGGGCTTTCATATCATATCATATCTGATAGATAGGCTTTAACAGATATTTCGGTAATTTCTCTTCAGGAGATCCGATAATATTTTGAGTTATTAAAATAATCTCAAATCTTTTAATTTGCTCTCTTAAGAACAATACTGTTTTTTAAGAGGTGCAAACAACAACCTTTTAGTATGAGTCCTTTAAGGATCTTTGTCTAGGTTGTCTTTCCTTTAATCATATTATTAATATGTGTCCCAAAAAGAAAGGAAAGTAAAGAAATTTGTACATGCAGTTGAAGAAATTTTATATCGGTGATGTTGTCACATCCAATAGCAACATCAACAAAAAATTCCCTCTTTTGCCATTTGTTGGGTTACGCCTTGACATAAACCAGTCGATGCATCAGATTCATCTTGTAAGTGAGTTCAGCTCATCTTACTTTATTACTTCCTGGTTTGAGCGATTTATACCTCTAAAACTATAGCAAATTAAAATGCTTATAGCTAACGATTTTATTTTAATTCTCCTTCAATACTCAGTTATCCCACAGGATTTGATATCATTTTTGATACCAGGACTTCAGGTCCAACACCTCATATTTCATAAGTGAGTCCAGCTCACCTTATTATTGCCTCATTCCACATTATTATAATTTGGCCAAATCTCTCTCTTTGCTTCAGGCAAAGCAGAGTTGTGGAAACGATATTTTATATTTAACTGGCAAAATGAAATATGAGAGAATTTGTCGACAAAATGTGTTCTTTCTTGTCCAAAACTCACCCCGTACGTACTATAATCATTTGATTTCTCCCAGAGGTGTCTCCTTCACGACGCGTTAAAGAAGTGAAGGTTCTGGGACGGGTAAAGAATATGGACAGATCCAGAATTGGTCCTTAGCAACCAAGTTGCAATAAGGTTCTGGATTTGAGCTCACTTTCCTGTGGTGGTATTGTTTTTTCGGTCTCCAAGAGTAGATCTCTCTTTTTGGAGCCTAGTGGTATGTCCTCTCATCCATTGAGGATATCCACTTCTGCTACTGGTGGATTGCATCCAATATATTCGGTATGTCAATCCTAGCTGGATTTTTAGTAGCAGGGATGTGAAAGTTTTGACAATATCTATATTGTCAGTAACTATGTCTGATAACTGTTTTAACAGTTTCATAAGTGTGGATCTTCAGGATCTCATCACAATTCATGATAACCAGATCATATGTATTAATGATTTAAATGGTCATTTGAGCTTTAGGCTCATGGATGATTGTAGTATTTCTGTTGAAACTGATTTTGGGACATTAAAGTTGTGAGGGATTTTCAGGATCTCATCAAAGCTTTAAAATAGGATCATCAATGCACGTCTTTGGAGAAGTGAATTTAAATGCTTCCCCTGTTCAGAGTGCTCAGACTCTATTTATCTGGGATATTTACTTCCGATAAATAGTTCTGCATTTTGATGGTCTATAGTGGTGATATGGGGGGTGTCTACTCATCATGGCACAATCTATAAGATGTGCTCTAAACGCTTCCCCCGTCAGGGGTTTTCGGAAACTGTTTATATGAGGTGATCAGACTCATATAAATAGGTTCTAAGGATGCGTTTTGATGGTTTGCAATGTAATTGCATGTTCCCATGTGGTCACCTACAACTGGATTTTTAATGGATAAGAAATCCATTTAAATCATTTTAATGATTTATCTTACCCATATTTGGGTGTGAACACAAGCTTCAGGGTGTTCGTTATTTTTCCAGTTGTAAAATATTTAAATTTCCCAGTGTTATCCAAAGTTACCACCATTTTATAAAAGAATGTGGTTGGATAATGACCATTTATTTAGAGGATATATTGATGAGTACACCAAGGGTACATCATCAGTCCGGTTAAGGGAGTGGACGAAGCCTATTTATATCCCTTAAATACTCTCAAGAGACCTAAAGGTCTTCATTATCTTTAATGATGATAGTATATCATCTTAAATTCATTTGAGGAAGTGGGGAGAGTCAATGTTCATGTCAATGGAGATGATCTCATTATCATTTTTCCCTTTTGAATAGGACAATGAAAGTTTCGCCCTTTTTGAAGAATCTTCGGGTTCGTCTGGTTGGTGATGTCTTGCATCATCAATCCAGGGTGATATCGATCCAAAATTTGGTCGATTCTGGACACTTCTGGTGTTCCAAAATAATTCCTCTTATGAATTTATGTGGCACTTTCGAAAAGTCCATTAAAATGCTCAAGTTAATTTTTGTCCGGTAATAGTTGAACTGTGTTCAAAGTGTGAAGGATTACATCTTCACTTTGACTATTGTGCGGATCATTTTGGGACAAAGCTTCAGGCTTCATTTATTTCTTGAGTCATTATGGATTTCGTTTTGACGAATATCCTTTTTGAAACTGTGTAAGTTTCAGAGAGTATATGGCATCCTCGTTTTATTTTTGGGGTATTCAAGATAGCAAAACATACGCAGTAAAATAAAATGTATTAAGACTACAAGAGAATAATACTGATGATAAGTCAACAATTGACATAGTGTGATGTGTGCTCTTGAAAACATACAACAATAATTATGCTCATTTAAGACTTATGTTATGACAATAGATTTGATTTCAAGGTTTATTTGTCCTCGGGGAGTAGCTAAATATACATAAGGTCAATTAGACTTTCGTCGTTTGACTAGATATGTATGTATTTTTATATGGCATAAGTTAATGCACTTTCATGTTTGCAAAAACATTATGGCTCTTATCAGAACTTCTGGTCTGATTTTGGCTTGCCATTGCTTACTCCATGTCGAGGTATATCGTATCTTCACTTTCCCATTTAATCCAAGACTTCCCCTGTTTTGAGTTTTCCTTATTTTTATTTCAGGTCATGTTTGATCCTGAACTTCCCCTGATTTCAATATTCCTTATTTATAAAGGACAATGAAAATTAGTCTTGCTAAGGAGACATAAGCAGTGGGTTGAGCAAATTATTTATACTTCCACTTTAATAAGGGACTTTTAAAAAGTCTATTTGAATGCTCGAGTATAGCTTCAGGCCTTTTACTTGAGTCGTTCAAATTTTATGTGGATAGTTTACCATGCTCAGAGGGGAACAAATACGTGGGTGCGTAATATATTTTTCACTTATTCATTAAGCCACGACTTCAGGCGTATGCTTATATTCAAGGCTAGAAAAAATCTTTCCTTGTAAGAATAAAGGAGAGAACTCTTTTAAAGAGTTTAGCGGTATTATGGAAAACTTCTGGTGTCCATATTGGATTATATAGATCATAGATCTTATATATCTGTTTACCGCAAAGTATGCATCTTTTATAAAGATAGCAATTTTAATTTTCGCATAAACCATCGTATTTATTTTATTAGGGAGAGAGAGTGTTGACTTTTGATTTGATTTTGAAACTTCAGGTTCATTTTGTCAAAGAGGATATGATATTAAACTTTTTGAAATCATTATTGTCTTATTGTCATAAATATCGTCATACCATGAGCCCATCATACATATAATGTAAAGCTTTTTAAACTAAATATTATGATCAATTGAAATGAAATAAGTATGATGTACACATGCTATTTATATGCTGCATGCATTTTTTAAAAACTTATCACAGGTATATAGTCTAGCAATAGGCGTTGAACTATATTAAAGTGATTTTAGAATGCTTTTTGACAGTTTCATTGTAACATTAACATGGTATTAAAATAATTAACATCCACGCAATTAATGCATAAGCAATGAAAACTAAAATGACTTAGGACTATGTGGATCAGCCAGCCGACACCGAAATAAAAAGAAGTACAGTCCGAAGTTACATCAAAAATAGCATGAAAGAATAAAATACAACTCGGGAACTTCAGAGAGAAGCCCATATCTTCATTGTGCGTACGCCTTCAGCTCCTTTTTGGTGTCCTTCGGTCTTCTTTTTACATTTATATCCTCACTTACAAATTTCTCTCAAAAAAAAGGAAAAATTGCAGGAAATTTAAAACGGTGTCGGAAACCTGGCTGATCCCTAAAAACATAGCCTAAAATTTGCACATCCACGCAGATAATATATTCACGACATACAACCACGCAGATAATCAAAGACACAGGCATTTAAAATAATTTAAAATTGTGTGTGACGTGCAAAAAAAAAACATTTTTTTTGAAAAACTTTTTGCCTTTTTGATCCATATTTTACTGTTTTATTTTACCGCTTTAAACCCTTTCAAAATTTCTTTTAAGTATTTTGGGCTTTTTAGGGCCAAAAATAATTAAAATAATTTATGTGGATGGGCTAATTTTCTGGTCTTTTGGGCTATGAAAACAACCCATTAGGGTTAATATTGGGCCTCCCCCGAAAAATAGCCCGTTAGGGTTAGGGTTTCAGGAAACCCTAGGGGGGCCCGCGGCGTGTCGCCGCGACGGCTGGCCGCGTAGGGCGCGGCCGTCGTGGCGGCGACGGGCCGCGGCCGCCGCGGCGGCGGGCCGCGGCAACTGGCCACGGCAACTGGCCGCGGCCTGAGGCCGCGGCGCTTGGCCGCGGCGACTGGCCGCGGCTTCAGGCCGCGGCGTTCGTTTTCCGCCGGCGGCGCAAAGGGCGCGCCGTCGTTCCGCCCTACGGGCGTGCGGTTTTTTTTTTGGATCAAAGGCGGGGAGGTAAAAATCGGATTTTTCAACAATTTTTTATCGCTAAAAAACAAGTTTTTATTGTTTTAAACATGCAGATCTATTAAAAAAGTTGAATTTCACCGTGTTTATAAACTTTTTGATCCTAAAACATGCAGATCTAATGAGAAACGCAAGTTTAGATCTAAAAAGTTTGGATTTTTACATCTAGATTCGACGAGGAATCTAGGCGACGGTTGGTGAAGGATGCCCTTTTCGCTCCCCGTTGAGAAGATTACGATCTTCTTGAATCTGAGCGATTGATGGATCTCCTTCCCCGCGAGCCGCCGTCTCCTCCAACGAGCGTGATCATGCTGATAACGTGTTATGAACGAGAAACATATTTGGAGAAGGGTTGCGGCTAGGAAACCCCTAGCCTCCTTTATATAGTATTCATAATGGGTACTCATGTGGGTGGATACCCAATAGGCCCAATGGGTCCTATTCATAACAAATTTATAATTTTCTTTCTTGCAGAAATAATTTATTAGATTAACCCATTTTAATGATAAATATTTTTCATTAGTAAAGCTTAAACAAAGAGAAAATAGAATTTGAAGATGGTGGGTTGGAATTGACCATCCTCCAAAATAGCATCTTTTAGAGATTCCATTTTGAAGTGGTGTTTTTAGAGATTTGGGTTGGAGTTGCTCTGAGAGCTTTTTGTGGGACCTACAAAACTTTTATAAAAGTGCGAAAGTCTCGTCAAACCATCCATCGGTCATCTAATTGCCGGACTCGACTTGCTACACATGCAGCCACTTGGTGCACCGCCGCCCTCATGGCACGACCTATCGTTCAATGGCAACTCTAATACCAATTGTTTGGTAACTAATGCTTAAAATTTGCACGCACACATGCACCATGCAATGAGACGAAGATCAAGAATACAAAGAAATAGAGAATTCCAGAATCAACCTCTAACTAACCCGAGAATCTACCTCCCCTCCCCCTTCGCTACAAAGCCGTAGCTACTCCATTAGCTACACATCCATGCCCCACTTGTACTAATTCAATTTGTAACTTTTTTCGCTTAATCTCAGCCACTTTTTGTTATCCAATTTATAGATTTTTTTCATCCCATATGCACGACTTTTTACCGATGAGAGTTCTTTTTTTATTTTCGGATTCATTGGAGAATAAACAAACACAATCTTGATCTCAATAACCAACCAACAACACTTTCATATGAGACGAAGGGAAAACCCCTAGTTTTTCAAAAATCAAATCAATTGATACAGGTGTATGCATGGCCAATTTTTTGTGGCCACTCCTTAAAGAAGGTTGAGATCCTATCATGTACACAACTGATGTTACCTCCCCCCAGTGAAATTGCCGCTAACCCTGGTACCTGCAGAGGTTCTCAAATCCCATGTACTCGTGGTGATGTATCTTTTTCACTATGTTTGATATACCAACCCCGCCTACCAAATGAAACAAAACCACCATCAAAAGCGCGCATAGGGCATAATATTGTAATGTTCTATCATTCACCCAAGCATAACATATCAGTTTGAAGGATTGGGGATGAGTGCCAAAATTACCGAGTGAGACTGCGCTGACAAAGATCGTAAAGGCCAGGATGAAGATGATAAGCGACGCCCTCCCCATTACGATGATCAGCTTTCTCACCACATGCTGTCCGATGAACGCGGCAATGGTCGCAACGGCAACAAAATATAGAGCTGATAAAACAAATCACAGAAAGATGAAGTCGGCTTGGGTTGCAGAAATTTATCTTAATTGCTAAGCATGACAGTTGAATTTCAGTACCGTATGGAACAGGGAAACGGTGTAACAGGTAGTATTCTACAACAGACATGGATGCAGAGAATGTCATGGCAAAGGTCGCCGTAGCGCTTGATACCTGCACCAAATTGCAAATTGTCAAGGCCGACGTGCTGGGCTCAAAAAGCTTCAGTTGTAAAAAAAAAATCAGTTTGCAAATGGACAAAATTGTAGCTAGAATAAGAATTGCTCAAGTTATCTCTTATGCCAAAATTAAGGACATCTTAGTATAAAGTACAAACTTTCCATCCACCATACATCCTTGATATAATTCTCAGATTGATTCTTTTTTGTAAAGCTTCATTTAGCTCATAAAAATAAACAACTTTATTAGAATTGTTAAGTTTTACGATGCTCATTGAATATTCAACAGAGTCCTTTAAGGATGCCTGAATGGATTTCTGATTTTCTCTTACAATATAGTCGAGAAAACTGATGCAACAAACTATACAGTCTATACTTGTATCCAAAACCAGAATCGTGATGGTGCAGTTACCAACAAAACTTGCATATACGCTAGATCACAAATGTATTGGTGTATGACTGAATGTATCACTTCATTTGGCTGCATCTTTCACTCGTGTATGAAGAGTGGCTCAACTTTGTACTGACTTGTTGGCCCGTTCAAGCCCTAACCCGTTGCAGTCTTCTCCATCCAGTAAACCATAAACCACATCGGAATCTAGAGTCTGTTTAAACTTCAATCAAAATTTGAAACTCTATTTGTCCTCTTCAAAAGTGAACTTTTGCATCTCCTAGGTATATTACAAACATTAGTGAGGATGTGACAGTGTATAACTGTGGCTTGTGTTGTATGTTTAAAAATTGAACTTGAACTTCTATGCATTATGAATATTTGATCAGATTTTCAAAAGCAGGAAAAAAAACAGTCGGAAGCCCAATCAGGCTTCCAGTCACCTGCGATGGTTATTTAATGGTCCTAATCATCGTTAATAAACTAAAGAAGAATTATCGAATATTACTTATCTTCTAATTTCATTCATCATTCAAGTGGCTAAATGTTTAAAGATGTAACAACTAAATGGATTGCTCGTGCAAGAGAGTGATAACTGATGAAAGCAAAAACCAATTTACAAAGAAATTTTCATTGTGCCAATTTCATTATCCATAAAGAAAGCACAATGAGTTTGGCAAAAGCTAAACAAAGATGTGGAAATCAGAAAGAAAGAATAAAGGAGGAGGTACACAAAGCTTGTAAGAATTTAAAAAATAAAAATAATACTAGTATGCAAAAAAAAGGAGAAAGCCATATAGTTCGATGGAATGAGTGGTTTGAACTCGGAGAATGATCATCAACTTCTACGGCTTATCCGTTCAATCAAGAATTTATAAGATGGTTTGTATCCCCGTTAGAGTCTAATTATCGTAAACTTTGTGGGAACTCTTACTATGAAGTTATGTCGTGTACATAATGAATGCTTGTGCTTGACACAGGGTGACATGTCGTTATGGCATGAGCATGTCAGTGTAATATAGATGGTAAATTATGTTGTATTGTTGTGCAATTACATGATAATAGAAGTGAGACTGAAATTTGCTAATATCATCCAAGTTACACTTTGTGAACATATGTTTCTGTACAAGAGAGAGGTGCAATTTAAAATATGAAAATGAAAACAGCAAATTGCTTAAGCAGACCTAAGCGAAGCGGTTAGTGTGCTGAAACAGTTTAAGTGCCTAATGCGATTCGGATCTAATTTTAAGGATAAAAATAGGATTTTTGATGGAAAGATTGGATTTTTATGGAAATGATGTGATTTTTATAAGAAATGCGGGATTTTTAGGGTGAAAGGAGGAGATTTGAGGGGAAAGACGGGATTTTTATTGATAATCAAACTGAATTACAAAGATATGTGGCCTCAATCCGAGAGGATTACCGCTATCCTATCTCTGATTCGAGATAAAACCTAACTCTCCCACTAGATTTAAGAGATCTACCATATTCTCTCTCAATTCAACACAATATTCAACGTCCACCCACATCCTCCACCTCCAACTTTATTTATAATAAGACTCCTAATGAGCAACCGTCCTAAAATTACTAAAACAACATTGACCTAGAGTTTCACATAAAAATTATAGATTTACCACCGAACCCTCAAAATTACAAAACTGCCCATGTGCCCAATATTACAGACACGATATTGTCCTAAAGTCGTATCATTACTCCGCCCTTAAAGAACCACATTATCTTCCATGTGTTGCATGAAATTCATGGGTGTACTAAGGGCATCCCCTCATGGATCAAAGCCCAGAACGTCTCCACCGGCATCGTCGGGCCATCCAAAGTCACCACCATCCGCAGCAAAGCCTAGATGGAAGCCACAATTATCGCCAAAGTCGCCTAAAGGTTCTTGTGACTGAAGCCCCATCTCCGAGGCTTGAAAGGGCCACTGTATGCAAACCAGGGCCCGTTGGCCCTGTGGAAGGATGCCTGGGGCTCGTCAGGCCTGGTCCGGCACGCCCAAAAACAGATCTGGCGTCGGTGGCTCGCCAAGAGGCCGAATGCCTCCGAGCAGCCCGCCTAGGGGCCGCCTGCTGTGGGCACGCAAGGAGCTGAAGGCCTCCTGGCGACCGGCCCAGCGGCCGCCCAGGGCTGAGCTGCCCAACCAGGTGTTGCCTTTCTCTTGGGCAGTCGCGGTGCTCCTACATTTGTCCTTCAGCATCATTTGCCTCTCCCAAGATTGTTTGGGAGGGGTTGAGCCATTGGCGCATGATCTTCCATTGATTTGAAACGATCCACCACTGAATTGTTGAGATACCTGGTCAAAGGTAACATCTTTCTCATTTCCCTTGACCAAATGCATCGCCTTTAGCCCTAAATCTGTGACATTGGCTTCGCATTTCTTCAAATCTAGATTTAGATAGGTTTAATGAAAGATCTCCAAAATTTCCTTCGATAGTTGGCGTCTCTCCTCCTTAAAGATTCGCTTCATCGTGGGTTTCATCCCCTCTTTGAAAAGATTTTGACGATGAATTTCTTCAGATTTGCTCCTTCGCCATCGAAGTCTTCCTCCAAAGCTTCGACCTTTTTCGTTGCCGTCGTCATTGATGCATGTATCGATAATCTGCTAACACTTTGATGAGATCCGAATATGATTTTAGCAATAAAAATATGATTTTATTAACTTTCCCACTAGATCTAAGAGATCTATCCTATTCTCTCTAAGAGATCTATCCTATTCTCTCTCTGTCAATTCAACACAATATTCAATGTCCCCCGACATCCTACACCCCTATCTTTATTTATAATAAGACGTCTAATGAGCTGCCACCCTAAACTTACTAAAATTATAAAATATAACCGACCTAGGGTTTTACATAAAAATTATAGATTTGACCATAGACCCTCAAAATTACTAAATTCCCATGTGCTCAAAAATTATAGATCTGCCATTGTCCTCGAGTTGCATCATTATTCTACCACAAAAAACTCACCATGTCCTCAAGATGGTGAATGAAATCCATGTGTGTGTGTGCTAAGGATGTCTGTCTCCTCCTATATCAAAGCTCGGAAAGTCTCCAACGTCGTCGTTGGGCCATCCAAAGTCAACATCATCCTTTACAAAGTCCGGATTGAAGCCACAACGATCGCCAAAGATGCTACAAGGTTCATCGTGCATGAAGCACAGTCTCTGAGACTTGGAAAGGCCATCGTCAGCAAACCAGGGCTTGCGGGCCCGTGGAAGGATGTTTAGGGCTCGTCAGGCCCAGTCCGGCCTGCCCATCAACAAGCCTGGCTTGGCGGCTCACCAAGAGGCCAAAGGCCTCTAGGCGTCTTACCAAAGGGCCGCCTTGGGCTGGACGGCCCACGTGGAGGTCGAAGACCTCCTGGAAACCCGCACAGGGGTCGCCCTGGCCTAGGCGGCCTGCCAGGAGGTTGGGAGCCTCTTGACGGCCTTCCCAGGTGACTTCATTCTCTGAGGGGGTTGCCGGTGCTCCTACCTTTATCCTTCAGCCTCGTCCGCTTTCCCCAAGATTGTTTGGGAGGGTTTGTGCCCTTAACATGCAATCCTCTGCCAATTTGAAGAGATCCACTACCGATTTGTCAAGGTTCCAAGTCAAAGATGACATCTTTCTCATTTCTATTGGCCAAAGGCGTTACCTTTATCCTTAAATCTGTTTCGTTGGCTTTGTCGTTCTTCAGATCTAGATTCAGACAGGGTTGACGATAGATCTCCGAAATTTCCTTTGATAATTGGCGCCTCTCCTCTTTGAAGACTTGCTTCATCGTGGCTTTCATATCCTCTTTGAACAACGAAAAGCTTTTGACGATGAATTTCTTTAGATCCGTCTCTTCAACATCGAATTTTTCTTCCAAAGCTTTGATCTCTTTCATCGCGCCGCCATCGATGCCTGGATCGATGCTTGGTATCTTTTTGATGCGATCCAGATCTAATTTTAAGGATAAAAATAGGTTTTTTCTGGAAAGATTGAATTTTTATGGAAAAGATGGAATTTTTATGAGAAATGATTTTTAGGGTGAAAGGAGGGGATTTAGGAGAAAGGGCGTGATTTTTATTGATATTCACATTGAATTACACAGATAGGTGGACTCAATTTGAGAGGAGGACCGCTCTCCTAATTTTGATTCAAGAAAAAGCCTAACTCTCCCACTAGATTTAAGGGATCTACCCTATTCTCTCTCAATTCAACACAATATTAAACGTCCTCCAATGTCCTCCACCTCTCTCTTTATTTATAATGAGACTCCAAATAAGCCATCACCCCAAAATTACTAAAATACCACTGACCTAGTATTTTTCATTATTACAAATCTATCACTTGACCCTCAAAATTACAAAAATGCCCATTTTGCCCAAAAATTACAGATCTGACATTGTCCTCGAGTCGCATCAGCTCCGAGGCGGTTACTATTTAAAACTCTAATTTGCGATAAAATCATGAATTGTTCAAACATGGTTTAGAAAGCCAACTATTTTGCAATCCAATTGTCTGATTATTGAGTTTCTCAGCACAAATCTAATGATAGTGGATAAGGGTGCCAGGATAAAGCAATAGCGAAATTACACACAAATATGCAATAAGAAAATTATATGACATGAATAAATAATGCTATGTAGTAATGTTCTTATAAGTTAAACGTTTATAAATGAATATTTTCCAGGTTAGTAACTGAATAGCTTCTTGAATAATCATTATCACAGGCAGGCATGGGCATACATACTTAAGTGCAGACAAAAACACGGATCAGTAACACAAAAAATGTTAAATAAAGACTACGTCGGTATATTCCAATATAAATTTCTAATCTGCAGGACAGTGGCACGCATGCCTGCATGCATCCATGCACAGACAACAATAATCTACAAGACTAAAAACGTTAACTAGATCCTACAGTCTGGATATCATCAAAAAAAATTATTATATTAGATAAACCATTAGCTACTTGAATAATCATTATAGTACACATACACGCATAACACACGCATTATTGCATACTAAGCATGACTACTGTTGATAAATAGTTCAACTAAAATCCTGTAGCAAGGCTACTACCAGAGGGAAATAATTTTAGTTTTATAAATCAACAGTCACTCGTTAATCTTTATCATCCTTGATTACAATGTGGACAAAATATACAAATGCATCCACAAATCAAATTGAATGGTGAACCTTGTAGGTCATGAACTATGTTTTGAATACTAGATATTATCATTCATGCCCTACATTCTGACTTAATGTATAAGAGAGAATGAAGGCCATGAATAGTAAGATTAAGTATTCAAAACGTAATTCATGAACTACGGGATTTGCCATTCAATTCGATTTGTGAATCCGAAAGGTGGTTGTTGGCTCAAAAGTGGGCAGGCTGCTGGAACCCCCTCCTTTGAAATGTCCAAATGAAGACCAAAATTGGGGTTGGTGCACCACCCCCTTCATCCTTATGAAAGGAGGGAAGGTTTTGGTTATTTAGCATCGAAAAATTGGGAATCCAATTGAGCTTCTACTGAAGCATTGAGAAAACTTGTATGAGGTCATATTGGAAGTTCGATACGATCATTAAGAGCCATCTTTGAGAGAGCCATTTGTGAGGATTTTTTAGGAGTAGTTGAGTGTCTTTTGTATCTCCTAATTGAAATCAAGAGAAGTGTTCCTTTTGTCGTTAAGGCGACCTAAATCTTTTGTTTGCTTTCTCTCTATTTGTTCTTCGTGCTAGATACTTCGACGATCTGATTGCTTCCACTCGGCGCACAACACAAAACATAATGATTGGTGCTTATTTTCTAAAAATTCCCACAAGGATGCACCTCAGAAAATTATATGTAAAAAAGAATTTCAAGGCGTATTTTATTTAAGCTTTTACTTCCATCGCTTTAAGCTAGAAATAGAGTCTTCAGAATGTTGACACAAACTTTTTGGGCAAGAACTGAAACAGTATTGAAACCCAAATCATAATCATGGATTATTAAAAGATAATTGGAATTTGATAGGAAATGATCTTAAGGTAAGCCATGCACACCTGAGGTGGGATCCCAAGTTCCAAGAAAAGAGGGCCTAGAATAAATCCTCCACCCAGGCCAAGGAGTCCTCCAACTACGCCGGCCATAACGCCACAAAAGCAGTATAAAATTAGTTGGTGGACTTTCAAGTCAGTCCCTGCACCTCCCTGGGATGCGATTACTTTCTTTCCGCTGTACAAACCAACAGCTTCGTATGAACTCACCCCTACAGCAACAGGGATCTGAAAAATAGCAACACTGAAGAGTTAATGATATACGAAGGAAATAAAAGAGAGCGCAGAGCTGTTATGCATAGCCAACACAACATGTCTCACACCTGCAGGAAGTTCACCACCCAGTACCAGAGAGAACAAGTTGCCGTATAGTTCTGCATATAAAAGAAATACAAGCAATAATGAACATGTAGTTCGTAAGTAACGGGATTGCAATTATATTTCCCTTCATTAATAAATTGGTGGCATGGTTGCCTAGCATTGCTCTCAAATACGAAATGGAACTAACATGTAATTTCAAGAAAGGTAAGGAACATCAAGAAATAAAATGACCTTTGAGATCTGCACTGCAAGAAAAGCCATCCAGACAAAGACAAGAAGACCAAGTTCCTTCCAGTAAACATTTTCAAGAATCGAGACCTTCAATAGAAGCCAATCTAGATCAGTTTTGATGGTCTTGACTTATCAGACAAATTCTTGATCTGCAAATGGTTACTAGATACCTCGGCATCTGGGTTTGTCCTGATCTCTTGACCATTGTTCGGACCACTAGGAAGCGGTCTGTATTCTACTTCACCGGCACTCCCTACAGAGAGATTACAGATTAAATTTTGATTTTCATAACGTAAACAATGTTTCTCACAATGGCTAATGATAAAGGAATCGTCGGCTCACCATTAGAGTCAGCGCGTTTAGCAGCCTCCTGTAAATAGAAAAAACAATGGATAAGTGAATAAGATTGGCTTGATATGACCAAAACAATAACATAAAGTGACTAAAAGGGAAGTGCCTTCTTCATTATTGTCTCCTTCTTCCATGTGTCAACCCCCCTCAAGAATGCTTTCGTTGACGTAACTACAAAATGCCGTCAGACTATATATTAAGCTTGGCACCCAACATCAAAGTATAAAAGAAATCAAATAAATATGCAATCAACTAATCACTTACAAAGGAAAAGAACAATTAACAGAATTGTGACCAGCCAATCAGGAAAAACTACATTGAATACAACTCCGATGCTAATTCCCAGCATAAGCATCGGCTGAATGAGCAAAGCCAAGTTATAGTCGATGATGGGCAAGTCCAGAGTAGGATGCCTCAGCTTAAGATTGTAGTACACAGTTGAACCTGCTGCACCCGTTATCATACCTGGGCATGCAGCAATATTATCTCAGCAGAAGTTCAAGTAATAATAACATTTTATCTAATATAAACTGAAATATCCAAAAGTACCCAAAAAATTCTGTCTTTTTTTTGCTTCTTTTTGTATGTTTCCAAACAGATATTCTGGGAGTAGCATCCCGAATTATAATCATTTGTCTGTATAATGGTGGCTTGGAAATAACAAGATTTCATATTTGGCATTTGACACACATCTGTTTGCAGAAGATGAGATAATAATTCTATTCTACATGTTATAAAATTTAGTTTCCATAATTCAAGAACAGTCACAATTTCGTTATTTATTTGGAAATCACATCCAACTTTCATCATAAGTAACATATACATCCACACATATCATGAAATTTTCATATGGATAAGAACTAAAAAGTTAAAAACTTTGTATAGCAGTCCATACAAAACCAGAAGAACAAGAACAATCAATAATGAGATAAAAAAAGTACAGTGCGTAATTTTCTATTGTGTGTGTGTTTTGTTTTTCTGCGTCTCTTACTTAAACTCCTAAAGGGCATGTAAATAAGAAGAAATTTAACTTGTTGGATATGTAGGATAACACTTTTGCATTAGGAACCATACATTTATCTTAATTTCAATTATCCACAATGGTTAATTGAAATTTGCACATAGTCCCCTCAACTATTCAATATTTATATTTTTACCCATGTGCCAACCCTATCATGGGTGTACCCAAACCCAACAACTAGAAGAAATAAAACTCCAAAGAGTTTTTTTTTTGGCTTCCATACACATTTATAGGTATAACAATTTGCACTATAAAATTTAGCCCTCTAATAATGATATTTTATTTAATCTAAAAAGATATTTTTTTTGGATACATCGGAAAGCAGGAAATATGGGTCATGGAACATGGGTACACCCGTCCTGATCGCTTAACGCCAAACAAGGGTCATATTTTTTTTGTTTTTCAGTTTGGAACACGTGATCCTCATCAGGGATGGTGGAGATTTTAGCGTTTTCGGGTAACACCGGTTAAAACTACAATGTCGAAATTTATTGTAAGACTAAAAGAAAAGGATCCATTAATTCTCACATTTTGATATGGCTGTGGACGATTTCGGATCGAACCCAACAATCAAAGTAAGCATGGGAACAAAAATTCCACCACCACCAACGCCTCCAACACTCCCAAACGCCGCTCCAAAGAACCCAACCACAGATCCCAACACGATTTGCCACCCAAATTTCAACGGCTATCACAAAAATTCAGTCCAATTTAATCATAAATTCTAATTCGGATTGGAGAAGATTTCAAAATTTATGCATTAGGTTAAAAAAATATTACCGGCCAAACGTGATGGTATGACGTTGCATCGGTCACCCACAAGAAATTCAAAACCTTTCTAAAATAACCCAAATCCTCGTCGGGCTCCAAGTCGTCGAACTCCGCCGCGACCGCCGCCAATGCGAACAAGAAGACGAGGGCATTGAGAAAAATCCCCCATTTCCGTTCCATTTACCGGCCAAAAAAGTCGCCGAATCGAGCCAGAAAATTAATAAAGAAAAGGCGGGAATTGTTGTTCGAAATGAAAGAAAATGAACGAAAAAGAGTCTGAATGAAAAATCTTGTCGTTTCTCTCTTTGAATGAGGAAGTGGATGCTCTGGGCTTGAAATTGGATTTGAACCCAAATTTAGAAGATCCGACCCGAAAGTTTCGGAGGATCCGCTACCAAAATCGGATGGAGGAGGAAGAAGAAGAATCAAGAGGTCGAGCGGTGAAGGCGAGAAAACGGCTCTCTGGCTGAATATATAGTTATTACTGTACACGGCGATATCGCCGTACAGCCGCCGTTAACCAGTTAAAGTCACGGAAATGCCCTTCAACTTTGTCCCAAATGTCAAACGATGCCTTGTCGGGTTGCGAACGTGGCAAGCGCAACCGTCAACGGTTCCGGTTCGGGTCGGATCTGCCACACATCCCTAACTAATAGATAACATTGAAGTAGAGAAACTCCCATTGATGGAGAATCCGACCCGTTAGTAAGAGAGCGGTTCGAACGAGTGGCACAACAGTCATATCGAGAACAGATATGTAACCGTGCGTACTTTTTGAGTCCGGGGGTAGTCTGACGTGTCAGGTCCTTCTGGATACGCTGATGGTCCCAGTGGGGCCGGGCCCTACATCACTAGTAAAAACGTTTAGGTTTGGATTTAGTAGGCCCCCGTCAGCGTGCAGATCTACCAGCTCGGACTATTGGTCACCAACTCGGCCAGGGCCCACTTAACTTAGATTCAGTCGCCCGGGTTTAATAGGGGCCACTGGGCGTCCGGAATTGCCGCTAGCGGGTTAGCCATGCACCAAGCCGAGGTATGGGAAGCTGATCCACACCCGCATGGCAGGTTAGTCGAGAGAATTAAGCGATGTATCCATCGTTCCTCGATCCATCGCCTCTTCGGGGGAAGAGGAACATACTTCTCACTCAGCTAACACTCTCGGTGTCATGTAAATGTATTTAGACTTATCCCATATATGATCAATGTCTGTATATTTTCGGATACAATGATGATATCAATGTTTACTATTTAACTAGCTACATATACTGATTTGTTATGAATGAAGGAGGCCTTTGGCCTCCCCTCCTTTATTACCCATTCATTAGGCCCCCATTACTTAGAGTAATGGAGACCCTTGGTCTCCTAGAGGCTTTTGGCCTCCCAACTATGAGATATATAAATAGAGCACCATGGCTCTTAGCGATGGTGACTTATTCTTAGCAATGAAATTCTCTCTCTCTCTCTCTCTCTCTCTCTCTCTCTCTCTCTCTCTCTCTCTCTCTCGAGTTCATTATCATATAACACGTTATCAGCACGATTGCTCTAAAATTCTTTGAGCTTTTCATCCCGTCTCACCTCAAAAATTAAACCCGTACGCGCAAAGGAATCTATTGTTGCGGCGAAGCTTTGCGGAAATTTTTCTTTGGAACGTATCGGGAGCGGAACTATCTACGGATTTTTATTCTCACGATCTTCCCTAGATCTTTGATCTAGAGGTAATTTCTTTTCGATCACGTAGATACCTACAAAATATAGTAAACTATGATTTTACAATGCTTCTTTTTAGAGGCTTGTATAAATCTGCACTATTTTGTTTAATATCAAAATTTTTGATAAAGATACTGGCATTTCTTGGAACATGGTCATCATAGGGGCACTAGGCACTCATTCCTGAATTTGATATCAATAGTGTCATTACAAATAATTTTTTACAGTAGCATTAGAAGAAAAATCTTTAGTTACAAAGAGAAATTGAGCACCTAAACATATGAAGCAAAGGCAACATTCAGATATATGAATAACCAAAAAACATTTCTATGTTCTTTTTCATGAATTCTTCTTATATTGAAACATTGATCTAGAGGTTGTAACATAAGGAAGTTGTTCCACAGTTACCACTAGAAAGGAATATATGTGATCTCAATAGACGAAATAAAATTTACTGATTTACATAAATCTTTCTTACAGTGGATAGACATGTTTCATGCATTTCCAATCAAGTAAAAAAAAAAGACAGTGATTTTATATATAATATATACAAGAATGATCACAATGGGTCAGGTCGGGTGAGGGTTGACTCATCCCCTTGAAGGGTGTACCACAACCCAACCTGAATTTAATCAAGTTAACCTAAAATCCATACTGATCCAAAGAATTACATATCACCTAAACCCGATCTGCTTTAAGTGGTGACGTATGTGCCAGAATTTTGGAGTTAGCATGTCAAAGATGAGTAGGTAGAGCTCGAACCGATCGATATGTCAGTGAGAGATGCCCATTTGTGACTATCAAATATTTTAATTGGGCCTGCAGCCCCTATTAGCTAACGGTATATATTTTTATATTGGCCTTATGCCAATTCCTTAACGGGACTCTCCCCTAAGTAAAATCAAAAATAATTTATATATTCCATGTTGAAAAATTGTTTTAAACATCCCTCTTGCATATAATAATCTATGGTTTACTAGGACTCTATTTTTCAAAATATAATTATCTTAAAGATCCTGAGACCGCTCTGCCGTTAGTCAACTAACCTAACGGTGTTGACGTTTCCACGTGGTCTACAAGATATTTATATTTTCTAGTTTCCCTTACCATATGTTTTGCTTGAGATATATGCGTGGTTGTTTACTTTTATGCCCGTAGCATATTTAGAACTGCGTGGATGTTTAAATCAGTAAAAATGTGTTTTTCGGGATCGGCCATTGTATACCTATTTACGTTCCTTGCACTTTTATTTTCTTTTGAGAGAATTTGTAAGTGAGGAAATTTGTATTTTAAAGCCAAAGCTCGATGCAACAGCACATAGAATTGATGAAAACTCCTTCAATGGATCATGATGTCGGTCAATGTGCTTGGCTAAGTTTGATGGACCAACCTAGCTTGACTGGGTAACAAGTGGTCCTGGCTTAGTCAATTCCCTGGCCGCGTCCGCTGGACCGCAAGGAGTCGATTCATGACTGTGTAAGCCAAAGCTTGATGCAACAGCATATGAAGACGGAGATATAGGGACCCAGTTCAGTTTGGGTTTCCAAAGTTGTATTATTATTATTTTTTTTCTATTATGGACTTTAAACGAACTTTGGACTGTGTACTATTTTGGGTATCTGGCCGATCCCCGCATTTTTACTTGTTTATTTCTTTATGCATGAATTTTTGAATTTTAATTAATTCATGCTCATTTTAAACTGCGTAGATAAAATGGCAAAATTGGCAAGCGTCGATTTCGAGGTCCTCGATTCTGCAGGGACAAATTACCTGAGTTGGCGAGTGGACCTGAAGTTCCACTTGCGTTCGATGGCCCTCCTTGGGTCCATTTTGGCTCCTCCCTCGGCCCCCGCAGCGGCCGAAGCTTCTGCTACAACTAGCAGCAGCCCTACAACCACTGTATCCGATGTAGATAAGGCGAAAGCCATAATCTACATTAGGAAACATATCGATCGGACCTTAAAGGCCGAATACTTAACGGTTGAGGATCCAAAGGACCTGTGGACAGCGCTGGAAGCTCGGTATAAACATCAAATTGATGTTATATTACCGCGTGCCAGTTATGAGTGGGAAAACCTCAGACTTCAGGACTATAAGTCCGTCGCTGAGTACAATTCTGCACTTCATAACATCACCTCACGCCTGAAGTTGTGCGGTGAAGAAGTGACAGAACAGCGCATGTTGGAAAAGACATTTACCTCGTTTCACGAGAAAGATGCAATACTCATGCAGCAGTATCGTGAACGTAATTTCACGAAATTTTCCGATCTGATCTCATGCCTACTTAGGGCAGAGCAGAATCGAGACTTACTGCTTGCAACTCATAACTTACGTCCAGTTGGCACTGCCCATATCCCTGAAGCCCACCACGTTTCTCCCCAGAAGTGGAAAAATAAGAGGAAGGCTAAAAACACTAAAGGGAAAGCTATAATGAAGCAACCAAGAGGTGCAGCTCCCCAGACAAACAAAAACAATAAGGGAAAAAGAAATTTCACTTGGAAGCGAAATAACACCGAGCAAGTGTCACTTCCAAAGAAGAACTGGGAGGATAAATGCCATAGATGCGGCATGACTGGCCATTGGTCCAGAAACTGCCGCACTCCTCGCCACCTCCAGGATCTATACCAGGCGAGCCAGAAGTCTCTACCTGAAACAAACTTGGCGGCTGTTCAGCCGCCAACAATGTTTACTGCAAAAGACTTCGAGAACGACGACCTTCTCGATTGAGCACCATCGTTTATCTATGCTTTTTAGAATTAAATGTATCTTCATCTTTTATTTGCTTAAGTACGAACTTTTATTTTCGAATGAATGTTTACATTTTCGCTCAAATAAAATTTCATTTTTGCTTATATAGATGATGTCTGAGTGCCTAGTGGACAGTGCCTCAACGCACACAATCCTTCGCGATCATTGCTATTTTAATAGCGTAAATAAATATGACGGTCCTGTTATCACAATTTCAGGACTGTCCCAAATAATCGAAGGATCTGGTGAAGCAATTATATTGCTCCCAAATAACACAAGACTTCAAATAAAAAATGCATTATTCTCTCCTAAATCAAATAGGAATCTCGTAAGTTTCAAGGATTTCCGTTTAAACGGATATCACTTAGAAACCAGAGATGAAAATACGGTTGAATATCTGTATGTAACTCGTCAGAAAGATGACCGGAAGATCATCTGCGAACGATTCAAGGGACTCCCGTCGGGTCTCTACCAAACATACATTCAACCAATAGAAGCCAATATGACTGAGCACCAGACGTGCCAATCACTACCAGAATTCCAACTCTGGCACAATAGACTTGGTCACCCTGGAACAGCAATGATGCGCCGCATCATCACTGAATCCCGTGGACACAAATTGAAGAACATGAAGATTCTTCAAAAGGGTGAATTTCCATGTCTCCCTTGTTTTAAGGGAAAACTAATAACGAGACCATCCCTCCTGAAAGTGGGATTAGAGTCTCCTGGCTTCCTTCAGAGAATTCATGGTGACATTTGCGGGCCTATTCACCCCGCAAGTGGCCCATTTCGGTACTTCATGGTACTGATTGATGCATCAACCAAATGGTCTTATGTGTGCCTCTTGTCCACCCGCAACCTAGCTTTTCCAAAGCTATTGGCACAAATAATAAGGTTGCGTGCTCGTTTCCCCGATAACCATATCAAGAAACTACGTCTTGATAATGCGGGAGAATTTACTTCACAAGTCTTCGAAGACTACTGCCGGGCAACGGGTATTGAAGTTGAACATCCGGTAGCACATGTTCACACCCAAAACGGATTAGCTGAGGCTCTTATAAAGAGACTCCAATGGATTGCACGTCCATTGCTTATGCAATCCCAGTTGCCTGTGGATGCTTGGGGGCATGCTATTTTACATGCCGCATCACTTATTAGGATAAGACCCTCTGGAGGTCACACTTTATCCCCGATGCAACTAGCATACGGCGCACCTCCGGATATCTCTCATTTGAGAGTGTTTGGTTGTGCGGTATATGTGTAGGAATATTATGCCCTCGAGGCCATTTATTCCTGTGTGAATAGCACAAACATCTTGTTCGAAATAACAGTAAGCTGTTTGGTAATAATTTATCTAAGTTATATTGTAATGTAGCTAACGTTAGATATCAACTTAGGTAAAGTCCTGAGACTTTATGCAAGGTCAAACGGGTATCGAGATGAGTATCTCGATCATGGAGAAACGTTTGACCGTCTGTAGCATAAGTCTAAAATGGTTCGTGGTCGTAGATGTTCCGAGACAAGGATATCGAAACATCGGATAGACCATTGTGTCTTAGTCTTCACCGTTTAGCGGTGGCGATGATCTCATGATCGCTTGACTTGGCGAAGTCGAAGACGAGACACAGGTGCTCATTAGAATGAGTTCACTGAACGATCCACTAGAGTTATCACATGGTTATATTGACCAATCTGTCAGTGATAACTCTGAGTGATGATAGGATAGTTGGTCTTTTGACTTGAGGTCATTTTGACGGACCTGTGCGTGAACGGTGCCACTTAGATCAATTGACCTAGCTTCGAGGCAAGGCCTGTCGAAAGGTCTTTTGATTGGGTGTCACTTGAAACGTACGAGGCGAGTAATGACCAAGAGAGGATTCGTCTCTCCCGGTCAATGGGAGTTAGTGTCGTAGAGTTAGTTCGGTCTTTAGTAAAAACTCTGCGCAGAGTATGTTGGAAGAAGTCCAACATTAGTTGACTAAAGATCGATAGAAACTAACCGGAGTCAAGTTATTGGGGTTGACAGTTTGACCGTACCCCAGACTTGATCTACACGACACAGCTAAGACGAAAAGACTATAACTACGGAATTCATCACGGAAACAGTCAGGTGGTCCCGACAATACTCATGTCAATGAGTCAACCACATAATGATGATTCCTGAAGCAGGGACGGCAACCACTGCTCGTGGTCACTGCCGTATAGGGCTTCGAGCCCAACCTGTTGTAAGGGTCAGGCTGTAGGGTCTCACACAGAGTGCAACGCTTCGTCTAGTAATAGGTATAAAATAGTTAGGGAGAATAATTGCATTTTTGATGCAAGGGATGAAATAATTGCATTTGATGCAATATGGTAATTTAAGCTTAGATAGGGACTATTTTGCATTTGATGCAAAAGTGATTAAATATATATTAAATTGTTTAATACAATATTTAATAAAATAAACGCAAGGAAAAGTTCACGGGTAAGACGGGAATGTCCCGGTCTAGACCCAGGTTCGAACGGCGTCCAAATCGGACACCAAACGCAAAAGTTATGGCCAAAACAGTAAAAAGCCCATGTAGACATCAGCCCAAGAGGCAGATGGGCCGGACAGCAGTAAAAGCGGGCGCATTTGCGCCCGCAGTCGTCACGGGCGGGGCCCGCCCGCAATCATGCGGGCGGGGCCCCGCCCCGCCCTTCTGTGCACGCAGGGCGCGTGCACAGCACGCGCCCGCATGGCGCGTGCTGTGCACGCGCCCGCTGGGCGCGTGCAAGGCACGCGCCGCGTGCCTTGCACGCGCCCAGCGCGTGCACTGCGCGCGCTGAGGCGCGTGCAGTGCACGCGCCTCGAGGCGCGTGCACTGCACGCGGCCTGAGGGCCACACGCTGCCTAGGGCAGCGTGTATTTTTGGCGGCTGGCTGTTTTGCAGTTTTGTGGGTTTTGGCTGATCTTTGGACGATCAATTGGAGGGTCAAACGACCTCCGATTGACGAACGGTTTTTTCCTATGCGTTCACCGTTGAACGCTTGTCGTATTGATAGGTTGTATCGATCTTGAAGCTCAACGGTGAGTGAGTTAAAATTCACGGAAGTTTGCACTTTTGAAGTGCAAACTAACTTGATTTTAACTAACCCAATTATTTAGTCCCACATCGGATTTTGAGAAAAGGGGAGAGTCCGCCGCCTATATAAATAGGGGTCTCCCCCCTTTCTCAAAACTCGTCCCAAGCTCTAGATCTGAGCGGCTCTCGTAAATGTTGGAGCACGCTCGGATCTTAGCTTAAATTAAATATTTCTCTATCTCCCTAAAATTTCTGCCTTACTCCTGCGGGCTCTAGCAAAGCCTCAAAGGAGTTCGGATTCTGGATCCGAAATCTTGGCGGAGGTTTCACTCGCGTGAAACTTTCTTCGGCGGTTGGTTGGCTCGGCGGCACGGGGATTGATCGCCTCGGGATGCGGAGCGGTTCGAGGAGCGGTTCGGGGAGCGGTTCAAGGAGCGGCTCGGCGTGGGACGGGAGCAGCTCGGAAGACGGCGCGGAACATCTCGCCTGCTCCAGGGCTGAGATTCCGGGTATGTGGTTAAAGTAGTTTATTAGCATTAGTTTAGTTTAATCGCAGTAGGCTAGATCCTTCTTGGGATGGTCAGATCCATCCCAAGTCGGCATAGATCTTGGCATAGGGTCTTGGACCTTAGGGCTAAGTTAAAAATGTTTTAACTGCTTGTTAATTTAGATTAACTAGTTTTTCTTCCGCTGCAAATGTTTTTGTGTCTATGTTCTGTCCGACTTAGGACGGGACTAGAATTTTTGTGCCCTAAGGGAACGCCCAATTCCCCTACAGTGGTATCAGAGCCTAGGTTTGCGTAGCGATCTAGGTACTGCGATTAATTTTAAACTTAAGAATGCTTTTAAATACTTTTAAAATGTTTTTAAAATTATGAGATAAATTTTAAAAATGTTTTAGATGTTCTAAAATTTTTTTTTTTTTGAAATTTTTGAACATGGAATTTTTTTTTTTTAAATGACGTTTTAAAATTTATGTGATAATTTTAAAACTAATTTTAAATCATTAAAAGTTTAAATTAATTTTGGATGCCTAAAATTTTTTATTTGA
Organism: Scilla litardierei; assembly: GCA_030789695.1. Lineage (NCBI taxonomy): Eukaryota > Viridiplantae > Streptophyta > Magnoliopsida > Asparagales > Asparagaceae > Scilla > Scilla litardierei. The sequence goes on along the minus strand of CM061136.1, from coordinate 190,123,571 downwards.
TAAATTTTTAAGCATGAAAGTCTTTAAAATGGTGTTTTAATTTTATGAGATAATTTTAAAACTGATTTTAAAGATTAAAATTTTTATGCGATAATTTTTTTTTTTAAATAGCATGCAAAGTTAGTGATTTTAAAATTAAGTTTTTTTTATGAGATAAAAATAAAATAATTTCAAAATCATATTTTAAATTTAATTGTTAAATTTATGTTTGCATGCAAAAATAGTTTATGCGATAAACTTAGTTTATTTAATTGTTAAATAGTTGTGCACTATCTTTATGCGATAAATTAGTGTAGTTTTAATGGCTTGTTAATCTTGTCCCTTCTTTGATAACACAAGACAACCTCTTAGGTTAGCCATTAAAAATGATTAAAATTTATTACTTGAATTTTAATGACATGCTATGCTTTGATAAATCATTAACAACAATATTAAAGACCTAATTCCTGATTAGGGTAGTCCTTTAAATGAATTTTCAAATTCTAATTGTTATAATTAATTTTCATTAAAGGACTTCGCTTCTAGCGTTGTTAATAATTTATTAAAATCCTAATAACGATTAGGGTAGCACGTGAACCTTATAGTTGATAAGGACTTAATAAAAGTTATTAAACAAATCCTAAAAAATTTTGAATTTAAGGATTCAACTAGTTGATAGGATTAATTAGTTGTTATTAAAAGCTGTTTAGTCTATGGCATACATACAAAAATGACAAGCTTCATTCAATGGACCATGATCCAGTCAATGTGCTTGGCTAAGAGTTCTGGGTCAACCCTTGCTAGTCCAAGGGGTAGTGATCCTGGCTTAGTCAATTCCCTGGCTGAGTTCCGCTGGACCGCAATGTCGCGAATCATGATTGTATGACACCCTGGACTATATCTAAGTCAAATACGTTAATGGTCTTTTTCAAGATTAGCCGTAGCCCTCCTTGTTTTAGGGGTTAGCAACTATAGGGCCCGTGTTATAGTTGTTGAGATACACTCAAGCTGTGACATGGCACCCTGTAGAAACCAACTCCTTAAATACATAAGATGAAATCTTGACTAACCCTAACCGTCGTCTCGTACCCCGAGCGCCGGCGTAAGTTAAGTCAAAGATGTAGTCTAAAACCTGACAAAAACCGACGTGTCGTGCATACACCGAGCTGAGGGGCAAGTCAGGCTAGACACGAAAACAAGGGTCCGACTAGACTAGACATGGTGATTTGGATGAGCACACTCATGATCACGAATGGCTAGGGGCAAAAACCGATTAAGAGAGTCATATCCGATATGATCGATGAAGAGTCATCTTCCGATCGCAGAGTCAATCAACTTGTTGAGCTACACTCAAGGTTGTTTAGACTCAAGGTGATTGGAACTCTTACCCATTAATTTTAATTCGATTAAATCGTTCGTTATTAAGTTTTAAAACGTTCGTAAAAATAGTGGGAGGATATAGATAGATAAAAGCCAATCTACCTATATTTAATATTGAACATATGCTAAAACTAGGGCAAGACTATGTTTACCGTAGGAATTAAAATATAATATTTTAATAAGTTAATTGGTCAACAGGTTGATAAATTGAATATCAAAGTTAAATTCTAGTTGATAGAATTAAACCATATTCTCGTTGACAAATTAAATGACCTTCTAAAAGAACAGACTTAAGAAATATGATTTCATTAAGTTCTGTGTCCAACAAATAAATTAACGCTACATGTCACTCGTCTCTATATGAGGCAGCTTGAACATATAGGACATTCAAAGTATGTTTCTCCCTACAACTTGTCGAGCTACCCTCAAGGTTGTATGGACAAACAATTTTGATCCGCAAAGTTCAAAATTCGATTAAACCGTTTGAGTCGAATACGAGTGCATGAGCGGTGCAAAACTATGTATCCCAACCGGATCTTGAGACAAGCAACTTCTTGAGCTACACTCAAGATTGCAAAGCTCAAGCGTTTGGATACATAAGTTGCTTGCATAGCTATTTATTTATGTTGATATCTAAATGTGATCTAGAAAAGGAAGAAGGCACTTCGGAAAGTCAATTGAGAAAGTTAGTTTAATTTATCATTAGTAGAGGCATAAGTAGGAGGAAATGAAAACGTGACATATTTTCATGTCACAATTTCAGAATGAATTGTTATACAAAAGACGTTTAACACATTTTGACGAATGTCGTCACATTGCTTCTGAAGTAATGTTTTGTGTTAAGTAATTTGTAAATAACTAAATATATATTAAATGTTAATATAAATACACAAGATAGTAGCAAACTTATATGGTAAAATTAGACTAGGCCGTATCTAGAGATTAAGCTTCACAAGTCACATAAAGAGGGGTCTGACCTCTCGTATTATGAAGTCTACGGACACTTGTGAGTCTTAGCCTCTTAGATACAATGGCCGAAACCCATCTGTGAGACAGTGGGAGAATGAGTTGTCGAACTCAGTCTTGTACATACTGATGTACCCGAGTCTACTTTTAACAAAATAAGTTATTCGTATATTTTATTAAGACACGTGTTCTTGATGAAACGCAAGTCTGATAAAATAAAGAACGAAATGACGAAAGTATTTAAACTGATTCGATTAGATCGAATGGTCAAATACTTAGCTACATAAAATCTTGTGTAATTAAAAGAAAATGTGATTTTCTCTCAGATCAAGTCTGTTAACACAGCAGAGTGTTAACAGGTATGAATCACACTTAGTTAGACTTGGTGCGATCCATAAATAAGTGACTCTGAGTTAAGTCCTCCCTCTGGGTTAAGTCCCAGATAGTAATGCCTAGGTTTTGATAATGTTCTATAAGGGCATTATCAATAATATATTCAATAAATCAATCGTAAGGAAGTTGTGTTATTACTCGAATCTCGTGAGACGAATTGTCGAGTTAGACATCATAACTGATGATGACTTAGTCAACTTCCAAGATGAAATTCGGAGTAGTAACTCCGATTTAAAACTTGATGCAGGTCCGTGTGCGTAAATAAATTTGAGAATTTAGTTTACGTGCCCAAGGAAAACGTTTCCTCACTTTTTGCAAGTAAATCTTTAAGTTGAAAGATTGGTGCAGAAAGAAAATAGTGAAGTACAATAATGTTGGACGGGAACGGTTTTCATCCTAATTTCTTTAAAACGGATTATGATGAAACCGGTTTCGCCAACAGATGTGTACAGATCTACTCGGACCAAAGCCAATGTAAAACGCTTAAGTTGACCATGAAAATTTGCGGATTCACTTATAAGTTCGTTTTTCTAAATATGATTTAGACGAACCAACTTATATGAATTGGCCAGAGAATTTTCAAGGTCAGTGGGAGCGTGTAAATTACATGCGAGACATCAAAGAGATGGAACATATATTTTGATTAAGTAATCAAAGAGTTTGATTATTTATCAGAAATGAATATGAACCATTAGAAATGACCAATAACTAATTTGAAATGATTATCGTAAAGTACGATAAACTGGATAAGATCCAGGGAAATAAAATATTATGGATTCCGACAGACCAAATGAAGTATTTGAATGAGATTCAAATGGTTGGTCTAACACAAACATAGAAACCCCTTAAGTCTATAGTGTAGACGGTTTTAGCAGATCCACTCACGAAGGCTCTACCACATGAAGTCGGGAAAACTTATGTGTAAAACGATATTAGATATCGAGATAAATGGGCCTGAGTGCAAGTGGGAGATGTAGGAATATTATGCCCTCGAGGCCATTTATTCCTGTGTGAATAGCACAAACATCTTGTTCGAAATAACAGTAAGCTGTTTGGTAATAATTTATCTAAGTTATATTGTAATGTAGCTAACGTTAGATATCAACTTAGGTAAAGTCCTGAGACTTTATGCAAGGTCAAACGGGTATCGAGATGAGTATCTCGATCATGGAGAAACGTTTGACCGTCTGTAGCATAAGTCTAAAATGGTTCGTGGTCGTAGATGTTCCGAGACAAGGATATCGAAACATCGGATAGACCATTGTGTCTTAGTCTTCACCGTTTAGCGGTGGCGATGATCTCATGATCGCTTGACTTGGCGAAGTCGAAGACGAGACACAGGTGCTCATTAGAATGAGTTCACTGAACGATCCACTAGAGTTATCACATGGTTATATTGACCAATCTGTCAGTGATAACTCTGAGTGATGATAGGATAGTTGGTCTTTTGACTTGAGGTCATTTTGACGGACCTGTGCGTGAACGGTGCCACTTAGATCAATTGACCTAGCTTCGAGGCAAGGCCTGTCGAAAGGTCTTTTGATTGGGTGTCACTTGAAACGTACGAGGCGAGTAATGACCAAGAGAGGATTCGTCTCTCCCGGTCAATGGGAGTTAGTGTCGTAGAGTTAGTTCGGTCTTTAGTAAAAACTCTGCGCAGAGTATGTTGGAAGAAGTCCAACATTAGTTGACTAAAGATCGATAGAAACTAACCGGAGTCAAGTTATTGGGGTTGACAGTTTGACCGTACCCCAGACTTGATCTACACGACACAACTAAGACGAAAAGACTATAACTACGGAATTCATCACGGAAACAGTCAGGTGGTCCCGACAATACTCATGTCAATGAGTCAACCACATAATGATGATTCCTGAAGCAGGGACGGCAACCACTGCTCGTGGTCACTGCCGTATAGGGCTTCGAGCCCAACCTGTTGTAAGGGTCAGGCTGTAGGGTCTCACACAGAGTGCAACGCTTCGTCTAGTAATAGGTATAAAATAGTTAGGGAGAATAATTGCATTTTTGATGCAAGGGATGAAATAATTGCATTTGATGCAATATGGTAATTTAAGCTTAGATAGGGACTATTTTGCATTTGATGCAAAAGTGATTAAATATATATTAAATTGTTTAATACAATATTTAATAAAATAAACGCAAGGAAAAGTTCACGGGTAAGACGGGAATGTCCCGGTCTAGACCCAGGTTCGAACGGCGTCCAAATCGGACACCAAACGCAAAAGTTATGGCCAAAACAGTAAAAAGCCCATGTAGACATCAGCCCAAGAGGCAGATGGGCCGGACAGCAGTAAAAGCGGGCGCATTTGCGCCCGCAGTCGTCACGGGCGGGGCCCGCCCGCAATCATGCGGGCGGGGCCCCGCCCCGCCCTTCTGTGCACGCAGGGCGCGTGCACAGCACGCGCCCGCATGGCGCGTGCTGTGCACGCGCCCGCTGGGCGCGTGCAAGGCACGCGCCGCGTGCCTTGCACGCGCCCAGCGCGTGCACTGCGCGCGCTGAGGCGCGTGCAGTGCACGCGCCTCGAGGCGCGTGCACTGCACGCGGCCTGAGGGCCACACGCTGCCTAGGGCAGCGTGTATTTTTGGCGGCTGGCTGTTTTGCAGTTTTGTGGGTTTTGGCTGATCTTTGGACGATCAATTGGAGGGTCAAACGACCTCCGATTGACGAACGGTTTTTTCCTATGCGTTCACCGTTGAACGCTTGTCGTATTGATAGGTTGTATCGATCTTGAAGCTCAACGGTGAGTGAGTTAAAATTCACGGAAGTTTGCACTTTTGAAGTGCAAACTAACTTGATTTTAACTAACCCAATTATTTAGTCCCACATCGGATTTTGAGAAAAGGGGAGAGTCCGCCGCCTATATAAATAGGGGTCTCCCCCCTTTCTCAAAACTCGTCCCAAGCTCTAGATCTGAGCGGCTCTCGTAAATGTTGGAGCACGCTCGGATCTTAGCTTAAATTAAATATTTCTCTATCTCCCTAAAATTTCTGCCTTACTCCTGCGGGCTCTAGCAAAGCCTCAAAGGAGTTCGGATTCTGGATCCGAAATCTTGGCGGAGGTTTCACTCGCGTGAAACTTTCTTCGGCGGTTGGTTGGCTCGGCGGCACGGGGATTGATCGCCTCGGGATGCGGAGCGGTTCGAGGAGCGGTTCGGGGAGCGGTTCAAGGAGCGGCTCGGCGTGGGACGGGAGCAGCTCGGAAGACGGCGCGGAACATCTCGCCTGCTCCAGGGCTGAGATTCCGGGTATGTGGTTAAAGTAGTTTATTAGCATTAGTTTAGTTTAATCGCAGTAGGCTAGATCCTTCTTGGGATGGTCAGATCCATCCCAAGTCGGCATAGATCTTGGCATAGGGTCTTGGACCTTAGGGCTAAGTTAAAAATGTTTTAACTGCTTGTTAATTTAGATTAACTAGTTTTTCTTCCGCTGCAAATGTTTTTGTGTCTATGTTCTGTCCGACTTAGGACGGGACTAGAATTTTTGTGCCCTAAGGGAACGCCCAATTCCCCTACAATATGTCCCAATAGCACCACCGCAGAGGACCAAAATGGGTCCTCAGCGTCGTCTAGGTATATATATTGGGTTTGATTCGCCCTCTATTATCAGATACCTTGAACCCCTGACGGGTGACGCATTCAAGGCACGTTTTGCAGACTGTGAATTTAATGAGAAATGTTTTCCAAAATTGGGCACACAGTCTAAGAAGCCAGAAGCTTCTGAGACCATTAGTTGGGACCAGAAGTCTTTGTCCCTATATGATCCGCGTACTAATCTGTGTGAAGATGAGATCCTGAAGATCCTTCACATCCAGAATACAGTACATCTTTTACCGGATAAATTCACGGACAACCAGAAGATTGTCCGTTCACACGTCCCTGCTGCCAATACGCCAGCTAGGATTGACATCCCCATAGATGGATGCAGCCCACCGGCAGCAGAATTGGTTGTACCTCAAATGAAAAGAGGACGCCCACCAGGTTCAAAAGATAAAGTTCCTCGAAAGAGGAAGACTCCTGGCGATACTAAGATTATCCCTCCACAGGATGCTGAGCTCAGACCAGCTACTTCTCCCCTCCTGATTTCCCCAACAGAGGAAACAATAGGAGAAACATCATTAAATTTTGTACGTACTGGAGAAGTACTGGACAGAAATAGCATAGTCGTCGACGACGATTTTGCGTTCAATATTGCCGTTCACGTCACTGAATATGACGATGACGTCGAACCACGATCTCTAGCGGAATGTAAACGCAGAGATGATTGGCCAAAGTGGGACGAGGCAATAAGAGTATAGCTGGACTCACTCTTGAAACGCAAAGTCTTTGGACCAGTAGTCCAAACACCAGTAGGTGTAAAACCTGTGTGATATAAGTGGGTTTTCATAATAAAAAGAGATGAAAATAATGTGATCGTTCGCTATAAGGCACGCCTTGTAGCCCAGGGATTTTCCCAAAGACCGGGGATTGATTACGAAGATACGTATTCCCCGGTCATGGATTCGATCACCTTCCGATTTTTAATCAGTCTAACTTCTCTGGAAAGCCTAGAAATGCAGCTCATGGACTTTGTGACTGCATATCTATATGGCGATATAGATAAAAATATCTATATGAGACTTCCTGATGGGTTTAATCTACCCCCATAGATGAAAGAGATACCTCGGGACGTATTCTCTGTAAGGCTACATAGATCATTATATGGTCTAAAACAATCGGGCAAGATGTGGTATAACAGACTAAGTGATTTTCTTGCACAGCAAGGATTCACGAATAACGAAGTCTGCCCGTGTATCTTTATCAAAAGAACGGGAACAAAATTTGTCATCATAGCTGTATATGTAGATGACTTAAATCTCATAGGATCTCCTGCAGAGATCAAAGAGATATCTGAAAGCCTTAAACATACTTTTGAAATGAAAGACCTAGGCAAAACAAAGTATTGTCTTGGCTTACAGATAGAACACCTAAGAGGTGAAATCCTATTACACCAATCTAATTATACAAAGAAACTTCTACGCAAGTTTCATATGGATAAATGTCATCCTGTAGGTACTCCTATGGTCGTAAGATCACTAGATGTACATAAGGACCCCTTCCGGCCACTGGAAGAGGGGGAGGAGATACTGGGTCCTGAAGTACCCTACCTCAGTGCCATTGGAGCACTTCTATATCTGGCTAACTGTACGCGTCCCGATATAGCGTTTACAGTTAATCTACTAGCCAGACACAGTGCTGCGCCCACAAAGCGCCACTGGAACGGAGTAAAGCATCTTCTGCGATACCTTCAGGGTTCCATTGATCTTGGCCTTTACTACCAGAGAGGTGCCTCCCCCAAATTGTTTGGTTATGCTGATGCAGGTTATCTCTCTGATCCGCACACGGCAAAATCTCAAACAGGTTTTGTATTTACCTACGGAGGTACTGCTATCTCTTGGAGATCGGTAAAACAAACCACTACTGCTACATATTCCAACCATGCAGAGCTCATCGCGATCCATGAGGCGAGCAGAGAATGTTTTTGGCTACGCTCCGTCGTCCAACACATCCTCCAATCCACTGGCCTGAAGACCAGTGATCTGGAGCCTACTGCCCTATTCGAAGACAACGCCGCATGCATTGCTCAACTTCAGAAGGGCTACATCAAAGGCGACAGGACAAAACACATTTCTCCCAAGTTTTTCTGGACGCACGAGCAGAAGAACGACAAGCAGATTGAAGTTCGACAGATCCAGTCATGCAACAACTTAGCTGATCTTTTTACTAAGGCATTGCCTAAATGTACTTTTGTAAAGCTTGTAAAGAACATTGGTATGCGACAGTTGAAAGACCTGCAAGCCTGAAGCTTGTACGGATCAGGGGGGGTAACATGTGGGTTGCACTCTTTTTCCTTAAGCTGTTGGGTTTTCCCACTGGGTTTTCCACAGCTAAGGTTTTAACGAGGCAAACACACTTACTCTGGATCCAGAAGTATCCACCCCTTGCCTCAGTAGCTGAGACCGAAATGATGAATGTGTAAGGGGGAGTGTTATGAATGAAGGAGGCCTTTGGCCTCCCCTCCTTTATTACCCATTCATTAGGCCCACATTACTTAGCGTAATGGAGACCCTTGGTCTCCTAGAGGCTTTTGGCCTCCCAACTATGAGATATATAAATAGAGCACCATGGCTCTTAGCGATGGTGACTTATTTTTAGCAATGAAATTCTCTCTCTCTCTCTCTCTCTCTCTCTCTCTCTCTCTCTCTCTCTCTCTCTCTCTCTTGAGTTCATTATCATATAACATGATTTGGATTGTTAAATTGAATTTTTAACGGATCCGATACATATATTGATATCTGCTATGTTGATAATGTACTTTACGAGCATGACTCATTGTTTTGACTTCCCTTATCCACAGTTATAAATCAATATCTATTATATAAAAGAGGGATGTTATTAAGAGAAATTGGATAAGAGAAAATATAAGAGATGAGATTTTGAGTGGTAATGGTAAGAGAGGAGGTGTGGAATTTTTCACATACAACCCCGATTTTTGCATTTTTGCCGCTGGACCATCCACACCCACACTTTTTATTCACACCCCCCACCCCCACCCCCACCCCCACATCCGACCATTTTTTCCAGTCCTTTGAAGATTTTGAATCTTATCCAACTATGACAAAGGTTTGTCCTACGTGGCAAGTTTGTCCTAGGTGGCAATGACAATTTTGTGGGGACTTAAATTTTAAGGGAAAACTTAGATTTGGGGTGAAACTTGAAATTTTGTGGGAAAACTTGAAATTTGGGGGAACTTGGTATTTGTGTGTGTTTGTGTGTTTGGGTTGGTGGGGACTCAGCCATTAAATAAACCGTGCCCTATGAGCACGGATAATGACTTATGTCTATATTTGATGCTCGATTAGTCTGGTGTCAATAATATAATAGACTTGTTATATTTTATATTCATTTTATCAAGAGAATAATGACTATCATACGCTATATGAGAGCATCTCTCATACGTCTTCTCACATAAAGCACCCAAGTACAACCTGTGGGCTTGTACTTGGGTGTTTTATGTGAGAAAACGTACGAGAGAGGCTCTCATATGCCGTATGATAGGCATTATTCTCTTTTATCTCCGTATTCGAAATGTATTATTCATATTAAACATGATCATTTATCGATGTCCGAACAATACCTGTATCCATTTTTTACCATATAATTTGTGTGTTACAAAACGGATCCGGATACAAAATTTGAGTGTGTGTAAATTATCCACATTTATTCCATATATATTTGGACGCGGATATCATATAACACACATTATTTGATTTCTTTGATCTGAAAGAAATGATTGGATTTTCTACTGTAAAGATCCTCTGCACAATGCTGTCATTTGCTCGGTGTCCTCTTAGGGCCTGTTTCTTTGCCGAATTCGTTGGTTGCTTCGGTTCGATAAAGTGCAAATTTGCACTGTAGAGGGTCAATTCCTCTCCTGTTTGGAGGAATCCTTCGGGCCTTTCTTCCTTCTTGTTTCTTTGCGCAGCTGCAAAGCTCGGCTGCTTTGCTCCCCTCTCTCTCCTACGTGGAGGCAACCAAGCAGCTGCAGAAATCCCCCCAATTCGCAGGGATTACGCCGAGCAACGCTGGGAAAGTTGGGGCCCACTCATCCCAGCCAATCGGAAGACGCCACCTTTAATTTTTATATTAAAATATAATAGTTTATTAATATTTAACCCATTTCCTACTTTTCTTATCCAACTTTTCCACCCCTATTATTACCAAAAGAAACACACTACTTTACTATGGACCCACAAACAAAACTCCAAACGATTTTCCAACCCCAAAGCAACCAAAAGAAACACATTACTCTTCTTCTCTCTCCTCAGGATTCATACATAGATTTATTATTGCAAACAGTAAATCCCAAAGCAAAGCAACCCAAAGAAACATGTCCTTAGGTTCTAACATTCGAAAATTAAAGTAAATTAACAAATCTTTCTCCTTATGAATCTTTTATGCTAGCTTTTAAGAAAAATTCAAAAGTATATTCAACTTAAATTAAACAGCTTTAATAGTATTATGTGTCATTAATAAATTTTTAAAAATTTATAATAATTTTCTTAAATGAAAAGGTTTTTGGTAGTTTTAGAAGAAAAGTTGTAGATAGTAAACTTTACTTTTCAAAAGTTACAATCTCTTGGCAGAAAACATCAAAGTATTCGATGGGTTTGATAAATCTAGACCGGCTCATACAATTTAGCTCAATATTATTTTCTGTTTCTTATTCATGGTAAATTTTTGATTAAATTATTGTAAGTTTATGATGTTTGACAAAAATTACGTGTCCCACACTCCTCATTTTCTTGCTCTTTTTAGGCCACTCGTTCTTGGCTCATACATTTCTACATTTTAGTGATGCATTGTATGGTTATCGGCTACAGGTCAGCAATCATTTTCAGATATGTTAGTGCTTGCTCTTTTTTTTGTGTGGGGATGGGAAGCAGAGTAGTGTTTCGTGTGGATTCTTTTCCCCTAGAGAGTCACATTTTTGCCATAAATTTGAAGTTTTGAAATTAATCTCTCTTTTTTTGTTTTCATCTTATTAATAAGAGAGGTGAAGAAATAAATTGATTGAATTTATTGATTGCGTTTCCAAGATATATCTCTTATTTATACAAGATGAGCTCGGGAGACGAAGCAACAAGCACGGGAGATGAAGCAGCAACTCGGGAGACGAAGCAACACTAGCTCGGGACTCAAAGAGACAGTCTTGGGAACCCATGCACATGCAGGGACTTCAACACACACACATCCCTCCCCCCACTACTCATGGTGGGTCAACTACCGAGAGTTTGAACAATAAATGTGTGTGGGGAGGGATGTGTGTGTGTTGAAGTCCCTGCATGTGCATGGGTTCCCAACTAGCGATTTGCTAGTCTCTAACAAAAAGAGCGATAAATACGGATCATTAATAAAACAATAAGTTCTTACGAATTGCTCATGGCATGGCTCAATAATACGCATTCCAACATGATCTTGACCATCAATATACACATCCATGAACAAGATCAATCACATGATATTTTCTCTAATTTAGTATGAATAAATAACATACAAGCATCGTTTTGCACAATCGAAAGTATAACACGTCGTTTTTCTCTAGTTTTCTTGTTTCCAAGGAATTGGCATCTCAAAAGTAACCGTTCAAATCATGGGTATTGAGGTTGCTTAGTTTATTCGCCACTTCTTTTCTTTTATTAGTTCCGCGTAACGCGCATCAAGCAACATTCGCAGAAAAATGTATAACTTGGATCGCTCCATCAAATGAGTGAGGTTCCGGTCAATGACTCCCAAATCAGACGATAATAGGGCATTAGGCCAAAAAGGACCCCTCGGACTGTACTACTTGAGCCAACCAAGTTATTTATTAGTGACATACTTATTCATTCATTTTTCTTTTCTTTCTTTTTCTTTTTGTAAGCAACTCAATACCCATCAATATGAATATAAACATTAGTACCAATGGCCAAATTCCTCTTCAACTTGAAGACTATTATTATAAATCGTGTATACTTAAGCTGTTTCATCACATTAGCATGCATGAAATAAATTCAAACTTTTTCGAGATATTAATCATGGAAATTAAAAATTTTCATGAATAGCATATTAACGAGTAATTCCATGAAGGAAAAATAATTAACTCAAGCCATAAACAATTTTCAGAACTCAATTAATGCGTAATCATCCGTATTTGAGGCATGTGAAGGAGTTTTAAATGATGAGATTTGGTGATTTATTCTTATCAAAAAAAATCCTAAGGTCTCATACACACCCCCCAACTAAAGATGGACATTGTCCTCAATGTCGAAAGGGGTACGAGTTTATTCAAGCCAGCAACCTAGAAAGCATATAAAAATCTACACTACTGGAAAGAACACACCGTGATCAAATGGCGGATCCCGAATCTTTAATTGTGGAGGAAGTTGTTCAATTTGCTCCTTGCGCTCCTCGGCGAGTATTCTTCCTCCAACGACTAAACTGGATCCCAGCAACATAACTCCCAGCATCTCTATAAGATGTTCACCTGTATCCTGCAAGAGATGAGTCACGTCAATCCATTTTAGTCTAAGATTCTTCTCAATAAAAGTATTCCAAATGTAGTAATCAAAATAAGTGAAAGAAATTAAAGCAAGTTGACGACTACTCCCTGAAAGATTTGCACTACTCTCGGTACGATGCTCGGTCAATGGGGAGAGGGGTAATTGATTTTGGGACAAAACTGGAGGAGGGCATGGTTCTGACTCCATGGCTATAATCTCAAAACCCTTGTCCATAGCTGTCTCCTCCTTTCGTTCTTCCAAAATTGCTAGCTCGTCCTCTCTTTCGCACACACTTTTTGCCATGTATATATTTATATTCATGTCTTCAACGTGACATGGCTCGCTCGATATACCTGCAATAGAAGATAAACTCGTATTAGATTCTTTAAATTGTGTTTCAAAAGCATTACCTTCTTCTAGGCAAGTGGCAATCAAATTAAGATCTTCAATGGATTTCTGAATTTGCCGACTCCGAGCAAGGAAATTCTCCTGGAATTGATGGGATGTAGCCTTCTGTGTCTGAATAATCGAGTGAACTTCCTCTTTCAAAGATTGCAAAGGTACGTCTACGCTTTGCTCCCCTTGATCGAGGCACGAAGGCTCCGTTGAATCGCACTCTGAAGTCTCTTCCCTGGTTTCTTCATTTTCTTGCAGAGACTCCATGTATTCACACGCCTCTGTCGGCATCATGACTCCCAAAAATTCCTGCAGCTCTGGTCGTAGTCCATCTAGGAAGGACGCCATAAGCTCTTCATTTGTGTACCCATGCTGCGGATAGCTCGATACTATGTTTGTGAACCTCCTCCAGGCCTGAAAGAAAGTTTCACAATTAGTTTGATTAAAATTTACAATCTTGAGCTTTTCCATCCTATGTTTGTGTGCATTAGCATACCGTGCATCATACAGATTGTTCGTGCAATAGAAATTCATATAATCCATTTTTTTAAAAAACAAAAGTTTATGTACAAAAATTAAACAGAAATTTATATACAGTAAAGTGGAAAGATCTCACCGAAGGTCCTCTAAATGAAATAAACCGAGTCACAAACTATTCCTCCGCGGCAACGGCGCCAAAAACTTGGTGGGCTCCAAAAAGGTGCTTCTCTCAAGCGCAAGAGTCCGTACAAGTAATATAATCTGGGAGTCCAGATGTCGAATCCTCAGGAGGAAATCTGTTACAACCACAGCTCAAATCAAATAGAAAACCAACAAAGAGAATCTAACCACTTCACTATTGATGACGATGATGGTGTGAAAGTACGTGATGGTGACGTGCGAACAATACGAACAAAGAACAGTGTATGAAAGTATCGACAAAAAGTTTGCACATGTTATGGGTTCGTTAGGATCAATAATTCGTATTAACTTGGTTGACGAATACAACACAATGAATTCTCTTTTTGAGAGCAATTCACCGGAAAATACTCAATATAACTCAATGAATTCTCCTTTTGGGCAATTCATCGGAAGATGCCCTTTTGGGGGTTCAAACACAAAATTCAATAAGATCGTCGCTAAAGTTATAATACGATATGAAACTCTCTTTTGGAGAGATCAAAACTACGATATGAAACTCCCGTTTGGGGAGATCAAAACTCACCCTTTTGGGACGATCATCAACTCATTCACTTCTTTTGGAAGATGAAAAAGGCGATTTAAGACCAAAGATTACAACTTTAACGACGTTTAACGGTTTAGCACAAGGAATACAACCAAATAAACACGCATCATATCCCCTAACTACGCCATACCATGCACAAATAGGATTTAGCTACTCATCATGCAATAATAAACAACTTCCATAGCAAAATACATCAACTTTATAGCAAAATACGCTAGAAAACACCAAAATACGGAGTAGAAGTTTAGAAATATATCACCAAATCTCCAAGTTAGGCCTCAAAACTCTCTGAAAATAATAAGAACAGCCTCTGGAATTTTACAGAATTTTATAGAGGGGAAATACAGCTCCTAGAGCCTCCAATACGCCCAAAATACGCCCAAAATCTGCTTGTGTACGCTCAAAAAAAACTAGGAATACCTTAAATAGAGGCATTGCGGGTTTGGGTCGTGCTAACGGGTCTAAACCCGTACCCAATAACGCTGGAGGATCTCGCCCGTTCATCGCCAGCCGGCACAATTCCTAATCGTTCATCAAATGCGGGATTGCGCCTCCGCTCGCCACGTGTCCTTCAATATTAGTGCGAAGCCCGCATCCGCTTCACTTTTTTCGAATCCGCTTCGGGGTTACGCTGCGCCGTCAGATTGTGATCCAAGCGCTGTGGAGAGGCCACGTCGCGCGTTATTTCGCTCGCTGCGTTTTAAATCGGCGGGGTTACGCTTGACCGTAGGATCCAAGATCAACGGTGCACAACGCTCCACGTCGCCCGCTAAGATTTCGAAATCAATACGCTCCGCAAGTTCAATCCGCACCGTTGATTCAAGCGGGGCTTCCCAGGATCTCGCCACGTACCCCCTCAAATCTTCGTTGCCGTTTCATCTTGCGGAATGTTTCGTGGCCGTTCGATCAGCGATCGACGGCCATGATCTTTCCCGCTACGTGCATTTGTGTAGGGCGATCTCAGCCGTTGGATCAGCAACCAAGAGTCCAGATAGAGCCACGTCGACCGCCATTTATCCCATTTATCTCAGCCATTAGATGAGGAATGAGCGGCCACGATTTAGCCACGTGGCCTGTATTTTCGTATTAAATCCGTATTTCTTGTGTATTTCCCCATTTAATTGGTATTCTGCATTCAAAAATTCATAGTAATTAGCACAGATCTCAGAAAAATACAAATAAATAGTCGTTGGAATCGTGAGATCGAGACGAAGCTAGGAAAAATATAAAAAGTGCATAAATACTTCATTAATTCCTGTTTTATGCTCAAATAAAGTGTTATCTCTAATAAATGTTGGTGTAGAAAATACGAATGAATTAGAGAACATTATAGCATCACATGAGCACAAAATAGGGCTAAATGGGGGGTTAAATATGTAATATTCAACCCGAATCAGTGCCATTAGTAGTGTATATAAAAGAAGAAGGCATAAGAATGCAATTTTGTAGTATGGGAGAATTTCAGGTCATGTGATGAGAGGCACCCAAGTCAAATATTCAAGGAGAAGAGTTGCCCGAGGTGACAACAACTGCATAAATATCAGGGCTTGACGAAAATCCAGAAACACCAAGATTCTGAGCTACAAGGTTAGCTATTTCAGAGATCTGTTGAGGTGTGAGCGTAGGAAGCGATGGTTGTGAATCATGAGACATGGCAGAGGAGGCCGATGCAACAACTGAATTTTTCTGATATTGAGATCCTCGATTTCGAGAAGGGCAATCCCTTGACCAATGTCCCTTGAGTTTGCAAATTGGACATAGTCTTGGCGGTGGCATGGGCACATGGTTTGAATCCTTTCGAGCGAAAATGTCCACGAGAATACATGCTTTGGTTACTGTTCACTGAGTTACTGTTATCGAATGGAGGACGAAAGTGTGTAGCAAGTACGGAATCCGACGTAGTAGTAGATGATGATGTTGTAGGGTGAAGAAGACGAAGTCGTATCTCTTCAGAAGTGCACTCAGCAACGGCATCGGCAAGTCGATGGAGTGGACTTCTGTGAAGTATGTGCGCCCTTAGTGACTCAAAATCAGGACGAAGAAGCATAACAAAATGATATAAATGCTGACGATCACGTTGATGTTCAAACTCTTGGGCAAAATCTGCGAGAGTAGCTGGGATAGTAACCTCCATTAACTGAAGTTCTTCCCAATAGCTGGAAAGAAGGTTGTAAAAATCTTGAATAGATCGATCCTCCTGTCGAGCATCCTAAAGGGCATGATGTAACTGAGATTCTTGAGCTACACCAGTTTGCACGTACATGTAAGAGAGGGCCAACCACTGAGCGCGAGATGTAAGGAGACGACCAATAGAAAGGCGAATAGATACAGACACGGATATCATGAAATAAGCCATGATCTGTTGGTCAACATTGATCCACTGTTGATGTGTAAGAGAGGCGTCGACATCAATTGATGAGGTTTCTGATGTAGATGTGGTGGATGAGGAGGACGGGGTAGTTATGGTAGGACAAGGAATGGAGCCATCTACATAACCCCAAAGACCAAAAGCTTGAATGTTGTATTGAATAGTCAATGCCCAAGCAGTATAATTTTCTACATCGATAAGTTAAACGTCAACGACAGGAAAATTGTACAGCTTATCCATAATTTTATTTATTTATTTAAAAACAACAACTGTAGAGGAAATGATTTGTGCTTGACGGGAGGAGACATGATGACAGGAGGAGGAGAACATCAGAGTGGTTTCAGTGAGAATGAAGAGAGGTTTACGAATATGGGGTAGGCTATCAACGCCCACTGCAAAGGACTCGACAGTCAAGGGCTAGGAAGAGACCTCGACAGCCTCGGCAGGTGTTACCGGAGAGTGGGTGCTCGGTAGCCAGATCTCGCTGGTGTAGTGGGCTCACCGATGAGGATAGACGGATCTTGCCAGAGATGGGTGACCGCTAGGATCTGAAGCAGAGAGGCGAGGTTCGTCGGATCGGGTGGCTCTCGTCGAGGAATCTGGATGCAGTTTTGGGAGAAGCAGCCGAATCCAAGGTGGGGGAAAGGATCCGACAATATGCCGCGCAGATGCGTCAGGCAAGGAACGGCGAGTTTCGTCGGCTGGAGGACCAATGACGGCGGATGTTTCAGCGCGACGAGTGCACAGGCGGCTGCGACTTGCCCTACCAGGTGGCGGCGAGTTTCGTATATGGGCCTGATGAGTTTGCGGAGCTTGAATCGATGCCAAAGAGGATGGAGAGCTATAAGTATATGCTTGGTTGCTTGCAGATGCTGGAGACAGCGTGGCTGGTCGAAATCTTGCAGGAGAAGGATCGGGAGGTGGCGGAGGTGAGTGGAGCTACGGAGGCAGTGCAGTAGTTTAATTACTTTAGGATTAATGTTTAATGCTCTGATACCATATTAAAAGAGGTGAAGAAATAAATCGTAAAAGAGGTGAAGAAATAAATTGTATTGAATTTATTGATTGCGTTTCTACAAGATACATCTCTTATTTATACAAGATGAGCTCGGGAGTCGAAGCATCAACTCGGGAGACGAAGCAACAAGCACGGGAGACGAAGCAGCAACTCAGGAAATGAAGCAACACAAGCTCGGGACTCAAAGAGACGGTCTTGGGAACCCAAGCACATGCAGTGACTTTAACACATCTGAGTCAAAAGAAAGTAGGTAACATAGAAAGATGGTTGTCATATTAAATAGATTACGAAATGGCATGATGCCATGAATGGATACAAAAACACAGACAATAAAGATGGAACTACATGCCACTGCTGTGACAAGGATGAGCAATACTTCGACAGATTTTTTTTCTTCTTTTTCCTTCTTCATCCAAATATTTATAATCCGAATCTGAGTGTAATTAGGGAAAGCATTCACAAAACCTAGCAACTTATGTGTTGAGGACCCATTGACTAACCGGTTGATCAGTGGGGTGGGAAGCAATCTTTTTAAACATGCATTGTTGACATCAGCGAAGTTTGCGCACATGCGTCACTTCACTTCTAATTATGCAAAAGCTTATTGAGACAGCTCGCCTACAAGGAGCAAAGACATGGAAGATTTGGGTCTACGAGCACTGTGTCTTTGGCAAAAAAACACGTGCATCATTTGGGACCGTCATCCATAATACGAACGGAGTGCTTGACTATGCCCACACTGATGTGTGGGGACCGACGAGGACGACCTCTTTGGGAGGTAAACAGTACTTTGTGTCTTTCATTGTTTCGAGACAAGGATATCGAAACATCGATAGACCATTGTGGTCTTAGTCTTCACCGTTTAACGGTGGCGATGATCTCATGATCGCTTGACTTGGCGAAGTCGAAGACGAGACACAGGTGCTCATTAGAATGAGTTCACTGAACGATCCACTAGAGTTTATCATATGGTTACATTGACCAATCTGTCAGTGATAACTCTGAGTGATGATAGGATAGTTGGTCTTTTGACTTGAGGTCATTTTGACAAACCTGTGCGTGAACGGTGCCACTTAGATCAACTGACCTAGCTTCGAGGCAAGGCCTGTCGAAAGGTCTTTTGATTGGGTGTCACTTGAAACGTACGAGGCGAGTAATGACCAAGAGAGGATTCGTCTCTCCCGGTCAATGGGAGTTAGTGTCGTAGAGTTAGTTCGGTCTTTAGTAAAAACTCTGCGCAGAGTATGTTGGAAGAAGTCCAACATTAGTTGACTAAAGATTGATCGAAACTAACCGGAGTCAAGTTATTGGGGTTGACAGTTTGACCGTACCCCCAGACTTGATCTACACGACACAATTTAAGACGAAGAGACTATAACTACGGAATTCATCACGGAAACAGTCAGGGTGGTCCCGACAATACTCATGTCAATGAGTCAACCACATAATGATGATTCCTGAAGCAGGGACGGCAACCACTGCTCGTGGTCACTGCCGTATAGGGCTTCGAGCCCAACCTGTTGTAAGGGTCAGGCTGTAGGGTCTCACACAGAGTGCTAACGCTTCGTCTAGTAATAGGTAGAAATTAGTTAGGGAGAATAATTTGCATTTTTGATGCAAGGGATGAAATAATTGCATTTGATGCAATATGATAATTTAAGCTTAGATAGGGACTATTTTGCATTTGATGCAAAAGCGATTAAATGTGTATTAAATTATTTAATACAATATTTAATAAAATAAACGCAAGGAAAGGTTCACAGGTAAGACGGGAATGTCCCGGTCTAAACCCAGGTTCGAACGGCGTCCAATCGGACGCCAAATGCTCAAGTTAGAGCCAAAACAGCCCAAAGCATCAGACCAAGTCAGGCCCAGGCAGAACAGGCTGCCTGGGCTAGCCCAGGCACTGCCTGGGCTAGCCAGGCACAAGCCTGGGCTTAGCCCAGGGCTCGGCCTGGGCTAAACCCAGGCCGCCTGGGCTCTGCCCAGGCGCCTGGGCAAAGCCCAGGCGCGCCTGGGCTCTGCCCAGGCGCGGGCCTGGGCGAGCCCAGGCCGCCTGGGCGCGCCCAGGCGCCTGGGCGAGCCCAGGCGCGGCCTGGGCTCTGCCCAGGCCATGCTGCGCGCGCAGAATGAGGCTGTGGGCCCCCTGGTGGGCCCCACACGCCTAGGGTTGTGAACCCTAGGCAGAATCATTTTTGACGGCTCAGTTTTTGTGAAAAACTAGCCTAGGGCTGATCTTTGGACACTCAATTGGAGGGTCAAACGACCTCCGATTGACGAACGGTTTTTTCCTATGCGTTCACCGTTGAACGCTTGTCGTATTGATAGGTTGTATCAATCCTGAAGCTCAACGGTGAGTGAGTTAAAATTCACGGAAGTTTGCACTTTGTGAAGTGCAAACTAACTTGATTTTAATTAACCCAATAAATTAGTCCCACATCGATTTTGAGAAAAGGGGAGAGTCCGCCGCCTATATAAATAGGGGTCTCCCCCCTTTCTCAAATCTCGTCCCAAGCTCTAGATCTGAGCGTCTCTCGTAAATGTTGGAGCACGCTCGGATCTAAGCTTAAATTAATATTTCTCTATCTCCCTAAAATTCTGCCTTACTCCTGCGGGCTCTAGCAAAGCCACAAAGGAGTTCGGATCCTGGATCTGAAATCTTGGCGGAGGTTTCACTCGCGTGAAACTTTCTTCGGCGGTTGGTTGGCTCGGCGGCACGGGGATTGATCGCCTCGGGATGCGGAGCGGTTCGAGGAGCGGTTCGGGGAGCGGTTCAAAGGAGCGGCTCGGCGTGGGACGGGAGCAGCTCGGAAGACGGCGCGGAACATCTCGCCTGCTCCAGGGCTGAGATTCCGGGTATGTGGCTAAAGTAGTTTATTAGCATTTAGTTTAGTTTAATCGCAGTAGGCTAGATCCTTCTTGGGATGGTCAGACCCATCCCAAGTCGGCATAGATCTTGGCATAGGGTCTTGGACCTTAGGGCCAAGTTAAAATTGTTTTAACTTGCATGTTAATATAGATTAACTGTTTTTCTTCCGCTGCTTTTGATTTTCCTATCTATGTTCCGTCCGACTTAGGACGGGACTAGAATTTTTGTGCCCTAAGGGACCGCCCAATTCCCTACAGTGGTATCAGACGCCTAGGTTTGCGTAGCGATCTAGGTACTCGCGATTAATTTTAATCTTAAGAATGCTTTTAAATACTTTTTAAAATGTTTTTAAAGTTATGAGATAAATTTTAAAAATGTTTTATATGTTCAAATTTATTTGATAAATTTTTTAAGCATGAAAGTCTTTAAAATGATGTTTTAATTTATGAGATATTTTAAAACTGTTTTAAAAGTTAAAAATTTTTATGCGATAAATTTTTTAACGTAGCATGCAAATTAGTGATTTTAAAATTAAGTTTTTTTTTATGAGATAAAAATAAAATATTTTAAAATCATATTTTAAATTTAAATGTTAAATTTATGTATGCATGCTAAAAATTGTTTATGCGATAAACTTGGTATATTTAAATGTTAAATAGTTGTGCACTAATCTTTATGCGATAAATTAGTGTAGAGTTATTTTAATGGCATGTTATATCTTGTCCCTTATTTGATAACACAAGACAAACCTTTAGGTTAGCCATTAAAATTGATTAAAATTTATTACTTGAATTTTAATGACATGCTATGCTTTGATAAATCATTAACAACAATATTAAAGACCTAATTCCTGATTAGGGTAGTCCTTTAAATGAATTTTCAAATTCTAATTGTTATAATTAATTTTCATTAAAGGACTTCGCTTCTAGCGTTGTTAATAATTTATTAAAATCCTAATAACGATTAGGGTAGCACGTGAACCTTATAGTTGATAAGGACTTAATAAAAGTTATTAAACAAATCCTAAAAATTTTGAATTTAAGGATTCAACTAGTTGATAGGATTAATTAGTTGTTAATAAAAGCTGTTTAGTCTATGGCATACATACAAAAACGACAAGCTTCATTCAATGGACCATGATCCAGTCAATGTGCTTGGCTAAGAGTTCTGGGTCAACCCTTGCTAGTCCAAGGGGTAGTGATCCTGGCTTAGTCAATTCCCTGGCTGAGTTCCGCTGGACCGCAATGTCGCGAATCATGATTGTATGACACCCCTGGACTATATCTAAGTCAAATACGTTAATGATCTTTTTCAAGATTAGTCGTATCCCTCCTTGTTTTAGGGGTTAGTAACTATAGGACCCCGCGTTATAGTTGTTGAGATACACTCAAGCTGTAACCTGGCAATCTTGTAGAAACCAACTCCTTAAATACATAAGATGAAATCTTGACTAACCCTAACCGTCGTCTCGTACCCCGAGCGCCGGCGTAAGTTAAGTCAACGATGTAGTCTGACTTGATGTAAGTCTAAGACCTGACCCAAACCGACGTGTCGTGCATACACCGAGCTGAGGGGCGAGTCAGGCTAGACATGAAAACAAGGGTCCGACTAGACTAGACATTGTGATTTGGATGAGCACACACTCATGATCACGAATGGCTAGGGGCAAAAACCGATTAAGAGAGTCATATCCGATATGATCGATGAAGAGTCATCTTCCGATCGCAGAGTCAATCAACTTGTTGAGCTACACTCAAGGTTGTTTAGACTCAAGGTGATCGGAACTCTTACCCATTAATTTTAATTCGATTAAATCGTTCGTTATTAAGCATTAAAACGTTCGTAAAATTAGTGGGAGGATATAGATAGATAAAAGCCAATCTACCTATATTTAATATTGAACATATGCTAAAACTAGGGCAAGACTATGTTTACCGAAAGAATCAATTGATAATATTGGAATTAGTTAACTGGTCAATAAGTTGATTAATTGAATATCAAGTTAAATTCTAATTGATGTAATTAAACTATATTCTCATTGACATTAAATGACCTTGTAAAACAGACTTAAGAAATATGATTTCATTAAGTTCTGGGTTCAACAAATAAATTAAAGCTACATGTCACTCGTCTCTATATGAGGCAGCTTGAACATATAGGACATTCAAAGTATGTTTCTCCCTACAACTTTTCGAGCTACCCTCAAGGTTGTATGGACGAACAATTTTGATCCGTAAAGTTCGAAAATTCGATCAAACCGTTTGAGTCGAATACGAGTGCATGAGCGATGCAAGACTATGTATCCCAACCGGATCTTGAGACAAGCCAACTTCTTGAGCTACACTCAAGATTGCAAAGCTCAAGCGTTTGGATACATAAGTCGCTTGCATATCTATTTATTTATGTTGATATCTAAATGTGATTTAGAAAAGGAAGAAGGCACTTCGGAAAGTCAATTGAGAAAGTTAGTTTAATTTATCATTAGTACAGGCATAAGTAGGAGGAAATGAAAATGTGACATATTTTGATGTCACGAATTCAGAATAAATTGTTATACAAAAGACGTTTAACACATTTTGACGAATGTCGTCACATTGCTTCTGAAGTAATGTTTTGTGTTAAGTAATTTGTAAATAACCATATATATATTAAATGTTAATATATAAATACACAAGATAGTAGCAAACTTATATGGTAAAATTAGACTAGGCCGTATCTAGAGATTAAGCTTCACAAGTCACATAAAGAGGGGTCTGACCTCTCGTATTATGAAGTCTACGGACACTTGTGAGTCTTATCCTCTTAGATACAATGGCCGAAACCCATCTGTGAGACAGTGGGAGAATGAGTTGTCGAACTCAGTCTCGTACATACTGATGTACCCCGAGTCTACTTTTAACAAAATAAGTTATTCGTATATTTTATTAAGACACGTGTTCTTGATGAAACACAAGTCTGATAAAATAAAGAACGAAATGCCTAAAGTATTTAAACTGATTCGATTAGATCGAATGGTCAAATACTTAGCCAAATAAAATCTTGTGTAATTAAAAGAAAATGTGATTTTCTCTCAGATCAAGTCTGTTAACACATCGGTGTGTTAAAAGGTATGAATCACACTTAATTAGATTTAATGTGATCCATTGTAAGTGACTCTGAGTTAAGTCCTCCCTCTGGGTTAAGTCCCAGATAAGAATGCCTAGGTTTTGATAAAGTTCTATGAGAACATTATCAATAATATATTCAATAAATCAATAGTAAGGAAGTCGCATATTTACTCGAATTTCGTGAGACGAAAAGTCGAGTTAAGACATCATAACCGATGATGACTTAGTCAACTTCTAGGGATGAAATCCGGAGTAGTAACTCCGATTTAAAACTTGATGAAGGTCCGTGTGCGTAAATAAATTTGAGAATTTAGTTTACGTGCCCAAGGAAAATGTTTCCTCACTTTCTGCAAGTAAATCTTTAAAAGATTGGTGCAGAAAGAAAATAGTGAAGTACAATCTTGTTGGTCGAGAACGGTTTTCATCCTAATTTCTTTAAAACGGATTATGATGAAACCGGTTTCGCCAACAGATGTGTACAGATCTAACTCGGACCAAACTCGATGTAAACGCTTAGGTTGACCATGAAAATTTGCGCATGTCACTTATAAGTTCGTTTTTCTAAATATGATTTAGACGAACCAACTTATATGAATTAGCCAGATGGTTTTCAAGGTCAGTGGGAGCGTATAAATTACATGCGAATCATCAAAAAGGATGGAACATATATTTTGATTAAGTAATCAAAAGGTTTGATACTTTATCAGAAATAAATATGAGCCATTTAAAATGACCATTAACAAATTTAAATGATTATCGTAAAGTACGATAAACTGGATAAGATCCAGGGAAATAAAATATTATAGATTCCGATAGACCAAATGAATTATTTGAATGAGATTCAAATGGTTGGTCTGACTTAAACATAAAAACCCCCCTTAAGTCTATAGTGTAGACGGTTTTAGCAGATCCACTCACGAAGGCTCTATCACATGAAGTCGGAAAAACTTATGTGTAAAAACGATATTAGATATCGAGATAAATGGGCCTGAGTGCAAGTGGGAGATGTAGCGAATATGGTGCCCTCGAGGCCATTTATTCCTGTGTGAATAGCACAAACATCTTGTTCGAAATAACAGTAAGCTGTTTGGTAATAATTTATCTAAGTTATTTTATAATTAGATATCGACTTAGGTAAAGTCCTGAGACTTTATGCAAGGTCAAACGGGTATCGAGATGAGTATCTCGATCATGGAGAAACGTTTGACCGTCTGTAGCATAAGTCTGAAATGGTTCGTGGTCATAGATGTTTCGAGACAAGGATATCGAAACATCGGATAGACCATTGTGTCTTAGTCTTCACCGTTTAACGGTGGCGATGATCTCATGATCGCTTGACTTGGCGAAGTCGAAGACGAGACACAGGTGCTCATTAGAATGAGTTCACTGAACGATCCACTAGAGTTATCATATGGTTACATTGACCAATCTGTCAGTGATAACTCTGAGTGATGATAGGATAGTTGGTCTTTTGACTTGAGGTCATTTTGACAAACCTGTGCGTGAACGGTGCCACTTAGATCAACTGACCTAGCTTCGAGGCAAGGCCTGTCGAAAGGTCTTTTGATTGGGTGTCACTTGAAACGTACGAGGCGAGTAATGACCAAGAGAGGATTCGTCTCTCCCGGTCAATGGGAGTTAGTGTCGTAGAGTTAGTTCGGTCTTTAGTAAAAACTCTGCGCAGAGTATGTTGGAAGAAGTCCAACATTAGTTGACTAAAGATTGATCGAAACTAACCGGAGTCAAGTTATTGGGGTTGACAGTTTGACCGTACCCCAGACTTGATCTACACGACACAATTTAAGACGAAGAGACTATAAACTACGGAATTCATCACGGAAACAGTCAGGTGGTCCCGACAATACTCATGTCAATGAGTCAACCACATAATGATGATTCCTGAAGCAGGGACGGCAACCACTGCTCGTGGTCACTGCCGTATAGGGCTTCGAGCCCAACCTGTTGTAAGGGTCAGGCTGTAGGGTCTCACACAGAGTGCTAACGCTTCGTCTAGTAATAGGTAGAAATTAGTTAGGGAGAATAATTGCATTTTTGATGCAAGGGATGAAATAATTGCATTTGATGCAATATGATAATTTAAGCTTAGATAGGGACTATTTTGCATTTGATGCAAAAGCGATTAAATGTGTATTAAATTATTTAATACAATATTTAATAAAATAAACGCAAGGAAAGGTTCACAGGTAAGACGGGAATGTCCCGGTCTAAACCCAGGTTCGAACGGCGTCCAAATCGGACGCCAAATGCTCAAGTTAGAGCCAAAACAGCCCAAAGCATCAGACCAAGTCAGGCCCAGGCAGAACAGGCTGCCTGGGCTAGCCAGGCACAAGCCTGGGCTTAGCCCAGGCTCGGCCTGGGCTAAACCCAGGCCGCCTGGGCTCTGCCCAGGCGCGCCTGGGCTCTGCCCAGGCGCGGGCCTGGGCGCGCCCAGGCCGCCTTGGCGCGCCCAGGCCGCCTGGGCGAGCCCAGGCGCGGGCCTGGGCGCGCCCAGGCGCCTGGGCGAGCCCAGGCGCGGCCTGGGCTCTGCCCAGGCCATGCTGCGCGCGCAGAATGAGGCTGTGGGCCCCTGGTGGGCCCCACACGCCTAGGGTTGTGAACCCTAGGCAGAATCATTTTTGACTGGCTCAGTTTTTGTGAAAAACTAGCCTAGGGCTGATCTTTGGACACTCAATTGGAGGGTCAAACGACCTCCGATTGACGAACGGTTTTTTCCTATGCGTTCACCGTTGAACGCTTGTCGTATTGATAGGTTGTATCAATCCTGAAGCTCAACGGTGAGTGAGTTAAAATTCACGGAAGTTTGCACTTTGTGAAGTGCAAACTAACTTGATTTTAATTAACCCAATAAATTAGTCCCACATCGGATTTTGAGAAAAGGGGAGAGTCCGCCGCCTATATAAATAGGGGTCTCCCCCCTTTCTCAAATCTCGTCCCAAGCTCTAGATCTGAGCGTCTCTCGTAAATGTTGGAGCACGCTCGGATCTAAGCTTAAATTAATATTTCTCTATCTCCCTAAAATTCTGCCTTACTCCTGCGGGCTCTAGCAAAAGCCACAAAGGAGTTCGGATCCTGGATCTGAAATCTTGGCGGAGGTTTCACTCGCGTGAAACTTTCTTCGGCGGTTGGTTGGCTCGGCGGCACGGGGATTGATCGCCTCGGGATGCAGAGCGGTTCGAGGAGCGGTTCGGGGAGCGGTTCAAAGGAGCGGCTCGGCGTGGGACGGGAGCAGCTCGGAAGACGGCGCGGAACATCTCGCCTGCTCCAGGGCTGAGATTCCGGGTATGTGGCTAAAGTAGTTTATTAGCATTTAGTTTAGTTTAATCGCAGTAGGCTAGATCCTTCTTGGATGGTCAGACCCATCCCAAGTCGGCATAGATCTTGGCATAGGGTCTTGGACCTTAGGGCCAAGTTAAAATTGTTTTAACTTGCATGTTAATATAGATTAACTGTTTTTCTTCCGCTGCTTTTGATTTTCCTATCTATGTTCCGTCCGACTTAGGACGGGACTAGAATTTTTGTGCCCTAAGGGACCGCCCAATTCCCTACACACACTGATGTGTGGGGACCGACAAGGACGACCTCTTTGGGAGGTAAACAGTACTTTGTGTCTTTCATTGATTCTTAAGCATGGCATGTGTGTTTACTCTGAAGTCTAAAGACGAAGTGCTGAGCTTTTTTATACTATGTGTCTTTCATTGATTCTTAAGCATGGCATGTGTGTTTACTCTGAAGTCTAAAGACGAAGTGCTGAGCAAATTCATAGAGTAGAAGACATTAGTTGAGGAACAGCTCGGTAGGAAAGTCAAGAGATTTCGAAGTGACAACGGTGGAGAGTATAGGTCGGATTTCTTCCAGAAGTACTGCAGAAAGAAAGGGATTCAAAGACAATTCACCGTCAGTAGAATGGAGTAGCCAAGAGTATGAATCGGACTTTGCTGAAGAATGTCCGATATATGTTATCTACAGCAGACCTATCGAAGGAGTTCTGGGCTGAGGCCCTGGCGTACGTGACCTATCTAATCAATCGACGACCGTCTGCTGCATTGGATGGACGACCTCCTTTGGAGGTTTGGTTAGAAAAGCCAGTTTTCGACTTTGATTCTCTACATATATTGGGATGTTCGAGCTATTATGCCGTGAAGAAGGACACGCTCGATGCTAGATCTAAGAAAGCCATCTTCTTGGGCTTTGGCTATGGTGTCAAAGGATACAAGCTATGGTGTCCGAGACAAAGAAAGGCGATATTAAGCAGAGACGTGCCATTTTTATGAGTCAGCATTGTTAAAGAGACTTGAACCAACGGCAGAGCGTAAAGAGACATATGTAGATCAGGTCATAACGGAAGTGTCGAATGTTTCAGATAGCTCGGCTACTGACTTTAGCCGAAGTTCACCAGAAGCTGCAGTTAAAACACTACAGACAGAAAGTGAGGATGATGATTCTAGTCCAGATTGTGGAGATACCTCTCTTTCACAAATAGCACGACAAATGGAATACATATCAGTCTCGAGACCAAGGCGTGAGATACGATGACCTGTTATATGTACGGAGAGGGTCTAATTTGCTTTTACCGTAGTTAGCATTGATATACACACTTCATACGAAGATGTAGAACACTCTAAAGACCTAGAGAAGTGGAGGAAAGCAATGGACAAGAAAATGGAATCATTATTGAAGAATGATGCATGGGAATTGGTCGAGCTTCCTAGTGGAAAGAAAGCGATAGGGTATAAGTGTGTCTACACCAAGAAGGATGGAGTCGAATGATTTGGGGTGAATATTACATATTTAACCCCCCATTTAGCCCTATTTTGTGCTCATGTGATGCTATATTATTCTCTAATACATTCGTATTTTGTACACAATCATTTATTAGAGAAAACGCCTTATTTGAGCACAAAACAGCAATTAACTGAGTATTTCTGCACTTTTTATATTTTTCCTAGCTTGGTCTCGATCTCACGATTCCAACGACTATTTATTTGTATTTTTCTGAGATATGTGCTAATTACTGTGTATTTTTGAATGCAGAATACCATTTAATTGAAGAAATACGGAAGAAATACGTTTAAAATACGTATATACGGTCGGCGCACGATTTTTGGCGTGCCACGTGGCGAACATCGAACGGCCGCCCGCCTTATCATACGGAGGAGATATCAGAGGTGACGCGGCTTCGTTCTAACCGCACGATTTTGATCCGAAGCTCCAGATCAACCCCAAGCGGACGAAGACATGGGCGATTCTCAGCCCTCCGATGCAGATCCAACGGCCCATATCATCGCCGCTCGAAGTGGAATCATTAGGCGACGTGGCGCACTCCTGGGCGTCGGATCGCAATCTTACGGACATCGTCGCTCCCGCATTCGAGCTGCATTCGGTGGGAACTTGTCCACGTGGCGCGATCCTCTCGAGTTTCTGCGTGATCCGACGGCCACAAATAGCCCCGCATTTTGAAATCGCAGCAACCCTCTCCGGGCAACGTGGCGCGCTTGGAGCCATTGATGCGCCATCCAACGGAGATAATCAAGCCAAAGCGGCGAAGAGCGGGAGAATTGCGCGTGGCGACGTGGCGAACGGCAAATATCCATCCTTTTTGCCCAAATTCCGTCCTTTTTTGGTCGAAAAGGATGGATATAGGACGGACATTTTCCGTCCATTCAGCGACGTCCTATATTACAGTCCGTCCTATTTCCGTCCTATATTTTAACCCTAAGGACGGATATAGGACAGATAAAAACCGTCGCAAAAAAGACTTAATTCGGACAATTTTCGTCCTAATTCCGTCCTATATCTTAATTAATTACTTCTAAGTAACTAAGCAATTAGTCTTAATTAATTAACTGTTCTGTCCTATATACGTCCTTTAAAGCGACAAATTAATTAAGATTTCCGTCCTCAATCCGTCCTATATCTTCCTAAAAGTTTTCTATATTCCGTCCTATATCCGTCCTGAAACCGTCTTAATTTCGTCCTATATGAGTTGTTTGGTTGTTAATTATCCGTCCTGAATCCGCCCTATATCCGTCCTATACTGTAATAAATTAATTAAAAAAATCCGCAGCCGGCAATAGCCGGCTGCGGTGTCGTCGCTGTCGTTGTTCGGCGGTGTTCATCCCCAAACATAAAAAATTCATCAATATTCATACCCAAACATCAAAAATCATACCCAAACATCAAAAATTCATCAAAATTCATACCTAAAATCAAAAAATTCATCCCCAAACACAAACACAAATAAGATTCAATTCATCAAACACAAAATTTAACACACATTCCAAACAAAAACGAAATCAACAAAATTACAATAAACAAAAATTCCCCAAACACAAATAAAATTACACTCATTCATCAAAATATAAACAAAAAGACAAATCAAAATGAAAATATAAATAAAGAATCTGAAAAAGAATGGTAATCATACCTCTTTTAGTCATATCAAGTTTTCCTAAACAAAAACCAAACAAGAATTGATTGTTAGTACTTATAAAACAAATAAAATAAATTTATAAGGAACAAAGAGCAAAAAACTTACCCATGACAGATTGGATTCTGGAAAGAAAGAGATAAGAACAGTCGAGATAAGAACAATCACAGTATTTATATAAGATTGGATTCTGGGAAAGAAAAATCGCATAATACTAAAGGACGGATTTAGGACGGATGGTAAGGATAAAGGACGGTTTCATAGGTTTGATATTTTCATATCCCGCCAAAAAATTTCAATATCCGTCCTATATCCGTCCTACATTATTTGAATTTTCGATTTCCCGCCAACAATTTTTTAATTCCCGCTAACAAATTTTAGTCCGACCTTTATGTCTTAAAAATGTACGACGGAAATAGGACGGAATATGGACGGGTAGGACAGAGTATTTTTTAGAAAAGAACGAAAGGACAGTTTCATAGGTTTGATATTTTCATATCCCGCCAAAAAAATTCAATATCCGTCCTATATCCGTCCTACATTATTTGAATTTTCGATTTCCCGCTAACAATTTTTTAATTCCTGCTAACAAATTTTTGTCCGGCCTTTATATCTTAAAATGTACGACGGAAATAGGACGGAATATGGAAGGGTAGGACAGAGTATTTTTTAGAAAAGAACGAAAGGACGGTTTCATAGGTTTGATATTTTCATATCCCGCCAAAAAATTTCAATATCCGTCCTATATCCGTCCTATATTATTTGAATTTTCGATGAAAACCGTTCGTTCATTTGATCGGACGGTCAGAAGTATTCCAAGCTGTATTTGAAAAACGAAGCGGATCCAAATCAGCGAACTCGGATGCAGCGAACCCGTGGACACGTAGCGGCATGAGGATGAATCCCGCCCAGATCGAACGGCTGAGGATTGATGCGGTTGCGGGTTTGGGTTTAAACGTGATTTGGGTACGGTTTTCAACCCGATAAGCACAGTAAACCCGCAATCTCTATATTTAAGGTATTCCTAGGGGTTTTTGAGGGTATATGGGCGTATTCTGGGCGTATTGGAGGCTCTAGGAGCCGTATTTCGCCAGGGAAAAATTATGTAAAATTCCAGAGGCTGTTCTTAGTATTTCCAGAGAGTTTTGAGGCTTAGCTTGGAGATTTGGTGATAGAATTCTAAACTTCTACCACGTAATTTGGTGTTTTCATCGTATTTTGCCATTAGATCAATGTATTTTGCTATGAACCTTGATTATTCTTACACCATGAGTAGCTAAATCCTATTTGTGCATGGTATGGTGTAGTTAGGGGATGTGATTTGTGTTAGTTTGGTTGAATATTCTTTGTGCTAAATCGTTAAACGTTGATAAAGTTGTAGTCTTTATTCGTAAATCATCTTTTTCATCTTCCAAAAGAAGTGATTGAGTTGATGATCGCCCAACAAGGGTGAGTTTTGATCTCCCCAAAAGGGAGTTTCATATCGTATTTTTGATCTCTCCAAAAGAGAGTTTCATATCGTATTATAACTTTAGCGACGATCTTATTGAATTTTGTGCTTGAACCCCCAAAAGGGTATTTTCCGATGAATTGCTCCCAAAAGGAGAATTTATTGAGTTATATTGGGTATTTTCCGATGAGTTGCTCTCAAAAAGAGAATTTATTGAGTTATATTCATCAACCAAATTAATACGAATCATTGATCCTAACGAACCCATACCATGTGCATACTCTTCATAGATATTTTCGCACACGAATTTTCTTTGTTCGTATTGCTCACGTATTCAAATTCACATCACCATCACCATCATTTAAAGTGGTTAGTTTCTTTTCGTCGGATTTCTATTTGATTTGAGCTGTGGTTGCAACAGATTTCCTCCCGAGGATTCGACATCTGGACTCTCAGATTATATTACTTGTACGGACTCTTGCGCTTGAGAGAAGCACTATTTTTGGGCCTACCATCGAAGAAGGAGAATTTTGTTACAAGGCCAAACTTGTTGCGAAAGGCTATGCACAAAGAGAAGGTATTGACTACAACGAGCTCTCCTTGCCAATAGTCAAGCATTGCTCTATTCGAATCCTGTTGGCATTAGTTGCATAGCTTTGCCTCGAGTTGGTACAACTAGCTATATATCAAAACTGCATTCTTACATAAGGAGCTAGAAGAAGAGATCTATATGGCTCAACCCGATGGATATGAGAGAGATGATGGACTTGCATGTAGGTTGAAGAAATCTATCTACGGGTAGAGGCAATCTCCTAGACAATGGTATAAGCGTTTTGAGCGCTTTATGACGAAGGATCAAGGGTACTTCTGAAGCCTATAGGATCATTGTATGTTCTTTCGGATGCTATAAGATGGTTCATTTATATATCTCCAATTTTATGTTAATGACATGCTCTTAGCGTCTTCAAATAAAGTTGAGATACAAAGATTAAAAAGGAGTTGAGTTGTGCGTTTGAGACGAACGACTTAGGCGAGACATGGGGATTTCTTGGTACAGAGATCTACCGAGGTCGAAGCTGAGGTATAGTACATCATTCACAAAGTCGCTACTTGAAGACCATTATTCAAATGTTTGGTTGTGAAAGTATGAAGTCTGTAGCTACTCCACTTGCATCTCACTTTAGTCTCTGTGCTAAGCATTGCCCGAAGAATGAGAAAGAGAAAAAGTACATGAAGAGCATACTGTATGCTAGTGCGGTAGGTGCATTGATATATGTCATGGTATGTACCTGACCCGACTGATCACATGGCGTGAGTATGGTGAGCTGATACATGCATAATTCGAGGAAAGTCCATTGGCAAGCAGTACATCGGATACTATTTGCTACATCAATGGCACTATTGAAGTGGGATTGATATATAACCGATGTGATGAAGGTCTACAAGCTATAGGCTATATTGATTCCGACGTTGTAGGCGATCTAGATGGACGGAGATCTATGATGGGTTATGTCTTCACCCTATCAGGAGCTTCGATCTGTTGGCGGAGTATACTTTAGTCTACAGTGTCCTTGTCTACCACGGAGCAGAGGCGGAACTACATGGAGAATGCCCTGGGCAAGAAATTTTATAAAATATTAATATGCAGCCAAGGAAACAAATGGATACGTAGCGCAGTGGTAAGGCACGCACACAGCTTAGCTTTTGTCCCGGTATCAAACCACAGCTTCTCCATTAAATCTTCAATTTTGTGGTATTTTATAGTATTTTGAATGTTCGATTGACTTTACTTTCATTTCACTAAAGCATATTACCCCATTAACAATGTAGGGATTACAAAACGCTTAAACCACTATTCTATACTAGTTTATTTTAAGTGAGAACATAAAACACTTTAGGTCCTCTTTATAAGTGCTAACAATAAATCTAGTGGGCAATGGTTGGAATTTTTTTCAATTTTTGATGGCAAGAATGCCTAGATAAAACGGCCTCAAAATCCCTTCGAAAAGCTAAGACATGATTAAAAGATAAAACTTGGGATAAAATGGAGATGACTTTGACATTGGTGACGTATTTGTGCTAGACCCAAAGGTTTGATTGATTTGGAAAGAATGTTATGTCAAGAATATTACGACCAAACTCAGTTTGGTTGATGTACGACGAGTTTTTTGGAATCTTGATGAGACAAAATGTTGAATTTTCCTTTTGAAAAGGAAAGATTTTGTTTTTTGTTTAAAATCGGGTTAGAAAATTGATTTTGAAATAAAAATTGTGAGACTATAATATTTTTTTGTTTGAATAGTTGCAAGAAATTGGTTATAAAAACAGAAAAGAGAAAAGAGAAGAAAATATGATTTGTTTTTATTGAATGGACTAAAAAGGGGAATTAAATAAACATCTTATTGTTTTGTATCAATGCCCGTTCCAAGAGGATCCTACCTACAATCCACAAAAACCCCGCGCACTGTGGACCACATCACAATTTCTCTTCTTTGGAATCGTGAGCAACCAAGCCCACCGTATTTTAGCCCATTTGGACATTTGCTAGCTGAATAAAAACTAATTAACATGCTAATGTTGATGATTACAATCATTTCATGGTTAGCAACTTTTCTGATGATTAATTTTGCCCATGTAAAATAAAATCCTGGTTACGCCATTGCCACGGAGGGAGAGTATATGGCATTGACTGAAGCAGTAAAGGTGATGATATGGCTTATAGGCTTGATGGACGACTTAGGGATATACCAAGAGTGATATGATCTACATTGTAATAGCCAAAGTGTGGTGCACTTAGCTAAATATCAAGTCTTCCATGCACGCACCAAGCATATAGATGTAAGGTACCACTTTGTCCGAGACTATGTGAGTGAAGAAGAAGACGACATCAACTTGCTAAAGATTAGAACGGAAGACAATCCAGTAGACATGCTAATGAAAGTTGTATCAGTAAATCAGTTTAAGCACCGCTTAAACTTGCTCAACATTGTTCTGAGGTGATGTCGTGGCAACTCCGATGGGAGCATTGATGCTCGGTGGAGCCAGGTGAAGGGAACATAAGTTGATTCTCGCCAAGGTGTAGCAAGAAGGGCTGATTGTGTGACATAGGCCCAAAATCTCGTCAATGTGGAGATTTGTGAAAGTTGGCTCGATTTGAAGCGTTAAGGGAGTTGGATAGGTTCAGGCGAATGGTCATGCATGGCTAGCTCATCTATGCCTTAGGTTTCGTGTATCTGGCTCTGCATAGCCAGCTACAGGATCTCAAGGCCGAGCTAACTCCTGCATGCCTAAGTCCTAAGTTCGGAGGATCGGCAGCTTAGAAGTTCAGCAACTCGATGGCTCAGCTCTCGATAGCTCGAAAGCTAGGTGATTTGGTAGCTCGGCACCTCAATAGCTCGAGCTCCAGGAAGCTCGGCAGCTCGGAGGCGCCAACCATAGGATGCAGAGTCATATTTGAGTCAGAGTTGCTCTTCAAGTATAATTCTGATTGAATACAAATTGCTAGAGTTCCACTTGGATTAGAGGTCATCTCACATGTGAGTTTGATTAGCACCCGTACCCTAGATGCTGTATAGGGGACGCTTGGGGGAGGGGGTTTGAGAGATTGTTGCGTGAGGTTTTCGTGGATCTATTGAGAGCATTGAGCCGCCATTGTTGAGAGCCAACTTTGAGAGGTTTATTTGGAGGTTTTGAGAGTATCATGAGTGCTTCTTCATCACTGAGAAGATTGAAGATTTGTATGTGTTCCTCTTTTGTGTAACAAACCCTTATTATGCGTTTTGATAACGTCTCATCCCTTCCAAATTTTTGCTATTTAGACAATCATCAACTCCATACACCTCATTTTGAGGTGTATATAGTCCCGTCTTCATCGTGACCAACTTTTCTACGTAACATGCATGCAAAGGGAGTCTATTCCACTTGGTGACAATTACATTAAAACAACAAAGAAAGAAAAATTCTGAATTCGTCGATCTACATCCATTACCAGAAAAATTCCGTATTCTGTGTGACGTGTACAAGAAGAGGCATGTTCGTACTTCTCTAGATTTTGAGTCGTCCGCCATTTCGAAGCATCTCTGAAATTTGGAAAGAAGACAAAAGGCGAGATGCATGCTCATCGAGAAGACAAGGAATAAGGTTGACCGTTGACGGGAGACTAAATTATGGCGATCGTTATCAACACGTGGCCATATATGAGTGGGAGACAAATGAGAGGGTGCATCTAGTCACTGCACAATTGGAATGCCCATCTCTACAAGAGGAGGCAGCCCGCCTTCTTTCACTTCTTATCTTCTCTTTAATGTGTTGTTTTCTGTCTCCTGTCCAAAGAATCCAACATTTACGTTCAATGATTCCTCGTCCAAGAAAAATTCATTCGGCTATCAGCTGAGGAAACTTTTCAATTGCCACCACCTGATTCGTGTTAATCTCTTTAAAAAGTCAATGCTGATGCCTAGAAACTGTGGCGAGTATTCACGCAACAGAGAGTGATGGCCATGTCTGCAGATAAAGCAGACCATTACTGACACATCGTGTGGAGATTGAATGCGTTGTCAACGGTCTGCAGAGATGGGGCTCATTCACCTGAGATCGTGCTACGTTGATGGAGAAGGCCGGCCCTGACAAGCAAGCATGCGCTTGGACCCACATGTCTGAAGAAGTCGACCTCAGATAGTGAGGTCGTCCTTGAAGAGGTATGCCGATCTCGGTTAGCGAGGTCGTCCTGATAGAAATCTGTGAGAAAGGAGCCGACTTTAGGTAGCGAGGTCTTCCTTGTAGGGGCCTCTGTCTAGGAGCCGGCCTCGTGGAGACTGTCCAATAGAGGTGAGCTGCTTAAGGGGCCGACCTCAGTTATCGAGGACGTCCAAGAAGAGCCGAGGGAGCCGACTTTGAGGAGGTCGTCCCCGTAAAGCTATGCTGAGGCCAGGCTGGCCTCTCACGTCGATGTCAGGAGATATCTGACGGCAAGGGAAACTCGTAGCGGATCCCATCTATCGAGTTCAGCTGGGCCCTACGGCTAATGGGCTCCAGTCCAAAACGGTATCTACAATGGCACCTAGTCTTCTAGTTTGACACCGCCGACCCGAGTTGCGACCATGAGGTCGGAAGTGGAGAGGTGAGGAGAGGAATCCGAGAGAGAAGCCGACTCCAACCTCGTCTAGTCGGTCTGACTTACTTTGGTAATGAGGGTTCCATGATGGAGGATGGTGCTTGGGTGGAAGCACCCTCATGATGGTGTGATAGTGTGGCTGTCATCTCTTGGGAACCGAAGAGACAACGATTTGTATCTCTTCTCAGAACCCAAAGAGGCTAGCTTGGGTTTCGATGAGCTGTTGATGATGTGGCAAAGTCCGATTCACTTGTGGTATATCATGCGAAAGCTGGTAGTCACGAAGAATCGGACGGTCACGAACATTTCCAGTCGGTTCTTGCCTGGAGTATGTTAATTTGAGTCGTCCGCCATTTCGAAGCATCTCTGAAATTTGGAAAGAAGACAAAAGGCGAGATGCATGCTCATCGAGAAGACAAGGAATAAGGTTGACCGTTGACGGGAGACTAAATTATGGCGATCGTTATCAACACGTGGCCATATATGAGTGGGAGACAAATGAGAGGGTGCATCTAGTCACTGCACAATTGGAATGCCCATCTCTACAAGAGGAGGCAGCCCGCCTTCTTTCACTTCTTATCTTCTCTTTAATGTGTTGTTTTCTGTCTCCTGTCCAAAGAATCCAACATTTACGTTCAATGATTCCTCGTCCAAGAAAAATTCATTCGGCTATCAGCTGAGGAAACTTTTCAATTGCCACCACCTGATTCGTGTTAATCTCTTTAAAAAGTCAATGCTGATGCCTAGAAACTGTGGCGAGTATTCACGCAACAGAGAGTGATGGCCATGTCTGCAGATAAAGCAGACCATTACTGACACATCGTGTGGAGATTGAATGCGTTGTCAACGGTCTGCAGAGATGGGGCTCATTCACCTGAGATCGTGCTACGTTGATGGAGAAGGCCGGCCCTGACAAGCAAGCATGCGCTTGGACCCACATGTCTGAAGAAGTCGACCTCAGATAGTGAGGTCGTCCTTGAAGAGGTATGCCGATCTCGGTTAGCGAGGTCGTCCTGATAGAAATCTGTGAGAAAGGAGCCGACTTTAGGTAGCGAGGTCTTCCTTGTAGGGGCCTCTGTCTAGGAGCCGGCCTCGTGGAGACTGTCCAATAGAGGTGAGCTGCTTAAGGGGCCGACCTCAGTTATCGAGGACGTCCAAGAAGAGCCGAGGGAGCCGACTTTGAGGAGGTCGTCCCCGTAAAGCTATGCTGAGGCCAGGCTGGCCTCTCACGTCGATGTCAGGAGATATCTGACGGCAAGGGAAACTCGTAGCGGATCCCATCTATCGAGTTCAGCTGGGCCCTACGGCTAATGGGCTCCAGTCCAAAACGGTATCTACAATGGCACCTAGTCTTCTAGTTTGACACCGCCGACCCGAGTTGCGACCATGAGGTCGGAAGTGGAGAGGTGAGGAGAGGAATCCGAGAGAGAAGCCGACTCCAACCTCGTCTAGTCGGTCTGACTTACTTTGGTAATGAGGGTTCCATGATGGAGGATGGTGCTTGGGTGGAAGCACCCTCATGATGGTGTGATAGTGTGGCTGTCATCTCTTGGGAACCGAAGAGACAACGATTTGTATCTCTTCTCAGAACCCAAAGAGGCTAGCTTGGGTTTCGATGAGCTGTTGATGATGTGGCAAAGTCCGATTCACTTGTGGTATATCATGCGAAAGCTGGTAGT
Organism: Scilla litardierei; assembly: GCA_030789695.1. Taxonomy (NCBI): domain Eukaryota; kingdom Viridiplantae; phylum Streptophyta; class Magnoliopsida; order Asparagales; family Asparagaceae; genus Scilla; species Scilla litardierei. The sequence continues at coordinate 190,085,081 of CM061136.1, read as the reverse complement.
CACGAAGAATCGGACGGTCACGAACATTTCCAGTCGGTTCTTGCCTGGAGTATGTTAATATTCAGATGAAATCACCAGTTCATCTGCAGTTATCTGTACTTGCACTTTACTTCCTTGTCTTCTCCTAACTTTTCTTTTCCTTATGATAAGACCATATTTGCAGGCCCAGTTCTATAGCAAGGCAGCTGAGGCGGCCGCCTTAGGCCTCCGATTTTGAGAGGCCTCACGTTTAATTTATCCTAAGCCCAACATCCAGCTTAATTAAAATTTCTAAGCCCACTTTTGCTATCTGTTATCTTATTTCTTCCGATGGGCCTTGTTGTTTGTGATGCGTCCCTACGTCAGGTCCAAGCCCGCGTCCGGTCCAAGTCCAATGTAAAAGATAAAATTGAAAGTATCTTCAGAGAATCTCAAGAGACTTTGTCAAAGTCTGAACTCTGAAGTCTCAAACGGCAAAGTACCCAAAAAAAGTCTCAAACGGCAAACCATAGGCGTCCAACGCAACGTCAATGCAACGTCGCCAGACTCGCCTCACGACGTTGCTCTCAACCTCTCTCTCTCTCTCTCTCTCTCTCTCTCTCTCCCGCTCTCAACCTCTCTCTCTCTCTCTCTCTCTCTCTCTCCCGCTCTCAACCTCTCTCTCTCCCGCTCTCAACCTCTCTCTCTCTCTCTCTCTCTCTCTCTCTCTCTCTCTCTCTCCCCCCTCCCCTGCTCTCCTACTCTCCCTGAGTCCCTCCGCCTCCGGCTCCAATCGACATCCAACAGGACCGTCTCTCTCCCTCCGGCCTCGCCGCCTCGGACGGTCAGACTCAGACTGAGTCCTCTCAAATACCAGCACCTCTTCCCTTCTATTCAAAAGGATAATAATTAATAACATTCTATAAACCCTCATCCTTTTCTACACTGTAACTTTTTGATGAATTCGTAATTATGTATCCTTTTTTATTGTATTTAGCCAAGATTTTTGGCAAATAAAGCAGTGTTTCTTGGTTTTTGGCAGAGAAAGCAATGTTTTATTGTATAAAGTACATACAAATGACAGTTAATCATAGCATAGTTCTATGTCAAGCATGCGTTACATGATTTTGCATTGATACTTAGGCCTCATATGTTGCTTCGCTTTAGGCCTCACTTATGTTTGAACCAGCCCTGCATATTTGATGCCATTGACTCCTAGGCTATGCCCTCTGAGCCCCGGCCGTCATCGCCATCAGAGGGTGTGACGTCTCTTGGGGAGACTTCTCCAAGAGAAGTGAGTGGCCATCCTCAAAAGAGGATGAGAGAAAATAAAGTGCAGCCCGGGCCCATGATGTCTGATAGGGTTACATCTGCGGCAGGGAGAGGGAGACGATGGCCATGTTGCTGTGATGCTCAGGTTGTGCGGTCAGTTCCTCATCGACCCATCATTGAGGCTAAGCCACATCCTCTGGTGGTCCATATCGACTCGGACGATGAGATCAAATCTCACCGTCGTGCCTTAGCCGAGTGTCTATAAAGGAAAGGCAGATGAAGAGATGACTGCTGAGCCACCGTAGAAGAGCATCAGGGTGGCAGCACCCGCGCATGCGTTTGCTCTACCACCCCTTGGGGCAGGACAGGCGTAGGCCTCCCAGCCTGGTGGGGGCCCAAGGTCTGACAGTGGGACGACGAACCAGGAGACTGCGGATGATGTCGAGCTCATTGGTATACAGATGCTCGATTATATGTTAGGGGAAACCAGGAGAGCAACCGGTCTTCCCAGGCTGGAGATCGACAGATTCGCTCAGGCACTCTAGCGCATACAAGCCAGTTACGGGCTTTGACAGCACATATAAAGAGGAGCATTTAGCTCTCTTCACACACCAAGAATTATCATGTTATCTCTCTAGTTGATGCTGTTATGTTACGAATCCATGTCTAACGTCGCGAGACTAAAAGATACCATCATGGCCGAAGATGGCAAGATCAGAAAAATCATGCATGATGAACATTCCAAGCAAAGCAAGGTACATGTTCATTAATTTTTCGCTATGCAAATGGTAGATCCATACTATATATGAGAATAATGAGTAAAATATAACATATGATGCTAAGCCTCTTGTGCGACCTCTAAAACTCCCACCTCCATTATTTTTTCCTTTCCAAAGGACCAGCTGTTTATATTCTAAAACACCACACCATCAAATATAGAGTGTAAACCCAAAGAGTATTGCTTGTTCGTTCGCCCATGGCAAAAGCTCTATTCACTGCAAAACAGGTTATATTTGCGACGAATAGATGAACGGACAAGCCCCCCTTGGGCCCGATATTCGGTGTCTTGAGATTTTATAACATGTAGACCAAAATGACCGGTTCCAATCCTCCGAAAATTTACAGATGGTGAAGTTTTGGATGGGTAGCTTTGCTGATTCTCAATTACACAAGCACATACAGTAGCCATACACTCTGAGATGCTTTACGTCTTAACAATGTCTATGGATTTAACAATCTGACATGTAGAAGTAGATTCACATATGATAGAACTTCTAAGCATCCTTGAAACACTGCTTTCCAAGGTTCTGAATAAATCTCTCAAGAGCATCTAAATTTGATGGCACTTCTGCGGCATGCAGCTCATCTAAGCCAAACATAGTGTAAAATCATAGTGTAAAATCACATCAACACTAACATTGTCAACAAAATATCATGAGAGTTTTGATTGTTCGGTCCCAGGTTTGCGACTAATGTGCATGATAGCTATGGCAATAGAAAACGCATTTTCTACAATTTTTTTGTTGCCAGAACCAAGCGGCAATTTCGTGCAAATTGACTTGATACATGTCAATATTTGATTACCATCAGTATCTTGCACATTTGGATCAAGTCCGGTGGGTCTTGGCTTTTCACCTTAGCTTTCGTATAGAGGAACATGATATGTTTCACATCATGTGAAGAAGCTATATGTTTTCTTTTCCGATTCCATTACTAAAACATATTCTTTAGATATTAATATGTATCATGTGACAACTAGGTACATGTGTTTAACATTACTACCCTCGATACACATTAATCTCTTAATATTAAGTTAGAGCATTGGTCAATATCTTTTTATGGACTCTTCTTAATCTAGAAGCTAAAGAAAAACCACATCCAAATTTATATCCAATGTATAATGGATCCCGGTTGGTGTGACAAACAAAACACGGTTGATTATATTCTTTTGATGGTAGATAAACCCTTAAGAAGATAGGTTTTATTTAAAGCCTTTGAGCGTACAAGCTGTTGTCTGGGAACCAAGTGAAAAAAAAAAAGGAACTCCATGACATAAGAAAACCTAGGGTGCAAGTTTGAATTTAAACCACATAACCTACAAATATAAGCCATGATGAACATACATGCTATAAAGATGACAACCCAAGCCCACAGCACAAGCATTGGTCATTGTCAAATGCATGTTAAGTGGTTATCCATCATCCTCAGCTAAAAGTTTATAATCCTTCACTCTGATTTTTAGCAGCAGGCGGTAGTGGGAGACAACCGGCATGCTAAAGTTTAAATCATGGTAAGTTTGAATCAACTTGCTGAAAATGAGGGGTCCAAGTTGACAAACAAATCCTATTTTATCTATTCAAATATTTAGTTCATATTTACTGATTCATCTAAATACTGCAGATGTATAAAGTCATGTAAAGAAAATACCAATTAATCCGAGGACCTATTGGCCATAGAGTAATCTATGCCAATCACCCCCCACCCCCCACACAAAAAAGGTTGAGCCATATCTGAAACAGTTTGCTTAAGTATTGCTCTAAGTGAAACACAAATGGTTGAAACAGCCCATGGAGGCCTCCTGTATTCCCACAAAGATACTATATGGTGGACTAAACCAACCTTTATTTCAAACTATTTGATAAAGAAGTTCAATGCAACAAAATGCACATTGGTTTTGGTAAATGGTTCAAACTTTTCCATAATCAGAGAGAGAGAGAGAGAGAGAGAGAGAGAAGATCCACTTGAGCAGATCAAATATACAGATCCTACACTCCAAAATTAAAAATTTAGCAACCCATACAAATAAAATCGGTGGTCTGTTGGATGTGATTGATCTAGCATATTTAAATTACTTATAAATTAAATTTCAAATGATTAAGGTATGTTTTGCTCATGCATCTAGTTGCAATGGAATAATTGATTACACGCAGACATTTAGATTAATATAAAAATCCTAATAAAGCCCCGAATAAGGCCTTGATTTTGCTTTCCGGTTTTTAGATGCTTTAACCTATGTGATACGATCCGGAGGATCGATCAATTAATTTCAGATTTAAAGATGAAAAATATATTAAAAAAAGAGGAATTTTTATAGAAATTTCAGCGAAGAACAATAAATAAATTGGGCCTCTTTCGAGACAAAGCCATATCTCCTAGCTTTGGATGAACGGACCAAAGCCTAAGAACCTTCACAATTGATACCTAGATGTTCTTCACAAATAAGCATAAGGAAATAAAATGATGGCTAGCCCCAATAAATAGAAAAAGAGGGGATTTACTAATCTAGTCTGAAAAGACTAGAATACCCCTAGATAACTAAATCACCAAAGCCTAAGCATCAAGTGGGACTCGGGTGCGGCTTGCGGCTTGCGGGGCGGCAGCTAGGGGGCGTCCGCATCAATACCTCCTCCTAAAAGAGCCACCTTGTCCTCAAGGTGGAGATCTGGCTTTGAAGGCCCCCGAGGAAAAACAGAGGCTAGGGTCACCTGTCAGAACCACCGTGCGACCCCCTCCTGGAATTCCATCCTAAGCTGCTTCCAATTCATCTTCACCTCGCCCAACTCTCTCAGACACTGCACGCCCAAAATCACATCGATATTGTCCAACTCTAGGGGCAAGAAGTCCTCTATGATCTGCACCCCTTGTAAGGTCAGACTCAGCCCCTTGCACATCCCACTGCTCTCCTCCTCCCTGTCCCTGAGAGGGCCGTAAACGTCTCCAAGGTGCTCACCTGCAACCTATGACGATCCACCAAATGTCGAGAGATGAAGTTGTGGGTAGCCCCACTGTCTATAAGTACCGTCACCGGCGCGTCGTCCAATCGTCCTGACAACTTCATAGTATGGTTCGTGGTTATCCCTACTAAGGAGTTCAGGGACACCTCCGCTACATCCAGATGTGCGTGCTCAACCTCGCTCTCTTCCGTCATCACTGGCTCCCCATCATCTGCATACTCCCCCTCGTCCGGTACTATCACAATCTGCATCAGCCTGCTCGCACATCGATGACCGGGACTGAACTTCTCATCGCATCTGAAACAGAGGCCTGCGGCACGCCTCGCCCTCGTATCAGCCTCAGTCATCCGTTTACTAGGGATCACTGGTTGGGTTTCCTCTATCTTCATTTCCGTGTCCACTGGTGCCACTGTAACCCCCGGAAGTGAGGCCCGTGCTGTCTGACTACGCTGGCCCTCGGCTCCCCAAGTCCCCCGAATGTGTCTCTCCTCTGCATGCTTCTCCTCCGCCTTGTGGGCCAGGCGAAGGACATCCTCCAATGTCCCCGGGCTCTGCATCCGCAACTCCGCTCGTATAGAGGGCTTCAACCCCATCATGAAGTTCCCGATCATCACCTCATCTGTCACCCCCTTCACCCTACTGTTCAGCATCTCGAACCTCTCCACATAATCTCTCACCGTCCCCTCCTGCCTCAAAGCAGATAAGTGCTCATAGAAATCTCCCCATGGGGTCTACTGGAATCGATCTAGTATCAGTGCTGACAGCTCCTCCCAAGTGCGAAAAGGGGTCCGCGCTACCTTCCATCTGTACCACGCCAACGCCTTGCTCTCGAAACAGATTCCGATGGCCCTCAGAACCTCCTCCTCCGTCAAGCTCATCACCTGGAAGTAGCGCTCCGCCCGATATATCCATCCGTCCGGATCCGTGTCGTCAAAAATCGACATCTTCAGCTTCATCAGTCGGCGGTCTGCATTGATGTCCCCCTGTGGTCTCACATCTCTGCTGCGGTCACCTCCACGACCGAATCCTCCACCAACTGCCTCAACAGGTCCTGCCCTGTCAACCCCGTACAGCTCCTCAGGCCAAACAAGTCTCTCCCACGCCTCCGACTGGTAATGGTACCTTGGGAACTCCTGATGTCGTGCCAACACGGGTCCTCCTGCTCCTCTATGTGGCTGCACATATGCTGTCCGCTCCCCAAAGTAGACTCCCGGGCCTTGTCCCCGCCCCGGAAAGCCCTCAAAAGTCTGCCTGGGATCAACATGCGGTCCTGGTGCCTGTGGATAAGCCTCTGGTCTCCAAAATTGGGCCGCTGGGGCCCCCAATCGACGTGTCTCGGGCCCGTCCTCCTCCGTCATGCCCCCAGGGGGCTTCCTGTGCCGCTGCGGGGCCCCACGGGCCTGTAGTGGCTGCTGCGGCCCTGATTGGGCCCGCTGCGGCTGCTGCAGGCCCGTGTGGGCCTACAGTGGCCGCAGCAGGCCATCCTGGGCCTGCAGCGGCTGATGCAAGCCATACTAGGCCTGCGGCGGCAGCTGCGGCCCAGTATGGGTCTGCCGCAGCTGCGACAGGCCCGGATGGGCCCGCCGGCTGCTGGACAGGGCCCAAAGGGCCTGCCGAGCAGGGAGCAGGCCCGGATGGGCCTGCCAGCTGCTTCTGCAGGCCCATATGGGCCTGCCGCCTCTGTCCTGGGCCCACCGGCCCTGTTTTGCGTCGATCCGGGTCTGTTTTGGCTGGTAGGGGCTACGGCTAACCCTAGAGGGTTTCTCGCAGCCGTCGCCCCCTCCAGAAGTCCTTGATTTGCTGATTCAAGTGTCAATTCGCCCTGATTTTCGTCCCCTTGAATCTTCTTGCCCCGATCTCCTCCTCTCTCCGTCGTTAGGGCTTGAAGCTTGGCTTTTATTTCCGGAATCGACGACGTGGCCTCCCTCAAAAATTTCAGATCTACTGTTGCCTCCTTTAGCCCTTGGATATCTCGTCCCGTTTGCGCGGCGTCCATTCTCATAGCCCAATGCTCGATTTGAATGTCCTCCTGCGAATGAGCGTGATCCTTGATGGACTCCCCTAGGGTTTTCTTCAATCCCTCGATCTCCCGATTGAACTCCTCTCGAAGCCCTTGCACCTTCTCATCCACGCCATCCGCCTTTGATCTCGTGCTTGTCGCTATCGGATCTCAATGCTCTGATACCAATTTGATACGATCAGGAGGATCGATCAATTAATTTCAGATTTAAAGAGGAAAAATATAAAAAAGAGGAATTTTTATAGAAATTTCAGCGAAGAACAATAGATAAATTGGGCCTCTTTCGAGACGAATCCCTATCTCCTAGCTTTGGATGAACGGACCAAAGCCTAAGAACCTTCACAATTGATACCTAGATGTTCTTCACAAATAAGCATAAGGAAATAAAATGACGGCTAGCCCTAATAAATAGAAAAGGAGGGGATTTACTAATCTAGTCTGAAAAGACTAGAATACCCCTAGATAACTAAATCACCAAAGCCTAAGCATCAAGTGGGACCCGGGTGCGGCTTGCGGCAAGCGGGGCGGCAGCTAGGGGGCGTCTGCATTATGCTTGCCAATTTTGAAGAGGATGGATGATCTTTTTATGCTAATATTTAATCTTGCTAGCGATATTTTTTTGTGTTTTATTGGACATGCCATTTCTCAATTTTTGTCTATTTTAGTTACTTTCTTCCGCTGTATGTTTATGGTGCATGATTAAATTTTAATCTCGTTGAAAATTTGTTATTTTGAAAATGTTGAATCCTTGTGAACTCAAAGAACTCGCATAAAAATTTTTCCCCATCTTCTTCTTTATATTTAGTTCTTTATCTTTCCTTATTTTGATGACTTTCAACTCCCATCTCTTAAAAAGTTGGGAAGCACTAAAAGCACGAGCAGTGCCTTGCCATTTTGCTCCACTTTACGCTTTCAACTTCCTTTTGCGCATGTGCGCGTGTAATCACATCCAAATATGTCCCATGTTCAATTACGAAATCTCCAAGGTTCAATGATATGAGAAGCATAAAAGGATAGCCTAGATTAAATGAATTTCATCTTTAAATGAAGGTTCCATTCTACCTAAAGTCGTACAAAATGTCAACTTGAAAGCCGAGAAGGTTAAGGTAATTCTGAGCTCCTGTTTCTGTTTACCTAATTGAAATATGAACCATCAAAGGAACCATCGAGCAAACCAATTGTATGTACCCGGCTAAATGTACAGTACTAATCACCAAAACAGGCTCTAGTTCACTTCTTAATGTGACCGTTAAAGACGTTATCGGTATTGCTAATATCAGAATAAAAATGGTTAACCATAAAGCATATAAGGCACATGACGCAACCAAATGAATGTTGGGTCCTCGAAGCAAATCATATCACTTATATAATTATCACGTTCAACTGTGAAGAATTTTTTTATATGCAGAGTGCGAGAATCAGATAATACGAATGTTATGGTAGATGTTTGAAAACATTAAAAAGATAAGATAAGAAACGAAGATAGCTGAGCGAATTTAGGTGTGGTCTCTATAAAGAATAAGATGAGAGAACATCGCTTGAGATGGTTTGATGATGTACACCCAAAGACCTATTGATATGCTCATTAGAAAGAGAATATATGAATGTTGAGATCAAGAGAAAGACAGACAGACTAAAGAAGACGGGAATGGACGTGAAAAAAAAATTACGAAAGATAATAGTTTTCCAGAAGAGAGCTTTAAATCGTAAGGCGTGGAAAAAGAGTATTTGACGTGATCACGATCCGACACTTTCTATTGAGTCCATGAAACCGAGCCCCAGTTTTTTAGGATAAAAGTCATGATGATGATGATGATGATGATGATGATGATGATGCAGAGTGACAAAATCACATCCAATTTTGTCCAAAGTGAATCAATGTGTGCAAGAGGTGTGCATCCTAACTTAACTAATTCATAATAACTATAGTAAAGCCTACAATAATCCAAAAAAAGAAGAAGCTAATAATGCGTGGTTAAAATCCTAGACACAATTATCGTGCATGAGGTAGGGCATGTTTCTTAAAACTACAAACTACACTCCCACGGCCCCACCATATGAATTTCATTTTATGCAAGACATAAGCCTACATATATTAGCCTCAGACTCAATCACGATGAGGTCTGTTAAGGATATGACCATCAGAAACAAGACAAGAGGAAATCAAGCAGACATAGTTTTAAAATCAGGAATCTAATTATTAAGAACACGCCCATCAATGCATACACGAAGATAGAGGTAATGAAGAAGATTCACGGTTATGTATCTAATTTTGTATATCTAGGCAAGAATTGTAAGCCTGGATCTTGTAAAGTTAAATGTATATTTGTAAGATAAAATTATGAATCTGATGTATTTTTCTTTTACAACACTCTATATTTATGTATATATACTTGATACATATAGACAATAAAGATCAGGTCAAATATTCAAATCATATTCTTTATATCATATCAGAGCTCTCTTCTTTAACGAATTTTTGATCCACCAAACCATTTAGCTAAAAACCAAGTTTCACAAATCCTCATTATCACCACCATCAGCTGCACTTTCTTCCCTTCATTTATATGTCATTAACGCCAACTATTAGATGATTGATTGCTTTACTCCAAACTACCCGTAATGTAATACCCATTTTGAAACCATTCTCAATGGGTGTGATCTTTAAGAATATGTTGATGGTACTCTTCTTTATCAATCTGACACTAGTTCAACTTCAAAGCCCAAATCTGATGATGAGTCTGTCACTCTCATCCTCGTCGATTGTCACCGGACCCAACTGTGAAGAAGTTGGCTCGATTCGGCGCAGGAGAAGCAGTTGTATGGGAGACGAGTTATCTTGTGCGTGTAGAGGTAACTCGTCTGCGCCTAGATTCGACCTGACTCTGCACAAGTCAGATACGAGGATGCTGGACAAGTGGCTTCGTCGGCGCAATTGGGTCGTTCGGTTGTCATCTTGAGTTTGAGAATCAAACGCTCGACATTGGATCGATGGGTCGTAACGCGATTAGAGTCCGTGTTTGGTGGATCGATCGTATGAAGGCTCGAAGGATGAAGGCTCGTACGCGAGACTCTGCACTTGGATCGTTCGACACAGAAGGAAGGTCGATCGGTCGAAGGGAGCCCATCGAGATGCGGCCCACTAGGAAGTGACGATTGGCCCACTAGGTTGCGACGGCATTAATTGCGTAGAGCGATGATTGAATTGGATGCCGTAACTGTTGGGATCTGTATACTTAGGAATTCCTAGCCAATGATGACACTGATTGTAACATATGGTTATAAATAGGGGGTCTTATGTTGGCGTTTGTGTGGAACACATTAGTATCCTTTGAGAGAGCCGCCACTTGTGAGAGCCAACTTTGAAAGATTGTATTGTAAGTTTTTGGAGAGATCCTATGTTCTTCTTCGTTGGACGAAGAGAAGATTTGTATTGTTCACTCCTTTCGTAATAAAGTTCATCTTCCGTAATAAAGTTCATCGGTGTTCTCCTTGGCTGTCCACGGCCTAAAAGCAATCTTATTTGTGCTCTATTTGTTTGCTGCTGATCTTTCATCATCGGTCTCCACAATCATGCGTCTTCCGCCGTGTCTGTGTTGGCAGAGATGGGCTCCGCCGCACAACACCAACAAGACAAGATCATGCTCTTTGCTATTTTCTCGGCTATCAACACCATCATCAAACCATTGATTGTCACTTCTACAATCTCACATGATACTTGATATAAGCTCACGAAACTCTACGTTAGTAGATCACATGCTCAAGCTCTTCAATTAAAGGAAGAACTTTACACCATTAAACGCAGATCTTGCCCGATCATAGAGTGCGTCTATACCGTCAAGAAGCTCATTGATGAACTGGTCATCATCTATCAACCTATCTCCAATGTTGATTATACATCCTTCACAGAATTGGCCCAAAATTTCATCACAGGACCAATATGTACTTGAGAAACATCTCTGCCCTTTGAGGAATTGCACGATCACCTTATCGGTTTTGAAATGTATCTCCGCCAACTACACATCGGATATCAATCCATCCTTATGTCTGCAAACTAGAAGTTGCATTCAACTTTTGACCATCATCATTACAATCCAAATAGGCAATTTCGACACTTCAAACAGAAGCCCTCAAAAGTTCCGTACTGTTCCCCAAATCCAAAATCAAATATGTGCTTGGGTCCTACAGACTACAAAGAAAAATGCCAACTATGTAAGGTAGCTGGTCATTCTGTCAAGCGCTGTTCGCCCTCAAAAGTAGCAATTTGCACCACAGGCTAACCACTAACGATAAATGGCTGTTCGATTGCTTCATACAATATGACTTCAGATCTGTTCTATCACACCATCCACTTGGAATATAATAGCACAGATAATGTTATTCTGGGCAATGGTTCAGGTTTGCCAGTCTCACTTTCTTTTTTTATAGTCAAATCTACACTTCACAGGTTTCATATCAATAACACTCTGTATGTTCACTCTATTAAAAAGAATTGGATATATATCCATCATTTTACAATAATATGCACATAGAATTTCATCCCTACTATTTTTTGTGTGAGGATAAACGTACGGAGATAATACTTCTATGCAGAGAATATGAACATGTGGTCTATTCTTACTAGCATTTCTAACATTTCATCAACCACCATTACAATCAAATGTCCATAAGCACACAATCATTGATAGCTGACATCACCGACTAGGTCACACCTCCTCTCATTGCATTTTTACAAATCACATTTAGTCTTGTCATTTACCAATCACACATAAAATACCTAGACATTCTCTCGATGCTCCTTGTTCCATTAATAAACCGTATTAGCATCCTTTCCGTTCTACTAGTCTTTGTTCTATCGCTCCATAAGACTTAATTTATATTGACGTCTAGGGGTATTTTCCTACCTATGGCAAGGATGGCTCATGTTACTATTTAATTCTAGTTTATTACTATATATATGTTTCTATCCTATGGCTCAAAAATCTGATGTGAGTTGTAATTTTTTTCTCAATTTAAAATTTTTAACAAAAAACAATTTAAACCCCATCAAAAGCCTTTATTATGAAAATGATACAATTTTTTGCTCTTAAAAATTTTCTTTCAGCTAACAGGATCAATTGTTTTACCCCCGTTTCTCACACTCCATAACAAAATAAACTGTCATTACCTTGTTGAAACTGGCCTTGCTGTAACACACTAATGCATCTCTCCCTCACTCTTATTGAACTCATACCTTTCAGATAATTTTCTATCTCATTAACTGTATGCACTCCACTTCTCCATAATATCTCTCCATTTAAGGCCTTACAGGCATCATCCAAATTATCTCAAACTCGGAAATGTAATTATCATCCATTTAAGGCATTACAGGCATCATCCAAATTGATTTCTCCACTTACTCTCCCTTATAACTCTTCCAAACTAGATCTAAAATATATGATTTTTAGGCTATTCTTCCACCCGTGATACCTACATTTGTTAATCATTCGCAGAGTACTGTGTAAATCTGATGCGGATGGAAATTAAGAGGAGGGGCGTTTGCGTAAAAGAACAAATAGGTGTGCTTTGCCTATTTAAGGGGGTTGAGCCGGCCCTAATTCTTATGCGAAAATTGAGAGAGTATTTTCTTTTTATTAGTTTATCCCCTAGATTAATCCTTAGCTAGTCGTCCTCTTAAATTATAGTTGTTATTTAGCGAGTAGTTGATTTGTAGTAGGTTTTCCTCTAATTTCAGATCTGAGATCCAATAAAAATCCCATTTTTATCATCAAATCCCCAACGAATCGCATCAATTGGTATCAGAGCACTAGATCCAGGGCGAGCACCTGATTTATGGATCTGATCGACGCATGGGTAGAGAGAAGGGAAAGGGTGTGCCGTCAAATAATGGAGAATTTGGCGGAGATCAATCGTCAGTACAAGGAGAAAGTGGCGGAGATCGACCGTCGCTATCTTTCCGCTGCAAAGACAAAGATAGATCTGAAGCCTGCGGCTGTCGGCGATCCAGATCTGGAATTTCCAGATCCAGATCTACCAGATCCGGAGCCAGATCTGGAGCTTTCAGGCGTAGATCCACCAGATCCGGAGCCAGATCTGGAGCTTCCAGGCGTAAATCCACCAGATCTGAAGAAGTCAGGGTATAACGACGCAGATCTGTCGTCGGAGAGGGACGACCACGCGCCGCCACGACACGAAGACAGAGGGGCCGGCGGGGTGATTCCGGCCCCCGGCAGCCCTCCGGGGAGCCGCCGACCCCCCAGGGAGCTCTGGGGGGCCCGGCAAACCCCCAGAGTGACGGCGGAGGGCCGCCAGGCCCCCGGGAGGGGCGGCCGCACCTGCCGCCCCTCCATGCGCAGGCGGCGGCCCCAGGGAGCACCGCCTGGGGGCCGCCGACCCATTTTCAGGGCCGGCCGCCCCCGGCGACGCACTGGGGGGCTTCGGCCGACCCCAGGGGGGATTCCGAGGGCCGGTGGACCTGTTGGGGGCCCCATCGACCTCCCAGGACGACCGACAGGTTTTTTTCGAGGATTTCCAGGCCCCCGGAGGCCCCGCACGAGGTCCGTGGAGCACAATTTTCAGGTTTTCAGCCATCTATGGGGCCCGGGGAAGGATTCCAGCTGTGCATCGATGACGACGACCATCCAAAGTACTTGTGGGGGCCCGACGACGTTTTTTGGATCCCACCTTGGCCCGACGCTATTTCTCCGGACGTCGTTGAAAGCGGTGGGGACCACTCTCATCCGTTTGATCCGGGAGGAGTGCAATCGACCGGGTAGGACGGATGGCCCACGGACATCATGCACCACCTTGAGGACAAGGTGGATTTTCAGGGGCGGAGTAGTGATGCGGATGGAAATTAAGAGGAGGGGCGTTTGCGTAAAAGAACAAATAGGTGTGCTTTGCCTATTTAAGGGGGTTGAGCCGGCCCTAATTCTTATGCGAAAATTGAGAGAGTATTTTCTTTTTATTAGTTTATCCCCTAGATTAATCCTTAGCTAGTCATCCTCTTAAATTATAGTTGTTATTTAGCGAGTAGTTGATTTGTAGTAGGTTTTCCTCTAATTTCAGATCTGAGATCCAATAAAAATCCCATTTTTATCATCAAATCCCCAACGAATCGCATCAAAATCACTGTCATCTTGTATTGTTAGATGAGACTCAGTACTTTGATGCAGCTTCCCCACCATCCGGCCATCTTGCTAGATGCCCTTACCTTCCATAATCTCATGCGACCGTTATCTTTGCCCCTTGGCCTTTGTCTTAGGTGTTGTTGATCACATCTCCGGATGTGCCACTAACCCTTATTTCATAGTCTCCATGTATGCCATAATCTCCATCTCTTTTATCATTGGCATCCCATGTCGCTTTTCCAGATTCCTTACATTTATGTACCCATAGTTTTCTTTCACAACATCGGTACATCCTACCCAAACTCATTACATGACCACTAAATCTATGAATCAAATTTATAAAACCAAGCAGCTTATACTTGGCATCCCCTACCACTTCTTCAGATTACTTACATGTACATGTCCCACAATTTCGTTCCACCACCGCAATATCCCCCTAACAAAATTCATTCCATGACCAATAGAGCTATGAATCAAAATTATAAACATAAATAGCTCTTTCTTATGACCCAGCCCCTTTTCCATCCTACATTTGAACATATATGTGTGATACCTTTGAACATATATGGGTGAGGCAGGCAATCGGTAACCCATAATATTGTGACACCATGTCCCAAAAACTTATTGTCCTTGTACATTATGAAACTTAAGATCTTGTTTACAATCCAGCTAGTACTAATAGTGTTGATTGTAAGTAAATTTTCACGAACGTCTTTCTGATGGTAGTGTGGATCAGTTTAAGGCATGTCTTGTCGTCCAAGGTTTCACATAACGGACAATGCTGAACTACAAGGAGACCTTTAACAATGTTGTGAAGCTGACAATTATTTGCCTTGTATTGTCGATTGTTGTCATGCAAAGATGGTCTCTACGTCAGATAGAATCCGTTTATATGTCAACTTCTAGGGTTCATTGACTCTACCAAGCCTAGTTATGTCTACAAACTAAAACGATTTATCTATAGACTTAAACATGCTCCTCGAGCCTAGCACACTGCTATCAAATATGCATTTCTTGATTTTGATTTTTACAATTCTACTGAAGATACATCATTGTTTATTTATCACTATGAATCTATCATAATCTTCTTTTGGTATATGTGGATAACTTAATTCTCACAGGTAACAACTTTGATTTTGTTTAATCACGGTTCTATCTTAAGGATCTCGATGACATGTATTATTTCTTAAACTTTGAATTTATTCCAACACCAACCGATATGTTTATGACCCAATACAAATGCATTCCGTATGTTCTTTCAAGCACTCATATTGATACAGCTAAAGATATTAGTTCTCAACTATCCACATCTATTCATCTTTATCTCAATGATGGCTGGATCTATATAGATGCCATCGAATACTGTAGCTTCATCAGCATGTTACAACACTTGTTTCTTACCTGGTCAGATATTTTATTTGCTGTAAGTAAACTCTCAGTTCATGCATCGCTTAAGTCAAGTTCATTGGATAGCTACCAAACAACTTCTTTGGTATTTGAACATTACTATTTTTCCTAGCATTCAACTTCATCGATTGTCGACTTCAAAACTCTTGGCATTTTCAAATGCCAACTGAGTAGGCAACTTAGATGATTGCATATCCACTTCAGCTTATATTATTTTTTGGCTCCAACCTGATTTTTTAGTGCTCAAAGAAATAACATGAAGCCACTCGCCTCTCTACTGATGCTGAGTTTCAGGCATTAGGAATGACAACCACGGAAACGATGTGGCTCCAACACTTACTTCTTGAACTTAACTATCCACATTCTCCCACATTATTATGTGATAATCTCAGCACTACACACCTTGGGTTGAATCTTATTCATCAATCGAGAATGAAATATATGTAAGTTGACGTCCACTTTGCCTACGATTTGGTAAAAAGTGACCATCTAGCAATTCATCATGTTCACATTTTGTATCAATTAACATATCTTCTGATTAAGCTATTGTCCAGACAACACATAGAATTTCTCAAATTCAAGATTGGCATCTTTAATAAAAGCTAAAACTTATAGGGTTATAAAAAGGATACGCCTCATAAATGCAGAAATAAAATGATAGGTTAAAATTGTAGATCTGGTTATTAAGGATATGAATATCAACGCGGATAGAAAGTTGGAGGAAATCAACCAGACAAAAGATTAAAATTATAAATATGGGTTTGTATTTCTAAGCTAGAATTGTATATCTGAATCTTATAAAGTTAATTGTATATTTTTAGGCTAGAATTATGGATCTGATCTTGTATTTTTTTCACAACACTATTTATGTATATATGCATGATACTTACAGACAGTCGAATATTCAAATCATATTCTTTACAAGGTCAACATCATATAACTCAAAACAATTTCTTAATCTTAGGGGTACAATCAGAAGATCATGCAAATCTAAGATGTCTTTCGTAGATAAGTACTTATAACTTCAAATTGTCTTTGATACAGCAGCGGCCTCTCCAGAGTTCTACAGAAATTGGTATTGGTCGGTCCTAAATCCTTCAAAGAGTGCATCTAGCATTCTGCAGAGTATGCTTATTTTTGAAGTTTAAATAAAATTAGGCACTTCTACTAATTCATAGAAGCTAGTAAATTTGAAGCATTTTATACCATCCTACAAGCATTGCTCGCATGTAAGCAGGAAAGAGAGAATCTTGCTGACCTCTTGCGGTTGACACTGATTTGCCTCAAACCCGAATCATCTGCAGGATCCGAGATACTGTCTCTGCAATGAGAAGCAAGAAACCCCTCTTTAAATGACCAGCAAATCTTGTTGGCACAAGATTATAATTTAATTTGATAACATGAACAAAAAACGAGGCAGTAGCGGCATGAACACAAAGAAATCCGTGATTCAGTGAGGCAAAAGATCAAACATATCACTGATACAGTTCAACAGCCAGTTTTACAAAGAAGACATATTCTCCAAATCAGATAAGAGCTTCAACAAGTATTGGCGTCTTATCATCATTGCCACCATCATGATCATCGTCTCCTTCAACTTCAACTTCAACCTCTTTCTTCCCTTCAAGAGATGGGCAGCAGCCGTTCTCTCCTCCCTTCTCATCTCCCCCCAAAACCAAAACCCTATCGGACGCTGATGCGGCCTCCCAATCTCCAACGCCCACAACCACAACCTTGTCTCCTTCAATCCCTTCGTCTCGCCCGCCCGAAACGTTACCGCCGCAGGCCGGGGCGTTGTTGCCGCCGTCGCCGACAAGGGCATCGGGGATCTGCCCGTTGGTGGGGCCAGGATCTTGGACGCAATCGCCGTCGTTTTCATAGTCGGATCGAGGGTTGAAGACGCGAGACGTTAGGGAGTTGGCAGCACGAGAGAACGCCTCCATGATGGATTCTGGGGGGAGAGCACAGTCCTCGAGGCCAGCGTCTTCGAGCTTCGGCGGATGAATCGCTAAGCCCGGAAGAATTTCACCCAGTTCTTCTGCGCTTCTCTCCATTTTT